>JAUMJL010000041.1:2985739-4478608 GCA_033558185.1 Dromococcyx pavoninus
TTTCCTGTCCTTGCCTATTACTTTAACAAGACAGCAGCAGCCACAGCGACATCTATTTCAAAAGAAGATTCTTGCTGGCATATTATGTCATCTCAGTGAGTGGGCTATTAGGCTGGCTCATTGTGAAGTTCTGGTACTGCAGATGAGTGTGTGTTACTAGTTAATTTCCCCACTTGGGACACCAACCATGAACAAGAACTCGCATTTCCCTCTCTGATCCCCAAAGGCACTGTATGGATGATGCAGTGTTTAAAAGGACCCTGATGGTGCTAATTGCTAATCCCACTAGATTTTCTTATTGAACTTGCTACAAAGGCTTTTATATTGATGCTTCATAATTAAAGACAGTCCAGGAGAAATCATTTTTTTGTCTCCAGCCCCTGTCTGACTGTGTTCCACCGCAAAATTGCTGTTTTGGTTTAATAGCTTTAGATCTGTGTTTTCATGCTAGTATAAAAGTTTGTTGCTTGGTTTACATTTTTTTAAAAAGGGATGTGACCTATAAAACTCGTCAAATCTCTTCTTACAAAGGCTTACTACAATAGCCTGATTTGATTGGCAGTTCATATTGCTAGCATTTGCTAAACGGATGGAGCAAAAGTGAGTCTGTTCCTGGAGTTCCTGTTCCTTTTTGCTGGAGTCTGCAAGATAAAGATAAAAGGAAGAGGGGCAGAAAAGCAGGAACAGAGAGCAAAGTTCTTGCTTCTGCAATATTATGGTCTTCCTTAAATAAAAAATTAAATTTTAATTGTGCTGAGAATCACCTTGTCCCTTCCTGTTATTCTGCCCTAAGCTCCTCCTATTGCTATTAGCTTTTTGCTTTTCTATATTATGGTGTTTCATCAGAGAACTATAACTGCTGAATCTAAAGCATATGTAAACTTCAGCAGATACTTCAATTTCCGATGTGGAAGCAGAGCTTGCTGTGGACAACGTATGCCCAAACAGGCCATCTTATTTGACCACTGCATTCAGGTCACAGATGTAGATTTTCAACAGGCCTGATTTAGCCTGAAGACCACATGGAGTTCCCATGTTATCGGTTCCAACCACAGCAAAGGTATATAAATATTGTAAATATTGATGACTGCATGGGAAGTGCGAGAAAGTCAGAAATGCAGTTATAACAGTTCAGTCCTGGAGTCATTAAATCTTGTTAAAATAGTCTTTCTGTCATTCATTGTGGCAATTCAAATTGACTAGTGCCCTCTTTTTCTTCTTTATTATGCTATTCATCCTACAGGCACTGATGAGTATTCGCATCTTGTAATAGATACTTCCAGCGACATTTCCCTGTCGTGAATATGTCTTTGTTTTTCTCCTAAAGAACCACAGTAGCTGTACAAGGCTATGTGATTTGTAAGAAAAATTACCAGAATGATCTTCAAGTATTCCACACAGAGCAAAGTTGTTCTAGGCATAATCATAACATAGGCAACATGCAATTGATGATTGTGGTGAGGGAACTATGACTGGTCAAGTTCACCCATCTTGACACGAGCCACCTTTGTGTTTCCTCTTTACTTTTAATTAGATTCATATCAAGAGGATGTATGTGAACAAGGAATTTGTACCCTGTAAGGAAGCTTATCACAGTCTCTTGCCTTTGCAGAAATCGTGGTGGAACATACTTTGAGTTATAATCTTCATTAGACAGTCACATGTAAAACTTGATCATAAATTAATCTTTCCCATTTATACACCATCTTCCATCTTTATTTGAATTGAAAATATACAAAAGAAAAATATAAGGACTTCATTTTGGACTTACGGGAGGCTAGCACTTCAGAAAAAATTAAACACGTGCCTTTTCCTATTGTTCTCAGAAAAAACCTTCCTGTAGCAGACAATGAAAAAGAGACCTGGAGAAAGCAAGTGGGTGACACAAATGACTGCAACCACTAATGCAATACAGCCATTTAATATGGCAGGAGGAAAATAGCAGCTGTTTAATATCTTAAAACAAGTCTGAAAACCTGATAAGCACAGGAAGTGTATGACTAGTGTATTTATCCAAATGTGAGACGTTTTTTGTAAAAAGAATATTATTATCCAATAGTTTGCCCAGATGAGGTTCTAACACTGCTACTTGTGTACAAAATCCCTTGTTGTCTTTAAAGCTTTTGTATAGCAAGAACATTGGCTTTGCTATTCATTGACAATCCTGTAAAATGTAAGTGAAACTTTGTATGCTGATGCCTAAGGCTCTGCTTTCAGAGAAATATTGTTCAGTGCTAAAAATGGGATATAGTAATGGTTAGGGCAATTATAGAAATTTACTGAAAAGTTATCTATTTTACACAGATATTATTAGCTTGATATTTCAGCCATGATATGCCTGCAAAGGTAACTAGGGCACTGTTTGAATTATAGGTAAGTCATACATATTATAAGTAACTCATAGCATTTGTAATGCTTAGCAAAATATTAGGTGGCAAAGTTTATTTCAAACTGTTTTACTTCCCTGTGAAAGAAATGTCATGAGAAAAATTTTGAGTCTTTTCTTGGGGAATTTTGTAAAACTGAGATTTACTTTTTGATTATTCAGCTCAATTTCTGATAGAGAACTGCAAGAATCAGTAATCAGACAGATATAAACGTTTAAATTCTGAACAGAAATGACAGTTGCAGAAATTAAACTGTTTGTATCATTCATATAATTTCCCACTTAATTTCTTGTCTCTTTACTATTGGGTACTATTATCTGAAAAATAAAAAGTCTGATATAAGAATAAGTCTTAAGACTCTTTAGAGTCTTAAATTTTCCAAGCTTTTATATGCTGTCTACCTGCCTCTTTGCAGAGTCTGCATCATTTATTTACCATGTGTTCACACACATACGCTTCTTTTGAAAGATATTGCTGACACTAAGAAAGGTATAAATGCAAGATATTTTTGTGTTTTAGTTTATAATTAAAGTTTAGCATGAGACTGTACACTAAAAATAGGAAGAATACACAAAATACACAATTAGAGTTAAATTACCTTACAATTTTTAACAGAAATCATTCCTTTTTGGTATTAATAGGATCCATACTTGCAGTTAGAATTAACAGAACAAAAATCTTCGTATTTATTCTACTATGAGACTTGATGTCAGATCAGGGACATGAAAAGACTATTTTCACCTGCTCATTATTCTGGTTTAGAGGCAGCTGCAAAGTCTGGAACTGTGTCTCAATGGACTGCTCATACTGTTGTGCTATGTGTTGTTTCTTGTTCTTCTCCCTAAATGTTCTGACGGTCATTCTCTGAAGAAGGATCCTGGTCCACCCAGTGTGTCAGTCTATACTCTTCTGAAAGTTTTGACAGCAGTGCACAGATTGAAATAGGAGGGACCATTAGTTTGTCTGAAAATACCTACATGATTACCATGGAGGATGTGAGCTCAAAACAAATGAAATTGCTTTTGTATAAAGGACACAATAACATTCAGTTTACAGCACTGTCTGTTAGTAAAAGACAACCTGAAATTACATGTCGAGAACACTTTTAAATAATCCTATTTGTTATTCTGCTAATACAGTGTTTTTCTCCAAAATGTTTCCTCACTGAAATCACCTTATAAGATACACCTGCCTTTCACAAAAATGCATTTCTGAATATTTTTTCTGCTTCTGTTTGCTTTTAAAGCCCCAAGGGAGGAGACTTCTCCTTCTTCCCTTCACTATCTAGAATGCTTTCTTTTAAGGACCATTCTGCAACTATCCAGTTTAGGCTTCTTTTCTCAATATATTACCTACACTTAGACACTCAGTCTAAGTGCAGATAAAAATATATTATTTTCTGGGTTTTTGTTTTTTTAAATACTAGCAGAATTCTGTCTCGAAACATATCACAATTTAGTTGGGAGTTCGTATATACTGAGCAGCCATCTATCATTGAACATTTCCTGTCTCATATTAGGACTGAGGTTTCAACAAACTCCAAAAATTTCTTTCTCTGTGGGAGAGGAAATGACTACAGTTCAAAGACTAATTTAAAAAGAAAAAAAGTAATTTCTCCATTTAGTTTGAAGGCCTCATAATCATAATTAACTAAAAGTTAAAGTGTTTATACAGGAATACCTGACAGAAGAACACCTGTAGACTCGGAAGGGAACACCAGAAGCAAAAAAGAAACAACACCTGAGAGATTTTTCACAGACAAGAGAAGCAGCGACATAAGTTTAGCTTGGTATTCATGTTCTAATTCTAAGTTTATAAAAAATATTTATCATGCATGGCATATCAGGCAGTTCATATCAATAAAACATCACCTTATCTTGTGTATTTTCTTCTGCAATTTGTATTCCCCAAATATTTACCGAGTTAGAAGAAACAGTAAGGGGTTTAAACTATACATAATGGCAGTGAAAGTGTGAGTTTAAAGGCAAGCCATGGAGAACAATATCGCCAGACCCTCATGACAACATTCAACTGAAGTCACTGAGAATTTACCTGTTTTCAGTTGTGATTAGAAAAAAAAAATGCTGGAAAATTGTATAAAAACAAGAATAAAAAATGATACCTTAGTAATGAGCAAGGCAGGAAATGTAGAACTATACAGATATGAAAAATCCCAGATAAAACAAAATACAGCTGAAATACAATAGAAATGGGCAGAAAGAGCATATTAATATTTTATTTTTCTTTTTAAAAGCTCTTTCTGAATGAAGAAATTAATAGATGAGCCAAGTTAGCAAGAAATAAAATTGAAATGTCAAATTATCATCAGTTCATCCACAGCTGTTGAGGACATCATTCCTTAGTAAATTTATATTTATATATATACATGTAAATATCCTCACACTTGATGGCTTAACTAATGTAGGAGCCATAAGAAGCACAGAGTGGTTTGTATTACATCCAAACTGGCTTTTCTGAAAAGTGAGCTCTTGGACTGAAGCTGGTGAGTAGAGCCATATAGAGTGAACATGGCCCTGGAGACTCTGGGCCCCATAAGACATCCTGATTGCCCTCAGGAAGAATGATTACCTTCTGCGTGTTTGTATGTGTTTCTATTGCCAAGTGCCCGGAATAAAGAGAAGGTTTAGTTACAGCCATCAGAGTGGTATTTTTAAAACATTCCAAGACAGTGTATTGTATGCAAGTGTTCTGGGATGACACTGGAAGATGGTCCAGCATAGAGACAGATAAATCAATATAGTTCATGTTTGTACAATCTGTCTGAACTCAGAACTGGAGAAAACAGTCCTGTGAGTCCCAAGCGGTACCTGGAAGCAGTCTGGTATATGTGCAGAAGAAACAATATCAGCACCAAGGCTCTGGACTGAGCAGAGAGGAGAAATACATTGGCAGCACAAATATACACTTTCTACTTTGCTCTGGGCTAATCATTGTATCATCTGAGTTAAACATTTATGCTAAAGCAAGCCGAAGAACAACAGCCCATTGCCTATATCCAGCTTGCAGATTCATTAAATCAGTCTATAGGCTGTGGCCTCATGGTTCACAGGCACACAGACCACTGCACACGTGTACTAAATAAGCCTGATCTGTTTTCCAACTACACTAGAATACTAGAAGAGTTGTGTTTCTTTTTTTAAAAAAAAACAAACAACAAAACCAACAAACAAAAGTCCAAACAAACAAACTCACTTCACTTTTGGATGACGTTTTCAAACATTTGTTGTCACAAAACAAAAACCTTCCACTAATGAACTGGAATCCTGAACACCTCCAAAGTACCAAAACCAGTTCCCTGGAAGAAATATGTATCAACTAAAAAAACTAGGTTATATGGCCACTTAGTAGGCTGAAGTCTGAAATACTTCCGTTGAGCAGCCAGAGGATACTTTACTACCTTGAGGTTTCTTTCAATAAGCAGTCAATTTCAATTTTTAAGACAGTCAACACACAGTTTCTTTCACTTACATTGAAATGCACATAGTGACTTACAGACTATTCTCACAAAGAGTTTGGGAGCTTACATGCCTAAGTGTCTATTAAATGAAGACAGAATCCTGAAGTTATAAGTTATATTTTTACAGTGTCAGATGGAGTCTATATTAGTATCAGAAAAAGTAATTTATACAAATCACTTTGAAAGCACTTATCTCTGAGTCCTACTGCTAGCAAAACAGCAAACAAGCAGTTAATTTATATTTCTTGAAACTGTACAATATATTTATGTGTTACATAAATATTTTTTCCTTAAAGTGAATTTAAGTGAATTTTTTTTAATCCATTACCCTCATTACAGAAAATAATTCTTTAGAAGAAGAATTTGGACAGACGATGACTACAGTTAAATAAGGTTGATAGTATGGCAGCAGATAATTCTTCTGAAGCAAGAAATTCATGGAGGGCAATTCTGGAGCCAAGTGTGCTGAAAATCTTTGTGCTAAATAAGGCCATGCAGTGCCATACTTTAAATATTAACTATAATTAAACCTTGTGCAGTTCTGTAAAGAATCCCTGGACTAAAATAACCATACTAGGTATTAGGAGACTTTGATTTTCTTTCTTTTACTAATGCTCCATTAACCCCCATCATCTGTTCTCTCTGTGCACAGTCAGCAGCTCCATTAATCTCCCCTCCCTCTCCTCTCCTCTCCTCTCCTCTCCTCTCCTCTCCTCTCCTCTCCTCTCCTCTCCTCTCCTCTCCTCTCCTCTCCTCTCCTCTCCTCTCCTCTCCTCTCCTCTCCTCTCCTCTCCTCTCCTCTCCTCTCCTCTCCTCTCCTCTCCTCTCCTCTCCTCTCCTCTCCTCTCCCGCTCCTCTCCCCTCCTCTCCCCTCCCACTTCCTCAGTTCAGATGTAGCCAATTCCTCAGGGACAGAAACACTCTGAAGAAGAACTTCATATCGTCTGGTAAAATTTAACATCATGTACTTGCTCTCCTGCCCTCATTTCATGAGCTTCCATAAAAAACATTAATATTACCTAATGCCTATGAAAAGTTAGGATTGTGTTTTAACGTCTCATCCACTATCACTGAGACACAGACCTGAAAAGACTTTCCTACAACTCTGTTCTTTACAGTGCCTTATTTCCTCAGTGTCTTACACAAAAGTCTTCATTTACTTTTTAAATGTATGTTGAATTCTGAATGGACAACTTATGCTGTGATTAATGGCTCCAGCAGTGCTATATGCAGGAGTCCAGTGCCCCTAGTGTTTCTAAAGGACTTTAAAATTCCTAGGCAGCACCAAGTTCAAATCTGAGATCTAAATTTTGCTGTCCTTTGAGATCCATGTGGAAACCAGACATATTACTACAAAGCCTGCTCTGTTTATAAGATATTGAAATAAGTATACGTGACCTTGTAGGTGGAGCACTGAAGGAGCCAGAAGAAAAAACCTTCCAGCCATGCATTGCACACTGGGCAATATTATGACTATGAGGAATTTCTAAATCAATTTTGTGACAGTTTTCAAATTAGAAAAAAATATTCTAAATTCTGTCCTACATAATCTGGATACTCTAATAAATTTATATTCTTCATAGTTGCTCACTATTTACTTAACATTCAATCACCATATTTTTAGGTCTAAATGAAGTGAGTAGTGAAGCACACTTTACATAAAAAGCCAATTACTGGTAACTGCTGATTACTGAAACAAAATAAACCTCACTGCACAAGTTGAATCACTTCTCTTCTTCCTTTCCTCCCAGTTTCCCAACATTTATAACTAGCTCTTCTGTGACTAGATGCCTATGTCTAGTCAAACCAGTGCCTGAAAAGTAGATTTATAAGTACATCAGCTTATGGTTTGTAGCTTAGCATACAGATAAAACAGCCAATAGACACAGCCAAAGCATGGGATGGAGAAGACAGAGTTTGTTCCTTAGTCCTAAACTGTGACTTAGATGATGGCAATCTAAGAGACAAAAATCATCTTCCTTGTATGCACGTTGGAGGACCTGCTCAGCACAGGGCTGCTCTTGTCGTTCACTTTCCACACTGCACATGAGCATCACCACCGGTCCCCTCTTGGGCACGTGGCCATCTTAGTTAAGCTGTGCCAGATAACCCTTTCAAATGCAGCTGAAGAATAGTAAAGCCCACAGTCCTCTTTTGGGCATTGAAAGAGCAGACAGGGAACTGTGTTTTACAGCTTTGTCAAAAGACCTCCAGGTATGCTTTTGGTGTTATACTGAACCACCACTTTTTTTATAATTTATTAAGGCTTCTCCATGGTGGGAAAAGTGCATTCAGAGTACTATTGTTTGATACTGCTTTTCAGGAAGAGCTGTGAAAATAATTGGCTTTTTTATTTCAGAAGTCAACATTAAAAAACCCACAACTTCTGATCTAAGCCAAATGTAATATGTTTTCTTTTTTAATTTTCACTTAGACAGCTTCTGCCCTCCCTGCTGTTAGGAATTCCAACCACTTTAAAATAAAAATATTTTATCTTTTGTGTTGGTAAAACAAACAAAAATCCAAACACTTCCTATTGCATGACTTTAACTGACATAACATAAGAACCTCATTTTGACATTGCAAATGATCTGGGGATGCTGATTTCATCAAGTTTACTACTAGCAAAACAAAAAGAAAAAGGAAGATAAAACTAACCCCCAAATCACTTAGCTCTTTTTAGCATGGAATCTGAGAAATGCTTCTGCTCTACAGTGGAGAAAAAGAAAGAAGCAGCAGAGAAGTATCAGGGATGAGACTATATGCTTATCCTCTGTGCCCTTATCAAAATGCTGATTGTATGCTCCAGATATGCATCCTTTTCCTTCATAAGAAAGTAAGTTCTGAATCCTCAGAATAGAACTGAATCATCAGGGGAAACTATATGTGTGATGGGAAAAGGGCTGAGGGCGGAAATGAACCAACATTTAAAGTTTTCTCTGTCTCATCACAGTAGCATTTTTATGTAAGAAGAAAAGTCAGAAGAAAATCTCACAGTGCTTTTAATAAAGTTTCCCAGCAACCAGTTTATTTTCAAGGAACCAGGCAAAGCAAAACCACTGATGGAAATTGGCTCCAGTAATGTATCATATCCTGATTCCTTCAGCTTGTTCACAGTGAAGGAATGGAAAAGGCACCCATAGCAAAGTCCTGCTTTCTGCTCCCAACTCTTGGAAGAGGCTCTGCTCCTCTAAACATAATATGCAGTATTTTCTGCCTGCCAGAGAATATTCTGACACATGATGAGGATCTTGTTAGTGATGTTCAGGGAATGGAGTTGAGCAAGTATCATTGTAATTACTAAGGGAATGGAATGTTGAAAGCAGATCAGAAGCAATGGTTAACTACCATCTAGCACCGTGACTGAACAAGGGACTAATTCTGCTTTTGCCTGAAATTACCCTTTTAAAATAATTTAGTGAGTGTATAATACCATTAACACTTTCTTAAGTGCTGCAGACTTTCTCAATTAAAATATATTGATAGTCTTATGACAGATTTCTTGTGAAAGAAAATCACTTAGCCCTTCAGAATTTAATAAAGAGGGCAAATCCTTTTCTTAAGTTTTCTTTATGTGAAAGAAGTACATTTCTATTATACAACAAATTTTAAGATGCCCTTCAAGAAAAATACATATATTGTATCCTTTTCATTAATATTGTCTGTGTTAAATTTTTATATTTTGGAAAGCTGGAACACTAAGCCTGGCAAATCCACGTGCTGGATCCTTCAGAATCTTCTCCTTGAAAAAGAACAGCTATCCAGAACATGAAATACACTTCAAAATAAACAGCTGAATTGTTGTATTGATTGTGCATTTGTTAGGAGACTGACACAGAAAACATTCTGTAGCACACAGCTTGGAAAAAACACTATCCTGCAAATGTGGTGATCCAACATAATGTAACACAGAAAGTAGAGAATGAGTCTGTAATTCAACTATACACAGATCCAAAGACAAATCACTTAAATCACTTGTATGTTCCTTCATTTCCCAGTGTATGACTAGAAATAACTACTTTTGCTTGTAAGAGGATAAACATTAGTCGACATTACTACTAGTAATTACTTAAAAACTCTAAATGTTTCCACCAACATTACCATTATCATTCTTCACATTAAGGAATACAGAGAAACTATTTCACATTTAATTAAAAACAATATGATTTGACTTCTGGTTGACTGTTCACACAAAATTCCTGTTTCCCAAACCCTTTCACAACAGATTAACCACTGGCCTTGGTCCACATGGTGTGTGTCAGGCTCTCTATTGACTGCAGTGGGTTTTCTTCCCTGTAAGAAGCTGGTTCATTAGAAACTTTGAAGGCTGTCATTCTTTCCAAGGCAGTGTTAATATCTGCTTCAAAAGATGACTGCTGGCAAGGCATCTAAGAACAGGCACAGAGTCAGGGAAGATTTTGTTTTCATTTCTTTTATTTATTCTTGAAGCAATAGAAAGAAATCCTGCAGCCTCTGAAAAGATCAGGGGAGAGTGATGGATCAAGATTGAGGTAATATTTCCTGCATTTGAAGAACAATGTCTGAACAGCTCTCTGGAAGCTGTATTGTAAATTCTTAAAATTAAGCACTTTTTTTAAGAATGATCTTAAAATTTATCTTCATCGTTCTTTCTTCTCATAATCTTCTGTCTATTTTTCACACTTCTACTGAATCCTGAGGGCTTACCTCACAATTCAGCTCACAGGAAATCTTATTATGTTTCAATGCCAGGCATCCCATCCCATTGTTGGGCCAGCAACACAGGCTACTTCAGTAAGATTCTGTATGTTATTTCCTCCTGCTGGATGTACATGAATCTTAAAAACCAGAGAATATAGCAATTCCTTCCGTGGCCCATTTATTTACAGAAGTCAAAGTTTTTTACACAGCTTATTATGTGCCTGGGACATATCTTGGCAGAAACAAAGAATTGCAGAAAACATCCAAAGTGGGGTGGTTTCTGTTCAGCACTTTGAAATGTGAACTCTCTGTGATTTGTTCAATTTGTTCCAAGACTGAAATGCTTTTAAATAAAAAAACCCTGCGAATGGAGCTTCAGTCACCAAAGTGGCAGCAGAGAATCATTAAGAATAACAAGTACAGTACTTCTATAGTATGTTTAGAGAATTCTTGAACAAACACAATACTTCTCAGCCTTCTTTATGCCCCATAAAACTGCCAAGTCTTGCTGATTAGATTCCATTCTTTGCTATTTCTTCCCTAGTGTAGTACTTTGAATGAAAAAGAAACAGCTTGAAGGTTTTTCTTCCACTTTAATTGTTGCCTAGGTCCTGAATGGAGCAGCAGAGCTGCATCTACCAGTCAGTCATCAAACACTAAAAAGGTACTTAGGTGGATCCTGGAGTTTCTCATCTACTCAGTAAGTGGGCCACGGGTGTCAGTACTGTATTACCCCAACTATAGACTAAAGCAAGGTTCCTTGAGATCTTCATGGAATAACTCAGCAGATAGGCAGCAGTGAACCATGGAGCTGTGCACTGAAATACAGTACTGTGCAGCAGACCTAACAGAGTACGCATCAAGGTAACACAAGATGCAGCACAAGGAAATAGGTAAACTCGCAATAAAATGCATACCAATCAAAAGCCAGACTTTAATATGATTAAATAAGCTGTTGGACTGCTAAGGCAGAAACACCTGGAAATGTATTAACAGCACAGCATTTGCTTTACCTTTGTAAATCCATGTAAAAATCAAATAATAAAGTGAGCGAGCTACTTCACTTTTTTTTAAAAAAAAAGAAAAGAGAAAGAAAATAGAGAAAAAAGGAGCATCTGCTCACACAACATCTCTCATAGTTTGTTGTGTAATATTCTGTAGATGACAGGGTGGGTAAACCATCTCTGAATTCATAATATTGCAGCGTTTGGCTTCTTTGCACATGTAAGACAGTAATAGCTAAATTAGCCCAGACCGACTTTGTCAGTAAGAAAAAACAGGGCATTTTTTGAAATAGAAATCAACTGAATGCTTATATGGTGAAGACCTTCTGGGACACATTTGCTTTCTTAAACTGCACCTAAGTTAGATACCACTTCTCACTTCCCCTTTTATGTATCATCACAAATCTAATTTTCAGTCATCTGGGATGCACCCAATATTGATACTGGTATTTACATAATGGCTTAGAGTCCTGCACAATCAGATATAACCGTAGAATTGTTTCAGATAGCTGCTGTTGCCTTCCCACTGCTTCGGATAAAATCCAAGGCAGAGCTCTGTAACTAAAAGTCTCTTTCCAATTTTGATTTTTGGAATTTTCAGCCCGTTTATGGTTGGAGATTAGGTCCTCTCTTAGCTGCTAATCTGGGATTTCTAGACACGTACATGAGATTCATAGCCATACAGTTGTCACGCCAGCCTAGCATTGACAAATTTCAGCAGGAAAAACCCAACTAGTTTTTGTTAGGTTTATTTTCAGAACTATTCCCAGATCCTAAAGTGATGCCCCACACCACTTTCATTGTTATACCGGGATTAAAACTGCCAGGAAAAATGAAAAAGCCTGATGCATACCATATTTCCATCAGGAGTCTGAAGTGAACGCTTTTGTAATGTACCTATATGCCTTAGTAAACCTAGGAGTTTCAAAATGTTTAGAGCCATTTAAACCTATAATCAAAATACATATTTGAGACCTAGATCAAAGGCCCTTTCTTAATTGCTTTCCTCTGCCAAATAAGAAACTTCATATATTTTGGGAACTTTTAGTCTTAGTCTTTAAAAATTATTATTCTCTCAAATCAGTTCTGGAGTTCAGACCAGGTTTCCAGGGCCAGGCAGCAGCCCAGGTGTAAGACAGCAGTGGGGCCCAGCACTGGAGCCTTGGCTTAAAGCAGTTTCCACAGGACAGAGCTTCCCCTGTCCCAGACCTCCCTAAGACCATCAGCAGGAATGGAGTAGCTCAGGTTTACGTTGGCCCTGTGCTTCACAGCCAGACACCCAGGACAGGTGGGATGCAGTTGGGGCCCTGCCCGTTCAGGTGCTTTTCTGACAAAACCTAGCCTACATAACATAGCAGTTGTTTTCAAGGTGAGTAAACGACGAGTCGGTTTGAATTTTTTGCTTAGTCCTTCCTCCAGTGAGTAGGATGCATCCAAGTTTTTATTTGAACTCTGAACTGTTTTGGGATGAATGAGGCATGTTTGGATTCTTGCTTTCCAGTTTGCCTCATCTTTGCTTTGTTTTAGATAAATGCTGACCAGATGCTGATTTATCAATGAGAGCAATGATTCTGTTCCATCAAGCTAAAATTGATGGAACCCAAAAGGCATAAAACATCCACTTTTGTGATATAAACACAGGTCATCAAATCCTTTTAAAGGAGAACACATTCATAACATGCAGACTGGGTGCCTGAAATGAACTGATATATAATATTTAATGATGATGACTGATTCATGTCCAGAGGCAGGAGACAACTCATCGGTCTTTGTATACCCTTATGTAGAATCACCATCCTATTCATGTCAAACTGTCATGCAGAATAAAAGCGAGAACTTATGGTACTTGAAAGACAGAAATATATTTTTTCATTGCAGCACATAATTTTCTTTTATTTACAAATTCTTTCATAAATGGGCAAAATCATATATTTAAAATAAAAAGGTGAGCTTAGGACTTTGAGCTTTAGCAAACTACTGATATTGATATGTCCTACCTGTGAAAGTAGGTTTTCCAAAAAAGAGGTCTAACTTGAAACATGAGTCTTACACTCTTTCCTCGCCTTGTGAAAAATATTAAGGTGACAGCAAAACTCAGGCTTTGGCTTTCGGTTTCAATTAAATGTTTGCATATACATCAACTCAATGTACCTTGTGCATTTATATCTTACTGTCATTCATCCCTCCCCCTCATATCAAGGAAATTATATGTTTCACAAAACTCAATCCAGACCCATCAACACCTCATATGGTACTTGCTATTCCTACACAAAATCTGCATCCAAAGTTTACCTAGGTTACATAGCATTCTTGGGAGGTCAGACTTGCTGCTTTTGTGGGGAATGGACTCAGCTTTCCCCAGTATTAGGATTGTCTTTGAATTTATTTTCTATGTTTCTTCCATTTACTGAGTTAGAAGTCACAAATGTCACAGGCTTTTTTTTATTGTTGCTGTTGTTTAATTTTTGTGTTATTTGTTCAGTATTATAGTCCAATAAATATAAAAATGAAGTTCAGAGGATGAAAAGGTTAGAACTTGAGACAAAGTTTATTACTGTTTTCCTTTAACAGTCAGCAGGAAAAGTTTTCGAGTGTCTTTAGGTACAACTCACAAAACACACAAAGCCTACACAAGAGGATATTTTAAAATAAAGAAATGTGGATACCTTTATGTAAGTAATCCTTTCCTGCTAGGCATTCATTTTATGAAGTATTTATCTGAAAGTCCATTCCTTCTTTCATATGATTTACCCATAAATCACCTACCTGCTCCTCTTCCTCCAGCAAAACTTCCTAGTCCTATTCTACAAATCTTTTTTATTTATCTTTTAATAATTTTTCTCTGATTTTCTAGCTAATTACTTGGATACTGGATTTCTAGTTCCTCTAGTGCCCTTTTATCTCGCTGACTACAAAATATTTTAGGAAGGGAAATTATTAGAATGGAGATTTGCTGGAGATGGGGCCTGCTGATAACTTTCATTTGTAATGTTATGAAATAGTGTCCCCTCCAATCACTTCAGCTCATACCTGACTGGTCAGAGGCATATTGGTACTCTCACCACTTTGGTTTCAGCTCACACAGTTAATGGCAGACAAAATTCAAAGTAGTTTTATTCTTCAGCAGACAGATATTCAGAGGTAAGCTAAGTGATCATATGAATCCCTAAGACTGGGAAAAGGTTTAGATAAAACATTTTTATGTTTGTGAAACCTCTTCTTTTAAAAAGAAGTATAAATTAGAAATACAATTAATTTTGCAGGATTGTGTTCAGGACTTAACTCAGCAGGAAAACATTGCAGGCATTTTAGCAAACTATTTTAATCTTTCTTTCTGCCAGTCAAGATCTGTACCTCTGTTCTTAGCACAGCATTTGTGTTTGCTTAGCTTCAACTGACACTCTGCTCTTCGCTCCTGGAAAATATTTTTTCAGAAATTGAAACAGGTATTTTTTCAGAAATTGAAACAGGTATTTTTTCTATATTCAGGTCAGTTTTTTAGCCTTGGTGTCTTTCATTTTCTAATAGCCATCTGCTCATGTTGCTTCCTGATGCAGTTGTTGGGTCAAATATAAATATGACAAATTTTTAAAAAAGAACAAAGTATATAATATATTTGTATATTGTCAGTGGAATAAGATTTGCACAGACTTCCTCTTCTTTTCCTGCACAGAAGGGAATTTTAACAACACCTGCTAATGCTCTCTCTCCAGAGTTAATATACAAAAATAAGATAAAAGCAGGCTCTTAAATTTGCAGTTAAAACTATATGACTGTGCCAAGCGAATAGAAGACAATTCCTTTTTTTAAAGCTGAAAGTTAAGGTCTGACTACTCTGATTTTTGAGGACTTCAGATCATGTCCCATGAGTTCTCCAGATTCCCATGGAAAATTTAAAGCTAATGTTAATTTTGATGAGATAAAAAATACCTTTGTAAAGTAATATTATGGGGGTTTTTTTCCCAAGAAAAGCAACAAAATTTATCTCAGCAAAACTTACTGTCTTCCAGTGGCATCCTTTTATATTCAAACATTTGTGCCAAATCTATTGATGTTTTTATTGACTTCGAGAAAGGCAACAGTGGAGATACAGTCTTACTGTCCTTTATTAGGTTTGCCTCTGTTTCATAGTGTTTCTGTATCACAGATAACAAAAGATCAGTTGCAATTAACATAATTATGTACAAATACAAGCACGTATTTTAAAAACAGGACCTTTTTTCTTCACAGTACATTTTATTGCCTTGTGAAACATGGTAATGATAGGATATATACAATTAAACGTGTAGTTGTAAGTTGCAAATACGCCTGTTAGTCTAGGTGCCTTTTCTTCTTTAGGTTTGAAGAAAGCAGGGATTTTTGGTTGTGGGTTTTTTTCTGTCAAATGATTGAAAGTGTCTGCCAAATAATGTATTGAATTTTTACCACAGTAGTAAAAACTTGAGTGCTACTTATATTTCTCCTGATTGACTTACAGAGATGCATCTTCGTATCAAACATCTGCATGTTCTGTCTTCCTAAGGTTTTTCATTAATACATGAATACTGACCCCAGCTAGGTTGAAATCGATGTTAAACTGACTTCTGCTAACAAATAGCTCCTTTTCTTTCTTTTATACTCTGTACATAGTTCTTGCAAGTTTATTACTGGTTTTGATAAGCCATTCACCATTTGGATGAAATCAATAGATCTACTCAGCAGGACTTCAGATTTTTCATCAGGAAGCAGGTTCTATAAATTCATAAACAATTGAAAAATCAGTACCTCAGTCTTGCACACAAACTGGGAGTCAGTTCTAAAATATAATCACTTGTTTTGTAGTGTCTTGTAAATAAAGAAGTCTGCAAATCCATCTAAGTACTACTAGTGACCATAAAAGTCAAATCTCGGGATCAGCATGATCCGACATTCACACATCTAATAGGCAATAAATGACTAATGTTCAAACACTCCAGCAAATGACTGAATGACTTGCTTATCTGTGATAAATCTAAAATAAGTTTCATGATAATTTTCACATAGGAATAATTTTTTTCTTCAAAGATGATGTCGGCTAAACCATTAACAACTTAACTTGTCATCCACAGCAAGCTATATTTAGTAAGTAGTATAAAAGATACATGTTCCACCACACAGCCATTTCTTCTAGTTCAATCTTCTGCTCCTTTTTAATCCAGAACAATAATAACTAGAAGAAATATACTCACCCATGCAGCATAGGCCTTTACTGAGTTAGTCTTCCAATCTATATCATGCTGTAGTTTTGTTTCACAAATTATATCTACTATCAAATTGACAAGTCCTTTTCTTAAACTTGCTTCCATAATACATGCCGCACCTCTTATATCTCTTATCACTAGCAAAACCATGGATGAGGCAGAATGAGCTTCTATATGGGCAGAAGACATTTCATTTGCTGTAGCTGTTGTTGAATGTTTTTATCTGTTTTTAAATCACTTCAGCATAATGTATTATTATGACTGACAAGTCTGTAATGGGGCTCTTTACTATTGTCACCAGGTTTCAGAAAAAACAGAGACAATTTTACCGGTTTTGATCCATAAGCATTTGTCAACATTGGACATATAAATTATTGTACATATTTCAGGTACCGGTTTATTGTCAGACTTAAGTAACAATGGAAATCACTTTTTTCACTCTTCTGAAAATATTTTCTCTGATTAGCTCTTTAGTGAAATTCCTATTTAATCTGGCTTGAGGCCAGAGACACAATTTCCACTTACAGAAAGAGCTGGTGTAAAGCTTTTTTTTAAAAAAATACCTCTAGACTTTGCTTACTTCTTTATTCTATGGAAAAGATCTGTATTCTATCTTAACAATATCTTCAAACAAAAAGTAATGCGTTAAGTATCACATAAAGGTATTTTCAAATTTTATATCACATTAATAGAGCTGACAAAACAGAAAAAAAACCTCCAGTTTTTGTTGGACCAAAGTGATGATTAATATCTTGGGTTTGGAAGATTAAAAATACTCAGATGTTTATCTAAGGTTTATTCAGTTGAATTCTTCTACCGAAAACTTCCATAGAAATATATTCTGTGCTTTTATTTTCTGCAAATCAGAAGGTTTTGGTTTTGATGATGAAAAATGCCTTAGAAATTTGTGTTGGTTCGGATTAGAATTCATCTGAATATTACAATAATATTACAACAATTACAGTAATATTACAATAGTATTATTGTTCACTGTGTTGAAAAAAGTTGGTGGATTTGGACCAGTTTCCAAGGAAAAAGTATTTGTATCAGAAGAAAAGTCTCTTCTGAAGAATGTGGTTAATGCACTTTAGTGATTTCAGCAGGTTAGGTAAGGACTGAAAGAAAGAATCGGAAAAGAAATTACTTTCACTGGTGGAGGCGTTCTCTCCCAAGTTTGTTGAAGCTACAATGGGAGAGAAGAGGAAATTAATAGCGTTGCCATTTATGTTTGAAAAGTTGTGTTGTTAAACAGAGTACGTCTATATCAGATTTATTATTTTTTTAATGCTTCTTGAAGATAAATGGATTTTTTAAAATCAAGTTAAAAAACCCAAGATCATATTTTATTATGAGTGAAGTATCTGGGTGCTTGATGATTGCCCCACTCTGCTGTAAAACAAACTCAGAAGAGAAAAACCTGGTTCTGTACCTCCTTTGTGTGTTCTGTCTGCCAGGCTGCATCTCAATCAACATTGCCCTTTGCTTTAAACAATGTAATTACAAGTTAATTACAAGTTTAATACAAGTCTTGCCAAACAGGTTCATCTAATAGGAAAATGCTGAAATACCTCTGATGCCTATTCTTTATAATTTCATCTTTTTTTGACACTTGTATGGTGCCTGTCATTGTATTTGAGTTTCTACAGTGTTTGGTAGTGCTGAGTATTAGCACTTCGAAGAAGCCACATGGTATTAGAATGTATACTTCTACTTAAAGTACCTACTTATTGTGCAAAACAGAATCAATTGATGTAAACCTTTTTCTCTGGAGAGAAGCCATCCTGACAGGTTTTGTTGTATTTTGAAATCACTTATTGCAAATATTTTGTTATTGTATTATCTTATATGATGTTGCAAAAGGCCTAAAATACTTTGCCTTAGAAGAACAAATATTTTTCTTTTTTTTGCTGAACAAAAAAAACTTAAAATGTACAGATTTAACATTCACACATTATGAATTATGAATCTGAGAGCAACATGTCTGCTGTAGGATGGAATTTATCCCCTCACAATTTTTAATCTCATGACTGCTGGATCCCAAATAAGTTATTTTAGCATGTATTTTTCCTTCTGGCTAGGTTTTTTAAAAGTTCAGAACTATAAATTTTCTGTTTGTGACACACCGAACATATCCCTAGAAAAAAACATTGTTCACTTAGTTGCTTTGTATACATACATATATACATATAATCTTTGCATTTTTGCCTCAGAGGGACAAACAAAGTATATTAGAGAAGACTGATTTAATCTCCCACTTATAGGAAGTAACTCTGGCTTTGGTATTAAGTTTGATGGCAATGAAATGAGGAATCCAACATAATGAAGCATGTAAAAAACATATCCCCAAAAAGATGGCAGTTAGAGGAAGATTGCCTAAAGAAATGGGATAGCTTTTTTGAAGTACAGGTAATTGATCCAGTTTGGCTTTATGAAAGATGACATTTTAAACATCTGTATCTTTGAAATGTAGCAATAAAAGCCATAACTGAAAAGCAATAGTGTAAGTACAGTGTCAGCAAAGACAAAATAGGTATTTTACTTTAAAATACACCATTGATGCAAACAAAGGGGAAAATATCAACCTACAGGCAGGAAGTAAGTTGAATAATATAGACACTGTGAATCATGAAAGATACTGATTGAATTAGTAAGGTTACCTGAAGTTGTATGAATAAAAAGTCTATTAAGCTACAGAAATATTACTGAATAGTTCTGGGATAATTAAAACTTCACAGGTGTGTGAAATCTGTATTGGTGCACAAGTTTCATGGAAAGAGGGAAAATATGGGAAAAAAGGAAAGAAACTGCTGTGATGCAAGACATCAGGAAATCATACTTGACCAACCTGACAGCCTTCTATGATGGCATAACTGGCTAGGAAGATGAAGGAAGAGCGGTGGATGTTGCCTATCTCAACTTCTGCAAGGCTTTTGACACTGTCTCCAATAACGTCTCCATAGGTAAGCCTACGAAATGTGTTAGATGAGCGGACACTGAGGTAGATTGAAAACTGGCTGGATGGCAGAGCTCAGAGGGTTGTGATCAGTGACTTGGAGTCTGTTTGGAAGCGTGTAGCTAGCATTGTTCTCCAGGAGTCAGTCCTGTTCACGATAGTACCTTCAGCAAGTTTGCTGATGATGCAAAACTGGGAGGAGTGGCTGATACACTGGAAGACTGCACCGCCATTCAGCAAAACCTGCACAGGTTAGAGAAAAACCTAATGAAGATCAACAAAGGATCCTGCATCTAGAGAGGAATAACCCCATGTACCAGTACAGGTTAGGGACTGATCTGCTGGAAAGCAGTTCTGTGGAGAAGGATCTCCACTCACAGTCCTGGCAGGCAACAAGGTAACCATGAGGCAGCAATGTGCCCTCATGGCCAAGAAGGCCAGTGGTATCATGGGGTGCCTAAGGAAGGGTATGCTTAGCAGGTCGAGGGAGGTTATCCTCCCCCTCTACTCTGTCCTAGTGAGGCCCCACCTGGAGTACTGTGTCCAGTTCTGGGTTCCCCAGCTAAAGAAGGAGAAGGGACTACTGGAGAGAGTCCAGCAGAGTGTCGCAAAATGATTACGGAACAGGGGCATCTCTCAGGAGGAAAGGCTCAGAGATCTGGGTCTGTTTAATCTGAAGAAGAGAAGATTGAGAGCAGATCTTATCAATGCTCATAAATTTCTAAAGGATGGGTGTCAAGAGGATGGGGCCAGACTTTTCAGTAGTGCCCAGCAACAAGACAAGGGGCAACGTGCACAAAATAGAGCATAGGAAATTTCACCTCCACATGAGAAAAAAACAGGTTTTATTTCACGTACTTATTCTCTCCCCCATCCCACTGGGGATGGAGGGACTAAGTGAGCAGCTGCATAATACTTATTTGCCTGTTGGGGCTAAACCAGCAATTATTTTCATGCAGAAGTTAGATTGTTACATAACAATTACTTCACACAAATGATCTACTTGCAAAAAGATACAGTATTTCTGCCAACTCCTCCATAGAAAAACCTAATAATGGATTTTTATCTATTGTGATCCAGAAAATTAATGATTTTATATTTCAATAGTTACTTTGAAAACCTGTATGAGATGGCAATGTCATTGCAAAGATTGCAGGATACTCTTCCTCTGCAACAGAATCCCAAATCAGCTTTAATCAAGGACCACTTACTGTTTCTGTTTAATACAAGATGAGAAGAATCAAAGTTTTTGAGGGACACGGTTTAGCGGCTGATGGGTGTGGTTGGACTTGATGATCTCAAAGGCCTTTTCCAACTGCAAGATTCTATGGTTCTATGATATGAGGAGTAGCTGAGGGAATTGAAGCTGTTTAGTCTGGAGAAAAGGAGGCTGAGGGAAGACCTTATCCCTCTCACCAACTTCCTGAATGGAGGTTATAGTAAGGTGAGTGCTGGTCTCTTCTCCCAAGTAACAGGTGATAGGACAAGAGGAAAGTTGTGCCAGGAGAGGTTTAGAAAGGATATTTCTTCGCTGAAAGTGTTGTCAAGAATTGTAACAAGCTGTCCAGGAAAGTTGTTGAGTCACTATCCCTGGAGGTATTTAAAAGATATGCAGGTGTGGTGCTAAGAAGAAAGATTAATGTGAATTTAAGAATAAAAATGTGAAGCACTCGAACAAGAAGAGAAATCCATTTTACAGAGTAGTGACAAAAATGAAAAAGCATTGTATATTTTAATTGGAAAAAACAGGAGTGAAACTAGCTGTTGCTACCAACAACAACCAAAACGGTAGAGTCTCCAAGTGGCATGTAAGGAAGAGCATTCTCATCCCAGAAAAGAAAATTTCAGGACATGCAAGTGAATTAAAAAATTAGTGAGAAAGTAAATAAGTTTAAGAATTCAACAGAGCTCCAGTACAAAGAGTGAACAAAGGGTGCCTCTGCATCCCAGCTCCTTAAACAGTCACTGTATTTAACTTACTTGGCAACTGTGAGTTAGCACTATCTGTGATGGACCCAGGGTCTGCAAAGGCATTGCAAACAGAGAAGCAGAGCTGCACTTGGCACAGTGAAGACAGGTCTTCAACAGAGGAAAAACTAGTAAGACAAATTAAGCCCAAAGTATAAATATTAATAGCACAACTTCAGCTCCAAGTTTTTCTACATACTTTGCAAGAATTTCACTACTAAGCTTGCATTTGAAGCATAGCCACTGACCAAGTCTTCATGGGACAGGAGCTGGAAAAATTTTGCATCCACTGGGAAAACAAACAAGATCCATCCTAGCTGAACAACTCTGTCAGCACGGCATGAATGACACCATGATGCTGTGATTTTACTACAGCAGAAACAAGGTAAGAAATACAAGCTATGAGCCACAACAGTGTGTCTACACCCTGATTACTCCCTTGTACACATTATCTAACCCTGCATAAGCTGTACACTTTGGTTTTACCTATTTGATTGATGAGGAAAGTAGCATTTATTCACTTAACACATGGGACTACTGAGACTAAAGGGTAGAGTTGAGGGGCTCTGTTTAAAGCAGTGTCCAAGGGGAAACTCTTTCAACTAATTAATCTTCCACTCCCTGAACTCTGGTGAAAATAGGCCTGCCCTGTCTCACTACCTCTGCTTAACTCCTCACAGCCACCTCAAGGTGGTTTTGAATACTCTGCGATACATGATGACAAATGGTTCCGTGTCCTCAGGGGGCTCCAAATGATGATGATAAAAGCCATGTTAGAACAGGCAGTCATATACGGAGATTCTAAGGTAGCTGTCCCTGCTCTGTCAAAAGGAGAGGGAAAAGGCAATAAAAGAACACCTGCCAAAGAGTTTTGTCTCTCTGATGTTCAGCAGCTTTAGGGGACATTAATTGCTGCCTTCAGATATCCCCAGATGCTAGTTTACCATTCCAATTAACTTGCCTCAACTTTTAATGACAGTGTCACATGACAGAACATAAACCCTAGTTACGCAGCTTTCAACTTGCTCAAAACCTTGAGGGTAGGTATAAAAAGACAATATTTTTTGTCCCTTGATGGCTCCATTTCTCTCCGTAGCAAGATGATTTAAATTACAGTCCATTATACAACAAACAGCACTGTCCCAGCGCTCAAAATAACTTTCCTGGAGCATGAGTAAGAAAGACTTGTTGAAACCCTCCACCAGCAGCTCACATTCAGTCATTGCTCTATCAAACGTTAGAATCTGCACTGTTCTTGTCTGACTCCTCTTGAACTGAATTTCATTGATTTTGTTCAGTTCCTGTCTCTTTGTATGTCCACGTGTTTAAATGATATGCCAAAAAGTTCCCAGCAGGATATGGAACCGAGTCTCCTTACAGAGCTTTCAATAAACTTCTGATCTGTAAAGGAACTCTAAGATAAATGTAGAAAGAGAAGACAGTAAGGATAAAAAACTTAGGCTTTCTACACAATAAATACACAATGAAGCCATTTACCTCCGATATTGACTACGCACCTTCTCAATCTGACTAGTAGATGGCCTACATCCTTGCTAATCTTTTACTTTGAAATTATAGGATTTTGCAAAACTATATACTAAAAAAACAAAACACAAAAAACCTGCCTTTTTCTCTCCTTGGCATTTCTGATCAAGGACTTCCTTTATAGAGAGGTGTTCCAGCACTCCAGACCTATTCACTTATGCTCCATGGAAGAGGGAAGAACAAGGACAACAGCTGTTTAGTACTCATTGCTGTAACATTAAATTTTACAGTAGATATTGGGATTCTTTCAAGACACCAATATCCTGGATCAGAGTCTGTGCAACGGGGTGGTCACAAGTTGATGTACTGGCATGTGTGCTAAGGTCCTCTTTAGTGAGAGAACAGGAAAGAACAAAATTTCTTCAAGGTATGTACAAATCCTACTAGCATGGTCAGTTTGCCATACAGTGACAGCAGCTGTGTTGTCAAGGCAGTCCTTTTAATAGTAGAAAGATGATATATGCATGGCCTGAGTTTTGTTGAAGTGGAATGGCATTTGTTAATGACAACCTAAAATAAGACTAGATAATCCAAAATGACTCTGTTACACTTTTGTTGGGTTCCTGTAAAGCCAGTAGAAACAGTTGCATGCCTACGTATGTCTGATGAAATAAAACACAGATTACAATGGAAATAAATAGTTAAGTGCCTAGAATAGCTGCACATGTTCTCATCTTAATCAGTTCGGAGAAGATCATTTCATTGAAGGAGCAAACTTTGCGTATATGCATCTAAGATAAGAACTTGCCAAATATTTCACACTCAGTTTGTATATATTCATTCCTGTGACTGTGGCAGCCCGAGAACTTCTCTAAGAGTCAGACTCCTATACAGAGCAGGACAGAATTAGAGTTGTGTAACAGTGCTAGAAGCACCTCTTTGCACATCTTGACTTACCATAATCCCAAGTTTTGGCCCATTCTATGGTGAAATGGAGTTATATTCCAGTGTGAGAAAAGTTCTCATGTGTTTTACCTTCTAAAAGCAATAGATGAAGACGGCCACAATATCTATCAGTTTGTGAACCACACTGTGTTTAAACCTTCCACACTTGCAAGTCTTTTTTTTATTTCTTTTTATCGTGTTTGCATAGATATGACAGATTTAACAAAATCTTTTTATACACCATTTGTCCTGTAAAGTGCTCTTTACAGGTTGTTTTGACTGACAGTTTAAAAAAAAAAAATCACCATACATTATCGTGGAACAAGAGAGGGAAAATATTTTCATGAAATAAATGAATAACGTGACCTACTTTTTAAGTGTATAAAAATGGGCATATTAACATCCTCATAACTTCCTGAGGTGTTCGAAGGTTTTACAATGTAAAAAGAAAAGCCAGGAACAGAACATCAATGCTGGACTTTCGGCGGGCAGATTTTGGATTATTTAAGGAACTGGTCAGGAAAGTACCCTGGGAAATAGCTCTTAGTGGCAAGGAGGTCCAGGAAGGCTGGATACACTTCAAGAATGAAATCTTGAAGGTGCAGGAGCGGGCTGTCCCCATGTGTTGTAAGAAGAGTCGTAGGGGCAGACGGCCGGCCTGGATGAGTAGGGAGCTTCTGAAGGAACTAAGTAAGAAAAAGAGGATGTATCGTCATTGGAAAGAAGGGGACGTAAGCCAGGTCATGTTCAAAGATGTTGTTAAGTCGTGTAGGAGGAAAATCAGGGAAGCAAAAGCCCAGCTGGAGCTCAAATTGGCCACTTCTGTTAAGGATAATAAGAAGAGTTTTTATAAATATATCAATGGTAGAAAGAAGGGCGGCAGCAACCTCCACTCCTTGTTGGATGTGGAGGGAAATATAGTAACCAAAGATGCAGAGAAGGCTGAGGTACTTAATGCCTTCTTTGCCTCAGTTTTCAACAACAAGGATGTCAGCTCGCTTGACAGCTGGCCCTCTGAAGTGGTTGATGGGGGCAGGGTGAAATATGGCCCTCCTGCAATCCATGAGGAGGAAGTTAGAGACCTGCTGAGCCACTTGGACCCTCATAAGTCTATGGAGCCGGATGGGATCCATCCTAGGGTGTTGAGAGAGCTGGCGGATGAGCTTGCTAAGCCGCTCTCCATCATCTTTCAGCAGTCTTGGCTCACTGGAGAGGTCCCGGAAGACTGGAAGTTGGCCAACGTGACGCCCATCCACAAGAAGGGCCGTAAGGATGATCCGGGTAATTACAGACCTGTCAGTTTGACCTCGGTCCTGGGTAAAATCATGGAGCAGATAATCCTGGGTGAAATCATGCGGCACCTGCAGAACGGTCAAGAGACCAGGCCCAGCCAGCATGGGTTTAGGAGGGGTAGGTCCTGCCTGACCAACCTGATCTCCTTTTATGACCATGTGACTCGCCTGGTGGATGAGAGGAAGGCTGTGGATGTGGTATACCTGAACTTTAGCAAGGCCTTTGACACTGTCCCCCACAGTAGACTCCTAGGGAAGCTGGCAGCCCGTGGCTTAGATGGGAGCACTCTGTGCTGGGTTAGGAATTGGCTGGATGGCCGAGCCCAGAGAGTGGTGGTGAATGGTGTCTCACCCAGTTGGCGGCCGGTCACCAGTGGTGTCCCCCAGGGATTGGTGTTGGGTCCGGTCCTGTTTAATATCTTTATTGATGATCTGGATGAGGGGATTGAGTCCATCATCAGCAAGTTTGCAGATGATACCAAGCTGGGAAGAAGGGTTGATCTGTTAGAGGGTAGGATGGCCCTGCAGAGGGACCTGGACAGATTGGAGAGATGGCCTGATTCTAATGGGATGATGTTTAATAAGTCCAAATGTCGGGTACTTCATTTTGGACACAACAATCCCATGCAGAGCTACAGACTGGGGCTAGAGTGGCTGGAGAGTAGTCAGGCAGAAAAGGACCTGGGAGTGCTGGTTGACAGGAAGCTCAACATGAGCCAGCAGTGTGCCCAGGTGGACAAGAAGGCCAATGGCATTCTGGCCTGCATCAGGAATAGTGTAGTCAGCAGGACCAGAGAAGTTATTGTCCCCCTGTACTCGGCACTAGTCAGGCCTTATCTGGAATATTGTGTACAGTTCTGGGCCCCCCAGTTTGGGAAAGATGTTAGGATACTGGAATGTGTTCAGAGGAGGGCAACGAAGATGGTGAAGGGGCTGGAGCACAAGCCCTACGAGGAGTGACTGAGGGAGTTGGGGCTGTTTAGTCTAAAGAAGAGGAGGCTCAGGGGAGACCTCATTGCTCTCTACAACTACCTAAAAGGAGGTTGTAGTCAGGCAGGGGTTGGTCTCTTCTCTCAGGTGACCAGTGACAGAACTAGAGGGCATGGACTCAAGCTTCGTCAGGGAAAGTTTAGGCTTGATGTGAGGAAGAAGTTCTTCACTGAAAGGGTGATCGGCCATTGGAATGCGTTGCCCAGGGGGGTGGTGGAGTCGCTGACCCTGGAGGTGTTTAAGGGGAGACAGATGTGGCACTGAGTGTCATGGTTTAGATGATGGTTGGTGTTAGTGTTGGGTTTTAGGTTGGACTTGATGATCTCAGAGGTTCTTTCCAACCTTGTGATACTCTGATACTGTGATACTGTGATACAAATGAAGAATGTGCTACAGAAACGTCAAATATTACTTGGGATGCTGCAATCTAAATAAAGCCACCCTGTTAGTTATACCGGCAGGCTAGCTCTTATGTTTCTTTATGTGAAAGTTTGAGATTCCAGCATCTGAAGCCAAAATCTCTCCACATGACTTCTACAAAGCCAGTCAGAAGGTAATGACATGTTCCTGAAGATTTCTTTTAGCAAATGCAAGGCTTTATTATTTTAAAAAGTAGCTTAAAAAAACCCAAACACCAAAGCCAAACCAAAACAAAAAAACCCCTCTGGAACTGACGTATGTGAGGTAGAAACACAGTAAAGATAACACATTTCGGTTTTCCCCAGAAAGAAGAGTCACCAAGGTCAAGCCCTAGATATGACCAAAAGAAGAACATATCTATATTAACAGAAAAGATAAGTTCTAAGATTTTTATTTGACAAAATTTCACCCTGGGAGTAGTACCATTGAAAATACCTTCATCATGGCATTGAAGAGTCAATGCTTGTATTATTTAGAGCTGTTGACTAACTATGTTCAGCTATGTACATCCAGAGACTAATGCCCAGGAGTCATAGTTACATACAAAATATCCATTTAAAATATATATCTGATTTAAAATCAAGCTCATTTTAGCCACAGAAAATCCAGAAATACCAAATGCAATTATTAGTATTCAGAACCATCCATTTTACTGCTGGAGATCAGCTTAGTTGTAATGGAAAGCAACTTGAGAAAAAAAAAGACATTCTGAGCTAATAACGGCTGTTATTAAATCTTTTGAAGAAACACTGACAAGTCTGAGTAGACTTCACGTATTTGTCAAAGAAGGTCCTTTATTTACACATGCTTTTTCCTTGAAAAATTTTAGGACAGTTTAAGCCCTGGTTTGATACTGAAATATACTGATAGATTCTGTGTAGTCCCTAGTTTTCTTTCACTACGTGTAAGACTTCAAAATTCCTCTTTGACCAAAGGTTTGGAGAATCCATTTAACTTTTATGCATATTTTAGTTTCCTAATCTATTTACTACAATAGTAGCAATAATTGCCTCTGCAATATTCTGTTGACTTATTTCACACCTGCCTTGTAACTCCTGAATAAAAGGGCTTTTTTTATTCAGAGAAAACATCACCAGTTTTCTAAAGAGAAGAGATAAATTGTTCTGGGATCCATTTTTTTATAATTTTTTGTACCAGCACCCACTTAAAGAACTATTTCTATCTCTTCCAGGGTTGATCTAATAGTAATCTCCTTATTACACCTTAATTCAGAGAACTTCCTGATTGTCTCCAAAGAACTAAATCAAAACCAAAGGCTCATCTGCACATTAGCATCGTAGAAGTACAAACAAAACTCAAATCCTACCTTTGATCCTCATCCAGTTTAGGCTATTTTTTCTTCTTCCCCCCTTAAACCTTTCAGGCCTTACAAAATCAGTTAATACTGCTAGAAGAAAAGAAAGAAAAGAGAAAAGCTTTGTTACCTCCCTCTTGGCCCAGAGATTTTGATCATCTTTAAAGTGCAAAAAAAAATAAAAGCTTACCAATTCTTGATATGCCTGCTAGCAGTTATAATACTTCTTTCACCTAATACTGTGTTGTCAGCAATTAATCTTTACTGTGGTTCCTCAAAAGGTGAGTCTAAAAGTATCACTTTACAGAATCATTTCAAAAACTAAAAGGGTAACAGCACAGGCAATTTATAAAGACTTATGCAACTTGTAAGAGCTGTAGAACAATTAGCAACTTTCATCAAGTTCACCTGAACAAGGCGTAGCACGTCAGACACATTTGTATCCAGACCAAAAGGGAATATATATATTTCAGTATGTAAGTTTAGAAGACTCGTTGGACTTCGTGCCTTGATAGTGTTACCTGTTCCTTTCGTTCTACACTGTGATGAGTTGCTGCCATGGAGTTACTTTTTTCAGTTCTGGAATTTAGCCAGGTTTGTTTGCAGTCAGGTGTCTCCTGGCCCAATAACTGTAGAAAAAAGATTTACTGCTATAAGGTAGTGATGGGGAAAAATGCAAGTACACTGAAGAGAAACAGTTGCAATCACGACCTGACAGAGCTGGCATCAGTTAAGAAAATCTGTTATTCATTAATCTTGTGATTTCTGAATGGAAATAGAAAATAGGAATAGAAAATCAGTGTCAGAACCTCCAAGATACATCTCACCCTGTAGCAATTAAAAACTTAATTACTTTTGCATCACACCTAATTAAAGATAGACTAATAAATGGAAATGCACATCATGCTAGCAAGAATTTTTCAAGTATGATAAGCACACACTGATATGATGTAAGGAAGTTTTAGGAAATCTGTGCTGAAACCTTTATTCACTAAAGACTTTCTGGAAGACTGAACAAACTACTTTGAATTTCAGTAGTCTGTCTGAAAAGTGAGGACATTAAAGGCTAGTGAAAAATAAGCCAACCCAGTATTCTAGCTATAGTCATACCAGTAAGATACTCCCATGGTAATCCAGAATAAGTTTTAGAATGGTAGGCTTAAGTTATTTTTCCCAAATGTGTCAGATTCAACACAGTTCTTTAATGTTCTTGAACAGATAATAAATTTACTTTCAAAGTAAATTTACTTACTAACAGGTCTGCAGTACTTACTGACAGACTAATAATACATCTACCATGCCAATTATGACTAATATTTTCTATGAGAAGCCTGCTAAACATGACACCTTTCATCATATTTGCTTCTGAATCACCAGTGTAATAAGTATTAAAATTATGAAGATATAGTTGTCTATTCTCAAGTAGCTCATCATGTTAATAACCTCACTGGGAAAACTATTTTAATAAGGAGGATGATTTTTACAACTAGTAGCTGGAAAACATTACCAAAGCATTATTTCTAATAGTGTTTATTTTATAAGGTAGCTGAGCCAGCTTAAATTAGGATGCTCAACTATCCCAGTCATATTAGTATGATTTGTACTAAAATATGTAAACTTCTCAAAATTCCATCTCAGTAGCTTTTCTTAGCAGTATTGAATACCACGACTACCAATTCAAGTAGCAATTACTTGTTACTGGCTTGCACAAGTCACATAGGAAACCATTGTCAGAAATGAGAAAACAGTTCTAAGATCACTGATCTCACCACAGTCTGGTGATATTCTATATAGGAGAGTAAACATTACATACTACACATAAATGAAGGGAACAAATCCCTTCTTTATCAAAAGGGAGAAATAACTGCACAAGAAGTATCAATCTGAAATAAACAAAGCACCATGGAGACATTAATGTGTGCCATTTACTTTAATTAGTACGTAGCTTATCTACTGTTCTGACAGAAAAGACACTCAGCAAAATGGAACGAACCTGCATGACTCCCTTGGCAAATGCAGAGCAGAATAACTTTCTCATTAAAAAGGATATAAACATAAGCACAGAAAAGGCAAAGACAAAAAGCATAAGAAATGCACCCTCAACAAAATGTTCAAGTAAACTACAAGGTGGATACTGTACAAATACAATAATTTGAGAATACAGACACTTTCCTCATATCAACAGCTCCAGATGAATCACAGCTGAGAAGTACTTGATAATGTTGCAGGAGGTTACATGCCTTTCATTAAGTGTTTTTCAGATGTTTTACATTTTACAGTCTTCCGAACAATGAAGAACTCTATGAAGGTATTTTACTTGCTAAGAACTTCAGGTAACTCTACGGGGGATGCAATTTAATACTCTAATAATTCTAAGTTTTTTCTAAATCTAATCTTTAGTCTCAGCTTCTTTCCTTATGGTGTTGTCATACTGGAAGAACACTGCTTGGGAAATTACAGATACACTTATGAATTAAGCAGCTCCCATTCCAGAAAGCAGAGAGTATCATAGTATCACAGTATCACAAGGTTGGAAAAGACCTCTGAGATCATCTAGTCCAACCTATGACCCAACACTAGCACCCACTCATCATTTAAACCATGGCACTAAGTGCCTCATCCAATCTGTTTTCAAACACCTCCAGGAACGATGACTCCACCACCTCCCTGGGCAGCGCATTCCATTGGCGAATCACCCTTTCAGTGAAAAATTTTTTCCTAATATCAAGCCTAAACCTCCTCTGACGAAGCTTGAGACCATGTCCTCTTGTTCTGTCACTGGTCACCTGAGAGAAGAGACCAATCCCTGCCTACCTACAACCTCCTTTTCGGTAGTTATAGAGAGAAATAAGGTCTCCCCTGAGCCTCCTCTTCTCCAGGCTAAATAACCCCAGCTCCCTCAGTCGCTCTTCATAGGACTTGTGCTCCAGCCCCTTCACCATCTTCGTTGCTCTGCTCTGGACACACTCCAGCATCTCAACATCTCTCTTAAACTGAGGGACCCAGAACTGGACACAGTGCTCAAGGTGCAGCCTGACCAGTGCCGAGTATAAGGGGATGATAACCTCTGTAGTCCTGCTGACCACACCATTCCTGATGCAGGTCAGGATACCATTGGCCCTGTTGGCCACTTGGGCACACTGCTGGCTCTTGTTGAGTAACCACAGCTCACTGACTTCATTTTGTATGGAACTTGCCTGCCAATGTAAGGCACATTAATTTTAAGATTTTGGCCTTACCTTTTCTGCCTACAGCATCACATCGCAATAAATGCTTACTCACCTGATTTTTGAACATTACACTGTAAAAGTAGATGCATTACTTACACGTTCCATTTTTATCCTTGTTCTTTTTAGTCTTGAAGTCAAGTAAGAACTCCGTGCTTGAATTTACATTTCTGTAGGAAGTGTTAATACTTTTTTCCCTTTTTTATTTATTGATATTTTTTGATATTTACTGAATATCTTTTAAACAATAAATGTTTATTACAATACAAATTACTTCTCATTATCCACAGTAGATTCTGTTTGTGCTCAGAGTAAGAGTGAAATCAGGACTGTTATCTCCTTGCAGTGAGTAGTCCAGCTGCAAGTTTCAATTAGATGGTTATAGTCATCCATGTGACATAGGGTCTTTAACTTCACCTGGAATTTACAAAGGGGAAAGATTAGCAGTGAGGTTGAGTGGAGTATTCCATGAAGCCACTGGGGAAGATCTTTATTGAGTTACATGATTTACTTTTAGTACATACAGCTATCCCTGTCAGTAGGATCAGAGAACTCTAAGACAGCAACCTGGGAAAGTGTCAAGAAAAGCTAGAAAAAATGCCCAAGAAAAGGGTTGGTTTTCAGGATAATTTATGCAATTTATCAAGTCCTAAGCAAGACTGAAACACTGTAGATGTAATGGAACTGAAAATAAGTAGATATAATTGCATTTCTTCTTTTAGGATGTGGGAGAAGTTCCTACCAGATGAAATAAGAGAAAGTAATGATGCCCTAGTGGCAAATGCCCCAACAGTCATCACAGCAGAGATAGTTGGGGGGAATTAATTGACTTAATCTGACTTAAATTAATTCTATAACGAACATATAATTTCACCGTTTTGCAGTACAGAACATATTATTTATGAGTAATAGAACAAAACGAATCAAATAAAAGGAAAATTAGAAATGTAATTTCCTTTCCTTCAAATGCTAAATGGAGAAGGAAAAAAAAGGCAGCAGCTCACTAGCTTTCTAGCTGGTGCCTAATTAAAAAGAATCCTGACATAATTAGCTGACCATACAGCACATTAATTTCTCTAATTCAAATATTTCCTAGTTTCTTTGAGGTTTTTAGACACAGATTTCATTATCCCCAAAACACCTCACATTTGCTGAAAATGCCAGTCTTGCTTCAAGGCAAACAAAGTAATGAGATACAAAAGGCCTGTATACATACAGAGAAACTGAAAAGGAGATATTACAGGTTGTAAATATTTTACAAGTGTTTATTAGTTTGGTACAGTGTAAAAAGCCAGAGAATAGACTTGGCTAATAGCATATTCTCATAAGCCTTCTGCATCTAGAGAAAATAGCCTTGAACTTCTCAAGCCCATATTGTTAACAAAGAACAAAACCAGGCACTTTTTCCAGACAACTGTTGTGACTGTTTATGTACCTCTTGTATTAAGATAACATCATAGTATACTTTTTCCTTCATCCACCCATTGTCTGTGGTCAATAACATACTTTTCCCTCTGCTTCTGGCCCTTTAGGTATAAACAAGGATGTTTGACTTCTGGACAATAGAGTAAGTATGGATTCTGTTGGAAGGATCACTGATTCTGCAGTGCAGCTCTATGAATCATCTACCTCAGATGGTATTTCCTGTATAAATGCATTGTATCCTTACTTACTAATAAGTGTCACCTGAAATATCACCAAAGAAGCAAAAGACCTTTCTTGCATAAAGTTATCTGTCAGTCTGTACAGTATCGTGGCAAAGCTCAGGTCACATAAGTAGCAGCGACTCAAAACTCTTCAGTAACAACACGGACAGAAACTAATTTTCCCAAACAAGTTTACCCATGGCATTGCTAACACCTGTCACACCATAACTATTTTTGCCCCCAACAGAATTCTGCTCTTTCACAATTCCCTACAAGTAGAGAATCTCTCCTAATTTTCAGTGAAAAAGATTTGTAATAGGCAGCACTACATTCCAATCCAGCAAAAATGAAGCAAAATATATACACACTTGCCAATTTCTCCCAAATTTCAGTAGTGGATGACTCACATCCCCATTAATCTCACATGTATAACCTTGCAATCTATCTGAAAATTAAAAAGCTGCTTAGGCTAGCAATAGTATTGACAAACATTAAAAAACACTGAAATAAGTTAAATCAAAAGTTATATAAAAATTTATCACAAGTTTTTATTTCCTGAAAGTGACAAGTCTCTTTGGAATTTTCACTTCACCCTTATGAAAAGAAGGTAAATATCCCTTTCCTCACAGTTACACTGCTTTGGTTTTGACCTAAGGAAATTACACTGTCAAGAATTGCAGATGACCTGACAACACCTTCTCTTCTGTATTTGGAGAGTGGAAAAGGGAAAAACAGAAAGTATATATGAACTCAAAATAAGCAACTAGCTAGCAAAACTCTGAAATCAGGAGATAAGACAAATGGATGAATGTAGCTGCAAGACTTGCCTTGTTAGTGTGCAAAGATTTGATTGTTTGCTGAGATGTGGTAAGGTAGGAGTTGAGAGCTATGCTTGGGGTTTTTTTGGAATGTTCACCACAAAATAGCAGGCATTCCTGTCACCTACTACGGGATATATTGAATCCATGTGCCACAGCTGACAAAAGAGTTATGCAGCTCCATGAGTTTGTGTACTTTATTGCTTACATTGGCTCCTGGGAGAAAGAGAAAAAGGGATCTCGATGGGCTGTAAATCTTCACTAACACTTCTCGTGACATCATCTGTAGGAAGTATTTTAGAAGAATCAGGGCATTTTGTGATCCTTGAGGCCTGTATGCACAACCCTGCCTACATACAGTGACCTTGGCATGTTATGAGAAAGTGGAATGTTAGCTGATAGATAAGAAAGAGAATGTGGAACAGGAGGTTTCAGCTGCAGGAGAAGGGGGGCTGCAGGGTATCAGGTAACAGCACACTAACAGCCCTCATTGACGAATGATGATGTGACAAATGGTACCCTAAAAGCATATGTATTCGCTGTAAAGAAGGCAATAAACGTCTGCTTCAGCTGGCTCATGTCTGATGCTTTCTGCAAGCCAGTCTCCCGCAATTGTCTCCTTGTATTACGGAAAGTGAAGGTGACACATGGTACCTGCCTGTCATAAGTATGGCCAGCATGAGATTTTTTTGATGCTCAGCTGTCTGGCCCCTCTCATAGCAGACAGCTAGTTTCCAAGCACAGACTGGAGAGAATGCTATTGCCTTCTCAGAGATAAGTTTCATTTCTCATTATCCACATGCCTATAGGAAGCCTAAGGGAAAGGTTTAACATTCTTCACAGAGCCACACAAATACAAAGGGCTTGGACTGAAAAAAACATCAAAGCATTAACCTCAATGTCCTTATTTGATAGAGAAATCTGTAAAGGTTGCTGACGAAACCTTACAAACTAGCTCTGTTCAATTTGCCTTTCAGTGGCAGATACAACAGCTGTGAAACCACAACACTGCCTCCCACCAGTTGTCATGCTGTCAATGGGTATGTGTCAGAAGCTGTAAGTTAGGGTGATTTATCCACAATAGGGACTTCAGGATGGCATCCAGCTACAGGTGTGATGAGTGCTCTGGCTAGATCGGGTAAGTTAGTAGAGACATAAATACTGCTGATTTTAAGACTGCAGAGTCAGAAATAATAGGCTGCATTTAAACGGTTTGGAATTTTTCTGCTTTCCTTTGGTATCCCTGCAGTTTGATGCCATCATTCTCAGCTGACTGCAAAACTGATGCAGATAAAAAATTAAGTACAAAAAGCACATTTCACCATTAACGCATTTCTGACCATTACCTGTCACTAACCAGAGTCTCTCAATGGCACAGAAGATACTTTTGCCTTTATAGCCACATCTGACCAGCCATTTTAGTTCTATTTTGGTCTCAAGCATCCTGTTAGAATTAGTTTAGAATGACTCAAACTGAGTAACTGTGGTATTACCGAAACTCCTTTCCACAGCTGCCAAGGTCAGCATCTTCCTGTTACCTTGTAGGTCTGGAGGGAATAAGATTTCCTCTTCCTTGCTTAAGAAAATGCCTCGAATCTTAAGAAAATCTTGCTTCTTAAGATTCACCTTTTCACTGGTAAGACCTAGAAAAGCAGGAAATTAAAAGAAGGCTAAAGCTGTGCAGCCTTTTTATGTTATTTGAGATGGGATTGATTTAAAATGATTGACCTCTCACACAATCCTATTAGCAATTTTGTTATTTCCAATTTAGGGCTATTTGACAACTGTGTTACTAATGTCATTAGCTCTGCTGCTGAAGTATACTGTCACGCATGCCATAAATTTTCATACACAAATGGTAATACAAGCATGACAATTTGACATCTGCTCAATTTAAAGCATATTTACAGGAGGTTACACAATCCAGGAGAGTTTACCCATCTTTCTTTCATGTATTAGATTTTCTAGGCAATGTCAAGAATAAATTCATCCTATACATTGGGAAAGGCTGTCACTTGTTTCAATGAATCAACATAGATTTGTTTCCTCTCGGCACTGTCTGCTTAAGCTGCAGCTGTATAAGGCTGCCAAAAGCAGACCAGCCAATTACTATCTATGGGCAGTGCAAAGTTTTCATCTAGAAGAAACAGTATTAAAGTAAAAGCAGCTTTGAATTTCTACTTAACATAGTAGAATGTGGTAATAGTAGTTTCTGTTTAGTTCTGTTCAAAGTAACTTGAAAATTCATTCCCGTTCCTCCTTTTTCTACAGTGCTGAAACTGAGGCACAGAAAGGTCAATGTTAGTGGTATTATTGATACAAAGAAGAATAGGTTATGTCCTTAGAATCAGTGAACTATCATAGCTATCCAGTATTACTTTTCCATTATTCACTGTACTTCGGTTGACAAACCTCATGCTTCAAAGTTCAAAGAATATGAACATCAGGACAGCTCTCTAAAACATGGACAAACTTTGCAGTTTTGGGAAAAAAGCCTTATCCTCTGAGAATAACAGACATTCTGTGCAATTTCATTACAAGATAAAGAAATATTATCATCCTTATTTTACAGACATGATTCCACACCAGAAAGTTCAGTTACTTGCATGTGTTTATCCAGGACATTTGAGGCAGGCTAGGTAATGGCTCACCTGAAAATTCTGTGCTATGCTATTCTCGTTTGAGCTAAATAGAACCAGTTTTCTAGCTTTTCAGCTAAACCTCATCTAAGTAACTTAATTTCCTTAAAGTTCTCTGCATGTTTTTCACCCAGCATTTCTCTCTAGAAGTGATAACACAGGACACTGGTATGTAGAGAAGTCATCGTTACTTACTCCTGTAGAAAACAAGGCCATCTACAAGCATCTGGAATGCCATAAAGTGAAAGAGGAGAAAAAAGACCACACCTGCAGGGAGGAGTGGATAGGACAGGTGACCCAAAACTGACCAATAGAGTATTTCATCCCATATAAATCATACTCAGTATAAAACTGAATGATCATGATGGTCAATCTTTCTTCTTTGTTGGTCAACATCCAGCAAGGACCTTATCTGTTTTTCTGCCCTGATCCCTGAATCCAGTTCCTGAGTCCAGCTTTCTCCTGCCACTGAGTCCAGCCTGGGACCTAGTTAATTTCACATATATTTTTATTCTCTTATTAATAGTATTTTCCTTATTATTATTGTTTCATTACAGTGAGGCACAGCAAAGAATTTGGTCAGAACTACTCACGTTTAGTTGCCAGTCAAGTCAGGCTGGGGCTAAACCCCAGAGGAGAGGAGTTATATAGATACAAATCAGGGATCACAAAACAGGTTTCCACAGCATACCAACCTTCTATAACTGACATCCACACTGTATTCTTTGGATGTGGTCTTTATTGTTTCCACTCTTTCCAGATTTCTAAGTATCTTCTCATAGAATTTAATGCCTTAACACACTTCTTGCACTGGAGTGGAAACAAAGATCCTGAATGAAGCTAGTACTAGTATTCTGTACCTATGGAAGTCTAGAAGGCTAGGTTTTTGAAGATAAAAGGAAGAGGCAGTAATGAAGATAAGAGGGAGTAAAGGGAATGAGAGTTCTCACAGTGCAAACTCCAAACAATACAAATAAAAACGTAAAATAGGGTACAAAACCCAATACATATATAATTTTCTTAAACCAATTTGTTTGTCTCCATGACTAACACTTCCTGCCAACAATGATTGGTGGGTTTTTGCAAGTCCAGCTTAACCTGTGGTTTGCTATTTTTTGTTCTAATGCTAAGGTGATAAGGCTAAGGTGAGCAGTGCACAGTATTCCTTTCCTCTCTTCATACTAGGTCCATTGAGTTCTCCCCAAGGGACAGTCACATGCACCATGTCTTTATACCTCTCACCTAAGCTTGGAGCACTCAGTCATTTTCAGGAAAATCCTTACCTTGGAGTACACAGAGCTAAGTGTGCTTTACACTTGACCTGAGATCTGGGATATTACAGAACACATTCCAGCTGTGCTTTCAACAGACTTACCCAGGCTCTGCATGTGTATTTTATGCATATATAGATACACAGTGGTGAATAACTCAAAGAGCAGAGTATACTTACTACAAGGGAGATGTGATGTGCTCATTTGTTCTGCTTTGGTAAAATTATTTTTCATCACCAAATTTGCAGCCATGATGTGCATTTTAAATATTCAATACTATGCAGAGACATCAGCATTTATTTTCCTTTGAAAAATACATAATTATATCAGTCTAAAATGATGATGTTAAAGCCAAAATTATTTAAATTAGATTTAATATGGGCTAGGACATTTTTCCAAAAGCTAACACATTTTCTTCATCTTGGATACACTATACACTGTATGGGCTTTTAAGTGCAAGCCCAGTTGTAAAACCTAGTCCATAAAAATAACATTATGAAGCTCTATTTCCCTAATGATTTTGTATACAGTTTGGCTGAATTTGGAAGTTAGAAGATGCGTATATTCACACATACACAGACATTACAACTGTATGCAAATTCCATATAATCACTTTGCTCCTTCTTCTATCATCCCTTTCTACTTCAACAAAGTAGCAGCAAAATGCAAAGCTATTTTGCTAATAACTCATGAGACAACAAGTGAAACTGCTGAGTCCCTAAACTGGAATTAAGACTTAGTGTCTTTGATATCAACAGTTAATACATTAATCGTTACCTCCATTCAGTAATCTGATGGAACTTTTAAGAGCAGCTAAAGACAGAGGGCTTGTAAGGTATGTGTACAGATGTAAATTCTTCCTGAGTGCATTTTCAATTTTCTAGTATGAGCCAGCTCTGTTTCAGAAACCATATACAGCCATATGACCAAAACACTAGAGCCAAAGTATGCATTTCCTCTGCTGTATTCTAACAGGGTACTGAATGATTGTTAATAAGATATATTTTCTCAGATACTGTACAACATATGACTCTGGATGAGAGTCAGGATACACCTATCCACTTCAACTTTTGAGCAGAACAAAAATGCAAGTGAATTTGTCCATGTAAATCTGCTTGTGGTTTAATATGACCAAACTTAAAGAATCCATGATATTCCTTTAACCTAACTGCATAACACAGACAATAGAGTTTTAGTAAGTGCTTGCTATAACCTTCCCAAATCTTGTGTTTGTGTCATAAGAAGTCTTTCTAGGATGCTACCCAGTTATACACTAAAGAAAAAAAAAAGAGGAATATTTCCTGCACAGTTACTTTCCTAGTAAACTTAACCATACAACTGAAAGTCTGAATCTTTAGAACCTTTATTGTTGTACTGTTTAGATTACAAGCACTTCTATCAGAAATAGGTCTCTTACAGGTACTAACACCCTGCATTCAACTCACTACATACCCCTTAGCCTATGTTTACAAGGGGAAGGCCATTATCAACAGGGACTGAAGATAAATAGTAACTACCAGCAGTCAGGAAAATAATCACCTCACTATGCCTAAGTGAAACAAAAGTTCCCAGTGCTTTTGAGAGAAGTTATCATACAAGGCATTCTGTTTGACAAGATTCTCCACCATCACAGTAAAGATTAAATCCATATTGCATCTGATATTTTACAGGATTTGTCAAGCAACCTTGACAGTTCATGTGATCCCTGGTATGACCCCTGGTATGTACATGTCTTAACCTCTGCTGTTCAAGCACAAACCTTTCCTTTCTTCCTAGCTATTACAAAACCAGTAAAAGTGGGTAAGCATACATTCACAGTCATTACAGGTATCAGCACATACAAAATCTTAGAACACAGTGCAGCTGAGTAAAAAAGCTACAGACTCACTACAGTCAGACCTCTCCAGCCACATACACTGTGTAAGAGCACTCTTGAAAATTATCAAATGTTTAGAAATAACTTATAAACTAAACATGACGGACATATCACCTTTCCTAGACATAGGAAGAAACGAATCCAAAAGATACTGTTTCTGTTACTATCTGATTTTAAAAGACTACAGCGAAAAAAACCTTACTTTTCCACAACTAAAAAATACTTATAGTTGGGAATATTCCTTGATATACAGGCTAGACCTTCATCCTAAATCTCTGTTACTACAAGTCAAACCTCATTAAACCACAATTCCTGATTTATTTGGGTTGACAATGTGTTCGTACATAGCTTATCTTTTACGCAGTCCATTTTTTATAGTGTCCTTTTATCTTTCTTTCTCCAGCTCATGCATTTCCATTCCACATATGCAATACAACACTGACAGAAGAGGACACAAATTAAAAGGATTTCCATTGATGCAACTGGCATTTGGTTCAGGTGCACGATGTTCTTCAGCAAATACAAAAGAACTACTCTTACTCTGTCACTATAACCAATTTTACAGCCTAGATATCCAAAGTCATTGTTTTTTACTGAAGAACATGTGGGAAAACATATCAAGAAAGGAAGTTGTTCTCCTTCGCTTTGTAATTAATTCCACTCGGCTCCCATCCTTCATTGAAATTAATGCCCCGGACAAATATTAAATGTTTATGCTTGACTTAAAAAAAAAAAATTAAATCAGCGTCATGCTTTATTTTTCAAGAAGAAAACAGACAATACACTTTTGCAAATTGATACTTAGTGTCAAACACCGTTCTCCTGAGGCAAGATCAAAACAATGCAGTTAGATATATGAACCTGAGCTGCAAATGGAGCATGTATCCAGGCTCTATGTAAACAGAGCAGGAAATCACTAAGTAGCAGAATATTGTATTTGACATTGGAAATCACTGCAGTTTATCCCTTCCCCTCCAGGAAAAAAAAAAGATTGTCTCTGAAACATTAAAATATCAAGCGGTTTTGGATCACTTTTTTTTCTTTGACAAAAGTACTGTAAAATCAGCATAACCAAACCATTTAGTTAAGGAAACTACAAGAGATAACAAGTGAAAAAGGCTGTCTAAAGTTTTGGTTCCTGCTTCTGCTCGTCCCTCAGCTACCGCGCACCACTCCTCGCGAGCTGCGCGCCAGCCCCCGCAGCCCGGCGAGGCCTCCCACCCGTGGCTCCCCGGCGCACGCAGGGCCCCTCTCGGCCTGCAGTTCGGCCCCTCCCGGCGGCAGCGCATCCTTCACTGCTCTCCGGCCACGAACGGGGTAGAGATAACAGTGCCCTTGACAGCGCTTAAATGGGGCTGCGGGGTTGTGGACAGAGTGCAGGTACCGGATGGGGCTTCTCAGAGCCTTTTAAGACAGTGCCCTCAGGGCTCTAATACCTTCTTTAGCTTGTTTCTAGCCAGCTGTCCTGTTCAGTAAATAATTATACTCAAACAGCCTCAGAATGATGGGCAAAACTAGCTCAATAGCATTCATTATTACATTCCACTTCAATAAGTTGCTGTCATTAATTAGCAAAAAAAATATTACTACAGCGTTGTACACTAATAAACATGAGGGTAAAATTCCATTCTTTATGTTGCTATCCCTTTTAATACTAGAAATTTTCATTCATTTCTCACTCTGAGCATATATAATTGAGCCACTTCTGTTGGGAGAGGCTAGAAATTGCCTAGCAAAGAGCAGCATTATTCCACTAGTAAGGAAGGATCATTAGGTCAAAAGCGATTGGAGAGGATCCCACTAGCTCTTACACAAAAAGAAAAAAAGGGCAAGAAAAGAGTTCAAAACTCAGGTGCTAATTTTCCTGCTATAATCTACCTTAGCTCTCACTGACCTCAGACTTTTGTTATCCTTCTGGTGGGCTGAAGACCTTACATGTCTTCTTATCTCTACATTTAACATTACAGGTTAAGAAAATCAAGTTTATGAGCAAAAAATTACTGAAGAAAGTTAATTACTTTACATGTATTAAGACGTTCATAGAAGATAAAGTCTTCGATCATTAAAACTGAGTGGATGAAAACTGTGACAGAAAGTTACTTATGACTTCAGTTGCTTGTAACTGTATGCTACATTTCTTAAGGTTGCTAATGCTATTATATAACAGAAAGTCAATTCTAGAAAGACCACATAGGATATAATTAACTACTCAAAGTAAACCTATAGGAGAACATACATTCATTATTTATGCTTCATAAAGCTGCACAGAATTTATTTTGTAGAAATGTGGTAATTATGCTTGGTAAATCCTGGTTGTGAGTCTCCATCTCTGTAACATAAGCTATGTTAACAGCTGGAAAACTTATCAAAGATCTATGTTGTCTTTTTAGCCCACTAATGGGGTCTCTGTCCTGGCTTTACAAAATGTAGTTGAAAATATAATTGTATATAGTAAATTCAAGTGTCTCAAATTGTGCAGAGAGATTGGAAAGATTCTAGTCTGTTGGAATAGCAAATGTAGTGGGAGTGAAAGATGATACATCAGACCCTCCCAATGTGACAGGGCCAATTTTCATATTTCATTTTGTATTTATGCCGGTAAAGCAAATGTAACGCTGTGGGAACTGTGTAGTTAAATAAGGTACATTCAGGAAAAAATTTAAAAGTACCAGATGGAACAAAAGGTACCAGTCACTCAGCAGTATCAGAGAACAAGCACACACCTTGTTCTAAACTGCCCCTCTAACAGTTTTATTCCTAAGGTGACCAAGGCAACTCCAGAAGAATTGAGGTGATCGAAGCTTTTTTTCTAATATGTTTATTTTTGATAGGTGGAAGATTGCCAGTTTAAAATTCAAGAAAAATATAGGGGTTTATTTTACTGGGTTTTTTTTTCATATAATGTCAAGAGTAAATAAGACAGGCAAGAAGGAAGGAAGAATTTGATGCCTGGTGAAAGAAACAGCTGATGGAGAACACCAGGTATCATTAAAACATCCCATAACTGAGGCTTCCATTCCTGTAAGAAAAGAATCAGGCATCAAACATGAACACATCAATGGACAAACAGAAGCAGGGAGTATCAGAAGAACTTTTTCCCTGCCTGCATCACCAAATTTGTGCAAAACAGAGAAACTCTTGAGAGTATGGGCAAAAGAAGGAAGTTGAAACAATTAATTTTAAAAGATCTATTTACCATTGGCAATGGAAAAGCAACAAATACAGGTACCTTGGTCATGGAACAACTCAGAGCTACAATACATTTATTTCTAGTGAGAGGTAATGAAGAAGGATAATTTTGTGCAATTTTTCTTTGAGTAGAAAATAAGCTTTGAGGCTGCCCCAAGACACTTTCAGGTTTGTTATAGCCACAAACGTAAAGATAACAAATGAATATACTGCATTGATCTCCTCCTCTGTTTTATGAGAAAAGGCACATTAATAGTCACTGGGGATAAAGCAATGACAAAAAAAAAAAGGAAAGAAAAAAGAAGAAAAGAAAAAGCTGCCATTGAATATTAAATGGAGGAAGAGAGAATATTTTGAGGAAATACAGAGCTTTGTTTTAAATTATCAGCTGAAGGAGCCTGTGTATTTTCATGAATAACAGCTGCTTGCTAGTTTTTGTGTGTGGGAAATTTCCTGAGGGTGTTCACAAAAAGTAATGGAAAAAAGCTAAACCAGAAGCCAAGTAAGTTATATGTGAATTATTTTTAAATGCTATAAATGTTTATTTCTGAATTCAGCAGCAGTACAATAGAAATCTTTGCGTTTATAGTGTTGATTTCCATGTATTTGGGATGATCACCACATCTCACAGTACAAAAGACCATTGAAGGAGCTAAGGTAAAACAGCTTTCACAATGTTTAAGTCTCACATTGTAACAGCCTTTCTTGTTACACAGACTTCCTTCTATATCTTAGAATCATATAACCAGTTAGGGAGGCACACACACTTTCCTGGAGGACAGCGAATGTTGAACTGCACATAACCTTACAAATGTTTTATCTTGGCAGATATCCTCTACAACTGATATAAAACATTGGCCCTATTTAGGTCAATGCAGTGTTGTAGCCTTTTGGGGTTGGCATTTCATACTCTGAATCACTCCCAATACATGACATGTAGTCTCTCCCCCTACAGATTTTCTGTGGGTGCTTCATGGCAAAGCAGTCTGGGATCATACCTCACTCAGTTGCCGAACTTATGTTAAAGGGGGACCCAGAAATATGTCACTTACTCTCCACTTTCATTGTGCCCTGATTTCTATGAAAAGAATTGCAGGGCCAGAGACTGCACTAAGAAGCAGGAGATAGGGTGCATAGGCTGTGAAGCCTTGCACAGAATGTCCTTGTGCATAAGTTTATTGCAACCCTTGGTACTTTTAAATTGTCTTGAATCAGGTCCTTCCTTTGAGAACACCTTTGGACTTGAAGCTTGTCCTTTTTCCTTTAACAGGTGTTTGAACATTTCTGGAAATGGTGATAAATAATATTGGTCTTGAAGTCAAGACAAGTGACAGATTTTAAAAGGTCTCTCTCTTCACAGTACAAAAACGGAGTTTACACAAAATATTTTTGATTTGCAAATATCTCAGACAAACCAGAACCTGCCTTCAGAAAGAGCCATATGCTTTCAGAGTTTCGGGAAAGCAGGGTTTATGTTATTTGAATGATAAGAACTGAATTTTGAAGTGCTAGTCATGAATGTCTTCAAGGGTTTAGTACTATTATACACAGGTAGAAGAGAATCTGTAGGACAGTAGTCTCCATCTGTGATTCTCTTGTAACATTTAAGCTATCTTTTTTTGCTTTTGGTTACTGCCAAATGAATACAATAATTATTCAATGTTACTTTTTTTTCTGTTGCTTTTTTTGTTTATTTTTATTTATTTATTTATTTGCTTATTTATTCATTCTCTCCAGTAAACCTTTTACCAACTTTTGGAAGTAGAGAGATAGCCTGGTGGTCCTTTCAGCTGCATACTGTTCCAGCATCAAAAGCATACTATCACAGATTAAAGTTTCCAGGAGGCAAATACTATTTGTGGACCCCTGTTCTTCCAGTGTTTACTGATAAGAAAAGCCAGTGTGGTATGTTGTACTGTATAATAAACGTTCCTTGCCTACCCACTTTGAACATGCAAGGAGCTGAGGCTGCTGGTTCTCATTAGAAAGGTAAAAAGTATTTTACCCTTTCTTCTTGAAAATGCATAGAAAACTTTCTGTTAATTATATCTGTACTTAAGCAGAGAGTGGAAATTTCTGAGAATATCTACATTTGCACATGAAATATGATTTTCCTATTTTAATTAAATAACTTCTAAATATAACCTACTTTAATTCCAGAAATTAATTAAACATGTAATTAGTTAACATTGCAACCTGACATCATTAACTAAATTGTTCATATAAAAATGCAAAAAGCCACATGGAAAATTGGTGTGTTTACTGGGATCTTTCTACAATGTTAATGATGACACCCAACAATGGTGTTCTGCATCCACACAAACATATCCATTAGAAAACTTTAGAAATTTTCAGGATGGTATTGCCTATTCTAACAGCTACAGCAGTATAAGGTATGGGGCTAATAAAGCCCCTGAGTTACCTTGATAAAACTCTCACTTTGTCTAGTATGTCTTTTTTTTTTGCTTCCATATTAGCTTGCATTACTTTGTAAGCACCCTAAGCTAAACTAAAGTGCCTATACAGAGGATAAAACTAGTTATAAATTACTTACTGATACTACAGTGGAGTAATGATTCTGGGTACTTGCAATATGAAATTGCATCAAAGTTAATACTTGCTTATATCATCACACCAGTAATTGTATGACACATGCAAGACATAGCTGTAACTGAAATCTTGTGCTATGGTCTTCTAAAATGTCCATGGTTTTGCCTGTTCCTGCTTTTCTTTACAGGTCTGAAGTGTGACCACACATCTTTCCTTCAGCTGTGTTTCTACCCTGAGCTATCATCTACCTAATACATTTGCTCTAGCAGTGCTCCTCTCCCTGCCCAGAAAACAGCTAGTGGATTTGAAGAAGATAACAGGTTGATGAAGGACCTAATCTGGAGGACGGAGGAGGCATTCCAAAGCTGCCTTGCACTGGGGTTGGACGGAGCTTCCCATGCGTTTCTGAGTCCAGTGGACAAACGTCAGTCAAGGTATTGTTGAATTTCCTAGCTGTAATTATACCAGTATAACAACTCATAAATACAAATCCTGGCTTCAGTTGCTGCCAGTACAAGTTTTTTTCTATTGATCTTTTCTCATTTGCCTTTTTACATTTGTCCAAAGGCAGTACCATAGAGCAATAATTTCTTAACATTTCTCATACAAATTCAATTTTCTAGAAACGTGATCTGAAAGCAACAGAATACAGATAAATAAGAACTCGATAGGGTGTATATATATGCACACTCACATATAGAACAAAGACATGTTCATTGCTTTTTGTAATAAGGTAGCTTTTTCTGCTCGGAAGTTATACAAACATTTGTCCAAGTAGTAGTCCCACAGTCAATGCAATCTTCTGCTTCTGTACATTGTCACATACACAAATTAAAATTTAATGTTACTTCAGTTTAATTCCACAAAAGTACATGGAAGTGAACTCAAGAGGAGAAGGCACATGAATATATGAATCCATTTGAAAATATGAATGAAAATCTGTGGGAAATTTATATGCGTTATTGGCTCAGCTCTATGTCATCATTCTTGAGTACTTGTAGTCATTGTTTTATGAAGAAAATTATTTTTCTCAGTAACATAATAACCTGCTTGATATCCCATCCTGTTTTACATTTTCTTTTATGTTTATTTAGGTAATAAATATGAGGCAAAGTAGAGAGAATTTCAAGACCAACTGTGATTTGCGTAAGACAGGAAATGCAGGGTTTTTTGAAGAAATTTTACTGCAAGAACACGACCATGTTTTGAGTCCCTAGTGCTGCTTGATGTTAGGTGTCCTAGTTAAATGGAGAGAACATTATCTGAAGCACTTAGAAAAAAATACTTCTAAATGAAGCAGCTGTTATTTTGGATGTCTTCTGGGATATATTGAGATGTGGGGAATGGCATGTCAGAAGCATCTGAGAAAGGGAATTCTAAATGTTCCCCCCAAAAATATTACAATTCATAGGATGATTGAGTTAAGAGAACTTTATGAATCTTGAGGGAAATCATCATAAATGTCTATGGAAGTGTAAAGAAGACACTTCCAGAGAAAGGATGGTTGGCCCTACAAAGGGATCTGGACAGGCTGGATCAATGGAACAAGGCCAACTATATGGGATTCAATGAAGCAAGTGTCGAGTCCTGCACCTGGGTCACAACAACGCCATCCAATGCTACAGGTTTGGGGAAGCTTGGCTGGAAAGTTACCCAGTAGAAAAGGACTTGGAGGTACTGGTTGACAGCCAGTAGTGTACCCTGATGGTCAAGGAGTCCAATAGCATCCTAGCATGTATCAGAAATGGTGCGGCCAGTAGGACCAGGGAAGTGACTGTCCCCCTGTACTTGGTGCTGGTGAGGCCACACCTCAAATACTGTGTTCACTTTGGGGCCTCTCACTATAAGAAAGACATTGAGCTGTTGGAGCTGGTCGATGGCAAGTTGAACACGAGCCAACAGTGTGTCCTGGCAACCAAGAGGGCCAACCATGTCCTGGGGTGCATCAAGCACAGCACTGTCAGTCAGTCGAGGGAGGTGATTGTCCCACTATACTCTGCACTGGCACAGCCCCACCTCAAGTACCGTGGGCAGTTTTGGGCACCACAGTATAAAAAAGACATCAAACTACTGGAGAGTGTCCAGAGGAGGCCATAAGGCTGGTGAAGACTTTAGAGGGGAATTCATATGAGGAATGGCTGAAGTCACTTGGTCTGTTCAGCCTGGAGAAGAGGAGACTGAGAGCGGATCTAATAGCTTTTACTGCCTTCTCACAAGGGAGGGAGGTGAAACAGGTGCTGATCTCTTCTCTCTTGCAACCTATGATAGGACTAGAGGTGCAGGAAGATGTGCCAGGGGAGGTTTGGAATGGATATTAGGAAAAAGTTCTTCACCCAATGGGTGATGAAGCAATGGAACAGACCCCCCAGGGAAGCAATTGTGGCACTGAGTCTGCCAGCATTCAAGAAGCATTAGGACAATACCGTCAGTGACAAGGTGTGAATGTTGTGAGTGTCTTCACTACATAGGACTTGGACTTGGTTATCCTTTTGCATCATTTCCGGCTTGGGTAATTCTATGATTCTATAAGCGTGTCCAAAGAAGGGCAACAAAGATGGTCCAAAGTCAGGTACTTCAGTTCCAAAATTTTTGACCAACAATTTCAAAATACGAGAGATTGCTGTTCTAATTTATAACATGTACTCTTACTAGCTAGGCGGATGGTTGTTTATATTTTCACAAGTTCTGGTTAGAGCTAAAATATCTGTTGTTCCTGGAAAGTAAATATAGAACTTTAATGTGCATAGAATCTCAAAAGAGTCATACAGGAGGAACTTATGTCATCATCATAGCCACTAAAGAACTATGTTTAATATCTTCATCAGTGATTTGAATGAGGAGATTGAGTGCTCCCTCAGTAAGTTTGCAGATGACATCAAATCATGTGAGAGTGTCAATCTGCTCAAGGGAAAGCAAGCTCTATAGAGGGATCTGGACAGGCTGGATTGATGGCCTGAAGTCAGTTGTATGAGGTTCAACAAGGCTAAATGCTGTGTCCTGCACTTGGGTCACAAGGCTTAGGGAAGAGTGCCTAGCAGGCTGTGTGGCAGAAAAGAACCTGGGAGTGCTCACAGATGGCCATCTGAATATGAGCCAGCAGTGTGCCCACATGTTCAAAAAGGCCAGTGGCATCCTGTCTTGTGTTAGAAATTACGTGGCCAGCAGAAGTAGGGAAGTGATTGTGCCCCTCTACTCGCATTGGTGAGGCTACACCTTGAATACTGTGTTCAGTTTTGGGCCCCGCACTACAAAAAAAACCATGGAGCTGTTGGAGAGTACCCAGAGAAGGGCAACAAAACTGGTGAAGGGTCTGAAGCACAAGTCTCACGAGGCATGGCTCAGGGAACTGGGAGTTGTTTAGTCTGGAGAAAAGGAGATTGAGGGGAGACATTATCAGTCTCTACAGCTGCCTCAAAATAGATTTTAGCAATGTGAGTGTTGGTCTCTTCTCCCAAGTAACTAGCAAAAGAACAAGAGGAAGTGGCCTCAAGTTGCACCAGGGGAGGTTTAGACTAGATATTAGGAAAAATTTTGTCACCAAAATATTGTCAAGCATTGGAACAAGCTGCCTAGGGACATGGTAGAGTCAGTATCCCTGGAGGTGTTCAAAAAACATGTAGATGTGTCACTTTGGGATATGGTTTAGTAAGCATGGTGGTGTTGATCTGACAATTGGACTTGATGATCTTAGAGGCTTTTTCCAACTTTAATGATTCTGTGTTTCTATGTAGAAGGTTCAGAGTTTCACCTACTTTTTCAGGAAACCTAAAGGTATTCCTTCATAATTTGATTGACTATTTTAATTATGTATTACTCTGAAAGGTTTTATTGTTTTGGTGCATTTTGATGGCGTGGTTGTGAGGTAATTAGAAGATTTTATTGAACAGAACCATGAAAATTAAATGCATTCTTACTAAACTGTTAACTCCAGTGCTACCTACTGAAAATCTGACGGGATATTTTCATGAATCTCCCTGCAGATCTGCAACTGACAATGATGTTTCCTCTATTAAAAGATACCTGCAAACTTCTAATGTTTGGTACTAGATATAATTGTGGTTACCACCTTCATTTGAATAAATCGTCAGCTTTAGAATATAGCAATATTTGGTTCAGATGCAAGTGAAAAATATTGTTGGCCAATTTATCTTTTCCTCTGTTCTAACAGTTGGAAGGAAGGGGGCAGCCAGAAGTAGACATATAATGCATATTAACTTCTGGTTATGTGACTGGTGCCATCAGGAAGATTTTGGCTTTTATGATAAAAGGATATTCTTAGATACCCATGACCTGTTAGGGAGGGATGGAATTCACCTGTCTAGGAGAGTCAAAGCAATCTTCGGCAGCGGACTGCCCAGCCTGGTGTGGCAGACTAACTGAAGGACTTGGGGGATGGGATCCAAAATGGCAATGCTCATGCTACCACATTCAACTGGGTAATAAGCCAGACCAACCAGAGCAGCAGCAAATCTTCCTTGGCTGCCTTCCATGACAAGAAACAGAAGGCTAACTGTTTCAAGGGTATGTACAGCTATGGTGGATCCTCTTCCACCCCTTTGGGGAAACCTGCATGCAAAATCACCTCTCTAAAATGCCTGTACACCAACACACACAGCACAGGGAATAAATAGGAAGACCTGGAGGACTGTGTGCAGTTGCAGACCTATGATCTCATTGCAATTAGAGATATGATTGAATAGCTCACATAAGTGGAATGCAGACATGGATGGATATCTTTTTAGAAAAGACAGGCCATCAGGGTGAGGTGGTGGAGTTGCTCTTTATGTGAGCGAGCAACTGGAATGTATTGAACTCTGTGTAGGAGTGGATGACGAACAAGTCGAGAGCTTATAGGTAAGAATTAAGGGGCAGGCTAATATAGGCAACATTGCTGTGAGTGTTTACTACCGTCCACCTTATAAGGAAGAGAAAGTTGATGAGACCTTCTACAGACAGCTGTAAGTAACCTCGTTATCACAAGTCTTGGTTCTCATGTGGGACTCCAATGACCTTGATATTTGATGGAAAGACAAGACATGTAGGCACAGACAGCCCAAGACATTCCTGCAGAGCATGGTTGATAACTTTTTGACGCAATTGGTGCAGGAGCCAACAAGAAGAGGTGTGCTGCTGGGCCTTGTACTAACAAACAAAGAAGGTCTGATTTGAGGATGTGAGATCTAGGGGCACCTTGGCTGCAGTGACTACGAGACGGTGGAGTTCAGGATCCTCTGTTGAAGAAGCAGGGGAATAAGCAGGATTACAGCCTTGGACTTCAGGAGTGTTGAAGTTAGCCTCTTCAAAGACCTACTTGGAGGAATGCCATGGGTTAGGGTTCTGGAAGATAGTGTGGTTCAAGAGGGCTGGTTAGTATTCAACCAATTCCTCCTCAAGCTCAAGATCGATGCATCCCTATGACTAAATGAGGCAAGGGAGCTGAATGGAAGAGCAAGGAGCTTCTACAAAAAACTCAAATGGAAGAAGGAAGTTTACAGAACGTGGAAAAAACAACAGACCACTTGGGAAGAACATAGGAACACTGGCAGAGTATGCAGGGATGCAACAAGGAAGGCTAAGGCCTACTTAGAATTAATTCCAACAAGAAACATCAAGGACAACAAGAAGGGCTTCTTCAAGTACATCTGTAGCAAAAGGAAGACTAGGGAAAATGGGCCCAATACTGAATGTGTTGGGTGCCCTGGAGGTCGAGGACAGAGAGAAGGCAGAGTACTGAATGCATTCCTTGCTTCAGTCTTTACTGCTAAGGCCAGCCCTCAGGAATCTCAGATCCTAGAGGAAAGAGAGAAAGTCTGGAGAGAGAAAGTCTGGAGAAAGGAAGACTGTTGGTTGGTCAAGAACAATCTGGTTAGATATCATTTAGGTAAACCAGACACACGCAAATCCATGAACCATGAGAGGATGCCCCCACAAGTGCTGAGAGAGATAGCAGATGTTATTGCTCAGGCACTCTCTATCGTCTTTGAAAGATCAAGGAGAAACAGGTAGATGCCCGAGGACTGGAGAAAAGCCAGTGTCACTCCAGTCTTCAAAAAAGGCAAGAAGGAGGACCAAGGAACTACAGACCAATCACCTCCATCCCTGGAAAGGTGATGGAACCGCTCATTCTGGATGTTCAGATATACAAAGGAAGAGAAGGTTGTCCGGAGTTCACCAAGGGGAAATCGTGCTTGACCAATCTATGCCTTCTATGATGGCATAACTGGCTAGGAAGATAAGGGGAGAGTGGTGGATGTTGCCTACCCCAGTTTCAGCAAGGTTTTTGACACTGTCTCCAATAATATCTCCACTTATGAAGTGTGAGTTAGGTCAGTGGACATTGAGGTAGATTGAGAACTGGATGGATGGCAGAGCTCAGAGGGTTGTGATCAGTGACTTGGAGTCTGGTTGGAAGCGTGTAGCTAGCGGTGTTCCCCAGGGGTCATCAGTGACCTGGATGAGGGGACAGAGTGTGCCCTCAGCAAGTTTACTGATGATACAAAACTGGGAGGAGAGGCTGATACACCGGAAGATTGTGCTGCCATTCAGCAAAACCTGCACAGGTTAGAGACAAACCTAATGAAGATCAACAAAGGCAGGTGCAGGATCCTGCACCTAGAGAGGAATAACCCCAGGTTAGGGACTGACCTGCTGGAAAGCAGTTCTGTGGAGAAGGATCTCCACTCCCAGTTCTGGTGGACAAGGTTCTCCACTCCCAGTTCCGGTGGACAAGGTAACCATGAGGCAGCAATGTGCCCTCATGGCCAAGAAGGCCAGTGGTATCATGGGGTGCCTAAGGAAGGGTGTGGCTAGCAGGTTGAGGGAGGTTATCCTCCCCCTCTACTTTGTCCTAGTGAGGCCCCACCTGGAGTACTGTGTCCAGTTCTGGGTTCCCCAGCTAAAGAAGGAGAAGGGACTACTGGAGAGAGTCCAGCAGAGTGTCGCAAAAAGGTTAGGGGACAGGGGCATCTCTCTTAGGAGGAAAGGCTGAGAGACCTGGGCCTGTTCAACACTTATAAATATAACGTCATGAATATCAGCAAGGCCAAGTGCAAGGTCCTGCACCTGGGTTAGGGCAATTCCAAGCACAAATACAGGCTGTGAGGAAAATAGATTGAGAGTAGCCCTGAAGAAAAGGACTTGGGGGTGCTGGTCAATGAGAAGCTGAAAATGAGCCAGCAATGTGGGCTTGTAGCCCAGAAAGCCAATCATATCCTGGGCTGCATGAAAAGAATCATGACCAGCACATTGAGGGTGGTGGTTCCCTCTCTTCTCTGCTCTCGTGATACCTTACTTGGAGAACCTTCAGTTCTGGAATCTTCAGCACAGGAAGGACATGGACCTCTTAGAGTCTGGAGGAGTACCACGAAGACGGGCGGGAGAACCTGTCATACCAGGACAGGCTAAGAGAGTTGGGCTCATTTAGCATAGAGAAGAGAAGGCTCCAGGGAAACCTTATAGCAGCCTTCTAATTCTTCAAGCTGGCCTGTAGGAAAGATGGGGAGGGACTCTTTATCAGGGAGTTTAGTGGTAGGACTAGGGGTAATAGTTTTAAGCTGAAAGAGTGTAGATTTAGATTAGATATTAGGAAGAAATTTTTTACTGTGAAGGTGGTGAGGCACTAGAACAGGTTGTCCAGAGAAGTCATGGATGCCCCATCCCTAGAGGTATTCAAGGCCAGGTTGGGTGAGGCTTTGAGCAACCTGATCTAGTGGAAGATGTCCGTGGACATGGGAGAGGGTTTAGAACTAGGAAATTTTTGATGTCCCTTCTGACCCAAACCATTCTGTGATTCTATGAAAGAACTAAAGGATGGGTGTCAAGAGGGTGGGGCCAGACTATCTTCAGTGGTGCCCAAGGAAAGGACAAGAGGCAATGGGCAGAAACTGGAATGGAACAGGAAGTTCCGTCTAAACATGAGGAAAAACTTATTTTCTGTGAGGGTGTCAGAGCACTGGAACAGGCTGCCCAGAGTGGTCATGGAATCTCTTTCTCTGGAGATATTCAAAACCTGCCTGGATGTCTTCTGATGCAACTTGCTGTAAATGTACCTGCTTTAGCAGAGGGGTTGATCTCCAGAGGTCCTTTCCAATCCCTACCATTCTGTGTGATTCTGTGATTCTCCATCATATCTTTCATGACATATATTAAGAACAAAATTCATAGTGTTTTTCTCTCACTAATCAATTCACTAGTTTAAGTATCATAAAGGTGTTTTGGTTTGGTTTTTATTGTAAAATAAATCACAAACAGGATATAGGCATATTGTAGGCAGAACCAGGAACTGAGTTCAATGATCACCTTTCTATATAGTTTTAAAGGATTAAGAAGAAAACCCCCACCTTTATATGCATATGATTTTTGTACTCCAAGTAAAAGTTTAATTCATGAATACAGATACATTTCTGTATTTAGAAATACTTCCCAAGTATGAGGATCTTCCAAATTTATCTTCTGAGATACAAATGAGGGGCTCTGTTTATGAACTGTAAATAATTTTTCCATTGAGATAGATTGTCTTCTGGAAAGAATATTTTCATGTAATTTCTCTATTACCATTTCTTCCTGCCATCCAGTCAGCAAAGCACAGTTTGCTTTCTCCCAAGGAAATAGCCATGACATCAATCCACCACACATCTTGCAGTTCCTTACAGATGAATCCTGTCAATATGCGTACAAGTCTCTTGACTTTTTATGTTCTTTGTTTCCACAGCTGCGTGGTTGCTGCCTTTGAAGCTTTTGGTCTGTTCTCTATCTTTTTTCACATTGATTCTTTTTACGTTGCAAATGAGCGCAAGAGCTGGGTGAAGGCTTTTATCACCCATTTTGTTTCAAATCAGCATTTGAAAGAAAACTTCTCCTATAATGTTTTCCTACATATCATTATAATGCAGACAACATAGGACTTCTACAGTTTCTTGGCATCTGTGGTCTTAATAAACTGTATTCATATGCTAATCACTAGTAAAGTTACACACTTGCTAAAGAGCAAAGTATATTTTGTGATTTTAATTATCCACAATAAAGATAGCTAATGTGAATGTGCAGAGTTTTGTGATATTAGGAAAAGACAAACTAAGAAAAGGCTGTGTGAAATTGTCTGTTCTGTTTCTGGACAGAGTTTTAATCAAACTGAGATAGTACATCCTTATATGCATATGCATTTTATCTGCTTTCCTACATTCACCTGTTGAGGAAGAGTCAGATTTGTCTTCTGACGCTCTCTTGGAGCAGAAATAGAAGCCATTTGAACCTACTGTGCCTCCTGTGTGGTGCATAATACACCATGTGGATAAATAAATCCAAACAGTATGATGTAACCCGTTTTATTAATAAGAATAAAATTTTCCTTGCTAATGGCAAGGGAAATAGACCAACTAGAAAACAGGTTGATCAAGGTTTTCTGGGCATTAACACTAACTAGATAATGAGGCGTTTCAAGCCTCGTGAATCACAGCATAGCTTGGAATGCTTATTGGTGGCCACAGGGTAATTGTATAAGGATTCATTATATTGTAAGGTTTTCAGATCTAATAATTCCTGTTAATTTCTTATCCTCTCTGCTCTGCTATGTGTAAGAATCCTGTTACTATGACTCTTCTGGAAGAAGGAGTCTCTAGATATTAGCATATGAAAATGCACTCTGATTCTACCTGTTGCAGGGAAATGAAATTGCTTAATTAATGGGAAGGATTTGTGGATTTGGCCAAGTTTAGTTGCTTTGCTACATATATCTGACACAGAGCGGATCGCCCTCCCCTTATTTCCTTTGCTTCAATGAAAGATAGATGGAAATGATACAGAAATTGATGCAATAATCTCTCAGATGAAAGGAAAATAATTTCAAGGGACCACTGAAAAATGAAATTTGTACTTACAAATATTCACTCTTCTTGTCAAGCAGCAAATCATCAATTATGCTCACCAGAATATACAGCTATTCTCATAACTTTAATAGAAGATGTATGGCCTCTGAATCCTCTGTACTTTTTGGGCTGAAATTTTCTGATACACATTAAGTAAACATTATTTTTAACCTAAGAAGAAGGGTGTGTTTCTTTCTTTACTTAGAGGAACAAAACATGGGCAACTATCTGTACAGAGAAAATCCAATCCCGATGTTGTCAGACTAAATCTGATTCTGAATTCATCCTGAAATATCCATACATGTACTGAAATGAGCTCGCTCATGATGTTATACAAGCAATATTAAACTTAGCTCTAGTATATCATATTAAAAAAATTAAATAAAAGCAGGATTATTACAAATATAGCTTTAGAAATAAAGAAACTGAAACAAAAGAGGTATGATCACCTATCCAGGTGGTGAAAACAGAACTCCAGTTTCCTGAACAAAGCTATTTCAGTGTTTGTCTGCCCTTCAAGAAAATTCTACCCTTTAAGAAATAAAATTGTCTATGTTTTGAAGGTATAAAAGGAATTGTAAGAATTTCCAACTCTAGAGATATAAAATTCAAAACAAAACTATAGAAATGTTGAACTAGAAGTTTTGCCTAAACAAAACAGCAGTGTGGTCCAAAGCCTCCAATCTCAACTATAGCTCCCAGTGCTTCTAATTTCCAAGTTACTCCCCATACCTAAATGGGGGGCAAAAGGAGTATTCAATTTTGGGCCCCTCACTATAAGAAGGACATTGAGGTGCTGGAGCATGTCCAAAGAAGAGCAACGAAGCTGATGAAGGTTCTAGAGCACAAGTCTTATGAAGAGTAGCTGAGGCAGCTGTGTTGTTTCATCTCAAGACAAGGAGGCTGAGGAGGGAACTCATTGCTCTCTACGACTACATGAAAGGAGGCTATAGTGAGGGGGTTGTCAATCTCTTCTCCCAAGTAACAAGTGATAGGATGAGAGGAAATTGCCTCAAGTTGTGCCAGGGAAAGTTTGGGCTAGATATTAGGAAATATTGCTTCACCGAAAGTGTTCTCAAGTACTGCAACAGGCTGCCCTGGGAAGTTGTGGAATCACCAACTCTGAAGGTATTTAAAAGACATGTTGATATGTCACTTTGGGACATGGTTTAGTGGTGGACTTAGCAGTGTTGACTTTATGGTTGTAATCAATGATCTTAAAGGTCTTTTCCAACCTAAAAGATTCTGTGATTCTATGAACCTGAGATTACAGTTGGATTACAAATGAGCTAGAATATTTGAAAATCTTGAGGTCGTGCTCATCCTAAGATACAGCTCAGATCCTAAAGGCAGAAAACCTGATAAAAAACTGATAACCTTCAAGTCTCATCTCAGGCAGACCTCTGACCTTTTCAAGTGCTTTGCCAAATATCCTGGACCTTTGATCCATGCCTGGAGCTAAAGTTTTGCAGGTGAACATCTGACCCAAAGACAACAGAATCCCAGCTGCAGGAGAAACTATACTCCCATGCAAATCTGCAGGAAACCAAGCTGTGCTTTTTTCATGAACCTTTCTTTTTTTGGGAAATCAAAATTTCTGATTAAAATTTCTTTTGCCATAAAGGAACTAGCTGTCTTTAGTCTTCATTCCAGTTCTTTAGATAATGTACCGTCACTTACATGATCTCAGATGTGAAGACTAAGAATGTGTGGTAGTTTTTGAATATAGACTTCTTCAAGGGGGGTCCAAATATAGTAACTTGTATTTTTACAGTATCATAGCTCAGTATCCTGGGCTGCATCAAAAGAAATGTGGCCAGCAGGTCGAGGGAGGTGATTCTACCCCTCTACTCTGCTCTCATGAGACCTTACCTGTAATGCACCCAACTCAGAGGAAGGACATGGAGCTGCTGGAGCGTGTCCAGAGGAGGGCCACGAAAATCATAAGAGGACTAGAGCACCTCACCTACGAGGACAAGCTGAGAGAGTTGGGCTTGTTCAGCCTGAAGAAGAGAAGACTGCGGGGAGACCTTATAGTAGTCTTACAGTATTTAAAAGTGCCAATTTTCACTGTTGTGTCAGTAATCCACTCTAACTATATATTGCTATAGAAAAATCTCAGTGTGGTAATCTATGGCACCAGGAGCTATACTTCAGAGTGAGATGCAAACAATTATGAAAAGCTATTTTTATTTTTACTGCTGGAATAATGACTATATAGATCCTGCCCTCAATTTTTACCAAGGAGTTGTGCTGTTTTCAGACATTCTTGATGTAGGCAGCCTAAAACTTGAGAGTACGTGTTGCAAAATTTTATTCAAGTACAGTAAGTGAAGATGGTAACACCTAAACAGAAGCTAACACATGGTTTATAGCTAGAGTTATCCTGAAAATAAGCAAGAGAGTGGAGGACAGAAGTCAACATGCTCAGATCCCTTGTGACCATTGACAGCCTAATGCCATATTTGCCTGCTCTATTATTGATACTTAGCATTTTGTACAGCATGTTGGAGTCTCTTTTTCTATTAAATATATAAATAGAAACAATATATTGTCTAGTTATCTGTAACCAGATGACAGCAATAGTGTTTCTTTGACAAGACATATAACATCTGGTTTCACCTGCAGCAGTATGGCGGACTCAAGCATGTGTAAAATTGGAAAAGAACTACTACTTCCTGTCAACTGCTCTTTCAAATGCTCTTTCAAATGTCCTGTGCAGGACTACACAATTTAAAAGTGCTTCTTAGCATTTTTATGCTCTAAATAACATTAGAGAAAGTTAATTACATCCTGAAGCTTTTTAGATTACTATTATTGTCTGCAGTCTCTAGCTGCAGCCAAAGAATGTCATAAAATGTGTGCATCAAGACATTTAGACTTGATGAGTCGCTGCAGTCTTTTTAAGAATATTTACCCATCAAGGGTGGAAAGCAGAAAGAAGCAAAGACCAGAAAGACAGACCTCTGGAAAGTTACTGGGTTGTAAGGATAGAATTATGGAACTAGATCTTGTGGAATAAAAGCATCTGTTCACATCTTATGTTCATCCCTTATTTAACAATATAATTTAATACAGTTTAATTAAAGAAAAATCAGTCTTTTGACTTATTGGCAAAATCAGTTGCATGTTTTTCTTAATTTGGTACTGGTCTATGAAATTACTTTGAGATAAAGGTACTCTCTAAAATGAATCCTTAAGTGTCTTAATTCTTACTTTTTTTTGTATCAAAAAATTACATCAGATAGCTCTCAGCTTTAGAAGTGTTGTAATTCATTGTGTACATTTTGTGCTAAACCTTTTGATATGTTCGATCTCCTTCTGTATTGCAGTATTTTTCTCCTGTTTTGACTATAATTTAATTTAAAAAAAAAACCCTTTTTCTCATGTTTGTTAGTTTCATATGTATTCTGAAAGAAGACTGTGCTCAAGCCCAGACCTAAACACATAGATCTTTAGGAAGGTTCAATTCCACCGATAAACTTTGAAGCTTATGTCTTTCTTCCCCCCCCACATACCCCCTTTCATTCTTTCACCTAAGTCTACTTTCGGAACATAATAAGAATGGCAGAAAAATTCTTGGGTAAAAGGTAGTATTGGTAAAGCCTTGGCTGTCTTAAAAAGTGCTACAAGCAGCACACTGTGAAAGTATAATGAAATTGAAGGAGCACTCTATAGAGACGAAAGGGTCCACAGAGACACAGAGGCCTCCAAGACCAGAGACTTTCTTTGAGAAAATTACTTGAAATGGAGTATCTAGACTAGATTAAAACTGTGAAGCATGTTCAGAAATCATAGGATAGGGTTAAAGTTAGAATTAAAACATTTCTTGATATGTCACTTGATTTCAAATATATAGAATTCAACCATGACATGTCATCCACCCATTCCGCTCAAATTGTTCTTTAAAATCAAGACAGTGAGTAACTCTTTTTTTGCTTTTAGCAATAAAATTTTCTTTAAAAATTATTATATTCTCAGATATTGAGTTGACTGAACTTCCCAGAATTGAAATACTAATATCTTTTTTAGTCAAAAGCTCTGTTCTGATTCAGATTGGAAGATTATGGAGTTGGGCGAGAAGTTCTTGCTTCGCCCCCCCTCCCCCAGTGATACAAAAAAATTCCTGTCACCAATATTTTTCCTTATAGGGAAATACAACGGTTCATACTTACTTTTCATTTGCAGTTCAAAGGAATGTGCCTAAAGTTGATATGCAGAAAATTACATCCTCAAAAATACTTTTCTCTTCATCTTCCTCTATTTCAACATCAACTCTGGCACTGTAATGACAGTGAAGTGCTTTTATTATTGTTTTTGTTAATCGTAATTCCTGCATTCTGCAACATGCTTCCTATTCTAAACTGTGCCAGAACTATTGGAGAATTAATCAGTACTTGTTACTGATGACGATCACAGCTGTTAATCACAGTAGTAATTACCAATTGATTAATTAGTGCAGCCCTGTTCAAAAGTCAGGAGCTATTAAATTTCCAGTACATGTAATTTTAAGTTCAGCCCAATATCCACAGAATTTTACAATTGCATTTCAACTTGCCATAATTCATTGCACATTGCTTTTTATTAGTAACTGTTTTATTATAGTGTTTTCCAGTACTCCAAACTGGATTCTTAGTTTATATATAGTTTCTCGTTGCATGCCTACTCTAAATCTAATAATTCATTACAGTTCCTAATAATAAATGATGATAAGGTCAATGAAAACCCAACCTGTACATGTTAGGGACCTTGCTTTGAATTATCCTTTCAGTGTGATAAATACCTTAGCTAAAGAACAACGTCTGGGTGTATTCCAGAGGCTGATATACTGACATTATTTATTTTCTTCTGCTAGAGAATGCAATTTTTATTGGCAAAACAGCATTTCATTCTGTTAAGTTAGGTACTGGCTTATTTTATTGGACAGCACATACTGTCTAACTGCTAATTCATTGACATTTTTTCTCTGTATTTCTAAGTAAAAGAATGTGAATCCATCGCTTGATGTTTAACAGAGTCAAAGGGGCTAAGTTACAACTTCTAAGATAAACATATTTTCTATATTCTTTTTATAAAAAAATTCTTGGTAAAATCACCAGTCTGCCTTCTATTCTCACTGTTCCATTAATATAACTTGGTTTAAAATTCAAATGTCAGTCATAAGTAATAGTTTCATCTGCCTCCTTTTTGACACATACTGCTTCTATTCCTTGCTTTTTTCCCCTATGACACTAATTTTGACTGTCTCACACTGCTTTTATTAAGAGGAAGGATATAATGACACAGCTTCTGTCAGACAATCATTTCTTTATTCCAACTTTCTCCTGTGACTTGCGTAAGTGGTCTTTGCAAACACCACATTACTGTGGCACTTGAATGAGCTCAGTCACCGTGGGAAACAAAGTCGAGACTTCACTGATCTGTCCATCAGTCCCTATCAGTCTGGATTTCCTTTGTACAAACTCTAGAGGGTTCATGTGGGACCTGCTATGTCCATATATGCCCATCCAGTCTCTCTATAAACTGGTATGTGGTTTTCATGGCACTACCTGAATTAGATTCTGTTTCTTCAGACTCTTGCTGACTTAGTGTTCGACTTTGAATAAAACCTTTAAGGTCTAATATTGTATGTTTTTATTCAAGTGCCTAGTCCTTTAATTCTGTGCAGCTATTTATATTATAAATTATTCAATGTCAGCAAAACAAGAATAATCTGCACTTGAGTGCATCAGAATAATTCATGAAGATTGTTTAAAATCAGTAACAAGCTGCTGCAACCCATGTGGATCTCCAGGAACAAGATGGTCAGTAGGCCTCTGATTCTCTTACATGGGAAATTTTGATCCCAGTCATTGCCAATGCCTAGTTCAAATCTCCTCACAATGTATAATACCCTGACAGGAGGACAAATACTGCTGCTTGTGCTGTTGGTTCTGCTAACATTGCTGATCTCCCAAAAGCTTCTATATTGCTTCTTCCTGGAGCACCATCCATGAAGACTTTGAGTAGAGGTTAACACTTCAGAGACTTTAGTGTCAAGACCCTAAACACATTCCTGTTCTCCTCAGAGTTTAGCTGCGAGGGCTTAGATCCCTTGTAAGGAGGGAGACTGGACAACTAGTGGCCTTGAAAGGAAGTGCTAGAAGATGCCTCAAGCAAGGCTGACCCCCTTTCCCCTGGAGCTGCTTAAGTTGAGGTTCCCACCTCTACAGAGTGGAAGCTCTGCTAGGGCCGTGCCCGCCTCTTAGGGACCAGACCTGCCGGGTAATCAGGGCTCCCAGCTGGCCCTGGCTACCATCAGCAGTTGCTCTGCTTGTGGTGCTGTGGCAGGGAGGAAGGGCACCCTTTGCCACTACGCTGCCAGTCTCTGTTCCCCTCTTGCCTTCCCGCAAGGGTCCCTGCCCTTGCTGATCCCTGACAGTAATTTTTTTCTGTTTTCATGAGTTTAAAACACACACTGTTCTTCATTTGAGACAGTACAAACCCCAGGTGGCTATAAGAATGCTAAACACAATCTCACTGCTTCATTTAGCTCGTAACTTGAGTTTATCTTTGGATTTTGGAATACAGCTTTATTTGGCAGGGTGTGCGGACCCACTGCTTTTCTACAAAAGACTTCTCTGTTCTGCAGCCATCTTTTCTTTTTCCTGTTTCCTGTTTCCTCTATCCATCTCCGTTTCTCCTTTACAATCACGGTCAGATGCAATCAGTAATCTTTTACTTATTACCATATCCTGATAATGATTAGACATGGGAAACTGATATAACATTGGCCATAATCATCTCTTTCCAAAAGAATGAAGTATTTGAATGTACCATCACCAGCCACACATCTCATTTTATTATCCCACTGCAAACCATAAGGACTTTTCCTATCAGTTCTGATGATTTTTCAGTGTAAGAAAAGAATATTAGTGAAAAATTCTAACATTTAAAATAGTGTGCAGTGCCACCAATTATACTCAGCAACCAAATGAAAATAATACTCTGAACATATGTATGAACATAACATACTTTGAGAAATCAAAAAGGGCTCAGCTAATAGGTAAATGGAAAATACTCTCATGGAATGTATTTCTGCAACAATTTTTTAAATTGATTTCATAGAGCCAGAAAAACACTTATTTCGCTCTTTACTTCATATGCTATATATTTTCTACATACTAAATAATACTTCACCATCTAATGAACACCAATATGGAATAAATGAAATTATATATTGGTAATACTTAAATATTTAAGCTAGAGAAAAATACTTCTGTAGTTCAGGTTGATTTAAAGATATTTAACTGTAGCTATCTTTATCTTTCTAAGTGCATCTGCTTATATAAAGATATAACTGAGAAATTGTACCACTATTTCAGAGCTAGGGATATTTTTTTTGTTGTTCCAGATGTAGTTACATTATCACACAGAATGTTTTGGTCTTAGCTTTCAACTGGATAAAGCACAGTAGCAAAAATAGAAAGTATTGAAAAAGTAATGGCTGGATCACTTGGATTTCTGGAAAGTGCTACACATTATATCTATAGTAAAAGCAAATAGCCTTAGAATGGATAATGGTGTCTTAGAAAGGATACCCAAGAAATTAAGGGCTATTAGCCAGGGGCTGAAGAGCTCTATAATATCTCTGTGAGTTTTGAAGCAGGGCTATGTCTGCTTTTCTCAGTGGATCTCTGTTGCTGCCACTGAAGTCTGTCCTTAGAGCTGTCATTACAGCTTGCAACTTGCTAAGCCATGTAAATTTCAGTGCTCCTGGGAACAAAATAATAAAGGTTATGCACTGTTAAAAGCATTGCTGATTCAACTCCCAATTCCCTCAGTACAATTTTATCATGGATGTCCATTAAGTCTCACGGGGACAAATATTTTTTCAAGCAATATCCATCTAAAGGATGAGGTGTCATGGTCTCTTGGCAAGTGGCTACTTCAATGGCAGAGCAGTTTGATATACAAAGGTTATAAAACAGCTACTTCTGATTCTGGAGTATAGCAGAGTTAATTACAATAGTTAGTAGTTTGAAGAAAATAATTTATATTGTGATGCATTAGGAGGCATAAGAAAAAAACAGATTTGTCAAAATGTGCTAAGCCAGCACCCCCAAACTCTGCTTTAACAGTAAAAATCCACGTGCTTTGTTATGACAAAGTCAAAGCATAATCAAGGGAAGGTGCATCCTACTTAATTTATACACACTTGTCCTTAAGGTCATATTTCAGTTCCTGAGTGCTAGCTGACAGGCAAAATACGTTGCACAGAATCTATAAGGAAAACAAACCAAACACAAAACAAAACAAAACAATATGTTTGTTTTCAAAAGAACTGCAAATTATAGAATGATGGCCTTTTGGCAAAGCTGAAGAAAAAGCTGAAGACTAATTGTGTATTAAATAAAGCATCCTATCTTTTACTTGCTGCTTACTCTATCCTTTGTCATACGTAAATAGAGGTACTAGTAACATAACATAGCTTTTTCCATCATTCTCAGATTGGCACATCCTTGAATTGTTAAATAAGAATGAAATGCCATTGACGGGAATGCACAATTCATGTGTGTGTGGATTATTGGAGAACATTTAATCTTGAAGGGCAGAGCAGAAAAATAGATATTAGGTTCTAGCAAAAATTTCAGCAGCTCACTTTCTCCTGTCCAGATTGCATTTTATGGTTCCCACAGTAGTTGTTACCCACAAGTTGAGAAAATTAACCTGAGCAGTACTATGATATCATCAGGCTGAATATGCTAGTGGTGTTTATTAGGACTCTATGTGTCTGAGAGTTTCCACAGTGCATCTTCAGCTAAGGTCCTGTTTTGTGTTAGTTTTCATCAAATTCTGTGTACATAACTGAAATATATGAGCCTCTCAATTTAAAATACTCAGTGTGACACTAACTTTGAGTTTGGATAGATCATTATCTATTGTCTATATCTCCAATTGGTACCACCTGACATGAGGACAGAAAGTATTCAAGACAGTGAAATGAACATTTGTTTCTGTCAGGTCATACCCATGTGACTAGATAGCTGAAAATGTGAGATGGGAAAAATAAGTCAGTTCCTATTTTGTTACTATTTCAATTATCTTTTTGTCCTTTCCCCTCTCTGTTTTGCCACAAGTCTAGAAGCACTGCACTTCTGGACCTTACCTACTGCTCACAGTCCTGTGTTCTGTATGGTATTAGTTCTAAGAAGCAGAGAGTACATACATCATTGAGAGATCTCAAGGCACCATGAAATTTTTGCCAGTGAATAAAACATCATAAACTTCAATTTATGAACCAAGCCTCTCTATTGGTCTTGGTTGATGTCTGCCTAGAGGAGTAAGAGTTATGGAAGGGAAAAACAACCTCATTTTCCAGCTTAATAGATATTTTGTTTCAGAGCAGTGAAATATCAATAAAAAGCAAAACTATTTTACCACTCTCATTTACCAGTGCATGGTACTCTATGCTTTGCTAATATATATGACTCAGTTTTGACAGGGCTTATCAGCTCTATTTTATAAACAAGCTGGACAATATCACATATTTTATACAAGAGAATCAAGGATCCCAATTCCAAATTCTTGACTACACTTAGCAGAACAAATATGTCATCGTTAATAGAAAAAATTAGAGCACAGACATTGTCTCCATTTAAGAACACAGTCATGTATGTCCAGCTTTAACATAAGTCTGAGCATCTTCCTTTCACAGCAATTCCAAATAATTAAGAGGGTCTGTGAAATTGAGGCAAAAGGTCACCTTTCTAGCTCCTGAGATATCAAAATCTCTAAATAATAGGATAAACATGGACACTGGTGACTTCCCAAGGCTGTCTTCAACCATTAGGTATTCTTGTGTGTGTTGAAAAATTTAATTTAACTTCTCATATACCGTATTTTTAGTATTTTCTGTTACTATGAACAGGAGGCTGAGAAAGTTTTGTGAGTATCTTCAATTTTAGAAGATGTGATTTGGCGCACAGTGAGAAGAGGAAGTATTTGTTAAGTCTGTTGCAGTATCACAGAGTAAATGTAACAGTCATATAAAAGTAAAAGACAGTGGTTAGACTTGGAATAAATACTGGAATACTTAATATAATTACACTCTAATGACTGCTGCAGTATTTGTACTGACAGATCTTTGGGTCCATGAGAATGTGTTTGGTATTCATACCAAATTAAATGAGAATTTTACCTCTTGATTCCTGGAAGGTGACTTCCAGTAGAACGGTGATCTTTAGACGCAGAATAATTAGACAAATGCAGTCAGTGTACCGCAAACATAACTTCTTAGAGACTGATTAAAGAAATAAACTAAACCACTCCCATAAAACCCCTACAAGGATTAAATCATGATCACGTAAGCAAACCAAGCCATAATTCCGTTATCTTTTTCCATTAGTATGGTCTGCAGACACAGAGTCTCGAATGTATTGTGGGAGGAGTCAGTGGATGCACTTTTTCTCAATCTAATGATAAAATCTAACTCTTTCCAAGACCCAGATATGGAAAAATGAGCATTATATAGGTCTTCATATGCTGCTATAATATCCTGTAGAAGGATTCCTTATCACATGGCTCTATGCAACTGCTTTCTGACAGAAGACACCTGAGCAGAGAGGAGAGATATTCTGTATCGATTTTAACTTACAGAAAGGAAAAATCTTATAGTGGAATGTCTATAACCACCTTACAAAGCATCTCAAAGAGTCTGTGTAATTTGCGCATACAAAAAAACCCTTCTTTCCTTCACGGCATGTGAAAGAATAAAGGTTGGAATTATTTTACAAGGTGCGCTTGCTTCTCAGCCTCTTTTGCTCTCTTTTCTGTGCTCATGCTGCCATATCAAAGCATGGGCAAATAATGACACTTTTGTGAGAGAGGGAGTGGAAGAACTAAGTGCTATGTCTGCCACAGAGATTCTACTTGATGCAAAAAAAGGAAGCAAAGTAGAATTCAGGAAGTATATATATTCTGAAAAAGTTTTCTTTTGAAATCCCAAAGCACTGGAACACTAGTTTACGCAACAGATGCAATCTAAGCTTATGAGCATCAAGTTAAATCTGGACTTTGTATCAAGCAATAACAAACTTCTGTGAGGACTCCATGCCACCCAGTAAAAATGAGGTGTTGGCAATATATTTCTGTATTATTGCAGAGAACTGGTTATAATTCCAGTACTTATTTAACACTAGTTAAGACAAGATTTTGCTACACCTCTACTGACAAGAGGAATATGATCTTACTATATTCATTTACACAGTTTTGATCCAGGTAGCAACTTCCATTCAGTATTGCCTTGATTCTGCCTTCTATAAGTGTTGTCCTGAGCAGGTGAATATGTTATATCTGATAAAACCAATTGGAGTAAGGAAAAAAATGAGTCTCATACTTTACTTTCTACCTGCAGTACAGCTTACTTGTAGACAATGGAGGAAACCAAGAGAGCTGTAGCCTCCCTCACTTGTATTTTCCACGATTAGCTGGTATTATAAAGTAAATTTTGAGTTTTGCAGTTCATAGACTCTCTTATGACAGGCCCATGAAATTTCCTGAGTAATGCTGAGTAATGCTGTCTCTAAGGCCAGTATCACACAGTTCCTAAAAGAGCCTATGTTGTTCAGTTGAGCTGCATATAACTGTTCTTCAGGTACTTCAGGGAAAGATATTAGGGTGACAGTCTATGAACATTACAGTGAACAACGATAGCAGGAAGAGAGGAGAGCCTTGATTTCAGTCATGGGACTTGCAATGATACCATGTGAAAAATAAAGACAATAACAGAAAGTATTGGAAAGGGAGGAAAAAAAAAAGAAGAGGCAGTATATTACAAGACTTTATCAGGACATGAACATCAGAACAGGAAAAAAAGTCATGTTTAACCTTCTTCAAATTTGAAGTATAAAATGTTCCTTCCTTTTTCTTTGTATCCTGTTGACTATCTATAGCTAAAATGGATTGCAGAGTCTGTCCTCGGGAAATATGTTAGCTGTAGAGGCATGGCAGCTCATGAACTCCCACTCTTGTTTGAGATTTTCTGGTAGGATATTTCAAAATCAATAGTGATGATGATTATGGTGTGACTGACTCCCAAATCCTCGTATTTGAAGCAGCATGTGCCATATTGCTTCATTAGAAACTCCTAAGAAACCTTCTTCCTCTGCTTGCTATCAAGCAAAATGCTACAATCTGACCAACTAGAAATGCTCATTACACTTGCAGCTTGCTTATCATGTGACCATGTTTTCTTGAGCTTTGCTACCAACATCTTTCCCTGACAAATTGCCGTTCTGTACAAAGAAAACAGCAATACTTGATAAGAAGCAGCAAACAAACTGCTTCTTTTGTTATTCACTCACACCATTAATCACAATAAAAATTCCTTTGACGATTTTGTGCTCAGTAACTAATATTTACCCATATGAGAGAAAGTTTGGCAACACTTAATATTAATACACAATGTGGATTTCTTAAGTTTTCCTCCAAAATGCAACTCAGACATAGTCTACCTATTAAAGGAGAGAGGAAGAGATGATAGCAGAGAAAATCTTAGGGCAAGTGCTCATGTAGTTTTCAAAACTAGCCTCTCATTCTTGCTTGTCCATCATAAAAAAGTCCTTGAGCCAGATGAACAGAACTGCTCAACATTTAGGGGTGCTAAACATGTTTCTCTACTAATCTCATCCTGGTATCTCAGTTTGCTCACCTGTAGAACAGTTGCAATGAGTTGCCAGGTGTACTGTGGTCAGTGGGATTGATGAGATATCTGAATGGTAGTGGGTTTGCTATCCTTTAACACTGTTCACTAACATCTACGGCATATTCTACATCTTTATGTAATTCTTTGTATCTGCGTGCACATACATTTAGCATTAGATCCTCTGCTGCTTAAATAAGTTGAAGCTACATGTCCTTTACATATTAGAGCTCTCTGCAACACTATATTATCAATGAAAAAGATATAGCTGGATGATAAACTAGCAGCAGTCATTGCTCAGATTATTTCTAAGTCTTCCATTCATACTTATGTATGGGGATGTAAATTTTTTCCATCTCTCACAGGAGGACAGAGAAAACAAGACTTGATACTTACTCTTCCAAAGAACTACATGAAGATTGACTAAAAACAGATGAAAAATAATCATAGAAAAAAAAGGCCACACAAAATTAAGATTTAATGCAGCTTCATATAAAGTTCGTTCCAAAGAAAGTATAAGAAACTTAGAAAAAATTGCACTAGAGCCCTCATTATTATATCATTTACTCTCTTACAATGTGAGCGTAAATATATAAGAGAAATACTATTGTTTTGATCTGGTGGTGTTATGTTCTCCCTTTGCATTGACGTGAAGTAGCACAGAATTACATAATACTGAACCCAGGTAATTAAAGACAACACTTTGACAGATACGGTGATCTTTAAGAAAGAGAAAACTGAGTTGAATATCCTTCTAGCACCTAATACTCAGAAAACAGGATGATAAAACAAGAAAGATATTTTTTACTTTTTTTCCCTGTTGTTTTCCAAAGTTCATTTAAACTCAAGCTGTAGCAGACTTTGTAAGCAACTTTTTTTTTTTTAAGAAAAATGTCCGAAATTCATGAAATGACCACTGACAATCAAACACCAATTTAAGTCAGAGAAATATACAGGCTGCCACAGTTGGCTCTGTCATGTTTTTTTCTCCAACTATTTTGTGAGAGATCTTCTGGTACCACCTCGGTAGTGATGGAATAATTGTCGTAATTCCATCTGTTCAGTTTCTCCAGTAATTCTGTTTCGTTGGACGAAAGACAAGACAGAACTCGTCTCTGACATCTGATACATCACCTCATGAAATAAAACTACTTCAATAACATGATATAACTCATCTTCAGATTCACAACTCTTGAATTTTGAAAATCTGGATCCAGCCTTAAGTCCAGCTGGCTGCTCAGGTCATCATTTGTTGAGAGAAAATGTCTGGAGACAGAAGTCTGGCTGTTTAGAGTGGCTTTGTTTGTTCTGTGTTTAGCAACACTGTGAAAAAATTGCAGCTTCACTCATCTTCTAAATTCCAAACTCTCAGATTCTCAGAGTATCCCCACGGAAGCTGTGGTATTTCTTAATATTGTAGCATTGACAAAGACAGATAAACCTCTTTTATTCACTTCTATTTTTGGCAATTAACACAGATTTCCACCTTCCAAACCTGTGATTCATGCCTTCAAATATATTGGTGATTTTTTTTTTAAGTTTCTGGTTTCAAATGAAACAATGCAGAGGATGTCGCAAAACTGAGAGGCCAGAATTGCTTTTTTTCAGAAATACGACTAAGGATGCATGTTCTATGTTCACAACAAATCTGACACTCTTTAATGCAGCTATTTAAATAACCTGACCTTAATAGAACAGTAGAGAAGAAGAGTCAGCAAACTTATTATTGTACAAGGCTCAGTCAGGCAAACGCCTGGAGCAGATCTTTTATTAAAAAAGGAACCATGTTCTGACTGTTCAGACACATGCTACGAGTGTTCAAGGCCCATTGCATATTACTATTTCCACATTCATATCATCTCCTATTATCTCTGCTCAGTCACTGTGAGGCAGCACAATCTATTCCTCACCATACAGACCATTTTACTCTAACTACTAAATAGCATTCACCCTTTGGATTCTAATACCCAGCAATAGGCTCATTCGTCTAAAGACAGTTTCTACGTACCTTTCTAAAAAATTATATTTTGCAGCCAGGGAATTTAAACACTTCCCCAGCCTGGAAGATTAACCCATTGTTTCTGTGTGTCTATGTGCTTATGTATACATATAACTGTTTTTTAAGGCAATTGCAAAAGCAGCACTCACCAAGTAAAGCAGAGAATGTACGATTAGTTTTCAGGATAATGACTTTAAGACTCTTTTTACTGCTGAATTACTAGCGAAAACCCATTTATGAGCTATAAGATACAAAGCTCTTACACAGTTGTTTAACATCAAACAGTTATGTAGTCAGTGGGACTGTTCTAGAACTAACCTAGTTTTACTTTAGTATTAGATAGTGGCTAGCCAGTGTTAGCTAGCACATTTTTCCCTCTTATGAGGCTATAAGAATAATGTGAGAACACCTGGAAAATGGTTTGGCAAAAAAAACAAAGTAATTTGTAGTAATGAATTGAATGAATACAGAACATTTCTTGTTTCTTGTTACCACAGCTGTTATGCCCTTGGGCTTATTGAAAACTTCTTTTGAATTAGCACTTGTTAGTTAATTCACCCTTGCGTATCATCTCTGAGTGATATACAACTTTGCATGTAATTTTCAAACATGTTTGCAGCCTAGCTGGCTGTTCCTAAATCCGCACATAGCACAGTACATGGATATACACCTGTAGATTTATGAACAACCTAGTAAGGTGATCATATATAAATGATGACTTCTTCATGTTAGAACTGTTATGTGTACAAGTAACGGCCAGTTTTCCATAGCAATGATGATTTAATGGAAAATACAGGCCTCCACAAGATAACATTTCCAGAAAAATTTCCAAACTGACCACTTCTTTCTCAGGACAAGCAAATAATAATGTTTGTTTTGGGGTCAGTCTACTTTCAGTCTCCTTATTGGCCTAAGTAGTCACAAAGCCTTTGGGGAATATCTTGGTTTCTGATCCCATATCAATAACCTCCTGAAGGATGACTTCCAGTTAGATTAATATAGCAACTGAGATAGTTTATTGTTGTGGGAAAAGCAGAGATATCAATATTATCAATTCAAAATATGTACAAAACCTTTTATTACACAAGAGATTATGCTATGCCAGTATTTCAGCTTGATGATTGATGAAAGCAAATGTGGAAATACCAACCTTTTCCATGGGACAAAGAGATAATATTTCATTTTATTTCTTCGCTGTCCTTAAAGAAGTTAACAAGAAATGAAGAAACATGATTTAGAAATAAGTTCTGTGCTGGCTAGAAAATGAGCACCTACTTTGACACTGGGTATGATCAGTCTGTAAGTCTTAGGTTATATGAGTTGTATGAGCTTGTAGCAGGTCAACTAGGTCTCCTTACCTGGCCCTCCACCTGCTCTTGAACACTATTTTTCTTGAGATGGTTATGTGGCAGCAGACTTTAGGCTAGAAAAATTATTCTGTTGCTGACAGCCTCCTCCTTCTGCATGTGCTCCAAACTGACTGTGAGTCAGAGAACAGCTGAAAGTGAGAACCACCCCTGTTGGAGGAAGAATCATCTTTTCTCCTAGGGCAGCAAAACGGCTATTTGTGCCCCAGCCTTAGGTAGATGATGTTCTTAAGCCTGATGTTTTGGTCAATCTGAGTCCTCAGGAGGTTTATAAGTAAAATTTCTTTCAAGACTTTAGTAGTAGTTCACCTCCCAAGGGTGCATTGCCTTTATTTTGGTGGGGGTTTTGATTAGTAGAGTGAAGGAACTGGTGTACTCTCCCAAGAAGCAAGAGATTCTGAGCAGATCTTTTACTTGTATAAGAAAGTTGATTTGCAGAAAGCAACGATCCACCTAAAAGTCCTCCAATTATCCAGTTTTATATGATTTTGTGTTAATAATATCTCCCAGATGTGAAAATACTCTACTTCCTCTACACTAAATTTTCTTCTAACATTTTGGGACTTGTTTATAAACTCAAGCATAAAAGAGAAGCAGCATTGACAAAATAGTAAAAACAAACAATGAAAACACTCAAATGGCTATTTTTAGGGCAGTTACCAGTTCTCAGGGATGAAGGAGGTAAGTACATGCCATTACACAGGTCTGATTGACTAGAACCAGACACACTGCTGAGGGATCACGCTCAAAGATGTAGCAATAACGTCTTGCAAAGAGAGGTCAGGCAAGATCTCCAAGAAGATAGTTTGGAGTGGTGCTGGTGAGGACAAGTTGACAGATGAGGTTTTGTCTTTTTGCAGCAAGGGAGGTGAGGTTGGGAGGTGGTTTTCAGCTGATTTTAGTCTGGAAGAAAGGAGGCTGAGGGGAGATATTATCAGTCTCTACAACTACCTGAAAGAAGATTGTAGCAAGGTCTCTTCTCCAAAGTAACAAACAATAGGATGAGAGGAAATGTCCTCAAGTTGCACCAGGGGAAGTTTAGACTAAATATTAGGAAATATTTCTTCACCGAAAGGGTTGTAAAATATTGGAATAGGTAGTCCAGGGAAGTAGCAGAGTCACCATCCCTGCAGGTATTTGAAAGATGTGTGGACATGGTGCTTGGGACTTGGCAGTGTTAGGTGAAGGGTTGGACTTAATGATGTTAGAGGTCTTTTCCAAGCTAAATGATTCTATTATTCTATGATTGTCAGGCTTACTTTCTGAGGCTTTAATGCACAATCCAATAATGGCCTTGACCTTTATTCTCAAATGAAAGCCTATTCTTGTAAAACACGGGACTGAGTTATATTAAAAAAATACCAAGTCGCTGTTCCTAAAATATGGAAAGGGAAATTTCGTGGCATATGTATATGAAATTGTGCTTCCGTTTAGGGGTGAACTTCTGCTGAGCTGGTTGTATGAAGGAAAAAAAGAATAGTTACCTTATTTTTTCTCAAAATGATCTTCATGTGAGAAACATGGAATTATTATTGAAAGTCACAGGGGGAGACAGACACTTTTTTTGCAGTGCTACAGTAATAAGTTCATTTGAATTCATGTTCTTGTGTGCAATGGACAGGCACACAGCTGGGTTGCAGCACAATGTCACAAGATGTTAATGCAGCATCATGATGGGCAACTAATTTTTCTTTGACATGTGCTGTAACATGAATCACAGTATTCAAGTTGGATTCCTCAGAGATGAACATGAAAGTATCAGACACTCATTCATGCTCTTAACTGAAAGCATTGCAACCACAATTTTATGTTAACTTGAGTCCCTGGAGGGATGTAGGTTAAATAAAAGCACAGAAGCTCCAGTCAAAACCTCGCAGAAAGAAATATCGAAGAAAAAAGAAAGGATTGGAAAAAGGCAAGCAGCACTCGTGTCTTCCAGGGTTTGCAAAGACAGGAGTCAAGGAGTTTTGCGCTTCTCAAAACACTCGTGTTTCATTCAAGTGAAGAAAACCCAAGTAATCAAAGGGAAAGTTATCAGTGTAAAAAACAATCCATGATATATTTTTTTAAAAATATAAAATATAAAATGTTGCATTTCCTTTGGTAAATGCAGTGTTCAAAAATAAGTTTGAAACCACTGGTTAAAGTGGAAATGAGTAGTTTTGCTTAGGTCACAAAATGACAGTAAATATTTGTTGCACACATTTATAAAGGAAAGATCAGAGACGTATCTTATAGAATAGCAGAACAATTTACTTGCCTTATAGACTCATGAATATTTGAATTATGCATTTGTGACTGAGAAAACAGTCCAAAATCTCAATTTCCTGTATTTCCTCCAGTAATTAAGGAGTTTTATGCTTACTTCCACAAAGAAACAAATCTGTAAAGAATTTTATCCATATATGAAAATTATATACATTTACTGTATGTAATAGAAGAAATAAAGCAGAGTTTGAATTTTATGTCGAACTCTTTGAGGTAAGATCTTTTGATAATGCAATAGAGAGAACTGTAAAACAGGATCTACAGTTGTGGAGTGCCCTTGTATCAGAAGTGCCACTGGGTTGTTCTCATATACGATGAGTACTTTAAACTGCTTGCCTGCTTGCCTGCCCGCATAACAGAAGTGAATAGAAAAGAGACAGAGAAAAAGAGAGAAAGGCAGGAAGGAAACAGATATTTTATGTATTAATGGCAATGAAAAGTGTTCTAACATATGGGGTGCTTGTCTGAATGAACTAAGACTGAGAGTTGCAGTCTTCACTGCAGTGATTTATAATATATTCTGGATAAGGGATTAATTGTATCTTACACACAATACAACCCATGAAATCATAAATACAGCTACATAAATACTGGCTAGAGGAGTGGGTTTTTTTCTCTTTATTGCTGGTAGCTTTTCATAGAGCAATCTGATTCTGAGAAGTTCATTCTGATGATATATGAGATGCTAGGCTTGTACTTTCTTAAATGAAAAATAAGAAGAGTTAGATTACAGAAATACATAAACAAATTATCTTACAAGTTCATTCTCCTATAATAGCTATTTATAAAACATAAAAGGAAATAAAACTAGTCTGATGTTTTCTGGTATCTCTGAACTTATGAGGATTAAATTATTGTTTTAGTTGAATGTAAGATCCATCTGCATTTTAATCTCATCCTCTTTTAATCTGCATTTTTCAAAGGTCTAATACAGAGGTAATTGCCTGTCACTGCTGAGTAAAGTAACACATAGAAACAAAAAAAGGTGTCACACAAGCTTTACAATTACAGCTCTTCACTCTTCAGGTGCTGTGATGAGTTACCGCTGATAAACTACATTAGCATTCCTAATACAATGATAATTTTTAAAAAAAATCTGCAAGCAGAAGCTTTGAAGCTACCATTTCAATATAGTAGACTTCATCTCATTTACCTCTAGCCTTAACAACAATAGGTTCCAATCTGTGTTAATTATCTTAGTTTTGTGTATAATCTATAGTAAGACAAGAACTACTCTCTTTTATGTTATAGAGGGAAAGCAGATGACTAGATGCCTTATAACAAGTAAGTGGAAAAAAATACTATCCTTAACTCCTTGTCTCCTTTTCTTTGTATTATTGCACTGTCGTACTTTAGTCACACTTTTACTGCATTATTTCCTAGGAGCAAGAGTTGCTGCATATAGGAGAGCTGCTCAACAGTCCTTACTCAAGATACTTTACAATCCAAGTATCAGACAAAAGACAGCAAATAGTACATGGAGTGAGCAAGGACAATTTTGGCAAGGAAAGCAACAGTACTGTGACTGGACAATTTCATAATTATTTGTTAGGCTTCAAAGTTAGCATGCTACTGCAGCATCTGTATTTCTCTGGCCACTTGCATAAAAAGAAGACTTTGCTTCAGCAGCTTATAACCTTTGAAGAATACAGACAGACAAAAAAAAGGAAGGTGCTTTCGTCTTTCAGAATGTAAGGTAGTGGAGAAATCAAAGTGTTCTCAACGCAGATACACTCACTACAACTAGGATTTTGCTAGCATAGGACAACGGTATGAGAGGTAACAGCACAGGTATGACAGTAATATGAGTTGCCAGTTCTTGTGATTTAGGTCACAAAGTAATATGTTATAATTTATTTTTTTTCTGAAACACCAAGTAATGTTCAGTATCAGAGACTTAATACCTGACTGGAAAACATGTAGTATATTAAAACATCTTTATGGTAACCATATTACATATAAAATCTGAAATACATATTATAGAAAATATAGAAAACTTTTGGAAATCATGGAGACTTCTGCACAGGGATTTCTCAATTTATTATTCACAGGACCATGTTTATTAATAAAACTCGGAGCAGAATAAACATGGCTGCTCAAATCTTTGACTGAAGAAGTCTACATGTGTCTTCTATGGCAAATTATAATCTTCTTACCACATTCTCCAGAAGGCCAAATCATGCACCATTGTGCTTGAAAAGTCATTAAGGAGATTCTTAAAAATTCTTGCAAAGGTATGAAATGGCTGTAGACATAGAAGGACACTCAGATGATCAGAAGGCCATTTTTCTTCAAATTCACTAAGAGATTAAAAGAAAGAGGTTAGGTTTTTTTACTTCCCCTTTTTTTTCTTGCACATTTTGATCCTGTTTGGAAATAATGCTAAAATATAGGAGGAAACAAGAAAGTGAAAATAATAATCTCTTTTTCTATCAACAAAACCTGCATTTTTGGGGGTTCTTATCCTGCAATTGAAAGTGCAGTCATCTGTCTTCTTGATCTCGATTATAAGTTCAGGCACTTATGAACCCTGCTCATACAATTCTCTTCTATTTTTTCCTCTAGTCATACAACATGATAAAAAAGGTCAAAGAAGATATTCAACTTACATAAGTACTTGTTGCACAAACCTCATCTGGAAAATCAGGTAATTGTGAAAGGGAGAGCAATCCCCTTGTTCGGAACTGGAGAGGAGGAGAAGTAGCTCTCTACTAATTGTATTCTTTCCCATTGTTAAAGGGATAGAGTGGCTAAATATAGCATGTAGCAGAATCCATCAAAATATTTCCTGAACAGAATAAAAATAAACCACTTTTTTTTTCAACTAGTCAGCAAATGGAAACTGATTTTCTGGAGAAACATTCATAGAACCATAGAATGCTTTGGGTTGGAAGGGATCTTAAAGATCATCCAGCTCTAATCCCCCTGCCATGGGCAGGGATACCTACCACTAGACCAGGCTGCTCAAGACTCCAGCCAACCTGGTCTTGAACACCTCCAGGGAGGGGGCATCCACAGCTTCCCTGGGCAACATGTGCCTATGTATCACCACCCTCATTTTTTTTTTTTTAATGAGAAGGAATAACCAACAGGCTTTGCAGCATATTTCAAACTGTAAGCTTTTAGAAACCATCATTATCTTTTTTTCTCTCCAGTTGTAGAAGCAAAACAGCCCACAGATGCTGTGTAGGGCATTTTGCAGCCTCATTTATTTAGAAATTAATCTCACCTGGCAAAGTAAAAACTGTTTCCTATTCCCAGCAGCGATAACCTAAAAAGTCAACATTAAACAGCATTTGTTAGACATTTTATAATGTAATCAGGCCTCTTTATTGATGCTTCCTTCTGAGAAGGGCAGAAAGGTTTTCCCAGAGAAAGTGGTGGAAATTCAGTTTCAGCAAATCACTTAAGCAGGTGCTTATTCAAAAATGTTTTTCAATTTAAGCAGGTGCTTCTATTCCATCAAAGTAAACTGGTTTCAAAAATGTACCTCAGTGCTGTGCTAAAGCTGGGCTAGCACCGTTATTAAAGCCTAAATTTGGAAACACATTTCTGGCTTTTCTTTCAAGATCTTTGAGAATTTTAAAGCCTCTACTTACTTAGTAACATATTTACAGCGAATGACGGCTTTGCTTCCTTCATATGAAATCTCATTGGCCTATGAAGAAAATATAGTTTAATATTTAAACAGATAAATCAGAAGTAAAATCTTATCTCTTCCATATTAAAAAATGCTAAGTTGAACTGAGCTTTCATTCATCTAGCAGGGTGAATAACCATGCTTGTGACGAAGACCCTTTGTGCAGAAACATAACATTCACAGAGACACTCACATTGTTACCACTGAGTCACAGCTGAGTCTGAAAATAGCTAATCTCAGTTATATTCTTCTTGGTTGCCTCTGAGTGGTAAAGATACAATTAATACTGGTAAAAAATATAACAAATACATATAGTAGTAAGCCATGCCTCTGCTATAAGGAGTTTTGTATGTGAGTAATGGAGTAAAGGAAAATGACATTTCTGAAAGAAATGCAAAGATGGAGAAAAAAATACCAAATAGTGCTACAAAGTAAAATATTTTAAATTTTTTTTGTCAATTAATAACATTTAAGATTTTGGAGATGTGATTTGCACACTTGGTTTTATTCCTGTGTCCCATTGATTTTCTCATTTGACTAATTTAACCTGCAGGAATTGATGTAGGCTTCTAGATTACAGGATAAAGACTGCAGAATTCTAAGACATACAGATGATGAAAAAGCTATAGTTCTTCTGTCTCAGATCTCCTTCATCAAAGGTTACATATACCCAGGAAGATCAGACTTTTAATTGGTAGAGTATTTGGGGATTTTTGAAGATGATAGGTACCATTCAAATGTTGGCTCTTACCATTGCAGGAGACAATTTTCATTATCACAGTGTGGTTAATTGCTATAAGTAGTACCAGATAACGTCACTAGTGTTAGTCATTCCTATTACTGACAGTTCTGAAATTATCTTGCTGGGCAAAGCAGAAATTATTTGAGAACATATTCCTAAGTCTGATCCCTAATTAATCCAGTGTATAATCCTTTACAGACATGTACTCTTTTGCCTTAAATATTACATTAGTTACTGTTAGCATAAATAACAGTGTATCGTTCCTTATGTGCAGTGGGACACTGAAAGTGAGAGTATAGAATTTTACACTTTTAATTTCCTCTGAACTTCCAGCTTCCTGATCCACAAACGTGTCTCTGATCGGCTAAGCAAGGTGTGTTCAGTTGCAACATAACTGAGAGACTTGAAAATTTTAAAGAACCTAAGAACAAACTCAGCTTATACTTTCGTCTCTTTTTTTGAAAAAACAGTGTATATAGCTTTTGTACTTGAATATTAAACTTGGTATTACAACATTTACTCACCTACAAGCAATGTCAGTTTACAATGTATAATTAATTTTAATACTAGAAATACTCACCCCAGCTAAGGAAAGTTTCACTTGTCCAGCACTAAAGAACTGAAAAATACTCAGAATGACACAGGCAACCAGTAACAGAACTGCATGAAAGTCAGCATAACTGGCATCTTATGTATTTAACATGTTCGTAGAGAACATTCAACATGTTGCCTAGTGGGTGATTCATGAGAATGGTGCCTAATTCAGCTGTGAAATGGTGCCTGATTTTACTGTGAAAAAGCCTCTTACAGTTAAATATTTTTGATAACATGAGAATAAAATCAAGTGGATGCCTTTCTTTTTCTTGGCCCTTAACATTAACAGTAGTTAAACTATTTCATCAGCAGTCCAGCACCATGTGTTTATGATTTGTAAGAAAAGTCTGGTTTAGGATTTTCACCTTTAGAATTTCTATATTTGAAGACCTGACTAGTTTCGCAAACTGATATTAGTTAGGTCTGAGACCTGGCATTGCAAGGGATGCCGGTATTTACTTTCTTTTAAAATTAACCAGAGTACTTGAAAAGAAATTCTTGGTATTTCCTGAGGGTTTCCGTGCTGACTTTTCTGTGCAATATGTGAGTTAGTATTCTGCTTAGCACTCATAGTGCTGTAATGACAGCACAGATCTGAACCAAAGCAAAATATTAGTTGAATGCTTCTTACGAAATATGTGACTTTTTCCTAATGAACTCTTCACAAATCATTTAAACTGCTTCAATATTTATCATACAGTATTTTAAGATATCATAATTTATTTTAATTTTATGAAAATTTAAATTAAAAACATATATGTGGCTTGTTTCGGTGAAGTTTTGAAAAAAATCATACTTAATCATCAGTCTGTTTTAAATGCCAGATATTAATAGATACTTCGTATTGATGTATAATATTTATGGAAGCTGGGGAGGTACCTCCATCTTAATCTACTGGCCTATCTTTATAACCTTGGCCTTAGATCATACATCCATACAGAACACCCAAGGTAATAAACATTTCTTTGACTAAAACAGAGACTTGCCCATTGTCATTTAGAAGCACTATGGGAATTTACCTCTAATTTCTGGACTTCTGTCACAGATAAAGACTTTCCTGGCTCTGTGAACGTTTTGCTTCCTTACTTGTTTTTGTGCTTCTGCAGATTTCCTAGAACAATTTCCTTAATTTATAACTTTGTATTCACGTTATGACTTAATATGCAATAATCATATCCTTCTTTCCAAACAATTTACACCAATAAATGATACACATATATTGAAGATAGGGGTCTTATAGAACCATAGATTTGTAGATAGATAGATTCCTGCAATTTTTTTTTGGTACTTATATATGAGCAGCCCAAAATATATCAGAAATCTACCTATATAGCATTGCAAAACAATTTTTTAACAGCCTCTTTTATCACAATCTACAGTTTAAGGTTCCTGCTTCTCAAGCTTTTCTCTCCAATTGCAGGCACATTTCTGGATGCCTTTCATATGCATGTTTGTATTTCTGTCTGTTTCAGGAAATCCTAAACTTAAGTTCGTTATTCAGTGAAGATAGAAAACTGACAGCACAGACATTTTCCCAGATTGATTCTAAATTTAATTTCTGCTCCTATTCCTAGTCTTTTCAGGTGCCTTAATATCCTTTGAGAGTGTTTACAACTTCAGAACATCATCATCAGAAACAGCAAAATTCATTAATAATTACATTATCTCTTTGGTTCAGATTATTAATGAGGATGCTTAATAAGTTTAGGCACAAGATCCTGCACTACCCTATTGTCAATAACATCAAGATACTTAATGCTTGGAAACTACTCTGGTTTTTTATGACATATTATATTTTCTCTATAAGACTGATGATCTCTTGCGCAGCATGTTTTGATTTGTGTTAACACTCCTATACACTAATCTTACTAATATCCTTTACATGTATTTGTGTCATAAATCAAGCCACCCTGCATTCTTGTGTTCTTACTTTTCTGCAACATATATTCATGTTGTGTTGTTTTCATGTCACGAGTGGAGACTAATTTTGGTTTAACTTTACTGCTGTTTTGGCAAAATTAAGTTTTGAAATGTCCTGTAAACAGTTTCTTTAATGATATATCCATTATGACAAATGTTAAATACACTTTGCTATGAAGTGTACCTCATTTTCTTCAACTACACTTTATTTCAATTTTATTACATGTAGTATGCTCTGTAACATTGTACCGTTTTAAAATAACCAATAACAGCATTCTGTAACAGCCAGTCTAATATCCGTATGAAAAGCTAAAGATGCTTTTTGTTTCATTTAATATTGTACCTTCAGTTTATGTCAGAATTCTGTGTGATTCTCAGAACAGTTAAAGACACTTGATTTTCGTTACTACCATGGGAGAAAATTGAAGGTCTAAGATATTAGCTAATGTGCCAAGAATCCTGTAGTGAGCTAGCAGTAAACCTGTTAAAATAATAAGAAATCCTTCCAGATACATGCTGTATCTTCTGATCATGAAATCTCTTAGATGCTTAATCTGTTACAATGTTATTCTGGCTATTAATACTCATCCAACTAGATTTCTTGCCTGTATGACACATTTAGGCATGTTATACTAATATAGTCTAATTATTCATTATAATTAAATGTTTTTCATTTTACGAGTGGTTCTTTTATGCAGTTATTATACCCACTTGCTCAGTAACAACGAGTTCTTCGTATTTATGTATGAAGGCTATGATTTACCAGAAGGTATAGTAATAGTTAATGTGCTCTGCCTAACGATATGATTTATACCGTAGCATTATGTGAGTAAAAAGAAAGTAAAAAAAAGACCAAGAGAATAAATTTACTTTTGTTATTCTGCATAGTTGCTTTCAGCCATTGTTCGAGAGAAGCTTTCTCTCTCTCTCTCTCTCTCTGGATTCATAATACTGAGTGCTGTGCATGTGTGGTAACGCTTATGTGATGCAGCAAAGGCCACTGGATTGCTTCTACTCTTGAGTTGCTGGGCTCATTAGGTCATCCAAAAAGGCTCGGAAGCAATTAAAAATAGTGCTGCTGAATATTAGAGATATTAAAGTAAAGAGAACTATGAGCATGCTATGCAATGACCACTTTCCACTGCTCTTCCAAGAGCTGTGCCTGTCATGGGTGAGCTCTGCCAGCTCAACCAATGGATGGTTCAGGATCAGCATATGTCTGTTGTTGTGGTCTGGTCTGCAGTTCTCTGCTGCTTTACGTATCAGATTCCTCTCTTACAAGAACTGAAGAGTCCAATCAACTACTCACTTTTGAAGGATGGCATGCTGCTAGCTATTTACTTGCATACTGTTGAAACATTTGGATCTTACTCTGAGTATATAAAGCTCTTTTAAAGCTCCAGAGAGTCCAACTGTCTCACATTGCAAAATCCGAACACCCCATGCAGAGACATGAGTTCAGGATAGGTTTACTTGTCCATGCTACAGAACAGAGTTAAATGTTTTGTTGCAACATTGTACATGCAAAACTGTAATGTCAATAAAGTGACAATGTGTTCAGGTAACACCATTAGACTCATACTTACTACATCTGGGTTAAAAGCTTTCAACAACAATCATCATTTCAAATTATAAGCCTTTATATCACTTACAGTGTTAAATGTTTACAGAGTTCAATATTACTTTTACTAAGGAACTATATGGCATTTTTCTTAATGAGTCTGAAATATCTGAAATATCTCTCTTTTTAGAGATTTAAAAAATAGTAGCTCTCTATATCAGCCTCTCAAAAAAACTGTGCCCTATATTGAGGAAACCTTAAGCTCACATGCAACAAAACCCACATGGAGCTTTTATGGATAACATTGACTGAATATTCACTTGTCTTATGTCACAGTCCACTCAGTGGATGCATGATGGTTTGTTTACCATGATCACAAAGCAGAAAAATCAAGGTGACCATGCCAAAGGGTTATGCTTCAATCAAACAGTGCAACTTTATTGTTTTGTCCGCAAAGCAGTGTGCGATAGACAGGTGGAATGATGGAAAGGAAAAGATAAAGTAAAAAGGGAGGAAGGAGGATTATACAGAGCTATGGTTCCAGGTCCAGGCAGTGTCCCGCTGGTCCTTCTGATCATTGTGATCCTTGATGGGGAAGGTCTTTTTCGAAGCTCAGTTACGAGCCATCATTTATGCTAAGCAATACACCTCGCATCACATCTGTCCCATGGGTTGTTACCAATCTCCGCCTTCACTTCACTCACCAAAACTTAACTGTGTAAGTCCAAAAAAGTTCTTACTTCGCTCATCAACACTTAACTGCACAGGCCCAGTAGGTGTGGGTTTGGGAGTTTACCTCAGAGGCGGGGAGGAGGAGGGTAGCTTTTGACCAAGAAGTGTGCTTTCATATTGTAATGAAGAAAAGCTCACTGAAGGTACAAGTCTTGCTGAGACAGCAGGTGCAGTCCGTCTTCTGGACAGCAGCTATGTAGCCTTATCTTGGTTGTTATGCAGCCTCAGGTATCAGAGAGCAGCACAGTATTCCCTGTAATACATAGTTCTCTCTCTCATGGTGTTTGCTTCTTGGTATCTCTCCAAGTCCCTGATGGCATTGTTGAGGCAAATATTGTTCTTTGGACCGACTCTTAAACCTTATTATAGAGAAATAACATTACAAACAATATGTTTAAGTTCCACATACTGAATATTCATGAAGTAGTTCTAATCCAGGTGGGAAATACAGAAATCGGTATGACAACAGAGTGATCATCTTCTAATAGTTTTCCAAAACCAATATCTGGCTGATTTCAAAACATCCTAAGCTTGTTTCTAAAGAAGCTCAAAACACAGAAAAAGATAAACAAATTCCATATATCACTTTAAAGGGTGGTTGAAAGGGCAGCCATTCCTCCTTCTGCATGGGAACCACTCACATAGACAAAGATTTTGGTTTTTTCGGAATTGAGACTTTGCTTTCTCTAAGATTTTCAAATATTTTGTGAAGTGATTAGAGTGTGAAGTACTCTCCTAGTTTCTTTTTCTAGGGTTATTTTGTTGATGTAATGTGAGCTGCAGGTTCAGTTTCATGGCTGAGTGGGATCAGTGAACACCAGCCTTCTGAGAGGGGCTTTACAAACAACCCGCAAACTGAGTAGCAGATGGCAAGACAGGTTTTGGCAACACTGGCTTTCTAATTACTGCAAGAAGAAACCAGCATCGTGCCTCTTCCCCGGGCAGCTGTACTTTATAACAGAAAAAAATCCAATCAGATCTGTCTTTTTCCTCTCTTCACTTAATAGTTTCTTGTTTTATTCTTTAATGTGTTCATCCTATTTATTTGATTTAATATTTTAAAATAAGTCTCTGTCTTTTTTAAGGACCAATTATTAGGAATTTTCCTTTTGAAGATTACTTAGATACAAGCCACTGCCAAGAACTTTCCTTAAGTATCATGAGATAATTTAGGGAACAAACTGCTGTCATGTTCAATCATCAAGATTTTGGATTCCAGGGGCAGACCAAACTGTTGTCGCAAGTGTTCCAAGGAAGGTTCAAAATGAGGGCAAAAAAAGAGAAACTGATGTTTCAGGGTAGTCAGAAAGTAGAAGTATGTAAACTCTAGAGAGAAAGCATCAAGCTTCCCAGTTTCTCATTTCAGATGTAAATTAATGTACATATAAAAGGAATCAGAAGGCTTAGGTCTATGGCAAATAGACATGCTGATGATCCCTTTCCCCAGTTCTAGCATCCACCAGAGTTCCTGTTACGTGCATTTGATTTCTTTTAGAAATATCATGCAGTCAGATAAGGCAGTTACTCTCACAGTGTCACCATGCAACCCAGAGTATTTCTTCTAAAAGAAATGGGCCTTACCATTTTCAAAGGTTAACTGTGTGTACTACTACTCTCTTCAGGATGGAAAACTGATTAACTATTTTTTATGGGCTTCCAATGGCTACCAGCTAACAACACATATATTTGCACTTTTAGAAAAGAACCATGAGAGTTTCATTTAGTTGCTGCAGTAAAATGTTGAGGTGTTATGCATAAACTGGCAACCAGAACAAAACGTTAAGCACCAGTTTGCTGAGCTTATTACATTGCAGAAGTAGGATTTGTTGTGTAGACTCAATGACTTTATCAGTTATTACATTCCACATGGATTTGCAAAAGGTCAGATTCTAAGTGCACTGTTTCTGATGATTTGTGTAAATGCTGACATAAATCTGAAGTTAAAACTCATATCCTCTTAGAAAAAGTGACACCCTAGATCTCAACACAGACTTAAAGAGCTTTATTTAGTTCACAAGGAGACAGCTCACAACACATACCCTTCGTACTTAAAAAATCAATTTTTCTACTAGAAAACCTGCCTCAAAGTAAAAAATGAAAAGTATGGTGGCAAATCGGTTTTCTGCCTTTGCCCTACAAAATGGCCTGTAGTTTAAATTTTAATTAGCTAGAGGACATTTCTACACACTTTCTATCGCCTATCTAAGGCTTGAATGGATTTTATTTGTGCAATACCTAGGTAATTCATAAATAAATATTCACTCATTCTGACATGTATATGTTAAATAGACATATACAACCACTGATTGAAAGATAGTATTTCACATTTTTAATGTTTTTAATTTTTAATTTTTAATGCTCAGTTTATATTAGCAGAAAAAAACATTTTTAAGGCTTATATCTTGAGTGATTTTTTTTAATTTTACAATAGATATGGAGATTTTATTAAAATTTTTCATTAATTTTGGACCATTTCATCCATTATTACTGTGCTATTTTACAAAATGGAAACCGACTTAATGAAAGACAAAGTCAGGGTGCAATAAAAATATACAACAAATCTGAAATTTGTAGTCCTGAAATATATGCTGAAGCACAAGCTAAAAACAGACTTAAGAGTCTAAATGAAACTTGTGCCAAGTCTCATCTCAGGGGCTAATTTCAACCTAGTAGAAATAATAAGAGAGCTCAATTTTCACTACAATTCCTAAATCCTTATCTATTCTTCTCTCTGTCCAATAAGTTGCTAACAGGAATGGCCAAGAGGCAGATCTATGGTTTTTCCCCAGAGAAAGGTGTTTCCTGACAAAGAGCATCATAAGAACTGCAGGCATGCGTGTTCTAAGTAACTGGAAGTCAAAACAACTCTTATGCTGGCATATACAGAATTTTTCTGTGTCAGAAGCCATTAGGAAATTATTTTGTTTAATAAAATTCCATTTCATAAAGCTGTGGTTGATGTCAAAAACATTGCCTTTGTTGTTAAAACATAACTGAAATTAATGAATTTGCAAAGGACATTCTGACAAGAGAGTACCAAAAAAAATTTGTTATTTATTAAGGTATAGCATACTTCCAGCTTTAAGAAATAAAGATTAATACTGCATTATGTTTTTTTCCAACTCTTTGCTTGATGAACTTTCAAACACTGTCAAAGGGCTTTAGATGTTACAGATAGTTTATGAAATAAACACTCGATGGCAATGATCTGCCTGCCTGAGATAGTAATTGTTTTTTGTTTCGTGATCAGACTTGGTATTTTGAAATATTTGAAACTTCTCAACAGAAATTGGTGGGGACAGGTCTGGGCTCATCTTTTCAGTTCTATAAGTGTTTGGGATGCGTGATGACTTTGTTTTTATAGACAGTGAAACAAAGTTATATGTTAAAGAAAAATAAGCAACATAGTACACTTTGTTAGCTCTGGCTCCTACATGATCTAGACTAAAATGTCCAGGGCCTGAACCTAAGATTCATGAATGATGGAATATTTCCCTGAGAACTTCTAAAAATAGTGCACTATCCTTTTCTCATGACATTGGCCACTCATTACAGGTAAGGAAAAGGTAAAAATATGTTAATGTATATCTGCTAAGATCTGTTATATCCGTCTTATCTGGAAGAATAAAATACACAGCTTGTATCAATTCTGATCAATCTTTTATGAGATAACACTCCACCACTCATTCAACATACAACAGGTTAGAGGCAGCACATACTATACTTAAGGTGTTATGACTGTATAACAGGTGGCAAGGACATTTACAGAGGCGTTATCCTCTCATGATTCTGACTCAGAGAAGCATCTTATACTGCCCTCCAAGTAAGCTAAAAGTAACCAGTGTTATACCAGGTCAAGTACAACAATGCCTTCAAGAACACACAACATAATAACTGGCATCACCTGAGGTATATGAAATTTATATTTGACAAGTAGTATATTTACATAGAACTGTGAATCACATAGCCTTCCAACTAGCAATTATTGACTGTTACGTCTTTCCCTCTGTGGCAGAGATATCCATCATAAAGCCTGATAAAACAGTAGGAAGACTAAGGAAAATAATGGTGCTGAGTCCACGAATGATAGTATGGACTACAGATAACTATACTCAAAAACTCAGAACAGAGGAATAGTCTAAACCAAGTACTAGCCACGCTACAGTAATTTTAATTTTGCACAGCAGTAACCAGTCTTTAAACTCAATGGGAAGACTCAACTGACTCCTAAAACAAAAAGCGTGTTTGTACCTGGAGAACTGGACCTGATTTAACATCAATCTTTGGTCTTTCTAACAAGCCACAAAGCCAAAGTGCAATTGGAACTGTCACACAGCAAGATAGTCATATATGTTATATATATGAAATGTTACATTGGAATTTCAAAACTGTAAGTCAACTGACACCTTAAGAAAAAAAAACAGGTAAACCTGCGCACTAGTCAAAACCATTGGTCATATCCACATCACTGAAAAAAACCCATTCAGATAAGCATGCTGCCTTTTTGCAGGCAGTGAGCAAACGAACAAAGCCACAGTGCAACAAAAGATTCTAAATTAGAAATAACTGAAACCAGTTTTGAAGCTACATCTCTAGCAAATAACAATTAAAATATCCATCCTTCCACACTCTCCTTTACTGGCACACAGTCATATGCACACTGACATATCTATGTCAATACCAATGCATACAGAAGGCCATTTTCAGAAAGAGAACTTGCAGCATGAGTATGGCATCTTCAGTTCAGAGAAGTCTTGAAAATTTCTGAAGTTCACAGATTGAAAAGAGGCTGAGGACAAATAAAAGATTGTATTGTTTAGAGTTTTCTCTTTTCCAACTTGTGTTTAGAGTGTTATTAATCAGAAATTATTATAGCCACACTTTTTCCATTAAACAACTCCTTCATTATGAGTGATGTCAGATAAAGCAGATGTAGGTTTTTGCAAGTAACAATTAATCTACCTTTTGGTGTGTATGTCAGTTTAGATTTACAAGAGTTTGACAGATATACAGCATGGAGATGTTCTGAATTGCTGTGAAAGTCATAAAGATTTTTTGTCCATAGAAATCAAAAGGCAATTAGCTACCTGTGATATAGCACAGAGATGTTAAAATACATTCCATATATGTAAGAAGGATGAGAGAAAAGAGTCAACCTTTTCTATTCTGACAAGAGACCAATGCATTCCTGTCCTCTCATGGGAATGATGAACCCTGATAAGAAGAGAAGGGGAGTAAGGATTTTTTTTCTTTTTGAAGTTGGTGTGCAGGAAAAAGGAATAGTTACAAGCAATAATGGAAATTTCTTAATACCACACATAAATTTCATACAAGAAGCATTTTATGAGGGTTGCAAGCAAAAGCATGAATATATTTTTTCAGCAATGGTTTTCTGGTGACTTTAAAGTTTACATTGACCTCATATTAGGCCATATTAAGTCTTAGATGGCAAAAGTTATCGGAATATAGTCTGCCCAGAAACCCACTTACGTAATTATTCCATCTGAGAAGTTACATATGTTACTACTACTTCACAGCCTGGGAATAAAATACATGTTTTTTTCTCTCGGCACTTTCCATCTTCTATTACTCTGTTCTATGAGATATTAAGTGGTGAATAAATACTTCGGAATCTATTTCTTGATTAAAACCTTTAGTTTGTGATGTTACTCTAGTTAAGAGTCATTTGTGGGAGGGAAAGAAACGAGTAGATGAGAATAGGTTAAATATCAGGCTACAATATAAAAATAAATAAGACTCAATTCAAACAGGGACAAATCTCTAGGAAATCTAATAACTACTTTAATTTATTACCTTCTAGAAGAGAAAAGTACACAAGGCAGTAAGCGTGTATTTACAAGTGTCTTTAATTCTAAATAATTTGAAGTGTTTACTATGTATTAAAAGTCAGAACAAGAAAATGAAAAACAAAACTGTAAATTCAGCCTTATGGAAATATTATTTACTAGGAACAGAACCCCAAACTTTAAATAACTCAGATAATGTTTCCTATATAATCTTAAATTCAGTATTTGTAAAGATATGCAACCAGCTACTAGAGTTTATTATGAAATCTCAAACTCTCTCATGGGAATTTTTTTCATACCCTTAGCCACCCTCAGTGAGCAAGAACCATGGTGAAATCTCCATTCTATCCCTTTTTCAGTGTACTGAACAGTTGTTTTTATTAGAAACTGGACAGTAAATACAGACCGCTTATAAATCCAAAGCAGTATCACTGAAAATTTTACAAAATCATCCCTGTGAACCAATACCATTGAATTTAAATTTCTTGATTTTTTATACATATGTTGGTGCAAAGTCCATCTTAAAAAAACATATTATAGATATCTATATGCAGAAACATAAAATGACATCTATGAAAGTTTTCTCTTGCCAGTCAAATTTTAAAAATTAATATTAATCTTGAAAATAGTAATATGCGTACATATGACTTCAAAGATTGACAAACCATCTTTATTTCAGCTGGTATCTGGAGGATATAAGGGCTTTAGTCTGCAAATCATAGAATCTTGGAATCATTTAGACGGGTAAAGACCTTTGAGATCATTAAGTCCTGCCGTTAACCTAGCACTGTCAAATCCAACACTAAAGCACTCTAAGTACCAGCTCCAGGAATGGTGATTCAGCTGGTTCCCTGAGCAGCGTGTTGCAATGGTTGATGACCCATTTGGGTGAAGAAATTTTTCCTAATATCTGATCTAGAAATACCGTGGCACACCTTGAGGCCATTTCCTCTCGTCATATTGCTTGTTTACTGGGAGAAGAGAGTGACACCTGCCTCACTACTACAATGTCCTTTCAGGTAGCTGTAGAGATAAGGTTTCCCCTCTGCCTCCTCTTTTCTGGACTAAAAAACCCCAGTTCATAGAATCATAGAATTGTAGAATGGTCTGGGTTAGAAGGGACTCCAAAGAACACTTATTTCCATCCCCCCTCTCATGGGCAGAGACACCTCCCACCAGATCAGGCTGCTCAAGATCCCATCCAACCTGGCCTTGAACATTTCCAGGGAGGGGGCATCCACAGCTTTCCTGGGCAACCTCTGCCAGTGTCTCACCACCCTCATTGTGAAGAATTTCTTCCTAATGTCTAATCTAGTTTAAAGCTATTCCCCCTTGTCCTGTCACTACATGCCCTTGTAAAAAGTCACTCTCCAACTTTCCTGTAGGCCCTTCAGGTACTAGAAAGCCACTATGAGGTCTCCCCAGAGCCTTCTCTTCTCCAGGCTGAAACAAACCCAACTCTCTCAGCCTGTTCTAATATCAGAGGTGCTCCATCCCTCTGATCATCTTTGTAGCCCTCCTTGGGACCCATTCTGACAGTTCCTTTTCCTTCTTATGTTGGGTGTTCCTGAACTGGACACAGTACTCCAGGTGGAGTAGAGGGGAAGAATCACCTCCCTTGACCTGCTGGCAACACTTCTTTTGATGCAGCCCAGGACACGGTTAGCTTTCTGGGCTGTGAGTGCACATTGCTGGTTTATATTGAGCTTCTCATCAACCAGCAGCCTCAAGTCCTTCTCCGCAGGGCTGCTCTCAGCCATTCCTCATAAAATTTGTGCTCCAGACCCTTCACCAGCTTTGTTGCCCCTCTTTGGCCAAGCTCCAGCCCCTCAATGTCTTTCATATAGTGAGATGCCCAAAACCGAACACAGGATTTGAGGTGCAACCTCACCAGTGTGAGGTACAGAGGCATGATCACTTCCCTACTTCTGCTGGACACAACATTTTTGAAACAAGACAAGGTACTGTTGACTTTCTTGGCCACCTGGGCATATTGCTGACTCATGTTTAGCTGGCTGTCAATCAGCACCCTTCAAGTCATTTTTCCACCAGGCAGTTTTCCAACCACTCTTCCCCAAGCCTGTAGCATCACATGCGGTTGTTGTGACCGAAGTGCAGGACCTGACGTTTAGCCTTGTTGAAGCTCATGCAACTGGCCTTGGCCCATCAAGGGCCAAGTACTAGTTTTCAAAATCAGTTACTACCGAAGCAGACTGTCATAGCTTGCTGTGATTAGGCTAAAAAAAAACTCCAGTTCACCTGAAGGTCTTCCAACAATTGATAGTAGTAGAACCTACTACTGATATATGTTTTGTTTCCCTGCTCAATTCTAACAAAAATCATTAATCAGCATTTTCATGATGCTATAACTTCATAGATTTACTAAAGAGAAGTGTTAATATTCATGGCAAGAAATGATTGATCAACATTTTTTGAAGCAACTCAGTTTTGTTTTGCACCGTCATACAAAGGTCCTTGGTGAATATTACTTACAGGCAAACAGGAAAAGAAAAATCTCATGAAAAAGGCATTCTTCATAATTTACTGAAATTTGTAAATGATGATACCTTACTATAGCAACATCCTAGAAGGTACTCTGATAGAGTTTCCCTTAGATTTGCTGTATCATGAGGCTGATCGATGAATATAAATTTTTTTCCTTTCTACAAAGTGTGGAAATCAATTAATCCATATGTAAATTGCAGCATATCTGTAGTGCAGTTGTTTATTACGTCAAAATACATATCAAAATTTAGTGTCAAATATGTTGACAGAAGTAGTTTCAAGTGAAATTAGAGAGAATAGGAAATACCACTTAGAATTCACTTTCCTTTTTTCCCTAGACAGAGGTCTGGTCTGAGCTATTCATAAAAATGCAGCCAAAGCATTTTTATGATCACAAGGGTTGGGCCTCTGGTTGTTGATTAGGTTGCATTGTTACAGAACACATGTTGTTTATCTAATTTAATGCTGACTGAGAAAGAGGATCACTAGATTTGACAGAATAAATTTCTCTGGATTTTCCTATCAGCTGTTGCCTACACTCTATTTTTCAGGTCTATAAATAATTTTTCTAATTTGAATACAGTCAAATAGTCCTATGTGAAATGTTAAGCAGACTGCTTGAAGATTGTTCAAAACCATGCACACTTTGAAAATCATCTGATTTGTACCGAAGCAGCCTGCACAATTTAAAAAACAAGAATTTCCAAATGTAATTATGTTTCTTTTTTGAAAAAGTACTAAAATCTCTATCAAGATCTCTGTTGTGCTATCCTTTTGCTTTTTTCTTTGTCTCCACTGAGTTTCTACAACAATATTCACTTACTCCTACTCTATTTATTTTTAGATACAATTAAAACCCCTGTCTAAAGTCAAAACAGGCATATTTAGAATTAAACAATATTAGACAATGAGAAAGAAAGCTTGGCGGTGTACTATTCAAAATTTCTATGGTTACTATTCAAAATTTCTATGGTGCTTTAAAGCTTACCTAACTCAACATGAGTAGTTCAATAGGTGGATCATTTCTTTTTTATTATCTTTAAACAAAAATATAATCAATATCATCACTGATTGCCTGATCTCACATCTATTTCATTTGCCTGTAGGGTTGGTAGCAATGGAAAGGAATTTTCCATTTACATTTCTCTTTGTAACAGATGTTAACCTGATATTGTTTCTGCTTCCTCAGAAAAACCTGTCCCAAATTGCCCAGCCAAAACTATTTGAACTCTGCCTGTATTTTCCCAGCAATATATGCAGGACTCTACAGTTGTTACCAAGCAAAATGTGGGGGACTGCACAAGAAGTGGGAAATTGAGAGGTATTGCTTCTGCTAATGGCTGATCCTAAAACCCCAAAGCAGAAAACAGTGTTCACAGCTCCTCACTGATGGAATAAGCAATGTGCCTACATCATTCTTCTTAAGTGATTTCCTAACCTGTTTTAGATAGCATCTGACAAGGAAAACTCCATGATCTCTCAAGACCATTTATTGCAGGTATTGCTTTCATTGGATTTAGAAACAAAAATTATCATCTACTTTGAAATAGTTGCTACAGTTTAAACTCATTACTTGCCATCGAGAACAGATTAATCTCTCTGAAGCAATGCATGATGGCAATATCTCTACTCATTTTTCTTCTAGACTACCTCAGACTTGCAGATCATTTCCACTGTACTGCCTTTGTCAATTTACCTTCGCAGGATTAGTGTCACTTCCAACTGCCAGTGGAAGTGTAGTTGTTCCCAGGATTTGGTGTCACCTAAAAGTTCAAAAGTTCATTGATTAAGGAACCTATGATTTAAGAAATAACTAAAGACTGGAAAATCCAGGAAAGTCCTCCAAAGAATTTTACTTCATGTGTTCTTCTGTCTTAAAAATAAACACTGATAACTACTGTTTTAATATGCTATATAAGAAATGAAAATAAGTTTGTTTCAGAGCAAGTCAACATTTAGAGGCTCTAATTCAACTTAATTCAATATCACTAAAATATAATTGTTCTAGAAAATGAAGATTAGGATGTAAGAAATTTGAACATGATAGTAGAAAAAAGGTGGACTAACACAGAAAATATGTAAACGAGTGTTTAAGAAATAAAAATATCATTTAAGACACATAAAGAAAGTGATCCTTACAATTGGGGAAACAGTTTTACAAGTCGCATCGTGGTTCCTGAATATGAAATTCTTGAAATAGAGGACTTCTATTCACAGAATCTGACAAGGAGAAACTTTCTGCACTGCAATGTCATGGTTGTTGTAACATGCAACTGCATGACTGAAATGTCTAGGCCAAGTTGCTCCAAATAGTGTAGACAGAAATAAGATTTTGAGTCTGTTTCTACAAAATTATGAGTTTTCAAAATGAAATGCTAACCAATAGCAGAAGATAACTGAAGCAGGACACATGCAAGCTATCAAAAATAAATCACAGCATGTCTTAAAAACACATTTTAAAAGGAATATAAAATGCTGGAGTAGATGTCTTAAAGACTCTTATACTTACAATGGATCTTGGAAAACATTTACTTTTGTCCTGTCTTCACTGATATTACCAAAGCATCTCAGGGTTTTTTCTGCTAAAATTACATAATGTGAGTAGTATAGCTGTTTTACTTATATTGTCATTAGGTTTCAAAGCTAACACATCAGTTGTATCACAGCAATGAAAATAAATAGAAGATAAATTTGTGAGATAGTAAGTCTTTGCTATTTATATTCCCATGTAGCTATTTAAAATAAGAAGTGACCAAATGTAACATCACTGTACAACATTCTTTTATTCTGGAAAACTGCAGTTCTTTGATTTTTCAAGTCATACTATTTTTAGCAAAGGAATTATAATGAAGCACAACATTTAAGCAGATAATTTTGTGTAAGATGTTTCTATATTCTCAATATTCATACTGTTCTACATGTCATCTTAAAAACATTATTGTAAAAGCAAAGATATATGGGAGGACAACAAGAATAACTCAAATAAGAAATAGATACCATTCTAGGAATGACTTCAAAACAACCCTGCTCAATTAGGAAAAGAGGCAGCTGGCATAGGCTATGTCCTAGATGTCTACAAATCATAAAAGGAAAGCAGAAAAAGAAGGCAGCAGCACAGGAACTAGAAGGTGCTCATGGAAATTGTCAGGAAACAGTACTACTGACAAAAAAAGAAAAGCACTTTCTTGTATGGTACATATTAATCTGTGGAACTCATTTGCCTAGGTTCCCAGGTTTTCTAGCTTTACCTTAATAAAATCCTTAATGAGTTTAGAGGGTGTCTTAGTTGGTTTAAATGTAATTTTAGCGTGGTTTTTTTGTTATACTTGCATTGACTGTAACTTACTTTTCCCAAATGTATCTATATTCTTGCATTTTCATTGCAATATTTCCATTTGTATCACACAGAAGCAGAAATGTTCCATGTCAGCTTACTAACAGCTATTAGAGGTTATTGTCACATACATGTTCCTAAAATACTCGTGATTTTGTTGCTTAGCTAAGGAAAGAAAAATAACTGGTATAGTATTTTTCTTTTCTTGAAATAAAACTGAATTAATTAACAAGGTGAACAGCTTGGTTGAATGCAAAACATGATCTGAATGTCTTGATTCTATACTTCCCTCATTTTGTGTTAAAATGGTAAAATATAAAGCGTTCTTTGGGACAAGAACCATATCTTTTTTCATTCTGTAAAATTTTTAGTACAGAAGAAAATTAAAAAAATTTTCCAAGTTACAACTCTTCTCAAGCACTTCCTTCATTGTGTTTATACAGATATTGTAAGATTATTTAATTCTTTTGCTCTTAGAGATTTTCAATAATTCACACAGCAAAGAAACAGATGCACACAAGACTTGGACAAGCATAGTCTTCACTGGTTAAAAAAAGGGCTGTATGACTGAGCCCAAAGAGTTGTGGTGAATGGAGTTAAATCCAGTTGGCAGTTAGTCCAAAGTAGTGATCCCCAGGGCTCAGTATTGGAGTCAGCACTGTTTAATACCTTTATTGAGGATCTAGACAATGGGACTGAGGGCACCCTCAGTCAGTTTACAGACGACACCAAATTAGGTGGAAGCGTTGATCTGCTTAATGGTAGAAAGGCTCTCCAGATCTGGACAGGTTGGATCAATGGTCTGAGGCCAATTATATGATCTTCAAAAAGGCTTTCTGCCAAATCCTGCACATGAGTCACAACAACCCCATGCAACACTACAGGTTTAGGGAAGAGTGGCTGGAAAGCTGTCTGGCAGAACAGGACATGGGAGTGCTCATCAACGGTCATCTGCTGACGATAAGTGTGCACAGGTGACCAAAAAGGCCAATAGCATCCTGGCTTGTATCAGAAATGATGCAGCCAGCAGGACTAGAGAAGTGATTGTCCCAATGTACCCAGCACTGGTGAGGCCACACCTCAAACATTGTGTCCCATTTTGGGCTCCATACTACAAGAAAGACATTGAGGTGCTAAAGTGTGTCCAAAGAAAGACAGCAAAGAGTCTGGAGCACAAGTCTCATAAGGAGTGGCTGAGGGAACTGGAGTTATTTAGTCTGGAGAAAAGGAGTCTGAGGGGTCTTGTTGTTTATTGCTCTCTACAACTACCTGAAAAGACGTTATACCGAGATGGACGTTGGTCTCTTCTCCCAAGAAACAAGTGATGCGTTGAGACTAAGTAACCTCAAGTTGTGCCAAGGGAGGTTTAAATTAGATATTAAGAAATATTACTTCACCAAAAGGGTTGCCAAGAATTAGAACAGGCTACCCAGAGAAGTGGTGGAGTCCCTTGAGGTATTTTAAAGACGTGGAAGTGGTGCTTAGAGACATGGTTTAACGGTGAACTTGGCAGTGCTAGGTTTACAGTTGGACTTGATGATCTTAAAGGTCTTTTTCAACCTAAATTATTTCTTGATTCTGTAAAATGCAGTGGGAGTCTGGGTTAGAAAGGCATTTGAACCTATGCAAAACAAATCTTGAATTTTCAGAAGCCTGGCATTTCCCAGTATGATTAGAGAACCGTATGATATTAATGAAGAAACAGCTTTAGGCATTAAGCAACCTGAAACATACACCTAAGATGGCAAATCACAAGACTGTAAAATCATTTCCAGGTCTGACGGGATGCTGACACAGAGCAGTTCTGTATAGCAGGAGCTTGCCTTAGGCAGTTGTTACTAAAAGCACCACTCAGGTCAATCATGGGTAAGGTCTGCTTGGGTGACTTATTCTGTGTGAATTTCACACAAACAACTTTTATTTCTTCACATTCACCAAAAAAAAAAAGAAAGAGGACTCAACAATCTTGAGAAAACCTTTTCATTTGTAACTTCTATAGTCCAAGATTACAAAGACAATTAGAACTGAAAAAAACCCTCAAAACCTTTTCTTGCTGTCATGTCAGTAGATATAGATGATAAAGCATCAAGCGGGCTATGATAGGTCATGGAAATTCTACAGCCATAGACATTAGGAATATTAACTACCCAATTCAGTTCTTACAAAAGGCAATAGAACTTTTTTTCCTTTATGGTGACCACAAGTGGAAAACAGATACCACAAAGCTATCATAGTTATGTCAAAGCTTTTGCTTCCTGTCCTTTCATAAGAGAAAAACTGCTAGAAAGCACTGACATGTTAACAGAGACCTTGGTGACTTGTAAAACCTTTAACGTAAATCACGTTTTTAAAACCATGACAGTAAACTTCAGACAATATACAACAGGGAAGAACAAAAGAGGATGCCTTGACAAGTGAGTGACTGTGCCAGCTGACTTCTATTAAACAAGCAGCACATGCAAACCAGAAACCCCTCTCTGTTCTCTATAATTAGGAAGCATAGTGTCTTACATTTCCTAATTGACCACACAGTTCTTATAATTTCAGTGAATAGTTTGGCATAAAAGGATATTTTAAACAGGGCAAGACCATTTATGGTGAAGCAGAAGAATCTTTCACTGATCTTTTATAAAATTTGGTGTCAACTTTAGAAGTCTAGTGGACGAAGAAGCTTTTTGTCTGTGTGCATCTGTCTTTCCACACTTTTTATCTGCTTTCAAAGGTAACAAGACACACATTACAGGAATTTGTAAGAATCTTTGAAAATAACTCTCAAAGATGTGAGTTCTTTCTATATTTGGTTACAATGCTTGAGAGTAAGTTTTACAAGTTTCATAGACTTGACCTATCCTGTCAACACCATTTCCTGCCAACTGTTTCAGAGCTATACAAGCATGGTATGACAACTGCATCTACTTCCTTAATCTTTGTGGTGGCACACAGTGATTACATCACTTAGGAAGAAGAAATGAAGAATCTGGTGGCATTGGGATTTTGTTATTATTTTGAAGCAAATAAAATGAAGAGATCTGTACACTCCATGGAAAAAAAAATTCCTGAGCAACAATATTTATTTGAAAGCCTGTTTTTAATGCTTGTGGTGTTCACATCTGAGGTGGAAAAATCTTACTTGCTATGATTTTTACCTGTAGCAAATAATTTTTGCAATTTTTTATTTGAAATGGTTCTTATAAACAGAAGACTATAGATAAAAACAAAATTTAAGAAGTATTTTAAGCAAAAATATTTAAGTGCCACAAAAGTATATCCACAGTCCTTAGGAAAATAAGTCATGTTCTCATTTAGTCACTGTGCCACTGTCACAAAAGAAGCTTGCTTCTTCTTAGTTAGCATCTCCTACTTCCTAGTTCTATCAATATCTTAAAAAGCAGAGAAGTACTTTTAGTTCCAATTCAGTAAGAACTGAGGTATAAGACCTTTTTCAAAATTGTGCTGGGTTTATGTGGCAAGGCTTTGGTAGCATAGGGTGGCTGAAGGGGCTTTTGTGCTGTATTGGACAGAGCCAGTTTCCCCATTTGGGTCCCCAAAGCTGACTCCTCAGTGATGTTGATGGCAGTTCTCTGATAATATACTTAAGAAAGTGTGAAAAATGCTGCACTCAGCTATGAGAAAAAGGAGTGAGAAAAATGTGAGAGAAAGCCGTGCAGACACCAAAGTCAATGAAGAAGGAGGATGAGGAGAAACTCCAGGTGCTGGAGCAGAGAATCCCCTAAAGCCTGTAATGAAGACTGTGGTAATACAGGTTGTTCCCCTGCAGCTCATGGAGGTCCATGGTGGAGCAGATATCCACACAGTAGTTGATGGAGGATGCCAGATGTCACACTGCAGCAGGTGTACATGCCTTGAACAAAGCTGCAGCCTGTGGAAAGCCCACACCAGAGCAGGCTTCTGGCATGGACCACAGCCCTTAGAGAAGAGCCCACGCAGGAAGAGATTTTCTGGTAGTAACTGTGGTCCATGTGGGATCCACAGTGGAGAAGCCCATTCCTGGCAGACTCCATCCCATGCTGGAACAATTCTTGAAGAAGAATCCACATTGGAGCAGTTCATGAAGAACTGTATCCTGTGGGAGAGACCCCGTGCCAGAGCAGGGGAAGAGAATGAGAAGGAAGGAGAGGCAGAGATGGAGTGTTGTGTTACTAACTGACCACTGCATCCATTCCCCACACCTTTGTGCCAATTGGGTGGGAATAAGTAGAAGAGCTGGGATTGAAGGAGTGAAATTGAGCCTAGGAAGAAGAAGGGGGAGAAAGTGGTTTTAGTTTTGTCTTTTTTTTCTCACTGTCCTACTATATTTTTAAGTCGCAATAAATTAAATTCATTTTCCCTAAGTCGACTTTGTTTTGCCCATGATAGCAATTGGTAATAGATTTCCCTATCTTTGTTGTGACTCATGGGGTTTTTCATATTATTTTCTCCACCTGTCCTGCTGAAGAGGAGTGAGAGAGTGACTTGGTGGGTGTTCAGCATCCAGCCAAGATTAAACAACCACAAAGAAATAATTTAACTTAGCTTCCCAAATTAGAGTTTGGTGCTGTAAAACCTGCTCCTACTTCCATCTTTGTTTAGGCTAATTCATCACTCATCTGCCTCCTATTTATTACCACTGTTTACATTTATTTACTCTCAATAGACTCTGTCTTTACTATGGACTTATTCTATCCAGTCTTTGCTGCTGTAACCTTAGAGAAGACAGAGCATGACTATTAAAGCAGCACATTACACTGACTGCCAGGTAAATTCTTGTCATTTTAATAGTGCATAGATAGCAACAGCCTTTGCACTGATGTTCCCTTTGACTCAAACTCCATTTTATCCACACTACTCTTGAAAAAGATCTAAAAAACAATGTCTAGATTGAGACGTTGAGAAAGATGCCTGAGAGGAATGTTTTCTGGCTAACAGAAGTCTACCCTGTGAAAAACTTTTCATTTTCAGTGGGCTGTTTCAAAAAATCAAGGAAGGAATTACAAAACCTTTGTATTTAGGAAATCACCATTACTTTTGAACTCATGAATGTTTGGAAGATGAAAATCTTAAAAAGATCCCAAGATGAGCAGCAGCAATGATAGACTGTTGCAAAGATTGACACAAGACTTGACAAATCTCACATTCCTATTGTAAGTCTTGCAACAGTCTCTAAGACATACTCTGCAATAAAATGATCAAATAAGCATCCTAGTTTTCTTTTTATAACCCAGAGTAATTATCTAGTTCAAAAAAAAGAAAGCAAAAAATTATTTTATGTTTCAAAATCAGTATAAATTTAATTTTTATGGATAGTACTGGATCTTGGATGAGGAAAGGGTGACAAAATTAGTTATTTGACAAAACACTGAAGGAAATCAAATCAGTATAGAATTTGAAGTCCATTTTTGGCAAGAAAAGAGTAACTAGTTAGCTGGATGCAGTCAATGACACCTAGGCCAAATATCTTAAGGAAAAAAAAATGTGATACCTGTTAGGTTCTAATACAAATGGAAAACTGCTTTCTTGACACAAATTTAACTTGATATAGTTTTTTTTCCCCTCCGTGATTCATACCCTATCCAGTCACTAGACAACCATTGTTTCTCATTTCTTCATTTCTGTATTTTGTACAAAGCATTCTTAAAATCAGCTATTATTGAATGAGCTATTTTGCCCCTCAATATAGTAATTGCCTTTGTCCTACCTTCTTAATTTACGTCTCAGTTTATCTGTTCTGAATACTCACATTTGTTGTAGTCCCATGTATTCACCTTTCCGGGTTTGGGCAGCTAAAGGTAACCTCAACCATGTTTACTGTTACTGACTATAAGAAAAAGTGATTGAAAATCATGGATTTAAGCCAGCAAGGGCAAAGAGTCCTAGAATGCTAACTGGGACACAGCATTTAAGAAAGGTAACCTGTCATAATGATTCCGTGCAACTCTGAAAAAGTCTTCTCTACAGTTATAGTTTTCTCTGCTTGAAAGAAAGCTAAACATAAGTGGCGAGTTTTGAGGACAGGTCATCACAGGAGGGCCTGATGTCCTCCTATCATTTGTGTATGTAGGAGATACCTGTCATTTCAGCTCTTACTCTAGTAACTTGAAAACTCAATGCCTTTATGTATTTTTTTTTTAAAGTACAACCTCACTAGTTCCATGTTTATCCAAATCGTACAGTCCTTCTGTACAAATAGTGCAGGAGATTTTCTTTATATACTGGCCATCTTCATACAAAAACCAAAATCAAAGTACAATTTGAAGAAACTAGTTAATTCCCAAAGCTTAAAGTTTTTGAAAGCCAAATAAATCCTTTAGAGATAAATCAGCAACAAAGATTTAAAAGTTAAATCTTGACTAGTTATCATAAGGAGAACAATTTAGTGTTTCTTCTTAGCATAAAAATCACAAAGGTCCCCACTGAAGGACAAATAGATACTATACCATGCTGCTGCAAAGACCACAATAATCATACTAGGAAGTATATACAGAGATATTATGTTACATCTATGAAGTAATGATTTATTCCTCTACCTTTGTAAAACTGTCCTTTCCAAGAGTCCTGTCTGATTTAGCACAACAGATTTTAAGAAGGAAGAAGACACGTGGAGAAAAAAAAAGATCAATGAAAGTAATCAGGGATACAGTAGCTGAATTTTGTGATGAGAAAAATGGAGAATAAGCCTATTACAGACTGTAAGGAGACTGAACATTAGCAGTAAAACAACAAGAGAAGCTATGTCAGTGCTAGATGTTCCATTTGTAAAGATAGTGAGCAATAATTTAGTCTGCTTGTAGACCATGAAAAATTTTAAAGAACAGGTCAAAGAATGTCTGCTGAGAGTGATACAGGCCCTGTCTTCTGACAGTGAGGAGGGACAATAACTTCCAAAGTGCTTGCCATCTTTTTTCTATGATTTGCCTAATTTTCATAAAGTGAGTTGTTAATGTGTTCAGTTATTAACCTATTTACTACAGTGTAAATATAAAACATAGTGGGTCACAACAGCACTGCCTACTTTGCTTCCAATGCACACTAGTATTTCTCTCTCAGACATCATGCAAACTCAGTTTTGAAAAAGAACTGATTGGGTTCTATTTAAAGCTCTGCCTATAACTTGCAAAATCCATGAGTGATGTGTTAACAAGCCACTTTTAACTGAGAATTAGACTTTTAGTCTCTACTTGTCTGCACTAATGCTTTTTTTTTGTTTGCACATCTTGACTATTCAGTGCCTAGGCATGTTAATATTTCTTCAGCCAAAGTGCCTTCTAATGCTAGACAAGTGCAGATGTATTTATAATTTACTTCTGATAGCTGTTAAACTACACTCTGCTGAACTTCCCAAATGATTTGGTAAAGCAACAGCAGCGTAGTCAGCTTCTAAGAATGCCCAGGAAAGGATAAATCTGACTGCAATTAAAATTCATTGATATATCTCTCTGCACTTTTGACCAAAGAGTTTAGGACTTCAGGAGAATATTAATACTAAAAAGGCTTGACACCCTCAACGCCATGTACATCCTCAGGCCACTGGCTCTTTGAATATTAGCAAGCTTGTCTATTAGTGTGAGATATTAATGTTCTGTCAGCTGTCACATACACAAACAAAACTTCTGAAATAATGAGGAAGGAAGTCTAAGTAAGGAGATAAATTCAAAACACAATTTCTATGAAGCTGGATAGCTAAATTTTTAGTACTTCGTAGAGACTTTACAGGTCAAGGTTAACAGGTAGACCAATGTGGGTGCAGTTGTTCTAGGTATCTGCTATAGAACTCCCAATCAGGAAAAATGACCAAAAAGTTCTCCAGCTGAGTATTTGTTTGTGAGTCATCAAAATATTGACTGATTCTCCTAACAGTTCCCAGTGGAAATGTGGTCAGCAGACCAGCTGGATCAAAGCCTAAATTTAATCAATTTATTTTTTAGCAGTTAATATTAGTGTGCAAAGGGGAAATCATGCTTAACTAACATGATAACCTTCTACAATATGGTGACTAGGTTGGTGGAAGAGAGTAGAGTAGTGGACGTTCTTTTTCCTGGCAGATCTTTGGCACATAAAGCATTAAATTTCAAAGAATTTTATCTCTTCACTAAGTGTCTTATTGTGCCTTGACAGAGAGAAAGTATGTTCCAAACATGGGAGGGTTTTCAGGAAGTACGCTAAAAGAGTTAGATTGAACTGATATGACATCACTATTTGATATGGAGGTAGAACAAAATCTGACAAGATGTATGGGAAAAGGAGATTTTTGCTTTGGGTTTACTGCAGGCATGAAATAGAAAAATACTGTGACCAAAATATAAATACTGAATTCCATGCAGGTAAAACACAATAGTGAATGGGGGAAAGAAGTGTTCTACATCAGATTACTTTCTAAACATACAAAATTGCTCCAGTTTGATCAAGTCACTAACCTGTGCATTACAGTCATAATGTTTCTAATTCATATCAGCAATCCTTTGACAGTGCCTACAATGGCATAAAAAGTTAAAGTTCCTTAAAGTTCCATCTCAAATATGCGCATCAAGATTTTACTTCTAAAAAGAAATCTGCATTACATCTTCCTAAAACATTGGATGCAGGAAAATCATAAATTAGCTCTCTGTGTTACATTCCAATTGCTCTTTCGAATCGCAGTTGAAGCACTCAAAATAAATATGACTGAAAAACCTGTGGCAAATAATTTTAGGTAGAGCAGAAGTTTCAGTCTCAATTTTCTTGATTTAAAAGATCCTGATTTTATCAATACAGGATCAGACGCATTAAAAAAATGTTGATGATAAAAATGTTTCTTGAAACAAAAATAATTTTAAAGAGCTAAATTGTATTTTATTGTCTATTTCATGCCAGGAATAATGCATACTTTCAGTGACATGAAACTGCCCAAATACACTATCTATACTCTGTTTTACTTTTGGACAAGTTTGTAAGGCTACTGAAATTTAATTCAAATTGAAGTAGGAAGTTTAATCACATTAAAAATTTCTGTACTTTAAATATATTCATGATCAAGTAAAATGGGAAGCATTTCAATTCATAACAAATTTTTGAGCAATGGCCCGCATATTCATTTGTTTTTTAATGTTAGTCAGGATTTTGGTGGTTACATTTCTTGACAGAGTTCTTTTAAAGATTCTTGTATTTTAGTGCACTGAGAATTCTGCAGCCAAATCAGCATCCTGCCTTGAATACTCAAAAATTAGTAAATAGGTCTTGTATTACAAGAATGTATTAGTAGTTATTAGAAAGGTGCTGATGCAGTAATCTGTATTTCTGTGCTATGAGATGTCTTTCTAGGTAACATTACTCTGCCTCTGCTAAAACACTCAAATCTATACAAGTAGCCAATGTCGTCTTTCCAGTAGTTTACATGAAATAAAATAATTCCTTGGCCATTCTCATAAAAATTACTGTCCAAAGGGACGTCTTACGAATGTGTACCACTACAACTTAAAGCAGATCCCTAGAGGCTGAAAATTGAGGCAGATGATGATGCAGTTTAAATGAAACCCTCAGAACCTCTGCCTGTTCTGTGCTGTTTAGCAAAGGAGTACTTAGAGCTCAGAGCCTTTAAGGTCATCAGTTTGGTATCTTTTAAAGCAGAAGTGAAAAGAGTCATCATTTACACCTAAGAAGTCACAATTGTAATGCATTGTATGTATGGTAAATGTTCTCAGTACCATTCAGATTTTAAAAACATTTATAAACTATATATTAAAAATTTTGCTTGTGTTATTTCAAGTAAGCAGGAGATCAAAACCATCTGATGTACACAAAGTTATTTGATAGCATCAAATACAGGTTTACTAAGTGCCCAAGAACATATCTGATGCATTTTAACAACCTTTTGCTGAAAGCATCATCTTCCTTTAGGACATAATAGCTGTAGAATTACGTTTGGTTCCTATCTGGCAAAGGCTTTGTTTCCTTGGTAAGAGCTTTTACAATAATAAAAAATGCTAGGCATTACAGACTGTGCTTTGAAAACAGATTACTGTTTGATCTCATTTGCAGTGTTTTTGACAAGAGACTGATAAAAATTTAACACGGGTGTCATGTGATGTTACTTAGTTGCCTTCCAAGTAATAATGTCCATTACTTTATTATTTTATTTTATTTAAGTGGTCTCAGAATTATGAGTTCAGGCAGACATTGTGTAGGCAAAGAATTAGACACATTTTCTTCTCAAGCACACCAGGCAATGAATTCTCATGTGGCTTATTAGAACCCCCTGCCTGTAAATATGTTGTAAAAGTAATCTTACTGCAACTCAACTACAACCTGCAAACTTATCTATTAATCCTGGTTCTTCATTCCTTCCACAGTTTGAGTACTAATCTTCAGACTTAATTGTCATCATGCTTTGACACATCACAGCATCACATCACACGAGTGGCGTTCCCCAGGGTTCAGTCCTGTTCAATGTCTGTATTAATGATCTGGATGAAGGGATCGAGTGCACCCTTAGCAAGCTTGCAGATGACACCAAGCTGAGTGGCAGTGTTGATCTGCTTGAAGGAAGAGAGGCACTGCAAAGAAATCTGAACAGGCTGGATTGATGGGCTGAGACCAATGGGATGAGGAAGAACAACATCAAGTGCCGAGTCCTGCACTTGAGACACAACAAGCCCATGCAGCGTTACAGGTTTGGGGAACACTGGCTGGAAAGCTGCCTAGAGGAGAAGGACCTGGGGGTGTTGATTGAGAGCCGGCTGAATATGAGCCAGCAGTGTGCCAAGAAGGCCAAGGGCATCTTGGTCTGTATCAAAAACAGTGTGGCCAGCAGGTCAAGGGAAGTGATTTTGCCCCTGTACTCGGCACTGGTGAAGCCACACCTCGAGCATTGTGTTCCGTTCTGGGCCACTCACTCCAAGAAGAATGTTGAGGCATTGGAGTGCATCCAGAGAAGGGCAACAAGGCTGGTGAAGGGGCTGGAGAACAAGTCCTATAAGGAGTGGCTGAGGGAACTGGGGTTGTTTAGCTTGGAGAAGAGGAGGCTGAGGGGAGACCTCATCACTGTCTATGGCTGCCTGAAAGGAGGCTGTAGCAGAGCAAGTGTTGATCTCTTCTCACAAGTGACAGGTGATAGGACAAGAGGAAATGGCCATAAGTTGCCAAGGGGAGGATCAGACTAGATATTAGAAAGAATTTCTTTATAATGAAAGAGTGGTCAGGCACTGGAACAGGCTGTCCAGGGAGGTCGTTGATTCACCATCCCTGAACGTGTTTAGAAAATGAGTTAGATGAGTTTTTGAAGGACATGGTTTAGCAGAAGATGGGTGCGGTTGGACTCGGTGATCTCAAAGGTTCTTTTCCAACCAGAAGATTCTATGATTTCCAAGAGCAGGCTAGTCATTCCCTTGACAACTAGTGGTAATAGATAACATGAGGGTGAAAGGATGGATCAAAGATAATTTTCAGTAAAAGAAAAGAAGGTGTGACGAATACTTTGCACACACGTACACACGTACTCCTTTTAACCAAACTAACAGCAGTTTGGTTCAGGCTCCAGAGGAGGTAAAGTCCTGCCCACAGGGAGGTAAAGAACTCCACTAAGAAACTCACAAGGAGCAGAGCAACACAGTGAACGCGAGTAAGGACCCTCATACATAGTACTATTTATATGAAATTTGACTGTGAGTCAATCATTTTATCTTATGAATGTTACAGTCTAAGTGAGCCCTCTTTGAGCTCACCCTGCTGGACAGTGTGGCTGCATGGCAATGATCTCCCCTCATGCTGACATGCCTCTCAAGGATGCTGCTCGAAGCAATGTGATGACACCATGAACGAAAATTGTCAAAGCCTCTCCATTCTCACACTGAAGTGAAAAAGGAAGACAGTGTGCGTGAACATGAGGGAGTAAATTGGTAAGGCTTATATTTGTGGCGCAAATAGAAAGGCCAACTTTTATAAAACAAAAGAAGAGCAGAGCAGTGCTGTTTGCTTCCAAGCAAATCTGTTGCAATTATGAGAAAAGAAGAATCTGTCATTTAGAGTGATATTTGTCTACTCTTTCTTTGAGTATTAAATCAATCCTCATGAGATTGAGGCTCTTCTGCCTGGGATGCAAGCTTACAGTGAAATAATCACTGATCTATCTAGCCATTCCTGCTTAATAAAGTTCATGTATCTTTTCTTTACTACTTTTTATTTATAATGTAGAGGTATTAGAAAAAAACAGGAGTAAAACTACAGAAAATTTTCTCTGCAGTTTGAATTTTACACAGGTTTCTTTCTCTCTTTGTCTGAAATTATGATGCAACATTGCTGGGCTATTTAAGCCACTAAATAGCAATCATATCAGATACTAGAAATGGCTAAATTTCCATGAGAACTAATATCAGTTATTCACAACATGTGGCTTTGTAACATTGTCTTCTGGGGGTTAGCAGACACTATACATACAAAAATTAGTAGCAGGCTAATCTAGAAACAACGTTACAATGGAATCTTCATAATTATTTATCAAGTTTCCTTCAAAATTTTTTTACTCCTTGATTAACACTTATTGACATAAAAATCTTGGCAATATTACTCATGTAAATAAATTATCATAAAAAGTATGTAATGTGTCTATGATTGCAATTCAGGTTGTTGGATATCTAATCATCAGTTTAAAAATCTTCATACAAAACTGTTTGGTTTCTTTTTAATTCAGTTGGCAGTTTAAATCAGAGTGGATTTATAATATCTCTATATTATTTTCCAAACTGGAATTTTCAGTGTGTCACATAATCTTAAAAAATAAATAAGTAAATAAGACTCAAACATCACCAAAAAATAATGCATCTCTAAGTCTATTGCCAAGCATCAATCTGCGCTGTAATTTCCCTCTGCCTTTTTTGTCATTGCTGCAGACCAAACTAAAAGTAGCTGGCAAATCACAAGAAGACCGGATGCCATTAATAATTGGAAGTGATTATTAATGAGAATAATAGTGAGGAGACATTAAACTGTGCTAAGTCATTAAGGAGAGACATACAGATACTGAAATGTAGGCAATGTGAGAAAGAGTGGATGAATTAAAGAAACAGTTTTCCATGGTTAGGCCTTTAGAAGATATACAAACAAGAAAGGAATCCTGAAACACGATACCTCAGGCAGGAATTCTATATTGGAAGTTTCCTAGCAGAAACTTCCTCATCCACCAGAATCTTGATATCAAAAACCTGTCATACTCAGTGGGTGGTCAGAGATATTATGTTATTGCTTATTTTACATATTATCTCCTTCTCTTCACTTCGCTTCACTTCCTTTGGCTTATCTTCTCTCCATTTGCTTTGGTTCTTTTCCTTCCTCTAACTAAAAGGCATTTTTTCATCTTTGACTTGATATTGAATTGCTTCTCCCATGTACACCAACCTTTGCAATAGCAATGTAGACACACTGAAATATGTCCAAACAAGCTTTCTCCCAAGTCATATAGAAAGCTTGAAACACCACCTGCCATTCTAGGTAAGAATATTAGATGCAAGTTATATGCATAATTTAAAATCATTAGCATACAATGAATAGCTCTAGGAAATAATTACCATTTTCACTATGACCTAGCCCCATATGGTCCTTCATCCTCAAGGGTTATTTAATTGAGGCATAAGAAGGATAGTTTTGCTTACTGATTCTCCGTGAAATTTAACTGACATATATATATTGAAAGATTCCTTATCTTCCATTCTGAAAAAACCTTTAATCTCTTATCCTTGACTCCCGCTAAAGGCAGTGTGATTGTCACAACCTGACAGCGTGATTATAGTTACAAATAACTTCAGCCTGAGCTAAATAATTTTTAGGAAACCTTTCTAACTACAACAGTAGTGAAGCAATAGAATAAAGAGCTGAAGAATAAAGAAGTATTAGAATGGATGTGAACTTTCCTTTGCTAGCTACCTTTAAGAACAAATTTTACTACTGTTCATATCCCACTTTGAGAGCGTACAGGTTCATCTACTCTGCATTGTTTAAGAAGGATGAACTGAATGACATCCTGAAGTCCCTTTCAGCCCTATCTTTGAGCAATTTATCTTTAATAAACAAACAGCTTTCTCTAATAACCTAATCCAATTCTACCTTATTTCCCTCACTATGAACTCAGTGTACATCAAAATTGTGTGAAAACCAGAAATTGCTCTTCTTTAACTGCCAGATTTATAAACTTCTCTTATGAAACAAATACAGGCTTTTCCTTTATTCCTGGGCACCAACACTGGAAATTAAAACCTCTAAATTCAGATCTCAGCTGAGACATGATCATTTATTTAATGTTTGAATTCAAAAGTTCTCACTGACGTGGCTTTCTAGTGCCCCCTACTCAGAATAGTTTGGCTATAACTAATGTTTAAAACAAAGGACTAAGATCTGCATATCTATTTCTAGTCCTAAAACTAGCATAGACTCATTTTATACCCTTGAGAAACTCAGTCAAGTTGCCTCAGTTCCTTGGTTTCCCCTGTTTCTGTTTCATTAACATAATCGCGCACGATGTTGACAGAAAGAACAGAACTTTTTCAGGAGTACCTGAGCTCTCACAGAGAATTTTTTCTTATAAGATTTCTAGCATAAGTTTGTCAACTTAAGACACTTGAAAAGTCTAAGGAACTCAAGAGCTTTCCCACAGTACAGCTACTCTGAGACATATAGAACTTCAGAAAAAGTAGCTGGCAATTATATAAATTTCAAGAGGAAATGTTTGAATGCCATTGGAAATTTAAAATTAGAAAAATGGAATGAAATTTTGAACAGGAAAACATAGATAATATTGGACTAAAAAGAAGAAATCTTTAAAGATTCTGACTGTCCCTCTACATATGCAATTCTGAATCAGTTAAGATGGGATGAAGCAGTTTGAGCTGGGAGAAGTTAAGGACATATTCCTTTACTTCTATACAATAGCATTTTTACAGGAGCATCACCTAAGAGTTAGTCACTGGTAGATAAAACTGACCAAGACTTCCTCAAGGGAGTAGTCTTAGAAAGGAGGAAGAAAAGAACCCTTCAAGTGTTGGCATGCAGATATTAAAAGGAAGAAAGATTGCATACACCAATTTCATTACTTATGGTTCTCCTGGAGTCTTCCCCAGAGAATAAGTCTGTGAGTGCAGTAGACAATGACTGCAGAAATATTTTCTGTAAGAAATCCTTGTTCTTCTTTTAATTGATCTTTGGGTCTTTCTATCAATGCAGTCTGATTCTTTAAGCTCTCAGAGGGAAGAGGTAGAAGTTGGGCTAGAAAATATGAGGTTCAAATAAGGGTAACATAATTAAAAAAATCAATTGTGTATTGGATTTCAGTGTCTAGCAGCTATGATGACATTGTTTTAGAGATAATCCAAGATTCTTCAGCAGCATTTAAGTTAAAACTGAGTCCTCAATGAAAAACACAGTTAGGGTTTTTACTAGGTCTTTTTATTTAACGTGGACTGTCTCCAGCGAGGCTGATTTCTGTATCCTGTTCTGTCTTTGCACTAAAGCTTAACAAATACTGACAGCAATTACCCAGAAATAAGATTTTAAACAGGCCCAATTCAATCCTCAAAATTGATAAAATGCTTGATAAGTATGGCCTGTCTCAAGTGAAAGCTATGGCATTCTAGATACTTTCAATACAGTGATATAAACAATTCCTGCCTGAAATTCTCTCCCTTGCCCAAATTGCAGGCTTTACATTCTGTTCATGAGACCTACAATATAAGCTGATACGTCCTGAGCAGTGTCTTTATGCTCCCGTTGGATTCCTCCATTTCCAGGTGATTCACAATTGGCCAACTACCTTTCTAGATTTTTTTTACTACCAGAGACACTGATCTCATACAGGATCTAGGGAAACTTTCATAGGAAAGAGGGAAGGTACTTTAGGTTTTCTTTACTATGATTTTTTTTAATACTTGGAAGTTATACCTATTTTATTACTAAGCTTTTAAACTGGATGCTTTGTAAAGGTAGGCATACCTACAATAATCATGAAAAACTATTTTTATCATTCTCCAGAAGCATTCATTTTAAGCATTTTTGTATAGTTGCATATACAAGTAGGGCTGCACACCTTTTTTGAGAAATAGCTACAACTGTATATGCAAAGGAAGTCACTCTGCAGGTACAATAGAGAATTACGCATATGACTGGCAATATTCACATACACTTAATTGTACATTTCATAAATATTTAAATGCTCTTATCAACAGAGTGTTTAATTTAGGTACACAATTGCGCGCTAATTCTCTGAATTGTCATATCTTTTTTTTATATAAAATATCATCAGTAATATAGAAACAGACTTTGATTGCTAATCCTTAACCAGATTTGATAGCTAGCAAAAAACAGATGAACTGAGGAAACTGGGATATACTGAAGCCTGGAAATCTGTTGGAGAGTAAGGTATCATCAAGTACATATAATAATACAAATATTAAGTAAAAAACCTGCCTGACCTTCAATTTATTGATAATTCAACAGGAATATTCTCGTGTGTCTGGCAAGATGACAGTCATTTATTTTAGGGACAAAACCTGAACTACAGATTTCAGGCCATATTGAATTTACAGTTTATATCACAAAAAAAAGGTGTGGGGAGGAATAAGAACTCGCTTTTGTAGTTAGCTGAGACATAGCTGACATTGCTTAAAAACATGAATTATAAAAGTTATTAAAAATAACATTGGGAGGCTTATTATTTGTATGCTCAAGCAACTCAAGTAACAAAAATTGATAGCAAAGATAAAATAGCAACTAAACTAAGAAACTGAAAGTAATGAGGAATGTCTGAAATAGATATTTTCCATCGGAAAGAGGATGAAAACAAGAAATTCTCATTTAGGAAATCAGAAGAGTAAGAAATGCTAGCACTAAATCTGAACAAACAATCACAAAAATTATTAGCAAAATTTTTGAAGTCCTATGTTTTTGAGTGTATAAATTTCTTTCCCTGTAAACTCAAGGTCTCAGTGACTAATTTTTCTGAGACTTTAGCAGGTAGGCAGTTTCACTGAAGAAAAAAGCTGTTCCTCATGTAGTGTACATCCGAATGAGGAAGAAAAACCAGTCAAAACTATTCAGTAAAATATTTGCAAGGAGAAATGTTCTGGTTTAAGACAATATTGAGAATGTTTCATAATTTTTTTAACCTGTGTTTTCTGAGAATTATTTTTAAAGTAGAATACTAGAATGCCTTTCACTGGTAGCAAAGTGTTTCTTATAACAGATTTTTAAAATATAATGAATAAGAGAGAGAAGTTTCAATGTATGACTGCATCTATTTCTCAGAGCTTAGTTTTCATACTCCTCATTGTGTTAAACCCCTCTGTAATTCTGCCTGCAGTGGTGCCTTTCCTTTCCTACATTTGTCAACTGGGAGCAAAGTAAAATTCTGTATCAGACTGAAACCGTGATGTTGTTGTACAGAGTTTTCATAAAACTTAAGCAATATCTACACAGATATATGCATATCTCTGTGCATGCATATATAAATATACCTATCTCACATAGTTTTGCATTACTTCTATATACATTTCACTGTTCCATGCTATCCATTTACTGCATAACCAAGTGATAGGCATATGCATACACCTGAATTTATCCAATGGTACTTGCCCAGAGCCCTGTCCAGAACTGAATATAGAACCTCAGTTTATGGCACTGGTAAACACCTCAGTAGCATGTAATTTGGGACAGTCCTTCCACATAGCCTCTCGTAGTGATCTGAAAGCCTAAACACAACCAAAGGGATTTTTGTAGTATGTTGAACTTTTAATATAAGCCAAATGCCGTATCAGCACCAATTCTAGTTACTCTCTATGGTGCTATTAGATGCACATGGTGAGACTTCATTCCTATCATGTTTATAGTTTCAGCATTGCCTAAGGGAGTTATAAAAACCAGTCATGCCTGTGTAATTCTCACAACATGGCTAAAATAATAGCCCCGAGAACGATCTCTGGATGTAAAGCAATAACAGGTTATCACTCATTCCTTTCTTTTCTGGCTACATTAATTAACGCTTTGGTATATAGACATATTTCACAACAGGTAGAAGCTTAGTGAGAAGGAAAGAGAGAAGCTTACTCAGCATGGCTGCAAATTCAAACACAAAGAATACAAAAATTACCGTCTTACACCCTGCTCCTCTCTGTTTGGAAATTTTTTGACATTGTCAGACTTCATAAACCTCATTGCTTCTCTCAGAGATGATAGCCCCTGAGAGTGGGCAGGTTCATTTCTAAGCATGAAGATGTCATGTATTTTTCATTGAGACAGAGAAGAAAGACCAAATCAGAGTTTAGGATGATTTGGAAATTACAAGGTGGTACAAGTCAGGATTTTATAATGCTTTTTGAGTCTTAGAGTGTAGCTTTTCAATAACTGCCATTAACACAAGATACCAGTTAACATGAATAATTGTATCACTGTTCATACTGCCACATAGAAACACCGTTTAGTGGTATTTAAGAGATTGAGCATAACATTAACAAAATAGCAAAAACAATGATCTGGTAACTGGAGGAGATATCTTCTGGTTTTGAAGACATCTGCTTCAGACTTTACCAAAGACTTTGTGGTTGTATTTAGCTGTGATTATATGTCATAATTGGCCCACTTTCCCAGTCACTCAAATTACTCTTGAGGTCACTTGCACACTAATGTTCCCTTCCAGTGGAAACCCACAGCTCCCATGACAGCAAGTAGATCCAAGTGATGGTCAGTAGGGTGAACATTTAACCGGACACTTAACAGGGATTCTAAAATGTCCCCAAATACACTAGTTCTGGTTTAGTTCAACCTTCCAACACCTCATTTCCCTGTCACCTTTCCTCTGTCTCAAATGTAAGAATAACAATTCTATGTTCCTTTGTGTTGGAATAGTAAGGATACATTTCTTGAGATTGATAAAATAATGAGCAGTGGGGTCTTCTTTGCCCAAACCAGAATAAATAAATAACAGTGTATTAGCTAAGTATAACCCAAAGAAAGCCTCTAAGACTGCTTTCTTAGGAATGACTTTTCCTTGGTTAGCTATGACTGACTTCTTTTTACTGTCCTGATTAAGGAAAAACATAAATACATCCTTACTTTAATTACATACTCAAACACATTCTTCACTAGAAGCACTCACTTAAAACTATCAATTTTTTAAAAAAGAACAGGAACATCACCTCTACTGCAAAACTAATGAATGAAAAACTGTTGGCTTTTAGTGTCAAGGCATGGCAAGAGCCAGCTGCTCCTTGAGGAACAGCGAAGCCAGGGACCACAGAGGATCCCTGAGCTGGTGGGGCAAGGGCCCCACCAGGCAGGGTCCAGCCCCGCAGCATCTGTACCAGATGAGCGTCACAGACCCAGAGACTGTGGCCACATTCCACCAGGCATCCAGATCATCAGATAAGGTCACAGTGGCAAAGATGGGCCAAAGCCAAAACCGGGATGCCAGCCTACAGGTAAGGCCAGGATCAGGCCTAGTGAGGGAAACCCATGTAAGACACAGCCCCAGAAAAGAAGGGCAGAGCCATGGGGTTGGGTTGGGCTCAGGCCAGGATGGGTTGTCAGCCCACAGGTGGGGTCCAGCTCAGCAGGACTCACTGCCAGGCAGGGCAGAACTGTGGTGACACTGGAGATTCACATTCCGACAGCATCCTACAGATGGTCCTAGGCTGAGGTAACATGAGACTTCTGGTCGTGTGATCAGGAGCTGAAGGAGGATGTAGGAAAGGTTGGTAAGGATCATTACAGGCTGATATTGCCCTCAAGACCCAGACATTAGGTTACACAACATGAGAAGACATTGTGCTGTGAAAATTAAAGGAAAAACTAAAAGGTAGAAAATATTTTTAAAAAATATAAACTAATAGAGTTTTTCTTTTTTTTTTAATTAAAGCCTACTAAATATTTTGACTTCTTTCTGTTTGTCTTTATTTGGAAAAACAGTAATTACAGAGATGTTTTTGAATTTGTGCAATATGACACGGAAATTTGAGGGGACTTTCTTTATGATTATGGCTTTTGAGTAAGGAAAATCAAGAAATAGTTCCAATGATTTTGTATTAGTGTATAACATCTATATGGGCAAAACACCTACTTACACTATACTTAGTGATTTACATCCTTAGCCATTTTATTGAGAGCTACAGGTAGCCAAAGGGTAAACAGTATGATGTATCTATTTCCCCCCAGTGTACAGTTAGAAGCTGAGTACTTTTCACATATACAACATGTAATTTTTTACTTCAGTTTAACACTTGTGAATTTTAAAATATTTACATCAAACCATAAATGAAACAGCTGTCAGTGGATCTTAAAAATGGCAGGATCTAAAAAATCCTGACTTTTTATTTCTTGATATTGTAAGTGAAAGAATTGTGTCTAGATTAGTATCTTTTAAGAAAAAAAAAGGATCCATTCTCTCTAGGTGCTCTATTGGTGATTATTTTGCATTCTAACAAATCTTTAGTCACCTAGGATTTCACAGTTGTCACTCTGCAGCACTTCATGGTCACCTGGAACTCCATTAACAGCAACCAGACCCTTGTGCTCTGAAATCATAAATACATGTCACTAAATACAAAGAAACAGCATAATCACAATTCCAAGCATAGGAGCAAGAAAAACAATCGCAAATCTGAGGAGTTCTGTATGCATAATCATAGCTAGTAAGTACATACACTAACTAGACTCATTATTGAATGAAATAGATTGTATATACTAAGGATAATATTGTAAGAGGCAGAGTTTGAGATCCTAAAATGTCATTTAAGAGAAGGATTTGTCTTGCTTGTAGTAACTCTGAGGCCTGCAAAAAGGATTTGAATAGATATTATTGAACATATTTAAATCTCTCAGCCCTAGTCTATACTGTTGCATTTAAATCCTCTAGCAGTGAGAATCAACCATGGCAAAGAATCTTGATTTAAAGCTTTGTGTCTGGGCAGGACACCCCCACAAAATTACTGACAGTCAGAAAACTTCAAGTTATCAAACACAAAGTTGTTTTCCAATTGTTGATTTAAATTAAAGCTGAAAAGTTTACATGCAAATCAAAACTAAATTAGTTAGCCGTTCATAGATACCTTTCTTCTCTACTCATACAAATGGTAATAAGAAACTAAGAAAAAAGAATGAGTAAAAGACATAAGACACATTATAGTTGCTTTGAAAGCAACAAACACTCTAGAAGATAGGAAAAGTCTTGTCTTCTTACGTCATTTAGTATGTATTTTCTGTACTAGTCATGCTTATGCCCATTCCTACCTAACTTAACAAAACCCTTAGAATGGAGTAGTCATGCCCACTGAGAATGTGTGTGTGAAACTGGTACGAAAAGACAAAATTACAGAAGAACAGCAGAGGTGCATATTCTAGATAGATGGATATTGTAAGTTCACGTCAAAACCCACAAAACTAGGCTCTGTGCCTACACATCAATTCATATTTCATATATGTAGGAAAAAGAGAATAAAACAGGAAGTCTCGTCAGAACAATTCTTCAGATTCTATTTCCTATCCTTAGGGAAGAATAAGACCCTTCCATTTATTTTTCTTGAACAATCTTTTGTGTTCTGATTCTGAACAGTCCTGTTTATTTTTTTTTGGCAATATACACTGGACAACTTGACGTAATCATAGTGTATTTGAAACTAGAATCTGAATGAATGCTATGACATTCCCTAATCCCCTTTGTAGATGAGGAACAGATTTTAGTTTTATTTATTTACTTTCTAAGAGTGTCACTGTCCCAAAAGGGAGCATTTCCACTACAGCCTGCAGCTCAATATTGTAAATGCTTGTCATGGTTTCTCATGCTTCTGAACTGACAGTACTGAAGAACGGATCCTCTGTACAAAACCCAGAATCACTACAAGCTTTTCTCCTGAGTAGCTACATGTGAAGTACCATGGTCTAAAATTATCACCTCTGCAGAGCACAGAATTAGTTGATTTTATAAGCTATATTCATCCCCCTAGTCTTTTGTCTGACAATGATAAAGCAGGTAGCAATCAGTTTTAATTACCCTGGTGTGGTCTGAAAGTCAAATATTATTTCCTTAGAATCAGCTTCAAAACTCTCAGATCCTGTCCTAAGGCAACCATCTGGAGGCATCTTTCTGATTCTTTCTGATCTAAACTGCTTTAAATTGATGATCAAGCTGAAACCTGCTTCACATTCCTGACTGCAGATATAGAGGAACAGGATTCATTTTATTGATTTTTTTTTTTATTTCTGAAGCATATAAAATTTTCACATGTGATAAATTAACATTGTATCTAATCACAGGTATGATGACACCTAGATATATACCCACTCAACCTAAAACTTCCCACTATAGTATAGGATAAGTTAAAGGAAAGTCTGTTTTTCTTTTCTGTTTTCCTCCTGCTTACATCACTAATTGATAACATATGTAAAATTCTCTTTCCCTATAGGCAATACTAAAAAGCAGATAATGATGAATAGCAGATAAACATGAATTTCAATGTAACACCTTAGCACTGACCACCTATGCTGTTGGATTAATTACCTTAACAAGCAGTACACCTCAGAGTCAACTATTTTATACTTTGAGTAAATTTATTTTGAAGCATGCTATCTTTGGTACAAGTTTTGCTGGAGATTTTTTCAGTTGTCATCTGTCCTTTAGCCTGTGTGCGGATATTCTAAGAAACAGCAATTTTTAAAAAATCCATTAACACATATATCCCAAACTATGTCTGCTTTCTGGCAAGAAAAGAAACACAAAAGTAGAGAATCCAATGATAATCTAACAAGATAAAATTCGCATCTATCCATTTATTTAAAAAACACATTTAAAACCTCAAAGGTATCTCCAGATATTTACACATTTTGTCATGTGGTATATTTTTTACAATATAGAGATTTGAAATTGTTTTGGACTACATTTTTTAACAACAGCTATCGTCACAGAGCCTTAGCTAGATCCTTCCCATTTTTGTCACACTGAAAGATGTTAAATATAAATTTTCATCCCACTGAGCTCTATTTTGCCTATAGATTTCAATTTAACCAAATCGTACTGTCTGAAGAGCTTTTTCAAACTAAAGCGTTATTCAGACAAGACAAAGGGATATATTTGCATTTACAGACTAGGAGATGCATGAATGAATCACAGTGCAACATAATTATACCTTTGTCCATAGTAGCTTTGCAAATGCATTTCATTCCTAGCTGTCATTGCCCTCTGTAATTGTGCACCACAGTTCCCAGGCAGCTGTGTACTCTGATGCCAACTTACTGAATTTCCCTTCAAAGCAAAAATTATCACTCATACTAAACTCTGCACAACAAAGGACTGCAGTACAAAAGGTCATAAAATTCATTTACTCTCATGATCTAAGTACGTATCCAAAAATGAAAGACAACTGTATTTGATTTTCTCCTCAGGTATTTTTAGTTGCTTTTTCCTTCCACCAAAAGGGCTAAATAATCACATCTCTAACCATTCATTCTAACAAGTCTTTAATAAATACATACAGATGAAGGAACAAATGACAGATAATGGATTTTAAAAAACTCTTTTTGAAGGAATATTATTTATTTTTTACTCTGTGAAGAGATATGACACATCACAGTACGTGGCAAGACTTACAAGCAGCAGTGTAAGGAGAGAAAGGTGGTCCTACAAATATAACTGGAAAGATCCAACTGTAAACTTTTGAAGGTTAACCTTTAGCAAGTAGATTCAGCCTGATGGTAAAGAATAGTTAATTAAGATTTTTGGAAGGAAGTGGGTAAAATTGTTTTGTACATTTCTGCACAAAAGTATGTAAATGTATTTGTAATTACAATGACAGGTGAGGAAACTTAAGAGCTAATTTATCCAGAAAAGAAGCAACAAATAATGTCTCTTAAACAGCATTTCTTAATAAGGAAGAGATTATGATTCTGTGAGAATGTGTGGAACAGGTGATACGACAATACAGAAGTTGATTATCAGTTCTTGTCCATGAATTACAAAGTTGTGAATATCTTTAAGAATAGCTTTATTTTGCATCTGCAAACATCAAGCTATATCAAGTTATACATCTAATATCATACAAGCAAGAATCTCCCATCTCCTCTGCCCTAGAGTGTTAACGTTCTTCTTGTTATATCACAGAACGTTAGCGAGTTTTTTAACATTATTTTTTATTATTAAAAATAATGTAGGAACGTAACATTCTGTGACAGCCTCCTGGACAGTAAAACCTCTAGGAATTTATACAAGGGTTTAATGTCACCATACTGAAGACGCTGTGTAGTATCTGAGAAACTAAAGAAGGTAACACAATTGAACTCCCTTTAATTAGAATACATAAGGTGAAAGAAGGCAGGCTGGATTCAAAAGCAATGAGTCAATCTTCCCATCGTCATCTTAACTCTTCAGTCCTTAGTTTATAGTCCTGCAAATTGGTTCAGCTCTGCATTACTGTCAACAATCAGCTCCTTAAAGGGAGGCAGAGAGATTGAAGAAAGACACTTCAAAAAAATTAGGAACTGCTTATTCCTATAACCAGTCATCAGCTTCCAGGCTCTATTTCCAAATACAGAGATGCGCTCTGCAAGCACAATTGTTGCTGGTTGGTGACAGATTGCAATTCAAAAGCATATTGTTTGCCAGTCTTTAAGTCCCTAATAACAACAGCTTTTAATTCCTTGCTTATTACAAGTGGCAGTGTGTTGTTTCGATCACTGGGTTTAGACCCCTTAGCACTGCTGCAAGATTTGCTGAGTGAGTTCGGGTTTTATTCTGCTTACTAAGTGTCTCTCAAGTCATCAACCAGATACCTCCTGGCACCTTTCCCTCAACAGCACTGATGAATCATGACAGTTCATCTCAAATTGCCCAGCTCAAACATTTAAATGTCCACCACAATCTACCAATGAACCCATCTGACTGCCATTGGGGATCAGTGGGAGAAACTTATTAACACACATAAGATTTGGCAGTATGTCATGCTTAATCTATCACAACAGCTGAGATAATGCCTTCCCCTCCCCTATCCCCTGTCCCGTGGTAAGAGAAGAGAGCACCAGCAGTGTAAGATCACCAGGAATGTAGTGGTGCCATCCAGCTTTGCTCCATCTCACTCGGTATTCATCCAATTCCTTATGTGGCATTTCAGCAGAGAAGTTCTAAGGTTAGCAAGATGTGAAATAAACTTTTTAAAACGTCTGAAATGGGTAGCAGTGAAAGGATTTGGAAATCTGTCCCAAGAGAATTTGTCTCAGTATTAAAATGATCTTTCAGAAGTATTTAGGAACATACATATATATATCATTCTGATTAATAAACATAATGCTCAACTGATTCCCTCTTCCGTACTAGAACTACATAGAACAATGTGAGCTAATATAAACTTTATCTCACTTTTCTAACCCTGTGGGTTTTTTTCAGTCAGGGAATTACCAGCATGAAGTAGTTGAAGGACAAAATGAAATGTCCTATTATGTAGCTCCCAGTGGCTAAATTTTCACCCCCAGAGTCTCTAGCAACTCGGAATAAAGACCTTTTCACACTGGAAGAGTATTATAGTGTCTTTGTTGCTATGTATGCTTACATGCGTATTCTATATATATCTATCTATACATGGACTATTACTAATAATTGAAGACACATACTTTATTTCCAATCCAATTGAAAAAAAATCAATTTTCTCAGTAGAAGCTGCTGTGAACAAATGAAATTCTTTTTTTTTTTCTTATGGTAGGTGTAATACCTTCCAGAGAGAAACTTTGATAACAGAAATGTCTCTGGAGACATATAATGGGAAGCAAAGCATGTTACAGCTCATTTACTTATAGCAGTTATGTGTTAAATTGCTGATGAACTAAAATAGAATATTATTCTTTGAAACAGGTAGCAGTGAAAGGATTTGGAAATCTATCCCAACAGAGTTGGTCTTTGAGTTAATATTTTATGGCTCAGTATTAAAATGATTGTCCATATTATTTATTGATCCTGCCTATGCGGTATGGGCATCCAAACAGCACCAAATAAAATTCTTAGTCTTCTCCAGAAGACTAAAACTTGGAGTGGATTTATTTCTTTATCACATTATTCACAGAAGGTTTATGGAGAGGATTTCTTCAATTAGTTTGTAATTCCTTTTCATTTATGTCAGAAACTGCACAAAAGCTGGAAAAACATTGTCAAAATGAGAAAATGATTATGTAAGATTTGTTTGCCATTATAAGACCTTTCTTTCAGTCATTCCTTCAAAAAACTGTGACATATTTTATACTCAGATATGGAAGAGAAAGTGCCTTAGTGTGCAGTGAGACTTTTAAAGTAAACCCCTCACTTAACTCAGTTTATCTTGTATTGTTTAACTTTGCAGAGCAATTCTGATTCAAGTTAAATAGATTCTTTTGGGAGGAGACTAAACCAGATTGTCTGAGTATGCACCAAATATTCTTCAGCTCTTCCAAGGGAAGAGTAGCAAAAAAAGACTGGGTAGCAAAAAAAGACTGGCTTTTGGATAGTTTCGTTCCATATGTATGGTGAGGATAACTGATCCAGCAGAAAAGAGTAGATCTAGTCCCAAGATTCTCAAATTGCATGTAATTTTAGTGTAGGGTTCTCAGCACCATTGATTTTTGTCTACTGTTTTACTACTACTGGATCAAAGTACTAGCCAGTATAGGTCTCATCACTGAGAGGTACTTATTTGTAACTCATAACAAAGTGTAGCGAACAACTGCCATCATCTCAGAAGACATCAGAAAAGCAGTCATTTTCATCCACTGTTCCAGCTGCTTTTAAGAAGAGTTATCTTTCTCCCACAGAAGAAAGGTAGCTCTATTACTATTAGGAAGATGGAGGTAACAACAATGGAAGACTTTAATTTGCAACCATTTCAAAGCTTATTTCAAAACATGGGAGCATTCGCTGCCTTAGAGTTCTTTAGAATTCATTAAATGCTTTTCCTTTACTTTTTTCCTTAATTTCTCTAATTTGTACCCAGATTGCATTATTTTCTCAAACACCAGGTCCCTCCTGCCTGTTTCTCCTTGGTGGGTAAGGCCCTCCTTTTTCCCCTTACCTTAAGAGTGATCATACAGAACTCTCGTTTTAGTTGAATCAATGTATTAACTGAAATATTTACACACTGCCTTGAAGCATGAATGATCTAGTAATTTTTGTCCCTAACCTAGTCCGAAAGACACTACATCACTGAACGCACATTAGCATTATTAATCTTCTTTTCTTGTAATACAATTGGTCTGATTTCACATTGCACCAATGATGAAACTCGTTGCAACTGGATATGCCCTGTAGGAGATACTTACTAGATGCTAGAGACCAGTTCTTCGCAGATGAATGATCTTTAGTTCTAGTGAAACTGGCTTAGAGTGTTTTAGTTCTGGTGAAAAGTGCTGGATACATTCCTGAGTAATTAACTATTTCTTCATCTGCTAAATTCAGAGCACAAGGATAAAAAGACACTAGCCAGTATTCCAGTGGGCTCGCTTGCAATAGTAGAGACTCTAAAGTCTGCAAGCATACTACCTTTAAATCCTTTTAGCGCCAATAGATACTTTTTATCAAAGAATTGGTGCACTTTCACCAATTTGACCCCTAACTAAAGCCAACTAAATAGTTATGTGTTTTTTTAAGGAAGAAAGATTTTGTTCTCTGTCACCGTTGAGAACAATTTAAGGGAATATATGAAAAGTAATTGATAGCTAAGTTTCCATGAAAGCAGCAGTCAGACTGAAGAGATAGTTGTCTCAGCATAATCAAAACAAGAAGAAATAAAGCAACAGAGATTATTTTGTAAGACTAAACTAAATTAAAATCTATTGGAATTGGAAGGTACATGTAATTCTATGTATAAAGGACAAAGACGTGAGGAGATACAAAGCTGAGATTCTCCTCAACAGATTAACTGACAAAAGATCAAATTTTATGTATATCAATATTCATGTAGAAAACAGACCAATTCAGCTACAAGTTGGGCACAATGCATTAGGTTCAGTGTATTAGCTATTAACAAAGTATCTCACAATCAGGGAAATCTCAATTAGGTAAGTATTCCACCAAACTAAGCATATAGCACATATACACATATGTATGTACACATCTGTATACATATGTATAGGATACATATGTATACATATCCTTCCCAATGGGAACAGTTATTTGTCTTTCAGAATAGGATCTCATTAATTATTTGCTTATTGCTACTTTAAATAAATCTGCATACTCTCAACTTTTGGTTCTGGGTGGGGCATTGCGTCAAAATTCTTCACATAGGTGGTAGCTAAATTTATGCCCACATCTTGCCATAAAATCAAATATTTCTACAACTCCTTTCAAAATTTGGAGGTCTACTTCATGTAAAACAGTTAGTTTGCCTTTTCTGCTAAAGTTTTTATATCATATGAAGCTATCAACAAGATTTTTAACATCTGACTTCTCTATCTGCAGTTCCTTGTTGTAGAATTGTGGTATCTGTCATTTCCGGGTGCCAGGTCCAGCATGGGTTTTGATTCTTCCTGCTGCTATAGAATTGCTATGTTTATTCTGGGACTGCCTCTCTCCCTTTCAGCTCCATAACTAAGCACTTGTATTACTCACTGCAACTACTATTTCAGCATCACATCAGAAAAGCTACACTCACTGGTGAAAGTTATAGGCCACAGTGTCTTAGTTTAAGGGAGGACTAAGATGTCTATCAGGGCTATCTCCAACAAGAAAATCACCACAACCCTCTGCAATTAACAGACTTTAATTGGGGAAAAATATGTATAGGAGAAGATGGGGGGGGGGAGGGAAGTCCAGAAAGTCCGTAGAAAAAAACAGCTGGTGCTGACCCCGCTCCTCCTCTCTCTCTCTCTCTCTCCCTTTGAAGAAAAATGGCACAGTGTGCGTGGAGCAGGAGTAACGATCTGAAGGCAGCTTTCGTCACCTACCCACGCAAACAAGGGTTTTTTACCTTTCCCACCACAGCGTGAGAGCAAGTGCCTGCCCTGGAAGCAACCCCCTCTTCCCAAGGTTTCACCAATCGTGCTGGCCCCCCCAGAACTTGCAGCCCCAGCGTTCTGGCCAGTCCCCACTGGGCTGGCCAGTCCCTGTCCCTCCCCCATCCCCATGATGGCAAGGGGAGAAAAATTCTCTGAAAAACCTGAAAATACAACACACAGCTACTCATATATTCATATATACAGAACAAAAAGAGCCACTGCTTTTCAGAAACCTGAGTGGTTAAAGTTGAGTTTGGTTTATTTATTTCTAAAAAAGGCCTTCTGTTTTTTCAGCCTGTAATGTATTAAGTTAATAAGTTAATGCTAGTACTTATATACCTCACTCATACTGGCTGGTTACCATTATGACAAGACACTCTTACCCCTCCAGGAAGAGCTCTATTTCATATTTTGACAATAAAAGCTCAAAAACTTTTCATTCAATTCTCCAGTGAAGCCAGTATCAAAGGAAAGTTTGAATGATGTATGTGCCTTTGATCCATGGCCGCATTCCTCCTCCAATCCTGTCTCTACTTTGCTCTTGTTATCCTGTAGCATTTTGATTCAGGATGGATTATGCATAAGGGACCTTCATGCAGTGCAAGGAAAGGTTACAAGAGGAATAGCAGTTTTGCTGCATTCACATTCCCAAGAAACATAACTAATGACTGTGAGTATTAAAGCTTGTTACAACTTCTTTGAGACTCTAAACAGAGAAAATCTTCAACTGACAGAACACCTAAGAAATTCTGCTATTCTACTTGGGATGGAAATCTATCATCAGAAAGCAGTTTTAAAAGCAGGGGATAGATGAATCATTCAGTAAAAAAAAATATGCCAGTAACTGAACAGGCAATGGAAGAACTACTGTTTTTCTGTTATCATAACAACAGCCTGACACAAAATAATAAAACATTTTAGATAAATTAAGAATACAATAAGGGCAATACATTTTATAATGACAAAATATTTTTTTTTTATGATAGTTGTCCTGTGGTGATTTGGGTTAAGAAAATTGTGAGACAAAAGGTTAATGGGTCTAAAAATAGATCTAAATCTAATTTACACTGCAATTGTTAAATAGAGGATTATTTTAGGATAACTTCACTTTAGATGAGTAAATTAAACCACCCAGCCTAAGTTAAGTGTGTGTGTAGCTGTCTCGATCCGTTACTGATCTGAGAGGGTTTGAAATGATCCCAAGGGCAAAATTAAGACACAAATGAGGTCAAATGTCACAATCAAACATTATAGTTTATTATAACCTATGCGAAAGAGACGAAAAGAACAGGACAGGAGAGAAGGAGAGGAAAAGAGAAAAAAAAAGAGAGAGAGAAAAAGAGAGAAAGAGGGAGAGAAAGTATAGCTACCACCACGGATCCAGCAGCGTCCCACAGGTCCTGCTTCGATGTTCGGTGGGGGAGTGCTTCCAACTCGATGTTGATCGTTTCTCCTGTTTTATAGCATCTTAACCATCCCTGTCACTTGGTGATGATACACATGCACCATGGGGGAGGTCTTTGGGGGGTCTCCAGGCCCCTCTGTCCAGTCTCCAGACCCCTCCGTCCAGCTCCCTGGCGCCCCATGCTCAACGGGAGAGATTAGGTTATCTCTTGCATAAACAGAAGATGGCCTCTGCAGTCTCTTTGGGAGCCCCGTACCAGATGCCAGCACAACCATAAAACTCCAGCCTGGTTTATGGTCTCAAGTGTCAGCAAGGTTGAGACAGTCACCTAAGAGAGTCTTTTACAGTCTCTTACAGTAGCCCTACGTATATATGTACAGTGAGATGAGGGAAAAGGAGGAGAATGAAATTAATGGAATACTTACCATGATTTTGATCGCAGTGATCTGTTCCTTTATCTAATTTTTCAAATATTCTACGATCTGAACTGGGGGCTTATTTTGTTTAGGCATTATAGCTCTTTGGAATACAGAATACATTTCTTAATGTAATTCTATAACAGAACTCTCTTATAGAAGATGTAGGATAGAAATATCTCCCATGGTTTTCTGTTGTGACTTTACTTCTTATTCTGCCTACTCTGACGTTCTACAGATAGCCTGTCCTCCATCTTTGGGAATGTATCTTTCTAATACTTATGGGTTAGATGGGCCTGCAGAAGGAGGATGTATTACTAATTCTAGGATAAGTGAAAAACATTCTGGTGATATTACTGCTGCCAAAATCTTTTAACAAATGTAAATGCTATTTTTACTTTTCCAAGGAATATTTAATGAGCATCAAATATTCATAAAGGATAGATAATATTTAAATGACATCTTCAAACGATTAAAAATGTGCAACACTCTGATAGTGATTACTACATTAAGGCCTACAATATATTTTCATTAGGCACAAACTGTCTCCAAGGTGATACCAAGAAAAAAAGATTTCAGAACTTTCTGTGCCATATGTAAGGAAGTTCACATACAAGCCTATGTCTTCAGGATGAAAAATCAGTGTTCAGGTGAGTAGTGGATAAGATGACAGATAAAATAAATTAACTGGTAAGGTAAAGGAACTGAAGGCCCGCTCAGTCCTTCATTTACCCCAGCCAATGTTTCATTTGGCTAGCCTTGATGTTAACCTCTTCCTCTGTAATTAAATAGCAGGTATTCTCATTCTCAGTCATCATTCTATCCCAGTAGGCCGAATACTGTTTGGACACAGATAATGATACAAGAGATCTAAAACAGACCATGGATTTATATAATGTTTTAAGATTATGTTAAGGTAATACAATTCTGTTTAAGGTATCTTTGCAATAAAAAACATAATGCTGTCGGGGTTTTATAGAAAAATATAATAATTTTCTTTTTTTTTACCTCTTCTCTTGTTTCACTCAAATTGGTGATTTGAATAGCTCTGGAATGTTATTGTGTATAATAGGAAAGACCTGTCATGTTTCCAAGCACATGATACAGCTAAAAAAATCAGAAGTCTAGTGGATATAAGTATCAGTAAGGAAAAATACAAGTATGATTGTTTATAGAATATCAACAACAATAATTAATACTAACTAATGAAAAATGCTATTGTAAATTACTAAATGCAATAAATTATTAAAGATCATGAATAAATGCAATGAAAGTAAGTACTTCAAAAAATTACTTTATATTTCATTTTAAAATTTAAGTTACTGTCAATTTGTATTTCTTGCTTTATTACCAGGTTTGCTGTTATTTTAGTTTAAAAAAAATAATCAGTAAGAGTAAAGTCATTCCTACTAAAATTATGGTCAAAAAATAAGAAGAAAATTAGATTGGTAAAATAACACATTAATAAAATAAAAATAAAAATTCCTAAATATGCCATAAATGCCTTCTCTATATTGAAGATAAAGTTTCTAAAAAGCTTCCTATAAAATTGATTTTTCTTTTTTCTCTTTATTTCTTTTAAATCCAAAATAGAGGAAGCATTGATCTTCATGACAGCTAACCCAATTTTGTCTTGCTTAACCTTTGCTCATTCAAATTATTCTAGTTCTTCCTCTAATATGTCTATGTGTTGTTAAGGTAGTGATAGAAATCTTGGAAATTTTTAAACAATTTTTAATAAGAAAACAGAATGTCAGGTATACTCAATTCATTTTATCTGCTTCACTTAAGAGAGAAGTTCAGAATGTATTCAGTCAGGATATTTATTTGACTGTTTTATTACTTGTTGGAGCATAGGAAAGAAGTAAACTGACTGTCTTTTAGAAGAGTTTTCTCTCATTGCTCAGTAAGCCAAAATTCATACAACAATGAGAAAGAAGGGACTGTCTCCAAAATACCATGCCAAGTAGTTGATTTTGCTGTTACTAGAGATGCTGAGAAAACTACTCCTGAGAAAACTGAGTAACTGAGAAACATTTACTCAGCCTTTTTTTGTTGTTATCTGGTTTTGTCTTCAGCTGTCAGGGACATAGAGAGGGACAATATACAGCAAGACCAGAGCCCTTGCCCAAGAACGTTCTGTCTTTCTTCTAACACTGTGGGAGGCAAGAGTAAGAGTACTGAAAACACCTTGATAAATATTGATTTTCTACATGTGTCAGAGAGTGTGAAAGAGGAAATAGAAGAACAGGTGGAAAAAATCCTCCAGAGTAGTTCATAACTGTACACCTTACTAACAAGTTTTAGTTTACCAAACATAGGCAAGTCATTTTACAACATTTCTCTTTTCACCTGCTTCTAGTAATTTATCTGAGATGATACAGATTTTGCAATCTCTTTGGAAAAGTAACACTGCTTTTTCCTTCCGTCGGGGAATAGCAGTATGAGAGGGAAGGAGGGAAAGACGAGGAAGAAAAAAGAAATAGAAAAGCTGATGGTTTCAAGAGCCCAGAATAAGAAGCTTCCTGTTTGGACACACTGTACGATTGTATTAGTAGCAGATGCACTATGATACTTCAAAGGCTGTAAAACCACATTATAAACAAACAAACAAAACAGACTAAAAGTTTAAACTATACTTTAGTTTCTATACTTGCCCATGGTTCTTATTCTGTATTTCCAATCTCTTCCCAATAGGGCAAATATTTCAGGAACTAAGCATTAAGGAGAGTAATAATGGCTGAGAGATTTACCTTTAATACCCGGAAGTTTAGCTATGGGTGACCAAATGTTACAATTTCACTAGACTATCTTCAATATTCTGCCTTTATAGAGCCACTTCGGCATATGGAAGTGAGATAGATGATGTTTTCAAACCTTGTATGTCAAGGAGTGATATCTTTTTATTGAGATCTTGGTCTACAGTCTTACATGCCAGGCCACAGGAAAATCTTGGCAAAAGCAGCACAGATATAAGGTTGCCATATTAGTCTAACATCATCAAGAAGTCTGCTACTGTGAGGACATCGATCAGAACAATCGATCAGACACAATTGTACATTACTAAAATAGAGATTTCCTGTCCTCAAACAAAGTTCTTTCCTGATGATTTCCTGCTATATCCCAAGGGTAATCAAATACATTCTTCAAAAAAATCCTGCTATACACGTGTTTTCCTGCTATAATTCGTAATTCAGATACAGCATCAGCTTTCTACCAAACAGCATCAGATAAGAGATGAGGCTTAGCAAAACAGTTGAGTGAATGTTGAGATATCCAGGTTTCCCCTCCCATGCAAGAGGAATTTTCTGATTTTAGAGCTCAGCTATTGCCAGATTCAATAATCACCTTTCTTTTGGGATGTCCTAGGCAAATTATAGTCTGTATTGACATAGCATAGATTGTGAGTCTTGCTTTGTCCTGAGGCTGGCGAGTTTTGTGGCTTTATTTCATATGCATTAAGTGTATTTGAACCAATAATTTACTTACAAAATCACCAGGAGGTTGATAAACATGCCTAATGGTCTAGTCATTATAGCGTTATGTACTAAGAGATTTGTAATGCGAAGAGAGGGAAAAGATAACAACAAATGCATTTCTAGATAGAGAAACGAATGTTTGTAGACAAAGACAGAATACTTATAGTCAGAGGAGAAGGAATTTTGAATTACTCTGTCACTATCCTTCTACAAATATCAACTAATAAATAAACTACACTAATCAGACTGGTCCATGCAGTGGGACAGAATCCTTTTCATGTCTGAGATAATTGTCAAAAGTACCATCCCCATAGTGTCAGCAGGAGGATTACTGTTCTGCCATTAACCTCCTACAGATGTAGCTGGAGAAATGCCAGTTATAGAGAATATTTTCTCATCACCAGGACTTAAGTCAGCATTCTGTAGACTGTGTGAACTAGACCAAGAACCATAGTTTGCTTGAACAGTTATGCTGCTCCCTTATCCTATGGCAATTTTTTCCTACTTTGTTTTGCAGTATATTATAGACTTCTAACAGAATACATCCATCCTAGAGACTCTCCAGAGACAGAAATCTCATGGGAAAATAAGATATGGAAGTAGTGGCTGCTCTTACGCCCCAGTCCACAAGGATATTAGAGTCATCTGGCACAGACAAGAAAATGGAACAAGCCTGCCAAAAAGAAATTCTCCTGCAGATGAAATCTATAAATGCACCCTTTGTTGGAAGGCATGGAGCGAGAGGAAGCTTGCTTTTTGCCCTGTTTATCAAGCAGGGCTAATCAAGTTGAATGTGTTACTTCATACTGTCACAAATACTTTCCCTCTTACCTAAATCACAATCCAGATCTAGCCACAGATAAGAGTAAAAAAAGTAATACTTGCCTTTACCAGTTTGCTCACATTTTTTCAGATTATCATCTGTGGGAAGGATGCTGTTTTAGCTTGGATTTTTTTGAAGAATGTATTTGATTACCCTTGGGATATGGCATTTTATATTTCAAAAGATACCAGATTCAGCTGCAGAAATCTTATCTCTAAATTGAGCTATTTATCTCAAACATCGGAAATTGGGCAACTTTGATATAGCTACACAGTGCCTAAATGTGGATGAAAAAAGGAAGCTTTTGCTGTTTTACTGTTTTTACAAATGCCTTTGACCCATCTCTCCAATTCATCAATCTCACCTCACAAATGTTTGCAGAGAAAAATGTTACCTAAAATTACTGCAAACTTTTGAGTCTAATAGAAACATGGAAAGGATTTCTCTGACTCTTCTGGATATACCCAAGACACTAACTGAATCACTTAACTCCCTTAGGCATAATGTGAAATCCAGTGGCAATATCTGCATCTATAGGTCTAGTCTGCTAACCTCCCCTCATCTGTTTAGCATATCTGTATTACTGGCAAGCTGCTAAAACCAGAATCATCCTTTATGGAGCCAGAGAATGTGTATGTGTCTGACACGGCTGTTACACACTGACATAATTCAAAACAGATCCCAGAAGTTCTCAACACTTTCAGCAGCACAGTTTAGAGTGAAAACACTGAAGTTTATAATTCAGCCTATTATTTTCAAAATCTGCCTCTAGCTATGCAAGTATCAAAACAGTTCAGTATATATACATCAGGAAATTTTGTGAGGTCTTTGTGTCCTCAAGCAATACAGAATATAAAGAAAGACTGATAACGCTAGAGGGTATCTGTGTACGCTTATACAATATGAAAAAAATAAATGAGATCATGTACACAAACTGATATCTTCTCAAAGAAATCATTTTAAAGAAGCTTTATAAAAACAAGTGATGTACATTAAGTTTTAGTTCAGTCACTAGCTGGTCCTGGACTAGCCTCTCTACTCCTTTTTTCAACATCTTAACCACTTCAGCACTTATTGTTTTCAGTGATTAATTGGCATTGATGCTGCACAAACACTGAAAAAAAAACCCCTGTTGTTTACATAGTCAGTTTACAACTTAAATATGATACTAGATATCATTACAAAGTGGTCATTACCCACTGAATGGAATCCCAAGGAGTGGGGAGATTCTTCCTTTACTCTTGTGTACATTTTTCTCTCCCTGATTCTCCTAGTCTCAGTAAAGTAAGATCCAGTGACAGAGAGAAATACTTAATTTCAGAGATGTTGTAAAATGATTTGGCAAGAATCCTAATCTAGCCGCTAAATGTCCTCTGCTCTTCATGACGTACTTATTTAAAATGTGTCACTGCCTTTGGATTTGGAAGTGGGTGGAAAACTAAGAGATCACCAGAGTCAGAGGCAAAACAGTATTCTTCTGAATAGCAGATATAGTGTCAAAAAATATGTAGTTACTTGCTTGAGAAGAAACATTCAAATATTCAACAGGAATTAGTGTACCTCTTAAATAATTGGAATGTTTTGGTATCTTATGCTACAGAAAAGTGGTCATCCTTACTTCCATCTGCAGTGTAGGTATACAGACAATGAGAAAATCAAATTGTCAATTATATTAATCCTATGCCTTTATCCTGATTTCTAGTTGCACACCAAGTATCTGTTAGAAACACATCTGAAAATGCTTTGCTGTTGCATCTGTGTTCAGCTCTTGAGACAGACAGCTCCTTATCAGAGAAAACTTTTCAAGAGATTTGGTGCTGCTGAGATAGAAGATCATTCCTCTATATTAATCCTGATATGAATTTTAACTTTATATTTCTCTGGAAATTATAAATGCCATCGTTTTTCACAGGCCACACTGTCAATCTTTAGGAAAGTGTACACTCTGGTTTTGTATCTGAGACGTAATGAACCGACCTGCATTCTGTGAAGGGCTAGGTCACAGGGAAGTCAGGTTGATAATGCTCTGTTTGGACGCTTTGGGTCCTTAACTCTGGTGTTATGTGTCTAATCCACTTTGAATCTGGGCTTCTGGGGAAAAATGTTGCTATTGTGTACTTAGGAAGATCAGACAAATGGATTATCATGAGAAAAAATGTCAGTAATCTGTATTTTTTCCATTTCTTAATGTATCGTGTAAGAAGGGAAATATAACTAGTCTTTTAATAGGACTGAAAATGCAAGTAGCTCAGATGAAACACTTACTCAGAGGGGCTATAACATACTCTCCCCCCACCCAGGAAGTGTTTAAGGATTACATCTGAATAAGCACATTAGGCAAGAAATCTTTACTGTCAAATTCCGGACTGACGATTTTCCACTCTCCATTTTAAAGCAATTTGGAACCTTAGTTCTTCTGTCTGCTCCTTTGTGCTGGCAATTACCCTGATTAAAAACCCATTTGAGAGCTTCTAAGGTGACAACTTAAAGATTTAATGCTCCCTGTAATTTGCAAGAAGGAATGAACACAGTTATCAAAAAAACGTGAGCAGTTATTTCATAATGTGGCCACTCCAAGTATCAAAATATAAAAATGCAAAAGAAGGAACTTGTGTTCTCCAAATATTTGTGACAGAAAGACAATGTTTAATATCAGTAAATAAAATTCACTGTTTTCACCTTCATAGTATCAAAATGAGTAGAAAACAAAAAAAAATGTATAGATAGAGACCATGAAGTTCCTGTATCATTTTTATACTTGCCATATGAATGATGTTAGAACTGAGAATGACAAGAAACATCAGATTGTACTTATGTTGTTCAAATTTTGGCAGGCTTACATCTGCAGGAGCCACTTCTATACATTAGAATATACCAAAGACTTGCTACAATTTTGTAGTAGATTTATAGTCATTTAGAGGCTGTCTGGAAGGTAAAATGTATATTATCACATATTATGAAAATATTTCTTCCAGCTCTGTCATTTCTGAGGCTAATAGCAGTCTTGCCCCCCAGTATGCACCACTCTGGAGTTCTTAAATTTTCCTCTAGTAAGGAAATCCCTGACACCCTTGTTTGCTCCTCCAGTTTTTGGTAGCCTAAAGGTAACATAAGTCACTAAAATGATAAAAGGAAAATATATTCATTGCTTAAATAATGAGAATATGCTAAGTTTACCTATTTATACTGGATGTTGAAATCAAGCTGGGAAATTTGAAAGAGTGACAAGTAGTTTATCTGAAGCAGGATGAATTGCATCTTTGGAGACTTACTTTTTTCTGATGTATCTCCAACAGTTGAATCACTTTCTTTTGTGTTTTCTTCAAAGAGATTATAATATTTAAAGAACAATTTTATACTAATTAGGGAATAAATTCTGTTAAAAAAGGGATATTAAATTAAAGTAAGTAAAAAAAAATTGCAGTGTTACAGTACTATAGGAATACCACAGAGATATCGCGAAAGATAAGAAAACTCATCATCCAGATTTTATTCCCTATCTTTCTTTTATGTCTTCTTTTTTCCAGAACAAGGGATTGAAGTTAATCAGGGGATATATCCAAATTCTTTACACTGGTCACCCTTGAGAAGAGTCTTTTGCTTCAGGTACCCAGGCCAAATTTGCAGATGGTAAAGACCAATCCATAAGACACAAATAAGTAAAGGTTCTACAGAAAAAATGGTTCAGATTCTTATTTTTCCTGTAATTCTTCCTATCTCAGAGAAAGCAGAACAAATGGCATCTTTAAATTTCTCTATTTTATCTACGGAGTCTTAATATTTACTGTCACTTTTGTTCTGCTGTTCCCTTTTCCCTGTTTTCCTTCTTTGTTCTGGCTGCCACGATAAGCTCTTCTGTGACACAAGATTAAGGACTTCTTCAACTGTAAAAAAAGAGAAATTCAAAACATGCTAAATATTTGATGCACTTTTTTAAAACTTTTTTTCTCATCTGAAAACCCAAGAACAACTCCTATTGCTGCTTAAAGTCTACAAAGTCAAAAGCGGTTAACTTTTTCTGCTCTCATACACATGATTATGTCAAAATATGTGTTTGAGTAGTATTTATAATAAAAGCAAAGATTTCAAGTATTCCATTCATATACTAATTTCTGTATTTACTGATACTCTGATCACTTTTTACTCCACACACCTCTGATCTGCTGAGATTCTGGCTGAGTCTTGAATGCCTATTAAAGGGTTAGCTTCCTTTTTGTGTGTATATTGTTTTGTCTAAATCGTTTATATGTCCATAAAAATTCATACGTATATGATTAACAGACTCAGAATGGAACACCTGTAATAATGGATTATGGACAGTAGCTGGCATGAAAACCAAAATTAATCCTTTTTAAAAAGAGGTTCCTGTCCTTTCTGGCTAGCCTGAATAAAATCTTATAAACTTCATGTTTGTTTAAATCAAGTTTCATTAATTAATTCAACTTGGAGTTTACAGGTAGGCAACATATTTGTAGTAGTCTTTTGCTGACACAATCTCTTTCTCAGTCATGAAGAAGCTGCTATGGCACTACAAGATGAACTATGTGAATTCATTCTCTTTATATTACAACTGGAATATCGATAAATAGATAGGTAAGCTTCTACATAAGCATAGGGAAGGGAGGACAAGAGAATGGCAATTCGTTAAACCAGTGACTAATAACAAACATGTCAACAGTATTTTAGAAGACTGATGTCTTTTCTAAATAATAAAATTTTCTTTTCTAAATAATATTCTAAAAGTGAAGGTGTCAGAAAACAGTACTACAGGAAAAGAAGGACTCCTTTTGCTATGTACAGAGGGAACATGTTACCTTTGATATGTTCAACTAACATAAATTAGTCCTCAACAATATAAACTTCTGCCACTTGTTCTACCTGCAGTCCTCTAAAAAAATAATTGCTTGCTATGATTAACCTTTCAAATTTGAAGTAGTGAGGGTTTATTAGACATACAATAAATATTTGTGTTAGTACAGTTCTATAGTATCCAACTATACTGATCCATATAAAAGGCATCTCTATGGAGCCCCATCAGAAAATTATCTGTGCATAAAAATCAGTTGTACCTTACCAAATATTGTCTAAATGCTGTAGAGCAAAAGGAGAAGCTTACAGTTCCACTGTGGTCATCTCCAAAATAATGTTTAACAAATAATAACCATAGAAGATCCCATTCAAAACGAATGAAAAGGAACTATGGAAACCTCAAGTCAAGTTTGCCTAAATTTTCTTCTGACCTTGCAAAAATATTTGCACAGCAAAATACAAAACAAAATTTCATTCTTAGCTACTGATAAGAGAAAAGGAGTATTATATTTTCATTTAGGATACAGTTATGTGCAAATAAATCTAATTTCTGAGACAGTCTAGAAGGTTTTACATATTTATTGTTTCTCAGGTTCTCTCTCTTTCAAACACACAGGTAAACACATAGATGAGGCTGCTAAACAGTTAAAGAGTTTCCAGAAAAAACACAAGCACAAATGAATAAAAGAAATATGAGGCAAAAGAATGAAAGAGATAATCCAGACAGACGCACAATTAATGACATGACCTTACAGAGTTTAAATCACCTTTTCAAGGATAATGTTAAGCCACACAGTACACTTTCTTCCTTTATGCATTAGACTTTGTGTATCTCAAAACCTTTACTATAAATGCCAACGTTAACCATACACCTAAAGGAAAGGAGGATTTAAAAAATAGTTGCTGCTGAGATGTTTTCCTTCTGAGCAGTAGTTGGAAGTTACTGGGTTAAGCACAGCCAGTGGGCACTGGATTAGAATTAGGACAAGGGTTGGAAGGGAGACAATGACTGGCGCTGCAGTTGCAGCAGGGTGGCAATAAGATTCTCGAGGGAAAGCGTATGCTGAATATGAAATGACAGTTGAGAATTTGTTCCTCTGGGTCTTGTTGCCATCCTGATAATTACCATAAAACTAGGGTCTGACTTTGACTGAGTCTATCTCAAGAACCTACAGCCATGGAAAAATTCCTCAGGGGACAATTTTTTGGCAGCCTATAAATTCCCATTGAAGTCAATTTACAACCAAGCTACACCTGCAGCTCTATACTTTGTCTCTCTCCCAACCTTAAATGTAGATATAACATTTGGCTGAATGAAATCAAGACGTCCCAGACATGGTCCAGAAGAAAAGGTTCTCTGGCAATTATTCGTTTGGCAGCCTGTGTTGGTTTTGGCTAGAGTTAATTTTCTTCATAGTAGCTAGTATGGGACTGTGTTTTGAATTTGTGCTGTAAACAGTGTGGATAATACGGGGATATTTTAATCACTGCTGAGCAGTGCATACACAGAGTCAAGGTATTTTCTGGTTCTCACACCACCCAACCAGCAAGTAGGCTGGGGGTACACGAGAAGACATGTGGGAATGCAGCTGGGACAGCTGATCCAATCTAACCAAAGAGATATTCCATACCACATGATGTTGTGCTAAACAAATAAAATCTAGGGGATGAAGAAGTTTTGTCTTCCCAAGTAACCATTACACATGACGGAGCCCTGGTTTTCTGGAGATAGCTGATCATCTGCCTGCTGATGGGAAGTGGTGAATCCTTTACTATTATTTGCTTATATATGTGGCTTTTGTTTTACCTATTAAACTGACTTTGTCTCAATCTACAAGTTTTCACACTTTTGCTCTTACAGTTCTCTCCTCTGTCCTGCCCTGGGGAGAGTAAACCAGCAGCTGTGTGGTGCTTAACTGCCAGTTGGGGTTAAACCACAACACAACCTAATTCTTTTATCAGCCTCTTACATTTAACTAAGGGGTCACAAAAAACTCATCTAAATTCATTCCAACTATCTTGACACTTTTAGAGTCTGTAGGAGACATATTGTCTGAAATTTATATTTGAAACTCTGTTTAATCTTATTTTTCTAAACTAAATATAAAATAGAAGTCTCAGAAGACATAAAGTCCTCAAAGAATTTATTCTGATAAAAAAAATAATCAACAGAGGGACCTCCAAAAGTTATTCCCAAATGCAATTTCATCCAACCTGCAAATCTTACCTTGCTTAACTCTTATACTATCCAGTTTAATTACATAATTTCCTTGAGGGGCACTGGTAAAATAGTCTATCGAGAAGTTTCCTTCCTTCATATCTTCTTCTCTCCTCAGGTAAAAAGGCTGGTTGTCTTCCTGATTAGAATGTGGGTATTATTCCTAGTATATGATGCCTCCTGTGAGTGACAGGAGTCCAAAAATCAAATTAATGGAAGGATTTGAGGTACAGAAGCATACAATTATGTGTACACATATAATCAAGGAGTAAATTCTGAAATGGAAAACTATATAAAGTCTGAAGTATGCAGCTAGCATTAGATGCTGGGTTACAGCTTATTAATCCGAAAGTAAATTTTATTTAGGTTATATACAATGAATAAACAAGCTTTTCTCTTCCCTACAGACTAAACCTGTTTTTACAAACAGCTTAGCAGATATCAAAGAACAGACGATTTTCTTTCCTTCCCTTCAATTTCCTTCCTATTGCACTGAAAAGTCATATTAGCTCAAGGTGAAAAATCTAATAGGATAAGAATAATAATCAGAACAATAATTGAAGAAAAATGCACCCAATTGCATATAAGAAGTTGAGATTTTATATTTGGGTTCTTGTGAAATAACAAACTTTGAAAGTAAAAAACAAATGGTTGTTAACATCAAAGACATAATATCAAATCATCCATTTATTGACAAAATCAACATCCTAAAACATGTTAGTGTCTGATATAAGTTGGAACAAAACTATAGTTTACTAGCATTAGCTGAATCTCCTAACGCTCTGCATGTTATTTTTCTTCCAGTGTTGCCACAGACAATTGCAAGTGGGTGGGTGAGTAGAAAAGGAGCATACCTTAACATTCTAGAGATGAAAATATCCTGAATCAAACCATATATCTGTCATGGCTATGACCTGCCTTTGACAGTGACTAAAAAGAAAGATAAAAGTTCCTGTATTCATAATACATCTATTAAGAATGGAATGCTTATTTGTGACATAACTCCAGTTTTATACTTACAGTTTAAAGCATGAGTTTGGCACTTTAAAAGCAACATTATTATTGGTAGAGATTGTGCCCTTGCTATCATGTTAACTCTTATTCAAGCTTACACAGAAGTCTTATCCAATTATTTATAATGCAATATTAGATTGAAAAATGGCTTAAATTTGGGAGAGCCCCAACACTGGTAAAGAACTGTCAAAATCTAAACTCCTGGACCTTACTAGGCAAACTCTAGCCAGAAACACCATCTTGACTGGTGGGATGGTGGCTGCATGCTGCTGTCCCTATAGTGAGGGCAGCATTCGGCAGAGCTGAAAGTTATAACAGGAAAGTTTTCCAACAGATGAATCAAAGTGCACAGTCACAAGGATCAGTTTAATAAGTAATACATCTGAACTCGTCTGTTCAAAAGTGCGAATCAGAAAAATGTTTCATTATACAGTAATTGTGCCTAGTTTGGAGACACAAGACTTAGGAACTTAAGATCACTGTCCACCCATCTAACCCACACTTCCTAAGCTAACCTATAAGGATGTTATGGGAGACACTGTTAAAAGCCTTGCTGAAGTCAAGGCAGACAAAATCCACCCCTCTCCCCTCATATCCAGTTATGCCATCATAGAAGACTATCAGCTTGGTCAAGCTTTTCCAGGTCATTTGCATGTATGTGGCAAATACAATCAAGGTTTTTTGAGTCAGCATTCTTCGACAATCCACTGTATTCTGGCAAGAGCATAAAATTAGAGCAATAAGAGATGGAATTCTCTGAATAGTCTTCTAGAATCCAAAAGTTTTCCGCGACTAGAGAAGGAGATTTTGTATTTAAACATTCCAGATGGATTTTTCTTCCATTAATCTGCTTGCTTTCCAAATCCATGTAGATTTTCACCATCCACACACCTCATTAGCAAGTCCAGGGTGCAAGCACTTTTCTGTCTTATAGAAAATGGTCACACTTTGCCTTTCTTTCCGTGAGCAAAGAATATTTTTGTTGGTGGTGGGTTTGCCCTTGCCCCTTCAAATGGTACTTTGAAATAGGAAATCCTTTGTTGTTTTACCTAGTGCAATTTCAAACTGTTACTTTCAGAGTTACATCAGACCACCATTCATCCTATCTTGTTCTAGTGAAAAGCATTTGTTTCAATATTTTTTTTATAGTATCTCCACGTGTTTCAGAATGAGGAATTTGTGAACTTTGTTGGTTGATTACGTTTTACTATACATAATAGCTTCTGAACTAAAAGAACTGGGTCTGATTACCCCGAAAATTTTCTGCTGTAGGCTGTAGAGACAAAAAGGGACCTTAGGAATCCTTGATAGGTGTTCGGTTCTTAGGCATCCTGGAGTATTCACTTAGTAAAAGGGAAATCACATGAGAAATAGTACTGAAATGGACTTAATTGACTTTGGTGACAAGCACACTAATGGCTCTGAGAGTGGAGAGCAGGGAAGGCTACTTAATTGTCAGTGTCAGGAAGAAATTAGTTCTTCTAAATACCAAATTATTTGTGTAATTGCTAAAAAGGAAAGTAAAAGCAGTAATGATTAACCATTTTGCAAAGAAATTCTTCCTCCCTTCTCTCTCTTTCTCTCTCCAAATATTCAGATGTTCCCAAAAGATAACATTTTTACACAGGAGCAAATTCAGCTAACTTAATATTAACACTAAATAACAATGATAACCTTTACTTTCTGGTCTGAGAGGACAGGTTTAGCGATCCCCAAGTGTCAGGTCGCGAGACTGGACACTGTGTTTAACACAAGCATAGCCACCATGATAAGGAAATATAGATCAGTTAATTTATCATAGAAACTACCAGTGGGGAATGGAGAGGTATAGCAAATTCAAGAATCTTGTTTTTCAGAAGTATGGAGATAGGAGGTGGGGACAAGTTGGAAAAAAACCCTGGTCTAACTGTTAAAATGAACTAGTAAAATCTTGGGATTTTGCAAGAGTATAGGACCTTACAGTGTCAGATTAAATGCTTGTGTTCTTCCACCGTCAAAAAAGGAGGTGGTTTTGCCAGAAAGTTTTTACCATATTCTATACAAAGTAACTAAAGAAGGACGAAAGTACTTTTTAAGAGTCTTTTTTGACATATTTCCGTGAGTTCTAAGAACACAAAGGCTGCTGAATCAAACACAGGAAGAAGTTATTTTAAAAAGAAAAAAAACTAGATTAATTAAAAGGATGTTAATATTTGTCAATCAATGGTCAATGCAACATCACCATAAGAAACTCAGCTGCATTCTTTCCAAGTAATGTTGTTCTCTAGCATATTTATTAGCCTTCCTTTGGTCAGCCATCTTGTCTGCATCCCCTCTCAAATCCTTGGGCACCCCCAGTCTACTCACTGGCAGACTGGTGTAAGAAGCAGAAAAGGCCTTGACACTGTGTGAGCACTGCTTTGCAGGAACAAAAAAAGTCCCTGTATTATCAATACTGTTTTCAGCACACGGTCAATACTGTTTTAAACACGGTCCATGCTAACTACTATGAAAAAAATTACCTCTACCTTAGCCAAAATCATCATGAAGTCTTATAAAAATGCCTTTGAAATTTTTTTTGTGTACGCTTTTTTCCAAACTCCAGATTGTATCTAAACATTTTTCATCCTTTTTTCCATTTCGGATAATAATATATTAGAGTCAATGTTATAAAAGTCAGCCTGACTTGAATTTTTCCTGTGCCAGCGCATCAGCAATTACTGTCAAAATGAAATCAAATCTTTTGGTAACCACACATTGACTTTCAGTGATATCTTTAATCCAGATTGAAATTAAAATTAATTTTGGATTTCACTAATAAGTCGGTTTTGTTTGGGGTCTTCCTTTCATGTCCCTGAATGTCATGTGAAGAAGCAAGAAACATGAACTGTGGAACCCACAATTTTATTAACTAAGAATTAATCAATTTAGTACTTATGCCAATATTTAGTAAATGCACTAAAGAAACTACCAATGCTCAGAATGGAAAGGAAAATTAGGATTGGAGGTTTCCCCTGATCACTGGTAATATCTTGAGATTATTCTCTTAAGAAAGCAGTATCAGAGCAGTCATAAGTGATCAGGTGAAATTTAATAAAAGAAGCCCTGAATAAATTTTTGCAATATGTAGTGTAATTATTTGTGTTCATTTAGATAAAATGCTTTATTGGCCCTGGGGAAATAGTTCAAGAGAGCCAGAGTCTCACTGAATAGGTTTCCTACTGAAAAGTAATTTCTTAATTGTCTGGACTTTAAAGATAAGTGCAGCAGCCCCTGTTTGGATAACTGTAGCTGAAGAAGAAAGATGCTGGTTAAGAGACACGGAGAATGTCAAGTCCTTAGTTTGAAAAATTTCTACGAGGAACTTGTTTCAATAGTAGATTCCAGTTTTTCAAATGGTTGAAAATAATTTGCTTTTCTAAAATATTTTATTATTTTTACTAAAAAAAATTATGAAAGTCAAAGGGGGAGAGGGATTTTTAATTTGCGGCTGTGTGAGTCAAAAAATATTTTTAATTTCCAGAAAATTATAAATTTATTATTTGTCTCAGATTTCCAGGTTTCATAGATTTTTTTTTTAAAAAAAGATATATTGTAATGTAAATTTTAAAATTAGATGGGTTTTTTTTATTTTGAAGAAGAGAACAGATGTTAGATGTTGAGATTATCAAGTGGAAAGCACTATTGGAAACCTTCATATCTTTGAAGATTGTTATCCTAATTAAAACTCCAATAATGTTTGTCGGATACAATAAAATCTTTACAAACACTTATTTTTCAAAATCTAACTACTATAATAAAGCATCAGAATTGAGATACAAATGACACAAAGTCCACTCAGAATTGGTTCAGCAAACTATATTTGTTACTCTGAATAAAAAAAGCATAGATTTATGTAAGAATGAATGATAATTCTGTTTTAGAGAGTTCTTAGAGATCTTTGCATACTCAGGGAACTCTGCAGTTCTGTTTTACTTTTGCTTTGTAAGTGTGAATTGGAATATTGACTAAATGCATAGGCATTGTGTCCAAGCTAGAAAAAATTCTCAAGAATTTATATATTGTTAGCAATATCCAAAGAACTTACTCTTTTTCCTTATATCTTGAAAGATAAGAATGTATATAAACCAAACTGGTCACGTATTAATCAATGTTGTCAGCAATATCTTACCCTATCTGGAAAACATACTACATTCAATTTTGAGTTAGAGGCTGGGAAAACTGTGTATTTTCAAAACAACGAATCAATCTCAAATTCATAACATTTCAGTATAAAGAGTCTTAGTGACCCTGGTCAATTTTCATTAATTCATTCAGAGAATAAAATGAATGCATAAAAATTTGTATATTATATATGTAAGACAGAACTCATTGAAACTATCAAAAAGGATAGAATAAGGAAAATAACATTGAACAACTTAGTTCAATTTTTCCAGGCGAACTGTAACAACAGATGCACTGAGGACTCATGGTCTCCATACTGCTGCTATCCAAGTTATGCCACACACAATTTATCTTGAAGTCTTTACCTTGTTAGCTTTTTAAGATTTTGAGTATTTGTGTATGGTGTTAATTTTTAATAATGAACACTTTATATTTGAGTATCTTAATAAGTTTTTTTTCTCTATGTGAAAAATATTAATTCTATTCACTTTTTGGTTTTTTCCTCCTCTTCCCCTCTTGCAGGTAAATCAAACAACACTGACTACATAAAACTTGGTAGTCTTAACAATGAAATATCTTTATTAATTGGCCATGGCAACCAGAAATGTATTAGCTAAAATAATAACCATGTGCTATTGTATTAAACTTGACAGAAAGATTTCTGGCTCTAGAGTTTCTTTAACAGACTATAATTCCAAAGGAACTCAGCTATTTTTCATGGGTACATGTTCTTACTGTAATAAAATCAAACTGTGAAGAATGAATTTCTAGTTCTCTTTAGAATCGTAAGTGACTAATATCATTTAGAATCAGACTCGGAAGTATTAAACTATCAACAAAATAGATATTACGCCATCTATTTCCATATTCTATTCCAATAGCAGTGACAGTTCTTTGGAGAAAGACTAATTTACAAGTGATATACATATGGGACATTTTTTTCCTCTGGATTCTGACATGGGTAACTGAACACATGGCATAATATTAATTTTCAACATGACCCCTTCCATCTTTCTTTGCAGTAATAAATAGCAAAGGAAGTAAAAAAATTACCTGTTCTAAGACAGCCATGATCCAAAATTTTATCCAAATGACAAGGCTATTTTATGATAGAGCCCTGAGCTTTTCTGCCCCAAACTGAAGCATCCATCTAAAAGCTATGAGTCTTTTACGGCATCCATCATGTTCAGTTTCCAAGTAACACCTAAATTCACCAGGTAAAACACATCTATCATCTTTCTTGACATAAACAAAGTATTTGTTAAACCTGGAAAAAAAAAAAGGACTGAAAATTGAGCCCATTCTTGGGTTTTGGATTGAAAAGTAAATGCTAATGAAGAACCTGATATAATTGTCAAGAATTTTAAATGATTTTTTCACCATGAGCCATACAAAGCAGGTTATGATTTAAGATTAGATTTCTGGCCTTTCTTAGTCTGTTGGTGACATTTAAATTGTCCTTTGGTCTACAGTAGACGTACTATGCTGAGCTGATTGAGAAGTAATACTGTAGTATGGCCTTTAAAACATGGGAAGTCAGCAGATAAGAATAACATGTAATATGTTGATGTTTAGAATGGTTAGTCTGCAGACTTGTAAACAAAGACCTTACTAATAAAGTCTTTATTCTTCAATAAGTTTCTTAGTATACAACTTTTGAATTACAGAGATAGTAGAGACAGTACATTTATGGCTTTTTGTTGTTTTAAGATACTTTGTATGTTGTGCTTTAGAAATTAAAGTAGTCATGGTTTCTGCTGCTTGCATGTAAAGACTTTTTTTTTTCTTTCTCTCCATGATTCATTTTTATAATCCATGCAGTGGATTTTAGAGAGTTCAGGCTTAACAGATTTTCTGACAGGGATGATAATCAGCCCACTAAGAAGCTTTTCTATTCAATGAGTTTATTTAAAACCAGAAAAAAAATAAGGGTTCAGAACTAAAAAGATGTTTTGCATCTCCGTCTGGTTCCCTGCTTTAGTCTGTCTTCTAACTTTGGAACATCTTGAGCTCTCTCTGTGTCTCTCAAATGTTATAGGACATCATTTGGAAAAGCTAATACAATGTTCTAGTATAGCTCCTCTGAAGTTCTTGCTCAAAATGGATCCTTCTATGAGTATACATCATAATGACTCACCACAATCGGGGCTTTCAATATCAATTTGTCTGTGAAATCTCTTGTGACTTAGAAACTAACGTCTGGATTTCTATTCCGCTTCAAAAACTGCATCTGAGTAGAAATATATGGCAAATGTACATATATATCTATAATCACACATTCTTGGGCACATTCTGGCAAATGATTCCACTAAGACGTTAATGAACTTTAGTTCAATGCTAGTTTCTCCCTGTCTCTCTGGGGAAGGAATTAAAATATATGGTTATATATTCTCAGTTGTGTAACAAAATTTAACTTTCATTTCCTTTACATTAATTTATAAGATCTTCTAGTATGCCCAGTACTACTTACAAAAATATAAAACCCTTTGAAATTCTTGTGATTTGAAAACACACAATTGAGGTAACCCACAGAAGAAGAGGAAAAGAAAGAGAACAAACCAGGAATGTTTTTTTTTTTACTTTCGTAAGTAAAGAAAAGAACCAGATGGGAAAGGAGATTAACCTATATAGATAAAGTGTCTATGTAGATGATCAATGAACTGGAAACATTATCCAGTTTGACTCAGATATGATCTAATGAGAATAGTTCTTACAAAGAGTTTTCAGAGTGTACCGTGTATGTAAAATATGAGGGAAAGACAAGCAGAGCCTCTACGTACTCTGCAGATGACATAACTCAGAAGAAATGTCATAGAAGAAAAAGCATTAAATGTTGTAGTGATTTCTATTTTAGTGGAGTGCAAAGATATGAGAAGACTTAATTGAAGCAGAATGCGTAAGAGAGGTAAGAACACTGAATCTTGATATTGCTGCTAATAGAGAGTCCATGGAGGTTCTGGTTCAGAAAAGGCATGGTATTTCAAGTCATGGAAGGAAAATTAGGGGAAAAGGGGTTTACACTTTGTACTTTTGCTGTACTTTTCCTAAAAATGCCCACACAATATTTTTCTTCTACATTATAGGTTTCTTATAATCTTCCTGATTTTAAATAATGTTTTGCTATCATTTACAAATTTTTACTACGGTTTTTCAATGCATTTAGCAAAACCTCATTTCAAAGATGAAAACCTACTTCATAATCAGCAAACCATTCCAACACAAACATTTTTGGTGACAGTTGTTCCCCAAAGTTTTACTCATCACTCAGCATGAAATATGCCTTGATCCTGGCCTACTTCCCCTATCTTAGCAGGTGATAAATCAAAGATGACACATAAAAAGTGAAGAAGTGGGACTAATGGGAGAGGGGTAAAGTAACCCCTTCCAGCTGACTGGAAAAAACAGCTTCCAAATAACTAAACCTTAGACTTAAGGAAGTTGTTTTGCATTCAGAAGTTTACAATGTGGATGTTTTCCAGTTGTCATATCTTCTTAAGAAAAGAGTTTATATATGAAAAGTGTGAGTGCTCTTTTCTATAATTTACTTATTTTTGTTTGATAAACTTTTCACTGGCTATTTGAATTGTTTCTTTTCAGCATCGGCACCTTTTTATCACAGAGCAGTAATATAGGTATGGAAATGGCTCCTTAAGTTAGTCTAACCTTTTTGTCTGCCTCCTATTGGATTTTTTAGGAGTTATCCATCAGAGAACTGTCCCAAGTTGCTTTTGTTATCCATGGGCAAGCAAGAGAAGAGGTAAATAAGTGGTCACAAGTCGTAGTTTATTTTGAAGAGCCAAAACAATTATTTGTTTACTTCAAACCCAGTTATATTTGGTCTAAGAATTAAAAAAAGGCAAGCACCAAATTTTGCTTGTGATAGTTAGTCATGAGCTGCATAGCACAATGCCTTAAAACAGAATAGAAAAGGTAGTGAGAAAGGGAGAGAAAATATATTTGAAAATTATTAAATACAATTTCTCTTCATCTGCCATCCATGGCATGTAATCTCTTGGACAGTAATTCATATGTTTCAAGTCATTACTAGGTAGAGCAGTTGACTGAAAGGGCTGTACTGGAAGGCTGCTCCTGCTGTTTTAATCAATATAACACATGAAAACAAGCAAGAAGCTCAGTACATCCTTAAACAGTTGATGCACTGTTTACTTTATGTAGTGTTATGAAAATATAATAAAAATCAGAGTCCATGAACTGCTGTGGCTTTACAAGACAGCAATGTAAGAAATTCTATATTGCCTTCTAGCTGCTGAGCTAGACATGGCAACCTTGAAGAGGCATTCCCTTTGACACTGAAACAATTCTGTGACCATAGACTGAGAAAAGAGACTGCATCCTCACAGTGGGAGATGACTTCTTAAGAAAATTTTGCCTATGCGAAGCAAGTGGACTCTAATACTATGGTGTCCTTTCTGTCTTGTCTTTACCTTTTTCTTTCTTTCTTATTCTGTATTTGAAGTGACTCAGTTGCCACTCTAACCCACTGCTACCTCAAGAAATGTTTCTTTCTCAGCTTCTCTTTCTCAGATGTGTCCTCTACTCCAGGCCATCTGTGCTGTGTCACAAACCTTCCTGTAATATCCTACCTCCAAAAAGAACCACGCATTTTCCACCAAACTTTCATCTTCTATTCTTACTGCTTTTCTTTTTTTTGCCAGCATCCTCATAGTTCAGTGTCATAATTAACCACATCTTTGAGTGTCTTCTTCCTTTTTGAAGGTTCCATGCACACGTATCAGGTATTTAGTTTTCTATTGAATAAAGTACCACTTAACTCTCTCTGGATGGGATTGCAGGCCCCAGAAGAATTGAGTTTGTTTCAACTGGTGAAAAGGGCTAAAGCATTCTCTTCAAGGTAATGAAATACTACTTCATAGCTGAACAAGTTTCAAAAAGTGTAGTAGTGTTTATCTAGATTAAGGGTGTTGTAGAGAAAAGTAATCATCTGCTTGCTTTAACCCTTCTACACAGGGATCTTGCCAAAGCTAAAATACTCTAGACCTCCTCCAAGGACCTGCATTTTGGAGGCATAAATCTTGTCCTATCAGTTTTCAAATATCTTACACATCAAACATGTTATATTAAGTCAGTCATTAGAGAACTCCAACGATTGTAAGTCAGCCTGGGTACTTCCCTCTAAGTGTCCCAGACTAAGTAAAATTTCGAAGTACTTCATATCTGCATTTTTTTCCTTCTGGAGATTAGATTAATTATTTCCCATTCTCTTCAGTACTGCCAGGAGCAGTGCTTATTTTACCTATTTTACCAAACATACAATTCTAGTAAGTCCAAATCCAAGTCATATTATTTAGAGTATTAATGCAGCTACCTTTGAGATTTCTGTAGCCATTTTTATATACCTTGCATTCAACTGAAACAAATTTTTCCACAGAATCCCTCTTGGCAAGATTTCTTCTTTGCATTTATTCTCCTAAATCTTTTCTGAATACTTCTTAGCTGCGAATTTCTGGAACTGTGCTTCCTCTGATATACTTCCCACAACATTATTTTAATCACCTATGTAGCTTAAGAATTTGTGGCCTGCCTTTCCGTTTTACCTTCTCTCTCATAACTCCCAGGACCAATTTCCTAGTTTCTTCCTATTAACTTTTATCTCCAGGGGACTATGCACACCTCATGACATTTTTGGTTACATTACGAGACTGTTATTCTATCTGTGCTTAATCCTCCATATCCTCCATAACTAATTAACCCTCAACGGCCTTCTATCATTATCAGTTATTAAATTAGTGTATAATAGCCTCCAGTTATTTTACTTACATATTTTAATAAGACCCAGTGGAAGTCCATAGCATAAGGAAACTAAACATCTTCAATAGATCTTGGTTTTAGTGATCTGTTTTGTGTTTAGGAAGGATTAGCAGAAAAAGTTTAAATAAATTTTAAGATTCAGGATTTTCTTGTATGTGAAAAGATGGGAAGCTTCTTCCTGATCTGATCTTGACTGTGATTAGAAAGAGACTGCTTTAAATATTCATTTCCTTCAGGTTCCTAGATTATTAAGGGATTATTCCTCTTTCAAAAAAAATTTTGCTGTCAAAAGGTATTTGATGTAAAATGAGTGACTGTCTTTGCATGTTGCTGCCATCATTGACAAGATGGGCAAGAGAATGAGGATTCAGAATTTGGTAAAGTTAATTTTTTCTTATTTTTTTTTCTTGTCAAAGATTTATACGGTTACTCCTGCTTTTGAACTGATTATTTTATATTATGCCTCTACAATTGACACAAGTAAAAAAAGCATTGTCCTTGAACTCAAGAGAGAGCTTCTCTCCCTGGCTCTGCCGCTTTTTCTTGAAAGTCTTGGGAATTAATCTCACAAGTTGGCACCTTAGTTTCCTCAAGAGAAAAATAGGGCAGTTCTTTTGGAAAACAGTTTGAGTTATAGCAATTAAGAGTAGTTGGCATTATTGGTGTTTTATTTTGAAATAATGTATTAGTTATTACTTAGACAAGATAAAGCTTTACTTAAGACTAGAAAGCAGCTACTAGTCAAGTGAGGGATGACAACTTGTGCAACAGTACATAGTAACGCCATGAATACTTCAAACTAGGAACTGAGAAATAAAAACTGCACAGGGAACTTAGGAAGACAAAATATAATTACCTGTTAGTAGTTTACCTTTCTAATTATATTTAGCAAAGCAAACTGAACTTTCTAATCTGAGAGAAGATTTTGACTTGGGAACGGGGAGAAATGCTAGCAGCTGCAGTTGTGCTGTGCTAGTATCAGTAGTTCTATTCAAACAGTGGAGAGAGAGTTTTAAGCAAAGAAACATATAGAATTTACTGATAATAACATAATATTACTCTGCAATGGGTGAGACACACTTCTGAAGAACTTCTTGACACCTTTGTACCGTTCCTTCTTCTGCATGTTATGATCCCACACACATTGCAAAAAAGCTCATATCCAATTGTAAACTCCAAGATCTGACTTCTCTGCCATTGGGATAAATTCTTTTGGCTTTTCCGTGATGTTTTTTCCCATGGAATAAAAAAAGCAATTAATACAAAATTAATTTTTTTTTAATCTGAAGCATATAAACTAGCTAGAGGTCAGTAGCTGCCTGCTTTAGAACTATCCATCTGGAATTTCGAGACATAACTTTTCTTTCTGTTTTGAATTTTTGTGAAAGGAAAAAGAGAAAATTCTTCATTTCTCTGAGATGCATCCATGCTAGGCAGCTAAGCCAAGGCAAAGCTTTGACTAAATTACCTGTCCTTCAGAAATCAGAGTACAGATCTAGTGTGCACACACTGAACTAGCAGTCAGTACACTGTGACATGGTCTTATGCAAGTAGTAGATGTTAAGTCCACCACTGCTCTGAATTTTTAGGATGGAAACACAGAGACCTAGTCTTTTAAACTGCAGAAAAGTCTTAGAAAGGTTCTCCTTCTTTTACCTATGGAAGATTAATTTGCTTTACTAGGTAAATCAGGATGTAAGAATGCGTCCCTATATCTTAAATTTATGAGTTGTGTTGTTTTTCTTCACCTGTTATTTAATTATATAACAAGTACATTTTTTATATCAGTAACTGCAGCTAATATGCGTAACAGTGAGGTTAACTACAGAAGTGAATTCTTCAACATTATCCCATGAGTTTCATACTCAGTACATGGCAGTGTCATTATTTTGAACTAACATGTTTTGCTACTTGTACTGACTACACACTCCTGCAGTCATAAGGTTAATTGCCTAGTTTACAATTTTAACATACTGTAATTGCAGAGTAATTAAATTGCATTCAGTAAGCTAAATTTTACAGGTAACAAAAATAAGTTTTATTATAACGTAAGTCATAAAATTGGCTGTTCTAAAGAAATAAGTACAATATTAGAGCAGTAATTTGTGATTTGAGATGGAGTATTTTTCATATCCAGCCCACTTCCTTATTTTTGCTTAAAGACCCTAATCCTGTCATATATATATATATTCTTCTCAAGTTACGTTTAGAGTTCTTTTTCAAGAAAGAGTTGGCTTTGTGGGGTATATATGTTGTAAAGTAACATGGAAAGAGTACCATCCAGTCTCTTCTTAATAACTGTTGCCTGATGAGTCTTATTGACTTCAAACCAAAAGAGACTAATGTACTGACTGTAACAGAGATGTGCTTTACTTCTGTTCCTTGACAGAAGTAAAGCAAATCTGACCTAGAACTATTCCTGACTTAGGAATTTTATCCAGTTCTTCTTATATAAAAGAAGGCAGACACAGTAAAAAGAACTTTCCTTGAGGAAGAGGAATTAGGCATAAAAAGAGTGGAATATAAGGGGGATATTTGCATCCCTCTCAAAACAATAATCACATGCTATCTATTAATTTCCTTTTCAAAATTAACACACACAGCATTTTGTTAAAGAGAGGTTCACAGCTCCTTACCCTCATATTATGCCATGAAGCCTGCAGCTTCTCAGGTGTGTTCCCAGTACTTCATCATCATTGACTTCTGTATTTATTTGTTCACTGTGTGTTTGTGCATATTTGGCAACTGCTAAATTAATTTGGCACTTTTATCCAAATGCACCAAAGGAAATCTGAACCCTTGATTAACTGGCTTAATGACAATTAGGAAAGTGCTGCTTTTGTGAAGGAAACATACAGTTTGACTTAAGGACCACTAAAGCCCTGAGTGAGCTGGGACACATCCTCCTCTATATTCCTAATTTAGATAGTAAGTTACCAATAATTATCTTTAGCAGAAAAAGGAAAAGGAGAAAAGGAACCACCTGTGCAGTAGAAAGGAATGGTTTTAATGGAGCCTGAGGAAGTAGTAGAGTAATCTGGGCAGTAGAAGCACTAGAGATTACAGAAAAAAAATGTGTCAATTGAAGTGGCATGTCAGCTGTCATTAATTCCAGTGCACTATCAATACACTAACTACCAAACACTTTAACCTGAGGAATGACTGTGATGGATCATAAAGCCTTTGTCTTCCTGGCATTATGTTTCTGTATAAACCCCTCCAGCTAAAGACAGAAACATTCTCACACGTGGGTAAAGCACACATTAACAGAGAGACAGATTTCATCCATTACTGAGTCTTTTTCCAAAGCTGGTTGCAGCTGTGTGGTGTCATTGTTTATTTGCTGTACAATAAAAGCAGCAAAATTTTACAGGTTTTATAGCTCTTTTTTTAGAAAGGCAGTCTTTCAGCAGAATCAGGAAGAATTTCAATAGTTCTTTCACACTAAGAAAACAGGTTATTCATTTTATCTAATTCTGAAGGTACTTAAATATGGTGAATGGAGTGGCTGGATTTCAAATATTAAAGTTTGTATTCCCCTTAGTAGAATTAGATGCCGGGATGGGAAATAAACACAAAGGAGAAGACGAGGAGGTAAATAACAAGCATCTAAAGTAATAAAAGGTTGAAAAATAATTTGAAGTAGGAGATAATGCAAGAAAACCCTTCTAAATAATAAACAGAGTGGATGATACTCATAAGTCACTCTAAACTTTTAGGTGTAACATAACTATATCAAAGTCAGGACAAAACTGCTTATGTAACTTTAATTTATTGTCAAGCCACTCAAAGTCTACCTTCTCTGTGGAGATGAAACGTTTCCTAATAATCCCTTTTACCAGAAGGATGCTGCAATAGAAGTAGCCTCTAACACTGAATTCTTTTAGCTCACCTGCAGTGCCCTAGGCTGCTACCCCGGCTTCCTGGCTCCTATGAAATCCTGTAGATATGTATAAAATATTCTGGGGCAACTTATCGTCCCACTTCCAGTGACTGCTGCAAAACGAGGTAGACATCCACAATAAACGGAAGAGTCCCTTGGCAGAGGAATATTCTTTCATGTCTGACAGCCACAATAACCAAAATAATCCTAGAAGAAGGCAGAGTCACCCGTCATTTTCAAATATTTGTGAATAAACAATAAAGTGATTATAGCAGTGTGAAATGGGATAACACCCAAAATGAGAATAGCACAAAGTCATGATGACAGTACTAGGAAGCCCTACAGATTAAACCTTTTTACTTCCACTCTCATAGTTTAAAATAGCTACAAATATGCTGAAGAAATTGGGCAAGGATTGCATGAGACTTGTGTAATGTCACAAATATATTCCAAAGCACAAGAAATTTTGAAAATGGACATTTAGTAGAGAATTTAAGAGTTTATGAGAGGATATTAAGCAATAAAAAAATCTACCATTGAAAAAACCAGCTTGCTCCGCATATCTTGGACAATTTTGCAAAGGTTAAAATATAACTTGCCCAGCCTGTGAGAATATAGTAAGAACCATACTGCAAGGATAATACATAACACTCAGCTTGCTCTAAAACAGTTTCTTACTCCAAATTTTGTCAGCAATCTCGCAAAGACAATCAATCTTTGTTAGCTTGCCAAGCTTAAATTAGAAACAACCTTTAAACCCCTCTTAAAGTTAGTAAGGTTTCTGAGACTTCTATATGCATAAAAAGTCAATTTTATTAAGATTAGAATGACTCATGACTAAATAAGGGTTCAGTGGTGGCTGGAAATAAGATACTGTTTGAAAAATATATTGAAAGTCAAGCACCCGAGCACAGAAAATAGCAACATGCAGAAAAGAAATATGTAGTTAAACTCAAAATACAGAGAAATACTAATAATCAGCTTGATGTTAAAATACATACTTAGCATGCACAACGTAAAGACCTGACCCCAACTATGTGCTACAGGGTCCAGCCCATCAGCTGATCCCAAAATTTTTGGTGACATTTTCCCCCTCCATCCTTTCTTTGTTTGCATTTTTTTTATAGTAAATTACACTTTCAAGGCAGATGTTTAAGTGGAGCTTGAGTGGATAAAGTCATCACATCAAAACCTGCTGATTTTTAGGGTTCCCATTTCTACTCACGTTTAGCCTCACTCCTGAATTTATTCCCACAGCATGGAGTCTGAGAGACTCAAAGCCATTAAGATTTGACCAAAGAGAATGAAAAAAGGCCCTGTAATAGAATAGTGAAAAGTAGATCAGTAGTATTAACCCTTGCAGACGACTTTTTGGAAATGAAGAGTAGAGAATGTGACAACAATCTGCTGTTAAAATTCAGATTCTACATTTAGAAATCATGTCAAAATAGACACCCTTCAGCTCAACAGACACTTCTTACTCCCTCCAGTCTTACCCTGTTCTGCCACTCTTCTTCTGCATCCCATCTGTGAAAACAAAAAATAAACTTGTCTTTTTGTAGTTTGTGCTTTGCTTATGTCAGGGGCCCTTACCACGATGGTTTTGGGGTAGTTTTTTAAGAAATAGAATACTTCACTAGGTAAACATATATATAAATGTGGCAAGTATAATTTACACCAGTATCTCAAGTACTATTTTCATTTTAGAAAGTAAAAAGACAAAATAGTAACTACTGCAGATCCATTAGATTATGTTGTAATAAATGTAATGGGGCTGAATTTTCATTTTGGAGCCATCTTTAATAATCCTGTGTGGACAGACAGAACTAGATTTTCAACTCCTTTGTCTTTCCACAATCCTACAATAAGTTTTTCTTTTTTCTGATAGAATTTAATCTACATTGAGATCACAGTATGTTTTCAGTATAGCTGGTTGCAATTTTGATTCAGGTGATATATTTATTTATTCTGCTAGAAACAGAACTTACTGATCTAGAAGTTCTTACATAATTTCTAGTGGGATAGAAATAAGGTCAGTCCTGTTAAACAGTATCTTAGTTGTTGTTCAGGTATTCAGTCACAATAGTGAGATCTGTTAAAGTCCCAGTTTGCAAATCCTTAACTCTTCTCCCCTCCCATGTGCATGACTCAGAGTAGTGAGTTTCTTGCCCCAGCAGGAGCTAAATTAATTAACACCACTGAAACAACCCCAACACAAGAGACTGAGGAAAAAAATGAAACATTTGCATCCCTGAACTAAAAGGTCTGAATTTGATGGAGAGCACTTGGGCTTCAAGGTCCTCCTTTGAATTACTTAAACAGTATTCCTGTACTGCTGCAGCCCCTGGGCTGTTAGTAGGCTAGTCTTTCTGTGCTTTCCCACTTTCTTTTGTATACAGATGAGGTTTATTTTGTGCATCAGAATTAAACAGATTTCAAATTTCCAATATTTTTTCACAAAACAAAAATCTTCTGCTCTGGCCAGTCCTATCTTCCATAATGTTATGGCTAATAGACCATTACATTCTCAAGGCTGGTATAAGACAGCAGAAGGCAGAAATATAAAGCCAGCACAGGTTCTATGAATGTGGCTTTAGCAGCCTGTTGGGAACATGCAGTGGGAATAAAGTCTAATATAAAGTATGCCTTTATCAACCTTTCGAAAATCCATACTTCCCAAAATGTGACTAATTTGTTACCTGTGTGACCGAATTTGTCCTGATTATAGACATCCTTGAAGAAATCAACCAATCAACTCACTGGGATGCCCAAAGGTGTCTTCTGGCAGTTTTGGACAGGAATGGTTAGGGAGTTGGAGTTGTCATGTAGTAAGAGATTGAAGAAGTTCGTGCCAGAACCTTCAGCTCTGGTGCCATGTAATGCATCTAAGTTTATTTTGGTAGCTTCCATCTGGATATCTATGTGTAAAACACTGGAATCTTATTTGCCATTGAGGTGACACCAGAGGACTAATTATCTTTCCAAGACAGTCCCTGACATCTCATCAACAGCAAATGAAAGGTATTCTAAAAAAAGGCAGGATAAATGAGTTCTGTCCTGTAACATTCTCTAAAATTTTCCCTAAGACCTCTTTCTGAGCTTATAGCTCAGCAGTGTGAATGCAAAGAAATTTTAGTTCTGAATGTTTACAATCAAAATGCTATATAGACACTGACATAGATTTTGGTGGAAGTTCAGAATTGTTCCAGGTACCTATTTGAGTCAATGGATAATATGGATAAATCAAAGATAAACTCGGGACATTTTTCTTCTTTTCAGAGGCTATTAAGGCACTGCCATTATGCACAACCAACAAGAAGTTCTATGAAAGTTAATGGGATACATCAGGGTACAGGCTTCACACCTTGAACCTGCTGACTACCCTCACTAGTGGGTGTCAAATACACTGCATACTCTGCCAGTGTATCTTTTTATCATTGAGAAAAATAGTTCTCCAAGACACACCTTACCCTCAGCACTGAATGCTTGCTTGTTTAAAGCACTTGGTGCACATATGACTTGGGTGTCTCCTTGTACTGGATGTTATGTAAGGACAATTTTGTGTGCCCTGTTCTGCTCAGATAACAGCATTTTTCATACTGGACATAGTTAGTTCCCTGTGGAAGTAACAATTTTGTGTATTCATTGCTCAGACCAGCTTCGAATTGAAATCTAGCCAATCAGTTCACATCACTGCATTAAGTCAGATGCACGTGTCCGTTCTAAGCTATTTCTAATGAATACCTTCTTATAACTTCCAATGATACCATTTGTCTCCGTGGACCACAGAAAATGAGCCACCACTAAATGCTGATTTTTAAAAAAACAACATTCCCTCAATTCAAAATCTTAAAGGTTTCCAACAGCAGGGCTGTAGTTTACCTAAAATCCTAATTATATTGAATTAAATGACTAAAATGCTACTAATTACTTTTTAATTTCAAGAGAGATGTTTACAAAGCACAGTATAATGAGTAATAAAGCACTTCAAATGATTACTAATGTTGCCGTTTTGTCTGGCTTAATCTCAATTAGTATAAATCACAATGTCATCACTGCAAATTGCCATTCCTTTTGAGCAAAATGCTAATTTCGCTTTACAAGCACACAATTGCTGTTTGTTCTTCCCTTAAATTATTCCATTTAAGAGGCCCTGATAAAAAGACTGTTCAGAATATTTTATTTTCTAGAGCTCAAGAAGAGGAGTGAGGCTTTTTGTATTTGTTTTTCAGTAGTTTTGTCTTTCAAATTAATTTTTCTTATAATAAAAAGCTTTCATCTCTCAAATGAATCATCAAGCAAGATGTAAATACTTATCAGATTGTACTTTCAAGGTATTTTATTTTTTTGCTCTTAGTAATTTTCCCTGTTATCCACATCTGAAAGGAATTTTTGAAATTTTTTTGCAAAGAATGTTGTACAATTAACTGTACAAGGTCCTCACTGTACTTGTGAAAATTTAAATAAGAGTAGAAAAAGTTAAAACTATGTGTTCAATGTCCAAGAGAATTCCAGAGCTGAAATCAAGCATGGAACTCCTTATCTTACTTGTGGACTCTAGTAGTCTGTGCTCCTGCCCTCTAAAAGCCTCGCAGAAGTGGATGTCAAATGCTTGGTCGTTTAACCAAGATATGCATTACAATGCCAATGTATTTCTATTCTTGTGTTATATAAATAAATGGCGCCAGCACACAGGACTTTAGTACTGCTATTTTCACCATTGTTAACTGAGATCAACTCTGGATGTTGAGCCATGAGAAATTACTAAGCTCCATTTGTGAGCTATGTCAGCTCACTTAAGGCATTGGTCTCTCTCTTCAAAACACCTGGTGAAATCAGACTCTGACATGTCATGGCACTTCCTCCTCCTTCTCTCTGTAACATTATGAGAACATCACGATCAGCAAGGCCTATTAAACTGAAAGGAGCTGAAAAGAGCTCTAGAGAGAGTCAGAGTATGCTATTGTCTGCTGTAAGACATCTTCATGCTTTTAAAGCAAAATTAAGACTCCAAGACATATTCCACTTTACTACAACTAGAACTAAGAATATGTATGAAAGACATGAGAAAAATCCACCCCTCTGTGTTGAGAGTTGATAGAGAAGAATACATCTAACAGTCTTTTACTGACCCCTTTCAACCATCTTTCATCAAGAGATCTATAAAAGAATTCCTCTGTGCCCTTTCACTCTGAGTATGCACTCCAGTAGCCCTCTGAAAAGCTGGATACTGTACATAGGCCTACTATTTCTCTTTCATTAAGTCCTTTCTCTTTCCCGAGCCCAGCCATAGTATTGCTGCTGCTTGGAATTGATTCTTTTAGGCAAGTAAAAAGTCAGAATTTCTAAGCATAGTACAGGTTCCAACTCCAGTAACTCCATCTTCCAGGAATGAGCAAAACATTCATTTTTTATTTTCTCCATACTTAGGCTTAAGATAAAAACAGATCAGTGAAAATGCAAGTAGTATATTTTCCCAACAGAAAGTAAGTTACATTCAATTGATTCTGTAGTTACATTTTAAGCATCCCCTGATGGTTTGCTTCCAGACTCTGCTTATACAGGTTTTGCTAATTACTGTTGCAAGAAGTTTACTAGTTCAGAGTTCTGTCTTGAAAGGAGTGACAGGCCTCCAATGCAGATTGGCCTTATGACATCTTTAAGAATTTCTAGTCAGCTCAAAGAGGAAACTAAGCAGATAAGAAGAAATTTAGATCTCTGTCTGTTTACCAGCTGCTGAATAACACCCAAATCACCAGTGTTGGTAGGGTTTCCAAGGCAAACAATGAGAATTTGAGCTTGGCTTCCAGATAGGAGTACAATTTTTCTCTAATATTCCAGATGCATTTTAGTTAATTGCCTTCAAAAATAGTCATGCAGAATTCCTACTTTGTAAAAAAGACATTGAGAGTCAAACCCTCATATAGCTACCGGATCCTTAGGTGTGAGGAGACAACGCTGCACAACTGTAGGTTAAGTCATTATAAGTATTCCTGCATCTGTGAAAATCAAATTGGGCAAAATTTAAGAAGGTTGTCCCAAGGATTTTATGTAGTTTACACATTTCTTGCCTCTTTCCAATGGCAGCCACTACACAGCATTCACAGAGGTACAGTGTCAGCAGTTTTTTGGATGCGTGTGAGCTCATGCTGGCATACCATAAAGTTAATCAATTTTGCTACTCTCTTCAGTTTAAACAGGATGGGACTCAATGGGAGTTGTAGTTGATCTACCTAGCATTAAACTGCCCTTTTTTGTCATGCAGAACTTTCTTTGTAAACTTTGTGAGACACTGTGAAGGTAGAAAGATTTATTTTTTTTCCCCAGTCCTCATTATAATGCAGTCAAATTGTCCTTCAAGATTGTTCTTCTATGTTGGTGGCTGAACTTTACCTTTCACAGTGGCACAGGCAATACCAAGAGGACTATGTCACCGTTGATTTAAAGAATGGGATTTAAAAAAAGTTGCTGTAAGACATTTAGCGGTTCCCAGCCCACAGCGATGCAGGGGGGCACCCTGAATACAGAATTTTGCACTTTTCATTGTTGAACTTCAAGAGACTTCTATTGGCACAATCTGCAAGGAACTATGGTTTCGTTATCTGCTTGTTATGTCAGATACTTCCCCTACCAGCTGGTAGCTCATTACTATGGGCATTCCTCAGGGGGTCAGTACTGGAGGTAACAGAGTTTATGTCTTTTACTCATCTTAATGGCAAGATGGATATACTTTGAGCAAGTCCATGAATTGTGGACAGCTGTTGATACACTGGAGTGTACGACTGCTATTCAGAGAACTCAACAGACTGGACATGTGGGCTGATAAGAGCCCTATGAAGTTTAAAAAAAGGCAAATGCAGAGTCCTGTGACTCAAATATAATAGCCCCAAACAACAAGACAGGTTACGTGCCAAGTTGCTAGAAAGTAGCTGTGTAGAAATGGGCAAGGGAGTCCTCATGAAGAGCAAGCTGAGCATGAGTTAGGATTGATTTCGGCAAAGCCATGTTAACAAAGCTGCGGTTTGAAAGAAGTGATTATTCCCTTCTATTCAGCACATGTGATACCACACTTGCAGTACTCTGTCTAGTTTTTCCATTATATTTAGTGGATGCTATGTGCACATGGATTTTCCACATCAGAGAAGTGTATCTGTTCCAGTCTCTTGAAGCAATGGGAGAATCAACCAGGCAGAACATCCAGATCAGCCTGCTAGTCACATTTACACCCACTTTAATCCTGACTCTCTCTCTGGTGCTAACTTCCTGAAACAGCAGTTGAGATAGAGCCAAGGGCTTGGTTTTGACATTGAATAACATGTTGTCAAGATGAATCTGTTATTGTTACTGGAAATCGCTCCTCAGTCAGTATTAGGAGATATCAGTGTCACATCCCATCAGATAATGTAGTTTCAGCAGGAGAGGGAGACTCAGATGTTACATTTGAAAGCTTTATTTTAGTTCTGTCCTTCAGCAGGTGCCAGTATTGACTTCCAAAAAAACACAAATATTTTGCATTCTGTTTTCTAGCCTAGATAATAGCTGAGCCTGGAAGAATATTTTGCATCTATCCTGACTAAACAAGGTAGACAACCATATATAATTTCCTATCTCTTGCAGGGGTCTGTTAACTGGGTGACTACAAAGACAGTGTCATTATTTCAACCACCAGAACTGAAAATTCATCCATATAAATCAGCAAAAATGATCACTGGCACTCTTCAGCACCAAAATTCTCCTACTCTAGAGTGTTAACCCTTTATTGTTTCAGGTTTGATTTTTGTTCCAAAAGGAACTGTTATTCTGGCAAATAGATGTATTTTAAGACTGCTGGTTGAATTGGAAGGAGTATCACAATTGTAAACATAACGTACTCACAGAGTGACTCCTATTATTTCATGGTTCTTATTGGCTTTTTTGCTTGTTTGTTTCTTTGTTTTCTTACTGTGGTAAAGGGATGGTATAAATGAAATGAAATCTTATCCAGGTACAACTGCATCAATAAGAAATACTCTTGATTTGCTTCTTCATTTTCCCAGTCATTAGAACTTAACAGTGACTAAGCTGGACATATTATAAAAAGTTCTTTAAGAAATTCTTGGAATATATAACTTCTTGTACCTTATCAGGTCAGTGAACAATAGTTAAAAGTCTTATGTTTCTGTCATTGCCAATAGTAATAAGTACTATCTTATGTTTTAATGCCAGGTCATTTTGCTTCACCTGACTAACTACTCTTTTCTTCTTTACCTGTAAATGCACACTGATACATAAGATTTTATGTCCCTGTATGTGTCAGGTATTCTGCTTATAAATGTCAAAATTATTAATGCTTACAAAATCAGTGATTTCCCTTAAAAATAAAACCATGGCAGAAAAATTAAAGAATTGCTGTGTTGGATTTGAAGCATGGTTCCTTTACTTAGGTCTCTTATCCTCAGTACTTACTATCCCTAGACATTTCCAACACTTTCTACCATAAATTATGCAAGTCCAAATAGCTGTGAGACAACTTGCTCATTGTGAAGGTCTTGTTCTAAATCCAGTAATGGGAAACTTAACTGCTATGGTTCCTTAAAAGCATTAAGAGTCTCTTCCTCACTAAAATCTTTTTTAGTGACATAGGCAGACTGTAGATGTTCTAAGCAGTGATAAAACTGAGTGCCACTCTTTCATGTAAGATGGTCTGTAGAGAAATTAGATAAAAAAATCTTTGTTATCTAAAGGTCACTGCTGTAGTATATAAGATATACTTTGTCCCGAACGTGGGGTTAGCAACATATTTCTTAAACAGTGTGCTAGAATTTTATAGTTGTCACTAAAATATCAACCATTTATCCAGTGGTAGTATTATCTGAGATTCAATTACAATGGATCAATGTCAGCTTTTTAAAAATAACCTTTGTAACACGCTGGACAGCACTGGAAATATATCTTGCTTCACATGCCTCATACCAGTCGACAGCAGTGATACTGTTAACATATACAAATGGGAAAAAACCCAAACCATTAAAGAATCAACTTTCAAATGTTTAAGAAACATCAAGGACTAAACTCTGCCGCAAAGAAATAAAGGGAAAAGTTACATTAAATAGGGTTTGAGAAATTGTCAAACAAATGCCCAAATATTTTCCTTCTGTACATGTATTTGCTTATCCACAGAGGAAGAACTTGATTTGTAAACAGAAAAAAAATCTGATTTTAAAGAGTAATTAATGTTACATTTAAATTTTTTTCTAGCAGTTCCCTCAGAAGAGATCTGATTACTCCAAGTAAAACAATTCTGTATTTTCGTGTCTTCATTTGCAAGTTTATTCCTTTCTTTATCTGACCAGAAAAGTGAATCATAGCACTAAGACTTATGTTCAGTTTCTGTTGCAAAGTTCAAGACTGATGACAGATAAATGTATTCCTTTCTGTCAAAGAGGAATAATAACAGCTTTTTGTTGTGTTGGGGTTTTTTTCCTAGTCTATTATTTTAACCTGTGGGTTTAGGCACAGCCTGTCTTACCAATGGCTGGCTCTGTGAACAAGTCTTTATTTCAACTCCCAGGCATTTCAGTAGCATTTGGATGCAGAAAAAAATTCTCCCAGTTTTAGAGGGGACACAGGTTTAAAACAGTAATATCGGAGCAGAATGTTTTTCTTGAGTTGTGGTTTTACACAAAGACTATATGGACCTATTAATTTGGGGGTTTATTTTCATATGGTAAAGTTTTCTGCAGGGCATAAATAGGCTGGGAAGTTGTACTATTCTTTCCTATTCTCTGTGTCTCTATGCCCTGTTCTCTGTATTCTTATCCTTGGATAGCTAAGGTAGGTAGGAAATAGGAAAATTGGAAGAAAGAGAAGTATTTGTCATGAGAACCTCCCATACATTTTGAATTATTTAATTGTGGAATTAAAATGCATGAGTTTTAAAAGGTCTTATTATATAAGTGTATATATATGTCATACCATACTGTTCCAGGCAAGTCTGAAATTGTTCAATACTCAGAGCCTTCTTCCCCATTAACTCTTTGTGATTAATACTGGCATAACATTGTTATAGAAATAGTAATGTAACTTCATAGTCCTTTTTTTTTGCAATAATCTTTACATGTCACAGAGGAAGTTGATTAAAATCTTTCCAAATCTTTTGAATCACAGATCACGCTTTCTTTCTACCACCCCTTATGGCTACTAAAATAAAACCCACCAAAACTACACTGTTCTATTTGTCTTAAATGACTCAAAAATAAAAATATGCCAGTTTGACGTATCTCTCAGGCTGCTTAGTTGTAGCCGACCATCTCTACAACACCTGAGATACATTGAAGACAATGTCGCAACCTTAATTTCCAGCAGGAAAGGTAAAAAGCCTTTGTTCATATCAATGAAGTATCTACCCTTTCTATTAGGTGTAGCCACCAATACAGCTTTCAAAATGCCTTACTTGTGAAAGGAGTATTCAAGGACTACCTGCAAATCAAGGATAAATTTATATCTTCTCATTTTACCTGTTTAAGGGGGATAAAATAAGAAGGTGCAGAAAGTTTTCAAAGGGATCTGTTCATCTCTGTGACTGTAATCTGGATTCCAGGATGTTTTAAAGATTACTTTCAGATCCCCAGCCACAGAAGTCACAACTCAAAGACCATGAAAGCCTGGGCTGTCCAGCCCATATCTGTCACATTCTGCTTACATGAAGAGTGGAAAATGTGAACCTCTTCCTTTCCTCAGGCTTCAGAGAACTCCACCTGTTCTTTCTTCACACACTCTCAGACTATGCAGAAATCAATTTCAAATAGGAAAATACTGCAGAGCTATATGAGCAAATCTGAGCCTGCCCCAAGGAAGAAAGAAATTTCTCTGAATCTAGTAAAGATCCTCTAGGAATCTTGATCTTAAATCATGTAGGATGCTCTTTGTCAAGAAGTTATAAATTGACGTCTTCACTCCTTCAAGCACTCTACTGAAGAAAGAATCCTTAACTTGGTGACAAACCAGTACTTGCTGCATCACATTGAAGGAAGCCTGGCTATTGAAAGAAAATTAATAACAGTGATGTGCTTGAGGATATAGTCTCGACAGTAGTAAATACTAAATTGAAGTGTATGAAGAGATAATTCTTTCACTAGATTTAGACACCTGAAATTCCATAAACAGACTTCACCAGTATAAAAAAGTTTGGAACTAGGCCCAGCATCTCTCCTCCCAGAAGGGTAAAGTTAAGAATTTGACAATAAAACTCAGAATAACCACATTCTAGCATTAATCTGCCATTTAAATATATCTAGATATCTTCTTTTTTTACTGCACAAGTGAATGGGGTGGTTATATCTCTGAATGTCTAGTCTAAGACATACAGCCTCGGACAAGGTGACATTTAATTTAAGCACCATGCATCACTGACACTGTTCAAAGAATGCAGAGTACGTAATATATGAAAAAGAGGAGCAGAACAAGTACTCCATTGTTAGTTAATTCCCTAAACTGAGCTCATCATGAAAAAAAAAAACAGAAGAGCTGTGCCCTAAAGATTCCTGTAAACTCTAATGAACACACTAAAGACAAGAAAATAACTTCAAAATAGTCACACTTAAGGCTGTTGTTTGCTTCCAGGTTTTAGCTATCTGTAAGAGTATAATCTAATTAACATTTTGATTTTCCTCCTTGTCCCTCATCAATCCACTCCTTCTCCAGGAAATTGTTCATTATGGAGAAAAGTCATCCTGAATTGTTAATTTCCGGCTAAAATTTGCACTTTTTGGTACTTGTAGATGGAGTACTATCTTGTGCGGTGAGAAGCCAAATTTGACATGGAAAAATCTAAGTTTGCTCCCAGAGAGCTTGTTATTAACATTGTCAAATTGTCAAGTTATTTTGCAGAAGACACTGAGAAGGACACATCTTCATTAGTTGAAATTTAAGCTCTTTTTAGAAGGTATTGGGCTTCAAAAATTATGCAGGCTTTGTCCAGTGTCCCAGATCAACTGGATCTCAGTGACTACTGTGCTACAAATGTACATGAGGAGTAGGTCTACTTACCTTTTTATTTGTTAGTATATCCAGACTACGTCTTAGTCATAGGCCCACAGAACGTTTCTTTACTTAATCATTAATTAGGTGAAGCAGTACCCCAGTTAAAAAATATTGCCATAAAAGAAAGATGTAAATACTTAGTGGGAGAGGGTTTTTTATAGAAAAAAATGTAGATTACAAAGAATGTTGAGAGGAAAAGAGATATGCACTCACACCTCAGGGTATTCCAACAAGATTCCTCTGCCACCTAAGTCATCACTCACTTTCTCCATTATTTTTACAATGAAAGGAGAACGATGTTTTCTCCAGGAATAATGGAAAAAAGGTGATGTTATTTGCAAAATGCAGTGTAAAACCAACAGTAATTATTCACTTTTGTCTGCAATTCAGTTTTCTTCCAATTTATGCTTTGTTTCAGAACAAAGACATAAACAATATTATATACACATTTTATATCAGACCTCCTTAATGCAAAATGTGCAGAGTGTAAACTTACTCTGACCATTAGTAGGGTATCATGGGATTTTCCAAAAGTGTCTAAACAAGTGAAATTGCAGGCTTATTTCGTTTTATTCACAATGCTTAATCAGAAGCTTTATTAATTGAGGTGCACATTTTCTGCAGTTCCCTTGGGCAGAGAAGATACTAATGATGGTCAGACTGTATCTTCTTCATTGGGTGTTCATAAACTACTTTTTCCTGCTTAGTTAAAAACTGTGTATTTTCTATTACAGAAACACACTGAGAATTCAAACCTGGTATGGCAAATGACAGGGCCCTGATTTTTCCCTTGGAATGAACCATTAGGAGATCTGACCTTCAGTCTCCATCCCACACATACTAGCTATAACTTGAGCGATAACTATTTGCACTTGAAAAACTCTGCTTATCAATCAAAATGAGAGAAAGCAGAGAAAGAAAACATCAACATGAGAGCTGAGTTCATCAGAAGTTATGTTTATAGTTGATTTTTTTGCCTTGTTTGCTTATTCAGTAAAATGCAGATATTAATAATTATTGAGCTTCCGGGATACTGTAAACTTCTAAATTTGAAGTTGTGAAGTACTAGAACTGATTCTTAATTAAGATTTTTTAAATTTAAATATGAATATCTAGTTCCTTGTAGACTGTACACACTTTCTGTGTAGTTGCTAATAATTTATCTAATCAAGTTCACTTGCTAATGAGGAACAAGGTATTTCTATTTAAATTTCAATATATGTTTCTGCTCCTAAATGGGAATCTTTTAATATCTGGTTTATGTAAAATAATCAATCTGTCAGATACATCCAGGGTAATAGGAAAACTGCAATTACAAAGACTGTACAGAAAAGGGAGGGGGGGGGAGTAACAACTTAATCTGGACATTCCTTCTTCAGACTATATATTTCCAGTTACACTACATTGTCATTGATATATACCATGTGTTCAAGCTTTATTTCAGTTAATTTTTGCCAGAGAATCTTAATCACTGGTAGAATTGACAGTTTTGCTATTAAAGGTGTAGTACTTTCATCAACATTTTCTGAAAGGTATGATAGAAGCTTGATGTTGTCCCTTTTTAAGATGTCCATTTTTATAAGGCTTAAGAAATGCCTGAAGTTCAGTAAGAAATGTGACCATGTAATTTTAAGGAGAAGGACTGAGGCTCAGGACATGGGATTTCATGCCATTTATTTAGTAGAATTGGGCGTACAAAAAAGGTGAACATATTTGCAAAAATTTACCTGATACTTTTTTTCCCGCTAGAATTCATTGAATTATTGATGGGGTTTCAATGTGGAAAAAAAATCAACCAATAGTATCACACTGATTATCAGTGACTGTCAACCTCTACAGCTAATTCAACATACATTATAGTTAAACAGATCAGACTGGGAAGAAAGTGCTAAGAAAACTCTAACAGAATCAATGGCATTTTCGTCATGAACTCACACTGGGGTAGTTTAGGGCACAATTCACTCAGTTTTAGTTGCATCTTACAAATGTTCACATATTATTTTGGAATATGGTTTGTTTTGCTTTTCAGTAAATAGAACTTGTTAAATCTTAGAAAGTTGTAATTAGCAAATTCAGCCATTTTTGGCATTTCTTTACTTTGATATGAGATATTGTCAAGCTTTGTTGGCAGAGGACAGGCTGCAACCACTTTTTTAAGAAATGCTTTGATGGACACTTCAGAAATGCTTTGATGGACATTTGACAATAAAACTTTCGAACAAGTCGTTTGTTGAAAAAAAATTTGAAAAATTGTCTAAAATACAAGTTATTTTGTTTTGAATAAGGGAAATGCCAGGAAGGTGACCTGAAGAGATTTTCTGCTTTATTTTAGGGCTTTTTCCCCAAATATTTCCATTCTATATATTTTTCTTTGAATTCAACATGAAGTGAATATTTTTCTAAGGTTTTCAATTTGTCCCTTCCACCTAGTGACATACTGCAATATCCTCCTTCTGTGTTTGGAAGAGCCCTGTAAGAACACAGTCAAAGTTGATGACCCAAGGACAAACACAGTACCATTTCACCCAGACAAAAAAATCACAGCACTTGGGTTTCAGTTTCAGCTGCACTTGGATTCTGTTCTAAAATTCTTATTCACAGTCACAAAAACTAGTCAAAGGGTTGCATTGTGTTTTAGAACAGAAGAGACTGTTAAGAATTTCTGTGATGCAGTCTATCCAACTTCTTAACATATGATATAAAGTCCATACATACCTGAATACAACACAAATAAAACAATTGCTCTGGTCTCTTTCAATACTGCTCTCTCTTTATTGGTGCATTTCTAGCATACCGAAACACTTTTGGATACGGCTATATAGTCATATTTGTTATGTTAGGTTAAAAGGTGGGATGTTAGTTTTGTTGTTTTCATCAATTCTTAAAAAATTAAGATTTTCCTTATTTTAGAATGAACAGAAGTCTGGATTTAATCACTAATTTCCGTGCTGCAAGCAGGCCCTGAAGTCATATTTCCTTCATCACATCACAGCGCACTGATAACTAGTAATAAATTTCCTAAAGAAGAATTACTCTAGCATTTTAGGGGAATAGGATGAAGATGAAAAGAAGGTAAATTTTGTCTCCCCTCTGAAACTCTTAATCTGCCTCCAGATACAAGCAGAATTATCATGACTTGTTGATGATTTGTTCTTAACTATTCTCAGGGCCATGCTGGAATCTGAAGTGCAATACCGATAAACATTAGGAGCTCCCAAGCCACAACTGTTTCTATTCTTTCTAATGTTGAAAGGAAAAAATAATGTACATAATTCAGATGAAAATCAGGGAAAGAAAGAGAGAAAAACAAGCACACACAACTCCAGTGCATAATATCTCAAGGATATAAGGGGCCTGTTCACTGCATCTTGGGAAATCTATAGATTTTTAATCTGAGCTATGAAATATTATATTATCTCAAATTTTTGCTTTTTTTTTTCCTTTCCATTCAAGCTTGCAAAGTATTGGTTTTCTTCTTTTGGATTAAAGTGCATTCTAATCATTCTATCTTTTATTGAGTTTTTCCTCTTTCGAGAATTTCTTTGCAACTAAGAGAGGACCAACATGAAGGAATGTGGTTTTGTTGCCCTAATATACCATTTCTGCTTCTCGAATGGTATAGGTAGAATTTCAGAAAAGAGAAGTATTTGAGTGAATAGCTTTGCCTTTGAGTGAGTGTTTTGTTTTCTGTGAGCTGTTAGATGTTGTTCCAAGTCCCTTTCCGTGCAGGATACAAGGCTAAGAAGGATTACTCAATCATAAAAAACCCCACAGGCTCAGTTTATGACAGAGAATCCTCTAAACTCACTGGGGAAGTAGATACAAGACTTCTGAGTGCTTTAGGCCCAGGTTTTTGACTCTCTCGGTATTTTAGTTGGCAAAAATACTTTCAAATCTGAGTCCTACAACCAAAGGGGTAGTGGAATTATGAACTGTTGCTAGATGTTAATGTACCCAGAAGTCAGAAATTATAGTTAGGCTAATTCCACAATGAAACATAAATTCCACTGATTTTTTACTCACATAGGAATGCCTGTGCCACTGTCTTTTTCACAGTCAACAGCACAGTGATGCTGTCTTCTTCGCATAAGAAGTAACAGTGCTCTGTGATTTGAGTGAAACTCAAGATGTTTGTTTCTCCATTTGTAAGCCAACAGGTGAACAGATCATGTACTGCACAAAATCCCATTTTTCTCCTTGGGTGCTATGCCACTCCACAACTTTATATCCACTTCATTATTCTTAGCCTCTAACTCAGTTATGGTAGAATGGCTTTCCAAATCTCTGATCTCTCATACACCTCAGGCCCAGCCTATACAAACATACACATTTGTTTAATTTTTAATGAATAGCCCAACTGCAGACATGGAGAAGTAGGGCACATTTAACATTATATTTCAAAGAACCTAGTGGGATAAAACCAGACTAAAATCCTTAGTTGTAGTGGATAATATAAATTTCAGGCTGCATTTCACAGGACATAACCCTATCTTTAGCTAGTCCTGGATTAGAAAAGAATTTTACACTATGCATGTATTATAGTGTATATAGTGCCTGAACAAGTATCCTATGTATTTCTCTGATGCATCTGTAACTGATCACTGCTGAAAAAGGAGACAGAAAACTGGAATATTTTACCTAAACCAGTATTGCAGCTCCTACGCTGCTACTGACTTCAGAGTCAAAGGATATTTTGAGTAGGTTTTATGGTCCAGTTCTAAATGACCACTCTGTCCACAAAGAAAGGAAAAAGTAGTATCAATATTCTTCATTTACAACATTTGCTACTTGATAGTGAAAGAAATAAAACATCTGGAAAGCCAGTAAGAATCCAAATAAAGCAGTGAGGTCTACACGTAGACTTTCCAATAAAGGAAGAAATATTGATCAGGGAAATGCAACCTTTCCATCCGGGAAATGCACTTGATTAGGATTGCTCAATGACTGTATTTATCAAATGAATTGAACCAGCATTCTGTCTGCAGTTTTTGAGATTTAATTCTACATTAAAATCGGGTTTTGTAGTGCATTCTGGTGACTAAATCCGGGGAAAGAAGATGAGAAGAAAAAGAATGGAGAGGTGGAGAGTCTGTTTACTAGTCCCTCAGAGGGACTAGTACAGAGCTGCCATGTGACCTTGAACAAGACAATACCCATGCTTTATTGCTTCCATTGTCAAATTAGACAAGGCTGACTTGCCTTTGAGGGGGCTGTGAGCTTCAATTTTCTAACATCTCAGTGCAGAAGCACTTGAAACTGCAAAACAGAGGCTTTTATTGTTGCAACTAAAAAAAAAATGAGACTTCAGCTCAGTAAAAATCAAAACTAAGCACTTTCTTCTTGTATTCCTAGGCATGGTGACATAGATCCACTTGAGCAAGTGTGGGAATTTCTGTTGGATGGGAAAAGTTACAAATCACAGCATAAATGAATGAACAGAAACATCCGGCACAGGTTTTCCTAGCTGTCCTCACCTCTGCTGCTTTGATTAATACGGAACAGTGAAACAAATAGTGCTGGAGGACAAACCAAGTAGCAAATAATTGTAACTGACAATTTGCTGCCAAAATACATAGTCCCTTGCAAAACCTATTGATTAATGAAGTCTCTCCACTAACATAAAAAAATACACACGGAACAGAGGGAAACAAATTTGAGTAAATACTCTCATTAGGAAACTCAGCACCATGTAGCATTTAATCTGTCTGTTATTCAATAACAGCAGCACACACAAATAACTTTTCTCTTCTGTTATTTCTCACACAATGCTATTAATCATCAGACAATAAAAAAAAGACCAAAAAGAGAGAGTAGAAGAGATGAGTGTTTCTCCCTTTATGCAGCCACGAAAGACGGCAGTGAACCCATGGAGAGGTGCCAAGCAGTCTCCCAGGCCTGGCAGAGTGAGGCTCACAGGGGGTGTATTCACTGAGAATGAGAGGTGCACTCTTCTTGTGGCAGTGATACAGGGTGCCATCAGCAGTACCTTGAAGTCACCTTCCCTTGCCAGCCAAAGTTTTTAGTACAACACTGCCATCTATTGCTTAAAGTTACAGATTCGAAGGAGGATGAATAGTACAAGGTGGTCTGTCTTGTAAAATGGTCCCATATTTGATACCTTATGCTGCACCCCACTAGCTAAACACTACAGAAGTTATATCCTAGATGCATCCATTGACCTCCCAGCCCAAGCACATTATCGTGACAGGTTGCTGGTTCATGGCAATGTAACAAAAGAGAAGCCAAACAGGATGGACGTTTGCAGGTAAGGCAATACAAAAGAAAAGACGTGCTCAGACTGTCCTGTTATGACTAAACCCTCTGAATTGACCTGCATTAATCTTTTATATACCAACTGAACTTGAGATTTATTCAGAAGATGTACAATGGAGGAATCTGAAAACTAACTTCAAATGGTTACCATATTAGAGCAATATTAAATAATCCAAAGGTCAAAAGATGGAGTTCTTGTACAAAATTACTGTCTTATTAATATAACATTAAATCATTCTAAAGTAATATTTTAGCCAAGTGTAAATGCAGGCAAATGGTTTTTCCACTTCTAAAACAAGATGCTTGTGAAGTTCACCCGCTGCTTGCTATTCAGCTTGGAATGCACATTTCTCAATTCATTTCTGCATAATATTATACTGACATATAAACATAGATATGTAGAAATAATACTCAAGAGTTTCAACCACCATTTTTTGCATCGGTGACTTTGTTGCTCCCAGAAAGACAAAAGTACTCTGTAGCTGGTCAAGAAAAACAGACACAGATGCAGATCGATGAATCCTTTAAGTTTTAGTTTTGAAAAAAAGAATAACTTGTGTGCTTAGCTCTCCCAGGGAAACAAATCGATTTAAGTCTGTATGAGAGAGAGAATATAGAGAATTAGACTTTCTATATTGGCAAGGAGTAGATCAGGACAAAAAAAAATGGATAGCTTTAACAGTATGAAAGCTTCCACCCACAGGATGGCCAGTTCCAGAAAGTGCAAAAAATTCAGTTGAAATCCCCCTGTTTTCCTCCTTTCTGAGACTGCAGGCAGTACAGTCACAGTATCACAGTATCACAAGGTTGGAAAGGACCTCTGAGATCATCAAGTCCAACCTATAATCCAACACTAACACCAACACTAACACCAACCATCATCTAAACCATGGCACTCAGTGCCTCATCCAATCTCCCCTTAAGCACCTCCAGGGTCGGCGACTCCACCACCTCCCTGGGCAGCGCATTCCAATGGCCGATCACCCTTTCAGTGAAGAACTTCTTTCTCACATCAAGCCTAAACTTTCCCTGATGAAGCTTGCGTCCTACCAAAGTAATTCAAAATACTACATTAGATTTTACTATTTTGTAGGGTTTTTTCTTTTGAAATGTGCTTGTTTAAATCTCTCTTGTGAACTACACTAGCTACCCACATGAGCTCAGTCCTATGAGAAAACACATGACTGAGGAAAGGTCCTAGGGTTACAGACAATTGATAGGGAGGCTTTTCTAGGCCACATGAAGTTATGTTTAATCACTCTGGGAATACTGAAAATACACTAGAGAATTATCAGTAGGATAATTTGCAAAAGTTATCACGCCAGTGTTCTCATGATGGAGTAACTGGTAAGAAAGTTAGGCAACACCACATCTCCTGCAAGCTCCTCCAGCTCACCTACCTTGTCACATTTCACAGCTGCCATATTGTTTGAATGAAAAGTTAACAACTTGGTGTGATTTCTAAAAAAATAAAGGAAAATATTTGGATTTTTTCTCTCTCTGCATTTTGTACTTAGTGCATTTTATGTTTTGTATTCTCCACAAAAGAACATTTCATTTCCTTGATTTTAATACTGTTACCAGGACCTTTCCTAAATTAGACTGCATGCCCATCATTTTTGTCTTTTCATTCTATTATTAAAAAATAAACAAACAAAAAAAAAAACCAAGGAGGAGGGTACAGGGCAAATAAAAAGAAAAACACCAAAGAAAAAGTGAAAAGAATTTATGAGAACAGACGTTTGGTAGTGACACGAAATTATTAAAACCAAAAATCAGAATGCTTTGATGAAATGTTTAAAGTAGTTGCTATTCCGATGACTGATAAAATTTTGCATCCTAGGTCAACAAAACTTAACATAAATTCCACCTTCTTTCAGCAAGGTCCAGGATACTACAAAAGTCAGTCTCTATGGGCTCCATTATTACTAGCCCAATGAGGATTTATCTATTATTTAGGAAAGTTCGTGATTGAAACTTCTATTTTCTATATCACCACCCAAAATAAGTTTTAATTAGTGTCGTTTCATGGATCTTACGCAAAATATAAGTGGGTTTTTGCCTATTGTTCCAGGGGTCTGTCTGTGAGCCTGACTGATTTTCTTCATCTTAAATTGACTTTGGAGTGGATTAATGTTTGACTTCAGCATTATCTGAAATCAGGACAACACTACTTGCCACTACCAAGCTGCTCCTTAACTTTTGTTTGGTTACATTATAGGAATACTAAAAGCTAGACTATTGGTGCAGCCGGTGCAATGGCCATAGCAAATAGAAGACTGCAGGGGAAGAGTAAAAGGACAAACTATTTACATCATTAATGTATTCTCAGCATCCAGTGTTCATTGATGGCACAACACATCTGGGAGAGGCCTCAGATGAGGTTGGCTTCTCATATTAAGGCGTATTAATGCCCTCAGGTCCCTGACAGTTGGCTTGAACATTTTTTGAGCCAGGGCAGGAGACTTTACTTCTAATAGTCCCTAGGAGACTTCTCCTTCTATAGAGTTGTCCAGTTTCTTTTTGACACATTATCACTTAGATAGGCCCAAATCATAGTATCATCTTTAATTTGTAAAACTAGATAGGTACCTGACTGAAAAACTAACCATGGCTGTTCCATCTCTGAAAAAATGCAAATCCAAGTTGATTTTTATCAAATCAGTACAGGAAAAAAATAATCAGAGCTTTGATGTTCAGGTTTTCATTATTAAACATTAATTTTCAGTTTTAAGTTGATATTTTTTATTCTAATATGTTTCTAATGCAAAAAGGATTTTTTTCCCTAATGCTCTGGAATCTCAAAGCCAAATATATTTATATGCTTAAACATTTCAATTTTCCATGAAATTCAGGAAAATGTGTTTAGCATTTTGACCAGAAGTATCATTTCCTAATTTTTAAAATTTTCAGACAACAAAAAGGAAGAATTTAGTTACAGAGCTTCAGCTATTTACAACACTTCATAAATTTCTGTAGGAACCTGGGAATCTGGTTAACTGCAGCTGCAACTATTGCAACTTCAGAACTTATCCAAAAGTCATTTGCATCTTCAGGCAATCAGCAGTTATTAGGTGCAGTGGGCACTGAAATGAAGATAGATTGTCCTGCCTTTTAACATTGTGATGCTAGACATTATTGATTTCACAGAGAAAAAAACTTAACTTTGCATCCTAGGTAACAAGAATATCCCTTGGCTTTATGTGTTACCTGGACTCTAGGAAGGATTTCAGAGGTTTTTTATATCACAAGTATGCCAGGAGTTCAGTCACATTCCACAACAGTGCCTAAGAGGCTGTAGTCCTAGTCCATTTTGTAAGAATGTCAGCTAGTCTGTAAACAAAATATTATGAGAAGAACACTAAAGTAGTTGGACATGAACCAACATGACTGATTCTATGACAGTTTCTGTCTCATGAGAAAAAAAGATCAGATGGAATGTATTAATAGACTCTACTCCTAAGGCCTCTGTGGCAATTTTGGCAGCTGGTCATGTAGCAATCGTTTTTTCCAAGTCAGCTCCATCTCACATCCTGGTAGTTTTGATCTCTAGACTCCTAGATAAATACAGCACAAACAACTTCAATGATCACAGTTCACATAAAAAGATTTTTAGAATAAGGATAATTGAGTCAAACTGTGCCACTGAGAGAGAGAAAGAGAGTGCCATCAGAGTGTGGTATTTGAAAATGTCCTCAAAATCACAACAGATTACTAAAACCACAAATTTAATTTTTAAGGAAGTTCAGCATGGTAAGATATCAATTTATGCTTCTTATTCTCCTTAAACATTCTAGCTGTCAGTCAATGGAAAAAATGTAGACTTTTTCTTGTAAATCCAACAGAAAAGAAGGGTGTTTTTTTAAAAAAAGTACCTGTGGAACAAATTTATTCCAGTAAAAACTCATGTTTTGTGAACTAGGAAAGCTCCTTTTGCAGAGCTAAAAACTTTGAAGTTCACCTGAAACAAGCAGTGAGAAAATATCTGCACCTGGACAATAACTATTTGCAGAACAATATGTCTCCTTTAGTTACATACTTTCAAAAGTCTGTTTGAAATAATAATTCTGGAAATATTAAGAATATCATTACTAATTTTATCAGCATAAAAAGAGCAAAACAACAAAACATTATTCATTGATTTCTAGGATTAGATTGTGATCTCTGTAACTCAGAAGATTACTGTGTAAATGGAGGCAATAGGCTGGACTATGTGACTCATAGTAAACTCAAAATTAAACATGTTTTGTGATGTGTTTGGTTTTTCTCTGGGAGTAGCTCCACATAAATTCAGTGGAATGTGTAATATAAGTAATGTGATAAGGTCCAAAGAAGCAGCATAGCAAAAACAAATGACAAAAAAAAAAAGAAGCATTTAAGAGATCATCATAGAATCATAAAACAGAATGGTAGAATGGTTTAGATTGGAAGAGATCTTAATGATCATTTAGTTCCAACCCCCCTGACATCACAGGGACACCTTTCACTAGATCAGGTTGCTTAAAGCCTCATCCAACCTCGCCTTGAACAGCTCCACAGAGGGGGCATCCACAACTTCTCCTAACAAACTGTTTCAGTGCCGCACCAACTTCAGAGTAAAAAATTTCTTCCTGATATCTAATCTAAATCTTTCCTCTTTCAGTTTAAAACCATAACCCCCGATCCTATCACTGTGCTTCCTGACAGAGTCCCTTCTCATCTTTCTTATAGGCCCCCTTTATGTGGACCCTGTCTGAAACTGCTTCATGTAACTGGCATCACACTGAATATCCATCTAATGTCCAATATCAACATTCAATATCAGCAAACAACATGACTGAGTCACTGTTACATAAATGCACTTATGCTGAGAAAAACACATCTGTATATATAAAAGTAGCCTATTGGTCCCTTGAACCTCATCTGCAGAGATTCAAGCCTGTTCCAGTTTCTGCTATTAATGTATGTCTATTGGTTCGATCTGCAGAGGCTTAGAGCTCTGTCTCAATGAACTGACTAAAACAGGAACTGTCGTGTATGATATGGAAGCATCTGTCAAGATAAATTTTTATGCAAGCTGGCAAGTGATATATTACACAAAATTCATAGCCTTCAAGTGGATCCATAGCCTTGAAGTGGATCCCTGAATGTGACATGTCAAAGGCAAAATAAAGCTGTTTATCTGGCTTTCTGCAAGTGTACTGATCTGTATGGAGAATATTCCTTTTTTACCAGAAAGGTTCTCTCCCAATGGGATCTACATCTGCCATACGACCTGCACTGTCTTGACTGTTGCTGTTTTTCATTTGCCTGATGAGCTCTTCCATTCCTAAAGGAAAAGAAGCCAAACTCTGATTCCCTTTAGTATGCTGAAAGTTCACATTGTGTGATAGTGTTGCAATATGTTATTCAATGTTCATACAGTAAAATTTTATGAGTTAAGAAACTAATTTAGAAGATATTATTTTCTACTGTGTTCATGGGAACTATGCCAAGATGGAATAATCAAGAAGCATTTTCAATGTAGTTCACAAAAAACCTCTCTAATTTCAGATTCAAACAAAGTTGAAAAGAAAGGGTACAGCATTTTCTCCAGCCTTCAGTGGAAATACTACAGAGAGATATCATCAGCAATGCAGCTAGCACATTTCAAAGGTGTATACAATAGTCTGGATTGCAGTCTGTGTTCCTTTATAGCAAAAGGAATTTGAAACTTCTTTACTAAATATTCAGAGGTGAAATTATGGCTAACTTGAGGATGGCAGCACACCTGGTTCTATGACATTCCAGTTCTCTGCACATATACATGTCCACCACTTGTCCTACTGGTATACATGGCAAAGTTTCTACATTTTCAAATACTGATAATCCAAGTTCTTGGTAACATTTGATGTGTTACTGTAACTACTATGCTGGGACACAACATAAAAAGCATGGCTATGAGTGCTTGCCCAGAAATGCCAATGTTTCTCCAGGGGGTCATAGCAGATCTGAAGCATTGAATGTGTGCCTTCAGAAGACTTACAGAGAAGCATCAGACCTCCTCTGTCAACCTGATCAGCATGCAGTAGATGGGTTTTCTTCTGTTTCTTTCTATTTTTGGCTCTCTCAGATATATGCCAAAAGATCCACAGCTATCAATACATTAGGTTGTCTCCTCTCCTGTCACTCATCAGCAAGAGTCATGTCAGACAAGAAAGGCCTTGAGAGTTTTCTTACTACTTCTGTGCTTTCCACTATCTATCACTTGGTCACATTTCCTTTATAATTCAGATGTCAGAACTTTTTTTTTATTATAGAGAAATATGTCTCTGCTCCTTTAACAGGACTCTAATCTCTGCAGTGTTTGTTATGCTGTCTACAACGTACCTCTGTTAACCATGGTTTGCCCTAGAACATGGAACCATAGGGTCTAATTCAATTCTGCTATGCAGTATAGCACCCATTATTTCTACATGCTTTTCCTCTTTTGTCCATTAAGTAGAGGTAATCTTAAATCATAAGGTATACGACTATGGAACATTTACAGATTCAAACTTCATATTATTTTCATTTTACAAAAATAATCTTTAGGCAGGAAAGCATCTACAAATGTTAGGAGAACACCTCACGTCAGTGACTGACAAACTGTGTAAGAAAGCCAGAAATTAACAATAACAGCCTTTCTTTCTCCACATCATAAAAACTCTGGCATCATTCATTTTGCTGTTCTGTTTAGGAAATTTTTATCCTTGAAGAGAAGCCAGCTCACATTTCAGCTCCTAGTTCCAGGGACCTGGATGGCTGCTGAGATTCAGAACTGAAAGGGTAGTTCCTACTTATAGGAATGCAATTGCCATGTGAGTTTTAGGATGTGAACTGTGAGAAGGATCATTGGAAGCTTAAGAATTAAAAGAACAGCCCTTTCTGGAAGCCTTTACTTTATCTGCTTTGCCCAGCTGTGATTCTGAGCTCTGAAGGAGTCAAGCAAATAGTCTAGAGGTTTCTCTCCTGTCTACCTATGCTGCATAGGAGTTTTTCTGCTTGTGTCACACATTTACCAAAAAATCCAATTCTTTCTCTTTTTGTCCTCTCAGAAATTTTGTTTGAACTGGGACATAGTCATGTTATACCAATGTCTTAGATCTCTTCTCAGTGAGTGTTAGAACTATTAGATGTCTTTTGGCTAAATTGCCTCAGTCTAGCAACTGATTGCACTGGGACTGTTTATATATGTTGGATTTATTATCTACGGTTATACGATTGGATCATTTTTCTGCATGCTGAAATGGAGCATAATTGGGCTACTTTTTGTAATAAATGGAGTATGCCTGTACAGAAGAAGGTTGGCTTACATCAGGTTTTGCCTCACTGTCTTTCATAGCTCCAGCAGACAGTGGTTTCATATTTCTGTTGGGGTCTTCCCAGATATATGTTTCCCTGTTTGTTTAATATCACAGAAGTTGGTCTCTATCATACTGTTATGAGTGATATAGTGAGAAACTTGATCATTTTTGCATTGCATTTTTGGAAACAGGGTCGACAAATGAAGTCCAGAAAGAAGTATTATTACAAGAATTTGAATTTTCCATGCTAATGAGATACTAGTGGCACGGACCAGTGAGTTACTTGTGAGAATAGATATTTTGGGGTTTTTTTTTGTTTTAACAAAAAAAGTGGGAAAGTAATGCTTGAGAGTCATTGCATTGTACTAACATATTCTGTGTTTTTCCTTCTCAGGCCATAGTGAAAGGAAAATGCAGCAATGTTTCCAAAAGTGATCACAGAACTGCCTTGAGGGTAAGTCAAATGGCAAAAAACCCACGACAGTCTGGATACAGACCCTGGCACTCAAAGTCTTTGGGTTATTGATTGTCAGAAGCTAGGAGGATGTATCACAGAAAGTGCATCAGATCAGTTATTTGTTGTAGTAGTCCAACATGGATATCAAACTTTATAAACTCAGTCTGTATGCCAGCCGCCCCTTGCTGTGTCAGGTTCATATTTGGAGGAGCATACATTTCAAGTAAAAGGTATTAGGAAAAAAGGAGGATCAAGGCTCAGTCAACAAATTATAAACTCTAAGAAGTGTCTGTATATATTCCCCTATCACTTTTTTTGTTGTATCAACTCTAAAAGTAGAAATAACAGTTGGAGGTGGACATGTCATTTGCCTTAGTTGCATAGTCAAATGATAAGCAGGGAAATAGAGGCACAAGAAAGGAAAATTACTTCTCCAGCCTGTACATTAGTAGCAGAACTAGACAAATAATTGTTTTTTCCCATTTCCTAGTCCATTACTTCCCTTTACCTTCTCCATTTGCGTGCCCTAGTGGTACCTAATGCATGGCAGAAAAGATTGGTTGCACTTTGTCCTGAAGATCAATAGATTGGTAGCAGATAGTCAGGCTGCCTCCCTGAGGACTGATTGATGCGAGTTCCTTTAAAACAAGGGTATTTAAGCATGTTTGCTGATTGCAGCTGTGACATTATTGCAAAGTCCTGCTGGTCTTCAGATTCGAAGCCATATAAGCCTTAATAGGTTGCAAATATTCATTGTATTGCACTTGGAAAACAGCACCTATGTTTCAACTCAGTGCCTCTTGCATCAGCTTTGCTCATATCTGAGTTATGCTTTACTTCCATGTACAATGTACTGCAATAATCCAATTCCTAAGTAACTCAGGGATGGATGGCAGCAGTAGCGTCCTAGCATCTGAAAGAAGCGGTTGCAGTCTACCACCCAGGAGCAAATGCACGAGAAAGTAATTTTGGCATAAGAAGATCTAAGTACAGGTAAGGATTATACATCCCATCATCTTCAAACAAATGCCAGATAAATAAAATATTGTGTACAACACTGATGAAGCATTGCTAAAATCAGAGAAATACACTACATTGACAATTTACTTCCCTCACAATACAACGAACGCACAACTTGGAGACACAGGTTAAAACAATTATGTATTTCAAACTAAAGACTTTTCTCCTTTACCTGAAACAATTAAGGTTGTAATTAGTTGCACTGAGAAAAAATTTAAGACATGTATAACTTCACAGAGATGTAGCAGAGCTGTCTAATAAATAGGTTTCAGGAACATGCATTAGAAATGCTTTCAAAAATTAATTTAGCCCCAAATTTGCTGATCTGGCTATTAATACTTAAATAAGCAGAGCATACTTGATTTTGCCTTGCATTTTTTTTTAGTGGTAACTCTTCATAGAAAATGTCTTAAAAGTGATTTCTTTGCAAGAAAAACAACTTTGCATTCCTAAAAATGAAATCTATTCTTATTTTGCATCAATTTACACTTCTCTGACTTTAATAATGCTTCTGCTTATTTTTGTCAGTCTAAGGGAGCCTTGAACCAGGCCTTACATTTGTGTTCATTTATATAAACGCACAGCTAATTCTGATGTAGGCTAACAGAACCTGGCACATGAACCATTTATCAAAGAGAGTGTATTTTTCTTGCATTTTTATTACAAGCCCTGCAATGTTTTGTGCTTTTTTTCTTGAAATTACAGTTTAGAGAGTAATATTATTCTAAAATAAATTCAACTTTTAATTTTCTTTTCAGAAAGTAAGCTTCAAGTTCTCATTGCTGCTAAGAGACATTTGGAAAGGTTAACCTGGAAGTATCACACACTGGAAGGCAAATAATATAAAGATCCCAATGGATATTACTTTTAAAATCTCATGATTTTTAAATCAGTTTTACAGGATTAAACTGCAGTAGGGGAGACTGAGGTTAAACATTAAGAAAACATTCTGCTGCAAGGATAGTGAAGTAGCAGAACAGTTTGTCCATAGAGCTTACAATTCTTGACCGGTGGAGGTTTTTTGAGAGTGAACTGGACAGTTTTCTATCCAGGAATGTTTAAACTCTCATTGATTCCACCTTAAAAGGTGAAGCAGCAGGATGAGGTCATCTAGTGAGGTCATCCCCATTCTCAACAGTAACAATTTCTGTAGCCTCATTTACCATTTTGAACGTGTTGGGTTAACCATGACAAATGTAAAACTGATGTATCTAAACCACAGCAATCACTAATTGTAATGAATTTCTTATCTATATAGCTTACAAAAATATTCATAAAATTCAGTGTTAGAAGAAAAAAGCTATGGATTAATTTTTAAAAATGGAGTGTTTTCTCCAAAGATATTTCCATATGTTCTAAGGGATCTCAAAACAGGATACATCTTTAAAGACTCTCTACCAATATTTTCTTAACCCAAGTAATTGCAATGGACAGGTTTTTGTTTATTTTTTCTGTTATCTTCTAGATTTCTTATTTTGTTCTTATCTTACTATTATTTTATTTCTAGCATGCTCGTGTATTTTAAGTTTTATTTTATCACGGTATTACAAGCACAGCAGTCCAGATGACAGTTAAGGTGGCAGCTTTCTTACAGAAAATAAGACAAGGTTACGTTGTTAGCAACTGGAATAACCAGGTCAATAAAATACTTTGGCAATGACTTTTGAGCTAATTTGTTGTGTGCGGACTCTTAGATGTTAGCAAAGATTGAATGTAGTGCACAGCATGTGCCCTTGATATAAGAAATACTCAGAAATAACTAGCACTGTAAGAGAGAAGAGAAAGGTCTAGAGGAGTCACAATATTGTTTCCTGCCCTGCGGACTCAGATCAGAGCACTCACTCCAGTAGCCATCCCGGTAACTATTTCTCTCTCATGTACCTAAGGCAATGCAGAAAAGCTACGTGAGAAGCGTTTTGCTTCAGCTGATAAATCAAAAAAACTTATGAGGAGGAAAATGTCAGAAGTGTGGTTCGTTGCATAACACTGAGTTTGTACTGCACTCATTCTGGATATTGAATGAGGCAAAGGTCCTATGTAGAAAAAAATATATATCAAAGCTTTTGCTATAATGCATTATAACATAAAGAAAAGTTGAATTAAATTTTTTCCAGTTTAATCAGGTGTTATTTAGCTTTACCATGCTTCATGGTACAGTGCAAATAGTATTACTGAAGGCTTTTTCAAGAAAAGAAAAATATGCACAACCCTCAACATCCTCTTCCCAACATTGCCAATCAGATTTTATTATCAGCCATCAAAACAGACATTTTCTCTTGGAGTGTATTTGTTATTTATTTAATTTATTTAATTTGTTATTTATTTAATTTCTATTTCTGTATTTATTGCTCCTTGCACTTGTCCTATCCCTACCTTAAGAGTCCTAAACCAGGCACTGAAGAATCAAAAAATTATCTATTTTATGATATCGGTATGATCATGATATTAATTCAATTGTAATTTGCCAGCTCAGGTCAAAACCAGTGTTTCCTTGTACTCCTTTCACTAAAGAGTAGAGTCAAATACAGACACTTCATTCACTACTAGACTTAAAATATGTCCTTTTTTTGGTTTTACTATGTCTTACATCCAAACCAGAGACCCCTAACCATTCGCAGTCTACTGTGCACGTGTATCCATCCCTTCAGATGTACTTTATAGGAAAAAAAACAAGCAATAAATATTCTTCCACTAACTTTATAGCTCAATGTTCGCTCTTAAGAAAAGAACCTGGCTACCTCAGGAAACTTTACACACTTTTTATTCCTAGAAGGTTAAAAGTTACTGAAAATCAATAGAACTGCTTTTTCTTTTGCAATATCAAAGTTAATGTTGTTCAATGGAAAAGACTCAGCCTTTCAGAAATGTCTTTCTCTACATCTCTACAAAGAAACTTCATACAAACTCTTGACAATTTTTTTCACCAGAGTATAAATACAGAACTATGTAATGTTCTTGGGAAGGATTATAAATATAATCAAGGTAATGTGCCTCTTGCTCCTCCAGAAAATGTACCAAAAATGCAGTAGGCATCTTCCCAGTAAAAACACAGTGTGTTAGATACACAGAAAAAACAAAACCTGCTGCCAGTTAAGCCTCTTTAAACCTGAAGTAACTATTTTGTCATCCCAAACCCTCTAGCTCAGATCCATACCAGTATAATTGAGAGGGGGATGATTGACTCAAAAAGTAGATTATGTAGTTCCTATGCCTTCCTCTGATTTGAAAACAAATTCTGTAGTGTAAAAATCTCCCTCTCTCTACAAAGTAAATCTCAAATAGTGTCATTGAACTCAGCAGATTTACTGTGAACATCGTATAACCCATAAATTTCACTTTTTCATCTCTGAATACATTTAACATAAGAATAAAGCCTAATTACTTTTCAGAGGGAAGAGAGGATTCTATTTCTGAATATTTTATTTAGGTTTGAGGTAAAACAGGAGAATTAGTTCCCTATAAATAAATATTTGTAATATTCTAGTTGTTGATTGGCCTTAAAGGGGTGGGGGGAGGGGTTTAGGAGTGTGAATAGAGTGGAATAGCCAAGAGTTGATGCAGAACTGAAATAAGAAAAATACGCAAAAGCAGAGATTAAGTTACGACTAGAGCAAGGAAGAAAGTTCAGAAAAAGCCAAAAACGGAAAGGAGCTTTGAGCAGACATGCTGTTGCACCCAGAATAGAAAGATAAAAGGCAGAAGGGTTTGCCCACAAAAGATCAAACAAGCCCCTTTCCGGGGCATGCCTCTGATTCAATGATATTGTGGGAATGACAATGACTATTACTCATAGACATTGTTCATCTCCATATTGCCACTGTAACCCTCATTCCTCACCATGAGTTTTTGTGATGATGACACTGACCAACCCCAGGCAGAGAGGCAGTAGTTGCAGCTGTGCTTTGGTTTGGTTTTTTTTTAGGTGCTTTTAATGTCACGTACTATTGGTGGCCTTATTCCAGTCCAATTATCTAAAAAAATCCAAACTTATGAATAATCTGTGTCTTATATTGCTAGTGCTGTGTATGTGCAGGGTTAGGATGGAATGCAAGATCAATTTCACTTCCTGTTTCAGCTCTAGAATTATCTGAAGGTGATAGAATAGCATTAACATCTTCTTTGCTGAAATGATTAATTGATTAATAATGGTTTTGAGTGCACATAGTGATTTATTTGACATGCCAGTTAATCATTCAGGTATTGTAGCACAGGATTAGGATCACAGTCTTCACAGAAGGGTCAAAGTTAGAGGTCAGGAAGGCATTTAGCAACCATAGGAGAAGATGAAGAATCCAGGAGGTGAAAGGAATACAATGTCCTTAAACATTTGAGCAATGTGAAATTCCTTCTAGTATTTTTTCTTCAACATTCTAATTTAATTTTGAAAGCTTTCAGAGATTCAAGGAGCAGGAGGGACTCTGCAGCATAATAGTCACTCATCTTTTATTTTTGTTAAGATGAATGCCTTGTGTATGCCTTTTTCTCACAGCACAACATAGCCTGTATAATGTTGGGAATAATACCTTTAAGTTATGTAATGTCAAACACAGGAGTTCGGAGCATGGCTGAAGGAACTGAAGTACTACTATGCAAAGCAGTCAAAGCTGGTATTTTTCAGGTGTTTTATATTAAGCACTGCCTTGTGTCTGAAGCAAATAAATTGTAAAGAGAATCACAATGAACAGAAAAACAGAACTGTTAAAATTTTTAGAGATTTATCTGTCTGGAATACAGTGGCAAGAGAGTCAATCCTGTACCAAAAAGCAATGGGTTAGCAGATTGCATGTTTTCTGAGAATAACAAGTTCACTTAGTATGTGAAAGTTTTTCCTGTTGCTCCATAGAAGAAACTGTGATTATGAAGAGTATTTAAGGAGTATTTATTTCAGTATTTTTTAAATTTTTATTTAAGGAGTATTAATTTCATAACAATGAACCCTGTAAGAGGTTTCGAAACTAAAGACACCCAGTATATAGCCAGAAACAAGATGATGCGCAAAGAACCCAGCAGTAGGGGAATAAACATTAAAACTTAGGCCCTACAGGGACCAGAGTTCAGTTGTGTACAGCTGAGGAGGAGCTGAAGATTGGCTTCCAGAGAATAAAGAAAATCTTAATGGGAAAAAGAACAAAGCTGGAAGAGCACAACCAGTTTAAAATTTGTGTCCTGAGTTTCCTTTGCTTTAAGGTTGAGGGTTCTTGACTAAATAGGTTTCTTGACTTGTAAATGGAGGAACCAGCAAAGACACGTTTGATTAATGCAAAGGAAGAAACTAACCAAATGCTTTTCTAGTACAGAAACCCAAAAGCATTGAATAAAGACATAGAAAAGAAAACATGTTTCAATAACCAATGAAGGAAGAAAATTTGGGCCATACATCTGATGCCAAATTACTATCTAAAATACACACCAGCCTGTGCCTTTATACCGTCAGAGAACTTGTTCAGAATATTTAACACCACTTCAGGGAATTACTGAAGGCTTTTATCTGGATTTGGGTTGGGTCATGAACTGTTTCTTTAGAATATAAAATAAATTTTTATTACTGAGATTAAAAAGTTACATTTTTATCTGGGAGAAAGCCAACATCTAGACACTCCTCACAGGTTTTGGAAAAGGGGCAGATCTGTTGGGTTGAAAATCAAAAAAAAAAAAAGAAACTACAAAAAAGTCTGAAAGCACAGAAAAGTCTAGCAAAAGCATAAATTGGAGTTACCACAGAAAACTGCTCAAAGAAATCCTGATAATTTTGAGATTATCATTAATATCGTCATTACAAACAAGAAAAAGAAATAGAGATGAGAAATTCATACTTAACTGAAAATATCCCCATGTAAAGATGCCAGTTTGCACTGCAACTTGCAAAACAACAGGTCAGGTTAAAAACCTTGAGGAAATAATTTAGGCTATTAGCAGAGATTGGCTGGTCATTTCCCAAATCAAAGCACTAGTCCTGGGTCATATGTCACTTTGATCATGTTACATTGCTTATTGGAGCAAATTAATGAAAATGGATCTTGTCATTGAGGGACTAGAAATCTAAAAAAAGATACAGAAAATTTTTATGGATAATAACACTGAAGACATTGGCTTAGCGTGTTACAAATGCCAAAAATATAGCAGAAAAGCTATACTAGTCTCACATGAAAAAATTGCCCCCTGAAGCAAAGCAAGCATAGATTTGTTTGTGTCAACTACAAAACTTGATACTCATTCTAGATAATTTTTCTTACTTCCCCAGAAGACTGCAACTACATAATATTGTATACAGGCATTTGTTTAAATCTGAACTTTTTGCTAGATATTATGCACCTAATATTGGGATCCACTTAGAAGCATATATAATTCAGGACGTCTTCATTGATGTTTTCACCAATGGACTGGGAGCACCATAAATGGCAATAAAAAGACACAAGTCAGATTCCTTTAGGAACCTGCAGAACAGAACCAGTGAAACCTGGTTTATCATCTGTAGAATTGGAAATTTGTAATGTTAGAAACTCATCAGTAAAATCTCAGAATTTTTGGAAGCAGACAACTCAGGAGGGACAAGACAGAAAATTCAGTATGAACATATATGGAAGTCACTAACCAACAAATTACACACTAGACACAAAGCTCTAGTTCAATAAATTGAAGTTTATTGCAGGCTGCAAGGCAGAATTACTGTATTTTTGTCCTGCTGTTGTACACCTTCCTAGCTATTTACCACTGGTAGCTTTCAAGGAAGGATAGTGGCTATACTGTTCTTCCCAAGTAACAAGCAACAGAACAAAAGGAGATGGCCTCAGGTTGTGCCTGGGAGGTTTAGACTAGATATTAAGAAAAGTTTCTTCACTATAAGGGTTGTCAAGCACTGGCACAGCTGCCCAGGGAAGTTGCTGAGTCACCATCCCTGGAGGTATTTAAGAGATGTGTAGATGTAGTACTTAGAGACATGGTTTAGTGGTAAACTGAGCAGTGTTAGATTAAGTGTTGGACTTGATGATCTTAAAGGTCTTTTCCAACTTAAAAGATTCTATGATTCTACGATATATATTGTTTGTTACAGAATTTCCTGTGCAGTGGATGCCAAAGACAGTATAAAGCAGTGGTGTTATATGATGTTTCCCCATCGTCTTCTGAGATTCTTTCTCTGGCTAGAACCCTAATAAAAAGGAGAAAGAGACAGGTTATCCCATCTCTGGAAGGAAGGAAATGGATACAAAGTTGGCTGTTTTGTTGAGAATTCCTTAATGAGGCAAGAATCACAAAAAGCATCCGCAGCCCAGGCTCAAAACGTACAAACGCATGAGTGAATTCTTCATATATATGAAGAATTTGTTTTACTGATTCTTGAAACAATAATACAAATATTTCGAAGGAGCTGCAAAAATGTAAGCAGCAGCTGAAGGATAACTGGATGCCATTACCTAGTTTATTCAATATGTTTGCATAAATATTTGTTACATAAATCATTTTCATTAAATGTTAAGTTTTGACTGAGAAGGGAGAGTGTGGTTAGGCTATACCACAGAAGTGAAGTGGTGACTATTCACATTAAAGGGAGAATTCAGTCCTTACAGCCACAGTATTCCCGGTGTCTTCCAGGTGCCCAGGCTAAGGAGCAGGTTGAGATCTCCTTGACCACACCATTCCTCATGGTGTCTGCACTGCAGAAAGGTGTTCTGAACTCGCCCAGGCAACACACAATCATCTCTGCAGACTGGCTGACTTGGCTGTCAGTTACATGCTGTTATTGCCAAGTGACCCTGAAGTGGCTCTGACTCCAACAGCCCATGCAGGCTGATACATACTATGCTGTAGTCCAAATATTTTCTTACCAGCCCCTGTCACCAGCAGGGCTTGATACTTGTCCCCTGCCCTCCAGATCAAGGCATAGATCCACCCACAAAAGATTTGGAGTGGAGGCAGAGGGGCACCTATTCCCATAATTGTGACAGCTCTGAATGTTTGCATGGGGTTTCTGAAATATACCTTGGTTTGGTCTCCCAGTGTGATTAAACTTGTTTCCAGTGGACAGCAACTTAATGTAAAACTAGCAAGAGTAAAATGAGGATTTTGGCAAGGTGTCATCACAAAGATTTTCTCAAAACATGCAGGGAGGCTGTTAGAAATTTGTCAGTATAATTCCTAGTATGACAGGGACTGAAGCTGAACCCTGGTCATTCATTTGAAATTTAAATCTTCTTGGGCCACTGTGCTAAACAATTCAAGGTAATTTTTAATGGAGAAGCCAAAGACAGAATCAATGCAATTTAATTTGAACATCAGGGTTGTAAAATTAATAATCGGTTCTGAGAGGTAGACATCATTGCACTGTCCTCTTACAAACGTTGTAGTGGTCACATTGCAGATAAGACAATAATAAAAATATTATAGCAACGACTGGCCAGTGGGATTTTCTTTTATGAAAAGCAGAACATGTTATAATGCTCATCGTGTTTTTCTAAGTAATTGGAGATGGATTTATCACGCTGAACATATAAAGTGATGTTGTAAACATTGTAAAGTAGTACGTACTTCACAAACTGCTTTAGGATGCCAGACTGTACTGATTTACAGCACATCAGGTACTGCGGAAGATAAATCCAATTTTCTAATCACTGCTGGTTTGTATTTTCTGTATTGTTATAGCTCTACCAAATTTAGCTAGGAGTAAGACACCTAGATATTTCAATGGATAGCACTACCATAGTGGTAATGCCTCAGGGCATAAACTTCAACTGGGTGAATTACCCTTTTTCATGGAATAGTTTTAATTTTTGCACGGCAGTTCCATCTGATGACAATGCCAGTTTGAAGGGTAGTTATACTCTGCTTTATGCAGTGAAATACTTCTTTTGTTACTGTCATTCTCTGGAGACAGTGATATAACCGCCATAGGCTTTCTCCTTTGCAGAAAATTGAGAAACAAGTTGTAGTCTCTTTTTTTTCATCCTAGGATTTGGAGGTGGAACACTTATAGACACTAGTGCTTCTCTCTGGCTACAATCATGAGCAAATCAGTGTGCTACATGGAAGACACATGAGCAACTTTTCCTTGAGCTCATGCACATTCAGGAATGCTGATTATATACTACAAATATATCAATACATTTAACTGTGACCTATCACGAGTACAGCTGAAGATGAAAAGATGGTTTAGACTTAAAAACAAATTAGGCTGTGACCTTCCTGCCAACTCCACCAAAAACAGTTCAGATTTTGTTTCAGCAGTAGGAAGCTCATGTTTTGACTACCTGTTTAACAGGAAGAGGACTATGGATATATTCTTTCTTATTTTCAATTCTTCTCATATGTGATATGGAACAATTTCCAGATAGAAATTATCTTTCACATTTCAGGGCTAGAGATAGAAAAAAAAGGGTAGTAAGGAAGCAATTCTTCTGATAAGACTGTTGACCTAAGTCAAATACTTCATAGATATAAAGAAATCAATTGAAAAATAGTAGACTCAGTAATCTTCCAGAATATTATATTCTGTCTTCAACTGAGACCAATGTTGAAAACATATGGGGGATTCCCAATTACAAATTCAGCAAACCCAACTTGAGTATCAAAATGACGCAGAAATAATACAGTATTTGAGAAGTCACTGAAGTCTTACTCCTGTGCAATATTATGCCTAACGAACCATCTAGAAGTGAATAAAGGATTAATGTTTTATAATAAAGTAATTACAAAACTATATAAAATAAAAAGGTAATTATAAAAGTCATCAACAATTTAAATTCTGTTATAAGTCATTTCTTGTGTGAAGGTCATTGTAGCTTCAAGGTACTGATTTTCTTTTTGTCATCTTTCCTACAAGAAGAAAAGTAAGCAAAATGAGACTCAGCTTTTACTCAAAAATAGACCAAGAACATATCAATTGCCAGAAAGAGGATTTTTATGGAACTATGAAACATGATATTCATTAATCTCATTTATGCCAAACTACACTTTTGTATAAATCAAATACCTTGATTTGAGATTTGTTGTATGCATCCGGTCAATGATGACGCTGTTACAATGGGTAAAAGATTCCTCTGCACATTCTTCAAATGTCTGAAAATAGAAAATACAGTTTAGAATATAGAAAATTACAGATGCACTGACCCATCCATTTTTCCTTTTTTAAAAATTATTTTTATACTCTGTTTTTCATAAAACATAGGCAGCTCTGAATGTATCACATACAACAAAATAAACAGGGAGTTCAGAAACGCAAGCATTATGATGACTGTGGATAAAGGCAGGTTTTCAGGTACAATAACCATGTACAACATATACTCGGAGGGAAGGTGGAAAAAGTCCACAAGGAGAAGCTTGTTATATCATGTACCCAGATGTGCCTGATCTTCACATTTTCCAGTGGAGTTCACTGATATACATTTATTATGCCACAGGGGATAAACTGCTTTGTCTAAGAACTACGTGCACACACATACACTCTTTCAGATCCAGTGAGGATTACTACCTGCCACTGAAATAATTGGTTCATAAAGCAATAATGTTCAAAATGTGTAAGCATGAAATCATATGTATTTACAGCAGAAAATGACATCTGAACAAACTCAAGACTTTACTAATACGTTCAAACTATCTGTCGGGCATGGATCCAACCTTTGCAATACTGTTCAACTGTGTCATTTTGACTGCAGTTTGAAATATTGCGTGTGTGTGTAGTGTTATCAGTGGTCTATTTCTGAATCTGTCACTGAATCTGTATCATAGCATCTGAGAGGTATTTATTGTCTGAGGCCCTCTGCCCAGTTAAATGAATTGAAGCTGATGGTAAAGTGTATTTCCTGTTCTTTTCAAGGCTGGATTATTACTGGGACATTATAGATTGGGAGTTCAGGATGCACCCTGTACTGATTCAGTTTGCTGAGGGACAAAACAAAATAGTATCAATCCCGAAGCAAGTATATTGTAGACCATAAATCTTACCCACACTGAACTTTTTCATAAAGAATCCCCCTTAAATTTGGTGTGGACTTCAATTTTGGTTTTGATTTTTTTCAAGTTCTTTACTGAACAATTTTTACATTAATTGACTCAGTTTCTTCTCTCATTTGCTACCAGTATACCATTCATATTTAAAGCTTTCATTTATTTGAACAGTAGGTTGAAAAATATAATTTCCATTTCATAGGAAATTCCAACAGTCCCATTTTTTCCTAACTCAGCATCAAGACTAAAATCCAACATTTCAGAAATATTTGTAGTAATATTTAAATTGTTCAATCATATCACTTTGTTACTTTGTTGAAACAAAGAGAAAGTAATGTGTTATAAATATCATAAAATTAAGATAAATAGTATAATATAGTTTAAAAGTCTAAACGACTACTCTCTAATGTTGTTTTAACTTCATTAACCCACAAAGTTAAAAACGAGCTTTGCACATTACTGACATAACTTTTTAAAACAATTTTAGTAGTGTAAGACCAGAATGAAATCTGAAGAAATTCTCTTCTTCGTCATTCAAAAATATGACAAAATCTGTTTGAAGAACTTTTTGAATTTAATAAGACGGCAATTTAAAAGTAAACTAGCTTCTTTTTTTATCGGTTCTTAGGTAATTTGACTCAATTATACTCCTGAAAAAGCAAGATACTTCAAAATCTGGAAATATTCTTCTGCTGCCTAAGATGTTCATCTTGTTGGTTCATGACTGTAAGTAGCCAAAGTGTAGGTGTATAAAGCAAGGATGAGTATAGTCCCCACACTAATTAATGAGACTTTAACCTACACACCAGATAATGTTCCAGCGTTGGTTACATACTGTGAACGTATTTCCTTACAGCAGCTCACAAGACCAGGTTATCATTACATGAGGCTTCAAAAGCCAGGCAGATGGTATCTGGTACTAATGTGATACGCACACCTATTCAGTCCTCTCACCTTTCACTGATGTACTTGCAGCTGTGTGCATACTTGTGCACATCTTTTAAGTGTGCATATATACAAACAGTATAGCCAGATAACAAACTAGAAGACATGCATCATTTTTGTCAGCCACAGGTAAGTACTTCATCCTGTCAGCAGAGACTGTAACTGAAGGTAAACAACAGTTCTACTGAATATTCAATTTATCCTACAATGTGTCAGTAAAAATAACAAAGACTTTTTTGCTATAAATAATACAAATTACACTTTCAGAATTTCATCACTTCAGCAATGCTGTCAGAAGTATGTATGTAAAGCAAAATGCTCTGTAATATCAGTATTTCACATGTCACTTTGACACCCTCCACGGCTTTTTATTTAGGCTCCAGTGGTTAGAGTGAAGATGGGTGAAGTGGCATTAAGTACCTCAAGTGCTTTACTGTCAGCTCTCATTCTGGACATGCTTGTCCAGGGACAGCCTAAATATCTCTCTCTATGACATAACATTACACAATAGCCAACCCTCAACTCTGGCTATTGTGAGTACTGGAGGAAACTAAATAATTTATATTTGATTTTGGAAAAGTTATTTTGCAGGAACTTTTAATTAAGAAATAACTACAGGTCTCTGTAGCAAAAGCGATCATGTCTGCCAAACAGTTCCAAAAAGTCACATTAGAATGGGTGAGAAATGGGATTTTCATGTTCATACTTCCTTTACTTCTTAATTGAATAATAGTAGAGGATGACCAAGGCACAATGCCTTTCTACATTTAGATTCCTAGTAGACTGTAGACTATTGTAACACATCTCCCTAGCAACACAGGCTACTGAAAGCACATCAGATTTATCCTCTGCTCACTAAAATTGCTTAGTATAAAATACTGAATTGAGTTCAAGCTCACAGACTCCTCTAAAAGCATTCAGTTATCTGGGCCTGTTTGAACAGGAATGGCAGTTTGGACTATGAACACTTCTCAGTGATGGGAAAGTTAATATGTGCAGATGGAACTGCCTTAGAAATTGGTGCAAACTGCTATTGAGCTCCTCCAGAAACAAATGGCCATCATGAACTTTGCTTTTTCCAGCCCACATGCAAGGTTTAATCATTTGATTTGTCTTTAATATATTTATCTTCTCTAACAGATATAATAAATAAAAGTATACATCATTTAAAATAAGACATTCCAGGCTTCCTTCTACAGAAGAAGGGCAAGGGGACAAGCTGCATATTGCAAAATGCAGTTTATTGGCTAATGCTCATAATTTATTAGCACAAGTGATATCAAAGGCCACTTCCAGAGTAGCTGATCCACGTGAACTTTGTCACCCTTGTCAGGCCCCTTAGGAGCGCTCTTGATTTTGACAGAAATAGGTAGAAGGCTCAAGACACAGGCGACAAAATGCTTCAGAGAGAAAAATAATGAATCAATAAACAAGTCAATCAGAAAAGTAGATTATCGACACAGTTCTTCCTCATGCTCTGTACCTGCATGCAGCAGTTCATTGTCCTGTGCTTAAAAGGAGTTGCTGTTCTGACAACATAAATTCTGTTAAAGAATTTTAGTTATTTAACAGGTGAATAGATTTTAGTAACTTACTCTAGTTTTATTACAATATTTTTTCCTATGGGATCCTAAAAGCTTGTTACTGTTTCTCATAAAGCACTTCTAATCATCGATATTGATTTTAGTATGCCACATTATTACTTAGATTTATTTTTGCATTTTGTGTAGGATTTAGGTATTAATACCATTTAAAAGAAATGAGAAAGAGTGTTCTGCTTCAAAATTTCACATTAAAAATAATTAGCTTTTCCTTTCATTTCCAGACAATACAGAAGTGTTTACATGGAACTAAAGTATTTATATTTAAAACATTTCTTCTGTTCTTCTGAGTTAAAGAGTTCAAATAAATAAAGAATAACAAGGCCTTTCTTTTGGGAACATCCACGTAACAACAAAGCTTCCTTTCACCTCAATGGGAATCTAGCTGAGGTGTAAGTAAGGCCTATCAGAAATTTAAGCAGATACACAGTTCATTTTCAGTTATCAAGTGTTAACCTAAACCAGTTAAATAATCCAGGCAATAAAGCTTTGACAAAAAACATTTTCTTTGTGAGAACCTTTAAGTATTCCATCCCGTATAATTAAGACACTTGTTTTTCTTTGTTGAGGCTAAATTTTTGTTAACTCGGTTCTGCCCAGTACCTTCCACTTAAGTTTATCTGCCCCAGACAGTATCTACACAGAATCACAGAATCATTTAGGTTGTAAAAGACCTTTAAGATCATCAAAGCCAACCAAGGTCAACTGTAAACCTAACACTGCCAAGTGTCTGCACAAAGAAAATCTTGGAGCAGAGTCTCCTCCAGCGTACTTTGAAGGCTATTCTGGTCAGTGTTCTGCAGCAATATAAGAAGTGTGGTGGTAAAGAAAGTGAAGCATTTTTCAAAAAGAAATTAATCCTTTTACTTTCCATGCATTCCATGTCAAATAATTTTTCCACAGAAGAACATTTCTTTTTACAACAAGGATTAAAGGAAATTTAGTGTTCTACTCTCTGTCACTAGTGGATCTGATCCATATTTACTGCAGAGACATCAGAAGCAATCAGACTGAAAGAAGAAAAGATTTATTTCTCTGTCTTGGAATAAGTGGTGTGTGCTTCAGTGTGCCTTGTCTTTAGGGTTTTTTAAAGCTATATACTAATGCAAAATGAGCTCTATTTCCATACTGTGAATGGATAGGTACAGCAGGCCAAAACCCAATGTTGCAATTCAAAACACTACACTTTTATCTTATAAATTATCTGAAAAGCACCTGAGAGAATAAACAAATTAAATTTATGTCAGATTTATAGAATGCCTTTATATGGATTTCCAAAGCACTTTCAAACCAGAAATTACTTCCCACGTACTAGAAAACAGCCATTTCAGGTGTGGTGTATGAACAATATTAAATGGTGAACACAGTGCTAGATATCAAGTTAAGCCAAGGAGAGCATGATAATACTAAGTACTTTTACACTGCATGAAACAAGGAGGTCTAAATCTGACGTTGAGGCCCCTAAGCCACTGTTACAGTAATAACAAATAGGAATGATGTTATAACATCCTCTTTGAGAAATGTAAGACAAGTGAAAAAATACATAAGAATTTTCTCTTCATGAAAATACATGATAGATTTTACAGTAATTCCATTTTAATCACATATCAGAGTATATAGCAAAGGTAGCACAAACTAGAAGGAGGCTGATGTTCTTGAAACACTTCTGACTAGAAGCCAAAATGTTAATTAAGCACCAAAGTACTTGGAAACATGATCTCCCAGGTCATTTCCAATCTAAGCACTAACAAGCCTGACCCTTCTTCACAGAGAACTCAGTATATAATGCATATCTTCTTGGTTGTTTTGTCAAGGGAAAGAAGGATGTGGTACCATAAGGACTTCAGTAATTAAGGAGAAATTAAATCAGGATCCTTTGAGTCTGTCCATTTTTTTTTTCAATACAGTATAAATGTATCCATTCACTTCACTGAGGCTTAGATAACATCAAAAGTAGGTGGGAGTAGGTTGTACATATCTCAAGTGTAGAATTTGCATTATGACAGCAAATTAACTTCTCAGAATAGACTTCTAAACCACAAATTAACATCAAATACCAAATTGCCATGGACTTTTTATGTAAATTCTTATGTATTCTACAGGAAGGTAGTATCATAAGGGAATCATAACTCAACATACATTATACCCTTGGCAGCTTTTCAACCAAGCAAGGTCTCTGAACTGTGCAAATCATCACTTCGACCTATTCTCATTAGGGTTTATGGACCAAAATTTATTATATTTCTCTCGTAAGTCATTACAAAGTCAATGGAAAGTGTATAGAAAACTACCAAATCAAAACACCAGTACCTTAGCAAAGAAGTGGACAGACATTTATTCAATTGATACAAAGCCAAACAGGTCTCACTTCTTAGAACATTGGTTTAAAATAATCTGTTTTATTTCCACCTGGAGGACTTAATTATCTACAAGCCCCACTATTCCTGTCTATAAAGAGCTTCTGGTATCTACTAATAATTTATTAATTGGTAAGGAATTATTAAAACATGGACCTCTAATACATAATTTGACCTCCTACTTAAAATACTGATCTGTATGCTCTCCTTATAAGTATCAGCTAAATAATTAAATTCTAGTGATCTAGTTAATCTAGCCAGTTAATTACTAATGTGACAGTACCTCAGGAAAAAAAATCTGCAGTAAGTTGATCTTCTGGTTACCCACTCAGCTGTGGGTCTGCAACATAATCACCTATCTTTTGAACTCTTAACGACATCGTAGGAACTGTTATCACTTTATCTATGTTCTGTAATGTTCCAACCACACTATTGATTTGCAATAAATAATAGTTGCAAGAGCTCACCTCATGGTACTGCTAAAGGCCCTAAGTCATAGTACAGTCTTTATCAGACCTGGACGATGCTACTTTCTATGGCTTGTGTAATTCCCAGGGTCATCAGCGTATTTCACAGTTCGTGCTTTGAAATTATGTCAATAAAAATGCAGCTAACAAAGACAATCCAGCACTAGGAAAAAAAAAGGAGAAAATAACCACTGAAAAAATGTCACCAAACAATAGAAATAAGCCTTTATTCATTCCTCCGAGGAGAACTGTTCTCATTTGCAGAGACGCAGGACATTCAGCAAAAGTTCCGGTAGAATAGTGCCTCAAAACTGTGATTTTCTTTCTTTCTTTTTAGTTTGCTTTTTACATGAAACAGTACTTTCTAAAACATTAGTCTTTCTTAGGCTGTGGTAGTGGCAAAACAAGCAAGGAATGTGATAATGGCAGTTGACTGTGAACACTAACAAAGTCCCTGGCGGATTTTAGATTTTGCACCATCTGCTACAACCTACAGTTCTACAAGTTAGCAAAGGAACAGAACTCAAATATGAAACCTATGCCCTGTTCCAACAAGAACAGGATTGATGTTTCTAAACAGAGACGCCCTGTAATTAGGCCCAGTAATTTTTTTTCCTTCAAAGGCCACCACAGCACCCACAAAGGAATATTTACTACATAAAACATAAGCCCTTTTCTAAAGTGTTTCTATATGAAGTCTGAAACCTCAGTGTAGATACCATTTATGGTCTAATAATTGCATTAACATAATATCTAGCATAAATCAGCAAATGAATCAGAACTCTTTTTCAGTTGGAGGGGAAGTTCTATTTCTATTAATTATGATTCCTGTCGCTGGTTGGCGTGCAATGGCACAAGACCTGGGAGAAATATTTGGATTATAATTTGCTTATAAATGCATAATATTTTGTCCAAATGGTGAATTGTATCACATATAATCTGATCTAACAGCAGCTGAAGAAACTTCTCGCATTTATCTTGGACAGTGTTTGTCATTCATCCTGCCTGTCAACACAGCACGAAGACACTGAAACAATTTATTTTCTTTCTATTTGGACAATGCAAATTTTGCCACGGAGGTGGTTAAAACTTTCCTCAGCTTTTGCAAGCTGAAAAGTGCTTGGTCCATATGGATGAACTGGAAGGTGTGACTGGAAGCATTGTTCCTCCTTGCTTTTGCATTGAGATAGTAGTGAGGTTCTGACTCCTACACATCAAGGAAACGACACATCCGTTCTTTACTCTCTTGAGAATTATTTACACTGTCCCAGTTTTCAAGAAGGCTTAGGAGGAATACCCTGGAAATTACAGGCCTGTTGGTCTCATTTCAGTGCATGGAAAAATTATGGAGAAGGTTATTCTGGGAGATATTGAAAAACACTTAAGAGACAACGCAGTCATTGGTCACAGCCAATATGGTTCAAGAGGGGAAAGTACTTTCCAACTAACTTAATTTCCTTCACTCAAGTCACCAAAGGAAGCCACTAGATGAGGTGAAGTTTTTTCATTTGGGAAAAAGAAGATTTTGATACTGTCTCTCACAGTATCCTTCTCGCTATTCAGCATACAGATACACAAGTCCAAAACATGCTGGGTGAACAATGGGCTGACAGATTGGGCTTAAAATGCTATGGTAAATGGGGTTCCATCAGGCTGGCTGATAGTCATCAGCGGGGTTCCCTAGAGCTCAATTTTAGGGCCAGTACTCTTTAATGTTTATATAAATGGCCTGGATGCAGAAGTCAAACGTATGTTAAGTAAGTTTTCTGATAATTCTAAATTAGGAGGAGCTGTGAACTCCCTCAAGGATAAAGAGGCTTTACAGAGAGGTCTGGATAGACTACAGAGCTGGACAATCATAAACCATATGAAACTAAACAACAGCAAGTGTTGGAATCTAAATAAACCCAGGCTGATGGAAGGATGTTTTTTAATAGTCCTTTATGTTGTACAAAAGAAGTGAATTGTTAATTTGGGGCTAAAATACAGTTCATACATTGAATCAACACAGGCGAACTTGTGACACTTCCACAATATCTACATCTTCCATTAGAAATCACTTCTTCTGCCTGGGAAGCAGATGTGAGTGAGAAGATGCAACTTACAGCAGAGATTACAAATTATTTCCAGTCTAGTCTTGGAAGAATTTCACTACTTCGTACCATGATGAACAGTCCAGCCCCTTGAGTGCTGTAGATGCATGCAGAAGGCATGCATTTAAAAACTTAATATTACAAGTTTGGCAGTTTTATAAAAAGCTATCATTCCAGAACTGGTACAATGTCTGAGGAGCAGGCACAATTATTTTTAAGACAAAGTCCAAACAATATAATGTGTGTAATTATAGGACTAGTTTTATCAGATGATCATGGAAAGCTACAGCAAATACTGAAGGAAAACTAATCAAGACCATTAAATGAAAATGGAATAAAATGCACCACTGATTTATGAAAGCTAGTTCATTTCAAACTACTTTCATAGCTCCTTTTGTTAAGACCTCTGGTGAGACCCCACCTGGAGTATTGCGTCTAGCTTTGGAGTCCTAAGCACAGGACCTATTGGTGCGGGTCCAGAGGAGGGCCACAAAAATGACTGGAAGCATGGAACACCTCTCCTATGAAGAAAGGGTGAGAGAGTTGCGGTTCTTCAGCCTGGAGAAGAGAAGACTCCAAGGAGATCTTATTGTGGCCTTTCAATGCTTAAAGGGGGCTATAAGAAAGACAGGGACAAACTTTTTAGCAGGGCCTGTTGTGATAGGACAAGGAGTAATTGTTTTAAACTAAAAGACTGTAGATTCCAACTAGATATAAGGAAGAACGTTTTTTACATTGAGGATGGTGAAACACTGGAACAGCTTGCCCAGAGATGTGGTAGGTGTCCCATTCAATGTCAGTTTGGACAGACCTCTGATCAGAACCTGATCTAGTTGAAGATGTCCCTTCTCACTGCAGTAGTGGAGTAGATGATCTTTAAATGACCCTTCCAACCAAACCATTCTATGATTCCAAATAGATCATCTGAACAACAGAAGAAATGCATTGCCAGTTAAATGAAATACTACAAGTAAATGTACAAATTTCTTATCTAAAATAGTTAGGAATGTGGAACAACTGACTGGGTAGTTTACAAGTATCTATTCCTACATGTACCTTTAGCCTAAAAACTATAAGCTCACTTAAATCTTGTGGTGGCTGACAGCAAACCAAACTAGTTTAAACAAATCTTTTTGCATCAATAACTAATTACATTCTTGTTCTGCCTCAGATTGATAGTTCCATGATAGTGTTTAATTAGAATTGTTTTTAAATTATCCTTAAGAAATGGTCTAAGGGACAGATGCTACTGATCACGTGGCACCATGATGACTGTGCGAGTACAAAATGGTCATCACTGTGATGTATTGTGAATACATTCACAATATGCTGCGAATGTCTCCAGGAATCTCTTTCAAAGGTGAGACTGCAGCATGTCTAGTTCCATTTGGATTTTTAGTAATTTTGCAGATGGTACCTGTAGATTATGTGAAGCTCAGTCTTCTGCTGGGAGGAACTCTAAATGGCTCCTAGGAACATAAAGGCTCTAAGAGCAGAGCTGATTGATAGCACCAAGTATCAAGATCATGGTTTGTGTCTCAACTACAGCCTTGCGCTGCTGACAACGCAAACGTACTAACAGGGAGGAAAACCCAATAACTATCTGTTTTGTTATCATTTTTTTTACAGCTGGTATAGAACAACAGATTCAGGGCAATGCAGGCAAACAGCACTCTATTTAGGCCTCTCTTCATGCGCTGTTGCTTTCTGTTCTAAGCATGTGATAAAGAACCATACCTTTCTTTTTTCTTTTTATATTTCAGGGATATTTACATCTGGAAGAGAATTTACACCAAAGGCCTAACCTGATGAATCATAGAATCATAGAATCATAGAATTATCTGGGTTGGAAGAGACCTCCAAGACTGAAATTGAATGCTGAATTGCTCAACACAGCCTTGAAACTGTATCTAAATTGAACTAAGCAGGAATGAGAGCTCTACATTTTTTTTAATTTCAAATCAGGAAGATCTAGAATTTCAAAGCAACATAAAAATTCTCCAAATTATGTTCCCACAGAGGACAGAACTATGGAGAGGTTTATCACACAGGAAAAACAGTCGTTTGATACTGAAAATTTCAATTTAATGGTAATTTTTATTAAAAGTAAAACATAATTAAAAATGTATTAGTTGATAAAGCTAAGAGAAGCAGCATAAAATGAAATGTTCAAAAGACAGAACAATTCTGGCTCAAATATCCCAGTAGCGAAAGCTCAGATTTATACTTTCACTGTCATCCCAAAAGATAACAATGGCTCACTATAAAGTGAACTATTTATGTAGGAGTCTGAACTAGCTACTGAATGAAATGCAGCCACTGCAGGGTGCAATGCAGCAGCTATTAAGCTGTGTCTGCCTATCAACTGTTCCGAGAAGGGGAAAAAACAGAATTCTGAAGGCAACAGAAAAACTGGGCGAGTTTATGTCAATTAATATGATTACTCTGGTGATTGTAGCAAACAGCACTACACCATGATCTCAGAGATGTAGGTCTCATTCAAAAATAAGCCAGGCCACTATTAGTTAGATGGATGTTTAATACACTGTGCATTTTTCATATTGCTATTCCACCAACCTCCTAGCTGTTTAATTTGTTGGTGGCAAAGTGGAAGTCTAAACATCCCTGAGATCTGTTCATTGATGCCTAAGACCTCACTGGCCAGAGACACTCTCTCACATGGTGTAAACAAGTCCCTCCCAGGACCCTATTCCTGTATGGGAGGCATGCACTTGGTGTCCGCGTTCTTTGCCAAAAGGTAACCTGATTCCCCTAGTCCTAAAGTCTATGTGAAGGGTTTTCACTGCTCATAGATGGGTAAATTGTCCCTGAACCTAATTTGCAAATGCCGTTGTATTGCAATTGGCCCTTCATGAATCGGAATGACTTATTAATATCCCTCCAACTATGGACTGTTTCTTGTGGTAATAATATTTCCGTATTTAACTGAAGCATGACATTTAACAGCAAGAAATTAAGCAGATGTATTTGAATATATTTAGAGATTACTGGAAGTAAATGTATTTGACACCTGCTAAGCAGTATGTGCCACCTCAGAGAGACTTACATTAAAAAGTTTGCTGGAGAGGACAGAAAAACAGAGAACCTTGCCTTAATGCATATGAAGCTTCCACCTCTGTTGACTCTCACTTGCAGTATATAATGACACATATGCTTCCTCCTTAAAAAGTGATACACTTCCATTTTTCAGGATGTTTAACTCTCTCTGATTAGCATGACCATAATACCACAACCTTCTATTAGCAGGGTATGTTTAACTGTCATTTAATAACTCCAGACTTACAGAAGGTGCCCACAGTATGAGAGGTGAAAAGACTAGAAAAATGTTTTTTTCCAAGAAAGAAAGAAGACTAGATGGACAGGTCCTGGGATCCACCATAGCAGTTACACAATAATCAAGGACTTCATTAATTATTAAAGAGTGCTGCTGGAATATTCTGCATTTTTTGGTAACCAGTGTAAGCCAACTCTGCTGGAAAACTAGGGAAGCTGCAAGCGCTGATCAATTTGATAGATTTGGCAGGCATAGGAAACAATACAGGATGGAAGCAACTCAAAAAAGTTATGTTTTGACATCTTTCACTCAGAAAAATATATACTGTCTCAGTAAGGTGTAGTACCAATATGGTCAGAAAGATTTCAGAGGTCTATGTATTGTCCATTGTAATATTTATCCATGAACAGCTGAGTGCCTTAGTTGAAGAAATACCTCTCTGGATGGCACTCTGATAAATAGAGAAAAGTGAAATTAAAAAGCTGTTGTCCCACACAAAGAATTGTCACAATTAACTAGAAAATAATTTTACTGACGTACTGTACTCTCAGTTTTGACATCAAATGCTTGTGCATTACTTTCATTGACTTAGCAACTGTAAGTAGTCCTGACAGTCGATGATGTTCTTTGTCTGATTATCTACATCCTAATGCATAGAAATCATTTGTGTCAATCTTTGTATATCTGCAGTATAGGGAAGGTCCTGACTACTTACAAGTTTGTCTCTTTTGTCTCTGAATTCTACAGTAAACTTCATGTCCTGTCCTTTTTTTGCAGTTGACTTCATTGCAGAGCAAAGCATTTCAAATATTTATATCTCCTCCACATTACAAAAATAAGACGATAATGAATATTCCTATCATTTTAACTATTACTTCGAAAGCATCATTTAAAAATTTCAAGATTAGTAATTTAGTGGTAAGCTTATGTATAGGTAGCATCTGTGGAACTTGTGAACTTGTAAAACAGTAAGACCTAATAATGGTTTGCAAGTATCATCAAGCTTTTTGCAAAATATCCCTATTTTAAAAATACTTCATTCTCACAGGTTTTGTCTCTCAGTTTTATAGACCCGTGAGGGAGCAAGATCTTAAAAAACCTCAAGACATGGGGGCAAACATTCCAATGTTTTTTTTCTTTCCCTACCTTCTCTACCTACTGTGTCCTCCCAATCGAATGCAAAATTAATTGGCCCTTTTAGCCTAAGTTTAAGTTCTGGAGAAATGTTTTAATTTCAGTTGTTATAAACATGATTAATAAAATTGGCTTCATTACATTATCTTCCAGATAAAACATTCTTCATATTAGAGATAAAAAAATAGATAATAAAATTTCAGAAGGGATTTGGGCATCACCTTTCTACATGATTTATGACACACTTATCACAGTACAACCCTTTCATATGGCCTGATTGAGTGATTTTCTTTTTTACACTCTGGATTAACAGCTTGCCTGTTTTACAGAAAGGAGTAAGTATAAACAGTAATTATATTTGTTTCATTAATATAAGAGCAGGGGCACAGAAATGCCTTTCTATGGAAGAGTCAGAAGTGTCTTGTTACCTTCAGTAAAATATTTCCTTCTAGGGGGTTTCAGTCAGCTGTCAAATAGCTGGTAACTGTCTAATTTGTTGTGGCAATAGGCTGTATCCTTTCTCTCATCATTAGACAATGTTTTTTCCTCCCCCACAATATACCTTTACATGTAATAGGAGCAAAACATTTCTCCTTATGGCTGTGCTAAGGAAGAATGTGATAGTGCAGTGAACGAAATTGTCTGTTAAGCTGTTTTGTGCTTGGGTGACTACCCTTTTCCAGCTGTCTAGCTTCAATAGCAGCTTGAGATATACAGAATATTGTTTGCATACATGTTTGGGGCCAGGGGAATGTGTATCTTAGCAGTAATTAGTTTCCCAGAAACAATGCTTCCTGCTCCATCTGCAGAGTACCAGGTAGGTAGATTATGGTTTAGTGAATTACACCCAAGGGGTATCTCTAACCTTCAAACTTTCTACTATATTATTTCATTTTCCGACAGTTTAATACAGTTCCTGATCATTAATATGATTTTAATATCTTCAAAAGGGTAATAATGTTGTGGGGTTAAGATAGTAGAAAGGAATAAAATAGCCATCACCATCGGTGATTCACTGCTGGCACCTCAAGAAAATATATTTTATCACCCTGGTAACAGGTAAAGAATCAAGTCATTCAGTTCACAGACCTGTAAAAAATTCTTTTAATACCATTTCTATTTGTTCCCACTCTTGCTTCTTCTCTGAGCACTGTGCCAACAGGCCCCACTCAGCCTCACGTTTGCAGACATGTCTCATCAGCTACAACCTTTCCTCAGTAATGTGATTGACACCTATACCATGTGCCTGGGGGAACTGGGGCTGAGGGGCAGTGACTGATAACAAATTAACTCTGTGCTTTGCTCAGGAGATGCAAAAGCATGACTCAACACGTCTTGTCGGGATAGCTCTCAATCACTTTGTAATTCTCTTCCTAATTTGCCCTGTATTTCTTTTTTTTCATTTTAGATTTTTACCAAAGTTTAAATACATACTTGCAGTTCTGAAGTGATCACACTGGTTTCTAGAGATGGCGATCTCTGCCTTCTGTTCTCCTAAGTTTTGTCTGGTTTGCAGGTAGTGGAAATCAGTACAGGAGTCCTGTAGCCAACACAGGTCACCATCTAACGCTATACAAACATGTCACTGTGGCATTGCACCTTCACAAATAAAACACAGCCGATAGGCAGAACTGGTTGGCCTACATGCAATGCCACATTGAAGAGGCCAAACTGCTTTCAGGACTGAAGATAACATCTGTATAGGACTGTAATATTCTCCACGTACAGTTCAGTTCACTTAAGAATTAGCTCAGAAAACTGTCTTGCACAATATAGGCTCAACATCAGACTTGCAAGTCTCTAAAGGAAAATCTGCCTTCTCTCTTGCATTGTAGTTGCCAAAGAGTACAAGGCATAACAAAGACTCCATTGGGTGACCTTCCACTACCAACACTGACCATCCCTTCCCATCATTTTCTGTCTTTGAACCAGTTAATTAACTGTATGATGACTTTTGCTTTTACCTATGGCTGGTTAAATTAAGAACCCATGATAACGGAACTTGGTCAACTACTTCTGAAAAAAAAGTATATCAGAAAAACCAGGATACCAAATGATTCTTCCATGCCCACAGACAAGGACGCCTTCAAAGACTGGTAGCCCATCTGTAAGATCTGACTTTACTTGGTGTGGTTTTTGAAAAGCAATGCACCATATTTGATTAGGGACTACTTATACACTTAAAATAGTTTCTATCAATCCATTTGCTTGGTAGAATCGTTTGGCTTTCCTGAAAACCTTTGAAGTCAGTGTAGCTAAGAAATCAATTCTTTTAATTGTGGTAGGAAGGCCTTCTAAGAAGACAACATAAGAGACTGATTCTTTTTGACTGCCTAAACCACTTGTTTTGCTGCCTTAACAGCACTGTTGAGACTGCAGCAGAGAGTGTCCTTCAACATCTTATCTCACTCTCGCAAGCAGCCCAGCTGCACTTTCTGCCCAGGGAGGTCATGCTGCAGTCTTGCTGGTAGGGTGAGCAGTGGCGTAATGGTACCTTGGACTCTCCTCAGACCCCTAAGCCCCTCCAAAACTTAGTTCCAGAACTTTCCTAGAAGAAGCACTGCACAGGCCCACCAAAAACCTATAACTAACATTCTGCAAGGGAGGCCATTGACAGCAGTGTACTCGCCATCCTGGGAGAGAGGCGGACTGGAGCGTGGGTGGTGTCCTTGTCCTCTCTCTTTCTCTCCCTCTCCTGCTCTGTTTCCTCTCTTTCTTTCATTTCCCTTTTAGCAAGCCAATGCCAGTCTTATTCCTAGGAATACTTGTGCAAATAAACTCCTTTTTGGACCAACAATTTGGTGTTTTGTCTGGTGGGTACTGAACCCATAAAACTTACGGGGAGACCCAGAGTCTTTTCCTGGCGACACCAGGACTGTCCGTGCTGGGTCACAGCAGAGGATCTCCATGGATATCTGCTGCGTAGCAGCAACTGAAAGCCTTGTCCAATATGCAGCCCTGTAAGAAGCAGCCTCTGTCTTTGACACATTCTGTCACAGTTCCAACTGCCATGGCAATAGTCAATATACAAAATTACTTTCCTACAGGCCTGGATCCTGCATGCAACTTGCAGAGTTAGGCCTACAAACTCTGGCTCACTTGATTGCCTCACTCCCTTCACCTTACATCACTCTCCTGTTTAGTGCTACTAAATTAAATAAACATTACAAGCAAGATGATTATGAAGATAATTAACAAATCAAGTTGTTGAAGTATTTATTGCTCTGGCCTGATCCTTTACAAGTTTCCTTAAAAAAAAAGCCATCTAGTTCACATTCACCAGTAATTAGCTTTAGCTTTATTGCATTGTAAATACTGCTTTAATTACTGCACTATTTAATCCAGAAGATCAAATTCAATTGCAGTGACTTAAATGGTATTCTTGTGCCACCAGTTTTTTCTTTTCTTAATTCATTTTAATCTTAACTTCTTTTAAGATAAATACACAACAAAGATTGGGAAAGACATCTGTATGTTCTTTCATGATTAAAATCTTAAACAGGGCTTCTCTAAGAGGGGATGAACTCAATTGTTTGTTAGGCAAAAAGCACACTCCAGGGAACTGCCATAATGGACCTGTGCTAGATTACAGTCATTTTCTATTCTACTAGCATAAAGAGACAAGCACTCAGACACAGAACACTAGCAGAATGCTTTCTTGACTTACAGCAGCTCCAACTGCTGTATAAGCTTTACACCACCCATTATGTCTCTATCCATCCAAACTCAATGACAAGATGCAATTTCAGTCTAGTAGATGTCATCAATAAGAAATTCAGATGAGCTTTAGCTGTTTTACCCATACACAAGGTTAAGCAAAGGAAGACAGTGCAGGAGAGAATGCTAATGCTCCTCACTCCTAGCTCAGTCTTCTGTTCATGCAGAATTCATAGAATCATAGAATCACAGAATCTTCCAGTTGGAAAAGACCTTTGAGATCAACGAGTCCAACTGCACCCATCAACCACTAAACCATGTCCCTCAAAAACTCATCTACCTGTTTTTTAAACACCTCCAGGGATGGTGACTCAAGCACCTCCCTGGGCAGCCTGTTCCAGTGCCTGACCACCCTTTCAGTAAAGAATGTCTTCCTAATATCCAGTCTGAACCTCCCCTGCTGAATTCACATGGGGAACCCAACTCAGTGGAGCCATACAAAGTGCTAGGGTACATGCTCTCCAGACACTGGGGAATATAAACTCCTCAACAGTTCTAACTCTCTCTATCCTACAGAATCTGGTGACAGACATGATCTGCTACAATTCATCTGTTTCTGCATCTGAGTTTACCAAAAGCTCTCCGACTAAAAGAGAATGGTTTTATGCCCATTACAAGAACTGTTACAAGCTAAGCCTTTTCAGATGGTAGAGTAAATGCTGCTTTCTCCTCCATGCAAGGCATTATAATTTTAAGAATGCAAGGAAGCATGTCTATTTATCTGATGATCTCTCGACAGATAAAAACACTTCAGTTCTCTTTTTCCGGCTTTTACAACAGATGGTAGCTATACAGTTTTGGCTGGACTAGGAGATACTTCCTATCTGAGATATCCATTAGGTTCTAATTATCTGCAAGAAGAAATGTGTGGAACTCCAGCACTTCAGGCTTTTAAAACTAGAATAGACACGGCCCATAATTTGCCATAATGGAGGATACCAGCACGTAAAGCCCTTCATCTCCTACTGGAGTTCATATTGTTGAGTCATGAGGGACTAGCTGTGTTTAGTGTGTATAGTGATCATAGAATCACAGAATGGTTTGGGTTGGAAGGGACCATGAAGGTCATCTAGCCCAACTCCTCTGCAGTTAGCAGTGACATCCAGGTCTTTGATCATCCAGAACTATTAATCAAATTTTTTTTTCTAGACCCTGGAAATTACAGTGAAAATGTAAATGTAATTAGACTGGAATTGTAGAGAGTTTTGTGTAACACACTAAATAATAATATCAATTATTTTCCTAAAAGAAGGTCTCCTTTTTTTTCAGTTATTTGTCTTAGTCACAGGATGGTACACTAAGTCTATTCTCTTGAAAGATCAAAGTTTACAAATTAATTAAGATGAGTTAATAGGACACCTGAAAACATTAGGAAGACTGAGATAGAATAATTTATATCTGTATTTTTGTATTATGTCAAACCCCCCTATAAAACTATGCAGGCTACTTGATACTTTTCCTTAAAAAGGAAAGAGGAAGATGTTACCAAATCACGCAAACTAACTTCATTCTGCCCACTTCTTTCTCCTGTAGACGACAGCATGCCTTCACTTCTAGTCCTAAACTGCTGCAACTTTTGTTCTGTACACAACAATCAGAAAGAACCACTCCAGGCAGTACCAAGTCTGTTTACAACAAATACATGTGAATGAGAACTGAAACATACTGGTTTTGCTCTAACTGGTGGCTCTTAGTGTAAGAAGCACACTAAACACCACTGAAGGTTCCCCGCACTTCTCACTGTTGAAAGGTGATACCCCTGTATCCCCCACATGCTCCACTATGAAGCATTTGTGGAGTTCTTTTCTCAGGATGGCTGTGCTTCAACTATAACAGAAGCAGCACTCATTTGTAAAAAATCCATTTAATTATTTCGAGAACTTCAGATCAAAGCCACTATATAAAATTATGGCCATATCATGAAAGATAAATGAGTTTGCTTATAAAGCAGGCCTGCCAGATTTAATATATTTCACAGAATGCTTCATACAGGATACTGTGTCATAATTTGGATAGGAAAGATCTATGATTTAATCCTCCCAACCTCCATTAGAGGCTTTGTGCTACATACTCTATATTACCCACATGACCCCAATCCTCTTTCATCAAATGCATTTACTGTCCCAGCAACAGAAGGCTGGGGGTGGAAAAAAAATGTGCCTGTACAGCTAGGAGTGCTTTGATGCCATTGTAATGTGGGTATAAAATCAATGAACATATGTAGAAGCAGCTGCTCGCAGTTGTGAAGGCATGTAAAAAATACAGGACTGTTGAAGAAACTGATAGACTTTGTAATTAGGGAACTATATATTTTTATTGTATATTATGTGAACCCACAAAAAGTGATGCTTTCCTTTAGCACATTTATTCATTGCTCATTTACAACAGAGTAATTCCATCATGCAACAAACTTGAAGGTTTATGCCTAGTCTCTTCATCAAGAGTTACAAGTTCATTACACTAAATCTGTCTGACAGATAAACTAGATAGTGACAAAGACGGAGGTCATCACAGAGAAGGCTAAAAGGAGCTCTTTTATGGTGAATCCCCTGACCATATTTCAGTTCCCTATGATTAGCTTCTTACAAGAACTAGTGAAAATATTTTTTTGGTGCCCGGAGTTGGGATCCTAGAGTGGATTGTTTAAGGGAAGGCTAGAAACCAAGTTTGAGGTTTCTCTCTCACTTCACTGAGTACACACCTAGTCCTCCTGGATTATCTTCCCGATATTATCTTGATCTTTACCTTTGTTCAGAGAAGATGCGTATACCTTGCAGATCTTCACATAAGAGTCCTTCTCATTCAGTAGATGAGATTGCTGCTTTTGAATAAGAGTTAGACAAAGTAACTGTTATAGCAGAGAAGACAAGATATAGAATACTGCTGAATTTACCATACTGTGGACCTTTCAACTTTAAAGCAATCCAGGAGCTTTAACTGAAGAAATGCAAAGGTATCCAAAGCAGAGGACTATCAAAGGAGATACAACACACGAATGAACAACCATATATATTTCCACAAAAATTTCTTTAAAGGGTAAAGAGTGCATATTTTTGAGTCAACCTTGCATTGTAATGCGCTATCCTGGAAACGTGACTATTAAATTTAGCAAGGGTAGCATGAAGCCCCCAATGCATAAGCGTGCCAATACAGACTAGTTATCACTTACCCTCCCCTTGTGTGAAGCCACGAGAAAGACACCCAGCTTTGGCAGCCACTTAATGTGCAAAACGAGTAATCAAAATAAAATTGCTACCTTGTAGGGAAACTGGAAGAATTATCTAGCTAGCATGATAAAAGCACTTCTAAAGTGTATGCACTTTCAGTACAAACTAATTGAGCCCTTCCAGAGAAAGGGAAAATAGGATGTAATTATTATTTCTATGTCTGTCACTCATGTTCTAATTTGTTAATTAACATAAAATACCAGATGGAGAAACTAAGCAGCCTGATTGGAAGAGTTAGCTTTGCAGAAGCTGTATGCAGTACTCTGATGAGAGACGAGGCACAAAAAAAGAACAGTAGGTATTCCAGTAGTTTATCGCATTGATTCTTCATCAGATTGTTCCAGTAGAAGCACCATCAAGGTTTGAAAATCACTGGCACAATTAGTGGAGATTAACTTGATCCACAAGACTGATTGATATCTTGTAGAACCTGTCAAGGAACAGTTTCTTTGTACACAAGTGGACAGGTGCCAATTTCTGCTTTTGACATAAAATTTAACTTATTGGAAAGTTTATGTGTCCATGCAAATACTGTTAACAGTCTTAAAACAGAAGGAATAGCCATTAAGAGAAGTGATATTCAAGGTGGGAGTAAGCAACTAGCAAGTAAATCTTTCCTACTAATACTGTTATTTTCTCCCACATCTCACAATACAAATAGTATAAACAGATGGACACAGCATTTTACCCCTTGACTGTTGATACATATTTAGACCGCATTAAGTCAAAAGGAAAGCAGAAACTATCTTTAACATTTCTGATGAACTATACAAGGTTTTTAAACAACCTCAATCTAATCTCAAGCCACTGTCATTGGCAGTTTTATAAGAAAAAGAAAATGAATAAGCGATAAATATCACTTCTAAGAGAAACACACAATGGAAAAGTTAATTGTTAGTGATGTACAGTGCAATTCTAACCATACACTTCTGTGGATAATTAGAAGTCTTCAGTCACCAAGAATAAAATTCCCAGCATGTTTATCATTGTTATAAATCCTTTGGATTATTTTTCAAAAAGTACTCTATGAGGGTATAGTAGAAATTATGTTTCATTTCCTTCTTCCATTTCCTCTTCCAGATCATAGAATCATAAGGTTAAAAAAGACCTCTGAGATCATCAAGTCCAACCACACCTGTCCCCTTCCTAAACCATATTCCTAAGAAACTCATTTACTCGCGTTTTAAACACCTTCAGGGATGGTGACTCAACCACCTCCCAAGGCAGCCGGTTCCAATGCCTGACCATCCTTTCAGTGAAGAAATCTTTCCTGATGCCGAGTCTAAACCTCCCCTGGCTCAACTTGTGGCCATTTCCTCTCGTCCTATCACTTCTCACTTGCGAGAGCAGACCAGCACCCACCTCACCATAACCTCCTTTCAGGTAGTTGTAGACAGTGATAAGGTCTTCCCTTAGCCTCCTCTTCTCTAGGCTAAACAACCCCAGTTCCTTCTGCCACTCCTCGTAGGACTTGTTCTCCAGCCCCTCACCAGCCCCACTGCCCTTCTCTGGACCCGTTCCAGCACCTCAATGTACTTCTTGCACTGAGGGGCCCAAAACTGAACATAGTACTCGAAGTGAGGCGTCACCAGTGCCAAGTACAGGGGCACAATCACCTCCCTGGTCCTGCTGGTCACACTGTTTCTAATACAGGCCAAGATGCTATTGGCCCTCTTGGCCACGTGGGCACACTGCTGGCTCATATTCAGCCGGCTGTCAACCAAGATTCTATCACCCAGAACTAATCTGAAAGGTCGACAGACTTTTTAAATGAGTGTGATATTTTACCTGGTTCTTTGCCGTCTTTGAAAGCAAATAAGAAAAACATGTGACACATTTCTGCTGATATAGTATTAATCTTTTTAATTTTTCACTCTTCCTCTTTCTTGCTAACGAAATCCTACCAATTAATTTATGTCCAGAAAGCTCCTTGAAGATGCAAAACTCAATCAATATGAGTGCAAGTATCTAGAGCACAGCAGTCAGCCCAGTTTGGCATTTAACAGTATCTTTGCAAGTAATGCTGCTGAAATGGAGGCTCTAAGTGCATTATCTCCGTACACTCCAAGCAGGCTAATGGCAAGTTTCTGTCCTCCATAATCTTCAAAATTCAACCTCTACTACTTTTGGCGAAATCCCTACTTGTCTCCAAAGTCAGGAGGCTTTTGCTGTCTTCCTCACCACATGTCCAGTCTCTCAAATTCCCCATATTTCTAAGTACACAAAAGAAAAATCCTGACTTTTCATAAAATTGATAATATTAATAAGTGCATTAACTTCTAATGTAGTGACATTTAGTGAAGATAGTGGGAGTCAGTATCTTGCCTTTCAGTGTCACTCAAATTAACCCCTTCCTCAGTCATTCAGGGGTCCAGAGAGGTAGCACAAGGTAGCCCACTGTGAACAGTGCTGCGCAGCTGTGCTTGTCACCTGAAGAGGGTGTCTGCTATCCTCATCAGAACAAACAGCATGAGGTCTGGATCTTCTTGAGTCTAGTATTACTTGTCAGGGAGCAGCAAGGACTAACTGCCCATGAAAAGGGAGTCAAGACAGGAGCTAAGGGGAGCCCTGCACAGCCTGTACACTCACTACACAGTATTGGCAGGCAGAGATAGGGCCTTGCAACAGCCCCAGGCATAACAAAAGGACAAGACCTTGCGTCCTCTGGGCAGTCCTGATAAAAGCTGTAGGAGACAGAGTGTGAGACAGAAGGGCTCACACAGAACTGGAAACAAGCACCTCCACAGCACAGCTTAGAGAAGGGCTGAAGGTCCAGGCCTGAACTGAAATAGAGCCCCTGGTCCTATCAGTGGCAGGTGAGGAGAGTGAACAGAGGTCCTAGCTGAGGCTGTTTCAGGAAATTTAAGGTCTGTGAGTGCCCACAGGTATCTGATACCAGTATTGCTCTTACCTTTATAGCTTGGGAAAATCAGTGATGCTTTTAGAAGTACCCACTGGCTCTGAGGAAATAAATTTGAGGATTATGCAGTTTTGCGTGAGTGCTCCTACACCTGCATTATTCATCTGTCCCTCATCACTATACTGAGATCCAGGAAAACTTTACAATGCTGTCAGAATATATTACTTACTGTACCTGTATGTTTTACAAGTCAAACCACTGACCCTGTTTTACAGGTAGGATTTCAAGGTTCATATCTGCAAGATGCAATGGAGTGTGAAACACACCTCCTTGAGACAACAATGTTCATGGCTGCTTCAGAATCAGAAGCAGTATAGTTTTAGCATAGCCTCTGGACAAATAAGCTGCAATGATGAAAGACTAAACTTACAAGCTTTGGCATAGGAATGTCAAATATCATCAGACTACTTTCAGATCTCATGATTCTCTGCTCCTTACTAAGTGATGTGATATGAATGCATCAGCTTGGAATCTCCATGCTTACTTGACTGTATGTTGTAGGCATGCCCCAAGCAATTCACCCACAAGCATTAAGGGAGTTGATGGCAGAAAAGGAAATGGGGTTTGGAGGTCTCCTCCTATGGCCCTGGTTAATGCTAAATAGAAGACCATGAGAACATCTGCAGAAAGGCAGATGGTTTAGAGGAACACCAAAGGTGAAGCATTTTTAATAAACAATTGTATAGATCCTCCTGTTTAGTTTGAAGCACAGAAACATCTCTTAACTCTCATTCAGGTAAGAAAGGAAAAAAAAAACTGTCTCCTTTACAGAGTTTACCAAGTTCAAGCCTATGCTACAGTCTTAGCATTTTCTCTCAATTTATTTAACTGAAAAGAAAGTATAAGAATAATCTGCACAGAGTAAAAAGCAGTTGAGCACATCCTTCTCTGTACAGAGTAGTAGCGAAATTTCAGAGTTAACTCAGTTCCAGCAGGCTCTGTTATGCTGTTTTGCAGATTTTCCCAGTTTCCATTTCCCTTTCTTTTTCTAGGCAGTATAAAACAACTCTTAAAAGTTCTTCCATGATTACATTATAGCAACTAAAATTGCTGAGGGAGGTACAATGACAAACAACGCACCATCATCAACAGCTACAATGCAAAATTTTTGCTCTCAAATTCGTTGGCTATTAGAGCTTTATTTAAATTCAGTCCTATCTGGGACCTGGAAAATACTACACCTGCTTTTTCATTTAATATGCAGCAACACACAAAGTCTGCCCTCTGTCCTTCATCAAATGCTCATCCTTTATGTTAAACCTCTTCTACATAAATGAAATTAGTGGAAGGAAAATCTAAGAATAAGCAATATTAACTCTAAGAGAGGTAACATGAGGAAAGGAATGAACTGTATGGTTTTGACCTTTTAATATCCATATCTTCACTCTTAACTACAAGTGAAAAGACACTGAAGGAAATAAGAGGACGAGGTAGGCAAAATATAAATTGGTAGATGATGATGTAAACAGGTAGTACATAACTTCCTGTAGCATTTAACTATTATTCTCCCCAGATTTTAGCATTATTTGGGGGAAAGAGTGTGGGGTAGTGTTACCAAAAGGTAGCAAAAACTATTAAATATGGAATTTTATCAAATCATAGATTAGAATATGACTCAACAGGTTCACCTCTAAGATAGCCTATAAAGTCTCTCCAAGAAAGTCTGCACATGCAATAAGCAGAGTAGTCTATTTCATATGCAATACAGACATTTAGAAACCAGAAATAAAGTTTTTACTGTAGACTATAAAATAGAAAGTAGGTCTATCTTACTGAGTCAGCTTTTAACTTTGGATGCAGAATTCGAGATGCAAATTGCTGGTTTCCTGAATAGGTCCATTTCCCATTGACTCCAGTGGGAGCTCTGGGTGCTCAGTAGTATTGTTCATCTCAGTGATCTGAGTGCTTTCATATGATTTGCGAAACTAAGAAATCAAAAGGTAGGAGTGAATTCTGTAATTATGAATATTGAGTTCTTGGCAGTAGTTTCCTCAGCTGCAAAGCAGATGGTCTTTACTTGGCTATCCTTTAGGACCCAGAGAGAAATCTTTCTATAATACCTGTAAATATGTAAAGATGTAAAGAGAGCTGGAGACGTGCGAGTTTTACTTGTGCTGGCTTTACAGTGGTGTGTTTGAGTTCTCACTCAATACACTCCTTGACTTAGCACAAAGTACTTTATATATAGCAAGAAATCATCCTGAAAAGGAATAAAATGAGCTAATGTTCTCATTTTTTCATGTTATTTTTACAGACCATAGGGCAGTAAAAATAGACCATAGCAAAAATAGAAACAAATGTCATTTAATTTTAAATGATGTGGCAATTTTTTAACAGAATTTTACATGGCTCATGGTCTATTTTACCTTCTGTTTCATATTTTTTCTGAAAAGTACTCTGGGAGTGTATTAAACTGTTGCAATGCAAGATGTGTCACTTTTCATTCTGCTAAAGGCTTGTTTTTACCATGAGAATCCCTAGAGTTCATCTTCTGAGCTTTGTTTGAATGTATTTTTTTATGTCCTCAGAGCAAAACATTGCAAATGGAATGACCTGTTTGTGATTAATACGCTGTGTATAGAGGTGTCTGAAACAGAACATTAAGAGTCTTTAGATTTCCCACAGACTTTAAATTTCTGTCAAGGTCATTGGTGGGCATCTGTCACAAACCTTTGCCCATATTACTTTAGAGTACTTTCTGGTTGATCAACAATTCTCTTTTTAATCCAGACTTCAGTATACATATTTCAAATTTTTCTCTATATGCAGTGGAATTTAAGTTGGGGAAGGCATCTATTTAACATTTACTTTCTGACTTTATTTCTCAGATAAAGAATGATATGCTCCAGGTTTCACTAGGATATGGCTTTATTCTTGATTAAAGCAGTTGAGTATTAATGACACCCCATAGGGACATATTTTGACTGAAAAACGTGATGGTGGTAAATCATGAATAAGTGTTGAAATAAATAGATTTGGTTTGCACCTGTAGACAGAAATGCATAAAACACTACATTGATTTCAATACGCCAGCTTCATAATTATCCCAGTAAACAGGAGATCAAATACAGAAGGGAAAGCTGGTGGTACTGAGGATATTGCACAGATCTCTTGAAACATAACCTATTTTCAAATGCAGATCTTCCTTTAGTGAAAAGAGGTAAAATGAAGCTTTCTTTTTAACTCAAACAGAAAGAAGACATTCTACGTTTTTTAAAATATATATATGCCTATATATGCACTCTATGGAGTGTTTTAAACTTAGATAGCTTTCCTTTATCTGAATGCATAGTCCTTTACCTCTCAAAGTGTTGTGACTCAATAGGTCTGATTTACTACTCTTTTGAATATGAGTGGGATAATAGTATCTCAAAGGTGTTATGCAAGGAAATCAGGAAGCAGCCCTCATATTAGAGAAAACCATTGAGACAATTATGCATATTCATCAGATTTATCATGAAACACAATGAGGTATGCAACAGAGAAAATTTATATCCATGGTGGTGAAAGATGTATAAACCTTAAATGAAAAACTTAACTCCATTTCTTCTGATAACTTTTACTCTAAAAAAAGGTAGACTGCTCCTATCTGATGTATTCTTTATGCATGATGAAAAGGTTCTTTTTCTTCCCTGCAATCATGTTCCTCCCCAAGGATTTTGGGTTGGAGTTGTTCTATCTCTGTAAGAATGGAACAGTGACTGTAAACATGATCCACTCTAAGGATTCTTCAGCCATTGAAGAAACAACTTGCCAATTGTCAAAGGTAGAAATGAAACTGATTTATTTGCATTGCCAAAGACCATGGTATAGAAGGGAACAGTAACATCACATGTAGATCTATTTTATGGCATTAAGTAGGTTCTTTAACTTCTTGGTGTAAGTTCATAGTAAATGAGAATCCATTTCCTAGCAGTTACAGTAATCAAAGGGCAGAGGAATATCGAGCAGGAAATACAGCAGAATTTTGCCCACATACATTGTTTGAAGGGGATTCTCAAAGAGCAAGGAACATGAAAGTTTGGAGACTTCTTCCAATTGTTTGAGAATGTCAAAGTGCTATATATGCTGTTTAGTAGCAAAGTACCATAAAATGAGGATGTAGGTTTTATCTTTGAAGAAACAGATTAGTATTAGCTGCCAAATTATATCAGTTGGGCAATCTTACTATAGTTCACAGCATGAATTTAGTGGGATTGCCTTTTTGAGTAAAGTTAGTAGAGTTTGCCCTGTGCTTGCATCTCTTCAGGATTATTTTCTGTATAGTAAAATACAGAACACATCTATTTATAGAACAAGTTTGCTATTTCTATACATCTTTAATAGCACAGGGCCTCTTCATTAACTTGATTCCTGGATTGCAAGTCGTTAATATCATTGCCTAAAAGTTGCAGCTGTTTGCAAATGTGAATGGAGCCATGTATCCAATAGCAATAGTACTGTAGCGAGTCAGAGAGGGAAAAAGTTTTCATTGTAACATTTTCTTTAATTAATTTTAATTAAACAAAAAAAAGATATAGCTATTTTACTGATCAACTCAGCAAAGCCAAAGCTTAGAGGACGAATAGAAGTAGTACCAATGCTCCAAACACTATTTGCAAGAAGCTGATTGGAATTATACAGAGCAACAGTAACTTGCTGAAGATAGGGAAAGAAAGCTAGTTTAGTTATTAGATACAGTGACTATGTGGGAAACAAGTCTATTTTTGCTTGCTTTGCTTTCATAGTACATGATTACAAAAGCAGTGCTGGCTATGTTTACTGGGATATTTTTCTCTACTGTTGTTTATTAAAAGGCCTTCTGACCATTTCCTTCCATTTTGCTACACAGCACCAAACACATAATGTGATATCATATATTTTTTACAGTCATGTCTAGAAAATTTAATTCACTGTGACATGGAACTTAGTTATTGGATAAAGCTGCTTGATTTTCTTTATCAATATTGCCCAGTAAATTTCAACATATGTACAAATTAAAATAAATAGGATGCTGACAGTGTAAAATTTGCTCTAAATCTTTTCATTAGAAGCACAAAAATTGATCCCACTCTCCCAGAAAAGGAAAAAAGTACTGATTTCTCCATATTGTATAAAGCCCATCCTCCTTCCATTTCAGGAACAGTAGCACCATCCTAACACTGAATCCAAACACTGTCCTTGGAGAAGTTGTCTGTATCCAGCCTGACATATGGAAGAAATGGAAATTAGTGGAAATGTAGTGACCCAAAAGCAGAGTTAACTTTACAAATGTTTCCTTATTGCTCAGTTACAGATTGTACAAGGTAACAGTGAATCAGAAAACAAATTTAGTGAATACATGACTAGCACGTGAATGATGGTAAAATCATAGGAACTTACACAAGAGTTTGAGACCTAATAATTGATATGAAAAGCAAATCGCGGACACTACAAAAAAAAGTCATTACTTTGTTTTCCTGCTTCTGTGCCACATGAGATTTATTCCCCGTCTCTACCATCACTGCAGGCTTCCTTTTTTTTCCTTCAAGTGGTCTTTTCAGTTTAATTCTGTGGACCATGTTTCAGGTGAACATGTATTGCTGGAAGTCAGCAAATTATAGCAGCTGCTTTGACAGTCTTTCAGCTCATGTCTGTCATCTCTATTTACAGTGAGGATATAGTGCAAGACTGAGGTTTAGAATAGAATAAAAAGTGATTATATTTCCCCTGAAGGAAACCTACCACAGCTTTCTCTAACGGTTAAGTTCTTGCACTGATAAAAGCCTTTGGAAGTAATTTACACATAGGACACAGACCGCAGCATTTTACTTCATATGCTATAAATAAGCCCGGATCAATTTTAAGTCATAATAAAAAAAGTAAGCATGTATAAATTTTACATAGTATAATATGTTTCAGGAAATGTTCAAGCTGATAATAAATTCATTGGTCTGAAGAAGGGGGGAAGGTTGTTGTAGCAGTGACTCATAAAATAACCTAGGAAGAGGTATTCTCTGTGCATATGTCAAAGGTGCTTCCCTTACAGTTTCTCCCTTCATAGAAAATGCTGGGTTTAATTGTGCATCTTTGGAAAGAACTTTGGACTTCATTTCCAGCTGCTTCATGAACTAATCCTCTTTCTTACTCAGTAGCCCATTGAATATTAGTAGTAGGTTCCAACTGCTAGATGACCGATTGAGTCCACAAATGCTCAAGTACTTGATGCAGCAAAGCGAGGCTCTTCATTTTTACCTTTTACAGATGAGTAGCTAGAGGTCCAGATAAATTGAATACCATCAGACATCATCAGCAAGTGACTCAAAAGGTAAAACGGGTATTCTAAGCCTTAGTTAAAGAAGATTAAAATGAGATTTTGTTTTAAATTAGCTATGCATTCCAACGAAGAGTACTGCTTCAGCACGTGAAAGCTGCACTGAAGGTCACGTAGATGTCATAGCTTCCTAAATGTATGCATGCACGCACAAATACATACAGGAACACATACAACACCCTTATTTATATAATGACTTCCAAGTTGAATCGTGGACTATATTTAAAGTGGCTGTAAACAGTTATCCTGAGTTTATCAAGCCAAACTGATAAGAATAATAACCAAAATATTAGAGATGGGGGAGATACTTCTCCCTCATTTAATCTTGAAGTTCATTCAAGGTCATTTGAAAAAAATCCCCAGGGAATAGAGAACTCTCTATTAGGGAAACTCAAGGCTATGCTTCATTAAGATAGGATGAGGAAAAGTTTGTAAAGGATAAAGAGCCTGAGCTCCAAATCAGAAAAGAGGCTTTATCAACAATATGTCTTTGTATTTACACAACACTTTTCATTGATTTAATGTCAGAGAGATGTATACCCTTTAACCTGGATACAGATTTAATTACCTTTAGCTGAGTGTTCATTCCTTCTCCCAACTCTGGGTTAACTGCAGCAGATCCCTTCTTGTACATGGATTTGAAGTCACAAAACCTAAAAGTCCCCAAATGCCATCCACTCAATTATCAAAATAGGACACATAAAATTCCTCATTGGTTTCACTGGACACATGAAGGAAAGTTTCCCCCACAAAATCTCTGCCCTGCCAGATTACTCTCATAAGGGAGTTACTGTCCCAGATATAGCAAAATAGGTTTTTTGTGATTGAGTCAGAAGATCAGTGTGATCACAAATTTGACCTGACTGAACCGCAATATGTCTCTTAGACTGTGACATTTTACAAGTCACCCCCAGAGTTGCTTAATGGTGGGAAAAGAGCATGAGGAGGCAATTGTCTTTATGCCAACGCACTGTAATTGAAATTATCACAGGACAGATGTCATGTTACCATTTCCAAAGCTGGTAAGATAGCCTCTTTGCAGCTGAAAAAATGTGCAGAAACTTTGCCCATGTCTTTTATGTCCTCTACTAAATACACATTTTCAAATCTGAAAACAACATCCTTCCTATTTAAATATAGTTTCTTAACTTTTCCTTCTACAAATATTCTGATATTCATCATTCAAGATTGATTGTTCAGGACCAAGTAAGGCTTTTGACAATGAGGAATCCAAAAAGATAAAAAGTGTTTAAGAAACAGGGAAAGGTAGGCAGAGGCCTCAGGAACCAGTAACAGTGAGATTCAGTGGTTTCACACCACTATGCATGTGAATGTGGAAAAAGAGCAGGTCTTCTACTTGCTCTATTGAGGAACAGTGAAATATTAAATTCCGAGGAGAGTGGATGCAATAAGAGGTAAAAATACTTTGCACATATAGGCAGAGGAATTTATGTCAATGAAAGCATTTTTTTCCTATCACATAGCTTCACTCTAGTGTTTCTTTCTTACTAACTGGTTGCCCAGGTACCCCAAAGATATTTGTTTTTTCTTATAGCTGCTAAAATCTGTATTAACTTCGGGAAGTGACTCTCTTCAGAACTGGAGACTGAAATTTTCAAAGAAAGATGTATAATTGCAGGGACCCGACTCATGGTTTACGCGGTAAACTTAACGGGTTTTTAAGAACAATGAGACATCCTTTCAAAAGAAAACAAACACCACCTTACCGTGTTTGAAAAAACATTAGACTGTGGGGTTCCCTCTTGTTTCTCTGTCTGAACTGGTCTCTTTAGATGTCCATCAAACTGGCTGAAAAATATTAAGGTGAAACGTCTGAGCCAGCGTTAGGTTGTGCCTGACTGGGGCTAGAAAACTCCAGACGCCGACTGCCCGGGCGAAGGGCTCGGCGGGGCCCCGCGGGGACAGAGCCCGGTCCCTGCGGCAGAGCCGGACACTTCCTGGGACGGGGCGGACTCCGAGCCGTGGGCGGGGTGCGGAGGATTCGCCTCCGCAAGAACCGAACTGTTAAACTAGGCATCCTTGGCGAGCATCGTTTCAGGCATGTGTTCAGAATACCTAAATCCTATCTACGTTCTGGCTTGCTTCAAGAGAAATGCAGCCCTTTGTAGAAGGCAAGAAAAAGGTCTGGGACCCAGCTTTGGGAATGTCAGGTGTGTGTCTGGATTTATGCCAGCTGCAAACACAAGACTGAATTTCACTTTCCTGTCCAAAGCTGTGAGGGAATGTTTTTGTGCACTCTGATTGTTACCTCCCACTTCAGGGATAGGTAAAATGGTTCCTTTTATGCAGTGCAAAGGGTTGCTTAGCATATTTAGGTATTTTTGGATGAAAGGTATTTTGTCTAGATAAGATGATCGCCATCTTCCCTACTCAGATTTCAAGGTATTGTGGTTTTTTGCGTCTATATCAGAGACTCCAGATAAGTTTGAGGGGATTCCTACCACCTAGCTCACCAGAAATAAAAGCATAAAGAATCGTTGCTGCTGCAGTTTTTGAATTGGCACATTTTCAGACAATACTCTGTTGCTTCATTGCTGATATAATATCATAAATTTCAATGCAGTTATGCTTATGTGAAACCAGAGTATTAATTTGGTGAATCTGCCGCAGAAACTGTAGGTCCCTTAGCTGCAGGGAAAAGTAATTAAACTGAATAGGAGTTATGGCTTCTAAATGGAGATATATAGCATAGAATGTAGTTTAGTAGCAAGGCTTTCAACTATACTCATTTATTGCTTTAGCTATTGAGTTCTTTGCAGTTTACAAGTTTCCATTTTTCTTAATATTTCCTTTGTTTCCTGTCTCACTAGAAAACTTTCCTGCCATATTTTTAATATTGAAATCAGATCAATGCAGGTAGTCCCAGCTACCTACAGAGAGCCCTCAAATCAGCCTGTTGGAAGTCAATCTTCATTCCATATTTCCCTATTTATCAGAGTTAAAAAATATAAACAAAATATTAATATCCGCTTCTACACCAAATATGCTTGTTTGTGGAAATGGCAGTACACACTTCAATATGTCAGATAATTTGCATGTAGTAGAGTACTTTGTTTCAGTGGAGAATTTAAGCATGATTGACTTGCAACTTCAAAGATCTAAACACTAGTTAAGCATATGCTTCCTTTGCTCTCCTAAGTGGAGAAGCAAAGTCTCAGCAAAAAAGCCAATGGCAACAAGATTCAGTGACCTTTGTTTAAAATGAAGAACAGATTTTTTTTTTTATGTCCAGCAGCGCTTCCCCTATTCTTCCCAGTAAACTAAGGAAGTATTTTTACTTCTTTTAGAAAACAAAAAAAAACCCCAAGCAAAAAACCAAACCCAACCAACCAAGAAAAAAACACAAACAGACAAGAAAAAAAAAGCCACCAAAGAAAACTTAATTATGGTTCATTGAACAATCATCTCCCTGAGCAGCCAGGTGAAGGGTGGTACAGTCTACGAAGACTGGAGCAAACGAGCCTGGGCAGAACTGAAAGAAGAGAAAATGAGGTGGAATTCCTTTACTATTGAGAATGAAACTTCCTTCCCTATCTCCTGTCAGTTGTTAGATTGTTACAGGGTGGCACTCACTTGTAAATTTATTGTTTTGTACAAATAAATGAGCAGTAACAATAAATTGCACACTCTGTAAGTACAACTCAGTAGGAAGACAGAAGCTGTGCAGACTTGCACAGCCCCCTCCCCACCATCCCTGTTGTGTGACTAGGATCCTTGTTAACATGTGAGACAATCTTTGGTGATTCATGTCAGCAATTTTTTCTTACTCTTTTGACCATGAACACAGAGCCTAGCTGAATTCAGTGGAGCCATCCAACAACTTGAATGCATGTAGCCTTTGAGGAAAAATGTTACTGATGCCATTCTATATGGCCTGTAGGAAATTCCTGCATTTTATATTTTCTGTATAAATTGTTTCTCATCTTCATCAGAGGGCTTGATGGTAGATACGATATATGTCAGACTGTATTCTGATCTCTAAAATGTAGCTTTTACCTACATGAAAGAAATTGAAAAGGTTAGGTCAGGCACTTAGACAAGAAATTTCAAAGCTGTTGACATACCTGGTCAATCCTCAGACTCAAAGGACAGTGTCTGCTTTTCATCAAGGTAATTTTTAAAGGGAGACGAGACCTGTGACCTATATGGCAAAACCAAAGGTCTGGCAGATACAATAAAAGATATATGTGACTAGCTAGGAGTTCTACAAGGTGCTATGGAATCATTGAAACAGTTTGAGAGCTGAGAATTAGGCATAGAAAGGACGTGTCGTGCATAACTCTGGGAAAAGACCTCAAGGAGCTTTGCTACGTTCTCTGCTGCCAACTCCACAGCCAGCAGGCAAAGAGCATTAGAAAGAGTAGATGACAACGTCTTGAGGAGAGACCAGCCTCAACAAAAGTAAGACATTGGGATAATTTTACTTATCAAAAAGTTTAACTGTTTTGACATATGAAAGAGCAGAAGCTATAGACTAGGGAGAATCTGGTTGGAGTCAGCGGCTTATGAAGTGGGTACCAACATTTGATTTTTTGACCTTACATTTATGCACTTGGATTTGTATCCATATGTGTGAGTTAGTCCCTAAATGAGCCCTCTTTGCAATTGCAAGGTGAAACTACATTTTCTACCTGGACTCACTACTTAGCGTCACAGTTGGTCTGACTGGGTTTTGGGAACTGTGGCTTTATTTAAAGCAGAGAGATATATTCTGGTAACCTTCTCAGTGTTCCAAGCTGAACACTCAGAATCATGAACTGCAAGTAGTGTCTTTAATTCTAATTATATTTCTTACCTAAATTAGGAAATCTGTAGTATGACATTTTTTCAAGAACTTTGGTTCACAATTTAAGTTCAATGACGGGGTAGATTACCGTAGCACACCTTCTTATTTGTTGGACATGGTATTCATCTTTTGCTTGAACCTTTGAAAAATGTAGTGACTGGCTGAAGTCTATAGAACTGTCTTTTCTGAATGGTGGTATTTCCCCATGCGATGAATTATTTTCTTTGTATTCAGTTCATTCTTTGTTATCTCCGATATCTTTCACCAACAGTGTTCATTGTGCTTAAGGCACAAGCAGAATGGTCATGCAAATATTCAGCTTTAAGTCTATTCAGTCAATAGAGGTGTTTTTCCTTCCTATTACCTAGTACAGTGCTGGCATTTTATTGCTTGCTGAGACAGGAGAAAACGAGATAAAATTGAGTCATTTTATTCCTATATCTAAAAATAAAACCCTCAAGAAAGCTTTGCAAAAGAATGAGTCCTTGCTGCAGAATTCACACGCTCAGTTTCTCAGTGAAAGGAGAATATTCTGGAGATTAAATATTTGGAACTGAATAACTGTTTGTGATGTAGCAGATCTGTTGAAATGCTAAGATTTACATATGTCATTTCTTTCAATGAATATCTTTACCTGATGTCAGTTGAATAGGTACATAAAAGTAATGTGAAATTTTAAGTGCTTTTATCATTGCAGTTGTAGAAAGCGTCACATATACTAAAAACCTGGCTTTCCAGCAACCTGAAAGGTAGGGGAGTGTCTCCTGTTACAAATAGGAATGAAGGAGTGGTAGATTAGACAACTTGGTCAAGGTCACACAGCAAGTTTGTGACAAAACCAGATGAACCCAGATTTCTTCCAGTACTTAAAGGAGGCCAATAGGAAAGCTGGAGAGGGGCTCTTTATCAGGGAGTGCAGGGATAACACGAGGGGGAACAGCTTTCAGCTGAAGGGGGGTAGATTTAAATTAGATATTAGGAAGAAATTTTTTACTGTGAGGCACTGGAACAGGTTTCCCAGAGAAGTCGTGGCTGTACCATCCCTGGAGGTGTTCAGGACTAAGGCTGGATGAAACTTTGAGCAACCTGATCTAGTGGAAAGTGTCCTTACTTATGTCAGGGAGTTAGAACTAGATGATCTTTAAGACCTCTTCCAACCCAGACTATTCTATGATTCTATGATTCTTGATGCCTCAAATAACAAAAATAATCTTTTCTCCATAAAATGAGGTAAATTTACAAACTTGGCCAAGCTTTAAGCCATAAGAATGCAATGCATATGTCGTTGTGCTCTGAAATCCACAGAATTATACTGCACTTCTAGTTAGGCTTACCATGTTATGAAAATAAAGCTGTAAAGGCATATGTTCTGCAGCTACCAGTTGCCATGGTGAGTAAGGAAGAAAGGCTGTCTTACTGCTTCTAAAAATATGTCTGCAATGGGCAGGAAGAAATGCAGAAAAGAACAGAGACAAAGAAAATGGCTATTAACTATTATTCATGTAAACCTTACAGCCTCCTCAGGAATCTCAAGCTATTAGAAGTTTAAAATACTGAGCTCCTCTTCTATGTTCCATCCTTCTTGGGAATACAGCATCTGAAAGGTAGTTTTGTTTTTTCATTTTAGTCAGATTTGTGCTGACACTGTCAAAGTTAGGAACAGTCTTGGGGTGTCTCTAAAGTCTGGGAGCTGTTAACAGCCCTGTTCAAAACCCTATGTAAATGGGAGGTTGCTGGATAGGAGGTGAGCTAAAGAGCTGCACAGTGAAAACCATTGAAGTGCATGAATTTATTTACCTTACAAAACCTAGGATTATGCTGCACATTCTTGAGCATCGTCTACCAAACCTTTATTTGCTGACTCATTATTGCCCATATGCCAACAGAGGACATTATCAGTACTATTTCTGTTTGAGATTTTCCCCTCTCATTAAGGTGTCCCTTAAATTAGGCAGATGAACAAGTAAGTGCTGAAGAGTTACTTTTGCTGCACTGGCAAGATGCAAGTAGAATCTTTTCTCTTGAGTTAGTGAGGTGCAACAAAGCACGGTGGAATCCAGGCTCTATCCCACAATGTGGTAATGATCTCTTCATGGGCAGTTAATTCTGAACTTCATGTTGTTTGTTCTCTTCCACGTATGTAAAACATCTGGCAGAACAGACAGAACTAATTGCATTCTCTCTCCTCTTAGAGTTCCTGTCAAGGCAAAAGAACTGTTGCAGGACAAATTTTTTTTACAATATTGTAAACTCACATGGATTGGGATTCAGGTTTTGGTTGTGATTTGGTTCAAATTTCTGCTGGGTGTCATGGATGCATTGTTTGTTTTTATTTTCTTTCTCTCGAGGGTAGTTTATAGACACAAAATAATCTGTTCACCTAACCATTATTAGTTTTTTAAAAATCAGTGAAAATATGACAGTTGGTTTCTAGGAAACTAAGACAAATGTTCAGTAGACACTGATAAATCCTGAGTCTGCAGTTTGATCATACATGCAGCCATGTGCTAATATAGAAATGGCTTTTTACTTAATATTTTTCTTATGAGCTCAGTAGTGATTTTCCCTATCCAAAAATTGACTACTGATTTGGAAAAATCAGGTATCAGTACAGGCATCCAATGCAGGATCTAGTTTAACATCACGAGTTACCTTATAAATAAGTGACAACTCTATATCCTGGGTGCTGCCTTCTAAAAGGTTTAATCTCTAGTCAGAATATTCAGATCTGCAGGAAGATAATTTATTCTCCCTCTATTTCAAGGGATGCTTCCATCATATGAAAGAAGTGCAGAAAGGATTCCATTCTTCAGGGAGAACTTAAAAAGTGGAGCATTGGGCTCCTTTTTAAATGTACTGGTTTCATTGCCTTGTCAGTCCACTGAAGTGCTCTTAGAAGTTGGTTTTCTGGAGGCAATGGGAAGTGATTTAGACTAGGAGATTGGTACTAGGTATGGCCCAAATAAATACAGCTCCTTTGTCCCAGAAACGGCCATCATCATTAATGTGTATTTTAATTACTAATGCTGGATCACTGTGACTTTTTCTCCTACATTTAAAACAACTATTTGCTGCTCCTCTGCCAGTCAAAGGAGAAGCTTGGCACCTGTAAAAGAAACTAATGGAAACCAGTCTATCTGGAGAGAGGACGTCAGGAGATGGTCCCTTACATTTGAATCAGCTTGATATATACCACTGCTTCTGCTTGTGAATCACACACAAGAGCAGTATGACCTGACACTTCAAGATCTATAGAGTTCTAGGCTACTATCTCCATTCACTTGTTTCTGTACAGGGATAAGAGGAGTTGCTAAATGGGAGGTAGACTGCAGTTTAGCAGAGATAGATAACCAAAAATAAAATATCAAGCAGAAATAAGGAGATTTCTGTCTTTTCGTTAATCCCTAATCATTTTGCCAGTCATTTAACCAATGAATTAATGTTCCAGGTTTGAGCAGCTGCGGGGACCAAGGGCTGAGAAGGAGAGCGTTTGAAAGTGGCATCCGTCTGTTAGCAGTAATTAAACTGAAATATGCAAAGTTGTAAAGTTCTAACTGCTCTCATTAAGCTGTTGATGAGCAGTAAAAGCTCTGATTAAATTTTAAGCAGAGAGAAATGGACTAGCATCCTGATATGGGGAGGCTGATAGAGCGGAGCATGGTCAATTATGTGTACTGCATGCTTGTGCTAGAGCAGGGACAACATATCCAGGTGCTGACTATCTGAGCCAGCATCAGCTCACCAGCGCTATCCTGCAGAGATGGGTCCTGGGCTCCATACTGTGCTGCCAGCCCCCCAAACATCAGATATTTACAGCATGGTGAAGACATGTGGTGTGGGGTTGAATTACTTTTGCACAGTCTTACATTTTCAATATGCATATACACCACAACCAGGGGGATTTTCTGTTTCTCTTTTTCTTTCATGCTATCTCAAACCATGTGGATTCCTTGGGCAGATCGCAATGTGCTAGTGGACTTTTCCCTCAGAAAGGTAACTGTGAAGGTTTATTAATGTTTTTACAACACTCTGAAACTCTAAAACAGTGTGTAAATGCAGTTAGTTGTTCTCTCAGTAAGTATCAGTATTAATTATCATTTTCTAACTTATCCCTTCTCCTCCACCACTTCTGTCTGGCTCCTATCCATTCTTTCCTAACCATCTGGCAGGCCACCTCCTGGAATGAACCAAAGGCATCATTCCCTAACATGTGAATTGCCACGGAGATTTATGAGTAATGAATGAGCCCATTACAACTTCCCAGTAGAGGAAACAGATTAATCCTTTGTCAAATCAGTGCACGCAGTGTCCTCCTTCCTTGTTTCAGATACTCAAAGGGTGACAGCAGTTTCTCTTCTACAGCCTTTCAGGTAACCACTGATGCATGTTTACGACAATGATATGTGCGACACTTCACACAGGCCTGTCACGGGGAAACAAACCTGACAGAAGCTGACAGCAGTGACTAAAACACTGAACTAACTTTCTTTGAAACAATCCTTTATGAAAATAGAAACAAAAACAAACAAACAAACAAAAACAAAAAAACTCCAAACATTGAAAAAAACCCGTTTCAAGTTCTGAAGCATTCATTTAATTAAATATAGAAAACTCAAGCATCCAAAACTTATTGTTTTATGAGACAGTTCTGTGTAGTTAGACTGATACACATTTGTACAGTCTTTCAGCCTGTGAATACCCGAAGTTCATGACAGGTTGTTGGTATTAGTAGCCACTTCAAAGGAGAAAAATCACGGCTTTTTATTACAGCAGAGCATACATAATAACAGCACAGTGGAGAGTGGGGAACAGTATTGGTATTGAACAGACACTGCAAGAGGGAGATCTTTTGAAGAGAGCACTTAAAGAGGACATCAGAGCATTATCAGCTTTGTGTTTCTTAAGCAAAGAGCCATAATTTATTAAGACCTTGGATTCTTTCTTCCAGCAGGCTTATATTATGGACTTTGAGACATTGCTTATCAGATGAAAAAGGAAAACCAAATTTTAATGCTACGTTTGTGGTCTTCGCTTCTAGTGAGGATGTGCTTTGAGAGGAAGACAAGAACTGGTTTATTTAGGAGGTGAACTTCCCTGCAGAAATCTCAACAATCACGACTGGTTTGGATCATATCCTTCAGAGTTGGTGACTATCTAGAATAATTTCTAGATTGCCATTTTTCACAAGAGCTGTAGGCTAGGCAAGCGCAGGCTGTGCGATCTCCCCAGCACTAGGTCTACCAGTCAGAGTACACTCAGAGTTTCATAGAACTGGATAGGCCCTCAACAGTTCATAGTAAATCAGTGTGGTTCTCCCTTCATGTACAAGATTACTTGGAGAAGGTTTTACAGTGCTCAGGATTTAGCCATCATTGCATTGTAAAGGTTCCTCTAGGCATAAAATTGGCACTGCTTAATTCCTTGCATTGCTTCAAGTGGATGGATGGAATTGTGTTTTCATAAGTACTGGGAATTATGTGGTAAGGCTATGAGCCTTAAATAAGCTTTCTAGTTATCCACCTGTACATCAGGGATGGGTGCCCCAAAGAGACAGTATTCCTATATGGGTGAGTAGCACTTGGGAGAAGACAAGTGCTTTATATAAAGACTGCTAAAAAGCAGGAATCCTACTGGAAGGAAACAGAAACAGATCAGTGCAAAGTTCCCTCTACTGAAACTTAATGATTGCTAAAGGAACAGAAAGCATCTTTAACAGACATATGTTGTTGCTATATCCATTCTTCTGGAATTGCTGTGGCTACCAAATTATCCAGGTTGTGCAGATAGGATTACACATGCTCGATACACAGCAGGTGGTTGTTATAATAAACATTAGCAGTGTTTGAGGACAGTAGAGAAGCATCCAGACTTCGTGTTTGTTCTTAGAAACGGCTTTTATCTGTGTGTTAATTAAAGACTAGTAGAGCTCATGAACTTAATAATACGGAGGTCTAGCTAACTTTGTCACAGACTTAGCTGCAGCTGGTGATCCAGCAAGATATCATTCGAAGTAGCGCTTGGATGTTCTCTCTGTTTGTTAGGATGACTATATAGTAACTCCAGCCTGAAAGCATGGGATTTCTACATTGGTCTCAGATTCCAGTTGCCCAGTCCTATAAGACAATAGTTTAGCCCTATTCCTGGGCGGAAAGGAGGAACAAGTTACATATAACACCCGAAGAGATCAGTTGCTGAAATACTTTACAGGATTTCTCTTCTGGGTTGTGTTGGATTTGGAAGATGATTTTTACCCTGCTGCTCAACTACATTTGGGCTTGAGAACTCAACAGCCTTTAAAAGAGTAAACCCAAGTAGTGCCAAAAGCTCTTTTACTGCCCTCCTTTTAATTTGTCCTCATTTTTTTCTCCTTCTCTGCACCAGAGCACCCTGTGAAACCTAGTTGCGTGTTAACACCTTTATTGGCTTCACAAACACCATGACAACAAACTGAATAATCTGGCATTATCTTTGCCAAAAGTTAGTGCAAATAACACACTACTGTATAATTGTAGCTATAACAATTAAAATGTACACAGAGTCCTTCAAAATGTGGAGTGGAACTCTTAATCAGATTCCTATCAGAATCAATTTCAAAGGATTTTGTAGAAATTCTTTATTTCTCTTGCACTGAAAAATACAGTGTTTTATAGCTTCAATTCAGTAGACACTATCTTCAAATAGCGATTAAAATGAATTCTTGTGAGCTGGAAGTGAAATGCAACTATTCAGGCATAGACTTGGGTAGGTGCTCTGCAGGATGTTACCGAAGAACTTCTTTTCTAAATAAGAGAAAATGGAACATGTTGATTTTGTATGGGACTAGTGTTACCTGGAAAATTCTGCTGTCTTGGTTTTCAAGTGTATTCAGTGTCTTAAAGTCTGACAAAACTGGGACCCTGACTGAGGAAGGATATTTTTTATTTTGGAAGTGACTTATTTGCTTTTTGTATTATACTTTCCTACATAGCTTAGATGTAGGGTAGCATGAGGAAAGCACCACTTGTTAGCTCTGTTAGATCAGGTCTCAGATGCTTAGGAAGGGAGAAGGCCAAGCACAGGCAGAAGATGTCTCCTCAGCTTTGGGATTTGCTCTTTGACTCTCCTAGGCAAATATCTTTTAGTGCAACAAAACCTAAATATGCTGTGTGGTAACGTATTATGTCTGTCTTATCTGTTTTCTAGTTCTTTTATTTAACATGAATCTTCAGGAGGACTGGTTTGGTGAATAAGAAGGGTTGTTTTCTGACCAGATGCTTTGTATTTTGACCATTCAGTGGATCTGTTGAGCAATTACCATCTGAATTTCTGAATCTTTGTTTTTATGCTTTCCAAAAGATCAAGGAGCTCCGAATCTCTGGGGAACAGAAGATTTAGGAGAATATTTATACTAATACTACTGATAATAATAATACATCTGGAACTATTTCCTGTATTGTTAAAAAGTAAAAATGAAATAACAGTAGGCTGAAAGGATGTGATCTGCATTTATGAAAATGAAATATCATTAAGAAAACACCCAGCCAAACAGTGGAAAGAAAGACAGATTTGACATGCCTATTCTGACACTTGCATTCTGATCCAACGTGTTGTCCTGATCTGTTCTGGGCAACTTTTAATCTACTTGATCTCTAGAACAGAATGCACTTAATTTTATGGAAACAGAACTTGAAGCTGAGGCTGAAATACAAATCATTTAATTGTAAAGATTGAACAATGTGAGTCCTCATCAAGAGCTACTACTGTAAATAATGAATACACAGTAAAATAATGCATTAAAGGGAATCTGAAAATGGTTTAAGCTGCTTTTTATAAATAAATAAGTGACTGCCCCAGGTATAATTTTTTAAAGGCCCGATGAGTCTGAGTTCTAGCCCCACATCTGATATTTAGTTGATAGATTGCTTTGGGAAAGTTATGTCCACACATTGTGTTTCATCCCAATAATCTGTAATATCAGTAGAAAATATTTACTCTCTAGGCTGTTGTGGAAATTAATTAACATTTCCATAGTTATTTAAAGATGTAAAATGTCTAGCACTATTATGATTAATTATTCTGCCTCAGTTTATGATTTTGTCATTTGTCACAAAAAATATGGGTCAGTAGTTGTTTACAGACTTCTAGTGAAATTTCAGGGGTTTGCATGACATAGTTCTGCAGTATTAAATAATAATAATTTTCACTCCAAGTTAATAATAAAAAAATATTTCAGCATTTTATATGAGTCATTATGCTGCCAGGTGTGTCATTTTTCAATTTGAAATTAAGATCAAGAAAAACTAATATTCTGTGGTTATTAAATACTAATGGAACTATTCTCATAGATATACAGATGCTATTAATGGCATTTTAAATAAATTTCATGATGAAATGCTTCATTTGGTTTCTATTAATTCCCACTTTTCATGGCAGAAAGCATTCTTCATTGGTTTTGCCATCATTCTTCTGTTTGCTACTTGACAACTTCAGCGTTCCTCCCCAGAAGTGGCTGTATTTTGGTGAAAGGTGATGTCAGTTTCTCCCTCTTTTCTTTCTCCCTGCTCTCTTAAATGGCTTTGATGCCCTCGGTGCTGAAAGACACTATAGCAGTGTAAACCATTACCATAAATTACTTAAAGCTTTGGTGAGGTGAGGTTTGAAACTGCTGGTTCTCTTTCTTCTCACACATTCCGTAACATATGCACTAAGGACCATTATCTTGCAAATGGAATGGACTTGCTGAAAATGAGCTTAATTGAAAATGATCCAGTAGAAACATAATTTAGTGAGATAATGACTGTATTGCTTTTTATTCTTGCAAGTAGAGGAAGTTTTAAATTATCTGCTGAGTTAGTTGAAGCTGATGAACTATCCAGAGAACTACTTTATTGACACAGTTGCAGTTTACAAGTTCTCCTTAGCCTGGAGGATAGTTTGCAAGTAACACATTTTTAACCTCTTTCTCTCACCCAGAAGTCATGTGTAGATTTCTTTTTTTATGTCTGCCTGATTGTGGCTTCAGTTCACTGTACCAGGTGACTTAACTTGCTTGAGTGGGTTGGAGTTCAAGCCTCCAGGTTGGAGTTCAATCTTTGACTCATCTCCAAGCTGCCAGCCCATCTGGCTTCCTCCAAACGTGAGTTGTTGTGGAAACCCCGGGGGGATCTGGACCTCAGGCACAGCATTGTGTTACAAAGACAGTGCAGCTATGATATGAGAGGTTTACACACTTTTCCAATTCAGAGCTTGTTTGCTTTTGAGAATTAGTAGTCGAGAAACATTGTGTAACATAGCTCTGTAGTTTGCTTGAATTTATTAATTAGGTAGATTTACATGCTATCATTCCCTCTAGATAAGACAAAAGTTTGCTAAGAGTTCATTCTCTCTCATCAAATGCCTGTCATTTTTTGATAAGGTGGTAAAAACTGAAATTAAGGATAAATTTAGGGAAATCAAGGATCACTCAAAGGAAAATTTCCATCATCAGTGCTTTGGAGCTGTGGAATACTTTCCTAGCAAAAAAAACCAGACATCCAAAAGACAGATTATTTGAAATTCACAGTTGAACATAATACTGCTCAGTACGCAATAGAAAATTATCCTGCAGCATTCCTGCCCCAGTGCTCAGGTCATATTGCAAAAGAGCCTATTCAGTGAACTAAACTGATGGAAGGATACTTTTTGGGTTTTTTTTTCTCCCCTTTAAGGATAAATTTGGTGTCAGTTTCACTCTTGGTAGGTTCACCACAAGGTCTGGTGAGCATCACAGATGGAACAAGGGAGGAGAAGGAAATGATTAACCAGGACTTTAACTTCTCTCAGTTTAAATTGCCATGGACTTAAGGGCCCTGGTACAAACCTTGACAGCCAAGATTTTCTTCTACAGTTAGTGAAAAGTGAGAAGTAGCCTAAATCACTTTATATATCACCCAATGTATGACTTGTTTTTTCTTTACTGTTGTGGAGAGAGAGATCTTGGAGATACCATCCTCTTAACCTGGCCACTACAGGTGTGTTACGGAGTAAGCCATAAGAAAGTAAACTTTGGAATAATATAAAGTTTTCATGTTCAGTTTTTCTAAGTCTGGATGTTAACAACATTTCCCAGTTTCTGCTTCTTCCCAGGCCAAACATTCCTGTTACAGACACATAACTGTCGCCAGGGATTCAGATGACAATAGCTATGTTTCTCATCATCAAAAGCGCCCAATATTTCAAATTGCACTCCATTCCAACTGCGGTAGTATGATAACTAAATACATGCTTTTCTGTGTATAGCCAAACACTAATATAAAATTACCCGTGATCCATTCATTGTACAAGGAACAGCCAAACAAACTTACACATTAATCTCAGGCTACCTTGGACATGAGTATGCCATTATGTGGGGGAAAGGATCATTATGTAATCCTTTTTATTCAAAGACTTGTAGTGCTTTGCAAAGGCAAATTTTACATAGTCACATGTGGGGAAGCTGAGATACTGTAAGATTAAATTACCTGTCATTTGCTACTGTGTAATATAGCATGAGGCAAACATAATTCAGGTACATTTTTTCCACTCCCTTTGTTGCCTTCTTGCATAGCAGTCACTTTGCACTTATGATAGCATACTGTGTATCCAGGATTCCATTATGGATACTGTCAAAGTACTGAAGTAGACTGTCCTGCCTGTGTGATCTGGCCAGGCTGCACCAATTTAAACTCTACAGGTTACAGATGTTATTTCCTAGGTATGCCAATGAGCTTTGTACCCACTGAAGTTCTCTCTCAGGATTCTGTAGACAGCAGTAGGATTCACTGACGCAGTCACAGGCAAATTTATGTTGCCTAAGTGTACACGGCATTTAAAGGCATGTATTTCAAACAGTCAGGAAGACTGGTAGGTGTACTGTCTCACCCACATCAAGGGAGTCTAAACCCAGTACTTCAGCTGTGGCATGCTGGTTCCTTCCTTACCCAGTTCTTTCTGCTGTGCCTTCTGCTCCATCAGCCTGACCTGTCATGGAACCAGCACACAAATTCCTCTACCCCTCTAACACAAGCATGGTACAATATCAAATCTCAGATTCTCAGTGCTATGAAAAAAAGTAAACGAAGGCTAAAGAGCCCACTTTTCAAGGCTATATACCTAGCTGGAGTACACCTGATGAGTGATGCTTGAGGGATTTCCTTATGTAGGACATTGCCTTCCTCTTCTGAAAGCATCTTTTCAACAATCAGTTTTGCTTTAGCCTCACAAGAAAGAAAAAAATAAGGAAAAAAGAGACATGTGCATAGTCTTCATATAAATTAGTATCACAATATCACAAGGTTGGAAAAGACCATGAGATCATCTAGTCCAACCTATGACCCAACACCAACCATTTAAACCATGGCACTAAGCGCCTCATCCAATCTGTTTTTAAAGACCTCTAGGGACAATGACTCTACCACCTCCCTGGGCAGCGCATTCCATTGGCGAATTTTTTCAGTGAAAAATTTTTTCCTAATATCAAGCCTAAACCTCTCCTGACGAAGCTTGAGACCATGTCCTCTTTTTCCGTCAGTGGTCACCTGAGAGAAGAGACCAGCCCCTGCCTGCCTACAACCTCCTTTTAGGTAATTATAGAGAGCAATAAGGTCTCCTCTGAGTCTCCTCTTCTCTAGGCTAAACAACCCCAGCTCCCTCAGTCGCTCTTCACAGGGCTTGTTTGCCAGCCCCTTCACCATCTTCATTGCTCTAATGGCCAACATTTCATCAGAAAGATACTTTACAAATTACCCAGTACGATTAATACAAGTTGCTGGTTTAATCAAAAATCTAAATGTATCCCACTTTCTTACATGATATTAGAATAGGTTTTACACCAGAGATAATATTAGCCCATGACATTTTATATGAGAGCCATGGTGGTTTGTGCAAAATTAGCTCAAAGTGATAAAACCTCCATATAAATCAAAGTCTCTTAATTTTACTGTCTCATCTAAATAATGGTCTTGCATATTTCTTAGGGAAAAGCATCCTGATCACAGCCGTTTGTCATTTCTTTTTTTTTTTTTTTGCATTCATAGAACCATGTAGATTGTAATGCTCCAGTCAAAGACATCTGTGCTTTCTAATCCCCTGTAAATGCAACACAGACTATCTCCAGGTTTAAGTAATCTCTCCCAGTGGTTATTGTAGTGTGGCCTCATATTACCAAGTTTAATCATATCTTTAAAGTATTCGTCTGCAGTTCATCTATGTACACTACAGGTATCATCATAAGCAACTGCAACTCTGAAATGATGTACAGACATTATATTTCATTCACTTCATTTACTTGTTTTCTTAGTAATGCATAGAAAACAGCACTTGCTGTTCATTCTTAGATTCAAATTTCAGAGTTTCTATTGTAATAGGGGAGAGGGTGAAGTTATGGTATGACCGAATTGGTGCCTCATTGTCATATTCAAGAAGATGTTCTTGACTGTAGTCTGATAAAGCCAAAGTCGTGGGGATTCAGGATCTTTGTGCCACAATGCTGGAGAGAATTAGCCCTAAACCACACTTGACTGAACTTGGCTTTTTGGGAGTGCAGTTTGGAGTAGCCTTCAGGATGTTCTGAACTAGCATAGTCAAGCTGATGGCCTGCAGGCCAAATCTCACCTCTGGCATACTCCACCCTTCCTCCTGCCTTTTCCTCAGAGGAAGAAGAGCAGAGCTGTGTGTCTAAGGTTAATATTTTCTCCTATATTGACCACCATTTCTGTATCACTCTGAATTGACAGAAAGCTTCCAATGTCACAGTCTAGCCCCTGTGGCTGTCAAGCTTGGCCCACCTTATTGGTAGGTGATATCTTAGAACTTAGCAGTAGTCCAGTATCAGAAGAACATAAAGGCCACATTCCCCTCCTTTCCCTGCCTGGCTGCAGCAAAGGAAGTGAGCACAGTCTTTAGCACTGGCACATGATTTCACAGCCCTATTGCATGATGACTCAAGGGAATATGAACAGCAAGTGTGATGTTTGCTATTTGGCATATCTGTCAAATTTCATCTTATAGATATTTCTTGGCATTTGTCCAGTTGCCTCCTTAATGTCTTATGACGTGTTCCTGAGGAGACTTGATTTCATGCTTACATCTCTCTGACCAGAAAATAAGCACCAACGCAAATGTTTCAAACCTGAGTTGATTAAGCAGTACAAGCCAAATACTTTAGAAATAATTTAATTTCCATGCCTTATTTTCTCTACAGTTTCTCTTTTATGACAAATAGTACTTGTATTAAACAGATGCAGAACTGCCAAGGGATGAAGAGGCCCGCAGTCTCTCATTAACACACCCAATGCATTAGACACTTTAGCTTCATCTATGGTAGTAAACGCAATATGTACAGGAATGTTCCCAGATACTGATGCCAACTGGCAAAGAATGTCCTATACCTATTCTGGTTTATTTTGTTAGCTTCCAAAACAGGGTACTACATTCAAATTGCTTATTGAGAATAAGCAAAGCCCAGGAATAATTTGGGAAAATGCTACTCAGTGTGGGCCAAATGCCAAGTGCCATTCTAGCGATCAAGATTCAAGTGTCCTTGGAATTCACCAAGTATGTAGAGATTTATTAGTAGAGCCAAAATTTTCAGGGAAGAGTTTTGCAACATTTCACAGCTCGTCATCTTCACCATCCCAAGAGCGTTGCCTCCAGCCCTACTAGTAAAAGCTGTTCTCGATTAAGGGCCAGCGCTCTGGCCATGTAAATCCAGAGACCTGAACTTTATAAAGCACTTTGCATTTCTATATTATCTATCTTCTTCACTATCTCCATACAATATTAGTGTAGAAATAGGAAGTAACTGCTTGTGGTTTACCTGATTGATAGCATTATCAGCATTGAATTTCAGTTTGCTGCAACATACGTAAGTGTACAGAGAAAAGTGTACAGAAGCATACAAAAGTGTACAGAGAAAAGCTTATATTAAACAACTATAGCTTGGTCACACAGGTCATGGTTTATGTATTTTCAACATACAAGTATGTAAACAGTGTGTGTTGCAACCATAAAAAGTAGTTGCTTTGGTGCAAACAAATGGATTCAATTCCCTTGAAGGAGCTTTACAGTCTTCATTTGAAGTGAGTTCCCTGCATAAGGAGTCTCTTTGAATGAACAGCTAGCCAGAAGATCAAAATTAGTTATTGTGGCTTCATTAACACAATACATTTGATTGCCTCTGCTGAGAGCATTTTCTGAATAGATGAGCTCTAGGCCCATGCATTAAGCAGACCTAACTGCTTTCTGGTTTGATTCTGTCAGCACAGCTGCAGCTTAAGAACCCACTGTATAAAGCAAGAGAATTAGAGGGGTTGCAGGATATTTTAACCTAGAAACCATTTTATTATTCCCTCAAATACAAGAAGAAAGCACTTCAGTTCTCATTGTCTGATTTATCTCTTTTGTGTTCCTGCCAAACTGTACTGAACCTCCTTTGTGACTTCTGCAACCCAGATCTCTGCAGTTCTAAGACCTGAGCATCTAAGGTCTTATTTCCTAACATAGCTCTTCGTGTCACATTCATTTTATCATAAAAGGATTCTTCAGCAGTTTTAAGTGGCTGAAACCATGTACTGTCTGCCAAAGCAATCACATGCTGTTCCTGACCACTGCTAATTCATTGGGTAGCTGTGGATCTATTACACAGGGACTGGTGAGCCTGTGGTCATAGATGTAGGTAGAGTAGGCTGTGAATGACTGCACCAAATAGTCACATCCTAGCCATTTACTTTGTAATACCTTTAGCCATCCCCCAAAAGCCAGTTTCATTCCTGATACCAGCATCAGGATTAGATGATGTTAGAAATAGTGATGCTGCATGGAGTACACCTTCTCAGCAGGACCAGTAATTACTGTACTCCCTCTTTAGAGCCCATCCCTCCAGCAGCTGTAAGAGCAACTCACTCGCTACAGCTCTCAGGCCTAACTCTTCACAGCCCACTATCTTCCCTTCCCATGCCCAACTGCTCACTGTCGAAGCAGCATGAAGAAATAATGGCAATGGAAATAATGGCATTGCTGAGAAACTCTTTCTCCCCGCCAGCAGGCAGCAATACATGCATGCTCCTTGCCACGTAATGGAGAAGTAACCATTTGGTAGTTGCTCTCATATCCATTTCACTCTTTCAAATTGCCTTGTATTTGGACATTTACAAGACATATTCTTCATAATGCACTCAAGAAACACAGTGATTGCTCCTTTTAATGGGTACTGAAGCCAGTTTTATGATTGACACAGGGAAACCAAACGACCCTGCTATTCTACCTTGCTATATTGAGGGTAACTAGATGGAGCTACTGAGTCTCATTCTCGGCATCTCAGTTTATTTCTCTCTTATTGCTCCTGTGATCGCCAAATTGTTGTCCTCCTAATATGAAAGAGTAAAAAGAAAAATTAATAGTGGTGCTTTGGCAGAATGTTTAATTAAAACTTGTGTTTGTATAAAAGAAAGCAATGTGACAAAAAATACTACAGAGATACTGTAGCTTTTTCTAGCATATAATTTTGGGGTAGTTTGGGCTGATTTTCAGATCTGTGCTCTGAACACTGAAATCCTAAAGTGACTAAAAAGCAGTAAGTAGGTTTCAGGTTCTGCAGACTGAATTTAGTCTGCAGTGATTATTAAGTGTGCTTGCCAAAAACCTGCTTTGCCCTCCAAATTCATGCATCTCATTATACTTGCAAGGTGTAACTATTGTTTCTAAAACTGGGAACATAGGAATTGTCCCTGACAAATGGGGACAAATCGTCCTCACGAGGTGATCGCGAATATCTGTTATCAGTCTTTCACAGTACTGTCACTGAGAGGAAAAAATTGTTCACAGCTCCCGTCCTGTCTCAGGAGCTACAAGATGAAGTATGTTTTTTTGCGTTTATGTATTGTTCAGTTTATAAGAAACCCCCCCTTTCATTGCTCTAGCCATTTCTACAGTGACTGAAAATGACACTGCATCAAGATAGATCTGTCAAGCAGAAAAAATGCAGTGTAATAATAGACAGCGAGAACTGCTATTAATTACATAAATGCATCATAATCTGAAGCAAAAATCAGAGTTCCCTGGTGCAGAAATCTAACTGCTTTTCTTACCAAATATTGAATAATGTCCACAAGATGATAAATAAGGTTTGGGCGGCTTTTCTGTTCACAGATTGCAGAATTACAACTACTGGCCTCATTGTACATCAAAATTTAGCAACAATTTTGGGGCAGTGACTGTTATTGAAGGCAATGACTGGGATCTGGGGTGAAGTGCTGATGTCTTAGATTTCTTTCAAATTCTGACTGTAATCAGATTGGGGTTTAAGCAGTCACCTTTTCTTTGGGTTAATAGGAAAAATATTTCCAGTCAGTAAGTAGAAGGGGTTTTTGGAGGATAGATGATAACACATATACAGAGCAGAAAGCTTTCAAGAAAATGGGATTACATGAAACCAAGAGGCTTTAATAAGCCTGAGTTATTATTGAAATCTGGTTGAATATGATTACAGGGAGCTGTTGTTCCATGAATGATTTTTAATCCTATTGACAGAGTCAGACAGGGTGTAAATTTGCAAGTCGATTTGTATGCAGATCACCCTACAGCCTTGGTATTGATTTGGAAAGTGCAGGATGAATGTTCTCTGCTTTAGAAGGAAATACTCTGAAAAGGGAAAAAAGATGCTCTGAGTCCCAAGCACTTTTGTTAAACACTGCTGGTTGTAAATATCAGCATTAGAGGAGACACTAGATGTCATTCCAGGAACTGTAAGAAACTGTGTCCAGCGTGATTCACCTTAGAAACAGAGGTACCAACATGTGGTATGATGGTTATGGATGTACAGACTAAGGGCACTAGACTAACTCATTTGTTTTTACCTTTGAGGGCAATGGTTTGGCCCACAGTAGCTGTCAGAGTGTAATGACCCAAATGTCAGAGTGTAATGACCCAAATAAATCCTCTTTCTGAGACCCCTTTTAGCCACTTCATATAGCACCTCCTCTTTTAAATCCTCAGATAATCCCACACAAATGTAGCCTCTCGATGACTCAGAGTGAAATGATAGAGGCAGATTTTACTAGATAAAATGAAATGCACTAACCAATCTCATGGACCCAACAATACCAGAGCAGTAGAACTGGGTATTTCAGGGCAAGAAGTCACCTTATGATTCTCCTGATGGCTTCACTCCATCAGATTTTAATAATCATTTACTTTTGTAAACAGCTGTTCTGTAAAAAATGGGAACTAAAGAACTGTAGTTCTGATAAATTTACCATGCTGACAATCAGATTCTGCTGTTTTATTCCCTATTTCCAGGGCTGTACAGTGTGCAAAGTAGTGGGACTTCGGACCACGGTAAGAGCTCAGGGGTCCCCACTGCTTCCCCACCAAAGCAAATGGAGTTGTCGATATCTGAATGACATTTCTGTATATGTCAGACGTATGTCACTGAGTTCAGAATATCTCGATCATTAGTCCAAACATAGATGAGTTAATCCTATCTGCAACTTTAATGAAATTATTATAAATATAGAAACTGGGGATTTTGTCATCTGTGTAACCAAGCCAAAGACACAGTGAACTCCAAAATAACACAAAGATTCAAGTAAAATAATAGAAGCAGCAAGTATACACATTTCATGCATGAGATGCCAAAATTGTACAGGAGAGACAAAGATTATGAGGAAGTTCTGATACAATGATTTCTGCGAAGGAGACCAATAACAGTGCTTCTAAGTATTTTTTGTCACAGCTCCATAAAAAGAAGTAAACCTAGTGAAAATTCAGATGGCACTTTTAAAAATGGTAATAAGAAATTGTTTTTAACCTAGAACACAAGGGGAAGTCACAAGCACTAAGTATTATTCCAGTTGTGTAGTATTCAAAAAGAATAGATATTTAGGCAAACAATAAAGTCATCAACTTTTACTTTAGATTAGATATGATATTATGAGGAATACTAATGCTTTCACTACTGAAGACTGCTGCAGATCTAATAAATTTAAGCTGCTGAGCTTAGATCAGAGTGCAAGGACAGTATTCTATACCATCTCTGAATTTTTTTGAGCAGAATAAATCATAGTAGTTGTTGAAAGACAGCAACCAATGAACAACTGCTTGAACTGAGGAAGAACATTAAGATAACTTGTGAGCACCTTTTTATCACTGAATCAATTTATCCCTTGAGTTAATCTTTCATGCCAAAGTAATCCCTGATAAAGCTCACACGTCTACAGCTGTGCCTTATCAAATACTTTTAAGGATATATTGTATCAACTTGCTAAAATCAAGGAAAGTTCCTTCCCCCCACTTTGTATTTGAGACTAAGAGTGAGAATGCACAATTATCTGTGCTGTTGATGGACAGAATGATTACTTTTTGTCCTGATGCAGCTAGAACATTTGTCCTTTAGCATTCTGCAACACAGTCCACATTACCTACTGATCTCTTACAAAACACTGGGTTCTCAGGCTATCCATGCATAATTCAGATGTGAAACTAGAAGTATGAGTGAACTTTTCTACCCTGCCAGCAGATATGGTATTCAAGCAGGTGGAAAGTTGGTCTTTCTGAATATGGTAGTAATGCAAAAATCAGGCTGTTCTCAGGTGGCAGGAAGGAGGAGTTCTAATAAGACATTTATTAGGATCAGCAGGACAGTTATTTAGATCCTTCACAATCCATCAGATGCACCTCTTTATGGCATGAAAAATCTGCTGCTCTTTCCTGCACGCTGCATTTTGTGTAGATTTTTTTTTTTCAGTTCATTGCTCAGCTGGAATGAAACCATTAGTAGTACGTATCATCCAAAAACTCTCCGTAGAGAAGCCTTGTGATTCCATAGTAATCTCTGGAAAGCAAAGCTCTCACCATCCATATATAGTTTTTAGGATATTCAATGGCAGTACAAATTCTTTGCAAGAAGCTGTGCCTGGCTGTAGAGATTGATCTTCCATCTGATATGCAATGTAAAATAAAGCAATAATACCATTTAAATATTTTCTAAACCATTAAAAATTGTGGTGGAAGTTCCTCCACTATCTCTCTCCCAGCAGTCTGCAAATGCTTTCTGTGGTTTCAGGGCCCCTGAATGTTTCCGCTCTAAATTGTTCCTTCTCAGCTGCAACTCTGCTTGGAATATTTAACAAACATGGAGGTGGGAACTTTACGGCTATTGATGTTACCTCTAGAAATTATGCTGGACTTTTCTGAAAGACACATTGTTTGACATAAATATAGACTGCCATAATTCAATATGACACACCGAATCAACCCATGTAGAATTCACGATCGCATTAGCACTCAAAAGTGCTTGCAAGTCACCTTTGGGCATGCAAATTAATTAAACTCTTTTAAACTTTCCTTCCTCACTATTTCCATGGGTAAAATTCACACAGTTCTTTCAATAGATATTATCCTTCAGATAATCCAAACCATGGGTGACAGTCAGTCTCATTATTTGTGCAAAGCCGAGAACAAAAGCTCAGATTTGATGCAGAAACTGGCACAAAAAGAGAATAGACTCTTACAGCAATGGAAGTAAGAGAAAAAAAAACAGTAAAGAAGGAAGAAAAGTTTCTCTAAGCAAGACCTTTTGAAGTTTGTTTTCAAATAATAAATAAACATTGTGAAAGAGGAGACAAAAATGCAGAATCTTGCTTAGTAGAGTAATATACAGTGACTATACATCGTATGTGGTTAAGGGTCAAATCTTACTATTCCTACCTATGGTAAATAATGTTTTTCTCACAGATGTGCCTTGGAAATCATGGCAAGTAAGAGTGGCTGATCCTGACCCTTAACTGTGTCTATATCTTGTGAATGCAATAAAGGGAAAGAATGAACAGTCTTGGTGATCTACCGTTCTATGCTCCATTTCCCCTGAAAGGCTGGATCAGATGATCTTTCAAGGTCCATTCCATCCTCGTCTGTTCTATGGTTCCATGGCTCTATGATTCTGTTCCTTTTTCCTTCATTCTGTTTTGCTGCAGAAGTATTTCTTGCACACAAGCTATGCTTAAAAAAAAGTTTGTTGGAATGCATTAGGAATATCATCATGAATCTGCTGGACATGGGAGAAATGCAGACAGGTTCTAATGTACTGGAAGGGTCAGGAGTTTTCATTCATCCATGCCCATCTCTCTCCCCAACCCACACATCTCAGGAGTGAACATCGCTCTTTTAGCACTAATGTTTTACATACTCAGCACAGTTGTTCTGCCATGAGGTAGCCAGTGGTAGGTGAATGTGTATTTAGATAAGATCTTTTAAACACACGCAGAAGACCACTTGGGAGGAATTTAAATCTTTCTTCCAAGCATTGTAAATTCCCATACTTGTCGATATTTCTTATAAAGAAAATAGGAAGAATCTAACATGTACTGGAACTACTACAGGCTTATTCTGCTCCACACATCAGCTCTGGTCTGAGTCTGGGATTGTTCTGTGCATGTTTAGATAGCTATTTGCCAGTTAGGTTACGTTAAAATCATTAATTTAGCAGTATATATGTGAGTTAAAATGTTGTCTTCATTCCTACTGTATGGAGAAATGAAAGGATAGAATGAGAATTCATGATAAGCAAATATGAACTTGTCTTTCACAAGTGTTAAATTGTATCAGGGTTCATAGGTCATGGGTTAGAGATCACATCTTCTAAATCACTGTGGGTTGAGCCGTCTCAAGGTATTTGCCTACATGTTTTAATATCCACAAAGCCTAAAATTGTCTGTGTGTTCACAGGCAATTATCACTTTATGTTCAATTTGCCATAGCTTTTTTCACTGAAATATTCACCTGTTAACAGTTTTGGATTCCTTAACTCTTCTACTAAGAATGCCAACAAAGCAGATGGATAAAGTGGTTTTATAATATTGATGTTCACTGAGACCAGTTCGTCAGTAAGACCTTGTAGCCAGCACATCACCAAGCCTCAGAAAACTATGCAGTGTTAATAAAGAGTAGGTCTTTGCTCCTCTATTTGAATCTTGAATTTTCCTCAATGTAAAATAAGGAGGGGTTTTGTTTTTTCAATTCTGAGCTCATTAACATTGAGAAAATTTAATTTCATTACTATACCTCTTTCCCTGTCACCTTTGTTTATTCATACGTCAAACCTCAGAACAATAAGTCCGGCAACAAGATTTAAAAATAAAATATCAAAGAAAGACATAGAGGAAAAATTCTCTTGGACCACATGGAAAAAACATTTGGTAAAAGGTCATCATCTTGTTGTGGTGATAGTCCTGTACTGGTTTTCAATGAAGCAGGAAGAAAATGAGTCAAGTAAGTTTATGAATATAAAGCACATCCTGGCCTGATGGAAATACTTGCCTAGTTCCATTTTTCAGGGTTCCTTGTTGTCTGTGCAACAGTTTGTATGAGCTTCATATGTAGTCTATCATTCATGCGAATAATTTTTGTTTTGTTATGCATCTTTTCCTCCTTTTCACTCACCAGAACTTATCATCGTTCCAAAAGCAAGCAAAAGAGACCTAGAAATGTATTGAACTTAATCATTTTAACGGTGCCCTGTAAATGATGATATAGCCGAATTAAGTCACTCATTTTCAGGTAGAAAATTACACTTCTGTGTAGTGATACATCACCAAAATCTTGGTCAATCAGCCTTGAAAACAGTTGCCAACGCAAAAGCTATTTTAGTTGCAAAAAGACGCACCAATTATTAATTTTGTCTGTCCCTAATTTGTTTTAATGACTGCATCAGAGGCATATTGAAAGCTCAGACTTCAGACTATCATAACCAGTCAATGCAGATAGCAGTTTGTGATAAATGTCATATGGGTAATTAAGTTTATGCATGAATAATTTGTTATGTCATCTGGGAAGAATGTGGCATTTTTTGGATGACATGTAAATTTAAGTTCTACTCACAAATAGTTAGATATGGTCTTCCGGCAAGTGTCTGACAGTTCCTTCACTCATGGTTTCTTAAGCCATTTTGGCAATTTCAGCTAGGTGCAGAATTGTTCTGCAGATTCCAGCCATCACCTGCCATTACTGTGTGGTTCTAAAAATAGAGCAGAAGGTCCTTTTGCGCACAAGCAGGTATTTTTTGTGGGCATTTTATGTGGGATTTATTTTTGATTTAGTGTGTTCCATCTTTAACTCGTCTGGCTAGAGAAGAATATCTTCGCTTGTTCACTTTCTTAAGTGAGATCACGCAACAAATTTGTGAAGTGTTTAAATATCTCGGTAAATGAAATTTAAAAGTAAACAATGTGTTTGAGGCTGAACAACTATCGGACCAGTTTTGTCTTAATGACTGGTGATATTCTTTGTTTCACTTAATTAGCTATACTGGTGAGTTTCATTCAGTATGACTAAAGCTAGCTGAGTCATGTCCTCATTCTGTATGCATGTTCAGCCAATAGACAGATAGATGTACAACAGCTGTTTGTGGTTCCACAGCTTGTGTCACTGTGTTAAAATTCCTATTTAACTGAAAGAAAATGGACATCGACCTGTATCAGCTTGATTGCATGTCAGGTTCTGCACTCAGTTTGAATTATTTGGAAATAGCCAAGGAAAATGGATTGTACTTTAAAGGTCTTTGGAAAAGTTTTACAGCACTCATTAGGAAATGGTGTTAAGAAAATGAGAAGTAATTTTTTTTTCAACAGCATTAATAATTGTTCATTCTGCCTTAACTCTTCGAAGTACATTAATTTCTTCTGAATGGGATCAGTAAAACAACAGTTTCAAAGTGCTGTTAGCTGCCTTGTAGGATACACAGCAAGGCACAGTACAGTATTTCAAGCACTCAGTGTTTCTTTCATCTTGCTACACTGCAGATCTCAAGACCAAAGATTTTGGGAGTCGTGTATCACAATATTAGTCATGAGCCACCCACCAACTTTGATTTTTGATACTGAAAAAGTAGTAGTGTAAATTCAGGTCTCCAGCTGTGAATTACAAAGGAGAAAAACCCCTCTGCCACCCTCTATTACTGATCCTTAGGTGTACTGGCAGAACCATGAAAATTCTGAGCCCTGCCAGAGCTACAGGTGCTGGACGACCTGAAGTCTTCCATGTACTACTGTAGTGCCAGAGGCAAATTGGTACAGTCTGCTACCAGTGTTTGGGCTACCACTGGCAATCCCTCACTGAGGAAAAAAAACACCAGCCAGAGTACTATAGCGGCACCAGGTATGATTTACCTGAACCTGAAATGGGTGACTGATGAGATCCTTGTCTAGATTTTCCACAGGTAGTCCTGTAATTCCATCAACTCTATCCAGTTACAGTAACCAGCTTCTGACACAGGAGTTGTGTGCAAGCTGGCCTTTGATTAGGAAAACGCCTGCCTTGGGTTTCACAGTTAACATCAATGTTAACACTCGTGTTCATATAAAGACTTGGCATCATTTCTAATGATCGTATGTCCCAGAAACAAATTTTCTCAAAATGCTGTTACCAGGTTAGCCAAATGGTTTTTTTCGGTGTTACGGACGCTCACTTCCACAACTGCCACTTTTTGGAGGGGATGTGAGCTCATTACACATGCAACTCTACACAGAAAGGGGTATGAAGAAGTATAATCATCTGTGTGACTAAGCTGCTGCCAACCTCCAAAGCTAAAATGCTTTTTGGAGCTCCTCCATGTATAGAAGAAATTTTGTGCCTTGTAGTGCCTCTGTGAGAGCGCCACACGTGAGCAAATAGTGGAAGGGAAGATTATATTCAATTTAGCAGACTAGTTAGCAGAACTTTCAAATTTCTATGATGGTAAGGCAAAGACAAGGAAAGCTACAGAAGAGTCATCTAAAATAGGCATGTTTCCCTAGCCTTGTCATTGTTTATCTTTTTCTCTACCGATGTATTTCATCCTGCTTTCACACAAGATTGGATTTACTTTCTTGTCCCACACAGGAATCTGTACTGAGACCTGTGTCACTAGAAGTGATCTAATAAAGAAGGAAAATAGTGAGGTTACAAAGTCTGCAGACAATATGAAATCATTCAAAAGGAGATCCGACAATGAAGTTTTGTAGAGGGGTTTTGTGATACTAAGCAAATAAGTTATAAAACAGCAAATTAAATCAAATATAAAAAAATGTGAAGTAATACATGAGGAGAAATCAATGCACAACAACCATGTCTAAATTATTATTTTTCTTAACACTTCAGAAAGAGACACTGGAGTTATTGTGGATAAGCCTCTGAAAATATCAGCTTCATAACCAGCAACAAATTGAAATAATGTTATGATATGGGATTAAATATTAAAAAATTAATAGAATATTATGACTTATGTATTACAAAAGCATAGAGAGAAAAAATGAATATTGTTACACCAGTGTTTAAATTCATTTACGTTCACACCTTCAATGGACTTGATCATCATATCTTGAATAGGCTGTAACACATCTGAAACAATACAGAAGAGAGGAAGGACACCTGAAGTTAATGAAAGGTTTGCACGCATTTAGTAATAGAACTCCTCAGCGTGGAGAATAGATGACACAGAAATGGCAAGAAGAGGAAACATTATTCTGTGCTGACTATACTATTATATTCATTCTTCACCTAAACTTTCACTGTTGACCGTTGTAAGAGGCAGTATAGTGAGTGTAGTGGGCTTGGGAGACATTTGCCCTGTTCTGCTATTAAATTCTTATCGCATTTATTAGTTTACCCTCTTCACTCTTCACTGTTTCAAGACTAATTAAAATTGGCTATAACAACTTAAAGCTCCTCGCAAACTGGGGCAAATTCTTGAGTATTCAGAGGCATGCAAATTCTGGATATTTCTGCAAATGCTATGTGCAACAGAAGGCATCATAGCATCATAGAATTCTTTGGGTTGGAAGGGACTTTTAGAGATAAACTAGTCCAACTCCCCCTGCAGTGAACAGGGACATCTTCAGCTAGATCAGGTTGCTCAGAGCCCTATCCAACCTGACCTTGAACGTTTCCAGGGATGAGGCATCTTACATCTCTCTGGGCAAACTGTTCCAGTGTTTCACTGCCCTCATTGTAAAAAATTCTTCCTTCTATCATCTAGTGTAAACTAGATATAGTCTAGTTTGTCACCGATCTCCATCAGGATTCTGAGCTGTTGACCACTACATTTTGGATGTGACGATCCAACCAATTCCTCTTCCACCAAAGAGTCCACCCATCAAAGTTGTTGTGGGGAACTGTGTCAAAGGCCTTAGAGAAGTCCAGATAGATGATATCTATAGTTCTTCCCTTATCCACTGATATGGTCACTCCATCAAAGAAAGTGTCTTTCTTTGATGAGGTTGGTCAGGCAGGCCTTGCCCTTGGTGAAGCCATGCTGGCTGTCTTGAAACACCTTCCTGTCCTCCATCTGCTTTAGCATAGCTTCTTAGGATGATCAGTTCCATGATCTTCCTAGGCACAGAGGTGAGGCTGATAGATTGGTGGTTGCCAGGGTCTTCCTTTCTACTCTTTTTAGAAACAGGGGCAATGTTACTCTTTTCCCGGTCACCGGGGACCTGACTGTCATGACTTTTCAAACGTAGAGAGTAGCTTGGCAACTACATCAGCCACTTCCCTCAAAATTCTGGGGTGCATCTCAACCAGTCCTATGTGTCCCTGAAGTGATTGGAACTGATCAACAGGTCTAAAATAAAATAGTTGGCCCATCGATGATCCATATCACAGTGCTATCTGTACTGTTTAAACTAACTTCTGTCATTGCTATGATCAGTAGAATTGTGCCGTGCTGTTTTAATTGTAACTTCCTCGCTATACACAGGACCTGAGAAGGTACATCATAAAGATCAGCAACAATTTCTAAGCCCATGGACAGTGCACAGTTGCCACATGGTCACCATTCTGAATGGTCATCAACCTGTCAGACATGAAGCATAGATACTGTGAAAGAAAAGACAAGAGATATGCAGAAATGTTACATCACAGCAGCTCCCTTCGTTCCTCCTTTGGGCTCCGGCCAGGCTCCAGGAGGAGAGACAATGGGGCAGCTGAAACCAGATGATTCTGCATTTTTAGAATGGTGTGAGTTGTTTATTCAACAATATAAAAACCTGGACCCTCTTGCAGCAGCTTTGGAGACCTCTCCTATGAGTTTACGCACTGTGTAGGACATCCCAATTGCCGAGAAACACTCTCCAAATCCTTGCTGCAACCAGGCCTCCCTAGTGACTGTGGACCTGGATGGTGGTAACATATTGATATGCCAATTGGTGATGTATCTTTCTTAATAACATAGTATTTGAGAGTTTAGATCTTTTATGCTGAATGCGCTCTGAGGTTAAACACATGTATTCAGGTTCCTTAGCTGGCGTCGCAATGATTTTTTTTTAGATAGAATTTGAATTTATTTAAAAGTGGGACTTAATAAAGTTTGATGACAAGGCCACACTGTTATTTACTGCATGAAGGAAATATATGAAGGAAAATAATTTTAAAAGCATTTATAGCCAAAGAATTACATGCGCTTATAGCCAAAGGATTATATGTGTACACCTGGTTCCCCATGTCACTTAGCTAAGGTTTCAGAGCTTCATCGTGCTTACTCCCAATTCACTTACATCTGGGCATCCAGTGTGAGTTCAGTCTGGAGTTCAAATCTAAGGCTTCACTAAGCAGGGTCTCAGATATCAGATACTACTGTCTGGATGTCTGGCATTAGTTTGCACCAAGAAACCCCTGGGCAGCTATACCCTTACAGACTATTTAAGGTTTGGTCCAGTAGTAATTTTGGGCTGGAATCTTCACATTCCTCATTGGATTCCTTCACTGGTTTTCAGACAGGCTGTTGTCTTGTCTTGGTGTCACTGGTGTTGATGACCTGTATCCTTGAAGCCTCGGTATTTTTCTGGTTTTTTTCACAGATTCTGTAGGCCATGTTGTGACTAAACATGTTATGCATACTGGGGAATTTTTAACTGGCTTGTGGCCTAGTGCTTCCAATCAAGTCTTGCTACTCCCGGTAAGAAAGCTAAGCAAATAGCATCACACAATAATAATGTTACATGATTTATTATATTTAAAATGTTACTTATTTAGGCTAAACAACTAGTCTTTGTTAAAGAGAAAACTTGCCTGGTTTTGCAGTCAAGCTATCATTCAGGGATGATTCAAATTGGGCTCAGCAGCAATCTGCCATTGGTGAAAAATCTCATTGCTTCAAGGAGCACCCTTAAGAAGCATCCCGGTGCAAGGGGAGATCATTGCCATGCAACTGTGCTGCCTTGCACAGTAAGCTCAAAGGAGGCTCACTTAGGCTGTCATATTTATGGGATGAAAGTGGTTGACTCATAATCAGATTACATATAATAGAGCTATACTGGTGTTCACTATGGTTTTTTGCTCCTTATGGGTTTCTTAGAGGAGTTATTGGCCCAGCTGTGGTCAGGACTTTACCTTCTCTGGAGCCTGAATCAAACTGCTGTTGGTTTGGTTAAAAGCGGGGATGGGTGGAACACATCCATCCCAGGTGGTCATGAACCTGATCTACTCTTACGGAAGGAGGGACTTGCACTCACAGTCCCTGCCTTGCAGTCCATCCATTTTTGAAGTGAGGAAAGGGAGGCTGCCAGGAAAGACTGATGCAAAAAATTGTTAAATACCTCAGCCTTCTCCACATCTGTTGTTACCGGTTTGCCAGAGTAGACACAGACGCTACTTCTATCATTGTCTTAAACATCAACTGGTTCTATTTGTATTGTTTTCTTTAACATCTTCTTGAGTGCTGTGGCTCCTGATGGGCTGACTGTGCTGCTTCAGAGGAGGGAAAGGAGGTGCAGCAACAGGTGCTACCCCCTCCCCCCTCCCAACTGACTGCACATGCGCACCCAAAGTGTTCAGACAGACATAATTCTGGCAGGGGTCTGTTGAATTGCCAGTGACCCTGGAGCCCCCAGCCCCTGTTCCAGAACCTTCCCAAAGAAGCTTCTACACATGCGCCAATTTGAAAACTCTTGCAGCAAGACCACCCATCATGCTAATGGAAGGGGCATGGAGTTGTCGTATAGATAGAAGCCCGCCAAGAAGACGTGTGCGTGCACCCACCACCCCATGGAACCCACCTGAAGACGTGCTGCTGAAGACCATGTTTTCCAGAGGTCTATGGAGAGGTGACTATTTTCCTCATCCCCTCACTATTCTTATTCCTCTCTCTTCTTTCCTTTCTTCTTTTTTCCATGGCACTACTGTACATCGGATCAGATTTGAGTTGTGTTATTTTTGTCCAGCTGCCTTGATGGTATCAGATTTTAATCTGAGCAGATCAGGATCTGGTTTTGCAAGTTTTGGGAAGTTGCAACTCAGAGTCTACCCGAGTATTTGATTCGATATTTTGGCTGTGATCAAAATATTGATTTGCTGTTTTGGCTCTGTCCAAAATGAATACTGATACGCTATTTTGGCCGTGCCCAACATATTGATTCGTGGTTTTGGCTGTGCCAAAAATAAATGCTGTTTACCCTGGGAGATTTGTCACGCAGACATCAAAGGACCCTTCCCTCTCTGACTGAGCAGGTCGGGGTGGGGACCTGGTGACAGGAGCAGTCCCTGACAGCCAGTCTTCCTCATCAGAGAGGTTATACTACTTTTTCTTTCCTTTTCTGGCTGCCATACACTAGGAAACCCTTCTTATTATTCCTTGTATGCCTTGCCAAGCTCAGCTCCAGCTGCACCTTGGCCTTCCTGACCCTATCCCTACACAGTGGGCAGCATCCCTATACTCTTCCCAGGATACCTATTTGTGTTTCCACTTCCTATGCATTTCTTTCTAGCCCTTTACTTGGACCAGAAGGTCTCAGATCAGCCATGCCATTCTCTTGTCTTCCTTTCCTGATTTCTTACTCCCAGGAATCAAGAGCTCTTTTTCTCTGTGGAGAGCATCCTTAAAGATCTGCCAAGTCTATTCTGCTCCCTTGTCCCTGAGGACAGTTCCCTTGGGGGTCCCTGGCTGGAAACAATTGCTTTAAGACACACCGGTTTTGCCATAGGATTAGTACCTTACGTGTCCTGTTGACTAAATCCTTGAATGGCTGAGAGTTTTCTTTCCTAAAATTCAAGGTCCTGATTTCACTCTTTACCTGACCCACAGCCCTCAGAACTGTGAACTCCATCACTGGAGCCCAGGCTCCCTCCAGTCTTTATGTCACTGATGAGGTCATTTGATGACTATCAGGCCCAGTATCACATATGCTCTGGTAGGCCTGTCTATTACCTGACTTAAGAAATTATGCTCAATGCATTCTGGAAGTCTTCTGGATTGCCATGCTACTTTTCCAGCAGTTGTCAGAGTAGTTGAAATCCCCAAGCAGGGCGAGAGCCCGTGAGTGTGATGCCTCCTATAGCTGGAGTAAGAAGGCTTCATCAATAGGCTCCCCTTGGTCAAGCAACCTGTAGTAGACCAACCACAAGATTCTCTTTGTTGCCTCAGTCTCTGATTCTTATCCATAGGCTTTCAACCTGCTTGTGTCTGTTCTTCTTAGAGAACCCTTCACGCTCTATACATCTCTTGATGTAGAGGGCCACGTCTGTTTTGAATATTTACACAGCAATTCCAGAGAGATCAACAAATCTCCCCTGGGGTAAATTTAAATCCAATATTGTTTTTGGACACAGCAAAATCACAAAACAGATCTCAATCTGCAGTTTACTACAAGAACTCGGGTACAACCGAATGTTACTTCTCAAAGTTGCAAAGCAAACCTTAATCTGCACAGAGCACAATCTATACATTGAACAGAGTCAAAATTGCCAAACAAGTTATAGCAAAACTCAGATTGGATCCAGTACATCTAGAAGTGCCAAGGAAAAGGTAAAAAAGGCACAGTAGGGTAAAAGGAGAGAGTAAGAAGAGAATAAGGCAGAGAGAAAGAGAAAAAGAAGAGTAGTAGGACAAAGAAAAAAAAATCATCGTATCAGTGAAGCACAGCAATTCCTTGGGAAAATGTGGTTCAACAGCAGTTCTTCAGAAAACATGGTCCATAGAAGTGGTGAGCATATGCACTTGTGCTTCTTGGCAGGAACTATTTACAGGGCAGGTCAATACCCTGGTAGCATGTGAGGAGTGATCTTGCAGGACCTGCACTGTTTCTCTCTCAACAGCTGGGCTGTTGGCCATGTCACCTTCTTAGACAAACACCCCTTAACTCCTTTGAGTTATTTTGCTGATGTTTCCCTGTTGGCTCCTATCACCTCAGGAGCCCCTGTCTCATCTATATAAGACTTCAAGTGTGCTGCAATGTAGCCAGCATGCCTCAGAGCAACAGGCTAAGGGGCCTTACTAATGCCCCATCCCTCTAATTATGACCTGTCATCCCATAGCTTGTCGCAGGTGAGTCTGATACTATTCCCTTCTCCCACAAACTCTAGTTTAAAACTCTGTCAGTGAACCCTTCTAGCTCCTGAGCAAAAATAATCTCTCCCTTCTGAGAAAGGTGAATCCCATCTGAAGCCAGCAGGCCTGGTGCTGTGTAAGCCACCCCGTTAACAAGAAAACCCAGATTGTGGCAGTGACATCAGCCACAGAGCCATGTATTAAAAGGCTGGGTCCATAACTCCTTCTTGTTTTTCATTCTGGTGTCTACATTGCCAGGAGACAAAAACATGTCCAGTCAGCAAAACTGTCTTCAAACTACAGCCGTATCACTCACCAAAATCTTGAGGAATACTTTGTATTCGTTTAGAGAAATGCAAATTCCTTATCACTATTTCCTTGCACGTGCCAAGAGGCAGCATGTCAAAAAAATAATTTAGACTGGCTGAGGCACTGCAGGGAAACAAAGCCACCAATCATCTCAGCTATATTATTGATCACCAATAACGAGATACTTGCTAAGACAAATGGTTCTGTTATTCTACTAGTGAATCTTAGCCTACCCTGACTAAATAAATCATATTGAACTGTTTGTTGTTTTAAGATGTATAAAGAAAGATTTCTGTAATAATTTTTACCTTTCATTCCATCCAGCCATCTGTAGAATCTCTCTTTATATCTGTTGGTTTTTTGCCTACAGTCTTTCTCTGAGAACAGCTATGTACTTACTTACCTTGAAGAGTTTGATAAGGAATTTCACATCTGTATATGTATGTGCTTTTTATATCCACAGAATCTTCTTAATTTGGATGCAGACAAAAATGTGAACAAGGTAATTACATGAGTCGAGTATTCCATCAGCTCTCAATACAAATGTTTTTTCTGCTATCTTATAGTAATGGAACTTGTCAGGTTCCTGTATCAGCTGTTATAATATTACTATTTTTACTTTACATATGGCTTTTTCTACATTATCCACATGTACTTATAAAAGAAGTGCCCAGGGGCTCTTAGTAGACCTATTCATAGAAATACTTCAGTATCTCAGAAATATCCTCATTCCTCTTGGTTTCCTTACAGTATCTGATAACTCAGAATTTGACAGACTTAGGCAGACTGCCGCGTGCTTCTCTGTCAGCCACCTGGGTCATACTCTGGGAGAAGGTGAAGACGCCTGTCCACAGTGAATATAAACAGTTCTAAAGATATAGGGAGGAACACTTGATACTGAGCCTCTGAAGTGTCAAATGCTGTTTGCAAGATGCTGTGCTGTCACAGCAACCAAGAGACAAGTTCTCAGCGCCTTGTGGATGTGTGGAAGAAAAATTTGCAGCTAAAGCATGAGCTGCCAATGGCTCTCAAAAATCTTAAACCCCTGAGCTTCCCACATGATTTCTTTCTAAGAGTTTTATAAACTCTAGGAATATTTCACCAGAAGTTTTTACTTCATGTTAAATCTTGCCAGTTAACTTGGAGCAATTAGTATTTTAAAAGATTAATTTAGACGTTCTCCAGACAATTAATCAAAACTAAAGTCATATGGGGGCTAATTTTGAATTATGGGCAGTAAGTTCTAAATATCACATTCCTAGGAGGAAAGTGATCTAAGAATGGCAGTGAATACAACTGAGGTAAGAAAATATACTGGATGGGAAAAAAGAACAACAAAAACAATCTAGAATTACAAAGTTTGCAAATTGTGAAGGTGGTTGAAATAAAGCTGATTCTGTAACTGAAATCATCATCTGTGAATTGTTGACATTTTATTGAACAGGAAACTGCAAATGATACTTCCCCTTCTGGTAGAAATACGTTAGAGTCATCAGAGACTTACAGATGTGTAGAAAGACCGTGAAGGCAAACAAAACCCCTCAGTATTACTTGGGGTCTTGAAAACTGCAGTCACCTCATCAACATGGTGTTGTGCACCTTGCCAGTGGGATACAGTAACCACAAATAGTATTGGTGTCACAGAAATCCATACTGTGATTAAATGAGATTACCACCTAGGGTAGCTCTATATAAATGGTAAAAGGAAAAGCATTAGGTCCAAAATCCCTAGCAGTGAAAAGCTTAAAATGTTCACAGTCAGTAAAGATTGAGAACACCAAGCCCAGGAGGTGGGACAGCCACAACTAAGGGTCTTACAATCATCTGGCACCATGACACATTCTGGCTTGTGTGAGATGCCCTAGACATTTCCACGACTGATTATACATTGTTGTTTAGAAGGTTCCATGTCATGATTCTAATCATTGCTTTGTTAAGATAGGCTGAAGAAGAAAGATGCAGAGATTGGCACCTGAAGGTACTTGCAGGAGCCAGTTGCCATACCAGTTAAGAGCTCACTTTAGCAATGCTAATCAGTCACAACTTGGGCTCTTGATAAAGCAGGTGACTGTTCAAAAGAACAGTTTCCAGGAAGAGAAGCTTATGTTAAGTTTTTTTTATTAGATCCCTTTTGCAGCAAAACTTAGATACATGCTGGTTTGAAAATAATCAAGATTTTTGCCCTCTTAACTAGTTTTATAAATATCAGTCTATATTCTTAATATTGAGAGTCATGTAGCTGTGAAACACGGTGGCTCTGTGGAGCTGCAGAGATGTATAATAAAAACAAATTAAACATATTTTGTCTAAACTCAGGAGATGGGTCTCTGAAACTAGAAATGCAAAGTGCATAGTAATACAAAGCACATTTTAGATCTTGAAACACTTCAGAAAGGTGATAAAAGCTACTGTGATGTTAAAAACTGGTTTCTGTACATTCTAAAAGTATTTTGCACTTTCTTAGTTCTCCAAAATTTCTTTCATATGTCAAAATGAAGGAGTACAGTTATAGCTGATATCTGATTTTTAATTTGTTCAAAATTAATTATACACTCTTGTAGGTGACCTAGCTTGAGCAGTTTCTCCTTTCTCCTTATTAGAAAACCCCATGGAAAGCAGTGAGATTGCTACACACAAAAGAACACTCTTGCCTGATAATCTCTTCAGGTTTCCTTTCAAGAGTGCTGCTAATTAGTATTAGTGGAAGATATGTCATCTATCTAGAATATGTATTCTTTTTCCTGCTACTATTGCTTGTTAAGATTCTCTTTCAAATAATTTAAAGAAAAAATCCCTTTTAATGAAACGAAAAAAAAAAAGGTGACCAATATTTGAAATGGTATTAATATAGGCTGCCTAATTTACAGATGATAGGAAATGCATAAATCTAACCTAAACATTGATTCAGGGGAGTGACCTATGTTGTCCTTTGATAGATAAACCTCAAGGGATCAAGAGACATGCTTTTCAAATTATTTTAGCATAAACAGAAATACTACTTTGTGTTTCTCAACACCGTGAAGTAAAACTGCATTCTGCTCCTAGCATTGCTCTTCTAAACAACATGAAAATTATCAGAAGGGGTGGATTATGTCTACAGAAATCAATCATAATAATGCCTATAGAGTCACATTCATCCCCATTTCCTTATATATATTTGCTAGTGTCTTTCAAAAACTGATGGACAAATTGGCTTAGCAATCACTGTCCTTGCTTGATGTGTCTTGATGGAGGCTGGCAGTTGAAGTGATTTAGTTTTTGTTACAGCATAAAGACATTTGTGTTTTTCCTTTTCCTTCCAGGGGATAACAGACCTTGTCATAAGCTATTACGTCTTCTGATTGAAAAAGCGTCACTCGCTCTTTCTCTTTCTCCTTTAGCACAAACATAAAATGGTATTTACAGGTCAAACACATCTTGGCGGGCACTTCCTCTGGGTCTCACAGGCTTATGCCGACAATAATAATTAAGATCTCTGATGTAAATCTAGCACCCAGGAAAGGAAATCATGATGTTGTCAGGTGGGATCTTCTCCAGAGAAAACCAAATTTGTCTGGTTTTCCTGTGATTGCACTGTTTTCTCCTTATTTATCCCCAGAAGGATGGGCAACATAGGTTGGTCATGTCTAATGGGGATTTTCTCTTAGTTTTATTTATTACTTCAGCGAACGTGTATCTCCAGACAAATCAGATTGAGGGCTTCTTCCCTTGTCTAAATACCTCTGTTTCATCTGCACCTTTTCTATTTTCTGAGTCAGCCACGAATCAACACTCCTACATGCACTTAACTTTTCTGTTTGGAATTGAAATTCTCCTGCATGAAAAAGCAGACCAGACATTTTCTAAGATCAGAAATGATAAACAGTGGTTTGGTCAAGTTTTAACAAGCTGTTACTGCAATTAGTAAAATACTTCTCATAGGAAAATTTGGGTTGGTATCTTATGCTACAGTTCGGGGAACTGCAGGCTCCTGTGCTGAAGGAGCTTCGGATACGCATGGACTAAGTGTTGCTACAGGTACTGCTGGATATCTAAGAAATGGATGCATCCTATTTGGTTTTGAGCATACTTCTTCAAATCCTCTGTCCAATACACTCATTTATCCTGCTAGTTCAGTATATTTTGAAGGCAGTTATCATACTGGGATCCTGATCTGTACAATATCTGCAGTGTCTTTTATATACTTTTATTAACAATATTTTAATGGAATAAGTACACAATAGTGTTCTTAGCATCGTTTTCTCTCCTCTTGGTCTTATTAAATGGTATGAAGATTCCAGGTTCAAATTACAAATTTATCTTGTGAAGAGGAGTTATAAAAATACAATAAAAGAAAGCTAACTCCTGAATTAATTTAAAAGACTGCAATAAAACCCTGGTGTTCTAAAGGAAAAGCTGATCTCTATATATACACTATCATTTGTTCATATGTTCTGAGATCACAGGTTACTTGAACTGGATCTGTACACCACTGTACACCACTCAGCTAAGGTTGCAGAAATTGTGTTATGGAGCCTCAGAAAGACAATTAAGCATTATTTGGAAATGGTTTAAACAGTTGTGATGTGACATTAGTAATTACTTACATTCTAATACTTAAGTAGATAGAGAAAATGTTGAGTAATTCAGTTCTATGTTATGCTTAGTCTGGTGTTGAGCTGTGGTGTCCAGTCACTAAGTAATCTTTGCTGCAGGTGTGCTGTAGAACATTACATATCTTTAAAGGCCCACGTCTAATAATCTGATGTGTCTTGTTGTCGGGTTCAACAGAGAAAATAAAAAATTCAAATGTTCTGATCTCTCATTGCAATCTTGTGATCACTATAAGAATGGACTGACATCTTGCCTTTTGACTGTTGTTAGAGTCTTTTACATGAAAATTTTTTTACGGAGTTTTAGTGAAAGATAGTTATTTCTGTCTTCCCAGAGAACCACCATTGTTCTTGGACAAATCAAGACCTAGCTAGCATTTTTCTCTCCTCTATATTGCCTCTACTTGTGAGACCCATAATAAAATAAAAAGTAACTTGCAGTGGTCGTTTACAGTGTGCCAACTCTTATGAAGGTTTTTCCAAATCTTCATATTCCTCAACAAAGTCTCTGAAAGGGCTATTCCTATGGACAGGAGGATAAACTGTGTTTCTGGACCTGGAATCTACACTGTTCACTTAGCAGTGATTCTATTTCAGACTCTCCCTATCTAGTCTTGTCCGATAGTGTTAATACCCATTAGCGGCTGGAGCACACTAGGTGCTCTTCTAGAGCACATTGGCTGTTTTACCTCAGTCTGAAAATGAAGCCATTTAATATAAACTCTAAGAGACATTAGGAAGAATTTCTTCACTGAGAGAGTGGTCAGGGATTGGAACAGATCGCCCAGGGAGGTGATGGAGTCTCCATCCCTGGAGGTGTTTAAAAGACGGGTAGATGAGTTTCTTACGGATATGGTTTAGTAGGGAGACAGGCACAGTTGGACTCGATGATCTCAGAGGTCTCTTCCAACCTTATGATTCTACGATTCCATGATTCTATAAAGATGTTTATACAATCCCAGGTCTTGTTCACACACACAAAACCACTGATATAACACTTGGTTTTCTTTGCTGAAACCATGTCATCTGAAGACCATTATCAAAATTTTTGTAAAAGCAGGTGGATTTTCCTTATCTTTTACAGTTGAAATAGAAGTAACTGAGAAGAAAACATGCACTGCATCCTAACAGCACTGATACATAAAAAGATTAAATTAAAAGAAAATGTAAAGCTTGACTCTGCCAAGTACTACTCTCAAGACTAGAACTGAAAGTTTTGCTTTGCCATGGTAAATACCTATGCACTTGCCAGAGGGTTTGGACTACCCCATATTTTCCCCTGTAATCCAGAATGGCATGGTACTATGTGTAGCTAAAAATTCTGGTGCAAAACTACTTTGCTGCTCTCCTATTTAATGTTGAAGTGATATTCTGTGGTGTTCCATAGTTCAACAATTCCAAATATTTTCAGGCTGTAATTTTGTAGTTTTAATTGTCTTCAGTAATGGACATTTGGGGAAATGCAATTGGGATAACAGAGATTTCTGTATTGCCTTCACTTTGGACTGTCATGTCCATTTCTCCTATCTGATTCTGTGAGGTGATTTTTGCTCAAGAACTTTTGTAAACAGAATTGTCTGTGCTTATTTTTGAGAGCTTATGCATATGCATTGTACTTGTTTTACTTTGATTGCCCCCCCCAAAAATTAGATCACAAATGTTCCCTGGCATTCTAAATGAATGTGTATGAATTCAGTCAATCCAGCAAGTTTCAGAATAAGAAGAAAAATAATGAATTTGTCAGTGGTGTATAAATTCAGAAAAATGAATTAAAGGGATTGTATTGATAATGGCTGAAACTGGAAGTTAAGTTTTTTAAAGTCCAAGATACCACCACAAAGTAATGATTAAGGATAAAATTACCTTGTTAGAGAAGAGAGAAAAGATGCAGAATGCATAATACTGCTCTCTTTCAAGCAGAGTAGGAAGACAATTCCAAGCTAAACTATAATACTGAATAAATTACTAGCAGTAAAATTGTCAGAATATTCTCGACTTTAGTTACAGAACATGGGCTCTAACTCCATTGGGATTGTGCAGATGAGCAGGAATAGTCGCTTGTTGGAGTCTGTCACCCCTGCTTCTCGTTGCAGCTTTACATCTTGTGTTTTATTTGTTTACTAGTGACCTCAGCTACATCTATGTGTTAAAACTCAGCCTAATTCTAATTTCATTTTTACTGGCACTGTGCCATTCTTACTTTATAGGAATTCCTGAATTAAAAAAAAAGGCAACACATGGATAAGCTAGGTATTTTCAGACTTCTTTTTTAGGCAGAAAATCTGGCTCCAAAATGAAGTTATTTACTTATGGCTGCAGCAAGTCAGCCTTGGAGCTAATTATCAGCTCTATTTAGAGACAGGCCAAATGAATGAGTGATCTAGAAATAGAGTTTATGGGACAGATCCTCACCAGTAGTCAGTGCAGTTGTGACAATACCTACAGGCTGCAAAGTGTCTGAATTTCTGGTTCTGCCACTAAACATTGACTTGTACATAATGAACATTCTCATGACACTAAGTCAAGGTTTAATAGAAGTTCTAGTGAAAAAATCTGCTAGGAGTATAAGGTTTTGATTCAGCTGAAGAACGTAAACCCTATACATTCAAATAAACAATGGAAGTGATGATAGTACCTTTGTCTGCACACTTTCCCCAATGAGAGAAACGTTGTGCCTGAAAAACAAAAAGAAGAGACAAAAGCAAATACTCTTACAAAGATATTTGCATATTGTTATTAAACAGCCAGCCTTTACATAATGAAGGACATATTTACAGTGCTGCTCAAATTGATTGCTCTAAGGCTGGTTTATGATATTAAAATATTTATAAATAGATTTTAATTCAGCATCTGTCACAAAACTCAATGGAAATCCCAATTATCATGTCTCTGCTCAGATGAAAGGCAATCATAAATATGTATTGACATTCAACTAACACTACTCTCTAAAAGGTTCAATTGTTTGTCATGACTTCTAAATCATTAAATAAGGGCGTAGGCTGGTTTTATAAGTAATGCTGACTGTATTCATAATGTTAAGAACACATTTGAGTTGTACTATGTAGGTAAATGAAATTGCTTGTCCCCTCCCTAGCACTCTCAGTCTTGAGATAAAATGGAATGATAGAAATTAATTTTTATGCCTGTCATCTAGGGTATTATTCACAAGCCTTAGCTTCAGTAAAAATAAATATATTCATAATTTAAACACACTATTCCATCATACTATTTTTAAAACCATGGGTTTCAAACATGATTTAGGCTCAGGTCTTTCTCCTTATTTCTTTGAACCAATCCCTGCACCTTAGAAAATGAATAATCATATCTTTAGACTGACAGGCGATGGGGTACGCAGACAGACTTAATTTCCTCATATGTCCAACCTTTTGTCTCTGCTGGGCATGTTTAATGTTGTCATGTTTGCTTTCAAACAAGCTTTTCACATTTGCTGCTGGGCCTGCATTTTATCGTAAGAGAAAGAGAAAAAGGCACAGATGAGACTTATCGTAAACTAGTTCTTGGAAGTCACATAACCAGAGAAGAAAAAAGAAATCCTGCTATTCTTTATGCACTTATAATTACTATATCACCTCAAGCCAATCATCTCTTGGATACTCCAGATTTCCCCAAAATACACTTGCTAAGCTTCTTACAAAACAAACATGGTATATGCTGCTACTAGATCTTGAAGTGATCTGTACAACAATGCTCTTTTTTTGGTTTATGGGGTTCTTTAAGCAGGCTGATTTAATTCAGAATGATTGAAACTACAGGAATTTGATCGTTATTCAAATCAGTGAGTAAAAAATTTGCTTGAAATTTCTTAAGTTCTGCTATTCTTTGTGCGTTCCAGCTGATTTTCTGAAGGAAGAACATCTTGTATATGGTATTTGTTTTTACTAGCTCAGAAAGGCATGCTAACTGTACAAGCATTGATGTAAATTTTTTAGAAAACAATCTATAGACATTCAATTCATTAATTGTCACATGTTGAATTGGTTAGAAAATGATTACTTCTACATTTTTACTTATTACCAAGACGTATTTGAAAGGAAAATGAAATGCCATCAAAATCATACTTTTACTTTTCATTTTGCTCTAAAACTAATTGAAGTTGCTTTAGATCTGACTTCATGCAAGTCCTTCCAAACCACTAAGAAAGGTAGAGGGAGAAAACAACATCTATTATAAATGAACTGAAGAGATTGTTTCTAATTACCAGATCCTATATCTGTCTAAAACTAGTTGATCGTCTCTTTTTTATACCCAGAATTTATTCATAAGCTGGAAGAGGAAACATAATTCTTACCTTTTTGGCAAGTATTTCCAAATTTCTCCACTTAAATGGAATCAGTAAGTGAAATAAACTTATTGAAAAGTGACTTCTTTTTTGTACAGCAGGAAGAGGCTACAGCCCTTTTGACTGAGTTAACAAGTCAATAAAGTGGATTTTCAGAATTTGACAACTTACTTCAACCAGCTTAGAGAAGCTGGTATATGTTTATAAAATATGTTATGTTTGCATATCATAACACTACGACAGCAAACATATTACATTTTTTATCAGTATTTAATATGTATGGGTTTTGTACAGCAATAAATTAAATCTTCATATAAGTTTTTGTAACTCCATGATTAAATAGAATTTATTTATTTATTTATTTATTTATTTAAAATCTAAGAGTTTTTAATAATTAACTTTTATTTGGTCTATCTTGAAGCACTACCTTTTTTTTTTTCATTAAAAGCCACATAGCTCTGGGAATAATTCATACTAAGAATGATATGGGTTTGATGTCACAGAGTCATTTGTCAGGATTAATATAAACAAAAGTCTCCTTTTGCTTTCCTTGTAAAACTGTACAAATATAGGAAAGCAAATGCTGCTTCTTTCATATTTCTTCCATTCTTACATATCATTAGTCAGTAATATATGAGATGGAAGTAACAAATATCAGATTTGGAATCTAGCCTGGCTATGAAGATCTGACAGAGAAAATATTCTGTCTCCTGAAGTGAGCCAATTTGTTCTGACCTCCTTGACGGAGAGCAGATTTGGTACCCCACAATCTCACTTTGAGTGTTACCTTTCGAACATACCCACCCATAAGTTTACACTGCCGTCAGTTTTGAAATATGGTGCTGTGAGAACAATTTACAGTATTTGACAGGCTACCACAAGCCATCTTAGCCTCTTTTTAAATTTGCAATTCAGAGGAAATGAGTTCTTGTCACTGTTACCAAGCTGCAAAAACCTTGCTTTGAATGACAAAAGCACGCATATCACAACAGTGCATGAGCAATGTGGAAATATTCTGCAAGCTCTTACACTGGAGAAAAGAACTGACCATCTCAGAGCTTAGAGGGCAGCCTGTGACCCAGACAGCATCAGAGGGCATCTCAGAGAAGCACTGAAAATTCAAAGGATTAGAGATCCTTTGGAGCTTTGGAGTTAGGGTTAAAACAGTTCTCTGTTTGCTAAACCTTGCTAAGCAATAATTTCTTTTAACAGAGGGGAGAGTTATTTACTGATCCAAACTACTTTGAAGTCTGAAAAGATAAGCTTGAAATCTTGATTAAATGGCTCATGTCTGCAGTATTTAGGTGTTTCTTCTTGACTGGAACACAGAGTTACAGAGATACCTTAAAAATAAGCAGTATAGGAAGGAATGTTAGCATATGTGTTTTATAATTTAAAGATTAGTTTTGTGCCAAGGACAGGAGAAGGGCTCAGACAGAACCTTTGCTTTTCAAGCAAAAGGAGAGCGTTGGCATAACAGTGCAGCAGCAGTGAAAAAATCTCAGTGAGAGCAGTATGTGGCACATGGAAGGATAAACTGGGGAATCTAGCAAAAAAAGAAAAGGGGAAAGCTTTTGTCTAAATGGAGTGGAACTACCACATAAAACAAATGTAATCACACTTCAAAGTTATATCCCAACAAGTACTTTGTCAGATCTGTGACAGATCACAGTTGAATGGAGCAGAAGGTAGCTTTGCTTGACACACAGAAAACTAAGTAATTATGAAAATCTGAGGGTTTTTTTCTCGTCCTTAAACTGATTCAGTCCAAGATGCTGGACGAATTATTTAAGTACAGACTGTTCATACAAAGTGGCTATAGTATTGTACTTAGCTGCTACAATGGACTCTCCTGATTAATTCACAACTTAGAAAGCTAAAAAATGTTTTAGAAAGAAAAGGGTACAAAATTGATAAGACTAAATGTGTTTGTCCTGAATTTTCTGTAGTTAAAATTGGTAGTTATTTACTATATAAGCATTGATAGGAGTGCTCCAGCATGTAATTAAAAAGAAAGAAGAAGAAACTCTGTGTGACAAAGCCTTAATAAGTCATGATTTCATTACACACTATGTCTGCTTTGTAATACCTGTCATTACAATGTAAGTAACTAATTGGTATCTGCGTGGAGATGGCTCTATTGGCACATTAGGCATCTGGAATACCTTATTTGCAAACAATAAAAATACCAGTGGAAAGACTATTTTTAAAATACCATGCTGAATGCAGCCTAAACAAATGAAAAGTCATGATGTGATTTAGTATAACACCAACAGTGAACACCACTCTAACTTATTTTTGCAGCCTATTCTCAGAGTCCCAAATTGTGGATTCACTGTCTGCGTTCCTAATGATGCTTGATACGTCCCAGGGAAAAGAAAATACTGATCTCTTTTACCTTGATTTGGTTACTGGGAGGGATTCTTTTGCGTAGTCAAGAGCAATAAGAACAAAAAAAAAAATCTGCTTTTGCAATGTAATAATGTAAATATATTTGATGAAAAGTAGAAATCACTGCTCATGAGTAGAAAGCTTTTATAGTGGTAATTTAACCTGGCTGTTATTTACACTATATAATTGTCTCTATGTCTGAAGATGTTTTTACTAGAAAGATCAGACAAGTTTTCTTGCAATTTTAGCTGGCTATAAGGAAAACAAACTAACTAAGTCCAAACTATGCTGTGCATAGAACAGAAATGGTAGTTTTCAGAATAGCTGTAATTTTGTAATGTTTAGGGTATTTATTTCCATTTCTAAACTTAGGAGTTAGAAGAAATAAATATTATTAAACAGACACTAGAACAACCGTAGTCTGTCAGTTGATTTGATGACCTAAAATTTTGTTTATTTACATAATTGTCAGCTCCACAATATGCTGTGCTGGTGGCACCTTGTAGATATACATCATAGTGCCCTAAATGTCTGGTGCAGGAGGAATGTGATGAATATTTAAATTTTTCACATCATAATACATAGATTTCTATAATTTGAACTGCAATTTAATAGTAAAATCTGTGAGACTTATGTACTATGAAAAACTTTTTTTTTATTAATCACAGCTACTTAAAGGCTTATTTTCAGCTGGCTAAGTGGCTTTTTGTGAGCAAAGGTGCATCTGTCCAAAAGTGCAGATAAAAGCACTTTTATGAAGTGCTTGCATAAAGCAAGGAAGCATTCTGGAGACAAACCCCTACTAAAAATACTGGTTTGCCCACATAAGATAACAAAATCCTATGCTAAGGTACTATTAGTGTATCGGCACAGTGCTACACTGAAGCTCATTAGCCTTTCTTGTTAGTTTATGTAACTAGTGTGATTCTAATGCTGAAACAACACAGTCATACTGTCATTCAGAGCTCTCTAGCACTTTTGTGTGGTCATGTGTTGCCTGATGTTCACTTGTCTTCACTACAGCTGAATATCCCTGGAGTTGTGAACAAGATATGGATTTCACTATGCACTTCCTTCCCCTTGTAGGAAAACCCTAAGTGTACAGCATTGATTAGCTTCATCTTCATATAGCTTCATCAGTGTGGCTTTGAGATTTGCTTTGAGATGTGTTCTTGCTGGCAAGGACTGACTTCTGAACACAGAAAAGTATAGCTGTAGAACCAATAGGACCCAATCCCAAACAATGTTTTTGTGTCATGATTCAGTAATAATACAGACACAACTATTCACATTAGGAGTACACTTCCAGGTTTTACAGAGCAGAAGGCTACTGAACATTTGAGTAAACAGTTATATGTTGCCCTCAAGCTATGCAATGTTGTTGCACAAGAGCTGCAATACAAATTACAATCTTCCTCAGAGAACTTCTGCAAGGTTCCTCTGCAAGGACCACGTGAAGAACCACGCCAGTGATCCTAAGCAAAATCTTCCTTGGCTAGGAATTGGACCACTTAATTATAAGCCTTTCCTCAATTACTTAACACGAAGTTCAACTCCATACTAAAGATAACAGTAAAGTAACAGTAAACTATCCTTGGGCAGAAGTGAATTGAAACAGTGCTGAGATATGAGCTAGAAGCAGGACTTTCAGAATCTATCTATTCTTTTCTTCTTCTCTGCCAAAACAAGGTTATTCTTGTTCATACATTTTTTTCCAGTGCCTACTGCTAGAATTTATTAAGTAATGGGGCTTTTCACTTTAAAGAGTCTTTTCTTTTAAGAGATATACTTATACAATGGGCTGTAGCCCTCTTACATCTTATTGTTATTCTGACAATGCTCAGTATGTCTGCTTAGGGGATGTCATTCTCCTTTGTGATTTCAAAGATATTTTACCATTCACTGACGCCCTTGACAATAAAATTCCTCCCCTCAGAAGCTGTTAGTGCAGCAGCAATTTAGTGTAAAGAAATGCATGTATAGTACATACTACATATTACCTGAAAAATGACATTTTAAAAAAAACCCCAAACATTAAGTTTGCAAAATCTAACACTCTGAAATTAGGAAATGCCAGAATTAAGATTTCCAGTGCAATCTTTGTTCAGATCCCCTCTGCATATGCCTTTATGACAGTCTTTAATTTCAAGATCGAATCATTCCCATAGGCCCCCTACCTCATTTAGTGCATATATTGGGTAGTATTTACTGAGTGGTAACTATTTAAGAGTGGTTTTCATCCTCCCCATTTATTGCACGATATCTCCCATGCTTTATTTGCAATACACCATCCAATACCTTTAGTGAATATAGAGTTAAAGGCCAATCTACTGTATTCATAATCCTATGACTTGTTTCTTAACAAATACATTAATATTTATATCAGTCATGAGAAGAGAGTTGTATTACTGCTTGATTTTACACATGGGAAGCAAAAGCACGGGTGTGTTATTCTGGGTGTCCAATCCATGAAACAAAGTAATATTCCAGAGTATTTAAAGTTTGATATCAATTTATCTGCCATGGACACCTGCGATATTTGCTAGTAATCTGCTCTTCAGCAAATCAGTCACCAAATATTAAATAAGGTACCCTTAAAATTAGGAGGCATCTGGAAGAGAGGGTAACAATTTAAGGAATGAAGAGTCCAACCCACTTATTGATAACCAAATCACTTTCATGATTGGAGGTAGTGATAACAATCAAATGTCAGACAGTCCATGTGGATAAATTACGTTAAAGCAGGAAAACAACCTTTTACTGGAGGGAAGAAAGGAAAGAAGGGCAAGTAGAAACTCTGTACTAATATCTTCCAGTTTATAATGGGACAAAAAGAAGTGTTACACTAGGGATTCAGTTTAAAATAAAATATCACTAACTTTGCAAAAACAAAAAATTCTTTTTGCATGGTGGGCATACAATGAGAAAAATCAGAATATTTTTCTTCTATTAAGAGATGTAAATTTTGTACCAGAAAGATTGTGAAACAGCAAACACACGTGCATGAGGAACTACTGATATTCTTTTAAAGTAGTTTGGCAAGATAACATACTCGTGGCTTCAAAGAGGAAGGGGAAGAAGTGGAGCTAAAACAGCCAAAACCTCAGAATGAAAATCAGATAATGGTGTGTCACAGTCCACTCGGTGGACGCGTGATGGCTCATTTACCATGATCTTGAAGCACAAAAATCAAGGTGACCATGCCAAGGGGTTATGATTCAATCAAACAGTGCAACTTTATTGTTTTGCCCACAAAGCGGCATGTGATAGACAGGAAGAGTGATGGGAAGGGAAAGAAAAGGTGAAATGATCCATGGTGGGGAAGATCTTCTTCCAAGCTCACTTGCTAAGGAGCCATCTTTTATGCTGAGCAACACACCTTGCTCTTTCTCTGTCCCATAGATTGTTGGCAATCCCTGCCTTTCCTGGGTGGGATAAGGAAGTTCTCACTTCGCTTGCCAAAACTTAACTGCACATGTGTCACCTCCTGTTTGGTGGTCTTTTGCTTCCTCACATGGGCCTTTCTCTCGTGTCCACTAAGTGACTCTAAGACCCTTTGTGAACTTCTGCACGTACTCCTCTTTGTTGGCCTCAGATGCAGGAAGGAGGCAGGATACGTTTGGATGAGGCAGCAGGTAAAATCCATCTTCTGGACAGCAGCTATGTGGCAATTCCAGGTATCGGAGAACAGCACAGTACTCCCTGTACCATGCAGTTCTTTCTCTCAGGGTGTGAAGTTCTTGTTATCTCTCCAAGTCTCTGATGGCGATGTTGAGACAAATACTGTTCTTCATACCAACTCTTACACCACCCCGTGGCTCAACAGTGTTATCAGGATCTCGTGGCGGTAACACAATCCTCAAAAAGAGATAGAGAAAAAGAGAGAGGAAGAAAAGAAAAAGGAAAGGAAAATGGTCTATCAACAGTTATTAACTGGTTTTACCAACACAATCTGCTCTGTGACAATGGATTTAGGGATGTCTACATTGTAGAGAACACTGAACAAATTATGTGCATTAAGAATAGATGTTAAATGTGTCAACTAATCTACCATTCTCCAAGTTCCCTCTATCTCATTTTGATCCTGAATGTTGAGCCACAGGGTGGTCTGAGTTGGTCAGAACTGAGGATTATTTCTTAAACATCATTGAAATGTGCAATTGAAAAGAAGAGGAAAAATATCCTTGTTTTACGTACAATCACAATTTAAGGCTGAAGCTTGTCTGAGTTCATTCCTGACTAATCTGGCTATCCACATGTCTCTCCTTTTGGGACCTGAAATGTACAGTGAATGGTGTGGCCTCAGGAGGCTATTTATAATTATTGGCTACTCTGAATAACAGAGTCAAATCATAACGGGGGTGTCAGCACCACAAAAGAATCTATTTATTCATGTATCTTGTGATCTACCACCTAATGTTTATGATTACAAAATGAAATCCCAGCAATCTCAGCTTCTCTCCATCCCCGTTCTTGATACTATTCTAAAATTCTGGTACTCAGTTTTTCATTTGTGGCTCCTCCCTTTCTTTGGCTACATGCCAGGTCATAAGTCTCAGTGAGATCAAAAAAACTTCAAAGCAGCTGACAACCAAATTTTTTTTCGAGTATTGGTAAATAAGACTATGAAATGTTGTTGACTAGGCAGCCTGTTTGCCCCATGTCTAGCTGGATTTATAATTCTCTGTGATCATAGAGAAATGAGCATGAAAGCACTCAAATTGTGACAATACACAGCTATAGGCGTCTTGTACCCTTTCCATTCATAGATATATTACACTTGATTGATGTCAAAAGCCAGAAACAAAATTAACAACTAATCTAAACTTTTGCACTATTTCTGTACTAGGGACACTGTGAAAGATGAGCGCCAGCAGTTTTTAACTTTCTGCTCATAAACTGTTCAATTTAACGCTGAGAGTCTATCACCCTTTGAGAAAGTGTTCCCTTAAATACATTGCACGTTTTTTTTGTCTAGAGCACTGGTGACACCTACAGAGATCAATACACAACTTGCTTCAGAATCAGCTCCTGAAGCAGGCTGCCAAACTGAGCGTGATCTGCTTGGGCTTTAGAGTAGGAATTGCCACTTTGTGGACAATATTTAGCCCCTTTTTGCCAAAACTTGATTGAGATACAAACCATGGTGGCCATTGCCAAGAGGACTTGAAAGCAGTGGAGAGATGTTAACTGAACAGTGTAACTGAATTATAAATATTAATCTTAGGTTTTTATTCTCCCATAGCAGATACACAGTCATTTCTGTGAACTTCAACAGGTATACAAGCCTTAAGACCCAACAGAGCCATATTTTCATATCGTATTTCAAATCTCAATAATCAACCTCGAAGCGAAGCTTCTTCTAGTGTTATAATTTAGGGGAATGTTGCCACTTTCAGGGACAGCAAAAAGACTGCATTTTCTACAGTTTTTAAAGATATAAGACTTGGTTTTACTTTATTTCTGAGAAAGTTCCCGGTTTTGCATTGCTGATATATGTCTAAATTAGACTGCCATGTGATTGCCAATCTTCCTAAATCTGCAGATTCTTTTAGATTATTGTAGAGAGTAACTACTTTTAGCTGGTTTTAGTCTCAGCGACTGCACTGGTAAAAACTGGGTTTTCTAAAACTGGGGTAAAAAATCAGATACAGATAAAAAGAAATGCAAAGGGCAGGAAGAAATGAAGTAAACTCAAAGGAGTTAGTTACAATGTATACTTTCTGCTTAGGCTTCCACACAGTTTTACCAGGTCTTTAATTGCCAAGTCATTTCTGAGTAAATTGCAAAAGCTGTGTCTCACATTTACATGAGTAAAATGGTAGTATTCAGTAGGAAACATCACACATGCCTAATGATTTGGTGTTCTTTCAATTTCAAACCAAGTGTTTTCATAGAGTTATTTTCAAAAAAAACTCCTGTATTTTGCCTGGGAGAATACCAAATACTTTCTAAAAATCAAGGTACTTGAAAGAATTTCAGGTGCACCCCAAATCTTGAAACAAAGCTACTATCTACCTATTTTGCAAATGCAGGACAAAGTACATATTTTTCTGATGCAGCATGAAGCTATTAATAACTGTTAAATGCTCAGAGACCATATTTTCCTGTCCTCTTACCTACAAATTAGATTTTTTCCCCAAGACTGAATAAATTACATTTTACTGCAGTGTACACAAAGTGTACTCCCAAGGCACAAGCACATCTTTTCAGCAGCATTCCATTTTCATTCAAATAACGAATGAGATCGAATTATGCAGTCAGATACCATAGTCCTTGGTAACTTTTCTCTTAGAAATGCTTTGCCTTATTCAAAGTCTTGTCTTTTCATGATTAAATAATACACTTATTTGTAGCCACAGGATGCTTGTCTCCAGGGGCACTGCAGAATAGCTACAATAGTTTCACTAGCTAGCAAGTCTAAATACATCTGTGCCAGGGAAAAAATACTGCACACTTGAGTTTTGACAGACAGAAAAAATGTTCCCTAATTTTATGTTGGAGGAGTTGCAGTTTTCCACTTGAGTTGATGATGCTGAAATGAGAATTTTCACTTTTTGAATGTGACATAATTTATGAGGAAGACATGCAGTAAATATTTCAGCTGGAGTAGGTTTAAAATTATCTCAAGTTCAAAAGGTTTATAGAATAACTTCTGTCCTTCCAGGAATTAATAAAGATCAGTGGGCTTGGAGGGATCAATGATGAATGAATGGCCACACTGGCAAAAGGTTTTATCTGGGAAAAGCTTTCTGTTTCCCCTGATTAGGAAGAGGCCCTTTCCCCTTCCCTTTCCCCTTCCCCTTCCATTCCTCTTCCCTTCCCCTCCTCTTTACTCCCCTTCCATCCCCTTCCCACAGTTTCCCGTTTGGCAAGTATTTCAATAATTCTCACAAATTTGAGAATGCAGTGATGGTAAGGAGCATACAACCCATGGAAAACTAGGTATTATTCACATCTGTGAAAACTTGCCTTCAAAATGCTAAAGCAACCTGAAGGTTTGCATATCTGCCCTAATTTTATTATCTCCTAGATGTAAGAAAAGTCCCTCTGTGATTCAGACTCATTACTTCCTAACAGCACATGCCAAATATCTCTTGACTCTTCCAATACTTTTAATTAACTGCAAATTGCTTGAGATTTAATGTTAAAGATCTCAGCTTGCCCAGTTTTGTGTACGTTTTTTACCGGTTTTGTATACCTTTTTGTACAGTTTTGTACCTATTCTTATGTCAATGCCATTGACTTCCTGTTTTCTTTTTCATAAACCTCCTCTAGACTGAACCAGTGCATTTCTACAGAACAACTTTGCAAGCAAAGGTACAGTAACATCTCTGTACTGAGTGTATCTTTGACAGCATTCAGAAAATCATTATATCCTGATATTCTTAAATGAAGAGTTCGTATCTGTCACTGCCTATTTTTGTGCTGTCATAGACAAATCATGCTGTGGCTTTAGAAAGCTCTGACAGATTTGAAAGTACTGGTGGGATTCTGCTATAACACCATTTTTTAAAGGATTCTATTCCAAGCCAGTGCTTTAATCCTCCAGTGTTGCGTAGCACCAGTGCTGGATTCCTTCTGCCTGCCTGCAAGGTAGCAGGCAGATTTTTATAATTCTTTTTATTATTCTCTTGCACCTGAAACAAATAATAGATGTGCTCTTTCAATTCCAGGATTCAGAGCACAGTTAACTATGGTTTATAAGCTTCCAGCAAATGATATTTAAAAGCCATTTTGGATATATTATTCATCTTGGAAGGCAGTGTGCCAGCCCTCTAAACTTCACTAGTGGCTTTTGTGGAGGGGAGTCCTTTTTTTCTTATGCTAAATAAAAAGTTACTAAAGTTACTGTACACTTAAATCCTCATTAGATATGGTATTATTAATTGTGCCACTAGGACAGTCTGTTCTGTTAAGTAACTTCACTATTCTGAGCACATTATTTTGGATTTATGCTATAGAGGCAAATCTCTGGGAAAAGCAATGAAAGAATCTAATGCAGAGAATCTAGATTTATTGTTGTCTCTGCTTTTGTGGCACAGAGAGAGGAAGAAGAAAATGTGAAGGAAGAGAATTTACATCAGAACAAATGTAGTATGTTCTGCCATTTATAATGCAGATGATCCTTTCTGGATTCTTCCAGCATCCCTATGTTTCTAAAACATCCTTATGTCATCATAGATTCAAAATTATCTGCCCATGATAAAAAGGCTCATTTTTAAATGTTAATAAGTATGCATTGACATTCCAGGAATATAAGGAGCACTTTGGTGCTGCAGGTCACACACTTTCGTTATCGATCATCCCTTAAAGATCCCTGGAATACCCTGAATTCCTGGTGAAAGATCTTTGCAGGGAGGTCCTATGAAATGCAAGGTGGTTCTTAAAGAGGACAGGTGATGTACACATTAAAACTCCTGGACTTGAAGCAAGGAACTTGGCGTTAAAAAGCGCATTTCTATCACGCGGGACAGTTGGAAAATATATTGTTAAAGTTTGTCTTTCCCAGGCATTCATGTACAAAATGGAGACAAATTTCTTACTGTGTTCTTACTGTTTATGCAGCCCCTGTACACTCAGACAGTATCAGCTCTGTACATTCATGTGCTCCTAGATTGAACCTGTTCAGATTACATTACTAGCTGAATCATTCAGCAGGCACCTCTACAAGACATTACTAGTTATCCATTTAAGCATACTATTTATCACCAGATCACAAAGGAAGGCTTTACCATCTCAGACAACACAAAATTTCTCTTACAGATGTTGCTTCCTGTAGTTAAATGTTCTTTATAGTTTTCTAGATATCAGCAAGTTCAACTAATTCCAGGGCCTGTTAGACAGCCTAGATACAGAAAAGAGCAAATGGCTTCAAATTGTTCAAATTGTTATATTTCAGTTACCTTTAAGTCACCAAAGGCAAATATTCATACTCTGAACTAAGAAAGCAGTTTTTGTCTTGTCACTGCCTCTTCTCCACTCATTTTCTGCTCTGTCTCTCCCTTTCATATATCCAGCCTTGCATCAAATGGTGAAAAATATTGTCACAGAGATTAAAACATTGGCACAACGTGTTACTTGCCCTTCTGTAACAAAGTAGTTTTCTCTCTGCAATCAGTGTGACAGTGATGAAGTTCTCTGTAAACATCCATGTGCATGCACACACTTAAGGATTTGAAGACTGAGCACATCATCCTTAAACCTGGAACACTCAACAAATGAGTTCAAGTGAAGAGTAAATGGGGAAGGGGGTGGGAGGATGGTGGTGTGATAACAAGAGTATTAAAATGCATTAGAAGCTCAAGAGGTATAGATTTGACACGATGATCTAATTTCATGCTTCGTTAGTATAAATACATCTAATTTGACACACATTTATATTAGAATGATCTTTTATTTTTCATGATCAAATTTTCAAGATCAAATGAAAATGAAAATCAAATGCTTTCCTGAATCAAGCCACTGAGCCCTTCGTAGATTATTCTTTTATTAAGAACCTGATATCCTCTTTCTTACAACAACAGAAATCTTAACTACCTAGTTAGACTAACCATAACTGTTCCTTTGGCAAAGCACGGTAGGCTTTCAGAAAGAACAGAAGTAGATGCTCTTAACATCAACATCTCTCATAACAATTTTTGAACAGTTTTCCCTTTTTTGTTTCCATGATCACATATTGCTGAAACTCTGAGCATTGAGTTCCAAAAAGCTTTGAAAACAGCATTTTGAGTACTTGCAGTCATCCATTTACTACTACTAGTCTCTTAGACTTAGAAGTAAACTCTTGAGAAAGAAAAAAGGGTCCTCTGCTCTCTTCATACCTATTTAGGTCATCCAGAGTCTTCATTGTGCCCTTGTTAAACTCTTTTCTATCAATGAGACATATATTCTTTGTAAAAGTGAGTTTAATGCCAACTGGAGTGGTAGACTGACAGCCCTAGAGACTGATGACCCTTGCTTATTCTCAGAAAAGGCTGAGCACCTGCACCACTGCAAACATTTCTTCCTGTGGCACTTCATCACCTCTAATGTGGAGAGACCGCAACCAGGCAGAAAGAACTCTGGTGTCTATGGTCATTCACTGGCTGGCATTGAAGGCACATTGATGGCATTGTGTGAATCAAGTTTTTTTTGCAAAGGAATTCAATATTCAGAGCTGCCAGCCTGGTTCCTTTTGATTCCTGATAAATACACTTCTGAATTCAAAAGCGAAAAAAATGATAAAGTGACACCTTTATTGTGTAGTTTGAACAGTAATGTATTCAACAGCAACTTCTTCAGCCTTGTACTGATATGAGAAACTTATATTCTGTTGGTTTATTGTTGAACTTCTAGCATTGCAAAAACACCCAGATCTTACAGAATAAGCACCTTTTTCACCTTCGGAAGATATGTAATTCCTGCATCTCAGGAGATCTTACCATAGATCTCAAATACCAGTCTGACTTGACTTGGCTAAGTTACACTGAAGACATAAAATACACCAGTGTTTGTTACTCACTTCAGATATCAGAGTCACTACTCAAAGAGTCTGTGCCGTGGGTCAGGCAATGAAAAGCCTCTTTTTAAGGACTTCAGCAACTCCTAGTATGAACCACTGCTTTGTAAATTAATATCAAAATTGCAGTGGATGAAAAGGTGCCCTGTCATCTGGCATCTTGATTAGCAGAGAACAACCTGTTTTACCCATCATTCAGCCTACCACAGTATTTTCAATAATGCCTTCTTTGACACTAAAGCCAACACATCCTAGCATGTCTACACTCACTTTGCATAAATAAAAAGCTTACAATCCATGTAAAGAAATAGAGAGTGACAGCAAATGCATGGATAAGTCATAGGACTGGAATTCTGAAGATCTGGACTCAGCCTGACTCTCAAGATTTCTTGTGTCATATTGGAGACATAATTTTTAATTTTGTACACCTCATTGATACAGCCAAGTTAAATTTGTCAAGCACCTTCAGGTATGTAGGCTAAATTCAAGAATTCCTGTAAGTCTTACAGGGAGAATTTTTTCTTTTATCAAGTATTTATTTTCTTTTATCCATTTATGTTTTCGAAAAAAATCATGTATATGTCTTTTTGATATATCATGAAATAAAAGCTTTTTAACATCTGTTTTTTTGGTGAGAGACTACTAAAAATTACATGCATCATGTTTCTTTGTTAATCTAATTTATGAGATTGGCAGATGAGATGGAGAATTACATTTCAAAGATAATGGTTTGAAATACAATTTTTTGGTTGATTCAAGACAAAACTCCAAGTTGTTTAAATTCTCTGGAAAAGGAGCTAGAGCTCTGATCCCCATGGTCTTCACAGCACAAATTCCCTGGGACATGCAGCCCATAGAAGTGCTCTGTGGGTTCAGCTGTCCCTGGAAGCCCTGGGACACCAGGCTGATAAGCAGCTAAGGGGGTGGATGCCAGGCTGCCTATGCTCTCAACACCAATAAACCCACCAGATGTGGTCTTGAGGAGGCAGGTGTTCATAACAACTCTGGCAAAATCAGATCACCTCTAGTGAATGTTTCAATTTCAGAAAACTGGCAGATTCTGCCAAAATTATGTTTTATTGAAAACTTCACAGCTACCTCTAGTCCTTGCTTGTAGAGGTTACAATGATACATAAGAAGGAATTGAGATAAGGATACTGTGGAAAAGCACTTAATGAATCCTAATTTAAATAATAAAGCAACTTTGTTTAAATTGTAAGGGACTCAGCAGGGACATAAAATGGTCAGAACATGGTTGTGATGGTTGTCTATTTAGTAGAAAAAGCTATTTTACTCTGCTTAAGCTGGCTAAGGCTTAGAAAGACACTTGTGGACAGTTTTGTCTAGAAACTTTTTCTCCTGCTGGCAAGGTTGTTACTTGCCCTGGCTACCTGGCAGCCAGTTTGTCTGCTGCAGGGCTTGCAGAACAGGTAGAAACAGTACCTCACCAGTCTAACAAACAAGCATGAGTACAGGAGAATAGAAGTGTGATGCAGGTGTAGAAAACACAGGGGCTTAGCTTCCTTTGAATGAACTTCGTGCTGGATGTGCATAAAAGAAGCATGTGGTTGGGATTTCTTTTTCTTAAAAAAAAAAAGCATAATCAGGCCTCACCAAAAGAAAGCTTGTATATCTGTCCCAAATTTATAAGTGCTGGATTCCTTCTGGACTGCTGGGGCTGTTAAAATATTTGGCAACAGGCTGAATGTATTCATCTTGAAAAAATAATTTTACTTTTTAAATATTGGTGATAAACATTAGGTTTCACAGAAATGAAATATACTTGTTAATCCAATGTGCAATGATCAGTCCTCAGTCTGTCTTTCAAAACTGGAGCTTCAAAGCCATGACACGCTATTCAAGCGTATAGATGTGTCTCTATAGAAATGAAGAAAATGTGATTTAGATGGAGGTAGAGGGACATTCCATAAATTATTTGCATTTGCAATGTTTTTGTTCATGTGTTTTGCCAGATCAGAGGCTGAAGTAACTCAGTAAAAAGTTGAAGCTCCTGACCTCTAACGTTGGTTTATTCATATTGTGACTACTTACATTGAAAAGCTAATTTAAAATATTTGTGCCTTGTTTCTCTTTGTAAAAAGAAATTATAAAAGTAGTCACCGTAATGGAATGTTATGTGACTGTTTGAAATCCAGACTTCTAAAATTGAAATTTCTAGAAACAGGAATTGCCACTGAAAACCAAAGCATTTTCAGAGAAAAAATAAGATATACTGATTCTCTTAGCTGTTGAAAAAAGAAGCTCAGATACACAAGAACAGCAGACAGTAGGAATATGATCATAAGAATATAATTGGAAGTATATTATTTTCTTGTAAAATGTCCCTTTTTTTTATATTGTTTCAACAAGGTCAGGACATGACAAATGCCTGATAGCAGTGGGTGAGCAGGCACAGGAGTAGGGGAGAGAAAAGTCTGGGCCCTCAGTCACCTCATCTGCAGATTTCACTGAGGAGAAAGAAAGAAAGATGTGTATACTCCAAGCCACACTAAATCTTCATGCACATTACTCATTTGCTTCCAGCTATTTTATTATATTAAGCAGCAGACTAGCTCATACTTAAATTAGGAGATTAATTCCCCTGCAATATTTTTCGGGGTTTATGGAGTTGTCATCAAGATTTCATGGCTGCTGTGATGAATTGCCATTAAGACACTATCCTCAAAAGAAAAAAAAAGAGCTTTCATACCCAAGCAATTCTGAAAATAAAATGAGAATTTAACTAAAGTGAAATGACTCTTACTATGTCCAAAGATACTTCTTTTTGCTAAGCATTTTAAAGCTTGACTTCTCCTTTGACATAGAAATGAAGATACTACACAAAATGCATGTGACATCACAGCCTTCAGTCTTGGAGATCAGTGTATTGCTATACATGTCCCAGTCCTCAAGCAACATTAGATACCTGTGCTTATTTTTAAATATAAGTCTAGATCTCTTGCAATCTAACCCCAACTTAAACATTTATTCCTTTTTGTGCTCACCACCATTTGTTATAGCACACTTCCCTCAGCTATAAATTGAGGATTGTATGACTGGTGGGTATTAGTTAGACCAGTATTAGTTAATGTCTGAGAAGAAGAAAAGAAAATGTTGTTCATATCACCGTTACACACTGTTTTTCGTACCAGAATTACCACTTCACTGTAGATCATGAAGGAGCAGCAACTTTTTAATAGCTATGGAAATTAGCAAGTGTGGTGTGAAATATTATCTTAGTCCTGTGAAGGAAGAATAGTGTTTAACAGTCGGGATTGTCCAGTCCTAACTCAAGCAAAGAAGTAAAGTCAGCATCCTGCAGGAAATCAGCTGGTTTTATAGCTTCCCAGTTGTTGCTTTCAGACTTACTTTCAGCTATTTTTTTCCCTTTGTCATTTTCTCATTTTATATCTTTCAGAGGAGGTAAAAAGTAATTCTGAGTGTTTAAGAATTGTAGAACAGGGCAGAGCTAGATTATACTGGCATGGAAATACTGACTACTTCAGCTACAGGAATTTTCTGTGTTTAATTCACCTGGGTAGTCATTGGAAGCAAATGGAAAGCATTGCCACTCTAGCTCTGTAGATTAAACTACATAGCAATTCTAGCCAAGCCATATTGAGAGAGTCTTTTGTTTTCCATAGTCAATTTGTTAAACAGAATCATCTTTGTGATTGACACAAAATCTCATGTGGAAAAACTTCTTGTATTCACAAAAATTTGGGAAGCGTTTGTTCTTTTTAATATCAATACTCACACCAAGCATCAGTAATCACTGGCTGTTGTTTTTTCTCTGATATATATTATTCTTGCAGTGATGCATCACAGACAAGAAAAAAAAAGAAATTTAGATGACAATCATATGTCTCGATTACTTACTAGAAGATAATGAAGTTTTTGAGAAGCTCCTAAAATGAAAACAATTCATTCTCACTGTCATTTACAAATAGTAGATATATATAGATAGAATCACAGTAGAGATAGTCAGGGATGCTGTGAAACATACAATAGTTTGCTATTATTAGTAGTATATCATTCTTACTGTAATAATTAGAGATATAAGTATGGGTCTGGTTCCACTGTGCTTGTTGCTATTCGTACTTGACTAAGTTTCTAGTCCAGTTAAGAGATACATTCGCTTGTTATATACAGAGCTAGATACATCCAGTGAATTAATGCTTCCATATTGCTTATTAAATCAGAGCTTCACACTAAGGATTTTGCTATTTGAAGAGCATACTGTTGATAACTTGAATGTGGTCATTGACTTTTGTTTAGAAGGATAGGGTTTTTTTTAAAAAAAAAAAGCCAGAAAAAATGAAACTACTTTTACAGTTTTCCAGGGATCCAAACTGAAATATCACAAGAAAAATGTCAGTCTAATAAGACAAAATCAATTGTATTTGCTGGTTTTTATTACAAAATCCTACAGCTTGACACATTTAATTTAATATTCTTTAACTAGGGAAGAGGAAAGATGTGTGTAACAGTATTATGCATAGAAAGTGGGTTTGCATTACTTTCGAATAATTAGTACTGAGAGGAGAAAGAAGACAGTCCAGGCTATCTACATTATTTGTTTTGCTAATGTAGAATTTCTAAACTAGAAAGAGGAAAAAAAATAGAGAGAGAATGAAAACAGACAATTTATTTGGCTTTCAAGAGAAATATTCAGTAAGAAAAGCCTGAGACTCATGCTGTGTCACAATAGTTAGTATACAGATAGGCTTACCAAATCAGACTGTGTCAGGGTAAAGGGAATACTTTGACTACTGATGTTGGCAGATAAACATCACCATGGTGATGAAAGTGAAGACAGAAAGAGAGCAACTGCAAGGATAACAACCTATGTCCATGTAGAGGTGTCAGGGCCCTCTCACGCCCCTGAGTCCCCCCCTCCAGACCTGCACAGTCAGAGAGAGAAGGGTCCTTTGATGTCTGCGCAGCAAATGGGAGACCGACAAATCTCCCAGGGTAAATCCAAACAGTATTTATTTTGGACACAGCCAAAATAACAAATCAATATTTTGGGCATGGCCAAAGAATCAAATCAGCATTCATTCTGGACACAGCCAAAACAGCAAACAGATATTTTGGGCACGGACAAAATATTGAATCAAATACTAGGGTGGACTCCAAGTTGCAACTTCCCAAAAACTTCAAAAACAGATCCCAATCTGCTCACATCACAATCTGATATACTCAAGGAAGCTGGACAAAAATAATACAATTTGGATCTGATCCAATACACAGTAGTGCCATGGAAAAGATAAGAAAGGAAAGAAGAGAGAGAGAAATAAGAGTAGTGGGGGCTGGGGTGGGGAGGGGGAAGAGAAAAATAGTCATGACTACATAGGCCTCTGGAAAACATGGTCTTCAGCAGCACGTGGTCCTGCAGTTCTTCAGCACATCTTCAGGTAGCTTTGATGGGGTGGTGAGTGCAAACCTGCCTTCATGATGGGCTTCTATTTATAGGACAAGTCCATGCCCGCTCCATTAGCATGAGGAGTGGTCTTGCTGTGAAAGTTCTCGAACTGGGGTTCTGCCTGAACCCTTTGGGGTGGGGCGGGGCAGCACCTGCTGTTGCACCTCCTCTCCCTCCTCTGCAGCAGCACAGTCAGCCCACCAGGAGCCACAGCACTCAAGAAGATGTTAAAGAAAACAATACAAATAGAACCAGTTGATGTTTGAGACAACAATAGGAGTAAAGTCAGTTTCTACAAGAGGAATTTCATCTCTGTGTATAGATAATGAGTTTTCACTTCCTCTTACACAGTATTTCTCTCTTTTGTCCAGGGGAGCAATTCTGCATTCCCTACTGTCTCTGCATTATGTCTCTGCATTATGTCTTACAGAATGTGTTACGATAACATACCCAGTGTGCAGAAAGTCTCAGAGTTACACACACATGGGGCTATTTTGAATGGGGAACTGCTCACTGGTACAGTGGATCTCCTTGACTTCTTGCCATTATCTTTGGAATTGATAATTCTGACTTTCCACTTAGTCTGTATTGCAATTTCATGGTGGAAAATTAATAGCAATTACAGAACTTTCAAATTCATTTGTATGGTAAATGAATTGAGAATGAGATGGAACGGGAAAGCAACAAGGAAGGTATGTGATGGCAATGGCATATTATGGATATCAATAAAACTAGAAACACTGTTCTTGTCTATCCAGCTTTCCCCAATAAGATTTCTCATCACTGGTGGTCACTAGTGACAGCTGATGGAAAGCTAGGATGGACAAAGAATAACTTCTAAGTTTTTTCTCTGTAGGTATGAAAACACCACGACCTAGCCTATGCTAGCAGGACTCTTTTTACCACCTCAAGAGGCTCTACAAAAGAGAGAATACTGGTAGGAATTTTAAACTTAAAGAAAAGATTAAAATAGAGCATCCAAGAGGAACAAGTCAAATTGTTGGAGAATGGCTCTCGGATCAGGGTAATGAGTCACTAAACCAACTTACGTGCTGACACCGAAGATCTGGCTGACCCTTGATTACATCAGGTTCTTGAAACAATGTAACACCTAGAAACGAAACCCTGTGAATGAGGGAGTATGCGATAAGGCTGACCATGTAGGCACCAGTTGTAGCAATGATTAGCAGCTGTCGCTTGTTTAAAAGTAACCTTGGTATGTATGAAAGTAACCTTAAGGTAACCAATCATGTAGTTACATGTAGTAATGTATAACCAATCAGATTTTGTATTTTCGCTGTGCAAAAGTATATAAGCTTACAGAACTGGACAATAAACGAAACTTGCCTTATCAATCATATTGATTTGACTGCTTGTTTCCCCCACGGTCGCATCAAATATTGCCTGCTTTCCACTAGCAAAATTCCCACTGAAAACTGATAACTTCACCTCAGTTAAGGTGATAAAGCTCAGGGCAGAGAATAATAAAGGAGCAGAAACACGCGGACAGTCATATAGGTGGAAAACTAGTATGCATATAGAATCAAAGTATCATAGAATTGTTTGGGTTGGAAGGGACCATAAAGATCATCTAGTTACAATCCTCCTGCTGTGGGCAGGGACACCTTCCACTAGATCAGGTTACTCAAAGCCTCATCCAGCCTGACCTTGAACGCCTCCAGGGATGGGACATCCATGACTTCTCTGGGCAACCTGTTCCAGTATCTCACCATCCTTACAGTAAAAAATTTCTTCCTGATATCTAATAAAAATCTGTCCTCTTTCAGCTTAAAACTGTTACCCCTCCTCTTATCACTAAGTTCCTTAATAAAGAGTCCCTCGGCAGATTTCCTGTAGGCTCCCTTTAAGTACAGGAAGGCAGCTATAAGGTCTCTCCAGAGCCTTCTCTTCTCTAGGCTAAACAACCCCAGGTCTCTCAACCTGTCCTCATATGGAAGGTGCTCCAGTTCTTTGATCATCTTTGTGGCCCTCCAATCTGCTTTTCCAAGAAGAATGACAGGTTGTCATTCTGTCAATGAAGGAAAAGCATTTCTGTGATGTAGTTTTACATTTCTGTCCTGCAAATAAATGGGCCAATGAAACAGCTGACTGTTTCCCTATTGCAGATGTGGGCGTTATTTACTTTGTAATCCTTTTCCTTTTGGTCCTGGTTGGACAAGAATGAAATCCCTGGCACTAGAAGAGATGGAGAAAGCACAGGAACCAATTTAAAGGGTTTCGCTTCAATAATTTTCTTCATTTGATTCCTATTAGCTCTGATAATATATCCTCACCATTGATCAGCTAGGGAGAGAGGAGATGATGCCTTGTTTTTCATGTGCATAAGAGGATGTGTGTACACTGAAGCAATCTCATTGGAAAAAGGTCACTACCTTGAAGTACCTCCTTCAGGACTTGCAAGTGACAAAAGCACTGACCTTGAGCACTGAGACAGCCATCAGCAGGCACAGAAAGTTCTGAAGGAACGTCTGAAATAAATATTTCAGTTACTTACACCTTCAGCATAAACTCTATGGAACAAATAAATACCTGCTGAAATCCCATTCAGAACAGTGAGACTAAAGAGGTTATGGAGGCAGCTGACACTGTTAGATGTGAACTTCTTCCAAGCAGTGAGATTCCCAGCACAAACCACAGCTGTGGCAATCTAATAGCTGCTGTGGTCATAACAGCAGTTACTTCTGGAGAACTCATGTTCCAGGTGTTCTATCTGCTCCCGAAGAGAGGAAAGAGGCTCTGGGCTGAATGGCTTCTGAACCTTCATCTTTTGTGTCTTTCACTGTAAAAAAACAAATTCGTTCTCTGATGGCCCCATGTAAATATCATAGCTTCATCAGTGTGCAGCTTGTATAAAGTTTTTGCATGTTATGCCAGTTACTAGTCGAGCTTGACAGAACCTCATGGCTGGATCACTACACACAAGTGTAAAAAAATACCAAAGGTGTTGGTCAATTTCCATGAGATTCAATGCAAATGCATCATTACAATCTATTTTAAAAGCGTAGTCTTATTGCAGTAGAGTTGGTTTCCATAGTAATGATGTCGACAGCTATGTCATTGAAATTTGAGATTTTGTCACACAAAAATAATGATATTCATAATGAGTCAGAACAAAAGTGCAGTCAGCCCAATATCTTATCTCCAGCAGTGGCCTAGATAGATGCCCAGGGCAGAATTTAAGAGCAAAAATATAAGGGCAAGTGCAGTGTAAGGTATACCAGAGGTATGGTAGTAGTATTCAGGCGTTTGCAGCTCAGAAACTTTCTGAGTTAGGGATGGCGTCTTTGTTTTCAATGGTCCTTGATGGATTTTTCTTCCATGAGTTTATTCAGTTGCTTTCTAAGCCTATTTAATTGTCTGCACCAGCTGTTCCTCTGTCTGCCATTTCCCTGCACTTCAAAAAGCTTTGCCAATATATACATTTAAGGAAAGAGATAAGTAAAACAAAACTCACCATGAAGCCTGCTCCAAGACTGCTTAGACCAAACTTAAGCTTTTAATTTTGCTAGTAGTTAAAAGCTGGTCTAATGGACTTGCCTGAATTTGCTCTCTCTGGTTACTAGTCGAACTATGAGCAATCAGGCCTGACCTGGAGCAGCCCAAAGACTTCCCAAAACTAAGCTAACTCATAGAGATACTCTACATTTGAATTATTCCCAGTAGCTCTAAGCCATTTAAGGTAACCTAATAAGATTTCATGTTGAACTGGACCCTGGCGGTGCACAGATCTTTTCCCATATGACTGATATCTGTCTGATCCAAATAGGGGACTCAAAAGATTTACACCTTCTCTGCTTCATCCATGCTGTCCCTTACACCTGAACCAAGTTGAAAGGAGGTTATAGCACAGAATCTGGGCCCTGCATATAATTCCATGTTTGCTTTTCCTCTCTCACTAGCCCTGTTTCATTAGGACCCCACATTTGTTCACATCTATTTAGAGAAAGCATTTTTTTTGAACATGCAGGGAAGTCTTGAAGAGCCATATGGAGTCTATAAGGTGGGGCAAAATATCACAGAAAGATCCTAAATTTAAATATTGCATAATGTGGTAAATGGAAAAAAAAAAAGAAAAGAAAGAACATCAAGAACATCCCCTCCCTAAAACAAAACTAAACAAAAAACCCAACCTAATTTACTCTTCTTACCAGTGCAGAAATATCTAAGGGAAAATGTCCCAATAGATTTTGAATCAGTCCCTCAATCTGCTGGAATAGGCAGCTAAATCTGTGCAGGGGCATATTGCTTTATTAGATTCTCACTAAAAAGCATCCTCTAAAACTTCATATATTTCTCCAGCAAAGCTGATTTAGGAATATGTTGTTAGTGAATAATTCAATGTGTTCTTCCTGTGCCTTGTTCACAGCTGTTTCAAAGCAAGCACATATCTGTGAAATCGTTACTAATCGTAACTGAAAGAATTCAGTGCCCAGTATTTTCAGTGGATTTTACCATCTAAATTACCTGCAATATTTCTGAGTGAGTGGCTGCAACTTTTTAATGAGTGCATGAATAATAAATAACAGATATGAAGTTATGGAAACAAATATCAGGTATTCTTATTCATCTATACTCATCCTTTCTCATCTACCAGTTTGCTCTGCACACAAGGAACTGTTTCCTGAAATATTCTTTTGAACAGTCCTGGGCTGAAGCACATAAATTAAGAATTTCCATCTCAGAGGAGAATATTCTAGTAAAATACGTGTGTGGCTGCAGTATGTTAAAACAGAAGGTATTTTTCTACTCCAGTATCATAGGACAAGGCTGGTGAAGGGGCTGGAGAACAAGTCCTACAAGGAGTGGCTGAAGGAACTAGGGTTGTTTAGCCTAGAGAAGAGGAGGCTGAGGGAAGACCTCATCACTGTCTACAACTACCTGAAAGGAGGCTGTGATGAGGTGGGTGCTGGTCTCTTCTCACAAATGACAGGTGATAGGACAAGAGGAAATGGTCACAAGTTGTGCCACAGAAGGTTCAGATTAGACATCAGGAAAAATTTCTTCACTGAAAGGGTAGTCAGGCACTGGAACTGCTGCCCAGGCAAGTGGTTGAGTCACCATCCCTGGAAGTGTTTAAAAGGCGGTAGATGAGTTTCTTAGGGACATGGTTTAGTAAGGGGACAGGTACGGTTGGAGTTGATGATCGCAGAGGTCTTTCCAACCAGATGATTCTATGATTTCCCATCCTTTCTTCTGATCTTTTGAAGAGAAATAAGGCTTATTAAATGTGTTCTTTCAAAAAGGCACACTTAACATTTGCTCAGTTAGACAGAACCTGTCACTAAAATCACATTTCTTTTAACCTTTTTTGTTTTCATTCCCATTTTTCCTTAAGGTTCTATTTTTAACTGTAAAACCCAGTGACTCTACCACAGTTTTGAACGTGCAGTGCTTTCTCAAGAAGCTTAAGTTACTACAGTCAATGTATAATCCAGGTCCTGTTATCAGGCTTTAGAAATTACTTAAATGGTTATAATTATAAAATAGAAATATTTTTAACCAGATTATATAACACTTTTCACTGGGTTATCTTTGAAGATTTGGAGGATTGTTGGAGCCCTTTAAAAGATAACCCTAGCTAAATGGCATGAGAGATGTTAAAAAACTGAGGAGAAAGGCTTTGAAATGAGAGCTTTGAGAAGCTTGCTGATTTCAGTGGGCTATTAACTGGGATAAAAGCACTAAATTTACTTTGCCCAAGTCTGTGACCAGCTGGTAACACAGAGGTTCAGAAGAATGAGGACTAAGAAGACATACTAATCTGGAGACCTATGAGGATGGAATGTTCCAAATGAGCGTATAACAAGGAATGTGTATTTTCTGAGTGACTTAGATACAAGACCATAATTGTGTTGTAGTTCTGCCTGAGTGATGTAGACAATAGACTGCATTATTATTTTCAATAGAGACTTTTTCTAATTGTATTAAACACGATTACATTGCAGTTCTGCTTTAGAAATACAGACAATAGAATTCATTATTACGTTTAAGAGAAAATGTATTTAATTTTCTAGTAAGTAATCTCATTGAAATTGAAATGGTCTACTAAAATATTTTCCAAAAACAAATTACCTTTGATTGTAGTATTTTTGCACAATAGAGCTGTCCATATTCAATTAAGTTAATTTCCTTTTAAGCAGGAAAAAGTGATTTGCCTTCAATTTTCTGTGGAATTGTTTACATTCAATCCAAACATTACCCATGTTTTATGCTCTGGTTATGCGCTTTCTCTGTAATAAGAAAAACATAAACATCCATGTACACACATAGATATATTTACAAAAAGACTTTATCATTCATTTCAGTGAGTGGGACAAAGAGACACCTATGACTGGATTTCCTTCCCAGGGTAAGAAGGCAACACAAAAAACCAAAGTGCATCCAATGTGTCATATAGGGGCTGAATGTGGGCACAACATGTACTTAGATACAAAAATCTGGAGGGTCCAGAAATCTGAAGAGTCTCCCAAATCCTGCAGAGTAGTCAGTAGCTGCTGAGAGCCATATATGTTTAAAACACATCATGAAAAAATAGGTTAATAGGTTGATTTAAAGCAAGGCCATTTACAAGCAACAACTGTTCATGTGCACAGACGCAGCTGTGCTCACTGTGGTCTAGGCCTGGTCACAATGCCCACAGTAATTAAGATGCTAATTTGTAACTAGAACAGAGCACATCTCAACCTGTGTTCTTGCAGGTGCTGCTGGGCTACACAGTCAGCCTGACCGTGACAGATGGACAGCCCAGTATTAAAGTCAGGCAAAGAATAGCTTGAAGGGAATATGACCATGAGTTGTTTTCCACTTCTGATATCAGCAGGAGTTCCAACGAGTCCTTTCTTTTGTTTTTTATCTCTTTCTACTCAACCCACTTCTCCTCCTACTTCTTCATGTTCTTCTTAGAAAGAGAAAAAATGGTAGAGGAAATGCATTTTCATTAAAAAGTAACAACAAAAGCTGAAATCTAAAAACGTAAATGCCAATCAAAATTTCAGTTAAAAATGCATTTTCTTTCAGTAACTTCCACAGGGGCACTTTGAGAATGAATTCAGAACTGCATGTTCATTATGCCTGGATCAAAGAAACTGAAGAAGGAAAGGCAATGTTTTATAATTATTTTATTTATAATTTTGTAGGATCAAGGACTTTCTCATGTGGATCAGGACCTCATTTTCATGGACATTGTAAGTACAGAATAAAAAGATCTGTGTTTCACGGAATTTATTGCCACTGTCAAATTTTGGCAATTTTGAAAAGCAGCTTTTGCTAACTTATGTGCTCCATCTTTATTTTCTTAGGAGCTAACTGAGAATTATCCATTGTGAATCATTACAGCTATTTTTTTTTTCCTGTTGTCAAAGTAAGCTCCCAGGTTGGTGGGTTTTTTTATGGGCAGCAAAGAATAATAGTGAGATTTTTGGGGAGGCCAGAAAATGGGGCATTCCTACTTATAATTCACATCTTACTTCTGCTTGCATTGCATTCTCAGGACTTCATGAGCTATCAAGTCTACTGTTGGAAAACTGATTCAAACTTGATCTTAATAAAAATCCATTCTAATTTTATAAAAAAAAATAAATCCTACAAAGATCAGCTTGCTTCTTTCTGCCAGGCAAATTCCAACAAACAACTCATGAAGCAGAAATTTACTTTGGATGACATCACATGTTCATAACCTGGATTTTATATCTGTTTTAAACCTTTGAAATATGGTCATGTGTATCTTCCTTGACATCAAGACATAAAGAAATTTCTTTCTGTCATGAGATTATATCAGACTGAGATTTTTGGCTTCTCTTAAATCAGAAGATATTTTGCAAGTTACTCAGGATGGAATGGCAGAAGAGATGAGGGTCACTGCCATTCCCTCTTCACTGATCAGCTACCTAAATCCAATGTCAAAGGGAGAGAAAGAATTTTCCAAGGAAGTAGGAAATGACACAGAGAAAAAAGTGGCACATGAATTCTAAGTAGCCACTGCAGTCTTAGAAGCAGGGCCATCAAAGAGCATGGTACAGTTAGTAACACTGGTGCATTTATAAATTCTAGAGATACCAGACAGTGTTTGTCTCATTTTATGGTAAGACTGCCATCTACTCAACAGCAGCAGGGAGGCAAATTCTGAGACAAGAACTCAAACTCTGAAACAGCATTCACTCCTTCTTTTCTCACATACCCCCGCAACTATGGTGGCACTTTTCAATGGAGAAACATGGATATACAATTCAGCAATTACCTTTCATGATGGATAGGCTTTTGGTGTTTCATTCTCAATGTAACCTTGGAGCCTGGACTGAGACAGTGAAGACTCCATTATAGAATCTTCCAGTTGGAAAAGACCTTTGAGATCATCGAGTCCAACAATTAGTGTGACCCTAAGGTCTTGGATCTTTTCTGCTTGCTCAGGAGGGTTTGAAATGTTGACTTTCACTCTGTTGCTAATCTCTCATCTCACCCATGAGAGATGAGACGCTCAGCAGAGACAAGTTATATATCCACTCTGCCTTTTGCCAGTCCTCACTCTCCACTGCACGCTGGTCTGTATCTCTAGCTCCTTCATTCTTTCCAGCTGCCTGACTATGAATGTCTCAAAAAGGACATAAATACCGAAGTTCAACCTTATGAGGGGAAGATGCAGAGCAGAAGGTAGCTGCAAGCAGTCCCGGGTTATGTGACACAGGAAACTGAACATTAGAGACTTCCCTACAGTACTTGAACAGGTTGTAGCAACATGGAAAGAGTCCTGAAGTCAGTGGTACATTGGAGAAATCTCAGATCTCACTGTCGCACATTTGCACTTGCAATGAGGCAATGAACATGATGACAGGCACAACACTGCCTCCCAGCACCACAGCCTCATACTTGGCAGAAGAACCAGCCCTTTTTAAATGAAAGCTAAACCATTCCCCAAATGCTTTGTAGCAAGGCAGAGATTCTCAAACAAATCTAACCCCCACAAAACTGAGAAAAACATTTGGGCATGATGTGGCTCCAGGATAGTTTCAGAGCTACGTAATCCTCATTGCATCCAAAAGTACAGAGGAAAAGATAGAAGAACATGATGCCACAGGAGTAAAGTAAGTCCAGGGGTTTCCTGAGTGCCCCTGAGTGCTCAGTTTCTTTCTTCCTTTGGCAGCACTGTTATCAATAACAGACTATTCTAGGATTTCTCTCCATGAACTGCAGTCAATGTGCAGTAAAGATTTCAAAACAGTTTCTTGTAACAGAAATAGTTCACCCTGTTGTCCTTGGCTGTCATTTTCCCCTTTCTATCCACTTTCTGCTAGTGCAGCATTTTAGTGCTGCAGTTCTATTAACATATTTTGCAAAGTGTTTCAGGACCATTCAGCTTGAGAAGAGCAATAATAACGTATAATATTATTCAATGAGTAAATTAAACAGTAAACACTATATTGATTCAATGTCTCAAAAGGTCTTACAAGAATTAATTCAAATAGGCTTGGATGTAAGCCTTTGTTACATGGACAGAAAACTGGCTGAAGACTTGTAAACAAATTGCAAAGATTAATGGCATTGTAACTTGCTAGGAGTCTTCTCAAACACGTTTTCTGGGTGCCTTGAAATATTAGGTGCTTATGCTTACAGCACTCTGGAGCTCAGGATTTACTATGGGAGGTCACCCAGTTTTACAAATGGGAAACAGAGCAGCCTCGACAATATTTGCAAGGCATCAACCAGGATTTTGGTAAGAATTTAAATCCAGTCTAATACCCTAGTTGCAAGAGCATCCTTTCAGACAAATTTTTCTCACATATCTTTGGAGATACTGACACTAAATTTGTGTCTATCAGTTCTACGTCTGGTTTGAATTAACATATTTTTCAAGTTTTAATAAAAGTAAAAACAAAAATTAATGATAGTTTAAAATCATAGAATCACAGAATCATCTGGTTGGAAAAGACCTTTGAGATCATGGAGTCCAACCATACCTGTCCAATACTAAACCATGTCCCTAAGAAGCTCACCAACCTACCTTTTAAACACCTCCAGGATTGGTGACTCAACCACCTCCATGAGTAGCTTATTCCAGTGCCTCACTACCCTTTCAGTGAAGAAATTTTTACTAATATCCAGTCTAAACCTTCCCTGGTGCAACTTGTGGCCATTACCTCTTGTCCTATCACTTGTCACTTGAGAGAAGAGATCAGCACTCACCTCACTACAACCTCCTTTGAGGTAGTTGTAGACAGTGATGAGGTCTCACCTCAGCATCCTTTTCTCCAGGATAAACAACCCCAGTTGCCTCCTCATAAGACTTGTTCTCCAGCCCCTTCGCCAGCTCCATTGCCCTTCTCTGGACACACTCCAGCACCTCAATGTCGTTACTGTAGCGAGGGGCCCAGAACTGAACACAGCACTCGAGGTGTGGCCTCACCTGTGCTGAGTACAGGGGCACAATCATTTCCTCCATTACCTTTCTGTCATTTTGTCTGTTCTATTTAGTCATATAATATTTAATATTATGACATGACATGCACCTTATAAAGCTTGTTTTCCCTAATGACATTTAAAAATATTTAGAGGAATATCAGAATAGCAGCAGTTGACAGTATCCTCTCTCTAACACTGACAAGAAGATTATGCTTATGGAAAGGCTATGAAAAGAAGGCAAATGTATACCTTCCCAATCCATGGGATACAGACCAATGATTAACTCAGTGATTAAATCCACATTTTTTATTAATAGCTGGTGGTGTGTCTACCCTCTATGAATTTTTCTAGCCATTTTTTAAACTCCGTCATAATTCTGGTCTCTTAATTCTATGATGATGAAATCAACGGTTTAATTATGCATTGAGTAAAAGATTGCTTTCTTTTATTTCAAGCCTGTTAGGCTATTTTACTTAAAAATATCTGTACTTTGTGTTATAAAAATGAGTGCATAATCATTCCCTACTCACCTTCTTCAAGTCATTTGTGATTTTACATTTTTCACATACTGTCGAAGTGTGTCTTTTTATGAAACTGTGTTCCTTTAAGACAAGCATACTTTTGGACAAGAGCATCATGAAAATACTTTTGGAAATCAAAATGCACTACATCAAGAGGATGACACATGCCCAAAGATCTCAGGTGGATATGAGAAGCATAGATTACTGAATTTTTTTAACGAAAAGTTTCACTGGCTCTTCCTGAAAATGTCACATATTTATGCGACTATGATTTTTACTCTTTGTCACAGATTCAGTTGATTCGTTTGATAAGAAAATCAGACTTCTTTCTTTGTAGATTTCACAGCCTGCTTATTCCCTGCATGCACCCTACGGAGTCCTTTTAAAAATGGGTATTAGGCTTGCCACCTGCTTTTTCACTTGTATAAAGAATGATTTATTTAATAATTCACCCAGAGGGGTTAGTACTTCAGCAGCAACTTTGAGAATTCTTGAGTTAATAACATTTGTTTTGAATGTTGTTTGTTATTACACATTTCACTGATGTGCTCTGAAACCTATTCTGCTGACACTTCCCTTTGAGACAGTTCTTCAGACTTGTCTCATGTAAGTAAATTCTTCAGTGCAGTGACATCTCTAAGCTCCATGTGTTTAACACTGATGCGAGCAGATCCTTTAGGCTTTCAGCTATGGCTACAGCATTCTCCAGTGCTTCTTCCGTAGCTCAATTGTCAACCCTACAGACCTGGGAAAGGTGCTTTGTTTTCATGTGTTTCAGAGAAAATTTATTTTAAAACTCCATGTTTTTCACAGCTTGATACTTAGAATCAGTTTTGACATAGCTTGTTGGTTTTTTTACATTTCACATATCAGAATTTTTATGTATTTTGTGTTTGACACATTTGGATGCATTATCTGGTTCTTGAAAGATGTTGTTTTACTTATAATTGCCTCTTTCCCTTTGTTGTTTCACCACTGTCCTTTTTTTTGTCATTTTGACTGGTTTTTTCATAGAGATAAACGTTCCTTTTGAGGCTACGATATGGTGTCTTTAAATACTATTGAAGGCACTTTACCCTTTTGATTACTCCTCTTCATCCTTTGAAATAGTTTTCTGGTTACGACATAGCTCATTAACACTTGGAAGTTAAATCTTACTATTGTGATTTTTTTCACTTCTGTAAAGTTTCTGAATATGAATATATATGTTTATTGTTTTTCCCTTGAAGACAGTTGCTTCAAGGACACTTATCAGTGATTCTATTTTTGCATAGTGCCTTACCTTGACACTTATTTAGACAACATTCACGAGGAAAGGAGATGTCTTATTACAGCTGCATTTTCAGCCCTTGCAGTCTCTGTTATCACTCACAGTATTGTGCAGTCATCATTCCCCTCCTTGTCATGTAGCCAAGACATAATATTCTCCCCATTTAAACACAAAATTTTAATGTGAAGAATTTCTGTGATGCAAATTTAGAGATTTTATTTTGTAAAGTTAATTTATACTAAGCATGTACATCAATCATGCAGATGTTTTGTCCCTATGCTTTCACAGTATCACAGTATCACAAGGTTGGAAAGGACCTCTGAGATCATCAAGTCCAACCTATAACCCAACACTAACACCAACCATCATCTAAACCATGGCACGCAGTGCCTCATCCAATCTCCCCTTAAACACCTCCAGGGTTGGCGACTCCACCACCTCCCTGGGCAGCGCATTCCAATGGCAAATCACCCTTTCAGTGAAGAACTTCTTCCTCACATCAAGCCTAAACTTTCCCTGACGAAGCTTGAGTCCATTTCCTCAGCATAAAGCACCAGGCTTTAATTTGCTCCTTGATTTTCTAGTTGGACACTAATTGTTAACCATTCTACCAAGTGCCTGAAATGAATGTTACGCCAACTGTCTCATTCATAGCATAGGTTTTCCACATAGCCCCACTGTTACTTCTCCCAGTACTGCTGTTACCTGCATGAACATTAACCAACAGTTCCACAGCAGTATTCTTTAGGGAATTGTCCAGATGGCTCATGAAATTTGCCACTTCTGCACCTGGCAGAGACGTCATCATGCATAATGTACTCATGTGGATTTTTTCTTAAACATGTAGTTTTTAATATAAATTAGGAAATAAAGCCCTTTTTTTGGCTAGATCCTGTTGTACCAAAAAGTGTAAGCTGTTTCTTAAGAGACATGGAACACAGAGAGTACAGTATGAAGAACTCTTGCATGAACATTTGCAAAGCTGCTTAATTATCTTCATACAAGTATTTCTTCAAAGCTATTGTTTGTGGATGTTTATAACTGTTGATGATTGTTAGACTGTTGTGTGATCAGTTTATACCAAGCTAGTGTGCCAGTGGTTTTTTGCATTTGAGCCCAATGATTTGTGTCCAATCTCTTGCCTTTGACCTGATAGTCACATTGCAGGTATTTGGGACAGAGTAGGAAGGCTTTCTTTTTATTCTGTGTTTCCTGAGTTGCTGTTAAAGTAAAATAATAGTCCAGAGTTACCAATTCTACATAGGCTACACATTCATCTTGTTTGTACCAGATGATCAGTGCCTCTTATTAACACAGTCAGCACATATCTGGTCTGAGTTGAGTAAGCAGAGAGTCCCTATTACAATGATTTTACACACGCACACACAGAACTCCCTTCGTAAGAATGAACTTATAGCCAGTGTGTGACAAGTGAACATAACATCATCCTTACACAGAAATACTGAACTGTCATGATGCAGTGCCAAGTCTCCAGTAGGGACAACTTTAAAAGTTTAGTTAGTGCAATACAATGAGAGATACTGTAATCAATAAATAATTTACATTTTCATCTGGTATGCAGCCTTAGCGTAATAAATTCAATCTTCCTAATCTAGGATATAGCTTTTACATAGAATTTTATATAAGTTCAATGTACTGATTATTATTATGGGGTTTGGTGTTTATATGGGCAGTGTCTCGGCCTTTTTCATGTAGCTGAATGAATAATTTAACAAGTGACTATGAAATGACCCCAGGAAGAATCTCAGTTGTTGGATTGGCATTGACAGATCTTCTGAGTGGGATGATCACAACCAGAGGCAAATGCTGTCAAAACTAGCGATTTTAGAGAGCTTAGAGAAGCACACAAACTGGTCACTCAGGCCTGTAGCATTAGTCAAACCTCTTTCACCAGCAGGAACAAATGTTCTTGCCTTCACACATTTGAAGACTTTAACAAGGAGTTCCAGTCTAAGATCCTTTAACCTTTCATTTCTTCTGATTTCTTGCATTTAGTTCTATGAAGGCTTGGCTTGTGTATTCCTTATTTCATCATACTCTATTCCTGCAGTGCTTGTGTGCACATAGCATCTGAGCAACCCCCTAGCTTCCTTTGTGCTACTTTTTCTTTCAGAGAAGATATGAATTCCCTTTTTCTTTGAGTCGCTGTGGGAAAGAGAAATTCCCAGAGCTGTCTACAGCCTTGCTCCATCTGATGGCATATAGCACCAACACAGGATTAAGGAGGGTGACTAAAGTCTGGATACTTTATTGCTTTATTGCTTTACTGAAACCTATTAATTCTACTGAAAAAGCATTGGGAACATGGTTGGAAATACAATTTTAGAGAAAGGTGTCTCATACCATGCAAGTAAGACAATTACCACATGGCCACCCAGCATGCTCTGGAAATCATTTTTTATAAGATCTCAGAAGAAACTGCAATTTCAGGCTACGTTTGAAGCCCCTCTCTCCATTTTTTCCAGTTTATCTTTTGTTGTATATGCAGTAAATACATAAGTATATACAGATGAAGGCATTAAAGGTGTTTCTGGTAAAACTGTGGAATGTGCAAATGAAAACAGGCCAGAGAGCAATAATAACAGAGAGAGTAATATTGCAAATAGAGAGTCTGGGTCATTCCCTCATTCATCTTTACCTTGATAGAAGAAGGTCTGCAGTGAGTGAAGGATGGCCTTGCTGTAATGAAGCTGTCGGCAGTAACGGAAGTCGTTTGTGCATGGCCTAGCACACTAAATTACTACTGACTATCTAAGACGGAGCTCACATCAATCCAAACACCCCTACTGGGCAGGACAATGTGGACCATGGGGTAAGATATCATAATTCTCTCAGGGATTCCTCTGCTGGTTTTTCATCATCTTGCATCCCTCCTCTACATGAGTTATCATTGATCAAGTCCTGTTATTTCTTCAGATACAGAGCCATGGTACATAGAGTAACATCATTACTCTTTCTTGCTATTCACATCCACCTCTGAATTATTTCTTGCCCTTCCAAATGAATTATTATCTGACATCTGAGCATCTAACCTCTTCTCTTTTTCGAATTTTGCCCTGAATATCAATGCTGGAAAATAAAAAGGAATACTCCGTTTAAAACTGTGCTTCCTAGAGTTAAGCTATTCACTGTATCTTCTCTAAAAGAGGTGACTGGAACCCTTCTGATTACTTTTTCTTAGTTGAGGTTCATGTACAAATTTTTGTAGAACAAGCCCTGAATAAGAAACAAAATCAAATGTTACCTGTCCAAATGCAAAGACAATCCATGTCAAAATGGAGAGTTGGTCACATGCATAAAAGAAAATTAAATTTCAGCAATGTATCCCTTGGCTATAAATGTCAGGGAAAAACAGTAACAGAGTGAACCATTTGTTCAAAATTAATTCTCTGGAATTAATTTTTATGTACAGGAGAGAAGGATGGTATGTCGTTTGCATAATCAGCGCTCTCTAATTATATTCTTTCTGATGAACTCATCACACCTTCATTTTTATTTTACATCACTTTCACTGTATCAGACTCAGAATTAAACTAACACTGAAATGTTAACCCTGAATCTCTCTCTTCTCAATTTGCCTAGTCTCAAGGACTGTTTCTTCTGTAAATTAGCTGCACAGCATCATGAGACAATTCACGTTTCTAGAGAAATGAGCTGCTAGCCTAGTAAAGTTACGTTCAGTGCTGTTGGAATATCAGCTGTCATTTTCCTCAGTATTTAAAGACTGGCCACTTAGTATCTTTTTCTAATTATCTGTCCTGCAGTGTGTGCTCCCATCCTCAGGCTCTATACAGATCCTACGTCCTGCCTATGAGCTATACGAGGTTCTGGGCTAAAACATATCAAATTAATGCTATGTCTATGTAATACTTGTTTATTACTTACATATATTTCCATAGCTTTCTACGCATTTGTTCTGAGCTGCATTCAATGGATAACCCCCATTTGTCAAAACTTAGGCACTGCAGTCTAAGTTTTGTAGGAAAGTTGCACTTTCTGGTTCTGATGAAGACCTGAGGTGAACATCAAAATCAATCCTGAGAAGCTTCCCTTTAATAGGTATCAGAACAAGAGTGAGGTAATTTTGGTTTCTCATCTTAAATCCAGTCATAAGTCATTGGCTTTCTTAAGATATTGGGCAGAGCATGGAATACCCAGAACTATTCTAAGGAGGGTGACTAAAGTCTAGATACACTTATTGCAACTGGATACAAAAATTGCATGTTATTTCTGTGTCTGTCATATATGCAAAATAAGCATTTTCTTCATATATAAATGTGATTCATTCTCTTCCATTTTGTGTCGTGGCAATATAGTTTTGCAATATCTATCACCTCTAACTTGCAGCATTCTTAGATCTTTACTTTTCAAATGGCTTTGTTACTTCTATCAAATGTGCTTTGAGGATCCAGCAATAAAATTATTAGCATTAATCTTTTTCACTTGCAAATGTAAACCTGGCTTTATCATAAAAATCAATGAATGGAATACATCAGATAGAATTATGGGGTTATGTATATACAGGTTAATGTTTTTGAATATTTAGATGAAAATGTGTCTGGAGAAGTGTATTTTGTTGCTTAGAAAATTAATCCAGGGTTTTTTTCTATTAATATTCTTAACTGTCTAACCTTCTAGATTTATACTCAGGTAATAAGCCATTAAACTTAACTTCCACACTTACAGTTATGAACTAGGTTGAACACTGAAAAGGGGTAAAAAGCAAGTGGGAAAACAACAGAAAGAGACAGAAACGTGAAAGAAAGATGTTCAGTTTTGCTTTCGTTATGCTTATTTAGTGGATAGGATGTGCCCTGTGATTATGTGCCCTTATGAAAGAATGTGTATGTATACTATATATATAATATATACATGTATATATTGTGTGTTAAACAAATTCAATTATAGCATGCAAAATTCAAAGAATTTTATCAAAGTTTCAAGGGCAAGCATTGATAATTAGGAAATAATAGAATTAAGAGAGTGCCTGCAAGTTTAATTTGGCCTCTGGTCTGTATACATGATGATAAAGTTCTTATCCCATGATCATATGCTTTTATTTACAGAGAACTGTTGACTCATTCAGTGTTTGGAACTGACAGGGTGTACTTAACAAACAGCTTTATTGTTCAGTATGTGCTCCTAGTCTTTATTTACTGCATTACATTCAAACCCTGCTCTGAATATGCCACTATTCATTTCCTCATTGACTTTTCTGTCTAATATTTAAGTTCTTCACAAACATTAATGAATTTACCTTCTCAAAACCCAGGGGAGGTAAAGGCTGTAATTATCCTCTTTTTCGTAGAACAAAACCTGAGCCACAGAGGAATTAAAAGTCATAGCTGCTAACATCAAGCATGCTGAGATATGTAGCACCTATGTTTTTAGCAGCAGATCTTATTTTGTAAGCTGAGAGAAGATCTCTAATTGAATGCAGCTGTTGCTTTAAGCATTTTACACTCCTGCCAATCAGGAAAAAGAAGCTCATTCTGGGCACCTTGGGAACAAGGAAAATGCCCCCATCTGAAACCTCACTTGGGTTTGAAGTCACTTCCTAAGAAAGAAATGCATCAGGTTTCAACAGAAAAGATGGGGGTAAAAACCTAATTCCCAAGTTCAGCATATGACTTTTAACTGTGAACTTTCTCTTCTTAAAATCCTTGCCTCAGAAACAAAGCAACCTCTAATCATGAAGGATCAATAATGGAGGAATAATCCTATGTAAGTTTCTTGCACTACACAACATGTATTTCTCATTCCTTACTCTTCAAAAAAATAGATGTGTTTTATCTTAAGTCATAGTTTAAATGACAGACATCTGGAAGTAAGTTTAAGAAAAGCCCAAAATCTTTTGTCCTGATGTGGTCTAGTTAGGAATTCATTGATGTGGAGGGAAAGATAGGTTTCATCATGGGCAATAAAAGCTGACTGGAGTCACTTATTTCATGAACAGTTAAAGATAGGTTTAGTCTTCTGCCCTTTCTGAAATTCTGACCTCAGAAACATGCTCTTGTCTCATGTAAGAGATGGAAACCAGCAAAGTCTTTGCCACACAGTATCCCCACTGTTATCACAGAATCATAGAATCAAAGAAAACTTTAGGTTGGAAGGGTCTTGAAACTGTAGTCATCAACCTTTGCCATTTTAAGAATGTCCCTAACTAACAGCAATTTAGAACCTTGCTACTAATAATTTCTGAATCTGTTCAGGACACATCCTCTGGTCTGCTCGCTACTAAATGAATGAACAATATTATCAGCCCTTTATCTATCTAAAAATTCGAAATATCTAAATTACCTATCTAAAGACAGTCCCAGATAAAAGCCTTTCACCTACAGTCTTATTTCTCAACACAGAAGACTGGTAAACCTCCAGAGTCAGTTTGAATTAGCAGTAATGAATATGTACACCTTTTCTAAGGCTCATGATGATGTTAAGTATGGTTAAATATAAAATGGGACATAAATCTAGAACAAGTGTTAATGCAGCTAACATGACAAAGGGGTTTTTCAATGTTATTTATACGTCTAATCAAGAACAGTTATCTGAACAAAGCAGCCTCAAAGGACATTGACCATATGACCATTTCAATGTCAATTAGTAGATTAAAACCAAAGGAGAGAATGCTCAGTTTTGGAAGGAAAGGATATAAGTAATTTCTAACACTACATTCATCGCAATTCTTTACTTCAGTGCAATGAGTAGTCACGAGTCAGCATCTGAATTATTATAAACAATATACAAGATAAACTGACAGATTTCTGTATTTAATAATACTGTTCAGTAATCATTGCTGAAGAATGGAATAAGGTGAACACACCCTTTAAGAACTAAGAGGTGGGACAGGATAATGAAATATGGCAGACACTGATTGTTCCTGCTAATAAAATTACCCAAGATGTCACCAGTAATTTTAAACCTGGGTTTTCTTTTTGTTCCTTTCTCTTGCTTTTTCTTCTCCAATTTTGCCACAGTTGATCTACTATTTCTTCTATTTCATGCTGAAATATTCTATTTATTTAGAAAAAGTCATTGCACAGGCCATTGTCCAAGGCAAACATTTCTGCAAAATACTCCTGTTATTTCAGTGACAAGATAAGGTCGTTTCTAGCCTGAAATAGTCACACAAATTATCATCTTACAGAATCAAAGGGTTCAATAGGGACCAAAATGGCTTTCTGCACCTCCTATGTCCGATGGATGTGTCTGCCCTAGAAACAAAAGTATTGCAGTGTTATAACTTTCTTTGGGTTTCCCATGCTTTTTGGCTTTTTTTACCCCTTTTGACATCTTCCTTTCACTATACTGTATTTGTTTTCCGCAAATATTTTGTCCTAAACCTTATTGCTTTACTAGACTTCCCATTTATTCTTCCTTCTTTTCCAATTTCTTTCCCACCTTCATTTTTCCCTTTGCTTTCTTTCTGTCCTATCTCTTCTCTTAAACCTTTTTTCACTCTGTACCAAATTCTGCCATTCTGTAAACACAATCTATGAAGTCCACATCCCCAGCTCTTTTTCAATATAACCTTCTTTCTAAACCTGTATTCCATTCTTTCTCTTGTAGTTTTCTTTGTCTTTCTTCCCTGTGACCCTACTGACCAGTGAAACAGGTGAATATCCAGAGCATTCAGTATACCTTCCTTTCCCAAGTAATCCACATTATCTTTATGAATATTGTTTGCATTTCAAAGTAAATGAGACACCCGGACTGATCGCAAAGGCCTGAGGGCTAGAAATAGTACATGTAGGATAGTACATACAGAATGAGAAGGAGGGGAATATTATCATTATTTAGAGAGATTAAATTTGAATTATTTGAAAATTATCTCTGGAAAGCTAGGGAAAACCGCTATTGGATCTGGACTGAGCTCAAATGTCCTACCTCTTGATCTCATTACATTGAGTATAAGGCCAAAACTGTCTGCCTACCATTTGTTCTGTCAGATCCTTCAGTCTGGAAAATTGCCTTGGAGTGTTGCAAGGAAGAACAGGATCTGTCTGTCTGTTTTCACAAGTGGCTCTTGCTTATTCAAAGAATGCATGTATAGTCCAAAGAAATATTTGTTTTCTTGCATTTGCATTTTAATTGAAACCTAAAAGCAATGCGAATAAAACAAGCAGCATGTGTAGTTCATGACTGAGAATTTGCAGCCAACCAAGATAACCCAACAAAGCTTGGTGAATAAGTTCTCTCTCTAGGAATGCCTGACCTTTCAGGTCAAACCCTTTCTTCTAGTCCTTTCCTTTCATAGCACATGAATACAAACTTCAGTGCAGAGACACAGGTAGCTACTGAGTAGACAGTACTCGTTTTCTGATGAGGAATGAAAGACATTTTTCCTGTGCTCACATAGAAACAGCCAGTATATTTTTACTCTCTCTTTCATCAAATGGCAACAAAGCTGCTTTTCTAGACAGCAATTATTCAATACAACTTCACTGGTACAAAGATAAAATTAATCAAATATACATACCTCCATCTGTAAGACCTAATAATTAAACACCTCTAACACCACTTCACAGCCCACCTCTAGTCAGCTTGTAATGGTCTTTATTTAATGATACAATTGCAACATCAATGCAAATTGAACTTCCAATTGCTGCTCAAGCACATCTTAAAAAGCAGAGTAAAGTTAATCCTTTCAAAAATAAAAAAGAAGCAAGGTTCTTTTTAACATAGTTTTGTATTAGCAGAAGAAAAACAAGCTAAGCCACAGACTATCAGCCTCCCTACTCAAGCAGCTATACCTATTCAAAGAAAAATGTCCCACACCTTTGCTTCAGGTGCAAATTGCCAGAGCTTTCATTATTTCATAAAATTCTGTCCTGAAGTAGTCTAATGCTGTCTGTATCACAGCTATAATTTTCATAAGCAATCCTAGATGCAGAAGCAGTGGCTGTTCTGTGAGACCCTTAATATAAAAATCTATCCTGTGCTCAGATATTCCCTGCAGATTCAGCTGCAGAGGTCTAAGATGCTACCAACCTCAGCTAGTTTGGTACATCTCTGTTGACGTTCGGGGCTGCTCACCCCACAGCAGACCAGCAGAAGGTAAGGAGCCTGTTCTGTAAGTGATCCTCATCTACTGCACTGCAAGGAAAAAAACTAGCTGAAGGTTGTCTAGACTGAGCCAGCTGACTTTGCACTGGAACAGAAGAATAACAAATGTATAGGAGCCTCTAACAGCTCACATCATGCACTGATCTATGCAGATCAGATGATTGCAAAGGGAAGAGATGCATGCTGACTTCTTGTTTACTCTTTTCAGTTTCATTGACCTCACAACTAAAATAAGAGGTTCTTCAGAGTGAAAGTACCTATGTGGTTTCCATGGATGACAAATATAAAGCATAGATGACTTTGAATCTGTGTATACACAAATCAGAGTCTGTACTTTATAAATTGCTTTGTAAAGTTTGTTGAATACTGCAATCTTGGATAAAATGTCAAATAGTCTTCTATACTTTTGAAATGCTTTTTTGAGCATTTTACTGTATCCTCAGGTAATAGAATTCCTTCTAAAAGACAATTGCAACACTGACAGGTTTCTGAGATATCGGCCTGACCTGTATGAACTAACATACAGCTAGTGTTGAACTGGTCAGTGCCACCTGCAGTCAGCCCCAAGATAATGTTTAACAATCAGAAAACACATAGCCTGAGTTAACAAATATATTTTATGTTATCTTTTTCTCTTGCCTGCCCTACCTCAACACAATTTAGTCTGCAAAAAACTCTTCTCTGAAATCATATAGTGAGGTTTTGATAACCTATCACTGTGTTAGACATCTCACCAAGCAGGATCTGAGGAAAATGTATAGAGACAAGGCTTTGCATTCATGCATATGAATTCAGTAACATATCAAGTTGCTTTTCTCCTAAGGTGCAAAAATTCAGACAACGTAGACATCGCTGATGTGACTGGAGCTCACAAATCATACCTGTGCTCCCAAAGCCTTGGCAGCCTTCCTTTTCTAATTTGCACATGTGAACACTTCTGGGGCAGAGGAGGGGGTGTTTCCCTCTCATTTTTCTTCATCACATTTAAAATACTGAGTGCTGGAGACTGCTGTTGAAAAGTGTCACAACTGTGATAAAGTCTTCCTGTTATTAATTTCACCATTATCAAACTATGTTCATACAGTGAAGGATACATAATTCACAGAAAGATGCATTCTATCAATAGTAAAAAGCTGTAAGTAGGCAGAAGGAATTATTTAATAAGGTTTTTCACCTCCACTGTGCTCAGATGAAGGGAGACAATGTGACTGAGAAGTGCGTTGTCTGGCCCTTCTCAAGGCAATCATAGAATCATCATAGAATCATAGACTCTAGTGGTTGGAAAAGATCTTTGAGCTCATTGAGTCCAACCACGCCCATGATTCGCTAAACCATGTCCCTCAAATCCAAACCAAAATCCAACCAAAATCCAACCAAATCACTTAGTTCCATGTTTTTCAAGTGCACTGTCTGCAAAGTAAGATTTGGCACATGATTTTCCTAAGCAGCTGCACATTTGCAACTGCCCATGAAATAACAGTAGAATCTTGAAAAAGGTGTCCAAGACCAGAAGATTACTTCATTTCCTTGTAGGACAGGAAAGAAAAGTGAGCATAGTGATAAAAATACCTCTCAGTTTATTATAAAACAAATGGTTTATATCAAAATGAAAAAGCTATGAGTGCAATATGGAAATTAATAACAGTTGCTTTTCGGGGCCCAGTTCCTTATGTTGCCATTCTATTAGCAAATCCACTTCACTAACAAAGGACTTCTGTTTTTTCACTTGGTATTTTCATACTGGCACTGCTTCGTCACTGGATAATTCTGAAATTATAGGATGAATAAATAAATATGAATTGCACAGTTCAGTCTATTAAGGCCATTTATTTCCTTTATCTAATGTAAATCCTTCAATTTGGCATTTACCACACATTCTGGATCCAGAACCTCCCGAGATGCAGGCTTATAGTGTAGATGTTATTTTTGGAGTTTGAGAATCTTGTACAGAAGGCTTCCTCAATGGAAGCAGAGTTATCTAGGAGTAATGCTGTATAAAATGTTAAGTAAATAGTTTATTCTTCAAATCTGCATGCAGCAAAAAAAATATGTGGTTATGATTTTTGTTTGAGTTATGTCTATCGTAGAAATTAGCATTGAGGAAGATCCACAAAAATAACAACATAAGATAAAGTTTTATCTTGCACCTAACCCCACACACCATTTTCATTATTTATGAAGCCACAAATGAACCTCCATCAATCATTTCCCAAGCACAAAACATACCTCAGGAAGAACACAGTTTAAGCTGCCTCCTTTGTAATTTTGCAGGAGAACCAGGACCAAAGTCAGAGCTGTTGGCTTTGCACGCAGAAGTGACCTTCTGATGTCAAGTTCAGTCTTCACTGAATAGGGCCTTCAACAAATTCATGTCACTCCTCACAAGAAGATAAATGTAAACTAATCTGGCCCACCTCCAACATACACAGTAACATATTATTGAATAAACTGTCCTGGACTTTCAGCATTTTTCATCATTATTTGTCTTAAAGGATGTGTGTCTTTGAATGGTGTTGAAGTTGTTGTCACATTCAGCACTAAGAAGTGGCATCTTAGTTGTTTAAAAAAGCAGTTTCACTGAGCTAAGTAGTAAAGTGCCAACACCACCCAAGGGCTTCAATGGAATCAGCATAAAATGGATGTTAAGCTGAAAAGCAGAGGATAATTTATGAAAGTAGAGCAATTACCACAAACTGGATTGTGTCAAGGACAGAGGAGCAAAACAACTTGACTTATGTGGAAAATTGCAAGACTACCTTTAATGACCACAAAATGTTAGGACCTTTGTTCTGTATTTCTGGAAATACAGGAACTCTGGCTGAGCAGCAGCTGTTAAGTGGCACATCACCTGTTTAATATAAAGAATCAGTGTGATTTCTTTGATACAAAGACATTGAAAAGATGGAGAGATACCGTGCACACAAAATAGCTTATGTAAATTACCTCTGGTCATGCTTCAAAATGCAGCCTGGGTGGGTTAATCAGTGTTAAAAGAAATAGCCAGCAGAAAAAAAAATTGCTGTGATGTGTCTAGACTTCTCCTCAGGGAAGGAATATTTTGGACCTGGGCCATGTATCTTGATTTGTCTATGGAGTTACAGGTTCAGCTAACATTAAACACTGTTGAAAGATGAAAAGCTAGTTTGGAAGCTGGGAGCTTGGATTTGACAGAAGGAGGTGTGCAAGGCTGCTGGATTTTTGGAGCCAGATTTCAAAAGCATCTGGAGAAGGTCATTATATTTATCCCATATGGACAGCTGTTTGCATCAACCTAATAGTGATGACTATATCCCTGTGGTTTTGTACACCTGATTGAAATATGTTTCCATTAAGATTTATCTGATAGCAGTGAGGGCTTAATATTCATGTGAAAAGACTTCTGGAAGATGTTGTCCTTTGCCCTGCTCCAACTGGAGCCATATGTTTTATGTATCATTTTGATTAATCAATATCTATGAAACAGCAGCTCTGACATGACTCCAATTAAAACAGTAATATTAGCCAGATTCTCCTTTGGCATAAGTGATGTGGCTCTGTTGACTTCAGAAAAGTCACCTCCCATTCTTACCAGAGCAACATCCAGCCTCACAGTGAGACTGGCATACAAACCCAGAGCAGGCTGAGTCAGCCCTACTATGTTTCAATCCAGAACTCATCTGTGAAACAGTAAAAAAACCCTGAGGGTACATATGCATGGCATCCCTGGGAATTGTTACCTGCTCAGCCAGATGGCATTACAGGTGACCTGCCAACAGCTAAGAAAGGTTTGTTACCCGGTTTATACACCTTTCCTTGTCACTTGTATTATTTTTTTTCCTATTTTTTCAGTAATACCATCTGATGGAACAAATATCTCCAAATTAAAGTCATACTATATTATGAATCTGTTAACACTACAGGTAATAACTCCAACGTACAGACATTTCTTTTTGAGCTGGCAGAAAAGATAGATCAGGCCATGGGGAAAATACTGTAGAGCTTTTCATCATATGGTTAGGTTACTAGACCAGCGCTAAGGTGCGTCAGTTCTTGCCATCTGAAAAATGATTAGTGGTCTACAGAAAATCAGCTGGTGATGTCATTGCATTTCTATAAATCTAGAGCTTGTATCAGAGAAACTGGTATTAAATGGGTCTCTGAAAAGTAACTTTGCAAGGAAGAAAGTAAGTTAACACAAAGGTTAAACTCTCATGTCACCTTGAGGTCATGATGGGGTAAACTGGACATGGCCTGCTTTGGAGCAAATCTGCAGTTTTGTATGTATTTATGCTCCACAAGGAAACCAGCTTGAGTCAAGCAAGATAACAATGACTACAGCAGTTTGTAGGGGTGTTAATTTATTGTTCACATCTCTTATGAAAGTGGAAAGAGTTTTTATAAAGTTCCAGGTATTCCATCTATTAAAATCTTTAAGTTTTATAAGCTTAATCAAAACTCAAAAGTTTCAAAACTCTGAATTAAAATCGCACACTTAAATATGATCTCTCTGTGTATCATGATATATATACATGTAGGATAAACTGAACTGGGATGTTGCGTTCAATTTGCATTCAGTCAGACATCCGCATCTGTATCCTCACTTAAAGCCAGTAAAGCAGTTCCAGCCAAATCTGCCTACTCTCAGATTGTGGTCCTTTGATTTGACTTTGTTGTAAACCCTTTCGCATTTTATGGAACAAGCTACATTTGCAGAAATAGGTTCTAATCCTCTTCAAGTCTTTGCTCATTCGTTGTTATTACACAACTTCTAGTTTGTCCATTTTTTTATGATTTAGCTCTGCATCAAGGTCGTAACAGTAGATTTATGCCATGGTAACCTTAATTTCATGCTTGTAGTTTGTCAAGTAAATAGAAGGTCATCATAGAAGGAAAAGAAAAGTGGGTGAAGGCAGAATCTCTTTCTTCATAACAGTGTTCCAAAGATGCTATTTTTCATTATTATTTTTTCTATGCAACACTTTTGAAATGCAAGAGGTTCTGCTTGATGACAGTACTGTGAAGAGATTCAAGATGGCAGCTGAAAAAAGAAACTCCTATGCCAGGCACCCTCATAACAAATTTGTGTTCACTTTTATTTTTTGTTGGGTTTCTTTGATGTAAAGTGAAATTGTTTAGACTGAAAGTACTGGTTTATTTTGCATGGAAAACAGAACTGACGGTAGGCACAGGTGGTCTTACCAAGAAAGTTCAAATTTTAAAAAATATTCCACACAAATTTGCAGAGCTATTAAAGTCCCTGTTCTGCAAAATTGTTAGATTATGTGTCATATTGTGACTGAAAAATGATGAAGCTGATTATACATTTCCTATTGCCTATATCAGGGATATTTAGAAGGGCATTTCACAGTTTTCTGGATTCATTCTTTCATTCATTGAAGGGATTTGATTTGGGGAAATTGACTGAATATAAAATCTAGCCATCCCTGAACTTCCATGGAAGTGTGTCTTATTCTGTCCTAATTAAACATGTTACAAAATCACAGTTCATAGAACCTACAAATGGGGGCAAAAAAAAAATCAACCCTGCTAAGTGTACTGTGAGGAGGCTGATTCAAAATAAATTATAGAGTCATGAGATCTCGTTCTCTTATCTGCTTATACAAGAAGGAAGAAGGGAGTGTGAGGAAGTAGAGAAACAACTTATATTGCAATCTTTTATTAAGGAAGGTGTAAAAACAGTTTCCCCATAGACAAGTTGGTTCAACTATTAGACTTGAAACTCTTTTGATCACTATGTTTTATCAGCTTTGGAAATAAAGCTTCAACAATACTCAATACAGGTGATATTATCAGACCTAGATAAACCTTTCCATGCACCTCTTGCATTAATAAAAGAATTGCAATGAATGTATAGCAAAATAGGGCTACAGCAAGGATTTAGGGAGGAGGCCTTGCCTACTCCTTCCCCCAACCTCTACAAATCCAATCCTGCAGCCTGAGCAGAGAAAATAGCTGCAGCAGCCAGTGCAAATCAATCTTATTAACCTTCTGCTGGTGTCCCACTCCAAGGACTGGAAGGATAGGCAGTCTTTTGTCTTTCTTTTGTTAAAGCTACCTCCAGAAAGCTGTTTCTGCACCTCTCAGTTTCTACCTCCTGTCACAGAAAACTATTATATAAAGGAATGCTTTCTTATCTCCTGCCTCATACTTGGGGGAGAGGAAGATATTCACTCTTCTACCTTAAAAATAGGTTTCACCTGTCTTTCTACATGTCAAAATTTTACTTTTTATCCACAACTGTACATAGAAACATAATATTTCTGTTTGCAATTCCAATTTCACAGTTGAGCAGGATCTGCAGAGACAGAGCATTCTAATAAAATTACAGAAACATTTAATGCAATGACTGGCAGATGGGGAAAGGATTTGTGGCAGCTCCATTTTTCTGATTATGTTAACAAAATATGGCATGTGCTTTTCTAATGCATAGCCAATGGTTTCATTTACAGTTTAAATCTGATGACTGAGATTCTCATTAGATGACTATTTTGGAGAATGTGATAACCACCTGAATGATCTAATAAGACAGAAATAAATACTTTTTCTTTCCTCAAATTAACATTGCAGACTTGAAGTTACAGAGGGTTATTTCAAAAATAGTCTAAGTGCAATGATGCAATTTTGGTAAATTATTTATGCATACTTGATTCAGCAATTAGACGGCTGTAGCCTATTTTGATCTACACTAGGAAGTCCTTTATATACAGACAGGTATTTCAGAGGACTAATGGAGTAACAGAAAAGATAAAGAATCTCTAAAAAGTCAACTACAGAGGTTGATGTATAAATTTTTCAAAATTTGCTCCAAACAGTTTATTTATATGAAATTAGTTCGGAAGCCTAGCCATTTAAATAAAATCTGCCTATCTAGCTAACACCTTTTATCAACCTAATATCACAGGTCTTGGATAAAACATTCCGAGTTTTCTTAATGATTGAATTTAGTTGTCAAGGTCTTTTCCAAACTAAGCGATTCTGTGACTTGTCTGATGTGTCACTACTCATTTACATGTGTTTTCTAGTTTGCTGGAATCAAAAGTTGGCATGTATATCCTCTACAGTTCTTTTACCCAAAAGAAATTCCTTCTTTTAAGGCAGAATTCTGATTACTGGGTGGGCAAAAGAATCAAATATCAGTGAGAGAGGAACTGGAGGAAGCACTGAAAGTCAGACTGCAGTGTCTGGTTGGCAAAAACATATGCATATTGGTTGGTTGGGTTTCCTTCAGTTTCTCCATCTGAATCAAAGCTCATTTTTAAAGCAAGTTTAGAAACCAAGTGAAAATTACTTCAGGTGATTTCAGCTACCCTTGGTGAGCCTCAATCATTTAAGGTTATAGGGGAGTTATCATGTGATTTGCCATGTGATTTATTCCAATAAATTGTCGTCGGGTCTCCAGATGTCCTTGAGGCACAGTTTAATTGGTAGTGCTGACAGTCTGTGTTACGATCCCTCTCATTTATAATCTCATCCTTTCTCCCTTTTATTCCCAAATAACACCACTGCAGCTGTGGTGGGGCTAGTTAAAGTTTAGGACCATTATCCTATATTTCTAATCAGTGGCCTTTTAATAATGGCACAGAGGAGGTAAGGGAAATTTGCCTTAGTTTTATTCAATCTGGCCTTACCCTAGGTTTACACATTGGACTTCAGATTTTAGTGCTGCCAAGCCTTACAAGAAAAGCATTTGAAACTGCATAGATTGCAGTTACCAAGGAAATGCCTTACTGAAAATAGGTTCTGAAACACCACAGGCTGCTAACACTATCCAAATAAAAGCAGGACTCATCAGCAGCGGTTCAAAGGGCCTCATCATCACTCTCCAGGCCAGGACTGTTTCACCCCACCCTTGTCTCTGGGTTTGTCAGCAAGGCCACGCTGGAGTCACAGAGGGGCAGACATATCTTCCAATCTCGTCCTTAATCCTCCCACCTTTTTCTTTTCCTGTGAGACACTGTCAGGCAACTCTTCATTTCTCTTCTGTAATCATGGTTCTGTTCCCTTTCCATGCGTTTCCCCTTATTACAGAGCAGTCCCCCTGCTGTCCCCACAGCCACTAAAGTGCAGCAGACAGAGCTGGCTCCTACAACACTTTGGTCCATCACTACATACAGATCAAGGTGAAATACTCTCTGTCTTTTCTGACCTCTGCATGTTGTCGAGAAAAGTCACTATCTAAAGATCGCACCTTCTAATTCAACAAATCTGACCCCTGTGGAGGAAATTTAGGAGTGCGTTGCAGCCATTTATGGCAGTGGTTGAGGAAGTCAGGTGGCAGAGCTGGCGTGAACTGGCAGCAAAAGAGACTTGAATGCTTTTAGGCAAGAAGCCAACCCTGTCTGATGTGGAAACAGTACAACCAGTTTTACGCTTATGCCGCCCCTCCCTGGGAGTCCTTTGTACAATGCAAAAACAGGGAATTATGGTTTGGGTATTTATACATACCAATCACGCTCAAATGCCAGAAGCAGCACTAGATTCAGAGGAGTACAGTGTCCCATCCTTTGAGGCCTGTGCTAAACAAAAGCATGACAGGAATTGCCTGCTGTGCTGTGAAGTCCTGTCACTGCACTGGTTTGTATCTATTTTTCCACTCCCATTAGACACAGGAGGACATGGGAGGAAATTCAGCTGTGATCTAAGAGGATGGGTACGGTTGAACTCAATGATCTCAAAGGTCTTTTCCAAACACAAGATTCTATGATTCTGAGTGGCATCATACATCCATAGAAAAGAAAAGGGCAGGAAATTTAGGCTCTTGAATGTTGCATTGCTTGTACTGATTTCAGAAAGATTTATGCTGATGAGTTTTCTGTGAATGAGTGGAATATATTCCTACCAGAAATCAAGAGAAAGCCAGGAAATCTTCTGGCTTGGGAACTCAGCAATTCTGAGACTAAGCATCGATGAAGGAGGGATGTGGTACCACACCAGGGGTGCTATTTCTAGAGTCACTTTCCAGAGTGCGAAAAACTGATATTTAAAAGTGACAAAAGCTGACTTTAAGCTGATATCCAAAGCTTGCAGCTCTGAAGAATTCTTTTAAATGGTGTTTCAGAGAAGATTCTGAGCTGATATTGCAGGTTTCCACTGCGCATTGCAAAACAATGAGTTCAATATCTGCAGCACAGCAACTTTGTGGGTAAATGCTGCAGATCACATATAGCACAGGATATCAGATCCTGGTTTTGTTCTGAAAGAGGAAAGTTTTATGGTATCCCTCAGTAAGAAAAAGAAGTAGGACACACCTATGCTGAACATAAAGATGTTTTTAATTGAGGATAAGCTTGTAAATTTCTGTTTCAAATTGATGAATACAGGTTGCAGTGTGTGATAAAAAATTATATAGGGATACCACACATAAAAGAAATTTCATAATACATTGCATAATCTTAAAAATATTACAATCTGATTTTCTAGATCTTACAGGCAGAAAACAACAAAAAAAAACCTAAAAAATGACTGAAGTACTCTCATAGAATCATAGAATCAAAGAATTATTTGGGTTGGAAGGGACCTTAAAGATCATGTAGTTCCAGCTCCCCTTCCCCTGCCCTGGGCAGGGACACCTGCCACTGTATCAGACTGCTCAAGGTCCCATCCAGCGTGGCCTTGAATACTTCCAGGGAGCGGGCACCCACAGCTTCCCTGGGCAACTTGTGCCAGTGCCTCACAGTCCTCATCATGAAGAATTTCTTCTGTAATTTCTTCCTAATGACTAATCTAAAACTTCCCCCTTCCAATTTAAAGCCATTCCCTCTCATCGTCCCTCTCAGCTTTGCTGTAGTCCCCCTTCAGATACTGAAAGGCTGCTATGAGGTCTTCCCTGGACTCTTTTCTTCTCCAGGCTGAACAAGCCCAACTCTCCCAGCCTATCCTCATCGCAGAGGGGCTCCAACCCTTTGATCACCTTCGTGGCCTCCTCTGGACTCATTCCAACAGTTCCATATCCTTCTTATGTTGGGGATTCCAGAACGGGACACAATACTCCAGGTGAGGTTTCACGAGAGAGGAGTAGAGGGGGAGAATCAGCTCTCTCAACCTGCTGGCAACACTTCTTTTGATGCAGCCCAGGACACAATTAGCCTTCTGGGCTGTGAGCACACACTGCCAGCTCATGTCGAGCTTCTCATCAACCAGCACCCTCAAGTCCTTCTCCGCAGGGCTGCTCTCAATCATGTCGTCCTCCAACCCGTATTGAAACCATGGATTGTCCTGACCCAGGAATAGGACCTTGAGCTTGGCCTTGTTGAACCTCATGAGGTTCGCACAGGCCCACTTCTCCAGCTTGTCCAGGTTCCTCTGGATGATATCTCAGCCTCTGGTTTTACAACTGCACCACTCAGCTAGGTGTCATCTGCAACCTTGCTGAGGGTGCACCCGATCTCACTGTCTGTATCATCAATGAAAATATTAAATAGCACTGGTCCCAGTACAGACCACTTTTCACTGTTCTCCATCTGGATGTTGAGCTACTCACTGATGCTCTCTGAATGCAACCATTCAAGGAATTCCTCATGCACCGCAAAGTTCCTGCCACAAACTTTTATTTTGAACCTGTTTGTGTGCTGCTTTACTTTCTGTTTGGGCTTTTGGAGTTGTTTTTTTCTTGGTTTTTTTTTGTTGATTGGGGGGGGTCACTTTTATAGCATTAACAGGACTAAAAATATCACAGAACTTTGTTTCAATTGTAGTCAGGCTGAGAGTTTAGATATCTCTAAGCTCTTCTTAAGCTGAACTAAGCCAGACCTTTTAAACTCTCCTTATCATTGTGCATGAAGTGGTACAACCACCTCCTCATTCCAAAGGCGGTCATATTTTAAGCTATGGCCTGCCCTGATAAGACTTTTTCCCACCCTTTCCAAGGTAAGGCTGAATCAAGAATGCTCTCTCATGATTTTCATTCATCTTAGGAGTTTACCTTCTTCCTAGACAATCTGTGCTTCTTATCAGCCTTGCCTTTAGGATGTGATTAGCAAAGCCTTTGACCATACCTATCTAGATGTAGCAATTCTATGGCATTTAACCTGAGGCAGTGTCTAAAGTTGAGTTTTCTCCACCTCAGAAATATTTTATGGTTTTTCTTAAGAGAGGAGGAATATAATTTTGAAATGTATTGTTTTCTCCTTATGCAAAGTTCACCCTGACAGCTGGCTGGTAAGGATTAAAGCTTCATATAGCACCTTGAAAGGTCAAAGTATGTATTAAATTGTCCACTGAAATATTAGTTTCGTAATTTGTGAGCAATAGCTCAGAAATTCATACTTGAGGAACAAGGATTACAGAAAGCTCTTACCCTACAATTCAGTTCACAGTGCAGTTCCTTTCTGTCATAGCAGTGCCTCCTGCTGCTGTTGCCATGCAGGTCTTGATGTTTTTCCTAAAAATTTCAGGGTTTGTAAGACTCCATTCTCTCAGTCTGCCTCCTCCTATGGCACACCTGCTTAAGAAATTAAGAAAAATGTACTTTTAGGAGCGTTTGACAGCAGGTATTCTGTACCTCAATATACTCTCAGTAACATGGATGAAGTACCATCCTTTACACAGAGTTTGTGAGGACTGTGTTTGCAAACAAGATGTTGCATTTTTGAGATCTCTTCGAGAAGGCTCAGCGATATATTTGCTTTATCCATGTATACAATAAATATATTTTAAACAATAGGAATTATAAATTTAAAAATTCCTTTCTAAGCAATACTGGTTTTCTTCAAAAATCAGCCTCTGGTAGTTTTACCTCACTTGACTGTAAATTTTTGAGAGGATAATGGCTTATCACAGCCTTGCTGATGCAGAAGAGTTACATTGTTTTGTTTACAATCAGTGCATAGGTATCGCATGTGAATAATCTCAGTTTATAACTAATTTATATGGATTTATCTCAATTCAGTTATTAAATTAAATGGATCTGTAAAGGATTTGTATTACTTTTAACTACATCAGTTTAAAAAATAACCTGAATTAAACTGGTGCAACATGCTTATGTAGGCAAGGCCTAGAAAGAGGAAAATGAATTTTTCTTCTACCCTTCCTTAAGCTTTCATCTTACCTCATTTTCACACATTCTTCTGTCCATAAAGGATGATTTCAAAAAGATCATAGAGCCATAGCATAAAAGAGATCAGAGTCTATTTTCTAGATGATCGCTCTCTTACTATTGCTTTTAGTACTAAAGGTAGTGCTTATTAATGCAGAGGTTTAGTGGTGGCATGGTTAGGGACGCTCTGGGGAATTGGACATGTGTGGTCTTCCTTAGTTGCCCTCAGCATTGCTGAGGCACTTCAGCACAAGGCAGTTCCTTTGCACCCTTGCTCACTAACCCTGTCCCTGGTTACTTGGTGCATATTTTTATGTCACTGCAGTTCCATTTCTGTCCTGCCACAGAACAGGGATATCTGTACGCTCTTGATACTCCTGGCAGAGTGGAGTCTGTTGCAGACAAACCAGAGAAAAACAATAAAAACAAATAAAGTAGGAAAATGATCTCTGAGTAAAGGTTGAGTGAGCTGGAGTTGAGTTGAGTGAGCTTGAGGAATAGAAGAATGAGCAAGACCTGCTAATAGTCTCCAGAGACTAAATGAAAGGAACAGCCCATTTCCCTTTTTTTCCTAGCAGAAGGGGTGATGATGTCCCAGGCCTAAACTGCAGCAAGATTCTGATTAGATAACAAGGAAAGCCTCCCAATCCTAAGAAAAGGAATGTACTAGAATAGATAGCTTAGGGACACTGCATCTTCTTCTTTATTAGAAGTCTAAGAGCATTGTCCCATGTCAGGAGCATAGAAAATGATAAAACAGGGTACTTTGTAAACCAATTTTTCTGTTATTGCTTTATGCTCAAGGCATTGCTTTCCCCTTATTTATGCTTCCAGGATACCAGGAAAATGGTTTTCTTCATTCCAAAATAATCAACCACAATTCAGCTCTTGCAGCATTAAGCAGAAGCAAAATTCATTTAAACTTTACTGGGAAAAGAAGAAATAAAAAGACAGACAAAAACTCCCTTCTTGTCTAGACAAATAGTTGTTATTTGACAGGCACAGTGTTTGGGTTTGAAATACGCAGTAGTATTACCTAAAACTGAAGTCCCTTAATCTAGGATGAAACATTGTAAAGCACCTGCTGGCTTCACAAATCAGATTCTTCTTCTCATGCCTCTTGAAAATCTGTTCTTACCACATTTCAATTCAGTCAATCAAAGTTCTTCCATCCTTCCCTGGTTTCCTTCACTCCAGTGCAATATTGAGCTCAAGCACAAGGCCAAAGCAGTTTTGTAATCATGAAAGAATTACTAATCCTCAAAGTCACATCCAGTACAGAGTACTTTTGCCTGTTGCCAATGTGGGGAACAGTCTGCCACCATCCTTGTGCAGTGGGACACCCACACTCTGTTTTTGCCAGCCTGGGTCAGGACTGTGCTCAGCTCTGCCTCAGTTACATAGGAGTGACTATGGATTTCGTAATAATAAAAGAAATAAACAGGAGGAAGCAGACTTTCCTTCAAGGGGTTTTAAGTCATCTTGGACCTTTAATCCAGATCTGGTGTATCTCTTGTAGGAAATCTGTATAGCATACTTTCTAGGAGACATCTAGTATTAACCTGTTAACTGACTTTATCCACACAACATCCTTCCTCAAGAAGCAGAAGACTGGCTGCCAGTCTCTCTAGAGGACCGCCTGCAGCTCCTTGTGTTGTGTCCAGTGCAGGGTTTGTGTATCCCGTCGCATTACTCATGACTACCTGCTGATGTAGTGCAGGGATTCTTGTACTACTGTAAGGATGCTCTAAAGCTGATGTATATAAAATGTACGGTTTTAGTTTCACCCAGGTCTGAAGAACAAGACTACCCTTTTTGTCTTTTTAAAATTTCCATGATCTCTCAGAAAGAAAATACTATTCCACCATACAAGCAGAGATATCCCGTGTCGGCAGGACAGCTGTCATGTAGATCTACATAGAGCACAATATTGATTTGCTTTAGATTTACTGTACTAAACATACTAAGTAGGAAGATACAAATTGACACAATAAACACAGAAAAATAGATAATAAATGTGCACTGCTAGGTGTTACCCATTATGTAAAAGTGGGGCTGGGGGAGGTGGATGGGGGGAAGGAATTCCAGCTAGAGAATAAACGAAACATGAAACAAGAGGCCTGTGATTTCCGTAATATCAGTTTCCCTACTGAAATAGCTCAAATAATCAGGGAAATAAATACAGAAAACAAACCTCCCTGAATAATTTAAAAATCTCTTAAGTCTCGAGTATAAAGGAGCTATCAAGGCAAGCCACTCAGAGCCTATCAGGTCTGAGAGTAATTCCTACGCATCTTCACAGCAGCCTCGTAATCTTCCTAAGCCGAAATTGTTTGTGGAAGCTGCGTGGAGGCAGCCTGTCACCACAGCCAACTCTTACCCCACTTCTAAAGTGAGGAGCTATTAACACTCATACAAAAAGCTGAAACCAGCCTGATATCTCAGGTCTAGGCTGCCCTGTCAGAAAGCAGAAATGCCCCCACAAATCTTTTCCTTTGCCAGCACTGTATTCCACTGAGGGAAAATAAATTACTAGCAGGCAGTTTGATCTATGTAGCCCAACAGCAGAGCACTGATGATTCATCTGTCTAGGCAGGCAGTGCTAAGTCACTGCTCAAAGTGGGTACAGGGCAGGGCAGTGGTTAGATCAGGAATTAGGGTCTTCTCTTCATGTAGTTGCTGAATCACCATGTGGCCTTGAACTTTGCTTTGTGAGCTTTGTCCTGGTTCTGTCTTCAGTCTCTCTTCAAAAAGAGACAAAGAGATATTTGTGAGCATAAGGTACTGACAGCTTGACATGCTTTCAGGGAAGTTGAGAACGAAAAAAGGGCTGCAAAGACACCAACCTGTACCTCATTTGTTGCACAGTTGCCACCAACTTCACTGAAGACATAGAAGCCTGCAGCTATGCATGATATTGTATTTCCAGCACATTTACCATTGCTGCATGTGCAAAACGTGTGTTGAGTGTAGTATGTTTAGGGAGTGTGTGTTAAAAAGAAATGGCTTGTTCACTCAGAAGGGTAATGACAAATAGCTTTTATTCATTTATTCTTTCTTCCATGAAGACCCTAATCTGCAAATTAACCTTGACAAACTCTTGATACCACCTTTTGCTGTTAGTAGCTAAGAAAGCCCTTTTGCTCCCCTTTGTTCCTCTTCTCCAGCTACAAGAAAGATGGAAGAGAGCAGGGAGAGACAGAGGAAACAATTATGCCCTGGTATCCCTAACGTCTCTCTCAGTAGGGCAGACTTGTAGCACTCAGCACTTATAAACCAGAATACACGTGTGAATCCTCCTGATTTGTGCTCATGTGCTGTAACAAAACCATACTGCTTTTTCCCTCTTATGAAATAAACCACTGGTCTTTTGCATTATCTTAGAATCATAGAATCATAGAATGGTTTGGGTTGGAAGGGATCATCTGTTTCCAACCCCCTGCCCTGGGCAAGGATACTTCCCACTAGACATTTTTCTTTGTATTTTGTGGAGCAAGAGAAACCTTACAGAATTTAATGGCAAAGCATCCAATTGCCAGTGTTGAGGTGTGCACTTATTATTCAAGCTCTTGTATATTCGTGCAATCAATTTCAAGGTGCTTTGCTGTACATAACAGGAAAAACTATTAGTGGCTTTAAACCTCACGATATAGTTTTGTTTAATGTCCTGCATGCTTATCCTGACATTGCTCATTGAGATTAATATACCCTTTATTGAGTATTAAATAAATTCTGAAACAAATTATTGTCTATCAAGGATTTCACAGTTGTCATAACAAACTTACCCACAATGAAAAACAAAAAAGCAGTAAGAGAGCACAATCTGAGGGCCCATAAGACAAACAGGTGGGTAATGCTGAGTGAATTAGGTAGAAAGGAATAGTGAATGCAAGACTAATCACTTTATTATAATACTATGCTTATATGGTTCTGTTAGTGCCTGCTCCCCACACCTGTTAGGGCCCACCCTGACCTGTACAGTCACAGAGGGAGGGTCATTTGATATCTGCGCAGCAAATCGGAGACAAACAAATCTCCCAGGGTAAATTCAAATGCAGTATTTGTTTTGGAAACAGTCAAAATCACAAACCAGATACTCAGGTCCACTCCAAGTTTCTCAAAGTTGCAAAAATAGATCCCAATCTGTTCAGATAATAATCTGATATCCTGAATACAGCCAAGGTCACTAAACAAACCACAACACAACTCGGATTTTATTTGATACACCACAGTGCCAAGAAAAAAGAAGGTACAGCAAGGTAAGTAAGAAAGAGAGAGAAAAATATAGCAGGGGATAAAGAAAAATAATCACCACACCTGTAGGGCATGGCACTTCCTCAGGAAAATGTAGTCCATCCATCAGCAATTCTTCCAGAAGCAACAGACAGCTACAGGGCAGTGAATCAAAACCACTCACATATTTGTGACGCTGCTGTAGTAGCTGAATGCCTACAAAGAGGATATCAGCTCTAATGATGCACAGCTGATCCGGGATTTGTGTAGTTATCTATGTCTATGCATCCCAAACTTATCCTCATCATATCTGAATTCACATGGTAGACGAAGACTACAGTTTAGCAGCATGATAGTTTGGTTGTTTGGGTGAACTTGTATATTAGATCTGTTTATGTAGCCAGAGAGTGTTAAAAGCTGCAGATCAAGGGTAGGAAGATCTTTAGTCTCCATAAAGGATACTGTCATCTTTTCAGACAGAAAAAAAACCCTCCAAACATACATTTCTCCACTAATAAGGCAAAATCTTTGTGTTCTTCATGCCAGAAAAGGCTTTCAGAAAAATAAAATTGGACTTCAAATTATGGGCTCTTTCCTGCTTCTCAGCACAGCATGTCTACATGCAATTTCTCCTCAGCAGCCCTGTGTCACAGCCTTTAAAATAAGTCTGGAGTAGTTCTGTGGAACTGTACAACCTTTCAGAAATGTGAAGGTACAGACTGCTGCTTCTCTCCTCTCCTGTGTGAACCGGCCTCACCCTGCCTCTCCCCATCTCAACAAGCACTATAGGATCAAGACTTCAGCAATTTCACTGGGAGCTGACCTTACGTCATTTACATTCAGCGTGAAATAGATTGGATGGGGAAGACCTTATAGCTGCATTTTCTTTTTCTTTTCCAAAGGAACCAGAAAAAATAGCTGCTGTGTTTCTTTCAATGGACAAATTCAAATCTGAATCCACCAAAGTCATTCCCCTTGCGAGAGCACTGAATTCAGCCTAAAACATCCTTGCTTCTTACTTTGCATTCAATTAGATTATATTATGACTTAACACTTGCATAAAAAAATAAATTATACATTTTTGACCTTTTGTTGATTCACATACTCCACACAAGCATAAAGAAATGAAACCATACATCCATTTCTGTGTGATTTGTGTGTGGCTCTTTAGCTCCACTGTCTGGTAGTATTTTAGAATTTTATAAAGAAATGTAAAATCATTTATTTTCTGATCCAAGCAACATGTCACTGTTACTACTCCACAAGACAGTGGGTATTTAAGGTTCCTGGATGCTATAGCTGGCAGTCAGATATAGAAGATGAAAAAGACATATTGATGTTAAATACCTGTTTGCTCTTGAATGAAGTTTGTTTAGCATTTTACCTGTTATATATATTAGAAATCATGTCAAGTTATAGAACTCAGATCTACTACTACCAGGGTTCTTGTATATTGTGAATCAAAATTCTGGATTGCTCCATTTAAGGATAGGAATATGCTGAAACTAAAAAGACATGCCTATTAAGTATTTCCTTGGCCTGCCCATGTTTTTGTGTTCCTCAGAGAACTATCACAAGCCCCTAAATAAATAGTTTGCAAAAAAAAAAAGTATGCCCATTCTGTTCTCTCTTCTATCCTCCTGTTGTTTAAACTCCTTTGGATGAAGCTGTGATACCTTTTGAGTGCTTGCCCTAAGTAAGTGATAAACTGTACGCTGGGAGTGGGGGAGGGGTGTAGCAAACAGAAGAAAGAAAGGTTTTAACTTTCTTCAGTAGAGACAGTTCTAAAGATATCATGGTAAGGCCACTGGTACACATGATTAGTCAAGCAGACAGGCATAAATTGACTGAGTAAGCGCACAGCCAGGTGTCCTGAGAAACACATCTTCTTTCAAATCAGCACTGCTGACTCCGAAACTAATACTAGGCAGCTAGTCTTCACTGCAGAAGAAACAAGTACACTCAAAGTCAAAGCTTGCCCTATTGACCTTCTTTATCAGAGGACCTTATGAAAAGGCATAGTCTGAGCTTGAATCATACACTCTCAGTATAACAGTTTCAAGAGATATTACAGAAACACCATCTACCATGTCACAGCATCTGCAAATTTTTCTTCAGGATCTGCAGAGGGGAGCTGGACTTCTCAAACCAAGCCTTCAGTTCATCTTAAATCTGGAGAAGGTAGAGTAACATTTTTAAATGTTTCCAAAAAAGAAAATAAAAGGTAAATACACAACAGAGAACTTGATTTCACCCCTGGTTTCTTTGTCAACCCCATACCACTCTTCCCATCACTTTGGCTCACGATCTTTTGTTACAGTAAGTCTAGATACATTGAAAGGCTTCAGCTGGACCACACAAACATATATTCCTACACCTGTTTACCATTTTTGCTATAGTTCAATGAAGAGAGAAGTGTTATACTTCGAGGAAACTAGAGAAACTAAATTAAATATGACAGAGAGGCCATCTATGAAATAAAATAATTGGAAGTATTGTTTCTTTTATTTCATACACAGTCTTCCCAGGCTTAAATGTAATAAGGTAAATACGAAGATTTTTTTTTTTAATTGTGGGCCAAAAGATTTAATAGGAACAGTTTTCTAAACCAGTCTTCTCTAATATGTGAGTTTACCTGGAGATAATACTTCTTTTATTTCTTGGCAGAAGAGTCTATTCTTATATAATCAGCCACATATTTATAAATAAGCATTTCAGTCTGACTTCTTGTACTTATAGGGTTGATTATTCATACGCCATTTCATTATATTTTCACAAAATAAATCCATTGTACAGTGCATAGCTGCAGGATGGCTCTAATCTGTAGAACAGATCCTTCCCCTTCACATTTGACAATTAGTTTAGCATGGGCTTTGGTGTAAAAAGTGGGATCCTCTGTACAACATGTCCCACCTCTCATTAGTTGAATGTCCTGGTCTCCAATACTCAGACTCTCCTACCGCCAACCAACTTTCTGTCTTTTGGAGGCCCACAGATAGAAAACAGGTTGCATTTTTCAGGTAGTTACAGTGGATGCAGCCCACAGGTTCTGCTCCTCAATGCTGCCACGATCCTCTGCTTCTCCACAGACCTGGGGCAGCTGCCACTCCTCCAGTGCTTACAGGTCATTTTTATGGGCTATCATCTTCTTAGCTCTGCCTGAAGTCAGGACTTCAAGGGTTGAGCTGGTGATGTTTCTCAATCTCATAGCTCTGTCCTGTTCATAAGTCATTTTAAAATGTCAGCACTGAGATACTGCTATAACTTACTACAACTGATGTTAAGCAACCTATTGCTTCTCAGTTTTAAAACAAACCATTCAGTTCCCCTACAAAATATGTACTTTTTCCTGACAGATGGATACTAAGCGCATGGGAAAAATAGCTTTTGTAACTGACTGGTTGGACTTGAAATTGTATGTTTTGTATGCATAAAAATGTATACAGGCCAGCAGTGTCAAAAACTTAAAAGGAAAAATCATTATAGCTTCTGCTAAACGTAGCTATGCTGCTAAATTGCCTGTGAACCTAGAGAGCCAATCTCACAATAATCTGTCATTTCCCAGTTTGTTGTAAAAGTCAGGTTCCCTTGAGCAAAGTTTTCCTTCAATATAGCACTCCCATCTCCATTAATTTACATGCATTTTTTTCAAATACTAAAGCACTTGTTCAAACAGCTTGGTTGCCACGCAGAAGAAAACTCTGGAATTTGTGTAAAATAATTACAAGGAAAATAAATGACAAACTAAAAGGAATTGCAAACCAGAAAATATTCTGGCTATAGAAGCCACGTCAAGCAGCATCAGGCTCCCAGAAATTAAGATTTATTATATAAGCCAGTCTTGATACATTCCATCTATGTTGTTTTGAGAGTTGTTAGTCTGAACTACTATGTGAAAGATATGGTCTGCTACCTGACTGCAGTCTTGAGCTTTCCTTTCACACTTTCATTTGAAATAGGACAAGGAGCTTTCCACCCGTCTATGATCAAATCATATCTACGGAGGATCATAGATATCAAATCATGTCAAATGGAGGATTTTATCATCTGGAGGTTGCTTAATTGTTGCTTTGCAGCAGTAACTGGTGGGGTTTCACCCATTATATCAGGAGGAAAATGTCCACTATCCCAAAGCTACTTTGCCAATCTGTCAGTCTTAGGAAAGACAGTGAAATTGTTATGAAGACAGAAATTAATTCCTTCTTCATCCTGTACATTATTAAAGTTAATGTTATGTAACTACGTAACACTAAGTCTAACATTCATTGTCAGACTGATCCCCTCAGTTCTGTAGCACCCAGCCATAATTTTTTTCCTAACACTTAATATTCACTTTATGCCTTCTTCTAAGCATGAAGGCAGCCTCGGGTCAGATGTCACCAACCTCAGCACAACTGCCAGTTAGCAGCTAAGTGCAGGTTTTACCTGTTGGAGTCACCACTTTTCAAGCTGGCTCATGTCTCCTAAACTTTTATCCATTTTTCCTATCCTCAAATGAGTCTTGAGGTATGTTCACTTAACACCAACCATGATTATCTGGTCCTGAAAAACATTTTTCCCCAGACAGCCTAATTAGCATCATCGTTTCAATTTATTAAATAGACTGTTGTGTTAGAACATTGTTGTGCATTGAAACATATTAAAAAACAAAGAGTCTATGCATATCTAGGCATCTTCCATTTGGGTGTCATGTCTAACCATTGTACAGGCAAAGTTAGTGTGTCAAGTCATTGGTGACATAATCTGTTCCTTTTATTTACAAATCGGGAAATTAAGGATACAACTCCATGATATGCTGGCATTGTTGGCAAAAAATGGTTTAGGTGTTCAAAACAATCTTTTGCTGACTAAATTTTTTTTTAACTCAGAACATTTTGGTAATCAGGTTTATCAAGTATCCCAAAATAACAATTTTACTTTTATAATGAGGGAAGGAAAAGCAACATATTACTTCCACAGGGCAAGAATGACATGTTGAGAAGGAACGCTGAACATAAAGGAAGAAAATCTCATTGTGAGATTGGTGATTGTCATAGTTCCTGACATCAGCCAGCTATATATCTTATGAAAAACCATAAGGAGGGTAAACACAGAATCTCTCCTCAGAAATAAATACATACTTAAAACTCTTGCAAGAAGGACTGTGAACAAGTCTTCTGAAGATGATGTTTGAGATGCTGTGGAAAGGAACCTGGAATATTCTAGAGGTGGAAACCAGACAGAGGACATGTTTGCAGGTCATCATCTTCTTCCTCTGTCAGTACTAAAGCCACTGGAGGTAGATCCTCAGCCTCCTGTCCACATTTAAAATTGAAACATTTGGCCATTGTCTCTCTCTTCATCAAGGACACTCCTGCAAATTTTTATTTAGAATAGTAAAAGAAAAAAAAAAAACTAAAAAACAAACCTATAAAAACCACCAGAACAACTGTGCTAATGCATTTATAAACATTGAGTATAAACAAAAACTGGATATTATTATATTGGGGTCCTGGAATGAAAATATTTCTCAGGCTTCTGCCAAAAATGATTGCCTCCTAAATAAATATTACTGGGATATATTTGAAGACACCATTTGCGATTGACATCTGATTTGCTTTCCAATTAAACAGCGCTTACAAAAGTATTAATAAGGAAATGCATGTAAAATCATCTAGTACAAAAATAGGGAGTGCTACATGTCTTCACATTTCCTATTTACAATTAGAGCATTTACAAAATCATGAGCCTCCAGCAGATTTTCTCACAACATAATCGGGGGGACACAGGGTAGAACAACAAAAACATTTGTTTAAAGGGAGATTGTGAAATTATTTTCATAACTATGATTTATATTTTAAAGTAGACAAAGTTCAGGAGTGATCTATGGAGTAAATTTTCAATATAGAAAATACATCTTTAAATGTCATATACACCTGCCAGAAACCCACTCTTCATGCATTTGTCCAGAATTTATCCTGCTGATAATGCATAGAATATGTAGGATAAAAGTAGAACATTCATTTTAGGGACAGAACCTCAGAAAGTTCAAAGATCTGACCTGGCTGGGATTTGAATTTGCTCTGTAGCAGTTATGCCATCCCCAGGGCCTTTGCATGTCAGTTGGTAGAAGTTCACTAGAACTTGGTTATTGCAAATCACAAGTGTTAATTATGATAAAGGTTTATATACTAAGTTGAAATATCTTTCCTGATTTGTAATGCAGACATGAAGTGAATACACTGAACAGACAGCATGAGGTACTTAGAAAATGTTTGGACACACTGTTCGAATAAAATCTATTAATTCTCTTTCATAGGATCTACGGCCTACTTGCATAGGCTTTATGAACTACTTTTTTATCTTTTTTACGCTCACAAAAACATTTATGGAAAGAAAATATCATGGGTATACACATGAACAAGTTTATATTGCATTTACAAAACTGGCTAGAAAACACTTTGTGGGTTTGCAGAAAAAAATGCGCCAACATCTGTGACTGACATTCTTGAGCAACCAGGAGACTAAACTATATTTAAATAAACCACTGAATTTGTTTCAAGAACCAACAAAGCAGAAAGTCAGTTCAGAGCTGAAACTATATTCAAAATAATCAGAATTCTAGTTGGATATAGCTATATTAATTTCTGTTCATGTTCATAAAGCTTTGGAGGTAATCTAGGTAGCAAAGTCAAAACACTTATTTCAGGTAAGCACTCAGCCTACTATAACCTTTCAAGGTACCTTGTTCATATAGTCAGGTGAACAGCATCAGAAATATTTGATGGCTAATCAGGGTCAAAATTGAAAATTCACTGGAAACCCAGCTTACATTATTATGCTCCTTTAAACTATACTCACTTGCAATACTAGCTGGATATTTTCAAGCACAAGTATATTCCTCAAACAATGCCAAGGACACTGCTGAGAGAACGTAGGATTTGTCAATTTCTGTTTGACCAACACTTCAAATTCAAACAAAACAAAGTCTGTTCATTAATAATCTGTAAATACGAAAAGAGGCTAAATTTTTCAAACAAATTCTTAACTCTACAGTGTTTGCTTGAAGCTACTGCCTACTCCAAATGCCCTTTGGTCCTCAGCTGGTATTTCTCATGTTCCTCGTTCTAGGGAAAAAATCCATAATGGGAGTAACTAAGGTGCTACGAATTTCAGAGAAAATAAGTTTACTCCAAGCTTCTGTGCAGGTATACATGGATTTGACCCTGGTAAAATGCTGGTGCTTCTGCAATCTATCACTTTAATTTATTCAACAGGAACAGTTCAATTCAAAACAAAAGGAATTTCTCTCTGAAATGAAAAGAGGAGCTTACCCTGTGGCTCACGAAGCTTAAGACTGTTTCACTATGTCTGACACTCAGATCCAAAGGTTCAGTCACTCGAGTCAGTCAGTGCCTCTCTGTATACTGATATGTGCTGGCATATCCCACGTGTGTAAGCGCAATGAAAGCTATTGGCTTCTCCATGGACTGTCCTATGGTGGAAAGCAAGTATCCGTCAGCCTATTCCCACTTGTCAGCTGAGGCAGAGAAACAGACCATGGGCATCCTCCAAGTTCATCCCTAAAGCGAGTGAAACAAAATATACCACACTCAATATTCTTGTTTCTTTTTTTTTCATTTTACTTATGCTTGCTAGGCAGTAGGAAAACTAATATTTTTATTCTTTACAGCTATGAAGCTCTCCTGTATAATAGAAGCTCCAATATTAAGCTGAAAATGTATTGCTCCAACTTTAGCAACGAAAACAGAATCCATTTCTTTTTTCTCTTACTTTGTTTCTGTGAATTTAGGTAAGATGTGACTCATTTTGGGGTAGTATCCTTGCTTTCTGTGATTCCTGGGTAATATCTTTAATTTGGGTATTAGACTGACCTAGTCAATTATAGCATACTCTCAACTCAAACCTCTCTAAACCTGTCATGGACATATCATACGTTACTTAGAATAGCTGTTCAACTGGCAGGAAAAAAAATGCCTTATTTTCTCTCTCCAGAGATGGATAATCTAGCCTCTAAATCTTGCAAAACTTGCAGCAACTATTGAAAAACTACACAGAATGTCGCAAGATTCACAAGCAAACTTTTCCCTGCTAGTTTTCAGTTAGTGATTGAGCCTCATTTTCTATGTTGCCTTCTTTTTCAGTAACAAATGATGACTGATGAAATATTTTCACTGCAAATCAAAGGCATTCATACTGTTTACTGTAAAACTTGAGGTAGTAACAAACTCACAAATGCTTTGGCCAAATCTGTTCTTTGGAAGAAATTCGGCTTGGCCCAATGTTTGGTTTTGATATATTTTACCCAGAGCCTGAAACTAAAATCTATTACTGGAAGAAGTTTAGCCTATTGATTAAGCAGAAGACAAGATTCTTGCCTTCTCTGGCTTGGCTCTGCCACTGAGCTTTACATTTTCAAAGGTAAATTTACAATTTTGGAGGGGTTCACTGTCTAAAACATAAAGGGTCGTTGTGTTTGGCAAGCAGAAAATAAAATGCATGTGGAATTAAAGAGCAAATGTTAAGGTTGATCTAAAGCTCCTTCAAAGTATTGCCACTGATTTTAGTAATATTTTGGTCAAGTGCTCAAGCCTTTCTTTACTCCTGTGTCTCTCAGTTAGTAGCAGGAGATAGATGAAATGAATGCTTTGGACAGACAGCACAGTTAAAGTGGAGATGCAGGTCAGAAAATTTATGTTCAGACCCACCATCTACTGCTGATGCAAGGCTAAACGAATCATCATAACCCTCTTCAACTCAGTAGTAAAACAGGGTGATACTTATCCACATTTTAAGGCATTGCACTTTGTGTTCCACCAGCAGTAATCATTCTGTGACTAGGAGGCTTAATTATGTGGAACACTTTGAGATGTAAGATGCTCTGAAAATAAGATGTATTATCATTGATAATAATAATGAAAATGTAAAAAGAATAATTTCCAGTAAATTAACACAGAACCACAGATCAGTTCCAATATGGTGAATCTTAAGCACAGCATTTCTTCCCGAGGGCCCTTCCCAGCTTAATTCATTTCAGGCAACAGTTAGGTTCAGATCACCTTTTAAATATTTAATAACTACTTGGGACATTTTATAGTAATTCCACATCATGGATCCCTGGGCTTCTGAATTCAATGCCAGGATTTAGAACAAACAAAGCAAATTAATTCCTCTGCATGTAAATGACAGGACACGCCCTTCAAGTTTTCTGAAGGTCAATGAAACATCCAAAAGAGGTTTTTTTTCATTTTTCACACCACTCTTTCCACCCACCATCAAATCAAGCAAAGCTGCCTTTAATCATTATCAGGGACACAAAAAGTTATAGTGCAGAGCAATGGACCAGAATTTCACACTCTGTTTGCACAATAACTCTGAGGGCTGCTAATGTGCTGTTTGCTTTTTAGCAGGCAACTCTTTAGCCATCAGTGAAATGCATTGTGGCACTGCTCCCACGGCAACTTAGCTATTTATGACAGCTTGTCTTGAAGTGCCTACATGAACATTAGGTTGTCCACAGCAATCTGCAAATTGACTCATCTACATGGCATTTGAGATCAGATAGAAAGAGTTTTACTAATGCAATGAAGGTTAGGGTAGATGTCATTTTTAATTTATCTTTTTTACTCATGCTTCAGCAGCAGCTCATATTTTCCATTCCATCTTCTGGCCAGGGTATGTCAAATTGTGAAATCCTCCCATATTAACAGATGATAATGACCTGACTCAAACTGTCTTTTATTACACATTGAGTCAGACAATAAGTGGGAAATATAAACTACCACTCTGCACAAACCATTTTCCTCCGGAGAATGAACCTGCTACACCAGATCCAGCTGTCTGCTTATTGTCCAAGATGAGTGATGGATGAGTAATTTAAAGGGCAGATATTCTTCATGACAGCTTTCATTTCCATGCTGCCACAAGGTTCAGAGGTGGTTTTATTCTTCAACCTTTATTTTAACCTTTTATTCTCTCTTAGAAGCAAAGCTGCCTAATAAAATGACATTTTCAGACACACATAAAAACAGGGAGGGAAAAAAACCAAACATCAGCTGAGATCCAACTTCAGCCCCTGGTAAGAATGAGGAGCTATGTCAAGGAGATTCACTAGGGTGAGAGAGGTCACAGATCCTAACTCTGTGGCTCATTTATTCACAGGGTAGGTGGAGTTAAGCTACCTCACCTCATTAGGCCACGATTTCTCTGTTAAAGAACTGATGTGCATTGGGAGCTGTGAGTGACACAATTTGTTACAGAAAATTATAGCAGAGGAAGATACAGAAGAAGAGTGAGTTACTTCCCATCTTTTCAACTGTTTCCCTTCACCTGGTTTGACTATAAATATTTTGTGTACCTATTGGTTTTAAATATATAGCATATAGTACACAGTGCGATTTTCCCATAACCCATCTCCTCAGATGATAATTATGCTTCTCCATCTTACGCTCCCACAGGGCCAGCAACATTCTCACCACTCTCTTTTCAAACATTTTCCCTTCCATAAATACCAGTTGCCTTTTTGCTCCAGCTCTCAGACTGATTAGCATAATTAAATTACGTTAGTCACAGATCCCAGCTTACACTCAGTTTGAAGTTTGTTGCTACTATTCTAACAAGCAGAGGGTTTTGAGTATCACGAATTTGTTCATTTTTCTGACTATCCATATATTCTAACAAAAGATAGTCTTTAATCAGTCTTCTTTATAATCATAAAACACAAACCTACAAGTATAGGTCTGCGTGTGTATACATATACACAAATGTGACCTCAGCTTCAATAAGACATCCAGGTCCAACAGTGACGCAAAAACATTCATAATGTGAGTACTACAGTAGTCTTCAGGAACAAATGCAATTTTATTAAGTCTCTTTGAAAAAATCCACTGTATGTATCACAGTGTGACCAGTTTCAGAGTTAAGATGTAGGTCTGTTACAGGAGAACAGAATAGCAGCATACTCTGCAAAAGCGTCTGTCTGGATAAGTTGCCTTAACCAGTTACATCATTATTGTCATTGGTGATACACTACCATTGCTAGTAACAGAAGAAGCATGAAGAGGCTTCATGCAAGTGAAATATATGGTTTAGGAAGTGCTATGGTTAGATTGCTGGCAGTATGTTTGGACTAACCTTTCTCTTGGTCTTGTAACCAGAAGGCTTGCACCAATACAGGATCTGAGAAGATTTAAGGTGAGAGGATACAGTGTGGTCAAGGGCAAGCACTGCTGTGATCAGCATAGCAGTATGCTATGCACAATAAAGAAAAAGAGTCAGAAAGCAGTCTTCATGGTAATACAAATGATTACTCAAAGAAATGCATTGGGTTTGCTCTTCAGAGAGAAACAATATAATTTTATTTTATGTGGAAAGCTTAATTTACTCCAGATTGTAAATGCACTGCAAAAGGCTAAGCAATAAACAGCCCTCATGCCTGAAGAAAAATGGCAGGAATTTATGGGAGAAACCCTCAACTGAAGAAGGTTGAGGTGACAAGCGCAAGGACAGGGCAGGGCCCCTTACTGTCACCCTCCAGTGAGTGGGATCAGCTCTGGTTAGCACTCTACTGCTTTGTGCAACTAAAGAAGTTCTTAGACAACAATTAAAGAAAGAGTTAGGGGTTTTTTACAGAGTAAAATTTCAGTCTCTTCAGCCTTGCATTAGAATGGGTTAATAGCAACAACCACTATATCTTAATCTGACAGAGATTTCTTGCATAAAGTTTCTCTGCAAAGATTCACCGCGTTCAGTATCCTAGAAAAAGGTACTCGTGCATTACAGTATTGGTCTGCAGAAGATTTTCCTGGAAAGGTATTTTATTTTGCCTTATTTTTATTTGGGTTTGCTTGCTTGTTTCTCAGATGAACAAGGAATAAGGAAGAGAGTTAAGAAAGGGAAATTGTCATTGCCTTTATCTCAGACTTTCAACGAGGTAACATGATTTCTGTGATTTAGTACCATGGATGGAATTGTATCTTCTGAGAGACACTATAGATTACAAAACATTCCTTCCTTGTAGCTGCAAACATTAGTCAGCCCCAGCTTACTCAAGACAGCAGCAGAGATTCATTCCACAACTGTAATCATTCACAAAATAAAATGCTTGTTGGTTGTTTTTTTCTTTTTCCAAGGACCTGATCTAGTGTCAGCAATAAAGCTCTCATTGCCTCAGGAGTGATATGAGCAGCAATGACTACAAAGAATTCATCCGATTCCTGCCTTTAGTTGACTGACAAATGCAAGATCAATTGTCCTTGCTTCTCCAAAGGAATCGCTCCAGCAGACTAACTGGGAACTTTAAGCTTACTGTCCAGTCTTTTATATAATGTCCAAAGTCATAGAGCAGATAAAAATAGAAGTAATAAGGAAGATTGTTTCTCACATCTGTGTAAAGTTTTAGTATCTGCAGCACCTTAGGGAAGGAGTTACAGAGTTTATATATCACATGAAGAATCACTTTCACTAGAGAGTTTGGAGCCTGCCAGCTGGCAAGTCCTTTAGACAACCCTTAGATCATCTCTTGGAAAACACATCGAACAACTGTCCTTTATTCACCCTCTCTGTTACACTCATGGTTTTATAGACCTCTGCCTCAAGTCATACATTTTCTAAGGCTTTAAGAGTCCCAGGACTCACAGTCACTACTCCTGTGAAAACAGTTCCAGACATTTTTCCGAATCTTTTCCAATTCTATTATACCCTTTTCAAGATGAGGGGAGTAGGTCTGCACACCACACAACTGCAACATTCATTTCTATGGTGACATAATGATGCTCTGTGTTTTGTTCTCTATATCTTTCTTAATTGGTCCTAACAACTAGATCACTTTTTAGACTGTTACTCAGCACTGAACTAAAATTTTCCTGAAACATTTTGTTATGACTCAAACATCTCATTCTTGTGTGGTCACAATAAGCTCAAAGCCCATCGTTTTGTATAAATCAATATCAACTATATAAATAATTAATCATTTTATGTGATGAAAAGAACTATATAAATGGAAAACGTCATCTCACAACTTCAGTTCCAACATGTTTCAACATGATCTCATGTTTTGATCTGATATTCGATGGTCATTCTTATAGGATGGAAAATATACAATGTGTAAATAAATAATAAGTAAATACAGTTTCTTTTTTAAGTTCATATAACATTCATGGAGAATGCAGACGGGCAGTTCTGGGAGACAATGAAGACTGCTACTTATAGAGTGGAAGCAGAGAAACCTTCCTCACACAGCCTGCCTTGACCAGAGCTGGGTGAGTATTTCAAAAGAAGTATTTTAGGTTTCAGTCCTATCTTCTCATTTGTGGAAAAAGGACATGATATCTATAAAGAATCTTTATAAAAGCTCTGAGACACCAAGCTGATTCAAAGGTCTGGTGATTGGCTGGGCAAACATTTAACAAACTCAAAATAATATTGTCTCTTTCTTCATTTCTATATGCAGATTTTCATCAGGAAGCTACGGTTACTGGAAAGCTCAAGTTTCTGTTATTGTCAATGTGAAATTAGAAAAATAACATATTACTGGAGCCAACTCCATTCCATCTGCACATGTCGTCAAAGGTAGGAGTACCCAGCTGCACTGCTGATTTTCCTACCTCACAACGTTTTCTGAGTCCCTCTATACACATACACAGTGTTTTGCCTGTCCTTCCTCTGTCCCTCATTGCATTTCCCACAACATATATCATGCATCAGGCTTCCCTTCAGCCAGTTTGGAAGAAAAACACACTATTTGTGTGTGAACAATCCCCGTGGCCATATGAGTGGCAGTCTCTATCCACAGCTCCCGAGTGCCTCAGGGAAGCCAAGAGGTTCCAACATTGATTTCCTGCAGCATTGAGTCCCTGCAGCATTGAGTCCCAGCACTGCTCCACTTGCAGCTCTATGATTTTTTTAGAAGATAGGACTGCTTGTTTCTACATACCTTTTTAAGTTCTACATACATTTTTAAGTTCCTTGCAAATCTGAAAGCAGCACTGAAGTTCATAAAATTCTCTTTGAGGTTTTTTTCAAGTCCAAGTAAAAAAAAATTACTTCATTGTGTGGGTGTACACTTACTTTGCCTGGCAACCAGCATGAAGGCTATATATATCTGGAACTAAATATACAAACAACCATGAAAATTATATGAGTATAAGTGTTAAAGAAGGTCATATAATCCCCAATTTCACAGTACAACTTTGTAAACAAATATCATCCTTCTTCAGTTCAGGGAAAAAAACCCTTGCGTTTCATAATATAAAATTCAAAAGATTATGACAGAAAAAAAAGCCAACAAAATCCTACAAAAAGAAAAAAAACGCCAAAATGTAAATGTTTTACTTAATTTAAACCATTAGAAACCATATTCTTTCAGCTACTGATAAGCCTCTGCAGACAAAGAGTGTGGAGAGGTGATGAAGAATTAAGCACTGAAGGAAACTGAGATGTCAAAAGAAATGTACAGCTTGTGTGCCGATCAGGGAATCTTTTCTCAGCAATGCGTTCATAAATTTTATCCTGAGTGTATATCATGAGCAGAAAGTCAAGGATTTAAAATTGCTGGCAGTAAGCCAGCAGCAGGTTGGGAAGTTTCTAAGATCTCCACACACACCACTCTGCTGGTACACTTAAAATTGATCTGTAGAGCCCCTTGCTATATCCATTCCAGCTCCCACACACACAGACTTATTGGCACATCTCAAGGGAGGCTTATACAATACCTTGCTACTCCAGCCCAAAAGGTCACCAGCAATTCTGCCATACACACCATAATTCTGAGTTTCTTCTGAAATTCTCTGCATCCTCTTTTGCTAAAGCACGGCTCCTTCATGCCAATTCCCAGTAACTTTCTGACTTTTTATCCTTGTGACTTTTACAGTAGCTATCCTGTTCCTTACATGTCAGAGAAATAACATTGGAAATCACTGACCATTGCTGAATTTGGATCAGCAGCCAGCTCTGTATCCTGTTTAGAGACAGTTGAGCTCTTCAGCCTGTAAGAACTATTAATATCACTCTAACTGGAATTTCCATGAATTCTCTAGACAAGAATTTAGTCATTAAAATGAATACTGAATGTATGTTGCATCTTACAGTACTGAAATGCTAAAGTTATGAAGGCGATATAAGCAATTGGTAGATATAAAGGGAATGCTAGCTAATGTGAGTATGAAAGCTGAATAGTATGACATATTCTGTCAAAGCTGAGCTTGGAAGTTGCCTTGTTGCTTTAAAGATGTATTCTGAATGTTTTAGTACCCACAAGAATATAATTTATGTCAAAGTGCTAGATTTAGACACTCAAAGACTGACAAATATTTTACCTTCCAGTTAGTTCTAATGACTTCAAAAGACGCATAGATAATGTTTTGGGTTTCTGAACCACAGTGAATTCTACTGTCTGCTCAGTGAAAAAGAAGATACTGCCTAAAAAGGACAGGAATGTCCAGTGTAAATAATTTGCAGCCAGTAACCACGATACTCCCTGTACTAAGGAGCAAATTTGTTTCATTGGAACCACAGCAAACATCATCCATTTAGGCACGGAGAGATGGGAGCAAGTGTGATTCCATCAGTCCTGATTTGTAGGTCACCCAGGTTAAGATGCTGCCTAATTAAATAGGGAATTGTCTTCCCAATGACGACTGTATCAGAGCAGCTTGGATCCATTAAAACCAACTCCTTGCCTTAGGACATGGCTTCTAGCCACAGGGTCATGGTGTACAGCAATGTTGAACAGAATAAGCCTAGCCAGAAATTACAGTATTTGAAGTGAAAGTCCTTCTGAGTGATGTTGTTTTATAATAAGGAATGCTTAAGCTTTATATTTGGGAAGTGAAGGAAGCACCTTCTGAGTTTGAGAATAACAATAGTTTAGGCTTTATCCCACAGCTGAACAGTAGGGAATTGCTCTATCACCCAATTACTACTCCCTACCCAGGAAGGAAAAGGATACTTGTGGATTTAAATGAATACATTTTCAATAAAACAATATAATTATAATAATATTATTAATGACAAATTTTAGTTCAACAAAGGCAAGAGCAGAGTCCTGTACCTCAGGAGGAACAACCACAAGCACCAGTACAGGTTAGGGGTTGACTGGCAGGAAAAAAAGTGCCCTCATGGCCAAGAAGGCCAATGGTATCCTGAGGTGCATCAAGAAAAGTGTAGCTAGCAGATCAAGGGAGGTTATCTCTACTCTGCCCTAGTGAGGCCCCATCTGGACTATTGTATCCAGTTCTGGGCTCCCCAGCTCAAGAAAGACAAGGAACTACTGGAGAGAGTCTAGCAGAGGGTCACAAAAATAATTAGGGTACAGGAGCACCTCTCCTACAAGGAGAGGCTAAGTGGGCTTGGTCTGTTTAGTCTGGAGAAGAGAAGACTGAGAGGGGACCTTATCAGTGCTTATAAATACCTAAGGGGCAGCTGTCAAGAAGATGGGGACAGACTCTTCTCAACGATGCCCATTAACAGGACAAGGGGCAATGGGTACAAACTGTAACACAAGAAGTTTCACCTTAACATGAGGAAGAAGTTTTCTGTGATGCTGACAGAGTACTGGAACAGGGTGCCCAGAGAGGCTGTGGAGTCTCCTTCTCTGGAGATATTCAAAACCCCTGTGGCCATGTTCCTGTACAGCCTGCTTTAAGTGAACCTGCTTTAGCAAGGGGGCTAGACTAGATGCTCCCCAGAGGTCCCTTCCAATCCCCACCATTCTGTGATTCTATGATTCTGTAAAAAACATACTCAGCAGAATGCCACTCCCAGCAGTGGATGCCAGATGATTAATACTGCAAGCACAGCAATTCTAACAGGCACAGAGATCACAGCCAAGGCAGGAAAATGACTGAAAGCCAGAGACTGGAGAGAGCACTGGAAACAGGACATTGAAAAGCATTGAGGGTGAGCACGACCTTGAAGGATGGCAGACAGCAAGGAAGAAGGCAAATTTCCTACTTGTATGTGGAGCATGACAATCATGGCATGGAATACTTCTCTTGGTCAGTTTGAGTCAACTGTCCTAGCTCCTTATTCTTTTCATACCAAAATCTGAAAAAAACAGCAGTTGTGAAGGAAAATGTTAATTGTATCTCCACTGAACTTAAACATTATGTAGTAACAATTGTAAATAACAGGTGTTATCAACAATTCTCACATAGAACCTAAAATGCAACAGCTACTGAGAAGCGCAGCTGCTTAGAAGGGAATTCACTCTATTCCAGATAAATTCAGAACACAATATAAGAGAACAAAAAAGGAAAAAAACACTTACCACGAGAATGTAAAGATTTTCAAAAAGAAAATGCATCAGTAATTTTTAGCTTGGAAAGAAGCATATAAATAAATCATAAAACTACATCTTCTTTATAATGTTCTCATATGAATTTTTAATAAGAAGACCACTCTTTCTGCCTTTCTTTGCCCGTAAAACCTGTCTTTGGCCAATACATGGGTGTGTTTTATGAAAAAACAATTAACTAATTAGGTGGGAGTGCTGATCTCAAGTGACACTGAGAGGGGAATGGGAAACAAAATTCTTTCTGATAAGCAAGCAAGCTAGTTGTCAAAAAGGCTGAACACCAAAACTTTATCTGGAGGTAGCCAAATCTATTTTAGAATCTGTTTTGCAGCTAGTTCTATGAAAGCCCTGTCACTTCCTCTTCTGGCTTTCTCCTTAAGGCTGCTAGTAACCCCTACTATGAAGGAGGTATGTGAAAAATAACTTATGTATACATCTTTGTGTGAAATGATTGTCAGCAGGCACTACCTTACTATGCAGGATTTCTCATTTATGTAGAGTAAACCCAGTGAAATCAAAGATCCATGCTCACTTCTCCTCATACACCATGCTAATTCAATCAAGTCTCTTTTGTTAACTAACTGTTATTCCAGGAACAAAAAAGGCAATACAGAATTTGATAAAGTGGTGTGGCCTATGTCAAGTATAGGCTGGAAACAAACCTTTTGTAAGCTCCATCCTAAGACTTGCAGAGTGCTGTGCCATACCACCCAGAAAAGCAACACCAATGAATCATTCCAGTTCAGAAGGATCCTTTCAAAATGATGTAATTCTTTACCCCAGTGACATTATTGATTACATTTAAGAAGACAGTTAGTAGGATAAATTACTTGTTATCTGCAAATCTGATTTCTCCCATTCTTGGGCCCAAAAGAAATACTCTTAGACTTTTTGGTTATTTCAAGATCAATATACATAGCCTCATAACACCAGAAAATTTGTTCCTCAATAGGAATTGACAAGAGAATAATCCCAAAAGTGCAGTTATGCAGATTATAATAACATACTTTGTATGTGGCTGGGTGGGTGGGTAGGTGTGTTGTTTATTTAAGACTCCCTCCATGATGTGTCTGATCAGGAAATTTGAATTTTTTCTTTCCACTTCAGACTCAATCTAAGATTATTAAACCAGGTAGAACGGAGGAAATGAAAATCTGAGATGACACAGAGACTTGGAAACTACATCGTATTTTCTGTATCTCCATTGTGCTGAACAATCAACTGAACAATTGTCCTGCCTGACCAATCTGATCTCCTTTTATGACCACGTGACTTGCCTGGTGGATGGGAGGAAGGCTGTGGATGTGGTATACCTGGACTTCAGCAAGGCCTTTGACACTGTCTCCCACAGTAGACTCCTAGAGAAGCTGGCAGTCCGTGGCTTAGATGGAAGCACTCTGTGCTAGGTTAGGAATTGGCTGGATGGCCGAGCCCAGAGAGTGGTGGTGAATGGTGTCTCATCCAGTTGGCAGCCGGTCACCAGTGGTGTTCCCCAGGGATCGATATTGGGTCCGGTCCTGTTTAATATCTTTATTGACAATCTGGATGAGGGGATTGAGTCCATAATCAGCAAGTTTGCAGATGATACCAAGCTGGAAGGAAGGGTTGATCTCTTACAGGGTAGGATGGCCCTACAGAGGGACCTGGACAGACTGGAGACATGGGCCAATTCTAATGGGATGATGTTTAATAAGTCCAAATGTCGGGTACTTCATTTTGGACACAACAATCCCATGCAGAGCTATAGACTGGGGACAGAGTGCCTGGAGAGTAGTCAGGCAGAAAGGGACCTGGGAGTGCTGGTTTACAGGAAGCTCAACATGAGCCAGCAATGTGCCCAGGTGGACAAGAAGGCCAATGGCATTCTGGCCTGCATCAGGAATAGTGTGGCGAGCAGGACCAGAGAAGTTATCGTCCCCCTGTACACGGCATTGGTCAGGCCTCATCTTGAATACTGTGTACAGTTCTGGGCCCTTCAGTTTGGGCAAGATGTCAGGATGCTGGAGTGTGTCCAGAGGAGGGCAACGAAGATGGTGAAGGGGCTGGAGCACAAGCCCTACGAGGAGCGACTGAGGGAGCTGGGGCTGTTTAGTCTGAAGAAGAGGAGGCTCAGGGGAGACCTCATTGCTCTCTACAACTACCTAAAAGGAGGTTGTAGTCGGGCAGGGGTTGGTCTCTTCTCTCAGGTGAACAGAACTAGAGGGCATGGACTCAAGCTTCGTCATGGAAAGTTTAGACTTGATGTTAGGAAAAAGTTCTTCACTGACAGGGTGATCAGCCAGTGGAATGCGCTGCCCAGGGAGGTGGTGGAGTTGTCGACCCTGGAGGTGTTTAAGGGGAGACTGGATGAGGCACTGAGTGCCATGGTTTTAGATGATGGTGTTAGTGTTGGTGTTAGTGTTAGGTTATAGGTTGGACTCGATGATCTCGGAGGTCCTTTCCAACCTTATGATACTGTGATACTGTGATATGACAATGGAATTTTCTTGGGACCTTTTTCCATGTCTGGGTTCCAAAAATACTCCCTTGTAAAGAATAGTCTCTTTGTATAGAGTGTATGCATTGCTATGTGGAGAAGAGGGAGAGGAAAATAAAAGAAGAGAACCAGTGGGAAGAAGAGAAACTCAGTCTCCCAGGGAAGACTGTAAACATCACCTGTGAACCCCTCTCTGCACCACTGACTTGGGTAATTACTCATTTCCAGTGTAACTGCTTTAGAGCATTACATGAACATGGCATGTGAATGACAGACCAGAGAGAGGTTCCATCCCTAGAAAGAGTATTATGCAGGGTTTTCTTTTTCATGATAAATTCATTATATAAATCTTTCAATTATCATTTCAGTGAAGGGCTCTAGAGCAGAGGATCGCACTAGAGAACAGCAAATGGTGAGAAATGGGGGCAAAATTGTGGCGGCAAAAGAGCAGCGACAGAGAGGGTTCTCCAGGCCCCCACGCTCGAGCGGGCGAGAGTGAGCTGCTGCTGAGTGAGCGGCAGCTTTGCCTCAGCATGAGTGCGGAGAGGAGTGACAGTGGAGAACCCCCCTCACATGCAAGAGAAGCCCCCAGGGAGCACAAGCAACCAGGACCGGGCAAACAGGGCGTTCAGGCAGGGCGTGGTGTGTCAGCAGGGTGTGACACAGCAGTTGTGAGAGGCAGTTCACACGGCAGTTCACGCAGAGAAGGCGTGACCAGGGTGCACTCGCCGTCCTGGCTCTAGAGGTTAACTTCACTTGTGGTCATTACGCTCCAAGAAGAGGGCGTAGCTGTGGGTTCCACTCGCCCGAAAGCCATCACCAGATGAATGTGGTGACCCGGGGGGGGAGCTCCCACGCAAACGTGCAGGTCTCCGGCTGCAGGGAGTGCCCGAGTCTCTCATTTGTACCGGAGAGCAGCAGAAACAAAAAGCTGGTTTTGGTGCCATCAGGTGAATGATCTGCTCAGCCTGGTGGCAGAGCTGAAAGAGTAAGTGGACAGGTTAAGGAATATCAGGGAGTTTGAGAGGGATATATCTTGAGGAGCCACTGTTGTAGTTTCAGGTTTTTCAGAGAATTTTTCTTTCCCTCGCCGACATCGGGACTGGTGAGGGCGGGGCCGGGCCGGTGAGGACCGGTCAGTCCGCTGGGACCGTGAGTTTCAGGGGGGGCAGCACTACTGGGGACATCCCGGGAAGAGGGAGCGGCTGCCGGTACGGACTTGCCGCCACCCCTGTTGGCGGGGAAAGGCGAAATCCGCGGCTCACGTGCAGTGGCCGGGGGAGAGCGGTGTTCGGGACCAGCTGGATTTCACTGCGGACTTTCTAGACTTCTTTCCCGTTTCTTTCTCCCCCGCCCCCACCGTCTCCTAGGAGTGGATTTCCAAACCGCCTTGCGACCGCCCTTCCCCCACGGGAGTCTTGTTTTGCCCTCGCAGCCCAGCTGGGCCACGGAGGACTTGCTTAACTCGTTTGAGGTGTTGGATTTTTTAACTCTTAGTTTAAAACGTTGCTGTCCGTTTGGTTCTTTGTTTGGTTACAGATATATTTTGCAGTTGAGAACTGTTATCTTTTCCTATACAATGTCATCTTCTCCTCTTGATTAAAGTCTATTAATTGCAAAGGGCTGTGGTGATTTTATTGTGGGAGATAGAACCCCAACAGACATCTTAGTTTTTCCTTTAAACTAAGACAGCCACACTCTACCATCTCTGAGGCCAAGGCAGTAAATAGAGGATCCACAAGAAGTAGAGGACCCCTTACCCTCTTGCTACCAAGTGGAAGGAGAGGACCTAAGAGATGAGGGGGAATGGAAACAGGTCACTGTTCAGGGAGGCAGGCCTTCCCAGTTGCCCTTACACAACAGATACGGGGCTCTGGAACTTGAGGGTCAGGCAAATAAGCACATAGGTGAAGATCCATCCAGGAGGTTGCCTAGTGTGAGGCAGTGAGCCCTGCACATTATGACTGCCTCTGTTAAAAAAAAAGGATACTTGTCTTAAGGAATGCCATTCTGAGGGAAATGGAGGGGCCAGCCAGACACATCTCTCAGAGCAGTCTGCTGCCTCCCTGGAGACAGGGTTAGAGACATTACTAGGAAACTCCTTGGTCTGGTACAGCCCTCTGATTATTACCCATTATTGGTTATACAGGTTGGCAGTGATGACGTGACAGAGAGAAGTCCAAAAGCAATCAAAAGAGACTTCAGGGTGCTGGGGAGGTTGGGTGAAGGATCAGGAGCCCAGGTAGTGTTTTCCTCAATCCCATCAGTGGCAGGGAAGAATGCTGAGAGGAATGGGAGAACTCACCTGATTAACACATGAATTTAGGGGTTTTTGATCATGGTGATGTTTACATGCCACTGGGTCAGCTGGCAACAGATGGAGTTCAGCTGTCTCAGAGGAGGAGAACTATTTGCGCATGAGTCAGTGGGGCTTATCAAGAGGGCTTTAAACTAGGTTTGAAGAGCGAAGGGAATATAACCAGGTTCGGTAGAGATGAGCCTAGGGGTTGCATGCTAATGTTGGGGGTGAAATAAATAGCCTAGCTCAAGTGCATCTACACCAGTGCACAGAGCATGGGCAACATACAAGAGGAACTGCATGCCAGTATGCAGCAGGATAGCTATGATTGTGGTCATCACAGAAACATGGAGAGATGACTATCATGACTGGAGTGCTGCAATGGTGTGACTGTTGGATATTACGTTTGTCTCAAACTTTGTGTTTGGGGATGCTCGAAGAGAAATTGAAACTCTGAAATGCTATAACAACAGCACAAAGAAGATAGTTATGTAATAAAGTCTATATAACTGCAGCCACTTTGCTTGTGGCAGCTTGGGGCACAAAATGGTGGATTGACAGGCTCTTACTACCAGGCTTTGTAATAGAGGCTGCATGAACTGTTAGCTCATGGTCTATGCATGATAGGCACATGACATCCCCTGATTGGACCTTCTAAAACATGACCTGGGAGCAGAATCAGACCACCTAACTCGGCCTGTGGGTGGGTTGGATGTCACCCACAGCAGAAATGATATAAAGGGGCACTGAATTTGCAAGAGGTTTGTCACCCTTCTTCAGGGCTAGACCACCACCACCTCCTGTGAGACAAATCCAGGACATGAGATCGGCAGGACATTGCAGAACCCCCAAGGTGACTCTCACTATTCTCTCACACGCTCTCCCACACACGTATGCCTTTCTTCTTCTCTCTTTTTAGCCCTCTCTGTCTTTCCCAATAAACAAGTTAAGTGGTTATTGGCAATATCTTGCCTCATTTGTGCCTTAATTTCTTGGCAGGTATTCAAATGTACAGTCCCAGCAAGTCAGTGTATCCTGTGGACTGTAACAAATGGATGGCTATAAACAGTTCTGAAGAGATAGGGAAGGAAGAAGCAGCATTGGGTGTTTATGCATGTTAGGGACAGTTTCAATTATATAGAGTTCAACAATTGTGATGATAAGGTTAAGTGTTTATGGGTAAGGATGAGAGGGAAGGCCAACAAGGCACATATCCTTCTGGGAGTCTGTTACAGATGATCCAACCAGGATGAGGAGGCAGTTGAAGCGTTCTACAAGTGGCTGACCGGAAGTTTCACAATTACTAGCCGTTGTTCTCAAGGGGGACTTCGACTTACGAGTTGTCTTCTGGAATTACAACACAGCAGCGAATAAAAAGTCTTGAAGGTTTCTGGACTGTGTGGAAGGTAACTTCCTGACACAGCTAGTAAATAAGCCTACCAGGGAAGGTGTCTTGCTTGACCTACTGTTTACAAACAGAGAAGAACTATTGGGAGACGTGGTAGTCGGAGGCAGTCTTGGGCTTAGCAGCCATGAAATGAAAGAATTCTTGATTCTTGGTGATGTAAGGGGTGGTGGTTGGTCAGCAAAACTAGACCACAGACCAGACTTTGTCCAGTTCAGGACACTGGTTCTAAGATTTCCTTAGGGGACAGTTCTGAAGGGCAAAGTCGTCCACAAAGGCTGGCTATTCTTCAAGAAGGAAGTCTTACAGGTACAGGAGGAGACTGTCTCCAGATGAACCAGTGGGGAAGGTGACTGGCCTGGCTAAACAGGGAGCTTTTGCTAAAAATAAAAAAAAAAAAAAAGAAAAATAAAAAAAAAAAAAAGAAAAAGAGTTTACCACTTTTGGAAGAAAGTGCAAGCAACTAAAGATAGTACCGGGATCTCATTCATCCTGAGTGCACTTACCAGGCATGTGCAGGATAACCAGGGGATCAGGTCCAGCTATGCTGGGTTCACGAAAGGCAGATCCTGTTTGTCCAGCCTGAACACTTTCTATGACAAGGTGACCCACTTGCTGAATGAGTGAAAGACTGTGAATGTTATTTACCTGGACTTTAATAAAGCCTTTGACACTGTTTCCCACTGCATTCTCCCAGAGGAGCTAGGAGCTCATGACTTAGACAGGCATACTCTTTGATGGGTGAAAAACTGGCTGGATGGCCAAGCCCAGAGAGTGGTGGTGAATGATCTAAATCCAGTTGGCAACTGGTTAGAAGTGGTGTTCCTCAGAGCTCAATATCTTTATCAATAATATCTTTATCAATAATCTGAATGACAGAATTGAGCACACCCTCAGTGAGTTTGCACAAGACACCAAGTTGGGCGGGAGAGTTGATCTGCTTGAGGGCAGGAAAACTCTACAAAGGGATCTGAACAGATTGGATCAATGGGCTGAGGCCAGCTGTATGGGGTTCATCCAGGCCAAGTGCCAGGTCCTGCATTTCAGTCGCAACAACCCCATGCAACACTACAGGCTTAAAAGGAAGAGTGGCTGGAAAGCTGCCTGGTGATAAAGGACCTGGGGGTGTTGATTGACAGTCAGTTGAACTTGAGCCAGCAGCGTGCCCATGTGGCCAAGAAGGCCAAAAGCATCCTGGCTTGTATCTGAAACTGTGTTGCCAGCAGGAGTAGGAAAGTTATTGTGCCTCTGTACTCAGTGCTGGAGAGGCTGCACCTCAAATGCTATGTTTGGTTTTAGGCCCCGCAGTACAAGAAGGATGTTGAGATGCTGGATTGCGTCCAGAGAAGAGCAATGAAGCTGGTGAAGGATCTGGTGAACAAGTCTTATGAGGAGTGGCTGATGGAACGAGGATTGCTTGTTGTGGAGAAGAGGAGGCAGAGGGGAGACCTTATCTCTCACTACAACTACCTGAAAGGAGGTTGGTCTCTTCTCCCAAGAGATTAGCAATAGGATGAGAGGAAATCACATCGATTTGCACCAGGGAAGGTTTAGATTGGATATTAGGCAAAATTTATTTGCTGAAAGAGTGGTGAAACGTTGGAACAGGCTGCCCAGGGAAGTGGTGGAGTCACCATCCCTGGAGGTGTTCAGGAAGCATGTTGACTTGGTACTTCAGTTTAGTAGGCATGGCAGTGTTGGGCTGACAGTTGGACTGGATGATCTTAGAGGTCTGTTCTAACCATAATGATTCAATTATTCTGTCAACTTTAACTTTTGTACCCTGTTTTAAATAGAATTAATAATCCATCTGTGAAACACTTGAATCCTCTTATTTAATAAAGGGTAATCTGAACTTTTGTAAAAATTGTGGATGATTACCATGTCTTCCGTAAACCATAAAACAACCAGAAAAACAATCATTCAACTTAACAGTTGAAGAACCATTAAAGGCAGAATTTAGATCTGAGTTCTTATTTGTAGTTTGTCTCAGTAATTATATTCACTTAAACCTATCACAATGGGTCAAGAAACCTGCTGGAATAAAGGGTTTGCAAAATGTCTGTGGCTTATTCCTTCTGCTTGAACACTCTGCACTGGAGACCTAGGAACAAATGCAGAGTTTTACCAGGAAAAAAGGAAGCAGGAAAGTTTTTATTAATACAATATTTTCAACATTCCTAATAGATCAGGATGGAGTCCTGGCTGAGATAGCATTGTAAATGAAAGTGCAAGCTAGTTTAACTTTGAATATTAACAAGCTGAAAAAGAAAGTTCAAGATGTATTAGTAGTTCACATTTCAAAGGTTCAAGTCACAGATCTTATTATGCCCAAAACAGAGTATTTCCAGCTGAAATCTCTGAAGTAAAATGTTTGAAGAACCTAAGGACTTTCTGAAAAATGTAGCTCTTGTGACCTCAGTTTGCAATTCCCTCTAAATACAGGACTAGAATCTAGGAAATGCTTAAATTCAGGAGCAAAATTAATTATCTGCTGTTTTCTACTCTTATCATTTACTGCTCGGTAGATGAAATGTGCTGGAAATGTTTTTTTCAGAAAAAAATTATTTCCCTAAACAAAACTTCACACGAAGATCATCCTCTAAACATGGAAACCATTTCCATGCTAGTTTTTCAAAACCCAGAAGCTGGTAGTGTCTTGATTCTGACCAATGGATCAAGACTCAGAAGAAATTTTTTTCCTGATATTTTGTGCTTGTGCTTCAGATAATCGAACACCCATTGTCAGACGTATGGCTGCTCAAATGACTCACATCTGAGGTGAATGTCCTAACCACCCATGCTCTGCTACTGATTAGGTGTCTAGTAAAATCTTTTATGGAGTATGTAATAACTGCTTTTATAGAGTGTGCAATATCGCCAAAAGAAGGATTTTTTTTTTTACCTCATTTGAGGGCACTCACCTAAGAAATTATATTGTCCTGTTCCCTCAATCTTTGTTCACCAATTGGATCTGCAAGCAAGTGATTTGGTTTTCATTTTGCTCTACTGCTTCCCTGTCTTCCCTCTCCCTCCCCAAGTTTAGCAAGCAAACCAAGCAGTTATTTGCACAGCACCACGTGAAGTTTATCATACCAGGAATAGTGCTCCTATTTCACTGTCTTACTTGTCCTCCCAGTTCTTCCTTTTGGGAACCCGATTATGGCCCCATAAAACTGTAGGATACTACTGAAATGGCTTGAATACATTAACTATTAAAACAAGTTGTAGCACTAATTGACTTGCTTCTCTAAGGGATTTTTCCATTCAGAAAGGTAAAAGGTACAGTCTCTTATAATTGTGTCTGCCAATGTATACACAACATGATTTTAGCCAAGTTCAGTAGTCTTTCTATCCGTGTGATTGTTCATCTTGCAATTCATGTTTATAGGCATGCACAAAAGATTTTTATGAAGTACTTAACAACATCAGTATCCATAGATCTCACTCTCCAAAACTAGGAGTGAACAACAGGTCTCTGTTTGCTAAATGTTATTCGCCTTACTGCAATGGGCAGCCACCAACTGAAGCATCCACTGTCTGACGAGACATTGCCACTGCAGCTCTTCCCAGAGTTGGTTCATGTGAGCCCTTAGTGACAACAGGACCCACTGATTTGTGAGGGCACGTGATGGGTCCAGTCTTGGTCACCTACTCCTGGATTGCCACCTGCCCGAGTGCTGGCAGCCCAGTGCTCTCAGCCCACCAGCCTGAACCAATTTGTGGCTTCTCTGGCTGCTCTTCATTGCTTGAGACTATTCTCTACAGGAGCAGAAGCCCATGGAGAACTCCATAAGCCATGAATCCTTACCATTTAGGGGTAGAAGAGATGCATTGACAGGATTATGTTTTATATTTCTGCGTATGCATATGCATTCTTACTGCAGGGAGATCTCAATGCCCTAGTATTGATATAGAACTGAAATCAAAGTACATGCATTTTTTCCCTTTGATCATGAAAATTGCTGTCAGCAGGAGCTCATAAGTCTTCAAGCAGAGGTCCAGAATTCCTGATAATAAAGCACAGCCTGCCCAGGAAGCTCCAGCTGTTTGCTATAACAAGGAGTATGTCTACATCTGTTGCAATGAACAGAGATAATTCCTGTTGGTTGTTACTGCCTGCTCCAAGGAAGCAGGTTAAAGCTGCCTGGACACATATATTGCAGCTGTATTTCTGATATTCAGCGGGTTGAGAGAGAACAGTTAACTCTTTGTTACATGGTTCTCAGAAGTTTTTACCAAATTTGGTGTCCTGAACGGTCTCAGGATGCCATTGGGTCACCTGAGCACTGTGTGAATGAAGTTTTGTCACCAAGGCCTTCAGCAAGAGAACTCTCGTACTGCTTTGAGCCCATAAGGCTTGCTTATTTGCTTCACAACTGTTAGAAAATGAACACGTTTTCTCTCTGCATGTCTCAGGTACAGATGCAGCCAAGTGGCTGTGATCACAATTCACAATATGGGATTGTTTACCACATCAGTGAGTGCTGATATGCAGATAGAAATTAAAGCCCTAGTAACATCAGTACTATTTCCCAATTAATTGGTGTAATTATTTGTGCTCATGTCCTCTTTATTAGGGGTCACTTATGCAACTTTTTTAATTTAAAGGTTTAGCATAGAAAGACTGACCAAGCCAGATGTGTTGTTCTGTACTTTCTTTAAATGGATGTTCTTCAGATATTGACTTTAATTTATAGCAGAATCCTCTTCGGTTTTGCTCAGAACCACTTGAACTGTGCACCTCATGGGCCTGTAACTGTCTGATCATATTACTGCTGCCTTTTTTGTCCTTCACTCTTCTACCATTCGTTATTTATTCATTGCATCTTGCCAGATACTAACAGGCAAACTTTACAAAACAAAGACTGTCTTATTGGATGCCTCTATGTAGCCTACTGCAAATGGAGCCTTTGGGTACTGCTGTTTTGTGAACAGTAATCCAGAGCATTTTCAGCAAGCAAGATCAGACATTCAGTGATTCTGGCCCCTGGCTGTGCTCCCTGAGGGGTGCAGCATGCAGTCAGCCAGTTCAGTTCTGAGTTCGATTGTAACTGAAGTTGCAACCACACCTGGAATGGTTCAAAGCTTAGTTTAATAACCCTAAAATAGTCAAGCAGTGTTCACAGGAAAATAATACTTTAAAAAGGAAAAGCTCATATGACAAATTTCTATCAGGGACCCCCTTCTGCGATCACATTTGTATTCTGAACCAATAATCAGTGATGTTTGATTTCTTGGAGTACCAAAGACTTCAAGCCAACAGTTCAAGTGCATACCAGTTTCAGAAAAAAATAACATCATATCATTCTCATATTCAATATGGTGCTCTCTATACTGCCCTACAGATTTTCCAAACCTCTTTGGGAAAATATAAAAGAGTAGAACATATGTAAGAGTAAGACTTTTGTGTAAAACTCTTTCAGTTTCACAATTCTTTTTTTGTTTTAGCCTCAAAAGCAGATGCATGGATATGACAGTGACAATTCTGACCAGATAATTTGCAGAGTCTGCCTCTGTCACTGCATGCACCTAGAACTCCATACCATGAAATTCACCTCTTTCCCTTAAGGAACACATTATTTAGAAGCAGTTCCTACCCACAATGCAGTGAAGCATAACAAACAAATTCTCATTAGCTACTTCTGTCTTCAGAACAGCTCCCAATATCTTACACAATGTGTTCCCCACTATCCCTGCCTGGCACACCTGCCATGCAGACAAGGGCAGGATTAATTTCCATTCCCCATGCACCGCAAATAAAGAATACAATGTTCGCTCTGCATCATTTTCTTCTTTCATCTTAATTATCACTGTGAAGACTACAGAAATCATTATCTTTATGATGATGAACGTCCAATTAGCTTTTCCCATATAAATTTAAAATCATGAAGGAGGCTATAATGGATAATGTATATTTCTAATGGTCTCTTTTTTTCCCTAGCTGAAAAATTGAGGTGCTTAACAAAAGGAAATTTAATCTGAGCCAATTTGAAACAAGTGAAGAACTTTAATTACTTGACAGGCAGGAGGGAAATATCAGACTGAAACTAAATCGTAAAAATGTGCAGATTTTTTAAAGACATTGCTTTTCCAGCCCATTTCTCAAGCTTTGTCTTCCAGACAGCTAAACACTTGTATGTTGAACTCAATAAGTTTTAAACTATTGTGAAAGCTGGTAGAAGCAATTTCTTTCATTAGTTGTACTATCTAGTAAATCAAAAATTATTTCAAGTAAACATTCTATTTTACCTAATATAGTGTTCTAATTGATTTTCATCCATAGTACTTACATGTAGACTGATATTGCCAATAATAACATCTTTGCCATTGCAAGGGAGTAAGAGTCACAACATACCCCTAGTACTGGTCATAGTGGTGCAGAGGTGTGTGTAGAGATATGGCAGCTGGATTCATTCCCCTAGACAGTTTTGGGGAAAAATAATTCAGCTGGTAATTTTAAGAAGCATCTCAAGTATTATTTGAACATAGGAGGTGCAATTATTAATGAGTCATGGGGTCCACATAGTCTAGTTTGTCATCTCTGATTATGAAAGGCATCTCTTTTCCTAAGAAAGGAAAAAAGCAGACCTTTGCCCACATCCGTCTATCTAACCCTGTAGATAATTGTGATAGCACAAAGAAAAAATATACTAGGTCCAAAAATGAACCAGCTGTCTAATTATTTTTTCCTTTTTCTCTCTTTTTTTCCAGAAACATATGTATCACTTCTTTTAGCCCATGTGACCTGCAAGTAGCTCTTCCAGGAGGCTTACCCTATGACATGAGTGCATGCACACGCACACACACACACACACACACACACACACTCTTCTCCTTCCTCTTCTCCTCCACTTTCACATCCTTCACAAATAGGATACATTTTTCAGGTTCAGTATATTGTTGGTAAGACATGCAAGCAGAGGTGCTTATATTCTATAAGCAGCTGGGAGAAATATCATTGCTAGCCCTTATTCTCATGGAGAACATCAGCGCACCAGGTCTGCTGAAAATGGAGAAGAGAGGAAAGAGTCTAGGAGGTTCCTGTGGCAGAAAACTTCCTGACGTAGCTGGTGAGTGAGCCAACTAGGGAAGGTACCCTGCTGGACCTGTTGGTTGCAAATAGAGAAGGACTTGTGGGTGATGTGGTGGTTGAAGGCCACCTTGGGCATAGTGATCATGAAATGACGGAGTTCTTGGAGAAGTGAGGAGAGGGAGTCAGCAGAGCTGCCGCCTTGGACTTCCAGAGGGCAGAATTTATCCTGTTTAGGAGACTCGTTCCCTTGGGAGGCAGCCCAGAAGGGCAAAGGAGTCCAAAAAGGATGGACGTTCTTCAAGAAGGAAGTCTTAAAGGGGCAGGAGCAGGCTATCCCCATGTGTCAAAAGATCAGCTGGCAGGGAAGAAGATGAGGTGGGCTGAACAGAGACTTGTGACTGGAACTAAAGGGAAAAAAAAGGAGAGTTTATGACCTTTGGAAGAAGGGGCATGCAACTTAGGACTAAAAGGATGTTGTGAGATTATGCAGGGAGAAAATTTGAACGGTCAAAGCCCAAATAGAACATAATCTGGCTACTGAGGTGAAGTACAATAAAAAATGTTTCTATAAATATATTAACAACAGAAAGAGGGCTAAGTAGAATCTCCATCCTTTAGTGGATGTGGGGAGGGACGTAGTTTCATAGGATGAAGAAAAGGCTGAAACACTTAATGCCTTCTTTGTCTCAGTTTTAACAGTCAAAGCAGTTGTTCTTCTGATACCCAGCACTCTGAGTTGGAAGACAGGTATGAGAAGCAGAAGAGAGCCCCCATAATCTAAGGAAAAAACAATTAGTGACCTGGCACACCACTTAGATATAGATAAGTCTATGGGGACAGATGGGATCAACCTAAGTGTGCTGAGGGAGCTGGCAAAAGTGCTCACCAAGACATCTTCGATCATTTATCAGCAGTCCTGGATAAGCAGGGAGGTCCCAGTTGATTGGAGGTCAGCAAATGGGACTTTCATCTACAAGAACGGCCAGAAAGAGGATCCAGGGAACTACAGGCCTGTCAGCCTGACTTCGGTGTGAAGGATGATTATGGAACAGAACATCCTGGATGCCTTCATACAGCACTTAGAGGATAACCAGATTATCAGACCCAGTCAGCAGGGGTTTATGAAAGGCAGGTCCTGCCTGACTAAGCCGGTCTCCTCTGTGACAAGGTGGATAAGGGAAGGGCTGTGGATGCTGGCTTCCTGGATTGTAGTAAATCACAACAATCCCATGCAACACTACAGGCTTAGAGAAGAGTAGATGGAAAGCCACCTGGCGGAAAAGGACCTGGGGGTATTGATTGCCAGCTGGCTGAACATGAACCAGCATGTGCCCATGTGGCCAAGAAGGCTGAAAGCATCCTGGCATGTATCAGAAACTGTGTGTCCAGCAGGAGTAGGGAAGAAATTTTTCCCCTCCGCTGGAGAGGCCACACCTCAAATACTGTGTTTGGTTTTGGCCCCTTAGTGAGGTGCTGGATTGTGTCCACAGAAGGCCAACAAAGCTGGTGAAGTGTCAGGAGCACAAGTCTTATGAGGAGCAGTGAGGGAACTGAGGGTGTTTACTCTGGAGAAGACGAGCCTGAGGGGAGACCTTGTGCACTCTACAGCTGCCTGAAAGGAGGTTGTAGTGAGGTGGATGTTGCTTTCCCAAGTAACAAGTCATAGGACAAGAGGAAATTACATCAAGTTGCACTAGAGGAGGTTTAGATTGAATATTAGGAGAAATTTCTTCACCATAAGCATTGCCAAGCATTGGAAAAGGCTGCCCAGGGAAGTGGTGGAGTCACTATCCTTGGAGGTATTTAAAAGACGTGTGTAGATGTAACACATAGGGATATGGTTCAGTGGTAAACCTGGCAGTGCTAGGTTAACAGTTGAACTCAATCTTAAAGGTCTTTTTCGACCTAAATGATTCTATGATTTTATTGGATCTCTAAGTTACCAAAAAAATTCGGCAGCCTTGGGATAACCTCCTTCAGAAAATGCCACCATGTCAGTGTGGAGCCAGGGAAAATGTTACTAGGAAGTAACACCTTACAGCATAAACTTTCCATTTGATAGAAAATTGCTCTGTAAATTACCAAGAAAATGATTTCTTTAGGAAGGTATTCTCTCCTGAGAAGACGCTATAATGATATTTATTGTGCAACTTCCTTTTGCATGTTCAACCTTAAACCTGCTCAGGATGTAAAAGAGACCTCTAACTTGGACATGAAGCATTTGCAGATTTTTTTACTTGGCTGGCACAGGCTGCTTGTCCCAAATCTTCTTGTTGCCTGTAACAATTTTTTCTGCAGATTAATCATTTGTAGTACCTTTTAGACCTTCTAAGGTGCATTAAATGAAAGATTCTAATTGACATTTCTTCTGGTTTGTTACTGTATATGGTATGATACATATCTAAAATTAATTTTAGCATATGTGGTACACGCATGACATTGAATTACAAGAACCTGATAAGCCCTGGCTGTTCTTCAGATTGTGTGTTTATTATTCGTATAAATGTCTAATCTATTTGTGAATTCTCCTTTAAGTTTCATCTCAATCACATCTAATAGTACCAGCAATTATTATTCATCTCAAAACGCACTTCTTCCCATCTATTTCCATAATAATTTTCACTGGTTTTCATTTGTTTTCCTTCATGAGAAAAAGCAACAGGGGGAGTTATCTGCTTCTCATCTGCTTTCATTATTTATATGACTCTTTTCCTTTTCTGTAAGTGTTGAAGAAGCCCTATGTCTCCTTAGCCAGGAAATTTTTGTTTCAAATTTTTTTTTTGCTAAGTTTCATTAAAGTAATTGGTGAGGTAACTTAAAGAAACTCTGTTAGTGCTGTTTGAGAAGGGAAAACTGTAGCCCTCTTTAAACACCAGGGAATCCACGTAGGAAAATTGTTATAAATGCTTCAAACACAGAAAAAGAAACACACAGAAGAAAAACCTTGGCTCAGTACTGAATTTCCTGGGGTCTACTTAAGAGCTCGTTCCGTTGAAACTTGGTTCACATTTTTCATATTTCACATTTTTTTTCAGGTTCATTACATCATCACTTCACTCCATGCCTATACAGATTCTCTAGTGTTAAATTAGGTTATTATTTTACTTTGTCTTTAGTCACTAAAGTAGACTAGTTTTCTGAACAAAGCCTCTGTCTCTATGGTAAAGTTTTATTAACATAGGCCAGAACAACATGCATAGATGGGTATAACTGAAGGAACATATTTGAGATCTACGAACAAGAAAGAATACATAACATCAATTTAGGGTCTGCTTATCAAATAATCAAGAAAGAGGGCTTTATAGCACTGTAATTCTAAATGATGTTCTCTTAAAAGCCCATCAGAACATATGAGAAGTTGGGACAATTTTGATGCCCTAACACATAAATAACCATACAGTCAAAGCTCCTGATGCAAAGTGAAGAAGGAAATTGATGGAAGGGCATCTGCAGCACAGTAGCTGATTTTTCAGTCTAAGCTCTTTAAGAAACCTTAACAATTATTGGCAAATGGGTGAACCGGAGTCTGATTAAGAAACTGTCATATCATTGATTAGGAATGAAAGCCATGTCTAATATATTTTCTAGTAAATCTGCTTGTTGAGTAAACAAATTTAGCTCTTTCACACAGCAAAAAAAAATTTGCTCCAATGAAGCCAGGTGTTACCTGGAACATACCACCACCCCAGCTCAAGCAGCTATGGGCACCACTTGTGTGAGAAGTGCTTTGAGTCTACAAAAAAAATATAAGAAAAAAAAAACCCTTATGGATTGTTCAGCCTGATGCTTAGAGCTGAAAGAAAGAGGTAAGAATCCTTGGGTTTGTTTACATCTCTGTCCCCACTCTCCTTGCTTGACATTTCGCTGTTCCAGCTTGACCCACTGTGAAAAACAGCTTTACTGATAAAGATGCCTGCATTTTGATGAGAAGTTACAAGATTTAACCAGTCAGAGCCTGTTTCTAAGCAACCGAAGCAAATGGAAAATTATTATTGACTTTAGGGGATACAGGAACAGAAAATTAAGGATTTTAAAGACTTTTCATTCAAAAAAAAATAAGTACAAAGCAGACCACAATCTTTTCAATACCCTTATAAGCCATTTGTTCTCATAAGCCATATTTTAATAATGGAAAACTGTTGGCCTACTGACAAATATTTTGCTGCTTTTTTAACCTTCAGAATAATATTCTTAGAAATAACAAAATGCCTTTGTTTCAGTAGCACTTTGCATTCTCTCTGGGCATCTCTGTGCCATTCACACATCCGTATTTGCATAAGAGGCACAGAAAATTTTATACTGGAGATGGGAAGGTAGTGTAAACCTGGAAAAATAATGACAGGGAAATGTAAGAATTCTAGTTCTTATCACCCATAGGATAATTTTTAAATAAGATGCCTTGGAAGAAATTCTCTTCCTAACTCCATCGGCTAGTGACTGACTTATGTGCTGGAGTGTAAAGACTGTAGATAGCTTTTATTTATTTTTTTAATTCAGTTGAATGCATCTGTGGATGTTCTCATTATCTATATTTTAACTGTGGTAAATCATTCGCCCACTGACAAATATTTTGCTGCTTCATTCCCATCAGAATAACAGAGCCCAATGTCTTAGATTTATTTAAAAGTCTTCTCTCTCATGGAATGCAAATAGAATTTACACATTTTGGAAACTGTTTATAAGAATGCAACACAACGATTCTTTCACAGCACTTAGCAATAACCTATAACAGAGAATGCTATCTACCGTGTCAGTGCAGGAGGGCATGCACATTAACATATGGTAATTAGATCATCTTCCAATAATTTGGTAATTAGAATGCAGTGTTTGATGAAAGAGATTTAAACTATAGTTTGGAGAAAAAATTTCTGTCCTGTAAAAAGCACCATGAGCTCTTTAATGAATGCAAGCAATCATGTCATTGATTTTATATTTCATCTGAAATCTCATTCTTCACACAGACCCCTCACTCTTCACTTCCCTACATAAATCACATGGTTTTGAGGCACAGGATCAGCCAAGTTTTCTGAAATTCTTGCCAGATGTCATTTTACTTTGTCACTCAAGAACATACACAATTTGGTGTAAGCCCGACAGACATACTTTTTTTTCTGTCTAGAAAAAAATCACGTATTGCAGAAATAACGCTGTTTCACAAAATTATATCACTGAAAACCGATTCCATTTAACATTTAAAAATGTTCATTTTCTAAAGTGGCTTCTAATAATATTATTTATAAAAAAAACTGTTGCCTCTAAATTAGCCATCATGAGGCGCATGATGGATCTCAAGCAGACTATTTTCTTTCCTGGAAATCCCATTTTCTAAACCTGCAATTTTCTACAAAGCAGTATCAGAGACATTTTCAGGCATAAAATCTAAGTAAAGCATTTTATGCGTGTCAGCCTGAGTCTGAATATTGTGTCCTCATGTTCATGTTGTTTAAAAAAGGACGATTCGGGAAAGGTTCTACTTCAACTGTCCAGAGTTAGAAATATGTATGATCACATTTCAGGAACTGCATGGATGTTTTGAGCAGAGTTCTGTATTTCTCTCTAGTAAACCAATGCAAGATGCCAAAGAATGGATGTAATTTCAGCCATGTGACAGAAATGGAACAATACAGTGGCAATCTAAATTTTAGTTGCAGCTTAAGTTAACCATTCATGAATAATGTGATTTGATCTCATAGTAACTCAGTGCTCATTTGCTACACATTTTTTGGCAGCCTTGGTATTATATCCCCCTCTGAAACAGGAAACTCAAAATGTCATGCAATGGTAAAAATACTATATTTGCTATCACAGCCATAGAATTCAGTCAAGTGAAGTGGCTGGAACTTGATATTTCAATATTAAGTGAACGCTAATAAGACTACAGTCAAGACTTCAACATGATTAACAGGCTGACAGCCTTTGTGTCAGAATGAAATATCATGCTGGCAATATTTACAGACTGTGATCCATTGCTTTGGACTGGCAGCTTTGGCACGTCTTTCAAGTGAATTCAGAAGTGAGTGTGATCCTTTGTCCATTAGACCTTTTGTCCGTTAGATCTGTTTTAGCCCATGTGAAAATTGTTTAACAGAGCTCAGCATCACTGATAAATTGGTTAACTATTAAGTGCTTGTTGGATTATGTTATTTTTAAAACTTGTCCAGAGTTGTAAAATTACTTCCTAGAAAAAATTATAATTACAATAATAATGACAACAGCAATAATAATTTTCATCTTTATATTGTATTAATCTGCAGAAGTCAGGATATTTTACAGCAAAAAATAATAGTTTGATAGCCATTAATTGTGTTTAGTAATAAACATCCCAATACACCTGCTGAGACAGACTTTTTTCCTAAAGGCAACAAAACTGAATTCAAGATGGGAATATTTATTCCATGAATAAATAATAGCACTGGTGTGGTACAGGGAAAGATCAGAAAATATGAAACCTGAAACTTAAAACTCAGTCAACCAAGCAGAATTTTTGTTCAGAATATGATTATTGAGACCGGTTAAGTGTCACGTTTTATTCCTTTATATTCAATCTGGTTTGCCTAGGTGATTTTTTGCCAAAAAGAAAAAACAGCAATGTGCAATCACAGCAAGAAAGAATGGTTTTGTGCTTTTGACAAATCCAGGAATTTCAAGATGGCTCACAAGAAGGTTTAATTTCACTACAAGGTGGAAATAGAAATTCTGGAAGACAAATTGCTCATCTTCTTACACGTTACACACTTAACTGTGGCAAAACACTTATTTTGCTGGTCTACATCAGCTCTGTTTCCCGACTTTCAAATCTCTTCATAAAGCACCAAGATTTCACTGAACTTTGTCTGGACATTGGAAGTATATCCAAATGGAATCTTCTTCCTCTCTCTCTTCCATCTTCTTTTCTGTCTTTACTAACCACCATGTAAAATACTCAATTCGACTATAATCCTAATCAATAGATAAATAATGAACTTTCAGATATGTTCCTCACAAAGTTCGACTGTAAATGGAAACTGGAATTTCTGCCTAGGAAATTTTATGTTATCACTTGGTAAATAGTTATCAGATGCTTTAAAATCTAGTATAGGTCACAACAGCTTGTGCATTCACATTAATATGAGAAATTCCTAAGGTTTCTAAGAAAAATCGTGAAATCATGCCATCCTGGAACGTATCCAGAAGTGTATAACCTTTACAGAAAATTTATTGTGACATGTAAAGAAAAATTTCCACTGCACGATTACCACAGAGGTATCAATATTGTTTTCCTTAGCTAAGCAATAAGAAAAATAGGTTTCTTCTTTTGTCATTATTGACAGCTTCAGCAATAGCTAAATCACAGAGCTTGAGTGTGTTGTTGATGTAGAAACCAACAACTAATACTGTACACTTTATCTTTCCTAACATATCATACTTTTTACAACAACCTTGTTCAGTTCAGGAAGTTTAAGAAACTGATAAGAGAAACATCTCTAGTTTGGTCCCAATATGAAATCACATTCACACCCACTTTTTGAGTGGGTCAGATCTTGGTTTTCAGGACCCTCACTTAAAATGAAGCTTTTGTTTCTGAGCTATATCCATCACTTAAGCTTTAATTCAACCCTGACATTTCATCTGCACATCTTTCAAGATGCTTCAAGAGGGGAATAAATTATGGAATGTGGATTCTGTCTAATTTGTTACAATTTGCCACATCCAAATCTGTTCCTGGTTATAAATGTGCTGCTACAGCCTCCTGTCTATTAGACAACATGCACAGGGTTGTGCTGTATCAGTAAGCAACCTGCTGTGTCCACAAATTTGCCATGATTCGGTCTTCTAAAACTTTCTTGGGCACAGTATGCAAATTCAATTAATACTGGGAATTACATTTCCTAACATCACCCATTCCATCCAGTTATTTTTTCCCAGGCTAATCTAAGATAGTGGGGCCAGTACCAATCCCCTTCCAACAGTTCTTTAGCAGGAAGGCAGGGATCTGCTGGAGAGTCTCAGCATGGATGGCACTGCACGGCCAGAGCTATAACCCTTTCACTTTTCCCAACAGCAGCTCTGTTGTTGTGATGTTAACTAATGAGTATTGAAATTTGGCTGTTTGACAGATTTTGCTTCATAGTCGCCCCATTCATATTATTCCACTTTATGTCTTTAAATGGGTTTTATGTTGATGGGGTTTTATTAATTTTTCCTAGGCTACCTGATCTCATATATAGAAAATGCCATCATGCTAAGAAAAAGCACCCTAGGCAGCAACTTCACTTCGTAACTATGGAATATAATGAAACAACATAATAAAGAAGACCTCAAAGCTCAAACACAAATCCCCCCTAATCTTACCCTCCTTCAGAACTTGACTGACTAGATCACCTTAGTACAATTCTATTCATAAACCTGTGCAGGTTAATAACTTCCAGCTGTCGCAGAGAGAGTAAATGTAGTACTGCTATCACCTCTGCTGAATGGGGTGGTTAGCAGAGTACCCTTCACCATGGAATTTTCAACCAGTTATCCAAAATGGGTTCATTTTTTCCTGTCTTATACATGGAAGATTCTGCTACTAGGAAAAAAAAAAAAAGAAGGAAGAAATGAGCGGCAGTTCATTAGCCTCCTTAGAGTATACCATGAATTTCTTACCAGGTAATATCATCGTATAGTAGTCACAGAATCCTAGAATCATTTAGCTTGTGTTCTGGTTTGAGCTGAAGCAGAACCAATTTTCTAATATTGCATCTAAGTTTCTCCTAAGATACTTCTTTTTCTGAAACTTAACTATGTGTTTTTCAGACACTGTCTGTCTCTGGAACAGATAATGCTTCATAATTATAGTTATTACCAAAGTAGCCAGGCACTAGTATGCAGAAAGGTCACTGCCTTTGCTTATTCCTGTGGAAACTAAGGTCATCCTTGAGTTGGTGGAATGTTGTAAGTCAAAAGGGCCATACCTGCAGGGAGGAGTGGACAGCACAGGGGACGCAAAACTGACAGAGAGTTCCATTCCATAGACATCATACTTGGTATAAAACTGAGAAATCACAAGGATCAGACCCTCTGCTTTGATGGCCAGCATGCCTGGTGAGGACCTAGTCCATCCTTTTGCCCCTGATTCCAATCTGTGCATTCATGAACCCAACTTAAAATCAGCTCCCATTTGCTACTGACTCCAGCCTGGAACTTCCCCCATGCCTGCCCTGCAGCATCAGTGATGACTTATAGTCATCGGCAGGTTCAATTTTGTAATATTCTTCTTAATATTATTATTTTCTTCTTAATATTATTATTTTCCTTTTTATTATTTTTGTTTAATTAAAGCTATTTTAGTTTTAGTACCCAACCCACAAGTGTCTCTCTCATTTCACTTTCCCTGTTCAGGGCAGAACTGGGATCAGAACTGCCTGCATGTAGCTATCGTCCAGGCAGGGGCAGCAGCTAAACAGGACCAGTTGTGAAAGAGCCTTAAGATCATCATATAGTGCATATTCCAGAAAATTACACTATGAACAACTAGCAGAATTTTGAATTGTTTGAAGCTACATTTTGGTCATCATTGGAACACAGTGTTTTGGGTCCATGTTTAGAGGAACAATAACTTTTATCAGACACACTATAAAAAATTATGTGATACTGATTAAGCCCAGATGAAGAGTTGGTTCCATGGGATGTGCAGTGCTTAAAGGGAACAAGAACATTGTTTAACTATGCTGTAAGTTAAATATTTGTCATATGTATAAAGACTGAGCTATCTGGAACACGGACAATTTGTCTTTTGCATTGATATAAAGCTCTCCCTGATTATTGCCCTACAAGCTTGTTATTGGTTCAGCTTTACATTACCTACTCTTTACCAGGAGCTTATTGATTTCAGCAGAAACTGAAAGGGCAAGGTTCTTCTCAGGCCCTTTGATTGAAAGTTGATGCCTGTTAATAAAACCCAGTTGGAAATGAAAAAGCACCCCAAGTGTATAAAACCTGTGCATTCATTTTGAGATTCTTGATACTTTAGGTGGAATTCTGTGTCTATTTAGAGCTATAAAATGTCACCAGATAACTCCTTTTTTTATGGTAATTGGTTGATGCATATCATAATATGTTCAACATAGCTATTAGCAATTTTGCATCTGAGATTCTTCACAACAGGCTTGGCAAACGCAGAATGAAATTTGCTTTGTTGACTCTATCCTCTTTCTGAATTCTCAAGTGTTGAGAAGTTACCTCTATAAGCTTAAGCATTATTTATTTCTAACATAAAAAACAGGATTGGAGAAACTGACTTTCTGCTGAATTCTTGTCTCATGACTTAAGATACGTCTCCGTGGGGTTTTTTATGTGATGCATCTTTGTGTACACAATCTATATAAAAATTTATACATGTTAAACAAATCCAAGCACTCTCACAGAAGTGTGGTAAAAACTTCAACAAAAGTAAGTTTGCTTACTGTTAATGATTCTAAAAATGAACTGAAAATTTCACCCACACTCATCATTTTTTAGTACTTCTTTTTCTAATATGTAGAGCTACAAAAGACAAAGCATCAGATAGATAGGCAGAAAATCCTAGAATTCGGACAGCTGCTACGGCAATCATTCAAAGAGATGGACTGTGGGACGATCCATCTGTGACAGGCTGGTGCTGGGCTGTCTTCGGGCACAATCCCTCTGCTTTTGCTCTTGGACCAGCCTGTCCAACCTTCATCTTTCACATCAGGACTCTGCTCACCCCCTTCCAAGTGGTGGAAGAAGGAGACAGCAAAGGCAGTGTGAGGTAGCAATGGCTCAGGGGAGCCTGAGAGCAGGCTTAACTGCCCAGGTGGTTACCTGTAAGTGTTCAGGCCAAAAGGTTAGGTGCCAAAGTGTCATAGACCTTAATTTCCTACTGTCATGACTTTGGCTGTATTCACTTCTAAAAACTGCTGCTCATTTTCCTCCTTACCTTAACATGCCATTGGGCCACTCAGTTACCCTGACATACCTTTTGGGGTGCTTGCACTATAAATCAGATCAGTAAAACCCACCTGTAAAATAATCCTCTGAGACAGGATTATAAGACTCTATGATGGAGCTCCTGTGTGTAGTGATTCCAACCAATGCACCTCTGTTCACAGCCCTGTACCTGGAAGAACTAATCAAGCAGGAATAGCTTCTAAAATTTCTAAGCAAGGTCAGAGCAGGTAATTTAGCAGTGAAATTGGTCCAGGAAAATAGTCCCTTGGTTGCCCTTACTTTGTGTTTCTGTACAGAATAATCTCGGTGCAATTGAAAGGAATTTTTTGGAGTAACACTCAGCCTCAGAATGGGTATTGTTTTACAGTTTCGATTTATGTTCCAGCTAAATGTTCAAATTTTATGGTTTTTTATCATGTCATGATAAAAAAGTGATCTTACATAGACAATCTGAGCAGTTACGACAAAGAAAGAACAGTGCTTATGTTACGGTCTTGCCACATAATATACAGGCTCATACACACAAGTCTGAAACTTAAACAACTCCTCAACATTACTTTATTACCTCTGCAGCCTTCTTTATTTTCAAGGTAACATTTTTCTTTTTACCAGTTTTCCCAGCTTAAGTTCTTCTGATTCATGTAAAGTGTGGTTAATAAAGTGATAGTAAAATGTAAGTGATAATGATAAGCTATTGAGTAATCTGGCCAACGCATTTAGCAATAATTTGCTTGTTCTATAACGTAATAACCATTTTAGCTTCAGGGCACAGTAGAACAGCAGTGTTAATTCAGTAGTGTTAAAGAAAGACTAATTATATTGAGGTCATCCTCCTCTGAGCTTAGTCACTTGTTACCTACTGTGATGCTACCAGAGACGAGACAGGTGTTCACCTGTGCTGCATTATCCATGGCCTTATCTGTTTCAAGGGGCTGATCGAAGCATTGTTCATACAGTTTTACTCAGCAGACTCTGGCTGCACTCTTCTTCGCACTATTTAAGAAGAAGTATTCAAGTCATGAAAATTCAGATAGGGAAATACAGATTTCTGTTCTATGTCATGTTCATCTGATTTTCAAACAAGTCAGAATGCTTCCCTATAAAAGAGACAGAGGGTGTGAGAAAACAATGAGAGGCAAAGTCTCACGAGCAACTGTGTCTGTGGGTTGTAATCATGGACTGCAATAAGGTGAAAGAACTTGTTCAGCTATCAGGAGAGCCCAAAGCTCCACTAACTTAACCACATACAGGTGTGTAACAGTTCCTTCATTTAATGAGCCATTTACTGTCATCATTACAGGAAGCCAAGGAAACCAAACAAATGTCTTTTGAAATTGAGTTTCTGTATTAAAAAAAATACATCACTAATTTTCAAGTAGAAAGGCCCTAAGTTGTATTAGCAGCAAAAAAAGAATCCCTCACATACCATCACCTCCGGTGTGCAGCAGGTTTTACTTAAGACATGAGAAGGAAAGTCAGTCTCATGTGTACACACAGTTCTTGACTCAAAAGCTGACCCTGGTAAGAAAAGTACAGTTTGGCTCTCTTTTAAGAGACATGAGTGCCCATGAAAACAATTTCAGGTGGTACAGTCATTATGCAATAACACACTTAATTACCATTAGCCGTGGATGAAGCTGAAACAGAAATAACGAGGAGAAATGCTCTATTGTACTGTATTGTGTTTAAGCCACCCAGAAACTTTGTTCCCTGTAAAAACTGAAGCATGAGGAAGAAATCTTTATTCCCATATGTGTCACTGTGCAGAGTTTTCTGTTTTGCACCGATTGGTATTTAGGGCAGAATTATTTAAAACTAGTGAGTTCCTTCACAATTTACACTCACTTGAATTTGAACAGGATGAAAAGTGCTGGGCATATACAGATTTCACATTCTATTCCTGTAAACACATTGCATAAAAGCAGTTTATTGGTGCTGTCATATCAGGTATCACGCTCTTTCGTTTGATCAGTTCTTACCACAGACAACCTGAAATGAGAGCCAGGTGGGAGAAATAGTTTGTTCCTTTCAAACCTCGCATGTTGCCTAGAATGGAGTCAGTTTTAACACATGTACAATTCTTTTTACAAATATGCCAGCTTAGGCCAAGAGAGTAAAGCTGCAGAGCCAGTCTGAAGAGACCTCTAAATTGAATGGAAAACCAGCAAACTTCACTCTACTAAAACTGTTTTCTACCTAAGATAACTGGACTTTCCTGGTGGATCTGGAAATTTGGAGGCAAGGAGGAGGACTGTGATACTTTGCTACAACAACATAGCTCCAGTCCTGCATATGCCTATACATATAGATACAATATTTATATCACAGTACTAGATTTGGCAACACATTGTCTGGGTTGGGCTCATATGTTCTAAAATATCCCTCATCTTTAAAAAAGAGATAAATCATTTAGCAGTTGTAATCATACAACTGCAACTCTCTGAGTGTCACCTCATGTTCCAGATACAAGCATTTGTATTAATTAGAGTTCAGAAAAAAAAAAAACATAAAACCCAAGAGATTCCTACTAGGTTTTGTTTTGACTAAATATGCGCAAATCCAGCAAGTCAATACATGCCAGGTTTACAGGTCTCTGACAGAGCTGGCCTGCCCTTCACTGTGAAAGTTCTTCCTCATTGGTTTGCTTGTTTAGTTTTGAGTTTGTCCTATTAAAAGATCTCTGTCAGACTTGTAGTGAAACAAGGCTCTCACTAAGAGAACCAGTGGAGAGTTTCTCTATGAATTTGCCAGGGTGATGGAAAGAGTGATATAGCATTAAAAACCTGCTTTCAAATGGTGCTCCCTTATGTACATAACCCTCATGAACAAAAGCAAAGGTATTTTATAGGGAGATCAATAAAGAAGCTGCAGGACAGAATAAAGCAGGTAATGGAGACCTCACTTTTCATCTGGTTTTGTCACCCTAATTGACAAAATACCATCTATATTCTGAGATATTCATGTCAGGGTAACAAACCAGTGTTATATCTTTGCATCTTGATGCCACACTATTACAAATAAACACCTAATAAATGTGAACAGTCTTACATTGCATTGTGTACTGCACAGTGAGACTTACAAAGCTGAGGAACTGCCATTACCACAAAGGTAAGGCTAGGGAAATATGAAGGTCAGAATAGAAACCTAAAGATACATTGCTCATGGCTGAGTGAATGAATATCCCTTTCTGTTGAAGCATCCAGTGCTGGATTTTGCCAGGCTCAGGTTTACCTGAGAGCATAAACTCTATAGGGGTTGCTGTCCCATCTGTAAGCAGCAGTACAGCAGATGTTCATATGCTGCATGATGCTGTCTCAGCTCTCTGTAGTCCCCTACTTAAATCAGAGTTCTGCATGATAGGAAGAAAACATGGTGGACAGAAACCTGAATGGACAAGATAAAGTCTGTCTGAGTTCAAGCTCTTTTAGTGCATTATCTCTTGAACTATTCAACACCAAAATTTGCCCTTATTATGAAAATCCTAATCAATATTCCTCAGGAAAACATCTATATTTTATCTATCCAACAATCCATCCAGGAATAGTAAATCCAACTGCCAATTTGCCCAGCCATTCAGAATCCTCATTTTGTTTAATTTTTCCCATAAGATTGTGCAGATTGTCCAAAACATTTTTGATAGAGGCTGATTCATGTGATATGTTAAAAAAACACATTCCTTAAAAGTCATGACAACCATGATCATGTCTCAGCAAAAGGTAGTCTATGGCCAAGAAGTTCTGCAATACGCCTTGCCTTATCTCACCTAGTTCTTTGTTGAATGATGCTACGGCCTTAGATGTCCAATTCAAACTTTGGGCTGCTGAATAGGCTACATGAACCAAGTTATTCTAATGGTGCATCACCATTCCTGGGACTCCTATTAAACTAAAAGTCAATGCCAGGGCCTCAGCATCAGTGAAAAGGTTAACTTCAGGGTTACATGTCTCATTCAATATTCACCAAGGCATTTATGATCTAGGGGAGCCAGATAAGGAAGAATGCTTAATGTGACTCTACTGATAGCACATGAACTTCCTGTGCTATTGGCAGGAATATATGTGTAAGCTTTCTTTCCACAAAACATGATATACCCTTGGCTTTGGCAGGCCAGTATGCTCAAATGAGAGTTACCTTCTTCCTGTCAAGCAAAAGAGGACAAGTTTGCCGGCTGCTTTGCTAAACATGTTCAGGTATTCGCATGGGGTTCTGGATGCTCAGGCAAATCCACTGCAATTGTTACACTTATTCCTATAACGACAAGCCTTAATATTTTCAGGATAATTTTAAATGAGTTGGTCCCAGCACCTGAGCAGTCAATGATTGATTTGATGCTTTCTTCACTCTGGAATAGTGAATCTACGCAAGCTGTTCCTTAATTTTGATAGCAGTGGAAGTCATCCACAGCACTTGGTATGGTTCATTCCACTTTTCCTCAAGAGGGTGACCTGCAAAACTGTTAACAAAAAAACATTCTCTCGGATTAAAAGGATGCACTGGTTGGTCCAAAGTTCTCTCTCTCGTGTCTAAAACTGATTTATTAATTCAGTTTAATTGTTTTCCCAAGATAATAATATATTGCTGTAAATATCCCGCACCTGCTTGAGACATATTTTCTCCTGAATACAATATCTGGTAAGAGCGTCCATACAAAATTTCAAAGGGACTGAGGCCTTCCTTAGATCTTGGCTTATTCCTTATTCTAAGTAATGCTAAAGGGAGGGCTTGATACTGGTACAAAGGAGGGCTTGATACTGGTACAAATTAGCTTCTTGACAAATCTTAGTTATTTGTTTTTTCAATAAATGATTCATTTTCTGTATCTGTCCACTTGCCTGTGGCCTATATGGGGTGTGTATTTGCCATCTAAGTCCTAAAAGCCTGCTGAATTGCTGTACAATTTAGACACAAAAATGCCTACCCTGTCTGATATTACAGATCTCAGTATAATTTCATTCAATAGGATCTTTGTGACAACCCCAGCCTTATTAGACCTGCAAGGAAAGGCTTCTGGACATCCCGAGAAGGTGCCTGCCAACACTAATAAGTACTGATAGCTCCCTGTTCTTGTGAGTTTGGAAAAATCTGTCTGCTTTTTCTGTCCTGGACTATTGCCTTTTCCAGTTTACCCCTACATGTAATCTAATAGCAGCATCTGGATTATTTCTCAAGCAAATCTCATGTCCTTTTGTTACTTGCTTTACGGTAGTATATAAATTTTGACTGACCATCTTGCCGTTCAAATACTTGTGTAAAGCATCTGCACCCCAGTGAGTCTTCCTGTGCTCTTCCAAAATCAACTTCCACAGTATTCTAGATGGAATTATATTTCTCCTGTCTGGAGTATAAAACCACCCATCCTGTCCTTCTTCACCCTTCATGTCAGTAATTAAATTTTTATCCTCTCTAGACTATGTATCAGGTGTAAAATCAAAAAGCGAGAGCTTACCATCTGGAATCAAAGCAGGTACCCCCTCAGCCTTTTCTGATGGCTTTTTGGCTTCATAATCTCTCAATATATTTCCAATCTCCTGATCAGTGTTACCTGTCTGGTGTCTTTGCTATGCATGATTGCTTCTTTCTCCAGCAGATTTACAGCTTCTAATAACTGTAGAATTTCACCAGCGTGTTGGATTTGTTTCCCTTGTGTAGTGAGCAGTCCCCTTTCTTTCCAAATTGCATCATGGACCAAAACTACCCCAAATGTATATTTGGAATCTGTCTATATATTAATTTGTTTTCCTTTTGACAGTTCCAAACCTCTGGTTAAAGCAATTATCTCAGCCTTCTGGGCTGATGTTCCTGCTGGTAAAGGTTTGGCCTCAATTACCTTTTGAGTGGTGGTTATCGCATAACCCACTTTACAGATGCCTTGTTTGATGAAGATGCTTCCATCTGTAAATCAGTAACCTTCAGCGTCTTCCAAAGGCTCTTCCTTTAGGTCTGGCCTGCTGTAGTAGACAGCTTCCATTGTCTCCAAGCAATCACAGACTACAGACTCTGAGACAGACCCACTGAGAAAAAAAGCTGGATTGATAGTGTTAGTTGTAAGAATATTTACATCATCTTGTTCCACCAATATGGCCTGGTACTTCAAAAATCTGGAGGGAGACAAGCAATGATTCCCTTTCTGTTCCAAAACAGTAATAACTGTATGAGACACCAATATGATCATTTTCTGACTTAGGAGCCTCCTGTATATTGAGGACAACTGCTGCCACAGCTTTCAAACATCCAGGCCATCCTTTACTTACTTCATCTAATTGTTTGGAAAAATACGCCACAGCCCTTTTGTAGGGTCCTAATTTTTGAGCAGGTGCCCCTAGGGCAATGCCATGTCTCTCATGTGAGAACAACCAGAATGCTTTTGAGATATCAGGGAGGCCCAAAGCAGGAACTTTCATGAGTTCTTTCTTCAGTTGTATGGAAGCCCTTCTAGCCTCCCCTGTCTAGTTCAGTTGGTAAGAAATATCTTTTAGTTGTTCGTACAATGGTTTTACTAGAAGTCCTTAATTATATATGCATAATCGACACCAACCTGTCATTCCAAGGAAGGTTCTGAGTTCTGAGCAACTGTAAAAAGTTGCTGATTTGGGTGTTTGGCAAATAGCTTCCTTTCTCTCTGTTCTGAGCTCACATTGACCCTTGGATACTTCAGATCCCAAACATGTCACTCCTTGCTGTATCTTGTGTCTGATTTACAATATAACAGTATCCCCTTATCATACATTTAAACTAATTCTGGCTACTCCCTGTGATCCTTTTGTCTTCTCTAACAGGTGTCTGATTGGTGACTCCTTTAGCAGATAGCAGTGGAGTACTGATCCTTGATATTACTATTGACTAAGATTACCATCTCAAACTGAGGATTATAAATCCCTTTGTCTCAGTAGGCCACTTCTGACTATTTGAGCAAATAGGACAGATCATGTCCCTAGATTCAAGCTATTTCTGCCATCACTCTTCTCCATTGTATGTTCATCCTAATGGTTTCATTGACATATAGCCTCCTATTCTGTTACTACATGGTTTCTGTGTCCAGGCAAAGGATCTTGTTGAAGTGCACTTCCCAATCTGTGTGTGTGAATTTCCCTTCAAGGAAACAAGGGCCCATGGTGAGCTGGAGTGCACTCGTCCCCTGTTGACTGGTAGGTAGGTTATAGCTGCAGTGCACACTAGGGACCAGTTCACAGTCATGCTGCGGAGAGCATCGCAATGTAGGTAACATCTTCCTGTACCAATGAAGCGACAGGGCTTGATCAGCAGACCTAAAACAAAATAGGTGACCCATGAATGATTCGTATTGCATTGCTGTAACTTCTCGCATTGCTATTATCAGTAGAAATGTGCTGTGCTATTTTAATACAGAGTGTGAAAAAATGCATCCTAGTTGCATTATCAGTAGAGCTGGACAGTGTCACCTTAATTGTAGCTACTCCAGCATACACAGGACATGAAAAAAAAGCTACAATCCTTGGGCTATCAACACCCTGGCTGACCAATCAGCATGAGCATGAGCACTGTATGAAAGGAGAAGAACTATGCAGGAGTGCTGCACCTCAACAGCCCTATTAGTTCAAAGATAAGAAATATCCAGCCATTTCTTTTATCTCACTTCTTGGGGCCCTGGCCACCCTCCCAAGGGTGGAGGGGGGGAGAAACAAAGCAGCTGAGACCAGAGATTCTGTATTTTTAGAATGTAATGATTATAAGTTCATTTTTAGAATGAATAATGTAAGCTGTTTATTTAGCAATATAAAAGCTGAAGCCTCTTGCAGCAACTTCGGAGTCCTCACTTACGAGTGGACACACTGCATAGGACCTCCCAATTGTCTGGGACAGGGTCTCCAAAACTCTCACTCTAACAGGGATCCCCCAGGATCTGCGGAGTTGGATGATGTATCTTTCTTAATTACTGTACTTATTCCCTTATAGTAATAAGTAGACACATTGCCTTTAAAGCTGTTATTGTTAACTTGTTAATCATCAGTGATCCTTTGTTACCTTTCTTATTTTAATAAGTAAAACATGGTTTCACGTAGTATTTGAGAGTTTGGGCTTTTAAGCCGATGGCACTCTGTGGTTTTCATTCTATGGCAAAACAAATATCAAGGCTCGTATTTACGCCTCAGAGGTAGCTCAGTCTCTCCAGGTACATGTACCTCCCGTGTTCGCCTATGCAGTTCTTACAAATCCTCTCTACATGACTTTGCTGTCTTCTGTAACAGTCCTCTGACCACGTGTTCAGTCCTGCAAATGCACAACTATGTGAGTTGTGAGGACATGTGAGTTGCTCTGGTCATGTTTTCAGCTTCACTTCTGTGAAGATTTCAACAGCAGAATTTAATTTGCTTTGTTAGAAGCTTATACTTTTCTAAATATAGAAAAAATTCATGAATGAAAATTTGTAAAAAGCTGCAGATGTATAAAGATTTATTCTTTTGGACAACCCATAGAAAATAGAAACCATACCAAGTAACTCAGCCAACCAGCCTGACGATGGAAATTGAAAGCTGTCTGTTGTGATTACTCTAAGGAATGCTTGTTATAAACCATCTAAGCAGTTCACCAGCTAAATTATGTCCATTAAGATAACTCCTCCTCAAAAAGAACAGCTGAAGAAAAACCAAAAGTCAATCAGTGAAGAAAAAAGACATATGGTTATCTGCAGTTAAGGAAAAAAAAGAAAGATGGCAAAAAAACAGAACTAGTATCTCACTTCTCCACTTCCTTCCTAGGCAGGCTGATCTCCTCTTACTTTTGCATTCTGCCAGTCAAAGCCTGTTCAAAACATAGCTAATATGGACTTCATTCCTTGAGCCTTGAATTCCTGATGTGGGCTGCAGCTAAGCAGAAAGCATTTATATAATATATGCAAATAAGCAAGCTTTATTATTATCATTATTGTTATTACTATCATCATTATCATTATCATTATCGTTATCATTATCATCACTACTAGTAGCAATATCATTATTACTAAGCAAACTACTATTTATTTTATCATCATAGCTTTTAGGAGCTACAGTTGTGGATTATGTTTACACTGTACTGTTTCTATCCAGTCAAGCAAAGTCTATAGTGATAATCTCCTTAGTTTATTGTTCTATTTACTCCTGTGCCCAGCTCTGCAGTAGTGGGATATCAATGCACATCTGCCTGACACATTTGGTATTTGGCCTAAAAGTCAGGAGGACTCTAAATTTTGGTGCATGGATCTGGAATTATTTTCAAATGAAATTCTCACTGTAAATCCTTTAGAGTGATGAAGACCAGTATTTTAAAATGTTCATGCTAGCAGCAACACTTAATAAATTACAAAACAGCTGAACTGCCCAGAGCTACTGCTGCTGACCTGCACATTTGCAGAAGAAAATATTTTCTTGCCAGATAAGTCCTTAGGTGACTGTATTTATGCAAAGGGACTGTGCCACCGTGTAAGAAGTAAATCATCCATGTCTAAACCATTCCCCTCTCCATCTTCTCTGAAAAGAAGTCTCAGAGCACCAAGCATAGTGTCAGTCACTGTTAGACTAAGAAACATTTGGTGTTATTCATCACAAAAATTAAATGGAGTAAGTCATATTATATGAGAAAACTATGAAGATGAAGCTTCTTCTAAGAGGTCCTTGATCTCATGCCTTGAATTGTAGACCAGGCCCTAGCACAAGTCTTTCCCTGAGGTCTAAGATTTCACTATGAAGAAGGGGAGGTTGTTACTTTTAGTTCCCTTGGGGCTGTTCTTTACATATCTCTTGGTGGACTATATTTTCACTGCTGATGATTATCTAGCAAACAGAGACTGATGAATCCAGGAACCAATCTTTTATAAATTGTGAATCCATATCACAGAACTGCAGACTGATAGGGTAATTCAGGTTGGAAGGGACATCTGAAGAGCTATAGTCCATCCATCTGCTCAAAGGAGGGTTGGTTATGGGGTTGGACCAGACTGCTCAGTCAGGTCTTGAAAATTTCAGGAAGTTTTCCCATATTATGTATTGCTATGCAATTCTGCTCTTACTATGAAGTTACACATTGACATCATGTGGCAAAGATCTATGATTAAAGAAGCTACAAGTATCATCAATCAGTAGAGGCAGAACTTTACTTTTCTCATCCTGAATCTTGCCACAAAGTGGAACAGTAATTATAATGAGTGCGGCCAGGAACACACTCAGCATATTCGTGTTCTTCAGCTCTTCTTCTTCCCAGTGCATGGCCCCACAGTCTCTGTGAGTCTCACTTGTCTCCAACATATCAGCCTGACGCTTTCGTACTTCATGCCTTAAGCCATAATAAATGCTTAGTATATTCATAGTCTTAAATGACAGCACCATAGAAATGCAGTACTACTAATACAATTTGGGGCAAAGACTAATTTCATTATGAAATAAAAACATAGCCATAGTATCAAGAAAAAACTGAAAGAAAGCAGGTACATTCTTCTATCTTGGTGGCCTGGCCTGGCCTGTCTTCACTTGCAGACACGTATTTGACTCACTTTACAGGACATGCACTAGCAACAAAATAATATTCTTTTTATTTAATTATGAGAATTTATGTTTCTTTAAAAATGTTTCAGTAACATAAACTATCAGCTCAAAGAATATATGAGCAGGATACCTAACACCTCCCTCTTTCGTCTTTAAAATACCTTTAAGGCTCTCTTCTGTAGCTCTTAAATAAGTAGAAAAGGGCCATAGGGGTTTCCAGTGGATATTTATGAAGATTAAGAATAGACAACTGGGAGGCACCTGGCATATTTGAAACATGCCACACTTTTCAACCACAAGAGAGAAACAGCTGGGTTATACAGAACAAAAACTTTTATTTGTCTTTTTCCTATGTTCAGACTATTAGGCGAGCAGTCAGGTACCAGCCTGATTCATGTCACATAAGCACTGGACAGCAGTGAGTATTTAGAAAAGTCAACTAGTAATAAAGTGCTGAAGTGAAAACACCTGCTTTACTCAAGAAAGACTACCTTTCAGAATATGTTTAATTTCTTTCTTTTCAATGGTCCTGCTGGACATTTTCAACTATCAGTGCTCTAGTTTTTCTGCTGTCTTTCATCCCAAAAGATCTTCAAAAGCACATCCAGCTGCACAAAGACCTTCATCTTTTCTTGGTATAAAGTTCTGCAGCTTTTGAATGATATGTACAAATTATGTGACTACTCAAAGCAGGAAATATTATCCTGTAATAATTACTGCCACAGTTTGATCAGGCAGTTTAAATTTTCTTCAAAAGTTTAGATATTCTCTTTCAGTATCTTCAAAAGGAACTTTTGACTATAGCCTTATTAGCAAAGTAACCTATCAAAGTCCTTCTTCTGACTTTGACTTTAGAAAGTTTGAAATGGGCCCAAGACGAACAGTAAACATGGCTTTAAGTCTTTTTACTAATGTAGGTTTCTTTAGCCGGGTTAAACAGCTAGTCAGACAAAAAGACATCATGTTTTGTATTTGTTCTTTGCAGAAGAACCCAATTTCTGTCTGAATTGCAATTCAGGGACCTCAATGACTCTCTAGCCAGGTGGACTGGACAGCTCAGAGTGCTCAAATTATAGCTAATGGACCAGTCCAGTATCTATGAGATGTCAGCTGGACATCTCATCTCATCTCATCTCATCTCATCTCATCTCATCTCATCTCATCTCATCTCATCTCATCTCATCTCATCTCATCTCATATTATTTACCCAGTTGATACCTATGTGATCAAGCTCTCTATTACTGCTTGGGATGCGGTGTCTTTTCCTGGTATCTCAATAATCAAGCATTTGACCTATGCAATATCTTCTGATTGCATGTATGCATGTATTTTATGTGTCTGTTAAAATCATATTGATAAGATTGTGTTGCTTCTTAAAATCCCAGCTAGACCTCCTGTACGTCTTTAGTCAACTAAAGACATTTAAACATCATAGTATCACAGTATCACAAGGTTGGAAAAGACCTTTGAGATCACCTAGTCCAACCTATGACCCAACACCAACACCTACTTGTCATCTAAACCATGGCACTAAGCGCCTCATCCAACCTGTTTTTAAACACCTCCAGGGATGATGTCTCTACCACCTCCCTGGGCAGCGCATTCCATTGGCGAGTAACCCTTTCTGTGAAAAATATTTTCCTAATATCAAGCCTAAACCTCCCCTGATGAAGCTTGAGACCATGTCCTCTTGTTCTGTCACTGGTCACCTGAGAGAAGAGACCAACCCGTGCCTGCCTACAACCTCCTTTTAGGTAGTTACAGAGAGCAATAAGGTCTCCCCTGAGCCTCCTCTTCTCCAGGCTAAACAACCCGAACTCCCACGGTCGCTCTTCATAGGGCTTGTGCTCCAGCCCCTTCACCATCTTCGTTACTCTCCTCTGAACACACTCCAGCATCTCAACATCTCTCTTAAACTGAGGAGCCCAGAACTGGACACAGTATTCAAGGTGCGGCTTAACCAGTGCCGAGTGTATGGGGATAGCTTCTCTAGGCCTGCTGGCCACACCATTCCTGATGCAGGCCAGGATACCATTGGCTTTCTTGGCCACTTGGGCACGCTGCTGGCTCATGTTGATTTTCCTGTCTACCAGCACTCCCAAGTCTCTTTCCACTTGACTACTCTCCAGCCATTCTGTCCCCAGCCTATAGCACTGCATGGTGGTGTTGTGTCCAAAGTGTAGAACCCGGCTCTTGGACTTGTTAAACTTCAGCCCATTGGAATCAGCCCATCTCCCCAGTCTGTCAAGGTCCCTCTGTAGGGCCCTCCTACCCTCCAGCAGATCAACACTTCCTCCCAGCTTGGTATCGTCTGCGAACTTGCTAATGATGGACTCAATCCCTTCGTCCAGGTCATCAACAAAGATGTTAAACAGGACCAGGCCCAACATCTAGATCTCAGCACACTGAGATAGCAAAAACAGGTGCAAATGATTTAACGACGTTCCTAAAATTTATTCCACATTGCATTTTTGAGACTTTTACATTCTGGTAATCAGAACATTTGCTATAGTTATGTAAATGCTATGATGAATATTCACTGACATGCAAACTATGACAGACATAATCTCCATTAGAGTTCTACATTTCTGCACTTCTAACATGGGTATGTATAATTTTGCTGATTTTGCAAACTGAAACCATTTGTTACATTTTATTCTTTGTAATCTTGTAGTACTAAAAAGTTTGTGAGGAAGCTAGGACATAGATTACCAATAACACTGCTGTACTCAAGAAGTAGAGTTTCTCTTGTTAGCAGCATGCAGGCAAGCACCAGCCTATCAGATTTAAGATTTAGTTTTGAAGAAAAGCATTTTTGTCTTTGTCAGATTTAATTTAGAAATACAGAGAGGCAATAAATATAGAGTTCCAAGACATTTTATGACACTTTTTCATTAACATATGCTGAAAGGGAATATTTTCTAAGCACCTGATGTATCATAATATTTTTCATTTTAGTGACTTATAGACAAATGTTAAATATTTTACTGTTTATAAAATTATTAGTCCTGAGTATCCCTAGCAACCTTTTCTTCATTCAATTTAAGCAGAGTTCCTACATTCAGAAGGTCACTCATAGGTTCTGAGTTGCATTTCCCAAAACAATAAGCAAAGCAGACCCAGATATACCAAATGTTACCCGATGAACCCACAGGTCATTGGTTTTCACCCAAGAAACTCAAAAGTGGACCTTTTCTGCTCTGTTTGGCAGTGCCATGTTTTAGCCCCAGCCTAGCCAATTCTGGCAGCTAAAACCATTCAGCTGGGTTCCCAGTTCCCTTTCCCACCCCACCCCCAAGGAAAGGAAACTGAGAGGAAAAAGACTTGCAGGTTGGAAATTAAAAGTGTGATTTTAATGAAATAATAATAATGATGGGAATAATTAGAGAGTAATAAAATATATACAAATATATGATATTTTGTCCCCACCCCTTGATGACTGTACATCACCACAAATAATGTAGAGGTAATGGATCCATGGCTTGGAGGGAGCTGAGCTCAGGAACTGGATTCAGGAACACACATATCCAGGATCAGAAGCAACCAGACAGATGAGGTCCTCTATGGACCTTGACCATTGCAGAAGAGAATGAGACCATCGTAATCTTTCAATTTTATACCAAGTATGACATATATGGGATGGAATACTCTGTTGGTCAGTTTGGGGTCACCTGCCCTCTCCACCCCTCCCTGCAGGTCTGGCGTTTTTTCGCCAACTTGAGGATGACCTTGATTGCTAGAGAAGTAAGTGTAATCAATGGCCTTTCTGCATACTGGCATCCTGTGTTATCACTTCTAGAGAGAAACTGTCTGAGAAACATGGAGTTAGCTTTCAGAAAATGGAATTATTTAGACAAGACTGAGTTAGAGTCAGAGAACGGACTCTTAATTTAACTCAAACCACAACAGGCAGTATGAAGAAAATGAGCAAATCTTCAACAGAGGCCAGAAGTCTTTGCAATAGTGTTCCCAAAACATGGGTGGTTATGTTAGGAACTTAATTATTCTTTTAAAGTTTATAAAGTAATTATATCTCTAATTTTGCTTTAATGTGGATTAATTCACTCTACTGGCATCCATGAGAAGAGAGAGAGAGATCCCTGAAATTCCTTAACAACTGTTGGAAGAATTTTAATTGCAAAAATCATGTGGAGGTGTTTCTTCCTACACAACAAAAAAAAATAATGAAAAGTTATTGGAAGTTCCATGCTCATTTAGAAGGTTATCAAATATTTGCCCCAAAAAAGTCACTTTTGTGAGTACAAATGCAAAAAAGATACAACTTTTTCTATGCAGGTTTAACTGGGCACATAGAAAGTCACAAATAACAGTCTCAAATATCCTCATAAACTAGATGGAGACAGTGAGGAAAAAAAAGAAAAGAAGCAGTAAAAACCTATATATGCTTGCTTTAGAAGTTAAAATGATAATCCAGATTAGGCATTCCCATCTTTAAACTAACTATAATTTATAATTACCAACTGTCTCAGTATTTCAGTAAATTAGAACAAGGATTTCATTGTAGATGCACCTGTGTCTAGCAGTGAAGTCCATAATATTTGACTATGAAAACTAGGAAGAAAGTAAAGCAAACAAAATATTTCCCGTGTATTTTTCAAGGATTTTCACAAAGCCAGCAAATATTGTAAGAAGTGAAAATTAATCAACATGTATTTAATTTCTTGAATTAAATGAATTATTTTCTCTCTTAAGTGAATCTGGGAAATTCCCTGAAAGAGAAATCAGACTCTTTGACAGCACATTTTAAAGACCTAAGGTATTTAATTTGAAAACCAGTGTGTTGCAAATAATCAAATCTCCAGTGTGTAGGGTACAGATTGAGCAGCAAAAGTATTTCTAAAGCCTTGTGCAGAATGATAACTTGTTATGGGTTACGTTGGAGAAATTTGGTCTGTTGCTTTTTCCTTGTGTTTTTTTTCTAGATGGCCTGCTAGGACAACAATCACACAAAGCTATTCCTGTCCTGGATAGGGGAAGAACAACAGGTATGTCTTCTGTACCAGAATATAAAAGAAAATTGTTTAAGTACCATCCTTCTTCCTTAAAACATAGTTGACCAGGATTTCCTATGCATGAGAATGTATAAGAAAAAGGAGTCACTATTTCTAAGAAAGTTCAAGTAGTTCTTCAGACATCCAAATAACATAAAAGTCACTCAATCTGTTAATAATTTAATTTTACTGGAGTTTCACAAACCATGTATAAATGAAGTGGCAATTAACCTTTATTTCTGAATATTTTTTTTCTACCCAACATGGGTCAGTTACCATAGAGATTATATCTACATGATCTGCAGATGTGACTCAAAAATGGCTGTTGTCTCCATCACAGCCACATCTCAGTATGGTACCAGGTTAATTAAAATCTATTGGGAAAAAAAAAGAAAGCTCATATGAAACACTAAGGGAAAAAAAAAATTGCTGAGGGAAAAGGGCTTTTGAAACTCTGGGAAAAAAAAACCTCCTTTTTATCAAGACAAGATGTCCTGGTCAGAGTCTCCTCTAGATGTGAACATGCTGTGAATGTTTGCTGTCTCATGTGCATAGAGTAGGACCAGTTCTGTGTTCTGTGCTTTTTAGTGGAACCACATACCAGTGCCATAGGCTTATACCATATGAAAACTGCTTCCAGCTGCCTCTGCATATAGCTCTCTATAACTGTCCAAGGAGTGCATTGAAACACTAAAATAACTGTTCTTTTCAATGCCTTAGGAAGAATATATTAAAATTAGTTGGCAGGAGAGATCATTCTTTCCTGATGAGATTTTCTCAAGGGCTTTTCATCAGCTTCCAGAAAAGCCTGAAAAAGAGAAGAAACATTGTGGGAGTGTGCTGCAAGGAATGAAAGGGAAGGGAGGCTTCAGGGTTTTGATTAGCCTCCTAATTTTAAGTAGGATTTCATTTTGGTTACCCTTCCAAAATTAGCTATGTAAGCATTACAGAATTTGTACAACACCTTCTAAACGGAATCGCTTTGTGCAGTTTATTTTAGGTGTCATCTGAGAGGCTTCATTAAAAGTTCTTTCTGGGATGTGTTCAAAAGGAAATTTACCTGCACAGTGTTCACCTTTATTACATGAATATTTTGTTAAGAAAAGTAACCTGGGCTTCAGAGAGAGTGAAGAATGCACAGAGTGCTTGGAAAACACACATGGACTTTTCCTCTGAAAAAAAAAAAGGGAACTAATATTATTATAGTATCTGTTTCCCACAGACTAGTCTAGTAGTGCATTGCCACATTTTTATTGAAGTCATCAACATGAACTTCAAGTAGCATCACTCGTTAACATATCACAAAAATATTTACAGACTGAAGAATGTTAGAGAAGTAGAATATAACAGAAGCAAGTCAATCAAAAGAAGTGTGGCCAGCAGGCTGCATCTCTGCTCTGCTCTGGAATACTGTGCCCAACTCTGGAGCTCTCAGCACAGGAAAGCCGTGGACCTGTTGGAGCAGATCCAGAGGAGGGCCACAAAAAATGATTGAAGGCCTGGAATACCTTCCCTGTGAAGAGAGGTTGAGAGCTGGGGTTGTTCAGCTTGGAGAACAGAGGACTCCAAGGAGACTTTATGGCAGCCTTAAGTATTGACTTATAGGGGGCTTATAAGAAAGATGGGAAAAACCTTTTTAACAAGGCCTGTAGCAATCGGACAATGGGTAAAGATTTTAAACTAAAAGAGGAGAGGTTTAGACTAGATATTTTAAAGAAATATTTTATGCTGGAGGTAGTGAAACACTGGAACAGGTTACCCAGAGAGGTGGTAGATGCCCCATACCTGGAAACGTTCAAGGTCAGGTTCAACGGGTCTCAGAGAAACCTGATCTAGTTGAAGATGTCCCTGCTCACTGCAGGGGAGTTGGACTAGGTGACCTTCATGGTCCCTTCCAATCCAAACCATTCTACAATTCTATCACTGATTCTATGGAGCTCTGTTGAAGAGCTGAGTGAGTGGATAATGCTACTCTGTATGTACACAGGATATGTCTTTTACCTGACAGATGCAACTTTGTATGGACTGGGAAACTGAGGAAAGGATGCCTTATTCCTTTTACTCCCAAATAACTCAGAAACAGAACCGTATTACCTGATACAGTCAGTGCTTCTAACCAAAGTACTGCATTGCCTTGAAGTTAAAGCAGAAGAGAGGGGAAAAGAAAGAGCTGAAGATATAATAGCATAGAAGAACAGGAGATTTTCATCTGAAATATGAATAAAAATGTTGAATGAATTGAGTAGAGAGACACAAAGCAGTGTCTTGGATGTATTTGTCTTTCTTGGGGAGAAAATGAGAAAAATGTGTATTGGAATCCCAGAACTCCAGAAATGTTGATTAGTGTCTTGAAGAGCAGGAGTCAGTGGGGCATCCCTGCAACAACCTGTAACTACTCAGGTGCTGTGAACCACTAATTACAACCACCCAGAAAGCAGTATGGAAAAGACTGATTACATGGAGCTTAATGCATCTTTCCTGGGGTTTATTTCTGAGATTATTGTGATACAAATTATTATGAATTACTATTTGTACGGTACTTGGGCAATGTAAATCACTGTTTCTTTATAAGTCCCATGCATTATTAATGTTTCCATCCTCATGAAACTAAACATATTTATTCTACTGGGAAAAATGTGTACTAATTAATAACCAAAATAGAGTTGCATTTCTGTAACAGAACAATGCAGTTGTTCTTTTTGAAGTGAAGCCAGGAAGTAATCCCAGATGGAGCTGAAGTACATGACATGGGGGTCTCAGTATCGGTTATGCTACCATGCTATGTCTGTGTGCAATAGAGACAGAAAGTGCCATTACCACCACCTGTGCATGAAATCCCATTCAGAATGTTTCAGTCATAGGGGTAGGAGGTGTAAATCTGCTGCTTGGGATTGCTTAATAAACATGGTAATTAGTAGCAACAGTTAACTAATTGTTAATCTCTCAGGAGAAACAGGCAGCCTGCCTGCCCGTGTCCCCGAGTGGTGTCTTAAAGCCGGGGAATCTTGCAGCATATTAGAGCTCCTTTACCTCATGCTTTGAAATGGGTGGCTTGTTATTTTTCCTCATATATTTTAAATGGAGTTCTAGCACTACCTTCAAAAATTTCCAACATAGCAATCCAAAATTACCTGTTTGCCAACCCCAACAAAACTTCTGATCCAAGCAGTGTTTTTTCTTCCTGCCTCCTACATTTCCCCAGGGAGAAAAAAGATTCAAACCAAAAAGAAACAAAATTTGAAGGAAATTGACATCCTAAGTGTCAAAAATTTAGATGAGGAGGAAATTTCAGAAAGACCAGTCCAGGCAGAGGTTCAGAGAAGTCCTATACACTGAAAATGACGAAAGCTTTTAAGAGCAACAGAATGAGAGATAGTTCCAGACCATTAAACAAGTTGGTATGAAATTATAATCCTGTCCGAGGTGCACAGGAGGAAGCATTGGTCACCCATGAAACCCATGAAAGGACTTACAACCTCTGGCTCTACCAGTAACAGACTGTCTGCAGAATGGTGCTTCCCAGACCACTCCTGGGGACTTGCTGCAGCCCCTTGAGTCCAAGGTAATCTCCTATACCCTCTGATCTTTGTTGCTTCTTAAAAGTCCAAATTTTATGAATGCATAGTAAATCTAAATTCTTGCCAGTATTCTTGTAACAGATGGGTTTACTACTACAAGAAAATTTTGCAGTAACGACTGACATGATACGTAGAAAGCTGGACCTTTGCCATGAAGGAATTAAAGGAAATAGCACTTTGTGAGAATATCACTGGGGCTTTCACTTGACTACCTTCAAATTTTTAGCAAAACACAGATTTATTTCTGAATTAATAAATCACAAAATGCTGGTTGAAATAAAGAAACACAGTAATATTAGCTAGAATTAAATGCTTTCTTTTTTTTTGGCAGTCTCTAAACATTTCTTCCTTAAATTTTGCACAGGCACACACAAGCCCATCAATGAGCACAATTGTGCTCCTCCACAACTTGGCTTTTTAGTCCACAGCCACTCCCACTGCTCTACTAATCTCTTCACAGCAGCTTCTAGTGCCCTTGGTACTACATTCCTCCTAGGGTGCTGTCAGCTTTAGCAGTCCAGACATCTCTGTTTGAAAGTGTTGTGTTTCTCTAAATATCCTTCAGCACTTCTGTGAGGTATTCCGGTGTTTTTGGAATCTCTGTATTCATGTCATACAAAAAATGCAACTACTTACGAATACACTTACAAGCAGGAAGATGTATAACATTGAGAAACAATAAAATTGAAAATGCAGTCTATAATGTTAACTACATTTTCTCAACCAGCTTATTTAGATTATTTCTAACTTGCTAACACTAAGCAATGGAATGGACTAACATTAAGTTTAAATTTGGCAAGCATTTAGAGGTACAGAGGACTAAAATCATCATCCCAGAACGTTCAATACATTTTGATATGTTGAATCTAGTTCTAATTACATGGCAGGGATATTTGTAGTCTGCAGAATTCAGGGCAGCATACAGAAAATTCAGCTGTCTTTATGACAACTACTTTAGGTGCCAAAAATAGATTCTCTATGGCAACATAGGTCTCCATTTAGGTTAATTTGCACTTTACCCAGGCAGTCCTTGATGCATTAGGATCACTCTGCCTGATGCAGCAGTTACATAAAAAAAAAACAAAAAAACCCCACAAACTTGAAATCTGCAGTCCCAGGAATGAGGAAATATGGCCAGGTAGAGCTAGGACAAAATGCATATTAAGGAGTCCTGAGTAGGCAGGACTTTGCCTCTAAAGAAATGGAGGCATGGGCTACTGGTCGGGAGCCACTCTCTCTTATACTCATCAATAGGAGCCACCGACTACAGCCTATCTCCAGCAGTGGCAGCCTGCCTGCTTTCTGGGGCACTTTGCCTTTGCAAAGTAAGGTAATAAAGGCACACAGCCTATGATACTGCCCTTCTTGCTCAGCATACCTTCTGGTTCCTGATCCATCACCTGCATTTATTTTAACGCATTCCAGGTTCTATTGTACTCCACCACAGTCTGACCATCATATAGTCTTATCCAAAGTCTGACTTGGTTCATTCAGCACCAGACATTGCTATAGTTATGCCAACCAGCCTCACTGTTAATATATTAGGTGTTTGCATTAAATCATCAAAACAAGCGGACAATAGCCAACTCCCTTGCTGGCAGTTACTTTGGAGACTTCTACTTCTGAGGGGCCATATGGCATGGATAGCGCCTGTCCTTTAGCATGGGCCCTTCTAGGCACCCTGACAGGCTACCTGTACTGATTGCTTCAAGCTCCACTGTACCTATACTCTGATAAGCTGGGAATCTGAGTCTTCAGGGATATCAAAAAAACTAGCACCTTCAATTAACATCATTTTTTTTCAAAGTACTATATATATATGTCTTTTATTTGATTTGTTCTTAGGAGGAATATGACGTCAATGAGTTTTATAGAGTTTATAATTATCTTATCTACCCCTTAGCATCACTGTTTATTTTTCCTATGTTTGAAATTTCTGTTAAAGTATGCATATCATGGTGATCTGATTTTTATCCCACAATAAAACAAAAATCCAGATGACCTGTGGCAAGAATACATCATTACTTATCTTTTCTATTTTTCAGTTTAAGACAGAGATTCTTTAATTGCCTAAAGCACTTTTTTCAGCTTATCTAGATTTAACTGTGCTTTGAAATACAAACCTATGGTTTCTCAGTAATGACTCTTTCACATCTTCTGATAACACTTGGGAAATCAAAACTGGAAAGCATACTTGAATGGCAACTTCAGGTCATGTGCCCATGAAGCAGAATTGTTAGCTAGGGCTTCAGGAAGTATGAATGGCCCAGAAAGACAGAGGAGCTGCTCCATGTTGTAAATTGCACTTGGAGGACAAGAAAGTAGGAAATGGCATAACATGCTTATTCAAGGGTAAATCATTTGATAAGAAGGAGACTGTAGGAAGGAGAAGCAGCAAAGTTTAATACAAAAGTTATGAAGGGATAGAAAATTTTAAGATTTTGTTTGCAACAGATCAACAGATCACAAGGTATCTCTGACAAAGGAGATTTTTATTCTTCATTCGTGCTCAGAAAAGGCAAGCAGGCACACTTAATTTGTCCAGGATTGCACAACTAATGACAAAGGCTGAAGAAGAACCCAGCAGAGAATCCATAGCAAAGTCACCAAGTGTGAGGGAGCTAGGGGCAGAATTTTCTGACTCCAGATCTGGAGACTCCATTGTGTCTCTCTCCATTTGTTCAAAAAGTCCTGTTTCCTGTAAACATCAGCTGCTTGTTGAGTAATAGCAAAAAGTAAGCTTGAGATGACTGAGATGTGTTTAAGAGAACATTTAGTGAGGTTTGTAAATGAGTGGAATTCTTCTGAAAATATTTCCAGATATTCTAAGTTCAAGATGTCTCTCCTCAGATAATATATGATGAGTGTTGGTTAAATAAAATGTATATATAAGTACTTAACAGCTCCATATATCCAGCCCTTTAACTTCCATTCATGCCTTGAAAGCAAAAAAGTTTTTCATTTTTAAGTAGAAAAATGGATGGCATCCTTTGTAACTAACTTCATTAAGATTTCCTCATTCTTCCTTTGGGCTTCCTAGTACACTGTATTACACTAAGTTAAGCTTACAGTGCAGCATAGTTGAACAGTCTGTATTTTCATCTGCTTCCCTGGGAACTGTCAAGGTCAATCTACTAATCAGTTCATTTTTCTCAGAGATCCACAAGGGCTGATTATCCCAAGGGCATCACTAATAAATTTTCAGGGTTGAAATAGAAGACAGTTAAGCTTGATCCTAATTAAAGCTGGAGACTTTAATTCCCAGAAGTCCACAAAAGTGTCAGTTTTAGTGTTAGAATGTGTATTGCACCACCTATTTCTTTTCCCTTTTACCATTTCAGAAATTTCTTTCGGAATCAAATTGCTAGACATCTTCTCTGTGCAGTTTAATGGTCTGAGACACATTTGATTAGCTTTAAAAATCTCTGCTACTATTTCAAAGGTCATTAGACCCCTTACATATCTTTTTCTTCATTTGTGAGCATCCAGCAAACTCCACATCTTAGAGCATTCACAATACACACAGCCTTCTTCCTCTTGCAGCTTCCTCCTTCCTAGAAGATCTCAGAGGGCATGAATGAGTTTGGAAGATCAGAGAATTTTTCCTCAGCCAAACAAAGCCAGCTATCCCTAACACATCCACAAAATTCACTGAAGACCTCTTCTAAACCCTGTAAAATCAGTGGAAATACTGCCACCTATTTAAATGGACTTCAGATCACACCTTACAAAAACATGAAAAATTGAAGTCGTGCGTGTTCATATTTTCAGGTACCTTTTACCTTATGGAGCTCCTGCCATTCCTCACTTACCCCCAGATACATAGAATAATTACTTTCCACATACCTCAGGAAGTATTAATAGCTCATTAACTTGCTATTTCCAGATCTATACGCAGGGTGCTGCATCACCCTCTGTGTCACTGACATTTGATGTCCCGCTACTTGCTTTTCTTGATAGGGCCAGGATCTCTGAAGGACAAAGGATTGCAAGTAATGTGCTGCACCCATTAAAATTAATTGCATGCAAACATAGAAACCAGCCGCATATTTCAGTCATGAAATATGGATAAGGATTTGCTGAAAACCATTTATATTAAATTACTTTTATGATCGTATTTAACATTTTGGTATTAAATATTTAGTGCCCTTTTGCTTCCCCAATGTGATAAGCCTTCAAGCTCTCATATTTTTGACAGAACTGCAGAAAGTGGATCACTAGTACCTTCAATTAATAGAAAAATAAGGAGAGCCGTGAACACCTGCATGATGCAGCACTAGACCAGGTGCCAGTCAATTTGGATTAGGATAAGGCATACATTCGGTATGAACTGCATCCTTCCTCAGAAGATCTCAAAGGACATCACTAACTTGTATTAAATTACACTCCTCAGCCTACACATAAAGTAACTAATATCTCACTTATCTGTGATTGTAAACCTTAGTCACCAGGTGAACTTCTTCCTGAGTCAGCAGTAGACAGGCACAGTGCCAAGTTCTGCCCACTGCAGATCCACTCTCAGACCTAGAGGAGGGCTGCAGTCTCTGGCTGTGCTTGTGTGTCTGTAGAAGTACATCCATAGTGACTGCCAGCCCAGGGGTTTTGCCAAAAGCTCACAGAGAGAATATACCATCCTTTGGGGCATCAGAGAAATCTGTGGCCCAATGCAGAACATCAAAATTCAGAGACCAGCTCCAGTATCGCCCCTGTGTTACAGTCAAGAAAAAAATGGTGCTTCACCAGCAGCACCATTTAGCTTAACTGGGAGTATTTACTACAGCATATTCAGGATTGGGGAACCTTCTTGAAAAAAAAAAAACAACCAACTTTTCCCTCGTTCCTTTTTTCCTTTATGTTCCACAGTAATTCAAAGGAAAAAAAAAAGCATCAAAAGCAATTCTGTATCTTAATTCCACTTTACTTCCCAATTTGAGCAAACTTGGTGTTGACTTGAACACCTTGGTTAGTTCACATGGGAGCTCTCTTGTGTACCAGCTGTCTCTGATAATATGATGATCAAAACCAATAGCTCACATTACATTTCAATAACAGCAAAAGACATGTTTCAGCTACTCATGAGGAAAGGACTAGAGTGGGATCAACATTTGAAATATTGGCCTCTGAACAGCCTAGGGTGATAATATGATACACAGAAAAACATCCAGCTGCTGGTTGTGAACAGAATTTCAAATGAAAGACCATGAAAATAAACCCCAGTTTATCACTGGCAGTATCAAATATTACAGAAGGCACATTCACGGTGCCAAAACTGCTCAGTCCAGGGGATGCAGAGGGATTAGCTACAGGAATATTAACTGACTGGGGAAGCTGATGGTACTTGCCCTCTTGCTAAAGAACTGTATTTGACTGGATGGCTGAAAAGATGGAAAGAGCAGTTTAACCATGCCTGTGGCAACTATTTCATTCATGGGCAACTATTTCATTCATGGGCAACTATTTCATTCATGGGCATCTATGCTTAGTTCACATTCAATTTCACTTAAATGAGAAACTACTGTACAGTGTTGAAATACTGAATTAATATTTATAGGTGTTTACTTAGCATTAACAGCAAGCAACTCTGTATAGTATATGCCATGTGAATATATCTGGGATTGCAAAATTAGAGGTGAAATCAGATTCAGCCCAGGCAAAGGCAGCTCAGGATAGCATCTATGGTTTTGTGGGTTTGAGTCAAGCAAAGACAGAATGCCTCCAACAATACCGCACAAGCAGACTGAAAACTGACCTTCAATCTCAAAGAGAAGTCACCTCCATTGCTTGAATCAGAATAATTAGTACCTCACCCATGTACTCACACTAAAATGAACCATCAGGTTACTTCCTCTTCTCTCCAAAGGTAAGGAAAATCTGGGTATAGCTCTAATGTTTCTTCGTTTGCTCAAGTGCTTCAAGGAGAGTTTAGACTACACATAACGATTAGTCACTGTCAAACAATAATAATAGGAGCAGCTCTGTTTCTCTTTCCTTATTCAACCAAAGCTCATGGATGAAAAATAGGTGCTTGAAGTTGAATTCAAGCAAGTTATGCCAACTGGCAGAGTGCGCTGCTCATGGAGTTCGCAGTTATGGTGCAGTCACCTTAGGCTACTGATATAAAAGCCCATTTGGTCAATGCTATGCATAGATAAAAAGAGTTCCTCAGTCGCTGATGGCAAACTCTTACAGTGCTTTGTAGGAAAATCTAGCTCATGAAGACAGCTACAGTACATTAGCTCAGCTACAGAAGTTATGGCAAATGCACCTACCAGTCTTCAGCTTTGTACATGAGCTTCCCAGAGGACATAAAATTAAGTTCTTAGTCTCGGTCTCTATCCTCAACATGTTCAATGGCTTGAGGCCAAAATAAGCTAGAAGCTTTAAATTACTTGCCAGCTTCATAATGGAAATCTCCTACAAATTTTTTTTCACAATAGATGAAGAAATGGAGAAGCAGGCATAAAACCCACTTCTTTAATATTGGCAGGTGCCAACTCATACAAACTCTCTCTTCTTCCTGACACTCTTTGTCTCCAACACACAAGAAAGGCATCTCATATGAAATTATTTCATGCCCCATGTAAGCCTGATGCAGCATATGTTGTGCTGTGAATGAGACTCCATAAGAAAAGGTATGCCACTGCATCACCAAAGAGTACACTGGGAAGTATAAAAGGACGGCTAAGCTTTCAGGGACAAGTTTGGTCACATCTACATTTCTTGCTGGGGCTAAGACCCTGTTATCCAAGCTGTCCTACTCGTATTGTCAGATGGTGTAATGACTAAGAGTGAAAAAGTGAGTGAACACAACACAGAAATCAACTAGTTTGGGCTTGAGTGCCACCAAGGCCCCTGAGATAATATAAAAACACAACCTTTCTTAATACATCATTTAATGTTCTTTGACCAGTGGATTTCACTTAATGTTCTTCCTGTTTTGTCTCAAGTTTTTCTCAAAAAAAATTACCCACGACTGTCATCTGAAAAGCCAGTTCTTACTGAATTCTGTGGAGGCAAGACCAGATCCTATGTGAGAATGATGATCCATCAAGCCTGTCAACCTGCTCCTAATGACCTTGACCCAATCCATAAAATTATTACTGTCTTCTGCTTAAAGAGGTACCTCTTCAAGAATCACTGTGCACAGGATAGAGAGCTGTAAAACCCCTGTTTTTTTCAAAATTATCTTTGAGCATACAAACTCTGCATGCTGCTGGTGGGCTGGATCAGAGCCTCCTGTTCATCCTGGCCTCCGTCCTCTCTGTTTTACTTCGTAACTTCTCTGAGGTATATCAGTGCATTGGTAGAGCAGAGAGCAGAAAATGCCCTAGGGCTTAGAGGTCTACAAATTCTTATCACAGAAACAGTGGGTAATAATTATGCCTCTGCAATTATTGGGGCAACTGAGTCCAGAGTGATTTATTCATAGAGGAAAAAGGTAGTACTTCACCTAACCATGTAAAATTTTGCATCATAGAGATAGCACATTAAAAATATTTAGGAGAAGCTGTTTGTACAAAATCATAACATATCATGAGCATCTTCTTTCCATCCAGCAGTGTGTGCCTAGGTGTTGACCTACCTTCCAGCTTGCTACAGGTAAGGCATCACAATCCTCATGCCCTAGGCCTCATCCTCAGAACCTTTCATGTTATGGCCAACTGTTCTGATCAGGCTCTGACAGATCCTAGCAACTTTGTTACTCTGTTACTGCATGTTATTTCCTCACTGGATGAGTACAAGGGTCCTGTAATTCCCCAGTTCTAGGCTGCTAATGCCCAACCTGAAATAGAGAGCAAATGATACAGTTTATGCCCAGCACTTGCAAAGGCACAACCTTTGCTTGTAACATAGCAAGCAACTTTGGCTGTAATTGGCGTGCCTTGGCAGAGTAAACACCAGCCATTGGAGGTCAGGGACACTTTGCCTACCACTACATATAGATGCTCACTTGGTACAAGTACATATTGCACTTGTCTCGTGCTTTGTAGCAATCAGCCCTTTGCTTGAATTTAGGTGAAATTGTCTGAAAAAGGAACGAAGATCCATGGTGTGGGAGCAGCAGCTTAAGAAGTGGTTTTGTTCTCTGCCCAAACAGCCCTAAAAGGCAAAAAAAAAAAGCCAATCTGATGCTGACAAAGTATTTCAAATCTGTGAGTGCACAGACTGTATGGAAGTGACAATCAGATGATGCCCCAATCATCTTTTCTCATTGGAAAAAGGTTTAATGCACAGTCATTCTCTAGGAGATAAAGCTATTCTAGGGTAAAAGGTTTTGTTTGAGGGCTTCAGGGGGTACTGAACAAGTCAAAACCTATTTTTAAGAAATGGTTCATAACATGTGTTTGTATTAGAAATTTCTAGCAGAAAATGAAGCATATTAGGAAGGCTGGAGGCATTAAAAGTATAGACGTGAGTTTAAACCTCAGTTCAGAGAATAAAGCAAACCTTTGAAGAGTTTCTTACATGATATAATTCTGTATTTTCATTAAATCTAACCCCTAAATCATATTGGTTATCCCAGAAATGGATAAGAAAGAAAGAATATTAATTCTCAAAATAAAATTATGTTTTCTAGTCAGCCTACAAAACTTTCAGGCCATAATGTTCTGAATACTACCTTTTTTTCTAGAATAACTCATAAATTGACTTGATTATCCTTAATGACTATTTCCCAAGACAGTCTCACCAAATGAGGGCCTTCTAAAACTGGTTCTTCTGTTGACACTGACAAGGTGTTACTGAACTGCTGCGATCTCCAGCAAGCTCATCTAGTTGTCACTGTGAGACCCTCTCCAATGTATGGCAAAGGAATAGGTGCCAACATACATTTTTATCTGTCTGAGGGAAGAGCCATGCTGCTATAGGCATAGCTGTGGATGGAGCATATAGCAGGGATGGGCGTGTTGTAATTGATTTAATACTGTATTTTGATGGGCAGAAATATATTCCAGTCTAAAAATGTCCTTGGCAGAACCTCAGCCTGCAATGTTGGTCCTCCCTTCCATCCCCCTGCAACTCAAATGCCTGTGGTGTTCTCTCCAGTGTTACTCTAATGCCAAAATGTTTGCTTGTATCACAGAGATTCTAAGGATACAAACAAGTGTGTGTGTGCGCGTCCGTAAGGACTTTTTGAATACCTCCCCAACCATCAGTGAAAAGGCATCAGGAAGGGAAGGATTCAGATTGTCTATGAGGTCTGATGAATCATCTTCAAAGAAAAAAGTACCTGCCAGAAATTCTCTTCTTTAACACTCAACAGACAACTCCTTCCCATCCCATATCAGTAAAATGTGCTCATACTGAAACTTTGCAGAATAGCAGCTGCTCGTTTTACAGATTTAATAAATTAAAGGCTAGATTCAATGGGCTGTGGGTCTGCTAATGCCAGACACAAATTACTCCAAAAGCATATACTAGATCCCGGCTTCTCTGTGATCTTTGTTTTCCAAGACTGCAGGTCAAGAACTCAAGGTAAATGGTCAGCTATGGCAGTAGTGAAATAAGAGCTCGTCAAATTCAACAGAGAATCTACCACACTTGTGAGTTGAGCTCAATAACATACATTTAATTGTTTATAGCCCAGTTTCGGGGGAAAAAAAACCTGCATTTATTCAACAAAGGACTTGTAATTGTATTATTGATAGTTGATTTTGAAAAAATAGACATTATTGAAGAATTGCCTGAGACTTTCTGATTATCCACTGTTAAGCTGGAGTCTTAGTCGTATAAGTCAAGGTGAAGTATTAATGGCCTCCATCCAAGGAAGCTCTCAATCACATCCCCAATTTTGGTATTGCAGCTGTTCCCTTCGGAATCTGTTGCACAGCTCAAATGCTTAAAGATAGACATATGTCAAAGTAATTTCCTGCCTAAATCCTTCAATTGAAGAAAGCTGAATATAAGTTGAAAGTGATCCAGACCAGTCAAAAACGGGGACAAATAAATGCAATTGCAAAGTGTTTCTGGTTAAGGAAGAAAGTAGAGAAAGGCTAAAGGGATTCAAGACAAAGCTCTAATGTAGACATTAGATGTTGTACGTGAATTGCAAAGCTGAGTAAAAATACAGCAAAAGGACAGCTTTCCCCAAACACTTGGACATAATATTGCTCTGAAGAAATTAATTGAATTAAATTAATAAGAATATGAAAGTCCCCATGAACATACATGCAAATGCAATTATTTTGTGTTTAACTGATAGGAGAAATTTGTATGTGAAATCAGCAAAGAGAAGAACTATTGCAAAACAAATAGCATGGGAAGGTGCTAATGGCACAGTCAATGCGGCAAAGATCCTGTTTTCTGTCTATGACTCAAGGAATGAAATAGAAAAGTTAAGAGCTCACACCATGAGCTTCCAGCAGCATGACTGTTCATGTGCAACAAAAGGACTAAATAAATAAAAGGAAATTAGGAGAAAAAAAGTTTCATCAGCAATTTTTAACCGTGTTTTCTAAAGAAAGAACCTCTCATGGAGCTTTAGCTCCACTTGCTGGCTGTAAAGTCTTTATATATACTCAAAGAACAGTCTCAAATAATTTGTATTGCCTTCAGTCTGATCTCCCTTACTATCAGGCTGAACTACTCTCGTGCAGTATAAATCAGAGACGCGGTAGTCAGTAGAAGTCAGCAAGGTCCATGTGACTGGTCACACCAGCATTCATCACATTCATGGTGCTCTGAGCTTCCCTAGGTTGCCAACTGAGTCCACACCTGGCAAGGCAAAATGGCATACCTGGGTACGGAATATAGCAAAGGCAAGGCAGGGTGAATGCAACTGTGGTCCCTGAAGCAGTGAGATCACATACAAGTTCTCATACAGTTGGAAGACATGAGCATTTATCTGCATGTAGCAGTGGCCCTACTACCTCAGCACACCAATGTCTTTTTAAATGTACTACAAAGGGTGCAGGCACCATATCACAGAGTAGCAATGAAGACACTTCTGTGTTTATCTGGCTTGGCTCCTCCTCAGCATCACAACAGAATTTGCAGATTGAATTATCTTAATGCTCCTCACTCTTACCATGGAGCACTTATGTAGCATGTCAGCACAGACACGTAGGAAGAACCAGGAATGCCAGACATAAGATGAGCCTCAGTGGCCAAAAGTGAGTAAGGAAATTGCTGGAAGTCACTGAGTTAACCATGCACTAATGCCATAGGTGGAATCTTGGTAGAAATAAGTACATCAGTGTGGATCAGAGAAGAGCAGAGTAGCCTGAACTTACACTAGCAATATTCAAAAGACCCCAGCAGTCACCCATTCAAACACAGGGAAGCCTAGATGATCCAAAGACCTAGAGAGGAGCTCACCAGCAGAAAGAAGACAAATCCCTTTCAAAATAGTGAGAACTGCACATGCTGCCAGTGATCCACATAAGGGTATTTCATTACCCTAATTAAGCCCAAAGAGAAAATGGCAAAAATTCCTTTACAGAGCCAGAAAGCAATAAAAGGTAGGCTCAGAAAGCCATGAGACAGCTGTCTGCCAAAAAAAATAAACCCTCATGGCACCTGTAACATCAAACAGATAGAAACGATGTGTTTACTCAGCCTCCTGTTCTTCAATACTGTGTATTCTGGACATGCAAATAGCTTTATAGTTGCCAGTTTTCACAAACTTTCTGACTTTCAGCAGGGTGAAACAGGTTGGGGATTTCCCTACAGAATTCCTAGCCATGCCCCAGTTCTTGTGGGAGGAACTGCAGTCACATACTTCGCCCAGATGCCTGATCTGACAGGCTGTGGCAGTACATGCAGCCAATGGGTAAGGCAGAAGCACAAGTGGTAGAAAACACTTTTGCTGTGATCACTCTGAGTCTGCAGGGAGTCCAGGATACCTCTTGACCTGCCCATCTGACATAAGAAACGTTGCACCACAGCTATAGTAGCAAAGCAGTCATGTTTAGGTCAGAGTTAATGGAACGCAATGTGACCTTACTTCTACTAATTTTTCTAGCATAGAAAAACCCAAAGGCATAATACAAAGTAAAATGCATTAATAGGGACTACCTTAGAAAGGTTACCTCTTCATTTAATTATGCATTTCAGTTATTGCTCAATTAACATACCTCATACATTTTCATCCCTCTATTACACCTGCAGCATCTTTAGACCTGGAGCTGTATTGCTCTTTGCCAGGCATTTACTGTTATCTGCTTAGATAGGTAAATCATATTCTTTAGTACACACTGTCAGCATGTACCCTTTTAAAGCAGAGGATGCGGTCTTTTATGAGGAGGTATGCCAGGTATGTCATACAGTGAGAGCCCTTGATTCTCCTCAGCAGTCTCTCTGCACTATGGTTGTAGGTAGGCCAGGCTGTGTGCAGATTCAGGACTCAAGTTGATAGCACAAGATCCACATCTCTAAAGTCTCCTGCTCATCAGGAGCTTTTTTTCTCTATACACCTAGTAGCACTCTGCCTTCTCTATCATGTTCGTGAATAAGACGTCCAGTACAATGGTTCAGAAGTTTAGAAAGAGGGATAAGGAATTTCACAAGCAGGCTGTCTCTATAATAGATCAAATTATCTCTGAGCACACAGTGAGGATTTTTATTCAATTATAGAATGGAATGTAATCACGACTCTTTTGCCCCATACATTAGAACACGTGCATGCAAAGAACTCCCCAGGAACAGGTCCAGAGAGAATTAGCTACAGCTCATACAGAGCTTCTTGCTAAGCTGATCATGCTGCATCCAGGACAAAAGTTAATATCTCCAGGCAGAGCTATTGCCCTACCTATATATAGCAGCACACTTAGGGTCATGTAGAGACCTCAGTCCGTGCTCCAGTGTAATGTAGATTAGCCTTCTGCTGCTTGTGATCTCAACGAAAAGCATTTGTAAGCATGGCAAGTGAGTCACAGTTTTTGTCCAAAGCGAACCCTGGAAGCATAGGCTATTTTAAGTGCATGTCTTTTGCCTCTCCAGATTAAACCCATCCATCACTTCTCATTCAAACTTCACCAGTTCTTACACAGTACAACTCTTGCCCTGCTTGTCGCTGTAAGTGACCGAACCTTAACAGTGATGTTACAGAGCAGATGAACTGGGTTCAAAACAGCAATTCCACTGTATGCTATGTGTCCATCCTTTGGGACACGACCTTCCAAATCCATAGGGAAGAAACTGCACACTGGTGTAAAAGTACTTTGCACAAGCAACTATTGTGTTTAAGCTTACAAAGCTGTTTGACTCGGTAAAGCTGAGATGTTGCTGTTCTGGTGAATGGGAGAGTGAGTTCACATTCACACTCCCATGAGCTCAAGGTCTATGTTTTACTTCATTTTCCAGGATATGGAGCACAGAGGGTTTATGCTAGCTACCTCCACAGGGACAAATCACTTCCAACGAAAGCCAGGAGGAAAGGTGCTATCACAAAAGTCCTTCCACTAGAAATACATTGCCATAAAGGACAAAGGAGAAAAAAACTTTGAAAATGAAGAAAGCTTTGCTTGCCCAGAAACATTTACCTATTTAATATAAAGCCTTAGGAAGGAAATGTAATAATCTACAATAATATCGCTGAACTGCTGTATTATCTAAAATATGTATTAAAAATTCACCCTGCTGTGAGACAAAATATTAGCTTCCTGATCTTTAAAGTAGCCAAGCCCTTCAAGGGATACTTAATATCAAAGCATAGCATATCACACTTCTTTCAGCTGAAAAAGCTCTGTACAAAGTATAAAAGAAAGACAGAATTTCCTTCTATTAAGCATGAAATCTTAAGACGGCCACAGAAATTTTTGATCCTCCCATACCTCTGAAATGGAATAATCACACAGAAAGACAAAAACATCATCAAGAAATTATCCATCAGTTTTCAGTTGGAATATGATTTTTTTTCCTTTTTCCCCCTTCCTTCTCAATATATTCCTTCTGGTATTTCAGATAAAGTTAACAGTGGTGAAAATGCAACTACTAGCCAGAAAAGGCTCAGGAATAAATGGATGTGAGGTTCCCTAGGTGAAAATGAGTGAAATAAATAGATTGTGGGACACATAATTCACAGCTCCTGTGTAATTACTTAGAGTAGATTTTTTTTCTTGTCCAGAAATTGAGTTTAATGCCTTTGTATTCCTTAAGTCCTGCAAAAAGTAGTAAAATGGTGTAGAAGCCCTGAGCTGGCCAAGTGTACAGTTGTTCATTTTAAGTAATAAACCTTGTCTAAAACCAAGTGATCTGTTAAATTTACGGCAAATTCAGATGAGATTGTTCAAGATTAAGAGATTAAAAATCAATATAAAATTTAAATATATTTGAAAATAATTCTTAACAGGTCCTGAGTCTAATATTCTTGAAATGCAGTGGGGGAATAGTAGGTGCACAATCATGTGTCACAATCAACTTCTACTTGCTGAATGTGGGAAGAAAAATGTCTGCTGCATAATAATGGCAGCAGTGTTGGAATTTATCTTTGAGAATAGGTATATATCAAAAGAGTGTTGGAAAAGACCTGCGTCTCATCTTCTCTCCAAAAGATGCACTTACAGGTGGAAATAAGTGCAAGGGACAGACTTCTGAGTCCACCTTCTCCTCACCATGGGATTTACCACCTGCTGTGCCACCCCAGCATCATGAGCAGCACAAGTGCTTTACACACCAGACACATTTGTCCTGTGAAACAAGGTACTACACATAAATAGAAGGGAGGAAATAGAAGTTAGTGCTAATTTTGTGTCAGTTTCTCAAAGTTTCCTCAAAAAGATGATTTATTAAATGATCCTGGTTTTGTCTTAATTCTTATTACTAATGTGGAAAAGATAGTGGGACATAGAGAAAATAATCCATAACAGGGAAAGAAGTCCAGGCATGTAGCTTCACTGTTCTTTCAAAAAAAAATCTTTAAAAACTCTAAGTGTGTTTGGACTTCTAAGAAAGCTTGATATTAGGAAAAAATTTTTCACTGAAAGGGTTATTCGCCAATAGAATGCGCTGCCCAGGGTGGAGTCATTGTCCCTGGAGGTGTTTAAAAACAGATTGGATGAGGCGCTTAGTGCCATGGTTTAAATGACGAGTGGGTGCTAGTGTTGGGTCATAGGTTGGACTAGATGATCTCAGAGGTCTTTCCCAACCTTGTGATGCTGTGATACTGTGAAATGCAACGCCACTATAGAGTAATGGTTTACACTGGCTTATTTTAAGATCTAGATATCTGTAAGTGTTCCCTTGTGTTTAAGGGAGCTTAATGAACACAATATTTAGACACCTGAGGGATCTATAAATCAAAAGCACTTGAGGTAATCCACTAGCATGCATATCAGATGGTCTGTGTTACAAACTGATGGAAACCTTAGAGTAAATTTGCAAACATATCATTGTTTTCACAGACCACCCCTCTCCAGCATGCTACTGAGTGATGTATTCATTAAAACTTGTGATGCAGTGGAGTAAAGGGTTTTATATAGATATAGTTTCAAAGGAGGATTCAAGTACTCTGGTATGAAGGATAAATGGACTATCTTTGTATCCAACTGACAATGCAGTTTGCGGCAGTCTTGTCACAGCCACACTGCAGCACCAGGAGTGGTATCAGCTACATGGAAAACTCTTCTTTCTCAGTTCTTACTTACTCATGCTTACCATTACAGTGTAGCCCTCGCTCCTGCAGGCTGAGGTCTGACAGCCAAAAAAGGGCTATTGGATAAATTTCACTTTTCTCTCTGCTTAAGTGTCAGCTAATTCTTCAGCTATGTCAGCTGGGACATAAGTGATACATAAAGTTTGCAATAGCTCTCTATGAAAGAATAAATTTTGCTCTTTGGTATTGTATAGTTTGCAGTGGCTGATTTTACCATTCATTTCAGAATTTCGTAACAGAAATATCAATACTTGAACTATTAACATCAGCATGAATGAGATATGAATGGTAATGTAGGTATGTGAAAGCACCAGGGAAAAATGTCAGAACAAGGGTCAAAGGTCTGGTTGTGTCAATTGCTATGGAAGACCACATCTTCAAAATTATGCAAATTCAATAATTTGCATAATAAAGGAAGAAAAAATCTTAAACATAAGGTGAAGATGGAGAAGAGTGATGGAGCCATAAAATACTCAGATAAGGAAAAAGTAAAATTCATGAGTTTCACATAGAACAAATACAGGGGCAAGAAAATATATGAAGCTACAGGTCCAAACATTATGGACTTCACATAAAAGCACATGTATTTCTTACGTAATTCATTTTGAACTACAATAACATACCACTGTAGAAAAATTTCAGAATGAGTCTGTACTTATTTACCTCCTTCTTCATAAATAATCCATTTTCTCCATCCCTTTATTACCCACTCTCATTCTAATTTATCAGCATCCTTTCTTTCTGGGATGTCAAGCAGTGGAAGAAATATTCCCAGAGTTCCTTCAGTGTACATCTGCTTCAAAAATTGTGTCTTCTTATCTATTTGGATAGTTGCTATTTGTTGTTTGAGCCTCATAACAAGCATATAAGCATTTTGCAGTACATAGGGCAGAGGGCTTTGTTTGCAGGTCTGATATTTCTTTTTAAAAAAGGTCTCAAAACAAAAGTCAGTTTGTCCTTGCAACTGCTTGAAGCATATTGCATAGCCTCTGGAGCGATGGGTATTTCTTCACTAGAAATATTTCAGCACCAGAGACAGACCTAGGACCACTAATGCTCTTTGCAATATTTGCTCCAATAAGAGTAGCAGGAGACTTTAGCTCCTACTATGGGAGGATTTATGAGTCCTCTCCCGAGCCCTGCTACAACTCGCTGTGAGGTTTTAGGTGAGCTGCTGACACAATCAAAACACATTCTAGACACCTGTCCTAAGAATTTACTCTGATAATAGCCAGACTGCACTGCCTACGATACCACCCAGCTCAGCCTTGTTAGAATAAAACATGTGATGTACAACTTATACCTGTGGCAAGTTTGGAATCACCACTGTTGATCCAAGAAGAGTCTTCCTTTCATTCAAACAGCAGAACATATGTCCTAAATCCAATTTACAGCTGAGTGAAAGGCAAAGAACTATAGGTGGGTTATGCTGAGTGGCTGGCAGGGGCAGTTTCTTATCATGCCTCTTGTGACTGTAATAGCAGGAAACAAGTCTTTCTTGCTTCAGTCTGATCTCATCAGCAGACTAATAGCTAGCTGCCCAGAAGGTGAAGGCAGGAGGAGCACTCTGTTTCCCAGCCACATGCTCACTGGGAGAAAAAAACAGTTGAAGTATGCAGGAACAAATGTGTATCCATTGCATGGTGCAATCCTCAGCCCATTCCTCTGCTGTCTCTGTCTAGAGCTGGAGCAGCTAAAGAATTAGGTCCTCTTAAAACAATCAAGTAACAGAAGACGTTCTCTAAATTTCTTTTAAAGACATAATTGAAGACAAAGTGAGTTTTGCTGCCACATCAAATATTCATATAGGAAAGGAACTACTTAGCCCACTAAATGACACCTTATTCTGGCCCGTGAAGGAGGCTGCTTACCAACTTAAAGCAAGAATAGAAGGAAAGCGATGGGTTAGGAACAAGATGGAGCATAAAGGGAAAAGCAGAAGACATTAAATAGAACAACTGCACTCTCTTAAAGCCACTGCCACATAACATAACATACTCAAACTGATCAATTCACCATAATGTCATAACGCTAATGAAGAGACCAGAGAGGAAACTTGGTCATTTCATTATCTGCAGCTACTGCAGTTAATCAAGTTTTGACACTGAGATTTTTCTTTCCTTTTTATTCTGCCCCAGACTAAACCAATGAAGAGAGAGAATGTTCCTGCAAAGCAGCAGGGGCCAAAGGATCAGATGGGGACAGGCCTGTTCCTCAGTAGTCCTGGTACACTCGTCACAACATCATTTCCTGTGCTTTGTCTTGTGCTGTTAAAATTCCTGCAGGCAAGTGAGAGAGGATCTCTTGTAACACAAACACAGCATATGAGCTCTGACTTTTGTCTTTATTTCTATTCCAGGTCCCTGAATCATAGAATATGTGTTAATTCTCAAAGAAAGAAAATATTCCTCAACTGATTCAACAGTCACATTTTTTAAAAAATAACTTACCTGTCTCTTTCAGCAGCTTATAACTTCAATTTCTCTTTAGATTTCTGTATTATTCTTATTATCATTCAAATCAAGGTGGCAGATTTACTGGCACAATAAACTGGACAACAGACAGAGACTCTCACAGAGCATGCATTTCATATCATCATCCCATCATGTCTGAGCTAGACTGACTACATCTTCCCAGAAGTAAAAGTTGTTTTCCTTGCTTTTGTCAGATCTTTTTCAGTGCAAGATTATACACTTATATACATTATAAGTCATACACTACTCCTTTGGAACAGCTCTCATGAGGAAAGCCCACACTGAATACTATGGCATGCTGTCTGCAGTAATTACCCAGCTGGTGCTGTTTCCACATCTCTACAGATTTTTGATGACACAAACAGAATGCTAAATCAAACAGAACTACCTTTGTTTCTGATTTATTTGAAACGCGGTCACTGTGTGGCCTAAACTCACTTGTAGTCAGCTTATCCTATTTTATTCTGGGATATGCATCAAAAGGGAGATAATTTGCCAAATGAAGAGGAATTAAACTGCCAAATGCTATCTGGAGTTTACTCACAGACACATACAACCATATTGCAAACTGTCTCACTGCAATATTTTTCCACTAAAACTAAAAATGGTGCAAGATGCATTATTGTTCATTTCTTCACAGATTACAAGCTTTCTGTGTACTCCAGTGCCTTTGTACTGGTAATATGTGTCCCTCTGTTTTTGAAATGCATGTTGGTACATCAGAACCTGCCTGCTATCTGTCAGCAGTGAAAGTGTTAATGCATCAGATACAATAAAGCTTCACAAAAAAGAGCAGCCCCTCTAGCTAAGACTTATTTCTTGGGAGGCAGATAAAAATTTTCTTATCGTTTTGACTTAACTCCTTTGAGTTCTCTTGCAATCCTGCTGATTTTTTACACCACACCCCAGCACTGGCTGTTGACATGCAATGAGCATCCCTGTGTCCTGCAAACAAAGAGCATTTGCAGGTCTGTAAGTATTTTAGAAACAACTGCGCTTTCAAAGCTGGGCTTGCTCAAATACATAGTCCATCTTGTAATTGACTGTCAGCTTGATTTACAATGGCAGTTGTGATGGGTTTGGAGATTTCAATCCAAAAGGCGCTCTGAAATAAATCAGGGGAAAAGTCAATCCAGTGAGGGCACTCAATTTGTTAATATCATCAAAGAACAGCAAATGGTTTAGGTAACACATCAGCCCTAAATGAAATGCGCTCAGGACAGAAGAAGCCCAGGCAGAGGCAGTTGTAAAACAAATCACAACTGCTGTAGAAATTATAGAAGTAGAAGGAGGAATGAAGGTCAGAAAGGAGAAATAAAAAAAAAATCAGTCTATTCAGAAGTAGAGCAAGGAGTGAGCAAAAATATTTTTCTGAAGCTTTTGACATTTCAAATGCTTTATGTCATTCTTGGAAAAGCTTCATAAGATTCCAAATCATATGTTATGGGCTTGAGTTGGTGGCAATTCCAGTCAACCGCAGTTTGCTTCAGAAACATCATGCCCAGCCATTTAATTTTTGTAGGATCCTGAAACCCTGGTTAAGTATTAGGAAAGGAGGTAAAGGGGAAGAGAAGAAGATGCTGGTGGAGATCTCCATGTTCCTTGGCTGCGCTCTGGAACAACATACCCTCACCTTCACTCCCTAGACTCTGAACACCTTGCATTTTGCATCCATTGCCTTTCCACTATTAAAGTTAATAGAGACATGCCAGATACAGCAAGGTTATCCAAAACTGAGAAGACTAAGAGAAAACCTATTTTGTACCTACTACAGGAGCTTGTCAGCAGAAGGGAAACATCAACACCTTGTCCTCCAGCCATAACTTTGTTAAGTGGTACTCCTGTGCTTAAGCTATATTTCTTCATTTTGGTTGATACACCCAAGATTTTCACTTAACTAGATTCATACATGTGCATTTTTGGTTTTATTCAGATGTAATAAACTGTAAAGCAAAACTGACTTCAAAATCTCACACATATTTTATACAGAAACATATATTTTAAAACATGACAATTTTTTAAAGGGACCCAGTAAGAGACTGTAAGAGACTCTCTTAGGTGACTGTCTCAACCTTGCTGAAACATGAGTCCATAAAACAGGCAGGAGTTTTATGGTTGTGTTGGTATCTGGTATGGAGCTCCCGAAGAGACTGGAGAGGTCATCTTCTGTTTTTGCAAGAGATAACCTAACCCCTCCCATTAAGCACCGAGGCACCAGGAATCTGGACAGAGGGGCCCAGAGACTCCCGAAAGACCTCACCCAACGATGGTACTGGGCATGTGTATCATCGTGGGTGAAAGGGATGGTTAAGCAAACAAAGGAGTTACCCTATAAAACAGCAGAAATGATCAATGTCGAGTTGGAAGTGCTCCTCCACTGAATATCGAAGCAGGACCTGCAGGATGGCAGTGGATCCGTGGTGATAGATATACTCTCTCTCTTTTTCTCTCTTTTTCTCCTTTTTTTTTGCCTCTTGTCTCTTCCGCATAGATTATAATAAACTATATTTTTTGTTTGTCACATTTGACATCATTACTGTCTTAATTTCGCCCCGGGATCATTTTGAACCCTCTCAGATCAGTAACGGATCAAGACAGGCACAAAAAATTAATACATGAATTATGATTTTGATTTTTCATGTAGATCCAGCTGCCTGGTTTAGATTATTACCTGGCCATAGGAATCCTCTGATCTCCTACTTCTGATTCCTGTACTTTGCTGTCAGACTACAAGAACTCAGTAAATCTAACAATTAGCCACACTAGCAAGCAGCTGCTTGGTAATACTAACTCATGCATGCCAGTTTGAACTTGACATTGCTAACTGCAAATGCTGTGGTCTGTCTTCAAGTGTAACATTCCTGTCAGTCAGGCAGGTTTAATTCCTTTGGTAACTAATGCATGCGCAGACAGACATTTGTTTCAAAGTCAAATGTTTCCAAAGTGAGCTACAGAATAAGTCTCCATTTATTAGCACTGCAACAAAGTCACCTCTGTCCTCTTGCCACTGAAGTTCAAAGACTTTTGACTGCCTGATTCCAGTACCTGATTCCATATACATAAGCCAAATAGCCAGTTCGAAGTCCCATTCCTAGTGATCCAATTTGTCTCTTTCTTCATATAGCTAAGACACTGTTCTTCACTCCTTGAGAAGTTTTAATTATTTCTGGATTTAAAACACATTTTGATGGTAGGGAAATTACGTCTATACTATTTTCAGTGATAGTATTTTAAAAATATCTTCTTTTTCCAGCTAAAAAGGAGCATATTTTCTAAAGAATACCATCCTGTTCCAATTTCTTTTGAAAAATATTTTATCTTAGAAAATCAGAAGAAAACATAAACACTATATGAAAATACGTTTCAGACAATCTGATATAAAACAGATAGCGCTTTCTGTCAATCCTAGTTGTTATACTTTACTTCAACTTCACTCCTGTTTTCCCCATCTTCAGAGCTTAAAGTAAGTTCATTCAAGACACATCATCATTCTCCTTCCATGACTTCCTATCTTCTTGGCCTCGTCATTGAAAACTCTCTTACCTTTCTATTCATATGCATCTCCTAATCATATCGACACCTTTTTCCTGTTTCCCACTACTACCAGAGAGTCTACCACAATTTCTCCAAATATATGAACTATGACTGTGCTCCCCGCTACATTAAATCAGATCCATTAACCATTTTATTATGATTCCATTGACTTAATTAATTTAATTTTGTCTTTGGATATTATTACTTACCTGCTAAAAACCTACGGGACTTCATTAAAATTGGGGAGGGCTGACCCTCTCCCAGAAGAGAATGTAGAACAACAATACTAATTAAAAAAGAGATAGATCCCAAAGTCTGAACAACATTCCTCATGAGAAAAATGATCACAAAATTCCACCTGTTCATGTTCCCCCAGGATCTGGGTTTATTTTTTTGGCTGGCTGTAGCCCTCTGGGGAGCAATGGCTGAGGTCTCTGTCTGGGGGAACAGACTAACTGCTGCAGCTGCATAATACTGCTGAGATAAATCATTTAGCAAATTTCCATATGCAAATGGCTTTATTAAATTCATTTAAATAGACCCAGAGATGCTGAGGTTCAAAATCTCCAGAGAGTTAAAAATTAACCCAAGATAAATTTGGGATTTGACAACAGCAGTCTTTAGGGCGCTATTACAGAATGAGACAATTCAAAGGAGATTCAAACATGGCATTTTGGGATGGTAAAGAAACAATGGAAATAAAATATAAAGGAAAAGAATAGGGAAGAGGATCTGGCTAAAACAGAAGGTTCTCAAAGTATTGAAAGCTTTTGAAATCAACCCAAAATAAGTATACACCAAATATGAGATCATCAGTGTGTTGTGATCAGAAAGCTGACCTAAACTAGATTAAAACATGAAGAAGTATATGCTCCTTCATGATATAATCTAGCAGTTTAATCAAAGCAGTTGTTCTCTGAAACAAAATAAAAAAATTTAAAAAAAAAGAGGACCTTAAAAAAAGAAAAAAATTGAGAAAGAATAAAAGGATAAAATACTAAATGGCTGGAGTTCCCTGAAAGATGAGATACAGCAAGAGAAAGTCTCTCTGGGAAAGTTTTCTTCCCAGGTTTCTGAAGCTTCACTGTTTTTTAACATGGAACACTCATCTCCAAGAAACTCTGCTCCTCAGACTGAAATCCCCAGCCTGGCTAGCAAAGCACAGTTGTTTGGAAAGTAAGTTTCACTCTGATTCGGAAAAAAAAGTGGCAATTGCTTCTACTCTGTCCATGCTCTGTTCAAAAATGCAAAGACAATGTCTTAGACTGGGAAAAGCTCCAGTGAAACAGTGAAGTATTTCAAAGGATAGCAAGGAAAGAAAACGCAAGGAGGAAGCGATGGCCTAAGGTAGCTTTCCAGAGAGTACTGAAGGCCTTTGAAATAAACTTGGAAAGAACATTCACCAAGGTTGGTAGCATTCATATGCCAAGATCTCTATAGATAAATTCAGCCTTTGAGATTTGTATCTCCTTTGGATCTATCTGTTTCTTGACTGCTACATCGAAGTCCTACTTAAATCTGATACTTTACATGATGAAAGGAAGATGAAAAGAGAGATACAAACTAAGGCATATGCTCAATAGAAGGTTCCTGTAAAGATAAAGAAGGGAGCACTGAGGGCCAGAGACGGCCTCAGTGTTCAGGAACAAATTCAGAATTATGCTATTGGCATCAGAATGCCTATTCCAGTCTTTGTTGCTATAACTGAGGGCAGAATCCAGCTTTATTTAGCAGTGGTCAAAATTTCTTTCATCATATATGTGTGTGCTAGTCCTGAGGGGTCCCACATCTTCAGAGAGTGAGAGTCTTTACTTACACCACAGGATTCCTGGGTTTGGAAGATAAAAGCAAAAATAATCTAAAGTTTCTGAAGCATTAATGTTCATACACTACTACTCTATAGGAGTCATTGTTTTCCAGCTGAGGTCGGACTTCCTCTTTCATAAATAACTGTGAGCCGGCAACCTTTTTCTCATCTTCTGCTCAAACTCACTTCTGCTAATCTGTGCCAAGTACAGCACGAAACCCAAAATGAGAGGGCAGTGCTGGGAACAGACTACCAAAGCAAAGTTCTCCTGTGGAGGCTTTGAAAGTAAGCACAAAAAAAATGGTCAAGTAATAAATGTTACAAGGTTGTGTCTCCAGCAAGTGAAGGAATATGGCCAGGATGAACTGGATATACCACTCCAGAGTCTGATTCACTCTAAAACCCCTGATAGAATTTGGAGTTTCACAGCGGCCAAGTTGTTCCCAGTAGCACTCACTCTGTCAGAATGTATGTGTTGTTCTGTTACACCGTTGTCTATGGGAGCTGTATTGAGCTGGTTTGAACTAGCTTTCCCAAGCTCTCCAACCACTCAGTCTGCCTCTCTCCCAAAACTTTCCCCCTTTCAAAGGAAAAAAAACATAGAAAAACTGAAATCACACACTATATATATATTTCTGTATTTTTCTAAATACAAAGAACTACACCACAAGGATATCATGCAAAACTCCCAAGAAAGGGAAAAAGGAAAAGGGAAAATGGGAAAAAATGACAAAAAGGAACTATATAACACCTAGTATACAACTATCACACCCAGTAACTAAGAAAGTAAAGAACTAGCAAAATCTCACCACTTCCCTTGAGGAAAGCAGAACAGCTAAATCCGACCCAGGACTGTCCCCCAACACATGGGCAGACAACGGCAGCTACCAGAGGCCTCAGCTCCAGACAGGACCAGCAGCAAGGAGCCTCCTGCTCACCAGCTTGCCAGAAGAAGAAGAGAGCGTACTCTCTTATCTACACCTTATTTATATGTCGTGTTACGTTAAAGGAATATATGGAATGCTTCAGTGGATCCTGACCTCTGCTGTTAAGGAAGACCTGTGAAGGCCACTTTTTTTTAAGGAAGATCTGAAAAATCCAAAAGTCAATCCACTACCTGGAGCATCCTCTGGGTAGCAAGCTGTTGGAGAGAGCAGGGAAAGACACATGTATCTACCATTGGAAACAATTTAGCAGATGCTTGTTTGATTTTGGAGCTAGCATGAGGGGTTTGGGGAGTATTTTTTTTTGCCTAGTTGTTGAAAACCTTCTTATTCCTCTAAGAGACTGGAGCTTATTCAGCTCTTGTGAAAATCCATTGAATCATGGTAGGGATAAATTTGTCCCACAAAACTTAAAAGTAAGCAGTCAAAGCATTCTGACATGTAAGGAATCACACCTACTCCTAAAAAATTTCTTGGTGTAGAGCGTATTCTTCTCACCCACACAACTAGCAAGCTATGCTAGCTGGTATGGTGTAGGAAGCTGAACAATACCTCTGCATTTTCTCCCTCTCAGCTTGCTTTTTTCCAGTCACTATCCCACACAACTGAACGAAGGCTGCCTGCTGAGCACTGCTTAGCCCTTCCCAGACATGGAAAACAGGCAGGCAATATCCTGTTCTTCCCCTGACGCTTCCTTCAGCCCTGGCCACTTGCCTGAACACCACCGGACTGAAACTTACCCCTAAGCTGTAAAATCTTGGAGGTCTTCCCTGCTGACAGAGGATATGGAAATATAATGTGAATCTTAACGGCCTCCTATTGTCAGTATCTGGGATTGTTCTTGCCTGCCCACAAGCATTATTGGAGGTCAGTAAAATGACTCTGACATTTATGTGTTGTTTGCAGAAGAAAAGGCGTAGGTTAAAGACTTACATTGGAGGCTGAGTCTGCATTTTATCAGGAGCTATTTGAAGTGCCCTATTTGAATAATCAGACTAGATTTAGCAAGGAGTTCAGCGGGGTCAAAGGAATTTTATTTCATATAGTCCCTACTTAAGGAACAGGATTGCTTTACTTGAAATTGCTCTTGAGCTGTTTCTCAGCAGAATACACATGGATTTTATGCAACTTGTCACCATCTTCTCTCCTAAAAACCCTTTAGCTGATGTCTCAAAATTTCAGCCTTTGAGAATGCATTATTTGACCTTTACAAAATGACTTCTTTGATGTATCAGGATACATACAGAAACCTGGTAATTGCAAAAAGACCCAAAGCAACAGTATAAATAAGCCCAAAAGCCAGAGCTTTCTTCGGCATATAAATACAAACTACAAAATTTCCAGGGAGAAGTTCCCATATTTATATGCCACCCAAGAAGTCCAGAGAACAGCAGCCTTTACAAAATCACCAATATTGAAGATAACTGCCTTTTTGGACTGTCAATGGAGAGCAGGGCAATCAGGTCAAAACAAGAAAAAAAGCAGGCAAAAAAGTCTGCCATTGAGAAATCACATTTGTTTTATCCCTCCTCCTCAAATTCCCGGAGTGCAGGAACTAGGATCTAATACCTAGGTTCTCTGCTCCAGTGCTCACAAGCTCGCTGAAAGTAACAGCTGGGGTATTACCAATGGCCTGTAAAAGTCTTAACCAGCATGAGGCTTAAAAGATTAAGTTGTCACTGAGAACAGACTTATTCTCCTGATTCAGCAGTACTCACTCTATGTGCCTTAAAGTGCTTATAAATTTCATCATTCAGAGTCTTCATGGATGATGGATGGAGATGACAAAGCTGTGACAGTAGGTGGGGAGGGTGCAGTATTTCATTTCCTTTTTTATACCTTAGTTAAACAAATAGAAGCCAAATAACTCCCTCTAAATTCCCCCATCTCTACAAGTTAATGGTGGTTACAAGATGTAACATTCAATGGTTTGTAATGTGACTCAAAAAAGGAAGCCTACAGAGGGTGGAAGCAAGGGCAGGTAGCCTAGAAGGAATGCAGAGAAATTGTCTGAGCTGCCAGGGATCAGATAGAATTAAATCTGGTCAAGGACATCAAGAACAACAAGAAAAGTTTTGATAGGTACATCAGTGATGAAAGGAAGAGTAGGCATTATGTGGGCCCTCTCTGGAAGGAAACAGGAGACCTGGTTACCCAGAATATGGAGAAGACTGAGGTACTTATCAACTTCTTTGCCTTCACCAGCAAGGGCTCAAGTCACACAGCTGAAGCCACAGAAGGCAAAGACAGAGACTGGGAGAACAAAGAACCACCCACTGTAGGAAAAGACAGATGTGAGACCATCTAAGGAACTTGAAGGTGCACAAGTCCATAGGACCTGATGAGATGTATCTGCAGGTCCTTAGGGAACTGGCAGATAAAGTTGCTAAGCCATTATTCATCATTTCTGAGAAGTCATGGCAGTCTGATGAAATTCCCACTGACCAGAAACATGACACCCGTTTTAAAAAAAAAGAAAAGAAAAAAAAGGAAGACCCAGGAAACTACAGTCTGGATAGTCTCACCTCTGTGGCTAGTAAGATCATGGAGCAGTTGCTCTTGAAAATACTGCTGAGGCACATGGAAAATAAGGAGTGATTGGTGAGAGCAAATATGGCTTCAATAAGGGGAAATTGTGCCTGATGAACTTGGTGGCCTTCTACAGTGGGGCTACAGTGTTTGTGGGTAAGTAACTGACATCACCTACCTGGACTTGTGCAAAGCATTTGACACTGTCCCACATGACATTCTTGTCTCTAAATTGGAGAGACACAGATTTGACAAATGGACCACTCATGGGATAAGGAATTGCCTGGAGAATCACACTGTAAGGCTTGTGGTCAACGGCTCAATGTCCAAGTGGAGAATGGTGATGAGAGATATTCTGCAGTGGTCAGTATTGGCACTGGTTTTGTTTAAGAACTTTGTCATAGAATAGACAGTAGGATTGAGGGCACCCTCAGCAAGTTTGCTGATGACACCAAGCTGTGTGGCATGATCAATACACTGGAGGGAAGGGATGCCATCCAAAGGGACCTTGATAAACAGGCCTGTGCAAACCTCATGAGGTTCAACAGGACAAAATGCAAGCTCCTGCACTTCAGGTGGGGCAATCCCTAACACAGTTAGAGGCTGGGCAGAGAATGGATTCAGAGTAGCCCTGAAGAGAAGAACTTGGAGGTGTTGGTGGATGAGAAGATCAACATGAGCTGGTAATGTGCTTTTGCAGCCCAGAAAGCCAACCTTACCCTGGGCTGCATCAAACGAAGTGTAACAAGCAGGTCAAGGAAGGTGATTCTCCCCCTCTGCTCTGCTCCCATGAGACCTCATCTGGAACACTGTGTTCAGTACTGGAGTCCTCAGAACAGGAAGGACATGGATCTGTTAGAGTGAGTCCAGAGGAGGACCATGAAAATGATCAGAGGACTGGAGCATCTCCCATATGAGGATAGGCTGAAAGAGTTGGAGTTGTTCAGCCTAGAGAAATATCCATGGAGACTTAGAGCAGCCTTCCTGTACTTAAAGGGAGCCTACAGGAAAGCTGGAGAGGGGTTGTTTATCAGGGAGTGCAGGGATAGGATGAGGGGGAACAGTTTCAAGCTGAAAGAGGGGTGATTTGGATGAGATATTAGGAAGAAGGTTTTTACTGTGAGGGTGGTGAGGCACTGGGACAAGTTGCCAAGACAAGTTGTGGATGCTCCATCCCTGGACGTGCTCAAGGCCAGGTCGGATGAGTCTTTGAGCAAACTGATCCATGGCAGAGGGGTTGGAACTGGATGGGCTTTTAGGTATCTTCAAACCCAAACCATTTTATGATTATATGATTCTATTACTCAAGGCTCAGGTGGTATTTTTCACGTGGAATGAGAAACGAAAATATAATTGGAAGGCTTGGTGACTCCATGATTTATACCTGAGAGTTAAGTGCGAAAACTTGCATTAAAAAAATTTATGTCACAGTAACAACCCAATAAACCTGATTGTGGAGCTTTTAAAGAAGCAGAAATCAATGAATTCTTAGTACTCACTTGTAGGAGCATTGTAAATAGTCCTTTTAATTAGCTTTTATTCTTGACCACTTTTTCCAATAAATTAATTTTGTGCTGGAAAAAATAACAGAACTAGAATCCTGGGACCTAAAGTCCACTAACTAAAAAATAGCTCTGTAGTACATGCAGCAGCAATGTATGAATCTCATCATCTTCCTTTATTATTGCCATCTTCTTTCTCTTGGTGCTAAAGAAGAAGCAAAGCAACCTGCATCCTTTCTTTGGACCATACATATCTTTATCCAGGTCCCTGGGTGTGGAGCAAGAAATATCAGGCTTCTTCCTAGGTTACCTCTCTTCAATGCTCTGATTTTAATCCTTGGTGCATCTCTGCTGTCCTGTTGTCCATGCCTTCTTTATTCTCTGTGTCAAAAACACAGTGCATATGCCTGAAATAGCTCCATATGCTTTTTTCCTATTCTCCTTGGTTGTTACATTCTTCCAGCTTCTTTCTCTGTATCTACACATCTATTATCATTGACCCTGTCATCTTTCTACATTTTATTCACTGTGAACACATCCATCATACAGTTATGGCAATTGTGTCTCTTCGTATCCAACAGTTGCAACTCACCCCAGCAGTGTCCGCATTTTTCAATTTGCATCTACAAAAATACAAGAGTAATGGACTACAGTAAAAATTCTATTGATACCCATAGTGGTTCTCATTTTCTGTCCTTCAATGGGTTTTCTGCTCCTGAAGAAATTATTTTCTTTGCCAGCTTGGAAGCTAAAAATTTTTTCATGGTCATTTTTTGCTTAGCTCAGTAAAGGTCTGTTGCTATTGTCCAGAAAGGAGCCCCAGGTGGGATCTAGGCCTGAGATAGTTATTTAAACAAGTGGAACAGCTGTCATTAATCTTTGCTTCTGGAGCTCATAACAGGAAAATGAAGCAAGCAGGGAATTGGTTTTCAATAAAAGAAACGTCGTTCAGCCTTGCAGAGTTTCATGTCCAGCCTCTAATCAATATATATTGTTCCCATAGATCACAGTAGCGGCAGGTGAGAAATTGCCTGGACTAAAGGCTTGTGTAGAGTGGACATGTGAGGATTTCCCATGCACACTACAGACAAATCAATCTTCTACAATAAGACTCAGAAGTATCACGAAAAGGCAAGAGATGGTACCTAGGATGTTTGGGAACAGACCCTTTGGGGAGAATGTTTAAGACAGGAAGAAAGTCTAATTCTTGTTGCAAGGCCCCAAGATGCAAGAGGCCCAAACTGCTTAGATACAGGAATGTAATCTTCAGATTACTGCTGTCTGAGCCCACAGAGCTGAGTTCAGTCTGGCTGAGGCCTCAAATTGAAAATTGACAGCACACTAGATGTTCCCATCCTGTTCTTGGTTCTGTGTTAATAGCAACTAAGGGATGAAACATGCCTGTTGGATCTGAGAAAAGCAGACTACTAGCTGTATTCTGAGCTGGAAATTCACCAGCTGCTATTTGTAAGGTACCAAAACAACACCGTAAATTGTCTTGGCTCCAGCTGTACTTTGCAAGGAGCACATAAACTGTGTATACCATTCAAACCCACCACATTTCACAGACTTGCTTTTGTTGCAAATGTAGGATACAAAGTCATGCTAATGAATCTATATGGCTTCCAGACTTCAGATGTTACTTCAGTTAGCTACCATATTCTGTTAATTGAAGGAACGTTCCTACAGAATGGCATCTCAGTAGCTAAATCTGAGTTATGCTCCGGAGGTGGCTCTTTTTCTTTCCCTTGATTATAGATATCTTGGTACATCTTGATCCCCAGTGGAGGTACCTGACTTAAACCTCTCAGACTAGAAGGAATTAATTCATTTGTGTGCATCCCCACTGAGAGCCATGGAAATTGATGCAATCCTGATATGGCCAGAGAGCAACCAACTGTGCAATTTTTAGCAAGATTGCTAAAGTGGGCAGCATGCATTGGGCTGGATCCACAGTTAGGATGCTGAAAATATTCTCACTGGCACAGACATTAGCTCTGGTTCAGAGCTGACTTGGCCCTCCTATGTTAACTTCAACATATTTAGAGAACAAATCAAGTGACCAGTCTTTTGTATGAACTTTTGTGATATTTGGGACAGGAAGGTGTTTTAATCAACAGAGACAGCCATGGAACAGAAGCCACATTTTTGTATCATCTCCATCACTCCCAGTCGCTTGCATGCCGACAGATTCCTTCTCAGAAAGGTTTTTTCGTGACCATAGGCTGTGTTGCAGGGTGATAAGTCTGGCGTTTCCCTCTTCTGTTGTCTGCACTGGCTTGGGACTGAAACGTATATGCTCAAACCTTACTTGAGTTTCTCTTTATGGCAGCAAAGATAAAACCTGAGACATGCATCAGGGATGTACTACTGAATTGTTTTGACAGATCTAAGATTACTTGTCTGGAGTGTTGGTCAGGAGAAAGCAAGAAGACAGCATGAGAAGTACACAGATAAGGCATCCAAGACTGGAGTCCAGAGAAGCATCTTTTGAGGTGGAAATGCAGCATCCTGGCCATACAGCTTTTTAGAACAGGCAGATCTGGTAGCATCTGCCATGCTATTCCTTGAATCTTGCAAGGCTCTGAGAGTCCCTGCCATTTGAATATCTATGGCTGTTGAAGACAAGCAGGATACGAGTAATAACAATTAGCATCTCCCTGTCTTTGTATGCAGTCACTCTGTCGCTAGTACCATGGTACATATACCCTAAAACATCACTCTTTATGAATGTTTGTCTGCATTTCCATACATTCCTTATAAATATTCACATATTTAGTGTCACAACACAGCTGTAAGGTACAGAAATATAACTATTTTCATGTTGTGAATAAGGAACATTTCAGGACATTCAATTTTATGCCCACAGTTTAGATTACATAGATATCTAACTCCCTTATTGTTCCTCTAAACCAAGGATCTAAGCACCCAAATGATCCAAACTGCCAGCACAAAGTTATTATTCCTCTGAAGGGATAGGCTAATTCCCTAAAATCTCATCCTAAGTCATGGTCTACATCAAGTCAGAAACGTGCAGTATTGAAAAAGGAGCTTGCATGATCTTAACTTCTTGTTTCATTTCTTAGCCAAAAGACCATCTTTTCCATGTATTGTTCCAATGTAAACTATGAGACTGTATCTTACTTTGACAAAAGGGAAATAAGTCTTTAACGAGGGCAGTGAAATAGCAAGTGAAAAAATCTACTTAATTTTTATGGTTTAAACTCTAGCTGCATAACATCATTAAATACTGTCAAAAATAGAGGATGTGGGACAGATATTTGGGTTATTTTATATAAATAATCTCATGAAGTGGATGGTCCTTACTGCAGCCTGTGAAATTCTTAGCTGCACACAACACTCATCATAACTCCAGCCACAGCATCGTAGTCAGTCATGACTTCTGACTGTTCACTTGCAAAATCTATGTCATACCTTCAGTACCTTGACAATCAGTAGTGTTTTTGCCCTTCCCTGGACAGATGAAGGTGTGGAATTAAGGGGCTCTGAAAGTTTTTCACCTGTTCTTAAAGATAAAATTTCAGTTCATAGCATTGTCTCTAGAAAAATTACTTTAGATTTGTCATTAATTCTAGTTCTTTTTAATGCAGTGGCACAGAGGCTGAAAGAACCAAGGGAACAGAAATATATTGGAAGCTAATTCTCACACATCAGTGAAATAATGAAACACTATGAACTGAAAAAGGAACAGAAGAGGGAAAGATCAATAGAACAAATTGCATCTGGAAATTTTATTTATGTATCAAAACTAATTATTGTAAGTTCCACCCCAGTAGCACTTGAGGATTTCATTATAAGATCTAATTGGACATATATGTGCTGTAAAAGTTTTTTATCTTTTAATTTATAGCCGAGATCAAAGCAAAGAGAATGACAGACGGACTTGGTATTTGTTCCATGGACTCATCTTCTGGCTTCGTTTGAATTTACATAGTTCTTTGGAGCTGTTCACAGCACAGGCTTGTATTAGCATGCCAAAACACAATCTGCTCCTGGTCCTTCAGTTCAGTGCTCCAGAAATTCTCCACAGTTGCTCAGCCACTCAGATCTTAATTACCAAAGGATGATTCTTCAAGTCAGCCCTGAGTATCCTGCCCCCCCTCAAGCCTCTCTGGAACACATTTGGAAAAAAGACAAGTAGCAGCTGTTGTGCCATTTTACTGCACTGTTCATGATGGAGCTGTAAGCACATTTTCCCAAGGGCAAGTGAGTACTTCGAAAAGCTCATCTGAGTTAAGTTTGTAAGTCTGGACGATAGCCCTTTTAAACTCCAGCACACCTGGTAGCATGAACATTTTTTGTTTATTCTGTCTTAAATGTAGCGAAGCTGAAGCAGCTTCTTCAGAGTCCATGAATGTTACGAATGAGAATGACTGAATTCTTTCTGCACTGTCCAGTGCTGTTTTGTGCATTGATGTTCACTAATGTCTGCACAGCAGGCACCAAAACCAGAAGCACTATAGCTGCTGTGTTTAATTGGCCTAAGTTAAAAACAAAAGATACACAAAAATATACAAAAATTAAAATCCTATAAGAACCTCATCCCCACCACCACTTCTCACAGTACCACCAGCAGGCACTGGTGCTGTAAGCAGTATGAATGAAGGCAAGTGAAATACTGTCATTGTTCAGTTTCTTTGGGAACCTTCAGAGAAAGTGACTCAGGAAAGACAAAAGATGATGCTGACTACTATGACACTATCATTTTCTCTCTCTGATGGTCCTGGGATGTGTCCTCCACTGAAAAAATATACCGCTACCCGTGGTGTTTTGACATAAAATGAGTATTAAGGAGGAGGTCTTTCACAAAGCTGCTTTATTTTTTTTTCTCCAGTTCATTCTAACTTTCATCCTCTCCTTGCAATAGCCCAAGGGCTTCAACAGTAGATCCATCCCTTTCTTTTCCAGATACTAATTATAGAGCTCAGTCTTCAATGCATTTATTATAATGAAATAGCCATGCAGCGTAAAGCAATCTAATTTTTTCCTATTCCACAGAGGCACCAAAATGCCCATTTTGGGACCTTAGTATAATGAAAGACCTGAGAAGTTATTTAGAGCCACATGGAAGATTCACATGTTTGAGAAGGTCATGGATGCTTTATTACACCCTCATAATTGCTTATTGTGTGATGAGTTCCAGGGTGACAGAAGCCAGGCAGAGCATGCTTTATGAAAGCACTTGTAAGAGCAGCCAACATCTCACAGAAAGTATGTGCAGCTACATTATTAGCTTCTATCAGCTAAACAGCTGCATAATTGGTTGTGGCCTGAGATACAGAGGGCTACATAGCAGCACATTTCTTCCTGAATCAAATGGTAGTGCAGTGTACTACGTGATATAAACAGACAGATGGGAGGAAAGACTGCAACTTCTTTCTCATGGTTAGTATGACCCAATGGCAATGCTGGGAAGTAAATTTTGCTGTTACCTAGTATTTTTCCTATCTGAGAAAATGAGGAATTTTGTGATGTGATCATCCTCACTCAACATCAGATAGTCCACACGGAGAAAGCTGGCTGAAATGTCTCATATGCAGTTTGTATATTACCAGATATTAGAAAATCCAGCCACGATACACAAAACCATAGGAAAACAGACTTCATTAGTTAATTTGCTCTTAGAACTACATGTTTATTTATGATGGAAATCCACTTGCAAAAAAAAAGTCCTTCACTGGGTGAAACTTCTCCTATATTCATAATCCTCTGCCTGGATCATCCTAACCCTCTGTTTGCACAAGGGTGTCCATACTTTGAAGTGTGAAATTGTTCAAATAGGACAGTTCACAGACCAACAGCGTAAAAATGGCTTTGGAGCTTTGGTGTATCAAAATGTACACGGGAGACTGAACTCCTCATGCCTATGTAATCATTTTACATCTGTGCAAAGTGAAAGCCAAGGTTTTCCATTCTGATTCAGCTGAGTTCTGATGCCCTTTATGGATTAGTTTAAATGGCAGTGTAAGTGGCAAAATAACGGAAAATCAAGAGCTGTGATATGCATATGCCAGCTCAAAATGGATAAAGCAATAATAAAACAGATTAGCATTGCGCCTTCCATGCCATCAATCCTAACATAATTCGCATAGTTTACAGGAATCACAGGAAAATAGGGCCATAGGATTGGCAGGAGTTGCCTAGGTCATTGAGTCCAATCCTCTGCTATCATAGGCAACAATGTCATATAATCCCTTTCATAAATCCTTTGACTTGCCAGTGAAATGCAGCAAACACAGGGGAGAGCACTGCAGCTGTTCAGAAGAGCACAGAAAAAAACATAGCCCTTTTACAATTAAAAATGTGACTGAAGTTACACAGCCTTTTAATAGGGATGAACAAAAAAGTTTGGTTTAGTTCATCTCTGACTCCAAACTTTGCTGGCATACAGGTGTGAAAGGGTTACTCGCAACTATCTGATGAAAGAGACTTACATTCCTCTTTCACATGTAAAGAGGGACTAAGAGAACTGAAATTTGATGTGAGCACCAGCATGGTCAAAAAGTGCTCATGGTTCTTGAAAAATCAAGGCTGGTTGAAAATTCCCCTTTATATTATAATCACTTGAGGTGTGTTCAAGATGACATTTGACTAGGTTGCCCGTTGGTTCCAGGAAAGGCTAAACAAATCTGTAAGAGAAAACAGATCAGTTTAATTCCTGTTTTGAAAGGCATGTCAGAGGCATTAATGACATGGAGAGTTCTGAGAAAACCATAGGTGTTTCCCAGAAACTTGGAAGTGTCTGTTTGATTTGTTATTCAGACATTTAATTTTGTCTTGCTCTTTTGCAAGTTACATATAAATAACCCATTGTTGAGCTGGCTGCCAGAAGGGCCCAATTCAATGGCAACAGAAAGGGATTAGCTGGAATGGCTCACTGGAACTGGTAAGACTAATGAGGAAACAGTCTGTATTGTAAACTTCCACAGAGTGCATGTTAAGTAGTTTCATCTTTTGGTGAAACTTGCCAGTGGCTGATATTTCTGTCTATCTTAATAGGGGAAGCATAAGTCTCTCTTTCAGTGTTCTTCATGCTTCAGACTGTATTATTAGTCAAACTACAAGCAGTAAATAATCAAGGCATTTGAACCCATGCCAGAAGCAGAAGCCTGGGCTGTTTCCTAAGCTAAAGAGAGCTGCTTCCTCTTGTTCACCACAGGAGATGATAGTGCCACATTGAACACATGGAAGAAATTCACAGCTGCAGAGGATCTTCCCATCAAGCTAGTTCAGTCTGGAATGGAAAATGGCTGTTTTAGTCAGCACTATGTAAAAGCTGAGAAGGTGTTTCAGTGGCTCCCTGTTGTCACAAACTCAGAGTAGAAAGAGGAGTGTGTTGGTAAGGGAAAAAGTTTAGCCAGGCAGTTTAGCTCACACTCAGATATCCTCACTGGTTCACATCTTTCAAAAAAGACAAAGTGGGAACTGAAGCCAAGCCACTGTGCCTCTCCTAAAGTGTCATGAGACATTGTCCTAAAGTGGATATTGCACTTTTACTGTGTATTATACTCAGTTTTCCATAGTATGTGTAAGATTGTATAGTAACTTTAGATTTCCGTTATGAAAGGTTGTACTTATGCTAGAGAACCAGTTGCTTAGGATTTTCTAAAATATGCAGAGACAAAAGCACTACATCTAGGAGGTGGTGCTCATTTGGAATATGTTACAGGTGATAGGTTGAGGGAGAAAGGAAAATGGCCAGTTTATACTGTTGAGGTACCATTCTGTTTAATATACTGAAGTCCACAAGAGAGTGTACCTAATGAGCTCCTGTGGCCTCTGAGCTTTGGAAAAGCGACGAGAGAAACAAAGAAGGAATGGGAATTTTTTTTTTCCTGTCATCTCAACTAAAGCTGATAATGCTTTCCAAAAGAAAGACAGCTGTCACTGATGTTAGCACTAAGAGTGTGTCAACACAAACAGAACCCTACAAGAAGGATGCAGTCATACAGGTCTCTGGCTGCACAGACTGTTTGAGCCTGGCAGCATTAACTCCAGAGGACAGTGTGAGAGGCACCTGTTTGCGATGTGAGCAGGTGAATGATTTGCTGTGCATGGTAGCAGAGCTCAAGGAAGAGGTAGCAAGACTACGAAGTAAGGAAGAGGTAGCAAGACTATGAAGTATCAGAGAAAGTGAGAGGGAAATTGACTGGTGGATTGAATTTCTCTAAGGAAATTCAGCAGGAGAGTGTGAACCCCTACCCTTCCCGCCATCAGGCAGATGGAGCCAACCGAGAAGATGGAGGGGAATGGAAACAGATCCCTGTTTGGAGAGGAAAAATAACTCCCTCTAAACCCCCATCACATCCTCAGGTTCCCTTAAAGAACAAATATGAGGCCCTAGACTCAGATAGTCAAATAGAGGTCAGCTATGAGGGAGATCTGTCCGGAGGGCCCTCTTCTTGTTGCACCCTGTCTTCCAGACAGATAAATACAACAGCTGTAAGAAAGAAAAGAAAGGTAGTTGTAGTTGGTGACTCCCTTTTGAGGGGAATTGAGGGCCCTGTATGTAGGCCAGCCCCAACCCAAAGGGAGGTTTGTTGTCTTCCTGGAGCCAGGGTGAGGGACATTGCTAGGGAGACTTCCTGAGCTAATTCAGACCTCAGATTATTATCCACTGTTGGTAATCCAGGCTGGCAGTGATGATATTAATAGAAGAAGTGCCAGGGTAATCAAAAAGGATTTCAGGGCACTGGATAGATCAGTCCATGGGACAGGTGCACAGGTAATATTTGCTTCGGTTCCTGTAGTGGCTGGAATAAATGGGGAAATGCATGAGGAGAGAATTAGGAAAGTCTACCTTATCGATAGGTGGCTAAAGGACTGGTGCCACCATCAAAATTTTGGGTTTTTTGACCATGGGTCAAACTCCATATTACCTGGTCTTCTTAAATCAGATGGGCTTCATCTGTCTAGGCAGGGCAAAAAGGGCTGTTGCCCATAAGTTAGCGGGGCTCATCAGGAGAGCTTTAAACTAGGCCTGAAGGGGGAGGGGATTGATTTCAGGCTCTCCAAAGTTCAGCCCAGGGGTGATAAGACTGAATTAAAAGTAAAATCAGCAGCCCAGCTGAAGTGCATGTACACTAATGCATGCAGTCTGGGCAATAAACAGGAGGAGGTGGAAGCCATCATGCAGCAGGAAAGCTATGACGTAGTTGCCATTACAGAAACGTGGTGGGACGACTCGCATGACTGGAGTGCTGTCATAAGTGGCTACAAGCTCTTCAGAAAGGACAGGCAGGGTAGGAGAGGTGGAGGGGTGTCTCTGTATGTTAGAGAGTCTCTTGACTCTGTAGAACTTGAGGTCACCAATGAGTGCTTGTGGACCCGAATCAGGGGGAAGGCCAACAAGACTGACATCCTGGTAGGAGTCTGTTATAGACCACCCAACCAGGATGATGAAGGGGACGAGTTATTCTACAAGCTGCTGGCAATTGTCTCAAAATTACCAGCCCTTGTTCTTGTGGGTGACTTCAACCTGCCGGATATCTGTTGGGAGCTCAACACAGCAGAGAAGAGGCAGTCTAGGAGATTCTTCGAGTGTATGGAGGATAATTTCCTGCTACAGCTGGTAAATGAACCTATCAGGAGGGGGGCCCCACTAGATCTTCTGTTTACAAACAGAGAGGGACTGGTGGGAGATGTAGTGGTCGGAGGCCAACTGGGGCACAGTGACCATGAAATAATACAGTTTTCAATATTCAGGGATGCATGGAGGACCACCAATAAAACCTCTACATTGGACTTCCGGAGGGCAGATTTTGACCTATTCAGAAGACTGATCCAGAGCACACCCTGGGACACAATCGTCAAAAACAGGGGCGTACAGGAGGGATGGATGTGCTTCAAGGAAAAAGTCTTGAATGCACAGGAAAAAATTAGCTAAAAGGCAAGCCAGTGAGGAAGACGACCACCTTGCTTGAATAGGGAGATACGGAAGGAAATCAGAGAGCCTACTGACCATGGAAGGCAGGGCTGACTACTCAGGAAGAGTATAGGACCATAGTTAGATTATGCAGAAGGAAAATCAGAGAAACAGAAGTGCAATTTGAAATTAATTTGGCTACTTCTGTTAAGGATAACAAAAAGCGCTTCTATAAATACATTAATAACAAAAGGAGGGGCAAGGAAAACCTCCATTCTTTGTTGGACCTGGGGGGGATCATAGTTACCATGGATGAGGAGAAGGCTGAGGTACTCAACACCTACTTTGCCTCAGTCTTCACCAGTAGGAGAGGTGGCCCTCAGGATAACTGGCCTCCGGAGCTCACAGATAGAGACAGGAAACCAAATGGCTGCCCTGTGCTCCAGGAGGAAACAGTCTATGAACTACTGAGCCACCTGGATCCACACAAATCTATGGGACCTGATGGATTCTATCCTAGGGTGATGAGGGAGTTGGCAGAAGAGCTTGCCGAGCCACTCTCCATCACCTACCAACATTCCTGGCTGTCTGGGGAGGTCCCAGATGACTGGAAGTTGCCAAATGTCACGCCAAATCACAAAAAGGGCTGCAAGGACGACCCGGGCAACTATAGGCCTGTTGGTCTGAACTCAGTGCCTGGCAATGTTACAGAACAGATTATCCTGAGTGCAATCACACAGCACCTTCAGGATGGACATGGGATCCGAACCAGCCAGCATGGCTTTGTGAGGAGAAGGTCCTGTCTGACCAACCTGATCTCCTTTTATGATCAGGTAACCCGCCTGGTGGATGTAGTCTATCTGGACTTCAGCAAAGCCTTTGACACTGTCTCCCACGGCATACTCCTCGATAAACTGGTAGCCCATGGCTTGGACAGGTGCACTCTCAGCTGGGTTAAGAACTGGCTGGATGGCCGGGCCCAGAGAGTGCTGGTGAATGGGGCTGCGTCCAGCTGGCAGCCAGTTACCAGTGGTGTCCCCCAGGGATCAGTATTGGGTCCAGTTCTGTTTAACATCTTCATTGATGATTTAGATGAGGGGATTGAGTCCATCATGAGTAAATTTGCGAATGACACCAAGTTGGGAGGGAGTGTCGACCTGCCAGAAGGCAGGAAGGCTCTGCAGAGGGACCTTCATAGGCTGGAGAGATGGGCTGAGTCGAACAGGATGAAGTTCAACAAGGCCAAATGCTGGGTCCTGCACTTTGGTCACAACAACTCCATGCAGTGCTACAGGCTGGGGACAGAGTGGCTGGAGAGCAGTCAGGTGGAAAGGGACCTGGGGTACTGATTGACAGGAGGCTAAACACGAGCCAGCAATGTGCCCAGGTAGCCAAGAAGGCCAATGGCATCCTGGCCTGTATCAAGAATAGTGTAGCCAGCGGGACGAGGGAAGTGATCCTTCCCCTGTACTCGGCATTGGTGAGGCCACACCTTGAGTATTGTGTTCAGCTCTGGGCCCCTCAGTTCAAGAAAGATATTGAGGTGCTGGAGCGGGTCCAGAAAAGAGCAACAAAACTGGTGAAGGGACTTGAGCACAAGTCCTATGAAGAGAGGCTGAGGGAGCTGGGGTTGTTTAGCCTGGAGAAGAGGAGGCTCAGGGGTGACCTCATCGCTCTCTACCACTATCTGAAAGGAGGTTGTAGCCAGGTGGGTGTCGATCTCTTCTCACAGGCAACCAGCAACAGAACAAGAGGGCACGATCTTAGACTCTGCCAGGGAAGGTTTAGGCTGGATAGCAGAAAAAAGTTCTTCACAGAGAGAGTAATCAGGCATTGGAATGGCCTGCCCAAAGAGGTGGTGGATTCACCATCCCTGGAGGTTTTTAAAATAAGACTGGATGTGGCACTTAGTGCCATGATCTAGTAATCATGATAGTGTTGGATTAAGGGTTGGACTTCATGATCTTGTAGGTCTCTTCCAACCCAGATAATTCTATGATAATTCTACGAAAAGTAAATTAAGAGTTAAAGCATTGGCAGAAAATGCTAAGTGAACAACTTCTAGCCCGGTTTCAGCGGCTTTTACAGGTCAGATATGTCAAGTAAAATGATGGAACTGAAAATCTATGGGAATAGAAGGAGTAAGAAAAGTGCCTAAATTTATCTGGAGTGTTCCAGTGATGGCCTGACTTGCCAGGAAATTTCTCTTACACTTACTTTGCTCAAGCTACAATATTGATATTTCTGTGTATGTGTAGGATAATCATTTATTGATTTTTATAGTCAGTAGGCTAAACTTTCCCCAACATTCCTGTCTACTTCTGAAAGTTAATTTTTTATGTATTTTCTCATAGGAATGAACTGGACAGATAGGTAACAGTTGCCTTTAATACTTCCATGGCCCACACAAAATTGACCCAAACCAGTCGTGCATAAAAATCATAGCTTTTAAAGGAGGGGTCAAGAAATTTAGAGGTAAAAAGCACACGAGCAAGTTTTTCTAAAGTAAAATAGCCTCTTTTTTGTCCAACTGACTGCAAAAAGGATACCTAAGTGTACATGGCAAACTTAGGAAACACTTTGTCAGCAGGCAAACCTCTTAAATACTTACATTTGTTCAAGAAACCATTAAACGGTATCTTTCTGTCCTTCTTCAAAAGTTTTTAAAAGTTTTAAAAACTTAAAAGTACTTCCTTAAAAACTTTTCATTGTAAGGGTCTTTTGCTCTCACTTTTACTATTTAAAAATAAAGGCATCCCCTTTTCTTCACTGAACTGTATTCATCATATATCCCACAAAACTCCTTTCAGTCTCTTATAAACATTATATGTATATTCCCTGTATTTCTCTTTCACTTGCTTAAGTCCATATTTTAGTAAGTTCTTCCCCTTTGAAAAAGCAGGGAAACTCAACTGTGTACAGCGTCCGTAACAGTATCACAAAATCTTCACATTTTCACTACAGTGGGTGTAACTAGCAAGTGTGTGTCCTGTAAATTCCACGTCTTAACAAAAAAAAAAAGGATGGAAGTACCAGACGCTAGCTGACCTTTACTTTGAAAAAGGAATTTTTAGATTGCTTATTCTAGTAAGTGCTATGCTAATTCTCCTGATCATTACAAAGACCGTCAATGTGTCAATCCCTGATGCCAGAACAGAAAATGAAGGTGAGGAAAAAAGCGTTATGGGCCTGAAGCAGCACTCCCCATCTCAGGGGCAGGCTGTAGTGAGGTGAGCACGGACGGATCAGTGGGCCAGTTGATGAGCTAAGAGGCACTGGTCCAATGAAATGCAAGAGAGAGGGCAGATAACCTTACATATACAAATGGACAGGCTACTCCAGGTACTGAGAAAGTATCACGGCAGAGTCCTGCCAAAAGGTTGCAAGGCTTACATTCCCTGAGATTAAAGACAGGGAAGGGATCATTTCTAACAAGAGCAGCAAGTAAAAAAAAAAAAAAACCCAAAAAAAAAAACCATAAACACAAGATGAGACTCATAGGGTGGAAGTGACATTTAAGGCCATCTAGTTCCAAACCCTTGCCACGGGCAGGGACACTGTCCACTAGATCACCCAACCCAACCTCCAGGGATGGGGCATTCACGACTTCTCTGGACAACCTGTTCCAGTGCCTCACGATCCTCACAGTAAAAATTTCTTCCTAATATCTAATCTAAATCTACCAACTTTCAGCTTAAAACTGCTACCTCTCATCCTATCTCTATACTACCCATCTTTCTTACAGACCGCCTTTAAGCACCAGAAGGCTGCTCCAAAGTCCTCTCTTAGCCTGTCCTTGTACGGGAGGAGCTTCAGCTCTCTGATCTTCTTTTGCGAGAAGGGAAAGAGAAAATGAGATAAGGTAAGGAAGTCTTCTAATAGAGTTCCAAGCCAGAGTAATATAAGTAAGCAAACCAAAGTGGGGACAAAGGACCAAGTACATTCACCCTTATTGTTATGGAAAGAAAAAATGCTGCTGCCACAGGTTGAAGAGTAGAGAGAATAAAAGGAGTAAAAGAAACAACAGCTAATTATGATGTACTTCAGTCTCTCTTTCTAGTAGTTACAGCTGCAGCAGCAACTATCTTGCTCCTCTTCCTCTCACAGGAGAGAGAAATACTGACAAAATACACTCAGGTAACAGAGGGTTCCCACTGCCTTTCCTTGGTGGTTAGCACTGTGTATCCATGGAAAAACCACTTTCTTCATCACTTATACTAAAGACACACTGTGTTGTTCTGGAGGGAATGAGATGTCACTTTGGTCTCTGGCCATTCAATCATCAGCTTCCCTGTTCGGTGCTCTCATAAATGCACTGGTTAATACTAATAGGGATGGATTGAGGAGAGAAATGACTTGTTTCTCGCCTGGCCTTCAGCTTGTACAACAATGCCCACCTGTGCACACGACAGTATTGAAGTCTGCTGATGGTTGTCTCACATCTACCTCCTGCTGGGCAGAGTTCCCTTCTGTCTGAAGTACAAGAGCAGAGCATATGGCAACTGGGAAAATGTCACCAAATTACAGCAAGGTGACATTTGCAAAGGAAAAAAGGCAGGCTATCCAGCAAGCATTTTCAAAGCATGTTAACAAATCCAGCTTATCTCACATGCCAGCTCTCCCTGTCCCATTCCCATTCCCACTGAATAGACACTAATTGAAAATTATGTTTCAAGTGAAGTCTTTTTCTAATTCGGTCTTGTTTAGAAGCATTTAGGGATCCTATGGTTCGTTGTATTTCAAAGTGATTTCCATGAACTCCCTGAAGAAGACAACAAAGGGCACTGTCAACATTTTGCTGGCAGACAGCACAAGTTTCTACTCAGCACTGAATATTCATGTGCTCTAAGGAGCACAGATTCTTGGTGTAGAGCAGGCAGCTGTGAAGCTCCACTGCAAAACATCTAGGAAAATTCTGTAATATCTGTTCTTCTCTAGGGTTTTTTGCAGTCCCTCAGCAATCCTAACTTCCCTGGTAGGCACCAGAAAACTCTATTGACTATTTAAGTAATTAAAATATATTTTTTAATTGGAAAGGTAGAATTGCTGTTGTGCAAAGCACCAAGTTTTTCTTGTGAGAACAAGGTAGAAATACTCCATAAGTGCTGGGAGGTAGCAGTGCACAATTCCTTCTCCAAATTGACAGTTGTTTGGGACGTACTCAAGGGTGCTTTACATTCCTGCTTTGGTTGGTTTTCTACTTAGGTTTGATTAAACTTGTGGCTGTGTTGCTTTCTCTGTGTAATATTCCATGAATATTGCTACCAATTTCAAAATTCTAACAAGGTATTGAAAGCAAATACTTAATGGATAGCAGCAAAAATATTTTATGTTGTTACTTGAAATATTTCACTAAACATTATATGAGTATTTTGTATGCTCTGATTTGTGTGATTCCAGAGTTACATCTTAGTCGTAGAAATACTTCATCAGAATGGTAGGGAATATTTGATAAAGTATGCCGCGAAAATTCATATGAAATTGCATTAAAAGTTTCATGTCTAGCCACACTACAATATCTAGAAACACTGTTTGGAAACAATGTTTTATGAAACTTTCCTGTTGAAAGTTTCCTAGAAATATTACTACCACTTTTCAATTATGCTTATGTTTAATCCCAAACATTTTCAGAACTTTTCTTTTTTAATGATTTTCAACAAGCATGAAAAGTACACCCAGTCATTGCTTTAGTGATATACAGGCTAGAATGATAGGACAGAAGACCTCTCAGTGAATCACACTAATTATGGCACTGATGTATAATCACAAGAATAGCAATTATTAAAAGAAAGACAGGTTCAGAAAGGGATGCCTTCCCCAGCACTCGTAAGGGAGTACTTCAGCATTGCAAGCACACTACCACTTCATCTCTAGCTCTTGTACCTGGATGACCAAGACCCCTCCCTTCTTCATATGACAGTCAGTCCTACAGCTGCTGGTGTTTCATTGCCATTCCAGGGAGGGTCCTAGAAATTCTTAGATTTTCTATATCCTTACTCTTCAATCTCACCTTGCCCATTTCATTAAAACTTTCTAAACATCATCCTCCCAGCCTGCCTTCCCAAGGGCCTTTGAACATACTCCTTGCCAGGAGTCTACATCCATGGGCTACTGCTGAGCTACTGCTGTCCTGCTCTAGAAGCCTGAACTGGCAGCATAGAAATGCAAATGCTTGGAGTCAGAATTCAGAGATGAAACCTGCCCTGAGTGAGCTCAGAGAAGCAGCAGGCTTCCCAGGAGGTAGAATGAATCAGGGCATGGCAATTTGATGATGACCAGGCTAGCAGAGAAGCACAATGCATCAGAACTTCAGCCTGTAGAAAATTAACATCTCAATCACTTTATATCTTTTCAAAGGGAGGATGATGTACTCATTATCTGCCCCAGGAATTTACCCTAATCAGCATTGTATACCTGTGGAACTTTTCAATAAATGTAAAATAAACTCAGTTTAAACCAGCCATCTGTCCCCCTTCCATAAGTGCTTTTTGAGTTGAACAATTTGTAGATTCTTCTTCCATTTTTAAGTCTTCTTGCCAAATATCATATTTCACAGTCACACTGTTCTACCCTTCGAGATTTTTCTTGTCTGTGTGGAAGGCACACAGCATCCTGGGCTCCAAACAATAGTGTCAATTAATTCCAGTTAACATGAAAGGCACAAATGCTTTGTCACTGCTTTGGTAGTTTCTGAACTATAGAACTGAGAGAGCATTATAGAATAGGTTCACAAATCATTTAAAATGATACTCTAAATTTTCTGCACACAGTAGCAGGATAAACAGCAAATCAGGTACAACCAGACCACTATTAAACATACAGGGCAGCAACCTATTTTCTATTTACAAGAAGCGGCTGAGGGAACTGGGGTTGTTTAGCCTAGAAAAGAAGAGGCTGAGGGGAGACCTTGACACTGTCTAAAATTGCCTGAAAGAAGGTTGTATCAAGGTAAGTGTTGGTCTCTTCACCCAAGTGACAGGTGACAGAACAAGAGGAAATGGCCTCAAGTTGTGCCAGGGGAGGTTCAGACTAGACATTAGGAAAAATTTCTTCACTGAAAGGGCTGTCAGGCACTAGCACAGCGCCCAGGGAGGTGGTTGAGTCCCCATCCCTGGAGATGTTTAAAAGACGGGTAGGTGAGGTGTTCAGAGATACGGTTTAGTAGTGGGCGGGTATGGTTGGGCTCGATGATCTCAAAGGTCTTTTCCAACCAGGTGACTCTATGATTCTATTTACGAAACTGAAAAAAAAAAAAAATAGGAGAAAAAAGCCCCTCCACCTGTATTTCTCTGATCTCTTTTTCAGGCTGAATCTGGAGACAACCACTCGGAACAGCCCAGGTGTAACATTTTTTCACACAGCAGCGCAGGGCTGCTCTCGATCTGCATGGAAATCATTGACTAAAGGCTCGGCCTTGTTCTGTTCATGGGAGCCTGCGTCAGCCACCGCCGCCTCTGCGGCGGCAGGAGCGGGCACCGCCGACGCGAGCGGTTGGGGCACCCGGCTGCATCTGTGGGGTCAGAGCGCCCCCTGGTGGCGTCGGGCTGCGCCTCCTGGGCCGCGGGGCTGGGGCTGCGGGGCGCGGCTGCTGGTGCTGCGGGACCTGCGGGGGACAGGGCTACGGGACAGGGGCTGGAGGTGGGGCTGAGGCCAGGGCTGCGGAGCCTGAGGGGCCAGGGCTGCGCAGCCGGCGCCGCTTATCCACCCACCAGGCTCTGCCGTTCCTCTTGGAAAAAGAAGCAGGCAGCCCCGCCAAGGAGAAATTTTGCAAGTAAATCAGATTGTGCTAGAAGGAGCGTGGGGGGATCTATATGGCTGAAGCAGCACTTAGATTCTTGTAACCATGCAAGATACCTTTAATGCATGCCAATAAATGCCTTTGCATCTCTGAATGTTTTTTTATTCCCTGTATTCCTCCGTGATACCTGGACACTTTTGAGAAACATTTTTTTTTTTAAGATTGATGGGGGGTAATTGCTGTATCCCTTCATTTGTAAAACTAAACCCTCTAAGTTACTCAAGCCCAATTCTACAGAGTAAGAAACAGAAAATTAGAAGAACTCAGGATCAATTGCTCATCCAGCAAACAAATGGACTCGATTTCAGACACTATTATCCACTGGAGATCTGGCCTGCAAAAACCTTCCAGGTTTGTACCTGAGGATCTATGTGATTAAACTACTGTTCCAGTGTGAAATTTTCATTCAGTGTTTCTTTTCCTTTGGTCATGGACACAGAAGAAGTTTGTTATTGTCCCTGTCTATAGCTTTGTACGAAGCCTGTCCTCCACCAAGCAAAATGGCTGTTGAGGGACAAGAATTCTTCCTTCCTGAGAGGAAAAAAAGCGATTTTCATTGATTCCACAAATTCTCCTCTGAAAAATTTGCTGAAAACTGTGCAATTATTCCAGTATTCATGGATTATTGGCAGTGTGCAGGAATGGAAGTCAGATGTATAACGATAAAACTTTGTTATCAAATGAGTCTGTAACTTACCATAAACTTATCTCCACATGCATTGGTATCTGCAGATTGAGAAGAAAGAAGAGAGAAAAATCCTGACTGATGGTCAGATTGATTGTATTTCATTAAATTAGGAGGCTTGCACTGCAGAGGCTGAAAAAGCTATGTTGGCATTCTCAAATGCGCGTTTCAAGCTTTTGAATTTCTAAAGATACATTTCCAAAAATATCCCAACTTTAATAAACCAAGAGAACCCTGACTAACTTTGAAAAATAATTTCAAACAATGCCTCCTAAACTTGTAGTGCCATCAGCTCTTCATTCATATTCCTTCCATATTAATGCTAAAGACTAATGGTAATTACTTTTAAATGGGTTAATTATAAAAGATATTTCTTGTATGTGTCCACATGTAGATGTGGCTAAACGAGAGGCAATCAACACCCTATCCTCCACACATACTTGGGAAGGGGAATCAGGAAAGGAAAATTCATGGGTTGAAATCAAATTAATAATATAACAATAATAATAATAACAACAACACTCAGCTGTTCCAATTAGTGATCACAGAATGCAGTGGATGCCAGACAGTGAACACTGCGAGCACAACAGTTCTAGTGGGCATGGAGGTCGCAGCCAATGCAGAAAAATCACAGACTGGACTCAAGAGCACCAGAAACAGGATGCCAAGAAGCACTTGAGGGCAAACAGGACTGTAGAGGATGGCAGACACCAAGAAGAAAAAGGGCCATCCCCAGGAAACATACTGCTTGTATATGAAGTGTGACATTCATGGTATGAAATATTTCTCTTAGCCAGTTTAGGTCAGCTGTCATGGCTCCGCTCCTCTCAACCATGTCTACTTGTGAAGCACGGGAAGCTGAGTAAGTCTGCGGTTTCCTTGACAACAATCCAAAACATTATTTTTCAGCATTCTTCTCATACTTAAATCCAGAGAAACAGCAGTTGCTGAGAAGAAAATGAATTCTATCCCAGCCAAGCATAAACATTAACTAGTAACAACTGTAAATAATAGATGTTATCAACAATATTCTCACACTGCACTCAGAATTCTGCAGTTACTGAGAAGAAAATTGACTCCTCATCCAAAACCAGGACAACGAGTAAGGTGAAAACCAGAGACTGGAAAATGGAAATTGCTGTAAGGAATAAACAGAGAGACAAGGAAGTAGGTTAGGGAAAAAAAAAAAAAGACGACACATGGAAGGTCAAAGAACAGAAATAAAACAAACCTCAGAGAAAATATTTTCTTAACATGGCTCTGAACACCCCTTTTCATTTTATGTGTTCTCTGTTAGAAAGATGATGAGCACAGTTGAATGTATCATTGCCAAGGAAGGTAATATAGTATAATTCCAAGCCATATAATATGTATTATGATAGAACTTACATAAATGTGATTAAAATAATCATATATACTTAGATACAACAAAACGCATAATGTTGTTATAGTACAGTATAAGCCGGGGGGGAGAGGCGGGGAGCAAGGAAGGCTGCAGAATGTAAAGAACATCGCACATCCCTGAGCAAACACGCACATCCCGTACCACTCCCAGGTCAGTAGGAAAACCCGCTGGGTGTTGTGACTCGAGACAAGAGCCAGGAGGAGAAAAAACATCTAGTTCGAAATATTTTTAGCACCAGGCAGTTGTGAGAGAGTGTTATGTTTTCCCTCTGATTACGAAAGCCCAGACACGAGGCGCCACGCAGCCGCCGGGGTACTCCTGTGGTCGTTGAACAGCCGTTTCGCATCACCCAAACTCCCTTGCTCTGTAACACAGGGGGGGCGCAGCGAGCAGTCCTCGCCGCACAAGCCCCTCCGCTTCAGCCCGGCGCGCGGTTCCACCGCCAGCCTAAAGGGGGCGCTGCGCAGGCGCCGGCACGCGGCCGCTCAGGGACTTCCCCTTCGGTGGTGGCAGCGGCGGCGGCGGTGTTAGTGGCGGCTTCGCTTGCGACGGCGGTCCGAGCGGCGGTCCCGGTTGTAGCGGCGGCGGCTTCTGCCCCTTTCCCGCTGCAGCATGCCCAGCGTGGAGGAGCTCTACCGCAACTACGGGATCCTGGCGGACGCCACTGAGACGGCGGGCCAGGTGCGATGTGGCTGCGGCCTGCAAGGCCTGGCTGGGCCTCGGGCTCGAGTAGCGCGGCGCAGCCGCGGCGAGGGGCAGGCTGGACGGGCGGCCGCCAGAGGGGCTGCTCGCCGCGCTGGACAACCGGCTAGCCCCTGGGTGCTCTCGGGGTAGTTTTCCTCACGACGCAGGGTGAGGGTGTGGAGATCAGCGTCTCGCTTGCAGCTCTGCAAGGACGGGAGCAGCTCGTCGCTTTTGTAGCATCCTGCTCCCGTCCTGTCGGCAGGTCACCTTTTACTTGTGGCATCCCCGCTATTAACTGGGTGTTATCTAGATTCAACCTGCGTTATGTGGGGGGTGGGGGGGTGTGCAGCGGGGAGGTTTGCGTGGCAAATTCGGGCCTTAAAAGATGATGCTGGTAGTCATCCGCATACGGTGCACTTACAGTTCCGGAAAGATTTTGGCAGGTTTTTTTGCCAAAGCCTTCTAAAGAAACTGAACTGCTGGGAGAAGGTGAAGTCCATTATAATTTGTTAACTGTTTAGAGCCTTTTTTTTTTCTTAAGGCAAGAATGGAAGGTCCATCCTCACAGATGAAGACATTTTTATCTGTAAAATCCTAGCAAAATCAGCTGTTTGTTTATACTGTTACTAAATTACTCAAAAAAGAGGATAACTTAGTAATTACCAATACAAAATATAATAGTTAATTAAAATTGTTTTTTATTGCATCAGGCTCTCATTATTACTGAATTGCTACCTGAAAAGACAGCAATTTTTTTTTGTCATAGTTTGTGTAAGTAGGAAGGTAGCTTTCTGCATACCTATCTAGCAATAGACTTTAAACGAGATACTGCTGTGCAAGGTCATTTGGAAAGTTCTTTAAGAGAACAAATAATATGGTTATACTGTGGGGTTTTTTTAAAAGAGAAGGTTTTTCTTCTCTTTAACTCAAGTCCGTACACTTTGCTTGTGCAGCTGTGCCTTAGTGAATCAAAGGATCATTGCAGAAAGTCCAAAAAAAAATCATCTCAGAGTAAACCAAAACATGTAACTGAAATGTTGGGAATTATCAGGAGAGGTGCAGAATAAAAAAGATGCTGTTACTATACCATTTTATGAATACATAGTTCATCTCCATTTTGACTATTGAGAGTAAAATAAAGAGGAAGACAGAACTTCTTTTTTCCATAACATATTGTGAAACTTGTCACAGGACATTATGGAGTATGAATTTACTCAAGAACTAACCTAGAAAAATTAGTGGATGATTTGTCAGTTGATCGTTTTAAAAATAAAGGTTTGGACACTGTCTCTGCCGTGGAATATTCCTGTGTTACGCATTGGGAGGAAATGTAAAACTGATCACACTGCTTCTGCATTTGCCTGTTTTTTTCCTTGAGCATTCAGTGCTGCCAAGTACAGGATGTAACAAACTCCTGCCTGAACCATATTTTGCTTAAATGATGGGAGTAGCTAGCATGCAGTAATGCAAATTCATGCAACACAAGCTACTCGATTTTGTTGCTATATGAATGCTTTTTTTAAAATATTTGTTAAGTTCAAGTAACTTGTTTCACAAAAAAAGTTGTTCTTCCTGTGCAGTCTGAGAACTTGGGACTGTAACGATATGTATTTTGTTGTTAGTTTGTGGTGGCTCATTCCTGCTTTTGAGTGCACTGTGTTGGCACAGCTGCACAGCAAACTGGATGAGGGATCAGCTGAAAATCAACCATTTTTCCCTTGGTTATTTTTCTTCCAGATCAATGTCCCAATCCAGTTCAGAATCTGGCAACATGGAGAGCAATCAGCAAGTTGCAGGGAGTGTTTAAGGAGCATTGGGACTAAATACAACTTACTTTAGAGGGAATTAATACCACATACTGCTTTGTAATTTAGTGTCTCTTGTTTGCTATGGCTGAACTTTTAGGAGGAGTAGGGGTCATGGTGTATGTGGCTCTGGGAAATTTAAAGTAAATAAAGCAAAATTAAAGCATTAATGTTGCTATTCAAAGTAGGATAAGTTGTCAAAAGCATTCTTTTTAACAACCATTAGGAAAATTAATCATAGAAAGTTCTGATTTCTGCTAGCATCCCAATAGTGCTGACTTTTATTTCCCAAACACATAGCTAATCACAACAAAAACTTTGACTTAGTTTAAAGTTTCAATCCTGGAGGCACAAAACCAGAAACACCAGTGTGATTCTAGTTGGAACAGCTAAAGAATTTTCTATTCTTTGCTGAAGTGTTTATTTCTGTAATTCAGTTGGAGATTTCTTTTTTTTTGCATCTAGTCTCTACTGGCAGTTCTTTCAAGAACTGTGTTTTATCTCAGCTTAAGTGAACTGCTTTAGCACAATATATCCTAAAAAACATTCATGATACGTCCAGCGACACAGTTGTTGGGAGGTAACCTCAACTTGAGAGGCAATAGAAGAAGGCAGAAACTCTTTACTACCAAAGTTCAGTGAAGGTGATCGTGTGATTCCTTGAGTCTGCACGAGTAGTGTGGAAGAGCTGTTAGCCTTAGGGCTGACAGTTTGAACAGTAAGTTTTTGAACAGAGAGAGAAGCCAGAATAACAGCAAAAAAACAGTAAATAGAGGCAAATTTTACAAAATTGACATGGATGGTTATACTGGTTTAAGAAAGAAACCTATTTTTTTATGTGAAGTCTGTATAATATAGTTCACTTAAATAGCTGAAATGAATGGGAGAGAAAAAAATCCTTTCCTTGTCTTGAAAATACCCCAAGATTTTTATATTTGTGTATTCTGTTTTTTCTCTTTCAGCATAAGGATGCTTACCAGGCAATCTTGGATGGTGTGAAAGGAGGTGCCAAAGAGAAAAGACTTGCAGCCCAGTTCATTCCTAAGTTCTTCAAGCATTTTCCTGAGCTAGCTGACTCAGCTATCAATGCCCAGTTGGACCTCTGTGAGGATGAAGATGTGTCTGTAAGAATAAGAAACTTGTAGCAAGTTGATACTTTGAATTTGTATTTTGTTATTCTTTTTTCTTTTTTTTTAATAGGCTGTATGATTTTTAGGAGGGGTCATCTTTGGAAAACTTAAGAATAAATTTGTATTCTTGTGATAGAGTAATTATGCGATAGTATGGGAAGATACATTTTTTTTCCACTCCCATAATTGATCAAAGGAATAACTCTGTAGAAAGAAAGTTAGATGAAGTTTATTTGAATATCTATTGCATTTTTTCCTTTCAGAAAGTACTTTGTGGTAATGGATTCTAAGAAATCCTTCTGGGAGGCAAGAAAATTTTGTTTGCACCTCAGAACCGTGGGGATGTGATTCTGAATGTGTTATTCTTGCAGCAGTCTTGAGAAGTATTGTGCTGCTTCTGTGGTTCTGATAGAAGCTATGCCTTAGAAGCATCTTTAGTTATCAAATTTTAAATTATTTGGGTAGATCATTCAAGGATTTTTTTTTACGATGCTGGAACAAATCTTCCCTATGCACACTTGTAAAACTGTCCTTCCTGATAGCAAATAAGACTCGATAATAACACAGACTCCAACCATTTGTTTTCTTGATCAAATTAATGATTTAGTCAATGAAGGTGCTGTTTTAATTTGATTTTCTCTAGTGCTAAGAAAAGATTCTTTTCTTCATAAATACGTCACAATATTTTCATAGCAAATACAAAGGTTGGACTGCTATTAAAGTCAGAAATATGAGCATAACTTTCTGAATATGATACTCATGTTAAAAGAATATGTGGCCGTTTTCCCATATTTGACTGATTTTTCTGATTTTTTTTTTTGTAATACTTTATTTCTGAAATACTGTCAATTTTGACAGATCCGGCGACAAGCAATCAAGGAATTGCCTCAGTTTGCCACTGGAGATAATCTTCCTCGGGTAGCAGACATACTGACCCAGCTTCTACAGTCGGGTAAGAGACAGTCGTGGTTTCCTGGCCAATCTCCTTGTGGCACACCTAAAAATGTATACAGTTTTGTTCTGTAAAATGTTTTCTGTTGATTCGTAATTCATTATGAAGCAATCTCCTCCAGTGCCATTCATGTCCTGCTTTTGCTCGTTCCCCGCTGCTTTGTATTTGCAGTATAGTTATACTGCTAATTCTGCTGAAAGGTTACTAATTATCCTAATCTAAACTGTAAATCTTTCTGGTAAATATAACATTTTTTTCATTCAGTTTCTCTGAAAGCATCTGGAAAAAGCAGGGGAAAAGAACAAAACAAAACCAAAAAAACTCCAGTTGTGGCAACTTGCCTTCTGAAAAAGACTTACTGGATTTCTAATCCAGGTGCTCAGGAACTTTAAAAATGCTGAAGGCTTTTTCTTCCACACAATGCATTTTTGGTACAAAATATTTAGTTCAGAATTTAATATACCGTATGTAGTTTTTTAATCTCAGTAGGTTGTAGAGTGCCAAATATTAGATGTTCAAATTGTGTTAAAAATGCATTATTAAGTCTGTAGGCTTCTTGGAGGATGCTTTTTTTTTTTATATTTACACATTTCTCTGTTTAGTTCAAGAGGAAAATTGTTTCTCCCACTGAAACATTATGGATTACTTAAGAGTATAGACAGAAATAACTATTTATTTTACCTTAATTTGATAAAAGTCAACTCTTCCTTAAAATGACTAAATAAGTTAATTACGCATTTGGACAGTGTCTTCAGACACGTAGGGTGAATGTTGGGGTTGTCCTATGCAAGGACAGGAGTTGGACTCCATGATCCTTGTGGAGTCACTTCCAACTCAGGACATTATGATTCTATGATCTAATAACTTCCTTTCAAGTTTTCAGTCCTATCAATTTTGTAATGTTAAAATATTGGTAGGAAGGCTCAAGTGGCAAATAGCTTTTTGGTTTGCTTCCAGCTTTCATAATCGTGGCTTTCTACTTCTTGGTCTAGTAGTCATTAGAAAAAAAAGTTATGTTTTTAGTAAGTAAATACTGAGCATAGAATACTACTTGTGTGATATCAGGAATCTTTGTTTATTTGCTCTTATGTTTGCATTTCAAGGATATGCATATCAGGTTTTTTCTTTCTCCAGATGATTCTGCAGAATTCAATCTGGTGAACAATGCTTTGCTCAGTATATTTAAGATGGACGCTAAAGGTAAAGCACATATTTTTCTATAAATGTCTTTTATTAATACTTTCCAGGATGAAAACAGGACTCAATTTTGTATCTTCTTAGTACAACGCAAAAGTTAGAGACACACGCTCATTGTTTGGTTTTACAAACAATACTGAACTTCTCAGTAATTGTGGATTTGAATTAGATCAATAAAAGAATGTGGATTCTTATGTCAAGCTACATGAAAGCTGTGTTTTTTCTTAAATGTTAGTATAGCAGTTATTTAAAGCGTGTCATGGAGTCTTACATGAGGAAACTTCTTTATTCTGCATTGAAGGTTCAGCTCTTACCTTCTAAAATAATTTGCATTACCTGATTGATTCTCTATTCAGGGACTTTGGGAGGCTTATTCAGTCAAATTCTTCAGGGAGAGGATATTGTGAGAGAGCGAGCCATTAAGTTTCTGTCTACAAAACTGAAAACCCTGCCTGAGGATGTGATGACAAAGGAGGTAGAAGAGTTCATCTTGACTGAATCAAAGAAGGTGAGTGTCCTATTTCAGTACAAGCTTGAATATTATTAAACCATCCCTTATCACTGGCATTGCTTTGGAGGTTTGTTTGTTTAAACCACATGTAGAGTACAAATGCAGTCTTCTATTTACCTTCTAGTTACAATTCAAACGTTGCAGCATTTTTTGTCAGAATGTTAAAATAATGCTAGGCTTTTCTCATTTTGTAAGAGCAACTTTTATTAGAACAATAGAAACATTCCCATTGGTAAGGGACTTTGGGAGATCGATCACCTTAGTGAATCATGCTCAGCTGAATTCAGATTAGATTTCTCAGTGCTTTGTCCAATGGGATTTTGAAAACATCAAAGGATGGAGTTTTTCCATACTGTCTGGGCAACCAGCTCCAATGTTTAATTTATCCAGTTGGAACCTCCATTTCAGTTCTCTATCATTGTCTCATTCTCACCGTGTCCACCTCAGTTAAGAACCAGGCTCCTGCTCTCGGTGACTTGCTGTTAAGTATTGGAAGATACATGTTAGGTCGCCTCTCTGCCCCTCATGTCTTTTTTCCTTCAGACTGGAAAAAAAACCCACTTGCCTTAGGTTCTCCTCACGGGCTATAGACACTGATCTCCTTGTTGGCTGAGCTTTCTAAGGCTTATCAACAATTTTGTTATACAGGAGGGCCCAGCACTAGGTGCTGTGTTCCAGATTTGGTCTGTTGAGGGCATCACAAAAGAGAATCCTCAATCCCTTTGCTTTCCTCAGTCTGCTGGCTATGCCATTGTCACAGCACAGGACACTTGATCACCTAATGAATGCTGCTAACATGTTTAGCCTGCTGTCTCCCGGAATTCCCAGGGCCTTTTCAGCAGGACGGTTCCCGTGCAGGTCAGTTACCAAGAGTGTGGTGATGCAAGGAAGTTAGTTCAACCCAGGTGCAGGACTTTACATTCATCTTTGTTGAATTTCATGAGATTTCTATGCATTCCCCAAGCTGAGAAAGATAGAAAAAAGTATTAAAACAGTTAGTAATGACTAGATAATCATTTAACATTTATTCTGCCTTAAGTATGCATTTTGTTAGATAAGAAATTTGTTCTTGAGGTTAGAGTTGAAGAATATTTCACACAATTTTGCACAACTTGATGGCAGTTACTTTAATTTGGAGGTGCATACAGTTAGACTGCATGTTTTCATGTGTTCCTTTAAACTTGTGTTTTTAAATAACTAGAAGCCAAATTTAAATGCTAAATAGTTCCATACTTTACTTTTTCAAATCAAGTAGGTTTGACTTGGAGGTTTGCAAATTACCACCATAGAAATGTGCTTTCTGGTGTTCTGTTAAGGTGCTGGAAGATGTGACAGGTGAAGAGTTTGTTCTATTCATGAAAATATTGTCTGGATTAAAAAGCTTACAGACAGTAAGTGGGAGACAACAATTAGTGGAGCTGGTTGCCGAGCAAGCTGACCTGGAACAAACATTCAATCCATCTGATCCTGACTGTGTGGACAGACTTCTACAGTGCACTCGACAGGCAGTGCCTCTCTTCTCAGTATGTATTTATTTACTTTGAATGAGGAATATTGTGGAAAGTTAATGGCTGTAGCTTCTTTTTGGTGTTCTGAATGATTATGTTAGAATGACAGTGTATCAGTACTTCCCCACCTTCAGCTCCTAATGTATTAAAATGTTAGCAAATATCCTTAAAGCCTCTGAATACAAGGAGCTTTTTTGTTGTTTTCTGCTTTTTCACGTTTGCTTTCGAATTCAAAATGTTACAATTAATTATGACAAGATTCTCACATTAGGCTTATACATGTATGAGTTTGATTATTTCAAGTCAAGTGCCAAGCAATCACAGCACTTAAAGGCCTTTTCCTGGCAATCTTTTCAGCCCCTGTTGCAGACAGACTCTTGAGTTTAAGCTATCTGTAAGGGTCTCTGTTTTAGGAGTTGGAGGGAAGTTTAATAAAGCTTTAAGGCATAGTTGTGTAGTAGGTATTTATAAGCTTGGCAGAGTGATGGAGGGAAAAACATTTAACTCCTTCAAACTCAAAATGTAGCTTGAATAACATGTGGTGTGTTTTGCAGAAAAATGTTCATTCCACAAAATTTGTTACTTACTTCTGTGAGCATGTTCTGCCAAACCTGAGTTCTTTGACTACTCCAGTGGAGGGTCTTGATATCCAGTTAGAGGTAAGCCAAAGCTAAAATGTCTTTTAAATCATAAAATAAAAAGGCATCTTAGATGAAGGCAGCTATTTTTAAAACTGTGAACTCCTTCCTTAAGTGTTTTTCAGTTCTTGGCTTGAAGGAAAACTAGCTGCACTAGAAAAATAATGTTTGCTATATTGAGGCATGACTGAGCATTTTTTTTTAAAGCATGTGTTATTTGTCCTGAGCTTTTGAGGCCAGGCTAGAATAAGTGATAGGTGTAATCATTTTTATATTACTATCAATTTTTTTTAAGCACATAGCATTTACTGAAATGATTGTCGCTTGTGCTAATTTAGCCTACTAAGGGAGTGGCTTAATATCTGTAATTTTGCTTAATGTTAATTAGTGCTGCAGCTTCAGTTAGATCTCTGTGAATCTTACTTTGAAGGTGAGCTGTGCTGCTGACTTGGGAAATGGAGTTTTGTTTACTTGTTAACTAAAAGTGCTTGTTGGAATTAGACATGCAAACGTGCTTTTCTGTTTGAGAACATGAAAAACAGACCAGGCATGTTCCTCCTGGTATTCTTACCTGATATTTAGGAGGGGCTTAATTGTAATAGCTGACCTCTACTGTGCCAGCCATAGTGATATGATAACCACTTTTAGGTTGAAAGTTAAGCCTTTGTCCTTTCAAGTTAACATACAAAACCCTGGCTATGCTTATGTATAGGTTTTGAAGCTTCTTGCTGAAATGAGTTCGTTTTGTGGCGATATGGAAAAGCTTGAATCGAATTTGAAGAAGCTATTTGATAAATTACTGGTAAGACTAATTCAATTTTTACTTTTCTAAAACACTTTTTAGAAAGTTTCCATCAAAACAAGTCATCTTGATTTACCAATCTATTTATCATTTTTCTAAAGTGGCTTAGGAATTAGGGCTTCACTGTCTAAAAAGGTGGTAGCATCATTAGCCCAGATGAGGTGCACAGTGCACACACCATGGGCAATAAACAGGAGAAGCTAGAAGCCTTTGTGTAGCAGGAAAGCTTCCATATAGTTGTGATCATGGAAATTTGGTGGGAGAACTCACACAACTGGAGTGCTGCATGGGCAGCTACAAACTCTTCGGAAGGCATAGGCAAGGAAAGAAAGGCAGCGGTGTAGCCCTATATGTTAAGGAGTGTTTTGATTGTCTAGAGCTTAATGATGGTGACAATAGGTTTATGGGTAAGAATCAGGAGGAAGGCCAACAAGGCAGATATCATGGTGGGAGTCTGTTACAGACCACTCAACCAGGATGAAGAGGCAGATGAAATATTCTGTAAGCAGTTGGGAGAAGTCTCACTGTCACTAGCCCTTGTCCTCATGGGGGACTTCAATCCACCAGATGTCTGGTTGAAATACAGTACAGCAGAGAGGAAACAGTCTGGGAGGTTCCTGGAGTGTGTGGGTAATAACTTCCTGACACAGCTGGTGAGTGAGTCAGCCAAGTAACGTTGCCGCTTTGGACCTGCTGTTTGAAAACAGAGAAGGTACATAATGCCTTCTTTGTCTCAGTCTTCAGTAATCAGATTAGTTGTCCTTCGAGTACATAGTCCCCTGAGCTGGAAGGGAAGGAGCAGAATGAAGCCTCCATAATCCAAGAAAACGTGGTCAGTGACCCACTACACCATTTAGACACACACAAGTCTACAGCGTTGGATGGGATCAGACTAAGGGTACTGGGGGAATTGGCAGAAATGCTCACTAAGCCACTCGCCATCACTTATCAGCAGTCGTGGCTAATTGGGGAAGGTCCCAGTTGACTGGAGGTCACCAAATAAGAAGGGCCAGAAAGAGGATCCGGAGAACTTCAGGCCTGTCAGTCTGACTTCAGTGCCAGGGAAGGTTATAGAGCAGATAATCCTGAATGCCACCACGCAGCATGTACAAGACATACAGGGGATCAGATCCAGTCAGTGTGGAGTTAGGAAAAGCAGATCCAGCTTGATCTCCTTCTGTGACAAGGTGACTCACTTAGTGGATGAGGGAACAGCTGTCGATGTTGTCTCTTTGGACTTCAGTAAAGCCTTTGACACCATTTCCCACAGCATTCTCGTGGAGAAATGACTCATGGCTTGGACAGCCACGCTTATCACTGGGTAAAAACTGGCTGGATATTCAGACCCGGAGAGTTGTGCTGAATGGAATTAAATCCAGATGGTGATCTGTCACAAGGGGTGTTCCCCAGGGCCCAGTGTTGGGGCCACTTCTATTTTAATGTTTTTATCTATGATCTGGACGAGGGGATTGAGTCCACCCTCAATAAGTTTACATATGACACCAAGTTGGGCAGGAGAGTTGATCTGCTTGAGGGCAGAAAGGCTCTGCAGAGGAATCTGGACAGGCTGGATCAATGGGCTGAGGCCAGCTGTATGGGGTTCAACAACCCCATGCAATGCTAACACTACAGGCTTGAGAACAAATGGCTGGAAAGCTGCCTAGTGGAAAAAGACCTGAGAGTGTTGGTTGACAACTGACTGAACATGAGCCAGCAGCGTGCCCAGGTGGCCAATAAGGCCAAGAGCGTCCTGGCTTGTATCAGAAATAGTGTGACCAGTAGGACCAGGGAAGTAATGGTCTCCGTGTGCTCAGCACTGGTGGGGCTGCACCTTGAATACTGTGTTCAGTTCTGTCTGGGCCCCTCACTACAATAAAGACATTGAGATGCTGGAGTGTGTACAGATAACGGCAACAAGGCTGGTTTGGAGCACCGGAGTTATGGGGACCGGCTGAGGGAACTGGGGCTGTTTAGCCTGGAGAAGAAGAGGCTGAGGAGAGACCTTATCGCTCTCTACATCAGTCTGAAAGGAGGTGGGTGTTGGTCTCTTCTCCCAAGTAACAAGCGATAGAACAAGAGGAAATTACCTCAAGTTGCACCAGGTGGGATTTAGACTGGATATTAGGAAAAATTTGTTCATGGAAAGGGTTGTCAAGAACTGGAATAGGTTGCCCAGGGAAGTGGATGGTCCCTGGAGGGATTTAAAAGATATGTTGATGTGATGCTTAGGGACATGGTTTAGTGGAGGACTTCACAGTGTTAGGTTTATGGTTGGACTTGATGACCTTGAAGATCTTTTCCAACCTACACAACTCTATCATTCTGTTTCAAAAATGGCTCTGTCCCTGGCATAAGGTCAAACATCATTTTGCAATTCAAAGCCTTTGTAGATAGGGAGCTGTTTACTGCATTGTGTTTTTAATCCAATAAACTCATGCAGTTTTGTTCTTTTTAAAATTTATGGCTGTGAGAGACTCGTGTTGATCATATTAAAGGCTATATCTGTAGTGACAATTTTAAGCAAATACAGTGCTGTTTCAGAAGCATTGGTGCAGTAGATTGTTGCTTCCTATGGTAGCAGTGCTACCATAGTATTTCTTTGTCGTGGTGTTAAGTTGCTTAAGTGTAGGCAAATCACCAGCACTAGACTTCGTGCAGCAGTTCACCACATTAGTATAGGGATAGGGAGGGTACTTCTTAAATTGTTAGCATAAATAAACCCTCCAGTTCAAGCACTGCAAAAGAACAGTCAGTATGCATAAATGTGTCTCATGCATTTGTTTTTCCTTCTGGTTCGTTAGGAATATATGCCCCTTCCTCCAGAGGAAGCAGAGAATGGGGAAAATGCTGGCAATGAAGAGCCCAAATTGCAATTCAGTTATGTGGAGTGTTTATTGTACAGCTTCCATCAGCTGGGTCGTAAACTTCCAGATTTCCTCACAGCCAAGCTGGATGCAGAGAAGTTGAAAGACTTTAAAATCAGGTAATCATTTAGAGGCAAGTGTTAGAGTTCTGTTATAAAGTGTGAATTATTATTATCTGGATGCTAAAGGAGCACAAATCAGATCAATAGAAGACTTACTTTGAGCACTTTTCCTAAAAGGGAAAAAAATGAGATTACAGCTTCCCTTTGCATCTGCTTTTATTTTGTGGAAATATGTAAAATGTATTAACAGGTTGCTTTTAAATTTTTTAGGCTACAGTATTTTGCTCGAGGGTTGCAGGTGTATATTCGACAGCTTCGTCTAGCACTTCAGGGAAAAACAGGTGAAGCCTTGAAAACAGAGGAGGCAAGTATTATTCAGGAATTCTTATTTTTCTAATTGAGCCTATTGAAATAACCATCGGCATACATTAATGGACTGCAGTCTGTTGTAAGCATGCAAATTGTTTAAGGGGATACTACTACTAATATCTATTGCAACTGCATCCTATCTGATGCTGCATTTTGCAAGCTGAGATGATCTGTTAGTTTCTACTGTTAGCTGCTCTCTGCATCCACATATATTTGACTTAACTGTGCTCTGTGTTTTGTTCTTGAAGGAGAAATTTTCACATATTGCAAGGAAAAGATTATAGGGGGAAGCACACTGGAATGTTACAAGCGACTAGTTAGTGTAAAACTGCAAGAAGTCTAAAAATAGTTATAATGAAAACTCAGAAGTGTACACACCTTTCACTGTTATTATTGCTATAGTAATTCACTAGAAAAAGCAGTCAGTTTAATGTTATGATTTCATTAAATGAAGTTGGCATAATTTAAAACTACTAGAATAAGTGTTCAATGGTGTTTCTTTTTTTACAGAACAAGATTAAAGTGGTTGCCTTGAAAATAACCAATAACATTAATGTTTTAATCAAGGTAAGTCCTCACATTATGAAGGAGTAAATTCATACAGCAGAGTAACCTGTGCAGGAAAAAGGTACAGATTTGAACTAAGTTGTGTGGTGTTATTAAGTTAGTCATTGTTAGCCAGCTCAGGGTGGCTACCTGCTTTACTGTTTGTGAAGAAACATAGATCTGCTGTTTATGTAAGCTGCTAAGCCACTGCTGCTGCTATTGGGATAGGGTGTTGAGGCCCGTAGAAGTCAAAGACCTTGCTTTAGATGTCTGGATTCTGGCCAAGCTTTTTTCCTTGTTATTTCCCTTTCCTGCAGTGGCAGGGAGGAGTAGGAATAGTGTGAAGAGGTGCAAGGAGATGTAAAGGAGTGAAGAAGCAAAACAAGTTGCTGTACAGAACTTTTTTCTCCAAAGAGTCTAGGTGAGATGGGCTGCAGAAAGAGGTTTCCCTTAAGAGCCCTTGAAACTATTCTGATTTCTTCTAAGCACCGTTTGCTCTGTTCCCTCACTTCCCATCTCCTACCCTCAGTCACCATGATAAACCAAAAACTTTGCCTACAGTATTGATAAGCCCATCTCTTACCATCATAGCAGGGGTATCAGATGTCTCCTTGCAGGAGCCATTGTAGTTCATTATGAGATGCTTGATGTACCTAGGGAGAGAGAGAGAGAAAGCATTTTATGTCAGTATAAGATACTGTCTGTTAATATAAAACTCACTTGAATTTCTTAGTAACGTGTGTGGGCTAAGGTAGCCAGATAGGGCAGTTAGCTACTGCCACCTTCTCCCTTTGTCACGGGACTACAAAAAGGATTTAAAATTGTTGGAAAGTAATTCTTATTTTGGAGTCTCAGTAGGTAGCTAAAATTTTGAAGTGCAGTCAATATGAATTTAACTGTAAAATAAACTGTCGGATTTTGCCTCCGTAGGATCTCTTTCACATTCCTCCTTCTTATAAAAGTACAGTTACACTCTCCTGGAAACCAGTGCAGAAGGCAGATGCAAGGTAAAGAGTTTTTCATAAAAAAAAAAGATGGTCATGTTAATGTTTGCTGTTCAGAAAATAAAGATCCCAAGCTGTGTATATATAATATACACAGCACATGAGCTAGAAGTTTCATAATTAAAAATAACACCCATCCTGGAAAGAGTTAAGGCTGTGGAGTGATAATATTAGTCTTGCTTTAGGGATACAATAGACTGAATCAACCAGAGAGTAGCTTAGTTCTTCTTTTGAAGTATTATTCAGGGCATCTTCATTAGCTGCTGCTATCTTCCAGTTGTTAATCTTTGAGTCTGAGCTGCTGTTTCACCACTGAGGTATAATAATCTATTTTTGTTTTCTGCTGTCAGTCAAAAAAGAGCAAGTGAAGATACAACATCAAGTTCACCCCCAAAGAAAGTGTCGGCAGGACCAAAAAGGGATGCCAGGCAAATATATAATCCTCCTAGTGGAAAATACAGCAGTAATCTGGGTAGTTTTTCTTACGGTAAGTTATGCAGTTTGGAAAAACTTTTGCCTAGAGACAGTTGTGCTTTGGAGCAGGGGAACAAATAAATTAAGCCAACTTACTATCACATCGTAAGATCAAATCGTACTGTCACCGATTTTTGGGTGTGATGGTATCTTCTAGCTGTACAGTGTTACCAGCCTATAAACGATATGTAATTTGAAAGTTAGTTTTAGTAGTGTTATAATACATAGAGTTAGTTATTGAATTGTGTTCTTTATGACACACAGCACTCACACCCCAAATTTCCTATTGAACAGACCAATTTCTGCAAGTGTCAGAGGTTGACCACCTCTTGTCATAAGACTGGACCTGTGCTGAATTCCTATTACGGCCAGTGCTGATGTTGCAGACCTGATCCAGAACTTCTAGGAATTGCTAGTTTCGCTCTGCACACAGTTATGTCCTTATGCTCCCAGAGTGATTCTGTCTTTCTGCAAGTCATATTTTTGGGCAAAATGTGAGAGCAGTTGCAGGCTTGATGAGTAGCTCCAACAATGGCAGCAACAAGTTCTTGTTGTCTTCCCTGTAGGCCCATTGGTCCTACCTCTGTCAAATAAACAGCTTGCTACGACAAATTATTGCACGTGCCCATAGGTTAAAAAACTTTATATAAAGCACTGTCTTATATGTAAAACAAAGAGAAAATCTTCTGCAAATTTCTTACTGTAGACTTCAGGTGATGCACCTGTGTCTTTTAAGATAAGCTTGTAGTCCTACACTTCTAAAAATCAGGAAGTCTTCAACCAAAGATATTTTATTGCTTGCTACTGTTTCTTGTTAATGAGATGCTTAGGCCTCCAATCAGCTTTTGATATCTGTGCTCTTTAAAATAAATACACAGTTCTTGTTTTAGATTAATATGACATTTTAAGACTGTACATGAAGAAAAAGTATGGAAGGGGAATGAGGGTTTGAAATATTATAAAACAAATCCAAAGAAACTTTAACAATAGTTTGTGTGGTATCCCTCTATGTCTAAGATTTTTAATTGGATTATAGTTAAGATGCCATCCCAGAAAAAAAAATCTAAGTATGCTGGTGACAACATAAGGATAGAAAAGGACAGATAGACTGACAAAGTTGTGGGTTTTCCATCATTTTGTAAAATCACTAGGAGTGAGTCGAACACCTCACTAACAACATGATGTTATTGGACAGAAGGAAGAGCTAGATAGCTTAATGAAGTTCTTTACAGACCAATTTTCTATTCTGTGATAATGGATTAGCCCAAATATAGTTCTAAAATAATGGGACTGTTGGGCATAATAGTATCACCAGGCAAAACAACTGTATTTAGAGAGGCTAGTGTACCTGATTTCCTTCTACAATTAGTGGATCCGTTGTCTGTCGAAGCATAACTCAAAGGTATCACAGTACATGAGCCTTAGAGACACACATCAGCCTTGAATACCTCCAGTTACTGCAATTTAATTTGTAATGTTTGTAGAGCATAAACCCTATATGAAAAGTTTGATTTTTATTTCAGAGCAAAGAGGTGGTTTCCGGGGTGGACGAGGAAGAGGCTGGGGAGGACGTGGCAATCGTAGCCGAGGAAGAATCTACTGAGTTAGACCACTAACTCTTCCATGGCCCTTAAGGGCTCAAGTGAAAGTGCTACTCAGCAAGTTTGCTTGGAGTATAGTTTCCTTCAAGGACTGCCTTCCACTGAGACTGACTTAAATGTTCTTTATACCTTTGTATGTATGATCTACTTTTCTAATGGACTACAACTTGTCCACGGTGAAACTACAACTGTATTTTTGGATGCTTACAGTCAGCAGTTTGGGGCTCTTATTTTTGAAGTATCTTCAGAATTTATTCAAAATTGGAAAAGAGCATAGATGTTTTATCAACAGCTACATCTTGACAGCTACTGCGTAACTGAAACTATAACTGAGTTTATGTAATAATTCGTGGACAGGAAAGGCATGACAACAGAGATAAATGTCAGATAAGCTTAGCAGCTGAATTAATCCTTTCCTCATCTGTAACTGTATTTTCCAATATGTGGAGAAGAGTACCACTGTTAAATCTGCTTTGATTTGCTTTTTTGAATGGAATTGAATGAGTTACATGCTGTTTTTTAAAGTTTGCAACATGGATCAAAATTTATTTTGCTTGTAGCATGAACAAGTCCTTTTTCTTAAAGATGTGGAGAATGTGGTGGTGTTTTGTTTGCACCTCTTACTCTTCTCCGTGCATTGTAATGCAAAAGTGATGTTTTGCAAATGAATTTTTAATGTTTAATATGAATATTCATATAGTTATGCCGTGAAAATTCAGTAAATGAACAGGAAAAACAAAACAATAAATGACTAGAATTATACCAGGAGTGCGTAAAGACCAATGCAGTGATTTGGCTTCATAGGCTAGAGCTGGCAGTGCCTGGTTCTTTTCTGTGTTTTGCAGATTTATGGATTAGTTGGCACTTGAGGGTTGAGTTTTTTGGTTTGGTTTGGGTTTTTTACCAATACATTTGCATTTTAAAATAAATAAAATTGTATTTTGGGTAACCTTGAAAAATTCTAAGTATGTATTTCAAGTCAGGTGGAAAAGTTAACAATTCCATGCTATTTTTTTCCATAGCAACTTGGGATTCTTATTTACTGGTACACCCAGATAATAAAATGTAAGAGCACAATGCTTTCTTTTTATTCTCGCAACTCAAAATTTTTACTTCTCAGGTCTTTCAACATTGAAAAGGAATTAGCCAATAGTAAAAAGTTGGGATAGAGGAAAAGAATTTTGATACATGTTCCAGGGCATGTTGATGTAAAATAGCTTAGGCTTCAGAATAATGAAGATTATTTCTTATCCCTTTTGTCTAGCCATTTGATATCCACAGACAGACAAATGGTTGATAGCCATGTTTCCCCACCTAATTCCATTTGTATTTGCTTGTGAATCTGACTCAGGTGTCTTCATTAACACTCTTTGATATTTATCACTGCAATAAGAAGGTCAGAAATTAGAGATACTGTCAACATTAAATTAGAAGTCTATTTTTGCTTAACTCTGGAGCAGTAGGCAGCAAACTTTGGACATTCCAGGACATGTGAGCTAACTTTATTTCTGATTACATGCCAGCAAACTCAAATTTGTCACTAAAACCAACAAACCTAGCAAAGAGCTTTCAAGGACAAATTCAGAAGATCAAGATGTCCCTCTGAAAATAGACACTAGTTGGGCAATAAACTTCCATTGGGTAAAAAAAATGGGCATTTTGCACTTGTAGCTATAATTTGTGTTTTGAGAGATTTAAAAACGTAATCTCAAGTGTAAGCATAACTAATAACTAGGTACTACACTGAATTTTGAGTGAGTTTTCTTCATGGGACTCCTGTTTTTCAGAATTGATGTGCAAAGTTCTTGTGACCTAAGAAGTAGTTAAGATTCTTCCCTCCCCCCCGTGTCATGTTTAATTTTAACAGTGAGTTCTTGTGCAGACCTGTTTACAATTTTGTTGAATTGTAAATGTTCCCTTGCGCTTTTGGAATAAATTTGTTTTGTAATTTTTTTGGCTCATTGTTTCACAGTTACTCTGCAACGTTTTGTCTTGGCTTAGTAAAAGAAGGGTTCTGTGACCTTTTTGTTTTAGTGACTTATTTGGGAATTATGTGAAAAGGAGTCAGTCATTGCCTTATTCAACCTCCTAGATGTTAGTCTTATGATAGAGTAGCTTGGAGTAGCAGGCTGGTGGTTTTTTGTAAAATCCATAATACGCCTGATATGAAATCTGTCTGCAGTAAGGAACTATCATAGTTGTGGGAATATGCTCTCTGTCCTAAGAAAAATTGAGTCCTTTGCATTAGTTTAACCACTCTGACACCATTTGTAAGCCTTTTTTCTTGTTTCCACTCAATGGGCTTAAGTTAGAGTCGAATGTTTGTGTTTCACAGGCTCTGGGAAGTCTGGTGTCCCTAAGAAGCCTGTTTGCCGCTTGGTTGCAAACTTAGGTGGAACGGACCGAAGTTTGCATTTGGCAGCTTTTAGATCTCGCTGAGGACTGAGGAAACGAAAGAGGCTGCGGCTCCCGGGTTGGTATTTACCGTTAACTGGAATAAGAAAGGAAAGCTTAGACTTTTTTAAGCGCGAGAGGGAAGCAGGTGGGATGTGGTTTTCAGAGCTACCTTCAGCCGGCTCTCCCGCGGGCCCACACTAGCGGTGGGAGCAGCGCCTACAGCGCGGGTTGATTTGTACAGAAGGTCGGCTCCTCGCGCTGTCGCGGCAAATGTTTCAGCGTGAACCAGACAATTTTTTTTTTAAATGAAGGCATTCAGCGCGGAACCGCGCGCTGCTGGCGGGCAGTTAAAGACAGCCTTGAGCTCTGGGCATTGGCTCTGCCGTCACCGGTGGCAGAAATAACGCGAAAAGGCCCTACGAACCGCGACTCGGCTTTCTGGGCCGGAGGTGAGGGAGCACGGCGCAGTACGCGTGTCTCCGCAGCGCCTAGGCCCTACCTGCCGCGGGCGCCACCAGAGGCACCCACCTGGGCCTCTCCCTGCAGCAGGAAGCGCGGCCGCTCCGCCCTTCGCTCCCAAAATGGCGGCGGGGGCTTTTCCGGTTCCGGGTGACTCGGGTAGGCTGGGATTAGAGAAAATGGCGGTGGACGGAGTGTCCGGGCGGGGTGGGTTGGGGCGGGTCTTCTCTGGCTGGGTGCTGGCCCTGTGCTCGCTGCTGGCCTCGGGGACACGGCCCGCCGCTGCCACCACCCACTGGGTGGTCACCGAGGATGGAAAGATCCAGCAGCAGGTGAGGGGCCTGGCGGGCGCAGGACGCTGGCTGGCCCCGCACGCCTTGCCGTTCGCCTGCAGCCCCAGAGCGCCCCGAGCTGTGCGGCGGGCGGCCCCGGCGTGGGAGGCCTGGCGGCAAGACGGCCGCGAAGCCGCCGCAGCCCCAGGGCGAGAGGAGTGGCCGGTGGGGCTGGGCGAGCGGGGGATGCGCTGTAACGCAGCGGCGTTCTGAACAGCGGCGGCTTGTGCTCACCTCCAGCCTCCCTGCGAGCCCTCGGCTCTTCGGGTCGCGCCGCTCAGTAAGCGCGAAATTGGGGTCGTTCCACAGCGCGACTCTCCCGTGGGGCTGGGAACGTGCCGGGCTCCTGCCCGCCGCCCCCGCCCCCTCCGCCCCCCGGCGGGCTTCTCCCCGAGTCGCGGATGAGCGCGCGATCTCCCATATCGCCACCGGCCTGGCTTCTTTTCGGTCCTTCTGGAAGTGTGAGAGGGAAGCGGTGGGCTGCCTGCGTGGGGCAGAAGCGCACGCGAGCCCCGTGCTGTTGTAGTTTTGTGCGTTTGGCTAAAGCGTCTTGTTTTGTTAGCGGGCCGTGCTTCACATTCGCTAAGCGGCTGAAAGAGTCGATAGAGGCGTCGTGTGGGCTTTTTCTTACTTGTTTTGCTCCCTCTTTGTTGCAAGGGGAACAGCACCAGAAATCTACTTGCACGTTAGATCTGCTTTTCTCTTAGCAGAGGTGCCATATGGGTTTCCCTCTTTAGCAGGCAATGTACCCCCTATAGGGAAAAGAATCTGGAGAGATGAGTGTCTGTTAACATCACCGTCCTTTTGTAAGAGTTTTTGGTGGGGTCTCCTGTCAGAAAGCATTGGGGGCCTCAGGTGGAACTCTGCAATAAGCCCCGATGGTCTTTATGAGGCTTAGGCACTTCAGCTGTCTATATGGATCTACGTGCTCTCTCACCATAATTACTGAATTGCAACACTTCCAGTGCTATCTCACCTACTTTTTCCACTTTTTGTAGTGGGCAAGTGGTGAGAGTATATAATTGTTTGGAAGTATCTATGTGTATACATTAGTCATATATTATGGAATTTGTTTGAAGTGTTGATTATTGCATGAAGAGTAGCTGTTACTTGAAAATATCTAGTTAGGTAAAATGACTTGAAAATCTGATTAGCTAAATTCTTTTGCCTTGTTCAGCTTAGAGAAGGCATGACTGAAGGGTGACCTCATCATAGTCTTCCTAGAGGGAAGTAGTGGAGAGGGAGGTGTTGATCTCCTCTCTCCAGTGACCAGCAACAGGGCACAAGGAGAAGGAATGAGTCTGCATCAGGGTGAGTTTGGACTGGACATTAGGAGAAGGTTCTTCTCTGAGAGGGTGGATGGTCACTGGAACAGGCTCCCCAGGGAAGCAGCACCAAGCCTGTCAGAGGTCGAGGAGCACCTGGACAAGGTTCTTAGTCGTATGTTTTAGTGTTAGGAAGTCCTGTAAGGAGCAAGGAGTTGGACTCAATAATCCTTGTGGGTCTCTTTCTACTGTGATTCATTGGTGATGGGATGCTTAATAACTGATTTATCAATTCATTGGTAGAACCGCAAAGTTCCAAAATATTTGAGGTATCCTTCTGATACGTAAGTATTTATTAAAAGGACATAAGCCTCAAATTTCCCTGCAGAGCATACTTTTGCTTTAATTTTTCAGAATATTCTTCATTATGTTGATATGCATCATGAGAACATGTATTTTTACTAGTACACTTAGGCATTCAGTTCTTCTCTACAGCAATTTTTACTTTGTGCATTTTGAGTAGGGCTTTTGCCATGTTCGTCTCAAACTCTTCAGCTGTGCAGCTTCTTGTGTTTCTATGCAGCGTCTGGCATTTCAGCTTCTCAGCGTACATAGAGCATTGCCTGTCGTCTTACCGGCTTCTCTACTTGTACTAATTAACTTACTCTTGTTTTGTAGAAAAATCGGGTTGAATTGGGTTTTTTTGGAGTACAGTAGTTTACTCCTTTGAATGCCAAAGTACTGATCCATTGTGCTAGTTCTTGCTGCCTGCACAGCAGCCCAAGTTTGACTTTTGAACCTTGCCTACTAGAAGACAGCTGTGTAAATCAAAACTTGCATTTGGAATAAACTTCAGCTGGTGCTAGTTCAGACACAATCTAAATCTAAATAGGGTCACAGAGTAACGCCGTCTGCCCTACAAAAGCAGGGCCAGTGGGTCTGGTCACTGAGGGCCCTGCCTAGCTAAATTTTGCATCCAGGGGTGGGGAATCTGATGACTTTGCTTGGCACCTGGTCCAGTGGTCGACTGCCTTCAGTGTGAAATTTTTCTCATCTTTTCTAACAGGAATTCCCATGTAGCAAGAGCTGCACAATGCCTCTCGCTGTCCCACCTCAAGAAGACTCTGTCTCCATCTTCTATGTACCCTGCCTTTAGGAAGCAGTATCCCCCTGCAGCTGACCCAGCCTGTTTCTCTCAGCAGCCCTGTGGGTTATGTTCTCCAGGCCCCTCACTACCTTGAATGAGGTTTGCTGGCCTTGAAACTGGGGAGGGAAAGCTGAATCTGGTGTGTTCTTATGGGTGCCTGGTGGAGTGGGATAATCACTCCCCTTGCAGTGCTGGCTCCAACCTTCCTGCCTCAATCTAGGATGCAGCTGGCTGCCTCAGCTACAAGGGAACACTGCCGGCTCATCACCAACCTTTTCCCCACCAGAGCCCTGACATCCTTTTCTGCAAAGCTGTCTTCTGTTCAGGCGCTGCCTTTCCTGCTGCATGGGGCTGTTGTGTCCCAGGTGCTGGATTTGCACTTGCTGTTGTTGATTTCATGAAGTCTCTGTCAGTCCCTGTTTCTTCAGCACTCTCTCTAACCACAGCCCTGTGGTACACCATAACCACCCTGCCCTGTGTTTGCAGAGGACACCAAGCTTGCTGAGGTTCTTTTTTCCCCTGTCATTAGTAAAGGCATTGAACAGTGTCTGCCTTGGTATTGATCCCCAAGAGATGTTGCTGGGGACCAGCCACTGTTGGACTTAGCACTGCTGATCACAACACTTCCAGCGCAGCAGTCTCTAAATGGAAGTGGCAGATACTGTCTGGTGGCTGAGTGGTGGTGTTAGTTAGGATTTATATTATTTAATTTTAGTATGTTAGCATTCTCAGTCTGAAATGCATTTTTAAAGATTGTTATCACCTTTTTACAGAGGGACAGGCTTAATCTTCACTTGGACTACCTCAGTTTATCTGAAGGAAGGCCATATAATTGGTTAAGATGTGGGCAAATCTTAAGTTGTAGTAAGATCTAGACATTTACCCTGCTAAATGAGCCACTAGCTGTGGATGTCCAGATAAGCAACAGTGACAAGTGACTTCCTTGCAGCTTTTAGATTGCTATTGTGAACTTTGTCTTCCTTGTTACCTAAATGTGCTATGGATGGGGAGCTGAAAGCAGAGGCTACAGATCCTGGCCCATATACAAAATATAATAGCCAGAATCTGTTTGAGGGAGGAAGGGTGGGAATATATTATCATTGCCCTAATATCTCCACTTACTGTTTCTTCTTATAGTGCAGCAAGCATGTAAGCCTTTACTATGAGACTACTTTCCTGTTGCGTAGGACAACTAGCAGTACCCTGACTGGAGCTGGAGTTCTTAGTGGTGTAACAACCTAGTGGGGGAGGGGGGGCTCAAAATTAAGGCAAACTGAACAATTTTCTATGTATCAGCGAGATAGCATCTTGTAAATGGGAGTGCTTGCTAAATAGGCCCTGCTGTTCCAGTTTCTAGTTTCAGACATTTCTGAATAGTGAAACAAATCAATTCCCAGCAGTGCATTTTAGTATTTCATTATCTCTGAAAGCCATCAAGAGAAAAGCCATCAAACTGTGTCTGTTGCTCTAGTACTGTTTTCAGGTCAAATATGTTATTCTGTGGATCATTTCATGTTCTTCTTTTGGTCTGAGTCTGCTTTAAAATGTGTGTTCCTGCAAAGCCAGGGACTGAGTAATCATCTCTCTTTAATGTGATTATATCTGCTCATTGCACATATTTATAAGTCTTCTTATTTCACAACTCGCTGAATAGAGTTCAGGCTAATATATTAACTGATTTTAGACAGTGCCACTCTACATAAATATTGGCTTATGCCTCTCTTTATAGAGAGGACAAACAATTGACAGATTAAATGCAATGCAGGAAGCAGTTTCAGTAAGTCATTCTTAACTTTACTGGTGGGCACCAGCTGCTGTCATCTTTCAGAGACCTGACATATTAGATGTGAGGTAGGGTCTTTCTAAAGATCCCATGGTAGAGATAAGTGGAGAGCAAGCTGACATGGACCCAAAGGACTGCCTTTATGTGGACTACGATAAATGCTGAACAAATTAGTTGTAAGTAACTAAACCAAAAAGCAAAGAAACCTCCAAGGCAAATGGTCCAAAGAAGGACTGAGGAAGTGTTACCAGGAGTAGAGAGCCTTTGGCAAGGAGTCTGAGTTGGCAAAATGTGTTTTGAAGTTTGTTAGAGATGGTCTGGAGAAGAGAGTGCTGGTTAACCTGTTCTAGTCACTTAATAAAAATGATATCCGAATTTTGTGCAGTTGTATGTTTAATTCTGGCTTAGTACAAATAAAGAGGGGAGAGATTACCTAACAGTTGTTCGTCTGGCTTCAGAGTTGGTTATTTTATTACTGATGTCTATCGTCTGACTGCATGTGTATGCTAACAAGTTGAGATTGTAACAGTGGTCCATACACTCAAGACTAGAACAGTTGCCAGTAAATGTGCCTCTTTATCAGTGTGTGTGAAGACATGGAGGCTGGATGTTGGTATGAGTCTGCCATAGTTCATTAGCGGTCCTCAGACCCAGCGGGACAAGCTGAAGCATGGTGGTTTTGAAGGCCAACTTATCCTCAGGAAAAGGGAAACTTGTTTGTTTCAAAAACTTCTCTCTTCTCACCAAAAGGCTGTGGGTTTTAGGCCTTCCTCCAGTGTGAGAATAGAAATTTTAAAAAACCCTTAGCTTTAAATTTTCTGCCTTTTTGTAAGTATGTTCTGAAAGTTTGAACCTGAACACTTTTGCGTTGTGAATGACTGAGACACTTAACGTTGTTGTCCCCAGAAGAGTGCTGTTGACCTAGAACAGCACTTCACCAGTGCTGCCTGCTTGCAGGGGATCACAGCCTTGTCTTTCTCTATCGCTGTGAAGGTTGCAGCCAGATCCAAATTTGATAAAAATAGTCCTCGTGTTAACCTGTATTTGGAGCGCAGTCAGAAGTGCAGATTTTTTGTTCTTTTGGGCAGTGGTAGAGGAAAAGTAGCTTTCACTCCGTGGTGAAAAGTTTGCATCTGAGGTGATGGAGCTAAGAGGCAGGTCTGAAGGGCTGCTGAAATGTGACTGTCAATGCCCGCATGCCTCACGCCTGCTGCAGTCTAGCAGGTGACCTTATGCTGGGTATGGACTGCTGACAGCAAAGCTTTAATACAAAAATGTCTAGATTTAGCCCAGCATAGCAATATACACTATTGTGATTTAATTTGCAAGTTCAGAAGGGCCTAGCAGCGGCTCTGACAATGTGCAGACACTGTGTCCTGCTCCACTCCTTGTGTTTTCTTTGTCCTCCAGGCACAGAGCAACTCGCAAGTCCGATTTCTCCTAGCATACTCACACTTCAATTTTCAGGCCTCTCATCATTTATAAAATAAGGGTGGGACAAACTGAGAAAATGATACAAATTAACTATTCAAAACTGTTTGTTCTATGATGAAAGCTATACTTGATGCCTAGCATGCCTTCCCTGTGTTATGAGCTTCACAGCAAGAGGATAGCCTGGAAGTGGCCTAAGCACATGTTTGCATGAAGGCCCCATCAAAGCCCCAAAGAGCAAATTCAGCAAGACTGTGAAATCCACTGTAATTTCATGTAACTGAACTTATTTTATTTAACATTTACAGCTGAGTCCCTAAAAATACATCACTGGATAAATCTGTTTCTCTTAAAGTTTAACCAGAAAAAACTAATGGATTGTCCACTGTGCATTTTTTGAAGTAATTACTTTTTAAGGTTAACCTTTTTTAAGTATCTTATTAATCTATTCTTTTTTTACTTTTTCTGTGGTTTCAACATGAGAATACTTAATATTTTTAGGATTTGGCAGTGAGCAGGCAGCAGAAACCAGTCTGCCTTTATGAAAATAAATACTTTTTCATTACAGATGTGGATGAGTGATCTCTTCATCTCTTGTTTTGATTCAACTGAGTGTATAGTTGACGTCTGTTTTGCTAGTGTAGCAATTAAACTGCTAGTGTAGCTAGAATATACATGTTGGAAATTTGATTTTTTTTTTACCCCTAAATTTGACCGATACGACATTGCAGACAAGTGGTGTTAGAAATAAAGTCATTTTGCTTTGATGTATTTAGATCTGTTATCTACAATATTCTTAGCCAGTGTGCTCTCTGGAAGTGATCTCAGTTGAGCAGACCTATTCAGTAATACTGAAGCTTTGTTAGGTTTTGTGTTTGAAGTGCTACAAGTGTTTAAAATTTCTGTTTTCCCTGTAGTGCAGCTACTCTTAATGGTGTTTGTTAACAGATTCTGCGGTTGTCAGCTTTTAAATGGCTCAGTAATTATTATAAGAACTCAATTCAATGTGATTTTTCTGTGTGAATTTTTCAGTCGCATCCCTTAGAACAATTATGTTCTGACAATTTCTGCTCATCATTTGGGTAAGCCAAAGCATATATTTTCCAGTTTTGTAGCTTTGTCTTGCACTGAAACTTCTGCAGTTTTTTGTGGCTTTTTCAGAAGTGCCATGGTAGTATCATGTTGGAGTGTCAAGTATCTCAAGACAGCGAGAATGTGCCAAAAGGCAAGCATCAGTTTTCAGTTCCTTCACTCCCACTTGAGACTGTAAGGAGCTTCAGGCTCTTTGAGTGGGAATTGCCTTTGTTTCTCAAGTACACTGACAAAAGATCTACTATCTATAAAACAAGCCTGTAAAACAAGTATGAGTTTTATCCCATTTTGCTGTACACCATCATTTGATGTAGTATCTGTTCCAGCTTCTTTCTGTCATCATCTGCCTTCTGCATGTAGTAGAAAGCTTCTAGGACATGCGGAGGTACTAACAGCTGCTCTGATTTTGGTTTTCCTGTGCCTCAGTTAGCAGTGGGATTTCTGCATTGCTTAGAAAAATGCCTTACCTAAAAATAGTTGACTGAGGCATTCGTTGACTCTAATTTTTAAAAATTACTTCCTGGTCCAATAAGACTGAATCTTAGGGGGAAAAAATATACCAGCAGGTTTGGCAAAACTTACAAGTCTAATTTTTCAGAGACATTGATATATGCAGATAGCAGAGGAGACTCAGCAACTTCAGGATTTGATTCATCTCCAGTGTTTTTTTATTACATAAATTCTGTGTGTGTCTTGGTGAATCAGGTTCTTGCTGTACTTTGTGACTGTATACATTTGAACTGTTTCACCTTTGGGCCAAGTTGATCAGAGAACACTTATTCTAAAAGTGGTTTGCTGGCAGGCTCTGCAGTGTAACTATAGTAGCCATCAGAGTTTCAAGGAAAGGTTTTCAGCACTATTTTTCTCCTGTTTACTGTGTTTGAATTGAAGTCAGATTCTTGCAATTCAAGCACTTCCAAAGTGTTGAAACTATAACACACCAGATGAAGAAGAGGAAATGAATGAGGTGCTCTGCCATGGGCCTGATGCTTTGAGTTAAAAATGGGTAAGTTGAAACCAGCATCTGTGCTGGTGCAGGAGTTTCTGGTGTCCTCACCAGAACGCTGTAGGTACTGTGCAGATTGACACCTGTTCTATTTATCTCAGCAAATTTTGTGGGGATTTGCTTACATTTTGCAAAAGATGAGCTAAATCACAATATCCATGTGCTTTTTGCTCTTCTGACTCCTCTAATCAGATGATGAGGCACAACAGACTTTGCATGAAAGAGTGAAGGATGTGTAATGTTAGCAGAGCACTATCCTATACTGCATAAAAGCAAAACTACTATTTCTAATGCCATTTGGATTTATGGTAACATCCTCAGCTCCTGTCTTAAATGTGATACCAAGCATCAAATGTGAAGTGGGTTTTTAACACCTGGAAGTGAGGATACCTGCAACTTTCTGTATGGTAGGGGAGAATGTAATGCACTAAAGTGAGATCAAGTTATGCCTGGCAGTAGATTCAGTCGTAAGGTAAAAACAAACATCTGAGAATACCTGGATATTTGATTGCAGCTGTTACTGTGTTGGAATAAAACATGACAGCTTTTGAAATAAAGCCTGCCCTCTAGTAAGGTTTTAATTGTTGAAGTCAGAACCTATGCTAATTTTCAGAGCAAAATTTTGCTCTGCTTTCCTTACTAGTTAATTGTTTGAAAACTGACATTAAGTGCAAACTATTACACACATCTTCATCAGTGCTCAGAACAAATACAAACTTCTGTTCATTCAGGTGGCCCCAGGATTGTATTGTCAGCAAGTCTGGTGAAGCTTGTAAGATGAAGGCCACATATGCCCTTTATTTCAGAGCAGGAAGCTTTCAATGCACAATTATTTGCAAATATCTGAGTAGTCATAAAGGAGGGGAGCTATAGCTTTCAGCTAGGAAATATATACTGTTTGCACTGTAAGATTATATGCAGTTATTGATATAACATGCTTTTTCCTCAAAATCGTCCAATACTATTCATGTTGATTACTGTTTTCTGTTGTCCAATGGATGCCATGAAGAAATACAGACGTACAGAAAAGAAGAGTATGTAGATATTTTATGCAGAACTTCTCTGGTGGAGCCAGTCTCCTCTTGTTTGGTTTTACATCCTTTCTTGAAACTGAAGGCATTTCCACAACCAGAACAATCTCTGGGTGAGTGTCTGTAAGAGCACAAGCCTGATGGAAGGCTGAATGAAACCAGTATCTTCTAAAGTCTATGTAGAGTCTTTAGAGTATTTTTCTTGTGACAAGGAAGGCATGTAATCCAGAACCATTTTCAGTATCCATAAAATACATTTTATTTGGACTATTGTGTTTGTAACTGAAGAATTATTTGACAAGTAAGTGAAGCTTTGAGGGCTTTTCCAAATCTTTGGGATATGTTGTTGTCCCCTTGAATTTTGGGGGGTTATGGCTGCACTGCAAAGCAGAAAGATGCTAGGTTGCACTGGAGCATGGGCAGCAGCAGCAGTGAGGATGTGGCAAAGTGCAAGCACCCAGATGGCAAGCCCTGCAGGGCTCTTGAGTGTGTCTGCTCAATTTCAGCATGTGCTGCCATGCACTTTCTTTTCTACTGATGCTACTGTTACCTCTGCTGTGTAGATTTTGCGGATATTGGAGCTTTGTCTGCTACCTGCTCACTGTGCGAAATTCAGCTCAGTAGGTCAGCTTTGTTTATTTCCAGCTGTAGAAAACTCTGGCACTATGAAAAAAGAAAATGTGTTTGTTCTGGGGATGAATGTTGTAAAAAAGTGGATAACAAACCAGAAGTCTTGACAGTAATGCTAGCTGGCTCTGAGAGGAACAGGTTGCAGTTAAAGACCCATGTGGGTGTCCCTACAGAGAGGGGTATGATTAAGTGCTTGCCTGAGGCCAATTCAGACTAGCCTAGGGATCTGGCTGAAACTAATTGTTTAGCTTTTAAATTATTTTATGGACAAATTGGCTGGCTGTAAGCAGAGCTGTAAGATTACAAGTAGTAAACAAAGGAGGATTCCTCTACTTGGCAGCAGGGTGATTTATTTTAAATTCTATGAAATTCTTAAGTTTGAGCACCATCATCCTCCAAATTGATGCCTGTTGAAAGCCAAGTTGGCATTATTTTCCTCATTTGTGGCATGATGTCATAAGATCTCCTGTGGGTTTCAGTTAACAATGTTTTCCTTTGCGTCATATAACAATTTTTTGGTAGATCTGAATGCTTTTTATTTCCTCAGTTATTGTTTTTTTTAATGCCTTTATACTGTAATTTTATAAACTAAAGAGTGTAATAACTGATACAGTATATTTGGCTTACTTCTACAAGCTGCCAAAAGTGCTCTGAATGCATTGTATGTGCTGGCAAAGGTTTCCTCTGCAAATGTTGAGTGATTGTCTGGTGCAGCTGCTTAATTTTTCCATTCAAACTCTTTCTCAGAAATTATTGCATCTAAATTGGATTTTTATTTTTAGGAGCTAGTAACGGTCTTTACTTTCATAATTTCTTGGAATAGAAGTCTTGAACTTTCAGAGTCAGAAATGATCAAATGTAAATAAATGTGAGGTTGGATATACTACTAAATTTTTGGGTTTAGAGCTTTAGGTTTACACCCTGCGTTGGTCCTAAAGAAATAGTGACTGCTAAGATTATTTAATATTATTAACTTTCTACTATATTGAAGGGGTTTGCTATTATTAGAAAGAGCTTATTAGCTGGTGACAAACAGAAGTTATCTGGAAGTGAAAATCTGAAGACTAAAGAAAAAATATCATGCATACTGCTTAACTTGAGATGGTTTCCTTGTGGCGTGTCGTAACTTTATGAACTAATTCAGTGACATTGCTATTTGATTGTTGTTGTTCACTTGATTTCTGCCGCCAGGTAATAGTTGGTAGGAATTTATACTGTTCTGGTTTAAGCTTAAGTAGAATCAGTTTTCTAACTTCAATGAAGTCTTGTCTAAGTAACTTCATTTTCTGAAAGTTAACTGCATATTTTTCAAACGTTTCTAGAAGTGATAACACAGGGCACTGGTATTCGGAAAGGCCATTGCTTATACTTATTCCTGTAGAAATCAAGGCCATCCTTGAGCTGGTGGAATGCTGTAAGTGAAAGGGGCAAAAAAGGGTCACACCTGCTGGGAGGAAAGGACAGGACAAACTGACCAGCAGAGTATTTCATCCCGTATAGTATAGTATAAAACTGAGGGGTCATGAGAGTCACTGTCTCTTCTTCGATGGCCATTGTTCAGTGAGGACCTTATCTGTCTTTTTGCCCTGATCTGTGTTTCAGAATCCAGTTCCTGAGTCCAACTCACTCCTGCTTCTGAGTCTGGTCTGCGACCCTTTTTCCTTTGCCTGCTCTGCAGCATTTGCAGCAATGTAGTCAATTGAGGGGGCAAGCAGAGCAAATTTTGTATATTTGTATATGTTTAATTATTTTCTTATTAATAGTGTTTTCCTCATTATTATCATTATTTCATTAAACCTGGTTTAGTTTCCAACCTGCAAGTCTTTTTCCTCTCATTTCCCTTTCCCTGGGGAGGGAGGAAACAGAATTGGGACCAACTGCTCATGTTTTAGCTGCTGTTCAGGCTGGGCTGGGGCTAAGCTGTGAGACGTTTTGCTTTTCTCTTAACCTGTATGTGCTGAATTGGTAACATGCTTCTCCAAATGCTGAATTCAGACCTAACTTTCATGAGACTGTTCTGTTGATAATTAAAAATAACAGCTGTCCGTGAAAATCATTCTGTTTATGAAGAATGATGAGCCGAGATCCTTCATCTTTCAGAATAAGGCTTTCTAAATGGCTGTGCCTGCATAACTACAAAAAATCACTCCCTCAATGCTGTTTGTCACTGAAAGTGGAGATGATAGCTGGCTTTGCTCTCAGCTATCGGCTATGACTGTGTAGTATCATGCAAGCAGCCTTTGGTTGTCAGAGAAACAGTGCTGTCTTGGAATGGGCAATTAGGTGCTTTAAACACAGTAAAACTTTCCCTTATGTTTTTTTGCAAATTCACCTCTCATTCACTTGCATGGGGCATGAACCAGTGCTATATAACTCATTTTGTGTGCAACCTGTACAAAGTCAGGTGGGATCTGTAGGGGGGAGTGAGAAATATTGTTGTGTAGACTTCAATACTTCAACTAACAACATTGTTAGTTTTTCTTATACGGTATTTTCTGTGGTTCTCTGGATCATTGTGGATACTTGATCACCCTTTATTGGCAACAGTTAAATCCATAATCTCCAAATTCCAAGTGTAAAAGTTAACTGATTTCAGTAGCACCTATTATTTTCTTTTCATCTGATGATATAAGAGAATTAATTTGCTAAGGCAGAAAATGAGTTATATATAACTACCATCTACCAAAATGGCCCCTTACTAGAAGTAGTTCAGTTTTGATTTGGAAAGGAATACCTGGCCAAATTTGGCCAAAATCACTCTTAGGGTTTTTTGAGGGAGGGGGAATAAAATAAACAATGTTTTCATCTTAGATGATAGAATCCTTACTCGGTAGGAGGGTTTCCAAGGAATGTAGACTTTTAGTTCGCATTTCAAAGGAAGTAGGTTTGAGCTTCTTAGCCTACTCACAGTCAAGAGAGCATGGCCCAAGATTTAATCTGTTGACAGAACGCATTAAAATGACCAAGACATTTGTTGTTGTCCTGCCAGGGGTGCAGTTCTCTGCAATAAGAGAGAGTCCCAGAAATATGTTCAGGTTGCCATGTATTTGCAAACTTTTCCATTAAATTATAATGTCACCAACTTTGTACAGATTTCATGGGGGTAGACAGCCCATGTAGAGGTAGCAGCCCTAACACACAGGTACTGCTTACTTATTTATGCAGTAGCTAGTTCTGCATCCTTTAAGCTTGAATGGAAACTAAGCAGATCCAGGAATATCTTGATTTAGATCATCTACCGTAACACTCATTGCGTTAAAAAGGGAGATCTTGTTGTCCTTGTCACCCTTCTTCCTCTCATCCTGTCATCACATACTCCTACCCCATTTCCTTTGCTTCTGTTCTTATACTTGTTGAATACTCCATGAGTAATTTAATAGTTCAGATAAAGCAACCAATAGGGGATTACGTCCCATTCAACTACTACATTTGGATTAGCTCAAAAGAGCCTGGTGGGCACCAGAGCTGGCTTGCTGGACTAACTCGTGTCTCACTGACAGAGTGGAAAACGTGGGACTGGAGGTGAGCCTCTCAGCTGTGGTGAGCCTTGGGATCAGTTCAGCTGCTCATACACCACCTTCACAACTGTAGTGACTTTCCCCACACAGTCAGACAGCAGAATTGATTTGGCATTAGGACAAGGCTGGGATATTGCAGCTGTGAAGTACCATAGCTTACTGAGCCGTATTAGGGAACAGTAAAGGTCTGATATGTAAACAGTCTTGTCTGTGACTTACCCGTAGTGTCACTCTTTCTTGAGCTGCCTACTCCAGTACATGGCTATGGAAGCTGATGCACAGTCTTTGATAACAGAGTTTTCAGTCTTCATCTGCTTGCCTCTCGATTTTGTTCGTTTACTTAATCCTGAAGGCAACAGATTTTAAATCTAGGCCAGTGTGTTAAATTGGTTGCATGAAGGAGATAACTTGAAGCTGAAGATCTTTATGCCCTTTGACAGACAGGCTGTAGGAGGAATTTTAAAGCTTTAGGGGTTTGCAATTGCAGTTTAAGATGTCTAGTATTTCAGCAGTGGGTACTCTTAGTAGTTTTTTTGTTAGAGATTTACTTGCCTCTTAAGGTTGGAATTTGTGTGTCTGAATAAACTAATATAGGTTTAAAATTAAAGCATGATTTGAGTTGGATTCTGAAATCACAATGTTGTTTGAAATACAGATTTAAAATATGGACATATTAGAAATGTAGAGTGGCCAGAAAACTTCTGAATAGACAAACTATAGTTGAGTGAATGTAACTTCTCTTTTAAGATTGCTGGCTATAATTAGGAGAAAGTTATCTTATGGACTGTTGAAATCTCTTGCAGGTGGATTCACCAATGAACCTGAGGAACCCACATGATTTGGTCATACTAATGAGACAAGAAACAACAGTAAACTACCTCAAAGAGCTGGAGGTAAAGCATAATGTTAAGTACTAACTAATTTCTGAAAATGCAGATTTTTTTTCATTAGCTTTTTAGTGATAGATTTAGATGGGGAACAGGAGTCACGATTGACATAATTCTGCTTTGTTGAAAGCACAAAGGTTTCTTCAGATCTCAAGAATTTTGTGCCTCAAGTTTGTTCAACTTGTTACTGTTGTTCCTAGCTGCATTGTTCCCTGTTGTTATCTGTAAATGTTAACGTTTTTTAGTAGAGTCTCTTTAGGTACTGTATTCTGTAGCTGACTGCTATATTCCAGAGCTATTTTAGAAGTCTTGTCTTAGATTCGTTACAGTTACTATTTAAAGTACTGTAGGCCACAAATTTCCCTGTGCTCCTCTCTAGGTTTGTCGGGACGTTCTTTCCATTGATCTTTCTAGGATACATCAGAGAGCAGGTTACCCCTGTTTGTTTTCAAACCTATTTGCTGCTGAAAAAAGGATGTGAAAATACTCTTCTCAAAAGAGCTTTAATTAGCTTCAGACTGGTAAACTAAAGTTTACGTATGATATGGACTGGGCAAGCTAAGAGCTTACAGCCTTTATTCTGGCCATGGACTTTTCTTGTACTGGCTTTGGTTTTGTCAGATTAGTGTGACTAGCTGACTGGGAAGTTAGATGAGCAAGTTAGATGAGCACCAGAGGTAGCTCTAGGTGAATGGGAGAGGTAGAAGGGAGGAAAAAAAGCAGGACTGCCCCCATGTGACTGTATTCAGCCAGTCTTTCTTGTCAAGATATACTTATTTTTGTGGTAATAGACATTTTAGCTGTGGATGAAACAACAACTTTAAGCTTCTCAGGATTCAGGTTGTGGCTTTGGAAATGACTAATGTACAATTTGTGGCATACAAATGACTTTCAGCAGAAGTCCATTTTAAGGTCTTGTATGAGTTGGTACTACTACATATATCTCTAGTGTTGTATAGTAGTGTATTATCAAATGTCTGTGGCTTTATTTAAAAACATAGATTTTCTTCTCCCTTCACATATACAAATCCTTACCATATTTAGTAGGTTTTCAGCTTGCAGATCTAGGTGAGAATTAAATAAAGTGTAGCTGTTGTGGAACAGGTCATGAGTCTGTTGACTACTCAAAGTAATACCTAATTTATAGTAGGTATTACTACTAACTTTTTACTACTAGCTAGGTATTACTACCTAGCTTTATAGGGTGAAAGTACCTCTTAAGGCACATTGTAAGTTGATCTATAGAATTTGTTTTCCGTCCCAGGACTTGCATTAGCCTGCCACCTCAGTTGTACTTTGCATGCTGAATGATGATTTTGTTTGTAATCTCTGATACTATTTACATGAGATCGTACAGTGGAGGAAAAGAGTCCAAATATGGAGAAGTTGACATACTGTTAATGATTATTTCTTATTCTGAATGGCCTACCGTGAATTTGAAATGCCGTTAGCTCTCTTTTTAGGTACAGTAGGTGAAGTAAGTGCCTGTTGAAGTCATATTGTCTCTAGTAAAAGTATTTATGTTCCTACTAAATCAAAAAAATGTCCTACAGATGTTATAAAATATAGGGAGATATTACCAAAATTTGATAAGAATTTTTTAGATTTCCTTCAGATTGACCTTGTTTTAAGAAATAAGTTGGACTGTTCAGCTCATGGCAACTATAGCATTTGCTTACATCAGTATACATTCTTGTGTTTCCTTTTCTTTTTTATTCCTACAGAAACAGTTAGTTGCTCAAAAGATTCATATAGAGGAAAATGAGGACAGAGACACAGGGCTGGAACAAAGGCATAATAAAGAGGATCCGGACTGCATTAAAGCAAAGGTGCCCTTGGGGGACTTAGATCTATACGATGGCACGTACATCACCTTAGAAAGCAAAGATATCCGGTAATAAGAAGCTATATGTTTTAAGATTTTTACTGAATGAAAAAAAATCAACAAAACCTCTAAATGCAATTAAAAAGAAAAATACTATCACTGGCTGTTCTTTATTTGACAGTTGTTTTATTTTGTGTTACTGTGAAAGGAATCTGAAACAACCTCTGCCGCTAATGACAGAAGGGTACAACAAAGAAATAGTGTCTCCCCCAAACTGGCCATGTTAGGCTTAATCTGAAACTTCTCCATTCTATTCCCAGCCAGTTCTACAACTGTAACCCTGTACTTCTGTGACCAGACACGTGAATTAAACTGAAGTGCATCATGTAGAAGGGAGTTGAATTTTCTCTAGTGTATTTTGGGGGTTTTGAGCTAGATATACACTTCCTGTAATGGGAGCTCTCTAGACTTAAATGAAATTCCATTGATTATCAAGCTGTTGAGCCTTCTGATCATACACATATTGCCGTGTATAGCAAATAAAGGCTATGTAGACAGTCTGTTGTTTTTCTGGTTTTATTTTTTTAACAAAATCAGATGAGTACTTGAAGTGGCAAAAGATTTATTTTATCTTCAGATACCTTCATTTGGGATTCTCAATAGTGCTTGGGATTTGTTTGTTTGTTTCAGTTGAAGGGTCTTCTCATCTGCCTGCATTGCCATTTGCCTGACAGATAGATTATTATTATTCATAGTAGTGATACACTAGGTTGGTGCTGATACCTTTTGGAGGCCATCCAAATGTTGATGTATTTTCTAAAGCAGACAGAAATCTATTTACCTTATCCTAGTGCTGATATCATCATACATCTGAAATCTAGGAAGACATTAGAAATGGTCCAGTGTGCCCAGGATTTTTATAATGGTCAAATCGGAATACTCTGCCAACTACAATACCGTCTCTTGTGGACATTAGCAGTATTTTAATCTGGAGTCTGCCATGTTATATTGTTATATCCCATGTTATATTGTTATATCCTCAGCCCTGAAGACTATATAGACACAAAGTCACCGGTGCCTCCAGACCTGCAGCAGCCAGACTGTACAAAAGTTCTAGATCTTCCATACAGCATTCATGCTTTTCAGCACTTAAGGGTAAGCAAGCAAATGCAAGTATGTTGGGTTTTTTTCCCCCATCTGGGAGAGGAATAGAAAACTCTTACTGGCAGTTCTCAATCAAAGTTGAAAGATTTTGTAATCCTGTTGCAGACTTTTTTAAAGAACCACAGTTGCGCGTTGATTAAAGTACCTGCCTAAAGGGGGGCAGTTCAATCAGTTACATGGATCCTGTTTCTCTTCAGTTATTGTTTGCGTTATTTTAGAGAGTTTTAGGAAAATAGAATATATCATTTTCATAACATATCATTACCACAATGGTAGCTTTCATTGGAAATGCTTCTAACTTGTGATTTTTTTCAGTTGAAAATTGGAGAGTGCTGCACAAAGTTGTTAAACTGTATTAAGATGCAAGGTCAGAAAGTTGTTTGCAGGCTTGTCAGTAGTTCCTAACATACCTGACTGTCTATTTGGTATCTGAATACCAAGGCCTAACCCAGAGGATGAGATAGTTGTTCTTTACTAGTACAAATTTCATTTGCTTTAGAAAGTTTACAGTGGAAGTGTGGTGCAAACATTATATTTGTCAACAGTACTATATGAGCAAGTTTTCTAATGCAAATGCAGCTTTAGTGTTCATATTTTGGTATTTATTTTATTACAAATCTTTAAAATAACTCTACATCTATAAATAAGGATTTTCTTATGAACAAAACAGGAATTGAAGTTTTCAAGCTCTGTTTCTGGATCTACTTTTGAAACGAGTACATTTGTTGTTGAGGAAGAAAGAGAAGAGATGTAGGGATACTTTCATAGTGTGCATGTAACCCGACAAATATCAGTTAAGTGCATCAGTGGTCATTAGTGAAACCACTAACTGCCCAATATTACAGGACTACCAGAAATGAATATTTCTCCTATGGCGTTCACTGCTTTTAGCTGCTTTTAGTATTTGCATAGCTATAGTAGTATTCATCTGTCAAGTCCCTAAGATTTTGATACAAAAGAATGATAGGAAAGTAAAATGACCAAGTGGTAAGTTTTTCTGGGAGTCATGCTCTTGTGTGTATTTCTCTACTTTAATTAGAAGTGTCAAAAATACTTATATTCAGTTTTTATTTTAGGGTGTCCAAGAAAGAGTTAATCTTTCCGCACCTTTGTTAGCTAAAGAAGATACAATATTCACTTACTTATCACAGAGGCTGGGAAGAAGTATAGAGGAAATAGGTCATCGTATTTATGATGCATTAATGAAGGTATGAAATTTTAATCTTACTGTAAACACAAAAAGAGTGCTAGAAAGATCTTGCAAGATTAAATATACCTGGTAAATGCAATCAAATCCAGTACTATTTTAAACATATAGTTTTGGGTTATATTTCAGTTAACAAAAGGCAAACTAAATACATTTTGTGCTGGGCAAGCAGAGGTAGGAGAAGGCATCAGCACAGCCAGTAAATAGATACTACTGTCCTCTTTAATGACTCATATGTGTGTGGTCTGGCAGTCTGCATTCATTGCTCTGTCAAGGTAATAAGAGCTTTTAAACGAAAATACAGGTGCTTAAAGAAAAGAAAAGAAACAACAGTACTGAAATGTGTATGTTTTTATTAAATGTCTTTCTGCAAAATATAGGAACTTTTAGTGAACTCCAGCTAAATGCTGATGCTTAAACTACATTCACTTCTCATTTCATCTCATTTTGTATTTTTACCTGTCCGAAAGGCAGAAGTTTTCTTTTATACATCTATATAGTAGTTCATTCTTCCTCAATATTCACAGCTATTACCAAATAGCAACTTTCAAGAGAAAAAGGATAACTTAGAGTAGGTTTGCTTAGCTTTCTGTCCTCTAGTTATTAAAGCTCTGATTAATCTTTGAGTTCATATATTAGTAGTTAATACAGTTCATGTGTTTCTGTTTACTGCAGAACTCTTCTTCCTGGGTACTATATAATATGGCTTCTTTTTACTGGCGAATAAAGAATGAGCCATACCAAGTGGTAGAATGTGCCATGCGTGCCCTTCATTTTTCTTCAAGGTAAGAATTCCTAATAAAGTTTTCTTTTCAGATTACTTTTTGAGTTAGCCTAACCCAGCAAGGTTTTAGTTTCTAAGACTGTATCCTATGAATAATCCACGTTACTTGTTCTTAGTCTTTTTGTACTACATTAGGCCTATATATAATTATATATAATTTTCCTATCAAATTACATATTTAGCATGCAACTGAAGAATGCATGTACCCTTATGAATGATTCTTACATAGTCTGACCTTTTAACGTTAGGGGGGTTTCTTATTTCCATTTTCTTTTCTTCTTTAGACAAAATAAAGATATAGCACTGGTAAATTTGGCAAATATTCTGCACCGGGCTCACTTCTCCGCAGATGCAGCTATTGTGGTCCATGCGGCTCTGGATTACAGTGACTTCTTTACCAGCTATTACACTTTGGGAAATATATATGCGGTAACTACTATCTTTATTTTCCAAGACTTGTAGAAAAACAAATATTATTTCGTCTTTCTGGCTTGACTTATGCTTTACTCTCTTACAATGTATCTTGTGTTCCACATGCGTTCACACTTAATATTTAAGATTCTGTCAAGATACTCATCCAAAACTGTCTTTCAGCAAAGATTTTTATCTGCACTTGAAAATAAACCCCTGGGAAATTCTTCTGTAGCTTCTCTTTAGCAGATACAGTGGCTTGAGTTTCAGAAATTACAGGCTGCTTGTCACCACAAATTGAAATTTGAGTTAATGATTTCTTTAAAAATCGAATGTTTTTTATTAAATATTACCAGACAGTGGCTAATTCTCTCTTGGTCATTCTTCAGATGCTTGGAGAGTACAACCACTCAGTCCTGTGTTATGATCATGCTCTACAGGCCAAACCAGGGTTTGAGCAAGCTGTAAAAAGGAAGCACGCTGTCCTGTGTCAGCAAAAACTTGAGCAAAAATTGGAAGCCCAGCATAGGTAATTAAAGAAGCACCCTAGTGGCAGTTCATACAGCCTCACTTTTATTGCTCTGTCGCAGTTATTTACATTTCAAATAGAATAATGATTTTCAACTTTTTGTATTTCTTTGACTATGCAATAAAATAATTCATAAGAATGCTTTAAGAAACCCGAAGTTGAAAATGTACAACATGGTAGGAAAAGCTGTTAATTTAGAAAGCATTCGAAGTAAATCTTTTCTACTGTTGAATTTTAAAGATCACTTCAGCGAACATTAAATGAATTGAAGGAATATCAGAAGCAGCATGACCATTACCTTAGGCAACAAGATGTTTTAGACAAGTACAAGCTCATCCAGGAGGAACAAATCTTGAGGAACATCATTCACGAGACACAGATGGCAAAAGAAGCTCAATTAGGTACAGCTTTTTACAGTTCATGCTTACTATAGCTGTGAAGAATTACACATATTCAGATTAATGTCAGGACATAACTTCTTAATATATAAAGATGGCCCTGAGTGGCTGTTGTGTTTTGTTTATTAAAATGAGGGACTGCATTATGTTCTTAAACAGGGGGGTTTTTTGAGCCTTTTGAAGATGAAATTTCCACTGTGCTGCTTAAATGAATAAAAATGATAGACCAAATTGACTGTTGACTGTATGCTATCTTTGTCTCCTTGGAGACCTCACTTATAGTAGAAAAAAATGTTTTGTGCTTTGCAGGGAACCATCAGATTTGTAGACTGGGCAACCAGCAGCATAGCTTGCACTGCCAGTGGGACCAACCTGTTCGTTACCACCGTGGAGACATTTTTGAAAATGTGGAATATGTTCAGGTTTGTCTGTGAATCGATACCACTGCTTGGTATTGCATCCCATTTGCCTTACTAGCAAAATAGTTCACTTTTTTTAAGGCTTGGCAAAGGGACTCTGTGTGGGGTGTGGTAATTACAGTGAGAAATCATGGAATTATAGAATGGTTTGGGTTGGAAAAGGACCTTTAAAGATCATCTAGTCCAATGCCTCTGTAGTGAGCAGGAGCATCTTCAACTAGATCAGGTTTCTTAGAGTCCCATCCTACCTGACCATAAATGTTTCCGGGGCTGGGCATCTACTGCTGCTCTGGGCAACCTGTTCCAGTGTTTCACTGCCCTCGCTGTAAAAAATTCCTTTCTTATATCTAGTTTAATCTGCTCTCTTTTAGTTTAAAACCGTTACCCCTTGTCCTATTGCAACAAAGCCTGCTAAAAAGTTTGTTCCTGTTTTTCTTACAGCCCCCTTTAGGTACTGAAAGGATGCAGTAAGGTCTCCCTAGAGCATTCTCTTGTCTAGGCTGAACAACCCCAACTCTCTCAGCCTTTCTTTGTAGGAGAGGTTTTCCATCCCTCTGATTGTTTCTGTGGCCCTCCTCTGGATCTGCTGCTACAGGTTCGTGTCTTTCCTGTGCTGAGGGTTCCAGAGCTGGATGCAGTACTCCAAGTGGGATCTCACCAGAGCAGAATACAGGGGTAGAGTCACCTCCCTCAACCTGCTGGCCGTGCTTCTTTTGATGCGTGCCAGGATACGGTTGGCCTTCTGGGCAGTGAGCACACATAGTTGGCTCATGTCCAGCTTTTCATCCACCTGTACCCCAAAATCCTTCTCTTCAGGGCTACTCTGAATCCCTTAATCCCCCAGCCTGTATTGATACCAGGGGTTACCCTGACTCAGGTGCAGGACCTAGCACTTGACCCTGTTAAATGTGATGTGGTTCACTTCTTGAGCTTGTCCAGGTCTCTCTGGGTGACATCCCATCCCTCAGGAGCATCAACCACACTGCTCAGCTTTGCGTCATCTGCCAATTTGCTGATGGTGCACTCAGTCTGTGTCATTGATGAAGATAGTAAACAGTACTGGTCCCACTACGGACTCCTGAGGGCCAGCACTTGTCACCAGTCTCCATTGAGAGAGATACCAGCCAGTTCTATATTGACTACTTTGCTTGATCAATTGAACAGTCAAGTATCTCTGTCAAGGAAGTACAAGAATCCTCACTTGAGGAGTTACAGCTCTCTTACATTACTATACTACATTTCAGGTGTGCTAGCAGGAGCAAAACGTATTCAATTTTCCAAATTGTTTTCCTTCGGAGAGGACAAGAAAAAAGCATTAGGCAGCTAATGTTAATGAAGAGGTAAAGTTTTCTAAGAAGTTTGTTTTATAACGTGTGATATATGGAATAAGAATTATATAGTGGAAAGAGTACTCCAATATAACAGCTTTAAGGTATGTTTAAAATAATATTATATCAGTCACTTATCTCTACAGGCTTAAAATGAATTATAATTTCTTTTGTTTATTACACTGTTGAATGACTCAAGCCACGTAATTTTTTCCATGCTCCTTCTGATCTAATCTTTTTTCCTACCATAAAGAGCAGAAAACTGCCATAAGAAATTAACAAATGGAAGAGCAGAGCTCAATGGTGTTGAATGTAGAGTGCTTTTGTGCTTTCGCAGCCCAAAAACAAGGTGTTAGGCCAGTTTTGTGAGTGTTTGCTAATTGTATATCTTGAATTAGACAGTGCACTCAGGAAACTGATACAGCAATATTGAGAAGGTTTGGAATCAGGGTGTATCTTAGTATTAAAATCCAGAGTGAAAGCCACCCAAGCAGCACCGCTACTGTATTAGAACTACGGATAAAGGTTACTGCTTCATTTATTTTGCAATGTGAAATGTGTCCTGGAGTTTCCCCTTAACTAGTTTAAGAAACAGAAATAATTATTTTTAATTATGCTCTGTTTTCTTCCTGGATGACCTTCCTTTTGTAGTAGTTATGAATTCAGATTATCAAGGTAATTTTGCAAGCCATGAGTCTTAGTAGCTGACTTGAACTAGAGCTGTGCAGTCTAGATATGTAGATACTAGTTTGTGGTCTATTAGAAATGTTTGCTAGGTACCTTTTAGCATTTTCTGGTGATTTGCACTTGTGTTTTCAGCCTTGACTTCTTTATAACATGAATATTGCTTTTTCATGGTGTGAGTGGATCAAGAGGCTTAAATTCCTTTTTTCTCTGCTACCTGAATTTCAGGTCATTAGCAAGTCTTAAGTACATAAATGGTGATGGGGACGGAGATAATGCACAGAAATTCAGCCAGTAATATACCATTTCTTTTTTGTTGTTAAATGTTTTTTCTGCTGTTTGTAGTTTGGTGAAGACTCTTCAACATCTAGTATGACATCTGTGAATTTGGATCTTCATGCAAATCAAAGTGACCGCAGCCAATCCTTGCAGTCTTCCCCTGTTGCTCATTCAGTCGTTTCAGTGTGGAGTGTAGAATCAAATAGAGTGAGTGAAGAGGATAAGCATTGTCCTTTCAAAAAAAAGTTGTGAAAGAGTGAATCTTGTCCTTCTTTATGTGAAACTTAATAGCATTTGGACTGCATTTTTGATGTGTGGCAGCACTGGAGAATGTAGCATTCTGAATCTCTTTGTCATATAAGCATCTCTGTACCAGTTTCCCATCATTTAAAACTCTGCTACAGCACAGAGGGGGTTGTTCTTAGCCACCTTTGCAAACATCTGCTGCAAATGAAGCAGTACAGCTAAGTAACAATAGAAAACAACTGCTGTTATTCCAGAAAAGATTGAAAAAGAATTGTTTTAAAGATATTTACTCTTTTTTTCCTCTGGATTATTCGTTATGTTCTTATTAGTTTATTAATTAGAATACAAAAAATGTTTAGAAAACAATCATAAATAATTGCTTTCCCCCTTAGGACAAACAGCATCTTCTTTGGCCTCAACGATCAGAGTGCATGAAATTGTACCCCAAAATTCCTGATCCAGAAGAACTGCCAACTTATTTCCTGCCTCCAGAAAACAGGGGATTCAGGCAAGTGTTGATTTTTAAAAATGATGTTTGTAAATTTTCACACAATGCCTTAATGAGCATTTTCTTTCTGGAGAGGAGGGACACAATTAGTAATCAGCAGCACAGGTGTGTTTGGACCTGTTTTTTCTTGACACAGGAGGAGGATATTTTCCTTTATTGTTATCATTACTGTAACAATCAGATCCAATTTTGTGGTGATACTTCCCTGACTGTTTGTACTAAGCGAATACATTAAATATCTACAATATTACTGAAAGAATGAGGATTTAAACACAAGACTGAGTGTCTTCTGGAGTATATTAAAAAAAGAAGAGCTTGAGAAGAGAGAGTGAGGTGAAAGTCTAATAAATACAATTAACTGTTTTACATTGCTTGCATCCTCTTAGCTTCAGTTATTATAACAGAAAATTGTGAAGACCACAAAATACTAAAAAAGGATTAGAAGTGCAAAGCCCTGATTCATTCCTTTGGGACAGAGGTATAAAACAAGCTTAGTTGTAGAGTAGGCAGTAATATTTGTTGTTATGCAGGATAGAATAAATGTGTCTATGCCGCAATAGCTGCCTTACATAAAACAATACAATTTCATCATATCCTACTCAATAGTATAAGCTTTCTTCTCCTAGTCAGTATAATTCTAGTATTGAGCATGTGTTAAAGCAAAAATTCACATCCACAAATGTCCTGAAGCTTCCTTTGAAAAAAAAGATGTTCAACTTAGCTAAACTATTTGGGAAGAATATTCTACGTCTTGATGGTTTTGAAATCAAACTTTAGTTTTAAAAACTTCAGCATTTTCTTTTTCACTTACCTGTTTAGTTCTAAACTTCTTACAATCCTTATTAGCATAGTACAAGAACCTTCTGTGTCTTATCTCTGCATCGTCCATTATTTACAGGTATCGTATGCTTAGAAATGGGCAGTAAACACCTTATTTGTTGATAACTTTTGAAGGGAAGAGTGGTCCTTGATCTCTCCTGGTTTGCAGCTTATGTCTCATAGCAGTCTACGGTATGAGGCTTGTCTGTTGATATGTAGCTGATTTGTATGTTTGTACGTCTGTGACATGCAGCACATTTGTCTTTCTTCTCCTTATTGCTAGAATCCAGTCAATCATGAGTATCCCAAGAGATACTGTCGGGCATGGAGAAAACCAGACACCAGACTGTTCTTCCATTACTGATGCTCGTAACAACGAATCTCTAAACGTACTGGTCAAGGAACTAGACAGTAATCTGGATTTGAAATTCGTGATGCCGGATGATCAAGCAAGACAAGTAAGAGACATTTGCTCATTGATTCTCTTCTGTTTTAAACTTTTCTTCTTTATTGCCTTAAAAATCTTACTTGGAACATCAAAGGTTCTGATATTTAAAAAATAACTTGATATTGCAAGCCAATCAGTAGTTCCCAAAAAAGGGGAGCAAGTGCTTTCAAATAGGGCTGGAGAAAGGGAGAACTTTAACTCAGCATAAGACTTACCTGACTTCTTTCAAATGCTGACCAAAAGCACACAGAATAGGAAATTTAATTTGGTATTTAAAATTACTGCTTTCTTCTAAAACTTCTGATAGTCTCTTGACGTGATTCATCTTTTGGAGGTTTCCAGTAATTACTGTATTCCACCAAATTGATAGCTTTAGGCTGAGATTAGTCCTTCATATTGTTATCTGACGATTGGCTGCTTTAATCATTGCATGTTTGCATTGTCTATTTAGAAAAATTTTGGGGCTGTGGTTTTTTTTCTTTTTACTAAAAGGAAGACTTGAGGAATTGAGACTTGAAAGACCCGTGTAGATATATACTGTAAGATTTCTTCAGGTGTTAAAAAAAAAAATCATCTTTGTTGTCCAGATCTTGCATTCTCGTAACAACAATCAAACTATTACACAAGCGAAGATAGGAGCGTTTCTAGATCATGCCATGAAAAAGGTATGTCAAAAACTGTAGCATGATATTAATTCAGAATTATTATTTGAGGCTTGCATCTATACTTCTAAAGTCAGTCAGTTATGTGCAAGAAGAAAGCGTATTTGCTGCCTATCACTGAGATGAAACTAACTTAAAAATCCATGTTTACAAGTAAAGCACAAACATGTAGAGAAGTATCCATTTAATTTAGCTTAGTGTGGACCAAACAGCCCTGTTGTTGTTCTCGTGACTGCAGGACATGGAGTAGCAATATATTAGCTAATCGTGGTAGCCATTTGCTTAACTGACAAAAATAGCTTGGAACTACTCCTCTGTCTTTCACCCCTCGCTGCCTGCCTGAGTTTTGCTCTTCTTCCTCTCCCCCTCCACCCCACCTCCAAAGAAATCAACCTGTCAGTCTTCTGTCAGGATAATTAGCGCTCCGGGGCAAAGAATGTACATCTGCATAAGACCATGTGGAATACCATCTCCATCTTGCGTGGGGCCTTCGAGAGTTATCACAAGCCAAAATGACAGGAAAATGAGATGGACAGTGATTCTTTTTGATGTGTTAAGCTGATATTTCTGAAATTAACTCTCTTGTACAAGTAGTGTCCAGGCAGAGTGTTTGTATGTATTTATTTTAGTCTAAAGTCAGTACCATTTACTATGGGCAACTGTCTTACCCAGAAGAAGAATTTACAGTAGGAGTTGATTCCTGTTATTATGCTGTTCAGAACAGTCCTATATGTGCCTAATGTCTTACTGTTGCAGTGCATAAGTATTTTGTTTTCAACTGTAGTATTTTGTTTCCTTCATGCTAAAAGTCTGAACTTCTCAGTCATCTAGATGCTTATGTAAGAACACTTTGTCATGCCTGTACTGCTAATTATAAACTTTCTAAAGCAGGAGTGCCACAGTTGGTATCTTTGTATGGGGAAAGGCAAACTTCTAATAACTGCCTGAGGATTTAGTTAAAGAAAGGTCATTGAGACCTGTGAAGTATAATTCAATGAGGAGACTGGCATGAATAACATACAAGTAACTTTATGTATGTACATTGCAGAAGTGGGGTGATAAATATTCTTACAATTATAGATTATGTAAGAAAAACAACAATTTTGAAACCTTAAATTGATAGGGAATCTTTATGATATGGAATCTTGATGATACAGGACCTGGAAGCACATCTAACTGTAATTTGAAAGCTGCCTGACCTTCAGATTGTAACATTTTACATAGACCGGAGCCTTAAAATGAGATTAATACAGAAGTGGATCACAGATGTTGCTTCCTGAAATGAGCTAACCATTGTCGCTTCTATATTTTAAGGCATTTTGTGGTCTTGATATAAGGCAGTCATAGGAGTGGAGTATGAGCAGCAGCTGCTACTAAATTACAGTTCAGACTGTAAGTAGGGTCAGTCTGAGTAGAGTAGAGCAGATTGCTGTGACTGCTAGCAGATTATTCAAAGTATAATTTGTATCAAGTTAATAAGGTAGTATACAGGGTGAGTTTTGGTTTTTTATACAAAAGAAAGGGCAGTTCTGTCAGAGACACCTCTCTGTGAATGTTTTCATCCTTTTCCCTGACTCTTGTATAGCCAGAAGATCCCCTATGGCTTGTTCTTAATGAAGCTGGATTGTACTGGCGTGCATATGGAAATAGCACCTTTGCTATCACCTGTTTGCAAAAGGCATTTAATTTGGCTCCACATGAGTATCAAGACATCCCTCTGGTTAATCTTGCTAACCTCTTGATTCATTATGGTCTTCATTTGGATGCCAGTAGGCTCCTGCTGAAGGCATTGGCCATCAATGCCTCTGAGGTAAGACAGTGTTTTTTTGTCTTTGTTCAGTGATGAACATCCTTTCCTTTATTGTTTTCTAAATGTGTGTTACTTACTTGTGCTTACTTACCTGCACATGCAGTTCAGCTTCCAGCTTGTCATTTGCAACAGATGTTATTTTTCATTTAAATTCTTGATCACACTGAGGTTGATGGTGGTTGCTGAGAATATAAACATTTAGAACAGATATTCTTCTAAAATAGGTGACAGACTTTTGCCCCCAAAAACCTGTGTTATCAGCAGCGGTCTCATGGCATCTAATCCTAGCATTTTGCCAACATTTTCATCTAAAACAGAGATTGTAATGCTATCAACATTGTATCCTGTTTTTTAAGACCCTTACAGTAGCACATATGTCATCAGGATCTTTGACTGTATAGACATCTTTCTGTGCCAGTTGATATTTTTATCTACACTGTTTTAGTTGTCCCTAGATTTCATCTGTGTACCTAGAGGAAAAGCTGTGTCCCAGTTGTTTGGATGACTTTACTTCCAACTGTAGATTCAGAAAAGGTTTTTGTGTTTCTGAATAGTAATATTATAAGCATTTTGTAGGTTTTTGCTTATGTCATGTCGAAAGTTGCTGTATAAACTGCTTAAACTACTGGGCAGAAAAATTTTGAAAAGGGAGGCGAAGAGGCGTGACGGGAGATACCTTTTCTTTAGCAAATAATTTTGGTCTTACATGTGAGATGCTTCAGTGGGACGTACATGTGACTTTTTCCTGTGCTTCTGCCTCTGTAGTTAGATAAACAAAGTGCTTAAAACTGCTGGGCCACCAGTCATCTGGTGTGTGAAACAGTTGCCGCCTTGTATTTTTTTTCACGCATTCTCAGTCCTGTAATACCTATTGTATCAAAAAATCTGGAAGGAAAATTTGTACTTGAATAGCATTTCCTTGAATGTGATCGAAAGTAAATACAAATTAAAATTAATTACAGCTACAAGGAGTGAAGTGCCATATTAGCAAAAGCTTTTTAACAAAACCTGTTGCTCAGCTTGCACCTTTTTCTGAATGTTGTTTAATAATACAAGCTAAGATGAATTTGAAAAATCTTAAGCTTCTGATCACTCTCCATGTTTTCAGATAATGAACGTAAAAATATTTCAGTGGAAAAAACTACTGCTAAGTTACAATATTATCATCATTATTCTAGCATTATTCTGTTAATTGCAGCAAATTACTTTGTGTAAGTGAAAGAGTTCTCAGTCAAAAACCAAAATGTAATTCTCTACTATATGCCTGTATTAGAGTGCTAGCTAAATTCTACACAGTGAAAAAGATGTTTGTAATTTGTACTTGAAAAAAAAAACACAACGTATTTTAGGGAAGCTACCCAAAAGCAGTGGACAAAAGTATTAAGTTTTATAAAGAATTGAAAGTAAACATAAAAATACACTCCTAAGCTACTGAGACATTGGTGTTTCCAGAAACCTAGTTCTGCTCAAGTAAACCCTGAATGCTCTTGACAAATGAAATTCATCTGTCCTGCTAGTACACTAGTAATATTTTTACATCTTTTCTGACACTTAATCATTCTAAAAGGTTTTCAAGCATTTCAGTTTAGTTCTTTGCTACTCTGTGCAGTAAGCAGTATGTTTATGATGGGTTATAAGTTAGTATTTAATGCTTCATTTTAACTTGTGTATTTAACAACTGTTTTTCATCATAGGAAGATAGGATCCTGAACACAACCTTGTGTCAAAACGGTTTTTGTGTAGCAACTGCATTAAGCTGTTAGTTCTCCATTCTAAGAATAGGCAGTCCTTATTTAAGAAGTTTTCCAAATTATTTCTAGCCAAATTTGGGAGGCTGTGGATTGACAGGGGTTTTTCCTAGTTGGCTTCAATTTTAAATAGTGAACACACTTATGCTGGGGTATGTTACTTTTCTCTTTGCAGCCCCTGACTTTTTTGAGCCTAGGAAATGCATATCTGGCCCTGAACAATGTTAGTGGAGCCCTGCAGGCCTTCAGACATGCACTGGATTTGACGACCAAGTGCTTGGAGTGTGAAAGCAGCCTGAAAATGATCCGCTGTTTGCAGTTTTATCCTTTTCTGTACAACATCACCTCTTCTGTGTGCAGTGGTAAGCAACTGCTGAATGGTGGACCACAACTTAAATAGTGCCTATTTAACTTGTCTTGGATGTTTCACCTGAAATTCATGGTTACTGTTTTTCCAAGGATCTTCTGTTTTGCTTTATAGTACTTTCTCCCTCTAAGGACCAAGGGTGAGGCATTACTTTTAATGGAAAAGCTGGAGTCAGTCTATTAAGAAGTGCTTGAGGATGACTTCTTAAATATCTAGAAAGCTGCCACTGAGTGCAAATTACATCCCAAGTGTGTCAGTAATACCTTAACAGCCTCTCCAATATCTCTTACTAGTAAATGAGGAATGCTGGATTCGTTATTTAATGAAGTCCACAGCTACTGCTCGACAGCACCTTTGTACATACCTTCAGATTTTACAGTCAGAGGGATACGCTTTCTTAAAGCTGAAGAATTTGGTAAAGAGCAGTTTAGTTTTAATTCCTATCCTTTCAGTGTGTTCAGCACTTCAGATGTCATATTCTAGTGTTCAGTCTTTACCGAAAAGACTACATATTGTGTCAATGTTATTTTGTTTATATGGCCGGTGTTCACTGCTCTTAACCCTCCAGAGATCTGTGAGAAGAATGATTGAACCCAATCTCTCTCCAAAAAAATACTTGAAAAAAAATTGAGATAGAATACTTTGTTGTTCTTAGTGGCTATTTGTATTAAAAAAAAAACCCCACAAAACCAAAACAACAATAATAGCTTTTGGAGGTGGATTCTTTCATTTCAGTGAATCCCTGGAATATTTGAAGTATTTTATCTGTGCTTGCTTATGGCTAATATGCTGCTCATGAGCGATCTTGAAGAATGTTTATGAATGTATTTAGTAGTCCTTTGTCTCATATTGTTACTAAGGTATCTTCCCATCTGATCTTTCTTCTGTTTTTGAATTAAAACCTCACAAGAGAGAAAAGTTTTTGATTTTTCGTATTGCTTGGACTTTCTCTGAATTTTTTTTCAATTCCCTTTCCAGGCAAAGACATAGAGAGCTGGCCTCTGATTTAGCGTCTAGAATTACACTGTCTAAACATAGACTAGAGGCTATCATGTGTCCTAGTGTAAAATGGATTATGGCATTGCAGGTGAAATTCCAGGACTATGCCATTAGAACAGGGATGTTAAACTCAACAGCTCCCCACACACCCACCATTCTCCTGCTCCTGCAGTGTAATGCACGTCATACACTGCACACGTGACCAGTGCAGGCAGGAGCACAGGGACAAGAAGCTTGGTGCTGCCACAAGGTAGAAACAAGGTGCTGGACCGGATAACACAAGGTGGAGGGCTGGATTCAGCCCGTGGGTTGTGAGTTTTGACACCCCTGGATTAGAATAATACTATCTTTTAAGCCTTATGCATTGTTCAGCTGATTGACAGCACATCAGCTGTGCAAAGAAATGAATGCTATATGGCTAAATGTAGTGTAGTAAATGATTTGTGGCCCAACTGGTGGGTCTTACTGTTTTCCATAATGTCAACTCTTACACTGTTACATTTCATTGAATCTCTTAACATCACATTGCCCTACTCTTAATAATCCCTACAGATACTATAAGCAGTAGCAGGACTTGCATATTTCATCGCAATTAATTTCATCGCTTTCACTGTTCTGGAAAAAAATTAAATGTTTATTTACTTTTTATTAAGATCCTCTTTAAAAATGGCTGTAACTCACCAGTCAAATCTGAATGATAGCCACTCTGTTTTTAATTAAGCAGAAAATAATTTAGAAGTGTATTCACAGAACTGACATGGTAACAAGCAATGTTTGTATTTGAACCCAGAAGCGATCTTTCATTTCTTTTGTATGCTTATGTTCCTTAAACTTGTTGTAGTATTTAAAAAGATATTTCTTTAGTTTGGCTGATTCTTGGCTGCTGTTTGCACTGATTCCTGATCCAGGATGTTCATTTTGAGGTCAACTATTACTACATATGCTGTTTAGGAAGTTTATGTTCCTTGAATGTTGAGGAGCAACTCATATCAAAAGTGCTTGTGAGAAAAGTGTTATCTCTCCTTTTTTTGCTAGCTTGGCAGCAGGTTAACAAAGTGAACATGAACATATTCATCTGGTACATTGGGGTTGGTTTTATTTCTTAAGGAATCCGTGAAACTGCTAAATCAAGAGGGAGTGAAATATGCCTTAGCATGTTATTTGCTCATTAAATTTCAGTATTCCAAGTATTCAAGTATTTTATTCTATATTTATATTTCTGCCTTTTTTGGGGACTCTTCTGGTCTTAATATTTATTTCTTTTACATTTCTATTTATAATATCCTTTAGTTCGTCTTCTGTCTGAGCGCAAGAAACCTGAAAGTAGGAACCTGACAAATAGTGTAAATGTTTTTTGTGCATTCTCGTGCGGAGCATAACATAAACATGCTGGTTAATTCAACCTTGATGATAATTTGTGGCTTCAGTCAAAACTCAGAATTCAAAAATTGAAAGGTAGATTTTCATACGATTTTGGAAAATTTTTTTCTTCCTCAATGTAAACTTCTGCTGAGTCGAGAGAAACCTTGACAGACAGGTTGTATGAAAGCAAGGTTGAGTCTCCAAAACCAGAATTATTTCCAGAATGCCTACCCAGAAATCACACTTAAACGCTTAAAAGTATCCTGAAATTTTGGGAGTCCTCTGTTCAATCTTCAGTACAAAGAAAACAATTGAAAAGAGATTTTAATTTTGAATTTTGACCTTACATACGTAATGCAATAGTATACACAGTTATTCAACCACCATGTAGAACCTAAAAAACGCAAACTGTATTTAGATGCTAATATTCAACATTACCTGTTGCATTTACAGCATTTGTTAAAACATTAATATCATATAGATTTACAAGATTCATAAAGCAACATAACCTGCTCTTGTTTGGCTCCAGGACATGGATGTATACAGATAGGGATGTATACAGATAGGAACAAGACAATACATGCAGTTAATAAATGGCTTAGGGGCTGGTGCCGGCAGAGGAATTTTGGGTTCTATGATCATGGGGAAACCTTTACGGCACCTGACCTGCTTGACTCAGATGGGTCTCATCTAACTCCAAAGGGTAAGAGGATTCTAGCTCAGGAGCTGGCAGGACTTGTTGAGAGGGCTTTAAACTAGGCATGAGGAGGGAGGGGGGAGTTACTAGGCTCACCAAAGATGTTCCTGTGGAGGATGAGCCATCTCAAAGGGTGTTGTCAGTAACCCAGCTGAAGTGCATGTACACAGACGCACGTAGTATGGGAAACAAACAGGAGGAGCTGGAAGTCCTGGTCCAGCGGGAGAGCTATGATATAGTTGCTATCACGGAAACGTGGTGGAACGACTGTCATAACTGGAGTGCTGCCATGGAAGGCTACAGGCTCTTCAGGAGAGACAGGCGTGAGAGGAGGGGTGGAGGGGTGGCCCTCTACACTAGGGAAACCCGGGATGCTGTTGAAGTCGAGATCGGTGATGACCAGGTTGAGTGCCTATGGGTAAGGGTCAGAGGGGCAGTCAGGTCTGACTTCCTGGTTGGAGTATGTTACAGACCACCCGACCAGGAGGAGGATTTGGATCTTCTATTGTTTAAGCAGCTGGAGGCTGCCTCTAGATCGGCTGCCCTTGTTCTTTTAGGAGACTTTAACCTTCCGGATATCTGCTAGGAACTTAACACTGCTGAGAGGAGGCAGTCCAGGAGGTTCTTGGAATGTATTGAGGACTTTTTTTCTGTCACAGCTGGTGAGTGAGCCCACCAGGGGTGAAGCTCTTCTTGACCTGCTGTTTACAAACAAAGAAGGGCTGGTGGGTGATGTTGTTGTCGGAGGCTGTCTGGGGTGTAGTGATCATGAGATAATCGAGTTCTCTCTAAACAATGTAACAAGAAAAGCCAGGAACAGAACATCGATGCTGGACTTTCGGCGGGCAGATTTTGGATTATTTAAGGAACTGGTCAGGAAAGTACCCTGGGAAATACCTCCTAGTGGCAAGGGGGTCCAGGAAGGCTGGATACACTTCAAGAATGAAATCTTGAAGGCGCAGGAGCGGGCTGTCTCCATGTGTTGTAAGAAGAGTCGTAGGGGCAGACGGCCAGCCTGGATGAGTAGGGAGCTTCTGAAGGAACTAAGTAAGAAAAAGAGGATGTATCACCGTTGGAAAGAAGGGGACGTAAGCCACGTCATGTTCAAAGATGTTGTTAAGTCGTGTAGGAGGAAAATCAGGGAAGCAAAAGCCCAGCTGGAGCTCAAATTGGCCACTTCTGTGAAGGATAATAAGAAGAGTTTTTATAAATATATCAATGGTAGAAAGAAGGGTGGCAGCGACCTCCACTCCTTGTTGGGTGTGGAGGGAAATATTGTAACCAAAGATGCAGAGAAGGCTGAGGTACTTAATGCCTTCTTTGCCTCAGTTTTCAACAGCAAGGATGTCAGCTCGCTTGACAGTTGGCCCTCTGAAGTGGTTGATGGGGGCAGGGTGAAATATGGCCCTCCTGCAATCCATGAGGAGGAAGTTAGAGACCTGCTGAGCCACTTGGACCCTCAAAAGTCTATGGGGCCGGATGGGATCCTTCCTAGGGTGATGAGAGAGCTGGTGGATGAGCTTGCTACGCCGCTCTCCATCATCTTTCAGCAGTCCTGGCTCACTGGAGAGGTCCCGGATAACTGGAAGTTGGCCAATGTGACGCCCATCCACAAGAAGGGCCGTAAGGATGATCCAGGTAATTACAGACCTGTCAGCCTGACCTCGGTCCCAGGTAAAATCATGGAGCAGATAATCCTGGGTGAAATCATGCGGCACCTGCAGAACGGTCAAGAGATCAGGCCCAGCCAGCATGGGTTTAGGAGGGGTAGGTCCTGCCTGACCAACCTGATCTCCTTTTATGACCATGTGACTCGCCTGGTGGATGAGAGGAAGGCTGTGGATGTGGTATACCTGGACTTTAGCACGGCCTTTGACACTGTCCCCCACAGTAGACTCCTAGGGAAGCTGGCAGCCCGTGGCTTAGATGGGAGCACTCTGTGCTGGGTTAGGAATTGGCTGGATGGCCGAGCCCAAAGAGTGGTGGTGAATGGTGTCTCATCCAGTTGGCAGCCGGTCACCAGTGGTGTCCCCAGGGATCGGTGTTGGGTCCGGTCCTGTTTAATATCTTTATTGATGATCTGGATGAGGGGATTGAGTCCATCATCAGCAAGTTTGCAGATGATACTAAGCTGGGAAGAAGGGTTGATCTGTTAGAGCGTAGGATGGCCCTACAGAGGGACCTGGACAGATTGGAGAGATGGGCTGATTCTAATGGGATGATGTTTAATAAGTCCAAATGTCGGGTACTTCATTTTGGACACAACAATCCCATGCAGAGCTACAGACTGGGGATAGAGTGGCTGGAGAGTAGTCAGGCAGAAAAGGACCTGGGAGTGCTGGTTGACAGGAAGCTCAACATGAGCCAGCAGTGTGCCCAGGTGGCCAAGAAGGCCAATGGCATTCTGGCCTGCATCAGGAGTAGTGTAGTCAGCAGGACCAGAGAAGTTATTGTCCCCCTGTACTCGGGACTAGTCAGGCCTCATCTGGAATATTGTGTACAGTTCTGGGCCCCCCAGTTTGGGAAAGATGTTAGGATACTGGAATGTGTTCAGAGGAGGGCAACGAAGATGGTGAAGGGGCTGGAGCATAAGCCCTACGAGGAGTGACTGAGGGAGTTGGGGCTGTTTAGTCTAGTCTAAAGAAGAGGAGGCTCAGGGGAGACCTCATTGCTCTCTACAACTGCCTAGAAGGAGGTTGTAGTCGGGCAGGGGTTGGTCTCTTCTCTCAGGTGACCAGTGACAGAACTAGAGGGCATGGACTCAAGCTTCGTCAGGGAAAGTTTAGGCTTGATGTTGAGGAAGAAGTTCTTCACTGAAAGGGTGATCAGCCATTGGAATGCGCTGCACAGGGAGGTGGTGGAGTCGCCGACCCTGGAGGTGTTTAGGGGGAGATTGGATGAGGCACTGAGTGCCATGGTTTAGATGGTGGTTGGTGTTAGTGTTGGGTTATAGGTTGGACTTGATGATCTCAGAGGTCCTTTCCAACCTTGTGATACTGCGTGATACTCTGTGTGTGACAGACTGAAAGGCAGATTTTGATGACAAGATGCAAACTGAACACTACTTAACACACACTTTTTTGAACGGGACTTTAGGTGTAGAGATAATGCAGCACATTTGTAAACATGTAGATCAAATGTATGCTCGACAGTCTCAGAATCACTGGATTATTACTTCAAGAGATTTTCACAGCCTTTCAGATTATGTGTTGCTGAATGAAGACATCTGATACTGAATTTAGTTCATCCCCTTGTTACTATGCACTTCATGGCATGTCATAACTGTTTATATTCTTTGAGGTGGATATGTTATATTGAAAAATTTACAAAAAAATTGGAATGACAAATGTCTCTGGTTTAATATCTTGTTTTGATTAGCATTCATTCAGTATTTCTGAAGTAACAGCAGTAGGGCTGCCTGTGCTTTGGGTTGTAGGCCCATGTGGTAGCTGTGGTTTTGCTTCGCCTGTCAAAAGCCTCTGTTCACAAGAACTGAACTAACTAGAGAGACACGGAGTTCCTTGATCTGCTGCCGTGAGCCATCGGCAGAATCCAGCGAATGGTCAGTGGGAGTTACATGCTGGCATGGGATGGAATATGGGATCAAAAATCTGAATATGTAGTCTGATTTTTTGATTACAGTATGTGCCTAGTGTATATTTCAAACAGATGAAACAGGAATTTTCTCAAGCATGTTGAGACATTTGCTGTTAGTACAGGACTTTGGAAGTGTGATACACTAATGCTGACTTGTTAGATGCTTTCTTTTGTGCTCCCATCTGTATTACTGATACTTTTTTCCTAACATACCCCTATTATAGGTGTAAATTTATATTTCAGACCCAAGTCAATTCATGCATGTGAGTAGAATTAACAACCTCAGACCAACGCTTTCATATTTAACTTCTGCATCATATATTGATGTTTATATAAATGTTTGTTTTCACTGTAAAAGGATTTCTAAATTTGCAAAGATTTTTGGTGGTTTTTTTCTTATGGAGGAGGGGCGTGTGAAGTGTCTAAAATTTAGTACAGTTGCATCACCTATGACATGTATTTAAGGCAGTTGTAGGAGTTCAATCAGCTGCAACTAATATGTACTAACTGTACAACAAATATGCGCATACCCCTATTACTTGGACTAACAGCCCACATACTGCCAAATAACTTGAGAAAATGGTTGGAAAGCTTCATTGTTACGTGATTATCCTGTGGTATCTAAAGGGAACTTGACAGCATTAAGGGTGTTGCTACTGAATGATCAGTCGTTATATTACTGGCAAGTCAGTTCCTGAAGCATGTTACGTAGCAGAAACTTTATGTTGCTTGACAGATACCTAAGAAGCCATATGTGACACAGAAATAACAGGACCGAGAAATTTGTGTAACAAGCATAAAAAACTTAATATGAAAACCATGATCGACTCTCAGAACTTAAGAAATTAGATACTTCAGCTTCGTGCTGCTCATTAAGCTAGTAGAGAAAGCCATCATTATTTTTGTCTGATATTGAAATAGTGCATTGCCAGGTTTTGTTTTGCGCACCTTTGTGACTTAAAAAATTCCAAGTAGCTTTTGTCACATGATAAGGTCTGTAGAGGAATATTCAGCCAAGGCCTAAGGGATTGTTCCTGTGGCACTTCATCAGCTGAGGTGAACATTCAGATGTTGTCAAGCCTTCTTAAATGGTTCCAATATACTAGAAGCATATTTTTAGCGTGATGGTCAGCTGGTTGTTGAAATGTGCTGATTTGTTAATTGCTGTTGCATAGGACTTTTCCTTACATGTGTGAACAGAATTGCTGTTTGGAGAAGCACTCAAAATATTTTTATTTGACTGTAAGCACCTACCTCTGACTGGCAGTTCCAGTTCATTCTGTGCTCATGCACTTCGCGTTCTTTTAAACAAGAACAGAATTCAAAATTTTAAAATTTATTATTGGATTGATGGTATTCAAAACATGAAGCACAACTTATTTCAAGCGTCAAGTTTCTTTAGTCTCTCTGTCTTTCATTACTTGGCAGGATAATGCTTTTACAAAAAGCTTTTGTGCTGCTCTGTTGGAAATAGAGGCCGTGTGAGTACCTTACAAATGTATGTGCATGTCATCGAGATACCGGAATGCTTTTTTTTGTAGTGAGTGTGTATGTTTGTGGAAGCAGTACATACTCCTTACTTATGACCTGGTTATGTAATGTATACAGTAATAGCTTAATGACCCACTTAAGGTATGGTTTTAGTGCCCTCTTGTGGTACAAATGCCCTGTACAACATTAAATCAAAAGTAGTTTTATTTCATTTCCTTCCTAAAATAAAACTTAGGGAAAATATATTTGATCTTTTAAGTGTATGGATTTTCCATTGTCCCTGAGCACTTAAGTTCTTAACAAAGTTGAGAAACGTAGACCTTTCAGCAAATTGACTTGGAGGGGAAGATTGACCTAAAAGGAGAATCTCTGCTTGAGCTTACGGGCAGACTAAATTACTTGGTTAAATCAACACCACAATTTAAGCTTCTCACTCTGACTTGACATTTGCAATCACTTCAAGTTGTGATTTCAGATACACAAACACTAAGCAAAAGTATTCCACAGATTTTTTTTAAATAGTGTGGTAAAACACAGAGATGTGAAATACTTTGCATTTTTAAATGCACGTTTCACTTACTCAGTGATCCCCTACAAGTTATAACTGACTTGATAGTCCCAGCAAGGGGGCTGCTAAGTTTTGTTTCCATGAGGTCCTTTTAGACTTTATCATAACAGTATTTTAGTTTCCTCCTCCTCAACCTGCTGTATCTTGTTCCTTCAAGAAATGCTCATCACTTAATAGGTGGAAATAGGGGATCTTTTCTCTTGATTTTGAGTTTAATCTTGTTTTAGTTGAAGCAAAAGGTCAGAATCTATAACAATTGTGTGGGATTCTGTACTGAACACTACTGTATGTTTAAAATTCAACTTTTTCTTTCTTTGACTTGCATATCGTGAAAGACAGAATTCTCCCGTGCTCCTTAGCCTTATTTAGACTACCACAAATGTTAGTACATTATATTAACAAAAGGGATGGGATCTCCGACCATTCATTTTCTCTGTTGCTTTTACTCTCTCTCTCCATTGCCTTATGGGAAAGTTCATCTATGTAAACAGAGTAGTCAAGGGTTTTAAACAAGCAAAATTCTATAAAGTGTGCAAACAGCTTGTTGGAGTGCTCAGAAACACATCATGGTGAACGTTTACATTGTCATTTAATAGTAGCATAGAGAAAGTGGATTCTGTCTTAAACAATAAGCAGTGCCCAAATCAGTGTTATCATTTGAAGCTAAATGCTTAGTTAGTTATTTCTACCCTTTTCACATGCATGTGTGCACCTGCATGCCTGTTGTTCACCTTCCAAGTTCCACCTGGGATCTGAAAATCAAACAGGATTCTTTCTCCCTTGAGCCTCTCTGGCAACGGAGATCATAGAGTGTCAGTCCACCTGAAAGATATGTCAGTGCTGCATAAATGTAATGTAGGTCACTGTATTTGGGCTCTGCAGTGCTAAAGGACTGAGTGGAAGTTAACTTGTATTTGTGTAGAATGAAAACATTACACTGAATGTAGGCAGGTGGAAGATACGGAGAATGAGGACTACAGTTTGTCCTGTTGGTAGCAGACTCCACAGGTGTTGGGGGTGTCAGGAAATGTCAGACATGCCTCTGACTGGGAGCTCCTGGTGAAATTTTATATGAGAATGTGCTCTGTGGGATTAAAGTGACCCACTTGTTCTTTGTTTTGTGCTGCCATTTCTGTACTAGTCCAGTGAGGGAAGAAGCAGTTCCCACCATCACCTTTGCTGCTATAATCATGGTATTGCTAGAATGTTAGTGCTTTGACCTGGAAGATAGTTGACCAGATGCAGGCTTTTTGATACTTTTTACTATCTGATTTGGTGCCTGCTCTATAAATCAGATCTTTCCCTGAAAAGCATTTGTCTAGCGTCTTGCGAGTGGCTGCACAAAGTTTAAAGGGAAGGAACTTGCCCTGATAGTGCCATGCCAATCTCACTTTGAAACCTATCTTTCCTTTCCAAACTTGCATGTAGTTTTCTTCTCAAAACTATGCAGAGGTGTATAGATTGAGATTCTTAAATTTAAAAATCTAATATTGTGGTACAATGTTAAATATGGTATCTTTAGCTACACCAGTCTCTAGAGGCTATATATGCACTGCTCATGCACACTGCTTCCAAGCTACCACTTGCTGGAAAACTGTTATGCGTCTTAGAGGTTTCTGTAATCAAATTGTGCTATCTTAAGTATATCTCTTGCTCAAATGTCGTTCTCTTTTGCATTTGCAAAACACGCTAATGGGTGAATTTGGTCTGCAGCTTCTTTTCATGCTAGCATTAGATGATTTCTTTACATCATGCAAAGTCTATCTTACTAGCTTATGTACTTACTTTGCTTATTTGCTGCATGAAAGTTTCTCTCCCAACAGCCATCAGTCTCGCTTTGTGTCATGCTCTATTACGAATAGTATGCGTGCAGTATTTAGTGTTCTGTATTCATTCTGTCTTTTCCCAGGATCAGGAGGCAGCAGGCTAGCAGGGGAGGGAGAAGAAAATCATGGCCTCAACTGCAGGAGTAACTGAGGAAATTGGGATAGTATGGTGGAAGGGAATTTAGAATTGTAGGAGAGTTCTGTGAGAGTTTTTTAATGCAAAACTATTAAAATATGAAGGAAAAGCAGTCCAATATTAAACTAAATATGATGTTTCCCATTTTTGTCTGCCTTTATACTGTAAATGATTCTTCATGATACATTATCTAGATCCTCCAGTTACTTCAGTATAACTTGCATACACATGCAGTAGGAGGAAGATCAGAGGATCATGAAGGGTTAGAGTGGAAGGGGAAATGTTCTCTTTCCAGTTGAATTTTTCAAAACCTGATACATTCCATCATCAGATATATTAACTTCTGTCTGCAATGGTTTTAGTGTTTGGTTTTTTTTGTGACAGGAATGTAGAGAAACCGAGACATTCTGTGTTTTCATCTCTCTTTAGGAGGCTACTTTTGCCGGTAACATCTTACTGAACCTGAATAGTATGCACTGCCTCAAACTGAACCTTTTTCAAAAGGTCCAACAACTGCATATTTTCAACAGCCTTTTTAGGAGGAATAGTAATTCTCCAGCTACATCTCTGGAAAGATGTAGTGTGCAAATAACTTCATAGTAAATCTGTACAGACCAAATTAGTGCGTAGCTTAAAGCGTCTTGGGAAGAGAAAGAACATGAGATCCTCGCATACAGGAGACAAGATAATGCATGGTTTAGTATCATTAACAACAACTCGTCAAAGATTTTGAGGACTCTATTCACTTGGTTTAGATCTGAGGACTTATAATGTGGTGATGCGTAGCTGCAGCCTGTAAGGAGTCACATTGAGATTGTCTCAAAGCAGCATGCAATGCCATGTGCTCAGATTGAAATGAACACTGCATGCTGAGACGTAGAGTGTCAGGCACTTAACTACCCTGGTCTACTTTATTGATTTGGGTTTTTTCCTTTTAAGGTTGGTTGCCTGGTTTGTTTTGTTTGTTCGTGTGTTTGTGTTGTGCTCTGACTGTCCTCAGGAGTTTATATCTATCATCTGTTCTGGTTACTAGTGACTCAAACTAGGACAATTCAAGAGTTTCCCTAGAGACTGATGATTCTTGAATGCAACAGTTTTTGGGAGAAGGGATATTCTTCGAAAACTACTTAGTCTTTCTGCAGGCACTGTTCTATAGCTTTGTACTATTCTGGCAGCGTGAGATGGGTGTTTTCCTGTTGAAACCTAAACTAGGGTGGTTGGTTGTGTTTTTGTCAAATTTAAACTTCTACTGGTATTCCTTACCTGGATTCACTTCCTCAAAACCAGGATTGGTTTTTTTTTATCTTATTTACAGCAATAATTCTACTTCTTCGTTGAACTGTGTAAAACATGGCCTGTCAGACAAACTGCTAAGTACTTACAAACTGTCTTAGATTGATAAGGGGCATACCTACCTGACCAGTTAACACACTGTTTTGTCATTTGTGTGAGTCAGTGTCTCTGTTTTGATCTCCAGTTAGGAGGAAGATTGCATGGATATCTATTCCTAACAGATCTATAAATTGTCATAGATCAAGTCTGACTATTAATCTGCTCTTGTTGAGCAGTGTAACCTAGTGGAGAGGTACACAGATAAATATAAATACAACCTATCAGAAATATTGTTTTAAAAATGAAAAAAATGAAATCAGGTCCCAGTGGAATACTGTTTAAATTCCAGTATATGCTGCAAACCTTACAGAGTGACAGTCGAAACACACATAAGGGCATTACTTGGTTTTCTAGTGTCAAACCTGTATGTTGAGAGAAGTTGAAAGCAAACAGTAAATCGTAATGGGGTTGATTAACTGTTACAGAGTTGAACTGCATGATGCAATTTCTCGTGAGTTACTCCTGTACTTAAAAGTCCCTTTTAAACTTGAGTTTATAGGTACCATAGGATCTAATAGAATCTAACAAAATATTTGATGTTTAGCATAAAAATAGGTATGTAGCTTGTGATGGAGGAAAGATTAGAAAGAGATCAAAGCAAATGCAGGCCACTGTTTCCTTTGCTTATACTGGTGATCTTTGAATAAGTAACTTTTAATAAGTAACAATTTTCTCACCTGACAGTAAAAAAAAAAGTCACACATAGAAGTCACTGAGGACAAACATTTGTTTTGAGAACTTACATGTGCTTGCTTCTTTTGCTTTCTTTCCCTCTTCCCCAAAACAAACAAAAAAAAAGTCAAGCTATTCGTGAGGCACAGGCTAAATTCGAAATGCAGTGCTGCTTACATTCCTACTCTGTATGTAGGACCTGGGTCCCCTGAAAGAGACGTTTTCTAGTCTTTTATCCACTGATGGGATTGGGAAGTTTAAATTTAGATGTTCAAATGTTTCTGTGTTTTGGGCCCTATTCCCAGACATAATAGAGCAAGTTATTTCTTCTAGATGTGTGTCATAAAAAAAAAACAAGCTCCTATTTTAGTGGATGGTGAGGAAGGAGGAAAGTAAAAGCTTTAGGTTATCAACCTCTTTGATTTTCCCCTCCTTTTTAACTGTGGAAGAGATGTGGCGGGGGGGGTGGTTGACATTTTCTATTCTGTTAAAAACTAACCTACTAAATTCTACAAGATGTTTTGCATGCATGTCCTTTATTAAACTGCGTTGTGTTTTAATTTAAATAGCTTTGTCTTCCTTTTAATTTTTGTTTCCATGTTTTCTTTATCACTATAGTTCATAAGGAAAATTTGCGTGCCTGTTTATCACGGACTGATCTGTTATGTAGTGGTGAGGTATTTCTCATTTAATATGAACAGGAAATCTGGTTATGTATTGTTGGCATTCGTATATTTTGAAAGGTTTAATCAGAACTGCTGTAGTGAGACAGATAATCTTTAAATCTGTAGCTAAACCAATTTAGAGGCATCTTTTGGCTACAAATCAGATCTTAAAACTTTTTATCTTTGAGTGAGAACAGTAGATTTACTAGATAATCTTAATTGAAAACCTCTTGTTGGAATAAATGATAGAAAAAAGCTTTTGTATGCTTTAGTCTAAATTTTGACTATATAAATGATCAGTCTGTTGTTTGCTCTGCATCAAACCAAAGGTTGTTACATAGCACACTCTTCTGACTACTCAATTTTTAGCATGCTTCTCATCTTTGAAGAAGGACCACTGACCACTTGTCTGAGAGAAGAATTTAAAGAAGAGGGAGGAATTTATGAAAATCAACTTAAAATACTTCACTTGGCTTTTTATTATTTGTTCTCTGTACTTAGCTTTTATTTTTCAGTTAGCAGTATGTCCTGTCCTTTGAAAACGTTTATTTTTGATCTGTAACTTCTGGTTTTACAAAGGAAGGTTTATATTAAAGGAAAAAGCTAAAATTGTACAGTGTTTCTGTGGGGGGAGAAAACGCACCAAAAGCCTAGTCTAAATTCTGGGCACTACACTCATTATTCTCTGCCAGTATCCATATTGATACATAACTTGAAATACTTGACCAGAGAGGGAACTTTATTACAATCTGTCTTTTGTCATTTCAGAAAAGTAGTAGCTCTGATGATATGTGGGTTGTAGCGCAGCATGTTAGAACTATAAACTGGAGATACACTTGTGTTACTGTTGTGGAGCCTTGCTGAAACTGGCAGTGATGCTATTGGGTTCGTCGCGAGCAAAACTGAACACTGGGTAGGCTGTTTGGCTTTTCAAGTCTGCAGCAAGGGTTCAAATGTTTTTTACGCTTCTGCAGATGTAGGTTGCCCGTCTGCTTTGTGTCTTTCCTAGGTCCTATTGTGCACAGTGAATATGTATAGAATCATAGGATCATAGATTCGTAGGATGACCCAAGTTGGAAGGGACCCACAAGGGGTATCAAGTCCAACTCATAACTCTGCGTTAGACAATCCCAGTATTCACACCATGTGTCTGAGCCATTGTCCAAAGGTAGTGGGACTTGTGTATTTCTCTTCAGTTAAACGTAGACCTATCAAACATTCACAGGGCCAGCATTGTATAGCCATGTAATTGTAATTAAGCCCTTCTACTTTTCCCTTTACTTCCCTGCTTCATTTGTCACTTTGATCATTTTTCACTAAAAATAAACTAAGAACTCTTTGGTTATATTTTGTTTACACGTGTGTGTGGAAAGCACCAGTTTCAGTTTAGTATTGCTTCTGGAGCGCAATACTGACTTGCAGTTCAGCAGTTACGGCTTGTGACCTTTTTGTAGTGTTTTAGTGACTATCGTGTTCAGTTTCCGCTTCCAAAGCTCAAACATAGGATTCATTTTGAAGTATAAATATTTACCTTTTCAGTAAAACGGTAAGAAAAGGAATACATTAATTTTTAGAGTAAAACCTTAGTAGAACCATGTTAATTTATAATTGACATGAGCAGAACAGCAGTAGCTGCTAAAGAAAGGTCTGTTTTCTAGTTGCTCTTCATCCTGTTCTTTCTAAAACTCATCAAAATAACTAGGATGGATAATTTCTTGCCCTTAACAAATGTTTTGCAATAGAATATCTGTTCATATGCGATTGGAATAACGTAGGTGCTGTTAATGGCTCTCAAGGTCTTAGGAAGTTATTGCGTTCACCTTGGAAACATCAAAGTAATCTGCATATGCAGTGTGTTAATCACCACTGTTAACATTGCCATGAAAGTCAAAGCTCATGTTTTATGTTGTCTGAAGGATGATCTCTCAAACAGCACTTCCCCATACACTGCTCTGGCTTGTTAATGTCATGTTGTGGTGTGGTGAAGTTGCTGTGATGCAGAAAGTAAAAACAGTTCTTCAGGAGCTAGTTAAGCCCAAATTTTGATGACTGACATCCCAGTAATTTTAGATGTACAAAAGGCTTCTGTCAGGCAAGTTCATTCATTCCAGATTATTTTGTAAACCTTGGTAAATTATATTGCCTGTGTCATGAAGCACTGAACTGTTCTATAAAAGTGATGGGTGACAATATGCTGTTTTTCAGCTTAATTTCTTTAATGGATATATTTCAGTCTAATTCTAGATATACAGTATCACCCAAGCAGTGAGCACCCCTAGTCTTCATGAGACCTAAGAGCAGCACTGTTACACATTTCCATGTGTAAAGTGGTAGTATACCGCCCCCTTTGACTTGTGTCTCTGTATCTGTGTAAGCAGTGACTAGAAAAAGTAAAAAAAGATTGCTTATTGTTGCACTGCTCCTGAAGTATCTGTAGATGATACTATTCATAGGAATTAAAACCTGTTTCCTTTAAGTTCAGTGATATATCATTCCTGCTATAAAAAAAAAGAGAATTACCTTTACTGAATTTCACTGTGGGGAATACTGGTTTTGAATCTGCATCAAAAAACAAGTATGGAATTAATAACTCCTGTTAGCAGCTTGGTTTCAGTTTGTTCTGTACTCTGACAACTTGGGCATTAGGCTGACTTATATATGTATTAGGTAGAGTTCTTTCTTTGCGTTGTTTAACCGTAAAGGGTCACGTCATTTAAGTGACACTTAGCTCCAAATAACTTGCATTTTGCATAACCTAATGCATGTCAATGGCTACAGCAATAGTCACTTGACTCTTGTTATCATTCAAGACATAATCCAGCTCTGCTTATTCCAGGTGGTAAGGAAGAAGTCAATACCCAGATTCTAAAATACTTGACTTCTAATTTTGACATATTATTCTGCCATTGTAATTTCTAAGTATGTACAAAACAATTTAAAGAAATCAGTTTGTCTTATCGTAAGAAGTTAGGAGCCATTCATTTTCTTAAACCAGTTGTGTTGGAACATAGATGTTGGAGTTAGGAAGACCGTATTTTACAAGTTCTGCACTGACAAACAAAGAGTAGAAGTCAGTAAAGACTCTGTGCTGACGAAAGACATTTAGCAATAATTCCTTTTGTTTCCCATACTGTTGATGACACCAAATAATCTATAAAGTTGGTAGATAGGAATCGAACAGTGAAGATAGTTACTGAGGCCTCGTTCTCTCTGCTGGATGTATCACAAGACGCAAACAGTTGTAGCGGCAGTTAAATTAAGTTTTTAAAAACAATCAGTGCCCCTCTTCAATGGTGAAGTTGAGTACTGTCAAGACCTTCCTCAAGGTGCAGCACTTCCATATGATGTAATGTGGGTGCTGGTTGTTCATCTTTCCTCATTACCGTACTTTTCATGTTTCTTTCTTGCTTTGGTTAAGTGGCTTTCAGCCTTGGGGTCTGGACTCAGATATCTAAATTGGCAGAAGTTTACTCTTAAACAAACAAAAAACCCACACGTAGTACCAAAAAGTTTGTATGTGATAAGGAAAATTCGTAATTGTTTCCAGGTGTGATTTTTCTGAGAAATGTGGCTATATCAAGTATGGTTCAGAATAAATTTTTGTTACGCTTTTATAAGATGGAGCAAGTCTTAAAGTTCAGTTCGCCTTCCTTGCTACAGATGTCGACACTCTGTGTGTTTCTTTCCTTACACTAAGTGGTTTTCAACTTAAGAGTTTGGAGTCGTCCAAATTCTAAACAAATTTTTCGTTTGGGGTTTTCTAGGCCTATCAGCTGCACTGGGTAGTGCCGCTTCAGTGGACGTTGGAGAGGAGTCCTGAAAATCAAGAAAGTAGTTAATATTAGATGGAATGTTCTAGGACATCTTTTCTATGTTTAAAAGATGTGTTGTGCTAATGCTGTACAAGTGCATTCACATTGGCCTCAAAAAATTACAAACTAGAATATGAGAAACAGAGACCGTTAATATATACTACTGTGTTATGCCTTTAATATCCAGGATCTTGATGCTTCAGTTTAGAATTTGCATTTGTTTTTTTCTATCCAATGGATTTGCTTTATAATTTAAGAACTCTCCTATTTTTTTTCTCTCAATTTCTCCATTAACCTGGTAATTCAAACTATTTATTTGTGTTATTTCCAAAACTTAAATAAAGGCCCAGGCACTTATTTTGTGTCACTGCTGTAGCGTCTTTGTTTCACTGCCTGGAACACAGTAAGCAGGTCTCATAATACACAAGGTAGTAAAGTCTTATCCACTTCCCTCTGAGCTTCCTTAACTCTGCAGAATCAATAGGAAAAGTGGCAACAGCTGCTCTCAGGAAATAAACAAGCATGAAAGTGATTCTTCTCTATTAAATTTTCAGAATGGAGTAAGCTGAATTGATCAATTACTATGAACTAGTTTTAGACTTCCAAGTCCCTGGACTTCATACCTAAAATTCCCATATGCATATTTAGACAGCTAGAATATATATGAAATGTTAGTAAATAATACATAGCTAGCTGAGCATTTGTAGGGTGGCAGTTGCTTTTGTCCTTTGCACAGCTAAGGTGCTGTTAAGTATTGCAATGATACAACTGTTCTACAGCCAGCAAATGTGCCTGGAGCTTGGGGCTATGTTGCTCCCTTGTTGGTCTCACACTCTTACCTGGTGGTCTTTCTGTTTGTCTTCAGGCATCCAGCTGATATAAGTTGTAAAGTTCTGACTTACTGTGTTTCAGTACTATCAACTTCATGGTACACTTATCAGAGATCTTGAACTTCTGTTTGTTTTTCAACCAGCAGGGTTTTTTTTTTCCTGTGACATCAGACAACTGAAAGCAGCAATTTGAAAGAATTAGGCCACTCGGGTTTCTATATATAGCAGCTCTCATATCCCAAGAAAGCCAGTACTCTCTTCTAGTCTGTGCTTAGCTGTATTTATAAATTAATATTAACAGAGTTGGTCTTCAGTAGATTTTATGTGCGATTATGGGTTTTTTCCTTCTGCTTGCTATTTTCAGCTTTTTTCTCTTTTTTGCATTTTTATTTCATTTTGAAATAGTTGTCTGTTTTTCATCCCCTTTGCTTTTTTTCTTTACACTACTGATGTGTTGTCCTTCAGCAAAGTGAATTCTAATTCTGGTCATCACATTACTGAGAAGCAGTTGGCTTGCATCAAAATCAGGCTGGTTTGGTGTTAGGCGGGGGGACTAGTTTCAGCTTTAGGGTTCTGTGAACGTCATTTCTCATACATTAAACATGAGGATTTCCACATATTGAAGTGATTTTTTTTTTAAATGAAACCAATTAATTTTTTATTAATAGCATGGGAGGGTGGTAGAAAGAGGATTAAAGAAACAGTTAATGACTGATGGGGTAGGAAAGGCAGAGTATAACTGTATCGTAGATGTTAGAAGAGTTTATGAAGTTAACTGTTTATGTATATGCTCATAAATAGCATTGTTTGATTTATTTTATGTATGGCAGAAAAGGTAGGGCAAGAAAGTTTTTGCAGAGGGTTTATGAATGTAGTTTTGTTTGATTTTGTTGACACATCCCCACCCCTCAAAAATACTGGTCTGTTTCTACTCCAAAGATGCCATTTGAGCATTCATTGATGCAAAAGTAGAGAGCATACAGTAAAAAGCTGTAGTTTTGCTTTGCTGAGAAGTGGTTAACTGTACACAGGAGTTAAAACCATCCTCTAGTCCTGCTGGCTTGATAAGAGAGACCTAAAAACATTCTTTTGTAGTGTGGGATCCTTGCATGGAGAAGGAAGGAGTCACTAATCTACTTTATTCACATTCTTTGTATTTTATGCTGCCATTTGAAAAAAATAATGCTTTCCATATGCATGGAGCAATACCATTTGCATTCATGAGGGTAGAATGAGGGTAAATGCTTGAGAATCTTGCATTTAATTTAAGCTTTCTTTCATTTGCTATGTGCTGCTTAATTCATTTGTATGTGTATGCTATTTTCACTCACAAGTGATTAAAATGAAGGAGAAATTTTAGAGCAGCAGCTTTGTACAGGGAATATGTGTTTCTCCATGGGTTCATAGGCAGGTACCCTGGTCCATGTCTCAATCCCATAGCTGCGCAGTGGGTTTTGGAGCAGCTCCCAGGCTCTCGCATGCATGGAGACTCCTATCTCTACCTGTGTGGATATGTCTTTCCACTGAAGGAGCAGCTCAGTAAGTACTTCTTGCTGTGGAAGACTAGAAAGAAATTATTAGTAGAAAATCTGAGACCTTTAGTTAAAATATATTTGAGATCAAAAATGTTGCTACAGATCTCAAAGTTGTGGGTGGCTACCCTTTAAAAACTCTGAAAGCTTAACACTGTCTCACTGAAGGATGCTCAAAGGGTAGCATTGCAAGTTTGCACTTTTATCTACTCATTATTGACTCTACATTTGGATTTTTCTAGTGTTTATTCCTAGATCTTTGTATTTAATGGACTCTGAGCTTGTGACCTCAGCACAGAGTTATTAGATGTTAAATTTTAAGCTGAATAAACTTCTGAATTTTGCTCAGATTAGTATCCATAGGTTGGGTCTATCTATTTAATGAGCTAGTCTTACCTATGTACTTGTCTATTGTTGGTACGGAAGGCCAGAGCCTGGCAGTCACGTATCAGTCTGCCTTGGCCCTTTTTCTCTTGCATGTAAGCTCAGTGAGCATTATGGTGTCTAGGTGAAGTTCATATGGTAGGCAGCTCCCACGTATGGTCGCTAAAAATATGTCTTGGGAATGCTCAGTGGAGTGGCTACCAGCACAGAATAATTTTCTATGTACTGTGCAACCTTCTCTCAAAAGATACCTGATTTTTCTTTCATCAGTAGTTCACAGTGTATACCTAATAACATTGTTTCCTGTAACTGTTCTAGGTAATCTGCTTTGTCAAGAGACAGATCAGCTTTTTAATCACTGAATGAAGTCTTTGATGCCTTGTAGGATTATTGTATTTATTATAGAAATATATATATTGTTAAATTGTATTTATTATAGAAAACTAGAAGACTATAGCTTCTGCAGAAGGTGTATCCAGGAGGAGCAGTCTTACATGGTGTATCAGTAAACTTCTCCCTTTCAGGCCACTGTCATGAGAAAAATCCAGACAGCAGTCATGACAAGGAGAAATACTTCGATGACCACTATGAGTCAGTTACAGCAGTGGCAGAAGGACGCTATGAGGGAGATACAGAAGATTCAGAAGTCCTTACTCAAAATTCAGCAAGGGATCCCTCCTTCTTGAGACTGGAAAGTAAGTCAGCCTAGCAAAATCAGTGCTGGCAAATGAATCAATTTCTTTATTTTACAGGAATGCTGTATTCTTTTCTCCAAGGAGCTGCTTCCCCCCCACCCCACATTTGTTAAGTGGCAAGCAACCCTTCTGTCCAAGTCTAGCGTCAAAATGCATTGAATCAAAAAATGAGATCAAGGTTTAGATGCTTTCCAAGCTAAAGGGTGTAGTTTCTTGCAAGACTCTGCAAACACACGTTGATTGTACTTCAGTGGATTCTGTTATCAGTTGTGCCAGAAAGGAAGAAAAACAGTGTCTATGGTTAAAGCACAGAACACTTTATTCAGTGTTTAATGCATGTATGTAGAGGAAAGACACCACCTGTTTACTCCCTCAAACAGGCAGAATTCTAGTTTGGAAAGGAAGCGGATGAATGTGATCTAGAGGTGTTAATTTTTGAAGCAAGACTTGATGCTTCTTTGCAGTGGGGAAGATGGCATTCTGTAGTCCCCCTCTCTATTTGCAGCATGCAGTGAGTAGTCTGTGAGAATTGGTTTATGCAAGTGGAAAAGTTAGATCACAGAAAAAAAATCCTTTTTATATTATTAGTGGAAGCAGTAGGAAAAGAATTTTTGAAGTTTTTATGGTATTCCCTCTTAGATGTAGTCACTGCAGAAAGCAACGGTTCAGAAGGAATGGAGGGGTTAGAAGATGGTCAGATGTCTGAAGAGATGCTGGCTTTGGTGGATGAGTTTGAAAACTCTTGGCCTCAGGAAGCTTTTGAAGGGGCACTGGAGGTAAAAGGTCATCGGATGGACTTGCAGGGAATCCGGGTCCTAAAGAAGGGATCTCAGGATGGACTGACTGCCTCCTGTTTTGGGGACTGTGGTGATGATGATGAAGCTGAATGGGTAAGTTTGGATGAGTTTGCATAAGTCCCGTACCAACTTACTGTTGTGGAGGAGGGAAAGATGAGGATAGTTCAGGGGTTTGACAGTGAAATATATATAGGAACTTCCCCTGTGGGCCTCGAATTGCTGATTCATGGCTTGTGTGAAATGAACAATTAGTTTCAATCCATCTTCTAAAGGAGTTGCCTCTGCCACGTTAAAACTAACATCAGTTGTCTGGAGAATAGGAAGCTGAGGGGAGACCTTATCACCCTCTACAACTACCTGAAAGGAGGTTGTAGCGAGGTGAGTGTCGGTCTCTTCTCCCAAGTAACAAGTGATACAACGAACAGAAACAGCCTCAGGTTGTGCCAGGAAAGGTTTAGAGTACATATCAGGAAAAATTTCTTGACCCAAAGGATTTATGAGGCACTGGAACAGGCTGGCCAGGGAAGTAGTTGAGTCACCATCCCTGGAGGGATTTAAAGATATTTTGATGTGGTGCTTAGGGACATGGTCTAGTGGTAGACTTGGCAGTGTTAGGTTTATGGTTGGACTCAGTGATTTTAGAGGTCTTATCCAACCTAAATGATTCTGTGATTATAAGTCTTGATTATCAGCAGCAAGAGCTTAGATGTTGAATGATGATAGTGCCTTCAGACTTCTTGCTTGCAGTTACAAACGAGAAAAGTTTCTAACAGAGAGTTCCAGTTAGTATGAAGACAAATAAATGTTGTCATCAAGCTAAACAAAATATATAGTGAAAAATGTATCTCAGTTCTCTAAGCAGTTAAATTGGTTTGATGGTGGAGTCTGAAGCTGTGTGCTTTGTGTGGTATGTTGCAATGAAAGTGAGCAGGCTTAGAATGAACCCATTAGGGTTGAGATGGGAAGGGAGGGAGAAAGATCTAATTTATAACATCTTTGAAGTTGAATCTTTGGGCTAAAACACAGCTACAACAAGTGTATTGGAGCTGATAACATTCATGGTGTTTCTTACTGTTAAACTTGACAATACTGTTCTTTTGGTAGATCACTTTTCAGGTCAAACGTTTAAAGAAACCCAAAGCTGAAAGCCTGGATGTCCAGGAACCAGCTGGGAGAAACGGGGAAGAAGGGACTAATGGAGAAACTGAAAACTTTTACCAAACTGCCCTGGAGATCAGTGGACCAAAGATACCTTCTCCTGGACCAATAGGTAACCTGTTTCTAGAGAAAGCAAGTCTTTCACAGCTTTTACATTATTCTGGTTTATTTGCTTTGCTGCTTTTATATTGCACTAGTTTATTACCATAAATGTGTGTCACAAAGACTACGTAGTAAAATATGCTCTCTATATGAGTATGTGAAAAAATTGGAAATGTCTTACATCTGCACGTTCTTCATGAAGTGCAGCATAATTTTATCTGTCAAAGGAAAACATTTAAGTTAATTCCCAGACCTTTCTGGGGATGAGTTGGTAAGAGTGGAGAATGAAAGAGGTATACATTGTGAACAGAAGTAGTAAAAGACAGAGGGGATTTTAATGATCTTTTTTTTAAACTAAGTTCTCTGCTCATTCAGTTTTAATCAGATGAGAGACACCCTTTTGGGGACAAATGCAGGATGAGAGCTTGAATTGATTACTAACTAAACATAAGACACACAACTCAAAAGGCAGAAAATGTTATAAAATGTTATAAAATGTTATAAAATGTTATAAAATGTTATAAAATGTTATAAAATGTTATAAAATGTTATAAAATAAAATAAAATAAAATAAAATAAAATAAAATAAAATAAAATAAAATAAAATAAAATAAAATAAAATAAAATTAATTGTTTTGGTGACATTATGGGAGAAAACTTAGAGGCTGTCTTCTAGAAGGCTGGAGTTAAAGAAGAACAGAGTTTTGCGCCAGCTTATATGAGGTGGTTTGCAGGCGGAGTTTTTGGTATTTGAGTAACAGGAATTGGAGAGTAGTCTATTATTATTGTGCAAGCTAGTTCTGCAGATGTGGTCAGGTGAACAGAAATCATCAGTACATGACTGCTTGGGATGAAGCTTAGAGCTGCTGGAACCTAATGGTGCCAAAAAAGATAACCAAAGTAGTTGGGCACCCTTACTCTTTGTCTTACCTTGATTTCAATAGAGGTAAAAATCTTAATTTTGCAGTGCTGATGTGTAAGCAAAGGTGGGTTCTCCAATATATTTTAGTCCTTGACAATTTGATGACCTAGAAAGTGATTTCATATTTTCAAGGTTTTTACATTTAGTCTTTAAGAAAGTCTTTTCTTAGCAACTGACAAATGTAAGTTACTGAATTAAATATTTAAATAGAGGGGAGGCATTACATGAAAACAGGCTATCATTTATAAGCACGCATCTGTCCTTTCTTTGATGCATCTTTTCTCCCCTGAGCTACTTTTGTGGCTTTATTACATAGCATCCCTCAATTGTAACGTAGCTATCTTCCTAACACTTCTGTGAGGCAGGGTCCACTAACTTCCTCTTTACAAGATCTAAGTCATGAAAAGTTTAAGTAATGTATTGGAGAGGTCACCTGAGGAGTTCCTGGTAGAACAGGGAAGCGACTCTCGCTGTCCTGTGCTTGACTGCCTGTCAGACTGCTGAACTGTCTCTGTGTAGTGTTTCCATACCTCTCACTATCTCTTGCCAAATAAGAACTCATGATCAGATATTTCACAGTGTTGATGATGAGAACTGATCATTCCCCTCTGAAGTTCCCCAGTGTTTCTCAAAGTTAATTTTCCTTTAATCAGAACAGTTTACAAAAGACATGGTATTACAGATTTCATTGCCATTTTGCAAAATTACACTGAAGCATTTCACAAAACCTTGGATAGGAAATAGGATTTACATCCAAATGGGCAAAATTTCAGGTAACTAGAAATAAATACTGAAATACTGCCTACGTAGCTGGTGCAATAGGCTGGCACGTTGTTAAATTTGGCTTCTCATTGTGCAAATTTACAGCTACAATGATTTTTTTCCTATGTTCCAGACAGTCTGGATATTTCTGATATGAGAGGGAAATGTTTCCTAACAGTTAAAACAAGCTGGATTCCTAGGACTTGGTACAGTATCCACCAAATGTAAGGGAAGGATTTCAGTAGGCTTTGATTCAAATGTGAAGATCGGGTTCTTACGCCTTTCAGTGATGCATTTGTTAACATAAAACAAGTAATTTATCCTTCCCTTGTCTCAGTTAACTTCTCTGCAAAATGAGAGGGCTGAAGTGTAATTGTTTAATAGAGTAAGAATGCAGTAAAAGCCACTGTCTGTCTTAGACAATATTAATCAAAAATAAAAGGCAGTATTTTTCATATGAGATTTTCAGAAGGTTTAGCAATCAGCCTTTATTATCACTGTAGATGTAAAACATAAATGATGACTTGCTTATGAACTTTCTCTAAGGACATTTAAGTAGAGACGTTACCTGTAAACAAGAATGGCGTATGTTCTTAACGTATAGCTGTTGAAAAAGTGTAGTGAAATAGGTTTTAAAACTCCACCTCCTAGTCTGTCTTCCATAAGATCTAGTTCTGTCTTTGGATCCCATGTGCTCCGTTCGGTCCATTTAGGTTCAAGAATGTTCTTAAAGAAATCTGGCTGCAGGACTGTGGCATTTATAATGTATGAAATATATCCACTGTTATAAAGTATTGTAAATCGTACAGAATTAGAATGTCTTTCTGCTTCAAGACAGTTTCTAGTATCTTTTTCTTTCTTTCTCAAGGAAAAAGGCGTGACTATCATAGCCTTGGCTGGCCAAGTCCCGATGAATGCCTGAAACTCCGTAGGGTAGAGCTTGTGACTGTAGCCAGCACATGGCTTGCTGTTTCCGCTAAAAACATTGAGTAAGTATCTTGTATATGAACCTTAAATAAGTTATTCACACAAAGCAAGACAGTCACGTGGCCTTCGTGTGCATAAACAGGAGATTTTCATATATCTTTAAAGTAAGAAAGAACTGCCAGGATTTTAAAGAGGTTTCAAAACATGTGCTGTTTCATAAATAGGCTTGCAAAGAAAAATGCAAGTTCAGACAGAAGATGTTGCTTCTTGAGCTACTCAAATGAGATTCTGTCAGGTTCTGGGCAGTTTACACTCAATGGAGAACTTCATAATGACTCTTCTGTTTTCCTCTCATGACTGATTCAACTTATTTTATGACCTTTGTAGCATTACAGAGCACATTGATTTTGCCACGCAGCTGCAAGAACCAGCCATGGAGCCCCTTTGTAACCCAAATCTACCAGCCAGTATGCATACTTTGGACCACCTGCAAGGTGTCTCTAGTCGAGCCAGCTTGCATTACACTGGAGAAAGTCAGCTGAAAGAGGTATGCCAGAGTTGAAGGCTGTCACACAAAAATGGCTGTACCATGGCATATTCAAGGTTCATTTAGCTCAGTGCCCTGTCTCCAGAAATGACCTTCAGTGAGTGAATGCCTGGATATACTGTAAGAACAATGTAAGCTGAAAGCAATATTTTACCAGAATGTTTTCCCTTGCCATCTATGATCTGGCCTGAGGAAAATCCTAAACCACCGTCAGTGTCTTGGTATTAGAACTCGTGATGGGTGAATTTGTGAAAGAAAAGTCTAACTGAGCATGCATAAACTTCTACCATTCTTAATATTCTGTGTGATCATACAGATAGTATTAACTCAAGGTAGGTAGTGATGTTTAAGTTGGAACAGGTTACAGCATTTGTAAAAGGCTGGAGAAAAAAGCAGCCAACAAGTGAAGGACATCTCTTACCAGGTTCCAGCATCTAAGTACTTGTTCTTCCTCTTCCACAGGTGCTACAGAATCTTGGCAAAGACCAGTACTCACCACAGTCATTAGAACAAGTTGGTACTCGAATAGCTAAAGCTTTGGAAAAGGTATGTGTAAGTGAGAAAAATGAGAAGCCTGGGCTTCCCAGTCAGGGAACTTACTAGTACTTAGACTCGGGATTTGTGTCTATTCAGCTTCTGTAATGCCCTCGCAGATATTTTGTTGAGCTGTATCCTGTGCTTACACTGTCAAGTGTCTTGCATATCTCTGTAATAAATTCTAGCCTTGTCAAATTTCCCAAAGTTTCTAGTCCTTTAGTGAGGAGTGTTGCTGGTTGTTGCTATATATTAAATTATTTCAACAGTTCTCAGCCCACCTTTTTCTTTTTATGCTACGTTGACTTCGACTTACGGAAAGTTGAGTTGAGCCATGGCATGCAGTGGTCAGACAGCTGACAGGCAGGGGCTTCCTCTCTTCCCTGTCTACTTCCTTTTACTTTATGCAGTGTTGGGCTGAAGTGTCAGGTGTATTCAGGCAGAGGTGTGGCACCATGCAAGGTTACACTTCCTGTTGTCTCCAGAAAAGGCCAAGCTTCCTAGCTAGATTAAGGCTGGTAAGGACCTGAGTAGCTTAGCTGAGGTCTTTAAGGAGGGGATGATTAGGGACATAATTTTCCCAGGATCTACCAGGTAGATAAGGATGCAGGAATTGTTATTACATGTTTGCAGCTAGTGGTGAAGATATCACAAAGTACTGTGGAAAAGAGGGCTCAACCGAAATAGTTTGGTGATTCTAGACTATTTTACTGAAAGCTCTCTAAGGAACTTATCTACCGTGAAACTGAAGCCAGTATAGCTTTGTCATTCCCAGAAAGTAAAGACATTACTTCTGTGCTCGTTGCAAGATTTAGTTTCTTTTCGCTTTAGATGTATACTGACTTTTTCTCTTAAATGCTAAGGTTCCCCCTGCAGACAGCAACTTTTATCCAGATAAGCTGAAAATCTAGTACTGAGACCAGAAACAGAATTCTCAGTAAGGCTAGTTGTATTGGAAATAAAATGCAGTTCTTCTGTCTACCAGTCTCATTCAGTATTCACAAGAGGTAATCAAACAGATCAAGATGGCTACTTATCTAATTGCATATATGAGCATAAACATTAATTTACGGTCCACAGAATTCAAGCACATAGTATTTTCCTTTCTAACACATGATACGGGAGTCAGCCAGCTAGAGGCACCAAACTTAATCAGTTAGGCTTGTCAGACATCTGCTCTGAGCTGCATCCCAGAGCATCCCTTGCTTACAAGTCTAATCAGCTAACTTAGCAAAGTTTTTTGCTTTATGTTGGTTGATGTGTATACACATCTACATGATCAGCATCAAACAGCTGGTTAGAAGCTCTTGTGACTGCTGTAACTGTTGTTGCTGTTTAAAGCTATTTAGCTACTGTGCCTTTCATAAGAAAATGATGTTGCATTTGGAAATCTCATTTACCTCGCTATTGCATATATGTTGTTAAATAAGAAACTTTTTACTGCTTTGAAATAGTTTAATGCTATTTTTGAGTGTAACACCTTCAATATAGCAAATAAATTTCAAGAGTGAAAGACAGAAAGACTGTTCACTACAGGTGTTTACATGACTGTTTTTTGTGTTCTTTTGCCAGAATCAAACTTCATGGGTCCTCTCTAGCATGGCAGCTCTTTATTGGAGGGTGAAAGGCCAAGGAAAGAAGGCAATTGATTGCTTACGGCAAGCATTGCACTATGCACCCCATCAAATGAAGGTGCGTTTGCATGTGCTGACTGCTCAGATGAAATAATATTTTACTTGTTACAACAGAGCTTTCACAGACTATTGTTAACACCAACACCATGTACCAAGTGTCTATAATGTATTAGATATTAGCTAGTTGTGGTGAAACCTCAACGCTTTCACCATCTGTTTACTGTGGACTGTCTCTTTTTAAAAAATACTAATTAAAAAAGATGACTGTGAAAGAGGTTCAGTGGAATTTCCTGCAGTTCAATGGGTTTAACACCTCTCTGGGCAGTGCGGGCTTGAACTTCCCCCTGGCTTTGAATCTTCATCAGACTTTGTTTGAACTAGTCTTTAACCTAAGATGTGGGGACTATATTTTCTGGTTGCAGTTTTAAAGACAGGGAGAGGTGATACATAAATGAAGAAATTAAATGCTTAAATCCTAAGTGTTTGGGCTGTGAATCGCAACTGGACACTAGTGCCTTTGTGCAGCAGTTCTGTGCTTTACTCAAAAAAAGGCAGTACTTTGAATATAATCTTCTATTCAGCGTTGCATTTGACTAAAAGGTTTTGTACTCTTCACCTTGCCACATGGTATGCTGGGCATCATAATGTCTGTTTTTAAACACTCAGATTTCCCCATGCAAAGTGATACATGCACTATAGACTCCTCACTCAACGTTGCAGATTTCACTTTGGGACCTGAGCAACAAATTGTGAAGCACTGCACAAATGTATACTCTTTTTTGAATCACAGTCTTAAATCCTTCTCTGAAAATCAAGAGACAGAGGATTTAGCTGTTAACAGTAGAAATGCCTCAGCTCAGAAACGCACATCCTATGTATCTATGTCCCCTACAATTCTGTCTCTTTGTGCTTGTCCTTTTAAAACAAGATGGAGCCAATATCAAAGTCAACAAGTTCTTGCTTATTTTCCCATCTTTGTATGTAACTGGGAATGATTCCTCCGAAATGTCACCCTTAACTGTGTGACTTGAAGGGTCAGAGTATGGATTGGAAACTACAATTTGGCAAGATTAAGCTGTAATAATGCTGTTTTCTAGAAATGTACTACAATGTTGCTTGGAACTGGCTGACTTTCTGAATTTGTTTTTATCCTCTGTACTGAAGTTGCCTCCAGAGAAAATTGTGAGTCTTGTTTGTAAAGATACAGCTGCAACTTGAACTCAGTGAGAGTTACCGCTGATTGAGCAGCTATTTAATATTTTGTTTTATCCTCCACTTTAGTTTTATGCACTTTGGTGAGTTTCTCTTGCCTTTTCTCATGTAAATAAAAGGTACTTAATTTTCCTGTTAGATTCTTTTGTGATTCTGACTTCTGTAAAACCTGCTTTGCAAACATGAATGACTTATTCAGCGAAGATACTCCTTGCTTGAAGAGGTCAAGGAGGCAGGGATCAAATACATCCAAGATTTTTTACTGTCCTGTTGAGGACACGTAAGACTTGCTTACTAAGTAGTATTTTGTCCTATGAAGGTGTGAAGCCCAGCTCCAAGAGAGTCTGTTACAACTTTCAGGGCTCAACGGTTTTGTGATGAGGTCACAAAATATGTCATAAAATAGATCTTATTCATCACTTTCCAAGTCACCAGATAATGAAGTGGACAATAACCAAGAAAGATTGGCCAAGTGGTGGAGTCTTCTATTTATCTTGCTGATCCTGGGACAGTTTCAAAGAGAAGAACCTCGCTGTTTATCACTTGTTTTTCTCTTCCAGGATGTACCACTAATAAGCCTAGCAAACATCTTCCACAATGCAAAACTCTGGAATGATGCCATCATTGTGGCTACCATGGCAGTGGAAATAGCACCACACTTCGTGGTTAATCATTTCACACTGGCAAATGTCTACGTAGCGATGGTGAGTGTGTTGTCACCCGGTTATGCCTTGTCTTTGTACAGGGTGTGTGTGTATACATATAAAAATTGGAGGAGCAGCATTCAAGAAGCTGGGGTAGGACCAAAAAGAAAGAATACTTTTTGAATGCCAAAACTCTTACTACTCAACTCTTGTTACTCATATACTGCTCAAAAGCCAACATTTTTACAAACTGGCTTTAGAGTGCTGTCTGCAAAGCTCTGTTAAGACAGTAGCAAGCAATTGATAATTTTGTTGGCTGCCTATCTGAACACAGGATTTTTTTTTTGTAGTCCTGGAAGATTAATGATAAATAGGGTCTCTGTCCTGAAGAGCTGAACTTGGCATAATAAGTAAAACCCAGTTCAAGTTGCGATGAACAAACACAAGGGAAGTTGAATTTCAGTATCTGAATTACCAACACCCAAAATAATCACAGATTGAACTCAAATTTCTTCATACTCTCTATATATATTCTAACACACAATTTAGCTTTCAGTGCGTACTCTGAACACAAAATGTTCATTACTTTTATCATACTAATGCTATATTGGTTATTGTGTTTCATCCTTTAACAGGGTTAGTACATTTGAAGGGTAAAACAGGCACCATTGAACTGAGATGTAGTTAATATATATGTCTGTGTCAAAAGTATTTTCAATTACACATGTTCTTATGCATCCCTGCCAGTTTTTAGCACTTGTCATAGATTTGTCCTTAATGTTTTGATCACAGAGATAACAAGGCACGTTGAGCAGATAATCATGTGTTGTGGCTATCAGGTTTGAGAAGAGTTGAAAAACACAGTACTGTCAAACACACAATGGAAACAAACTGAAGAAAGGCATGACTTTGTTCTATTAAGCTATTACTTTTGACAGTTGTTTGAAAGAAATTAAGTAAAGTTTTGATGCTTGAGTTGCCAGTGTCTTTTTAAAGTTAGCACAGTGTCTAAGGATAACTTCGTTCTCCCTGAATCTCAGAGATATCTTAATGAAGTATTTATTATAGGAAATGACTGTAGCAACAGGACAAAATTTATCTTCTGGATCAAATTCTACTAACCTAAAAACAAGTTAGTTTATTTATATTTAACCTGCTGTATTTGAGAGCTGACTCTGACCAACAGGTCATACTAATTAGTAGTGTAGCATTATAGAAGCCAAGATTCCTTTATTTGCAAAAATTTTAAGTAAGTTGCTGTACAAGGGGGAAACAGTTTGCCATGTTAAGGACTGAGAACTTTGGATGGATGGTATAGAAACTATTGATGTGGGAATCTTAAGGGAACGTCAAAATAATATCAGATCACAGCAAATGTAAATTAATACATCTAAAAATGGAAATATGTGATTCTTGTTTTCATTGCTGTTTGTCAGCGTCCCCACAAACTAATACAGGATTTTCTATATAATTCCTGTTGAAACTATATTAAAATACACTTTTTTTAAAGATCAAAAATTGACAACTCATACTGGTAGTTAGTGTGGCTAGAAATGTATTTTCTCTACTGGACAAATAAAGTTATTGAGAAAAGGAACTTGAGAGAACAAAACCAGTGTTGAAAGTGACTAAAAAACCCAGAATGGTTTGGGTCTTTTCCCCTCTTGTTTTATTTCTAATAAACTATTGGATATTAGTATGCTTTTTAGTTAATGAAAAAGTGGAGTGGCATAGGTAACTAGATTTCAGCTCTATAAAAATAGATATTATTTCATCATTTCTTCTTACTGCCATTTTAGAGTCCATCTTATCAACTGAAATTGTCTAGCTACAGCATGCTTTTCAAGGTTTTTTTTTATTTATTGGGGGGAGAGGTTTCTACTTTGAATAGTCTTTTAAAAATAATTTCAAGTTGTTTCTAAAAATGCTGGCCTTTCAGCAAAGTTGATGTTTTTGCATTGTCCAAGAATTTAAAGCTTTGATCTATATAAATTCTGACTGAAATCTGGTTTTTTGAAAGGCACTTTTACAGCAAGCATGTTAGTATCTACTATTAAAAGGAAAAGGTAAGAACATTGTCAGTAATGCTCAGGAGTAATTTGACTCCCTTCCATGGATTATGCGGAATTGGATTGTTAGCCCAAGAAAATATCAGAGTTATTTGGTGGAGGGAGAAAAGAATCCTAAACCACAAGGACTGGTTCAGTTACTTTTGTGCCTACCACACTTATCAAGGCCTTAGGACAGGAAAGGCAGAGGAAATGTGTATTCTGTTGTTTATAATCTGACTCTTTACAGTCTTCTTTCTTTTTATACAGGAAGAGTTTGAAAAGGCGATGAAATGGTATGAGTCAACACTAAAACTTCAGCCGGAGTTTGCCCCAGCAAAGAATCGAATCCGCACCATTCAGTGTCAATTACTTATGAAAAAAGAACGAAGGTCTCCTTAGAGATCAGCGACTTTCTCTTTTTTAAAAAATGTCATTATTCTCTATTCTACTTTTAAGTGTGCTTAGATAAATTGATGAATCAAAATTTTTAACACGACTTTTAAAAAGAGTTGGGATTTGGATCAAGGGTTCTTTTATTTTTTTTCTCAATTATAGGAACATCTTTGAAAAATATATTTCACAGACCATAATTTTGAAACATCCGTGTAAATATTAAACCGAGAAACTTCTGTGGGTCCATGACCACCTCTACAAGGACCCAGGCACTGTTAGTTTTTCTTTAATGCTCAGATTTGCATCAGCATCCAAAATAACTTGCTTCGTGTCTTATAATCTTGTCAATGGAAATGCAAAGCACACACCCGTACCAAGTAGTAAGAAGAGATAATCAGCAATTCATCCATGTGAAACTCATGCTTTGTCCAGTCGTCTTCACTCCATACCACATTACCTGAATTTATGGGAGGAGAGGGATAGGATTTTAAATGTTTATTAAAAACATTATGAACATCAAGCATTTTTTGAATTGTTTATTGCTGATGGGGGATGAGGAGGAAATGAGGCGGAAGGAACAGCAGGAGACTAAAGTCAAAGTGGTTTTTGGTCTTACTTGCAGGAAAAAAGTCACTAAAAATCCCAATAAGATGTCTTATATTTGTCTATATATTCATAGCCCTCTGCCTCCCTGGATGGCTGATTTACTAATTCTTTGTTCACTGTATTTTTAGCCATTTCAGAATAAGGTGCAAGTTTATGCTCGCTCTGAGCCACACTTTCAGCTGCCGAGGAGGAGGGAGGCGGTGTCAAGGTATCATCAGGAAATAAGTCAGGTGGAAGATTTCCAAATCTGTTCTCTCTTTTGTTGGTGGAGGACATGGTTCTCCAGACATCACTGTTGAATCAACAAGGGCACATATTTGAAATAAAATAAGTTGTTTATGAAGAAGACACAGCTTCTCCTCTAATCTTTGTGTCATGCGCCATTCGCAAGAGTCTAGGCTTGAAGAGCTGCCCTACAGCATCTACTCCAGAGCAGCCAGAGCTGGGAAACAGGAATGTGTTTAACACTGGTGATTAGACAGTTATTTTCTGCCTATCCCTGGAAAATTTCCTGCACCTCTGTGCCTGACTCCTTTTCCCTGACAAAAGGGAGTATGGGGAAAGTTAACTGTATCAGCTGTCTGTTGTGTAATCTACCCTCCAGCTTTTACTGTTAAACATACTGCTTAGTGATTCTTTTTAAAGAACAAGCCATGTTTATGAACTTACTCTTTTTTTTTCCCAATATTTTTCCTCCTTCAGTGACGCAAATTAAAAGCATGGCACTGATGGAAACTATGCCATCAGCATAATTTTTTTAATACTGTAACTTTTTACTTCCTAAAAAGATCCCTGAATATTTTTATATATAATTGAAGATGAACAGCTCTAATGCAAATTTTACCTCTCTTTTACTGCAAGTAACTTTTGTACATCTAGAAAGCCTGACAGAAGTATGAGCAAGTGCTACTCTTGAGTAGATTTTATTAAAAATGAAAAAATGTGTTAAATTTTTGTTAACGGAGCCAACAGCATGTCAAAGGCTTCCCTACCCAGGGCTCCTTGATGGCTGGATGTTGTTGACTGGAGATGGACGTAGCTATATCTGTGTAAACTCCAAGAGGAAAATCACTTTCTGGAAGATCTGATGCACCACCGGTAGGATCGTGGACTAGGATAATGAATTACAGAGTTTTCTCACATAGAGGTGTGGAGGGGAAAATATTTAGGCAGCTACAAGTAAATGGAAAAGTTCCATTTGAGCTGGAAAAAAGTTAAAGACCTTTCCTTGAGCTAAATCAATGTGCAGAAAGGCTGATTTTATTCAGTTGCATTAGCTAATTTGCTTTACTTCTATAGTGGTTGATAAATATTTGCAAGTCACATAAATATATTTGATAAATCTCCCATTTTGTGTTCTAGTTTTAAATTGTAATATGCAAAAATTTCTCTTGGTACAGAGGATCCACCTTACTACTTGGTTTCTTAATGTGTCATATGGTCAAATCAAGTGACTGCCACATGCTGACTACTTCTGCTGCATGTCTTCCTGTTTATCAGAGTGGCCAGGATTTAAGTGAAGAGTAAGGCTGGTCCATAAGAACCTAAAGCAGTGATATGTGGAGCACAGATGTCATCCTTGGCTTTAACAAAAGATGGAATTAAAATAGACCTTTTCTGGATAACCAAGGATTATTCTTACAGACAGCACTGGGCACTTACATCTTGCTTACTGCAGTATTTATTTTTAATTAAGTGCAGTAAGGTGCACTGTATACAGATGTCATACAAAAGGCAGGAACACTAGGTTATATGTGCATGGCCATACTATAAATTGGTATTACCACCAAGGAGAGAGCAGGCTTTTGCTCTGTTTGCATTTCCAGAGAATTTACACTTTGGAAATTATTCTTGAAAACTACAGTAGTCTTATTTCATGGAAATTTTTTCTGAATCTGGGTTAAATTCTTTGGGGGAATGTGTGCTGCTTCACATAAAATTTGTATGTACAGTTCATTTGCCACTTGGCTACTGCCTGCGATCCAACTGACTTTAAAAGAGCCTGTGCTTCTCTCTTAACTGTATTTTCAGAAATGTTATGGAATTCCTCTAAGTATACTGCATAAGCAGTACATAAAGCTAAAACAAGGAAGCAAAAATATCTCCTCGAGAGCATAAACTTGACCTCACACCAGCAATAGAGCATCTGTCAAAAGATTTCACCCGCTGATGAATCTACTGGAGAATGCTGGCTTCCACCCTGGAGGAGGTGAACAGAAGACTCTCTCATCTCCATGTCTTCAGCTCTCCTGTATAAATGCAAAGAATGGTGATTTTGAGTGGTTTGGCTATGTTCAAATGTTAGTCAAAGAAAAACAATTATGCTGATCTTATGAATGGAAGACAAGTTGGGCAGCATGTTGAAAGGGAAGCCAGTGAATTTTACAGAGCAAAGGTGTAACTCTCTGCAGGATCAGGTAGTTGTTTAAGGATAGCATTCACCTCCTCCCATTTGAGCTACTTTAAAATAAGCTAAGGTAGTCGTCTAGGCTCTGTCTTCAGTAAATGGAAAAGATTATTATCTTGTGAGAGTGATCCACCCTCCATGTTGTAGAATGTGACAAATTGCCTGTTCCTTTCCATTGATTGTTGACGTACCTTTGACCAACTGAAGTTTAATATGATTTCTAATTATGAGACTTAGTAACTCATTTCGTGTTGACTGGCTCTGCTAAATGTATCACCAGAGTAGTCTAATTTAGGGATAACATAACCATAGGTAAATGACGAAGTTCTCGCTTCTCAAAAAAAAAAAAAAAGGGTGTAAGTATAGATTAAAAAAAATAAAAGTCTTCATTTGTTTGCAGATAGCATCATGCTTCTGACATCCAGGAGCTTTTTAGGGCAAAAGTTACGAGAATCAGCCTATGGAGTGTTGTTCTTGAGTCACCATTGATGGCATGGTTGTACTGGACAGGGCTGCACTGATGCCACACAAAAAAAAAAAAAACAACAACAAACCCTAAAATCCCATGTTGGCACCCAATGTGTAGCATTATATTCAAACAACAGATTTTACAATGCATCAGAGACTGGGATCTTTACTTTTTATCACCCGTGCATCACCTATGAGGGCCAATCAGATAAGTTTTCTTATGGGGCATAAGGCTTCTTTCCCCACTCTCTAACCCTTTCTTTAATCCCTCCTTCTTACAGGAAAAAGATTAAAACCAAACCAAAACACCATAACCTGTCCCTAACATTTGTATGGTATAGCCAAAGATGCTGTTAGCTCTATTGTAGTATTGTGATGCTTTTGTTTCCTCCAATTTTCAGCAGCTGCTCTGAACTTGGCTGGCTGACAATTCAGGACCTCCTGTGTTTAGACCTTCATAAGTAGTAATGTTCCTATCCTTGTTGCTGTCCTCCTGTATGACTTTAGGCAAGGCATCTCCCCTCCTTGCTGTACCTCTCTTCCTCTCACACGTTGTCTGATGTCTTATTAGAACATATGGGTTGTTTTGGAGCTGGAATCATTGCTGTTTATGTCTTTGTACGAGAAACAGTTTTAGTGCCAGAGAATACAAACAGTAGCAACAGAAATTAAAAATTGTGTGGAGACATAGGAAGCAGGGAATATTAAGGGTTTAATAGTCTCTCTATCAGTACTGAAAGAGTGAAAGGGCTTCAGAACAACTTCCCTTAGCGTTCAGAAAAGTGCAAGCTCCTCTGCTCTGAAGATACTGGATGTTGTGTGACAGGTTCAGGGTAGTCCTGCCTTCTCAGGCATCACTTAGAGGTGTTCTTCTGGAGTACTGCAGGTTACCTTGATTTCTTAGAGGCCCAGCTGGCCATGTTTGGGTCAGTGAGACTCTCTTGAAATAAATGTCCTGGAAGAGTAAGGTTTGTCACTTGTGGCATTGCTTTTGTTGATTTTTTATTTCTCTTAATTTGCTGAATGTAGTCAAGTGTGCCAGTATAGATTCAAACAAAGCAAATGGGTGTATGAACACAGAGGCTTATGAAGATCAGTTATCAATTTGTGGTCTTACTGAAGTCTGACAGCTGATCATCTGTGAGAGTCAACAGAATGCTCTCCTGCAAATGACTATCAAGAAAAGACAGTGAGCTTAAAGGCGATTTCTTTTATTATTAAAAATCAAATCAGGAGGTCATCATTCTAGTACAATTTAATGGAAAACTTTTGAGCTGAATTTTTGACTATTCTTTTTATCTAAATCCAATCTAAATATCTTGCCTTCTCTCTATAACTGCCTAATTCTACTGTTGTTTTTTAAAAAAATAAATTATTAACATAGAATCATAGAATTACCTGAGTTGGAAGGGACTCAAAAGGATCATCGAGTCCAACTCTTATCCCTACATAGGACACTACCAACATTCATACCATGTGACTGAGGACATTGTCCAAATGCTTCTTGAATGCTGGCAGACTTGGTGCCATGACTACTTCCCTGGGGAGCTGTTCCAGTGCTCCACCACCCACTGGGGTGAAGAACATCTTCCTAATAGCTAATATAAACTTCCCCTAGCACATCTTCCTGACTTACCTCTAGTCCTATCATAGGTTGCAAGACAGAAGAGATCAGCACCTGTTTCACCTCCCTCCCTTGTGAGAAGGCAGTAAACAGCTACGAGATCCCCTCTCAGTCTCTTCCAGGCTGAACAGACCAAGTGACTTCAGCCGTTCCTCATGCGACTTCCCCTCTAAAGTCTTCACCAGCCTTGTGGCCTTCTCTGGACACTCTCCAGTAGTCTGATGTCCTTTTTATACCACACCAGTGCAGAGTAGAGTGGGACGATCCCCTCCCTTTACCGGCTGGCAATGCTGTGCTCGATGCACCCCAGGACATGGTTGGCACTTTTGGCTGCCAGGGCTCCCTGTTGGCTCACATTCAACTTGCCATTGATCAGAACCCCCAAGTCGCTCTCCACAAGGCTACTCTCCAGCATCTCAGACCTCAGTTTGGACATGTATTCAGGGTTGCCGTGTCTCAGGTGCAGAACCTGGCACTTGCCCCAGAGCTGCAGGTGTTACAGATTACAGTATGATAGCATGAGTTAAAAGTATGTCTTAAGAATGCATTTTGCTATACCCTGTCTTGTGACCCATGTGCTGAGGAGCAAAGAAGTAATATTTAGAAGTCATTAGGAGATGCTAACTTGTGGGCAGATGCAATCCAATCAAAGTAAATGGATGGAGGAAGCCCAGGTGAAGCCAGTTTTATCAAACTGCCATGCTATGGTAGGGAACCGTGTTCTCCAGGAGCAGAGAAATCTGGCTTTAGTGGTGAGGCTCTCAGAGAAGGAAGAGAATGCTCCAGGTCAGAGCAAGAAAGACAAGAGTTCTGCTTTTGTAGCATCAGAGACTGTTTCTGACTGCAGGACCAGACAAGGTAAATGGATCAAAGAGGTGGCCTGACTGGATGGCTTCTTCTGGTTGTCTGGAGAAATCAGAGAAGAAGGAGGATATCTGAGAAGCCATGAATCAAAGCTGCAAAACCGTTGCAGACAGTGGGGCATGTACCATTGACACACAGTTCTCTGCACGTTCAGATATGCCACATGACCTCATAGTCTTTGGAGGATGAGAGCTAATCAGCCTCCTCAGCCAGCGCAGGCATGGGTGCCAGGGGACAAGCATAAGCACAGAAATAGCCCTCCCGCCCCAACGGCCTGAGCCTGGGGTGTTGTGCCTGAGAGTGATCTGCTTGGTGCTCAGGCATCCCTTCCTTTGAACACAGTTATGTAATTCCGCAGAGTTTTCTCCCATGACTTTGTCAGTCTGTTTTCTAAATTATAGATGTTTTAGCATCCATTGTCACCTATGGCTGGGAGTTCCAGAGTTCAGTTTAGCTTCTGGTGAAGACGTATCACTTTGTTTTGAACCCAGTAGTTTCACGTGATGCTTCCTACATTTATATAAAAAGAGACCACAAACACTTGTTCTCTTCCACCTTTTTGATTACATGCTAGCCTAAGACATGCCTATTTGACTAAACCAAGGCCTGGCTATACTTGGTTTGCCTTTTAGCCTACTGACTGGTTTGGGAAGGTCAAACAGTCAAAAGCAGATTTTTTTTTATAATGAGACCATACAACATCTACAATGTGGGGTTTTTTCCTTCTCCACCTGGATTGCAAGTACTTTTGGAAAAGAAAAGTCAGGACATGATTCAGGTAGCCATAATGTTAACACTGGGGTGGCTGATATACAGCCCATGCACAGATGCATCATTTGGCCCACTTGCTCTTGTCCTCTTTCTTGGGACCCTGCTGGTGCAGTGAGGTCTGTGTCTTGTATGGCACCGGGATGTGGCTGCATTTGAGGTCATGTGAGGAAGAGGTTTCTGCACAAGTGGATAGCACAATGGCATGTGTATATGCCTCTAAGCATGGATGGATGCACACATTTGTGTAACAAAAAGTGCGTGACATACCCTAGCTTTTCATTTCATGGTCATGCATCTGGCCATACAAGCTCAGTGGGGTCACAACAAATGCTTTTTGAAATACTTTGTACTAGATGGTATTGTCAGCCCTACCATACCAGTGTCTTTGTATACCAGCATATGAATGCATGGCTGTACCACTTTGAGAAACAATCCAATGGTTAATTGTGACTATGAGATATGAGACTGTCATTGAGCTGGTTCTACTAACTTTTAGACTGCCATAACAAAAATTGAAACTAAAATGTCTGCAATCTGTGCATTATCTGTTGATTACAGTAGTACCTTATGGTCTTTCTCAGTGAACTGAGAGAGGAGAATTGAATGATCTTTCAAGCCCTAGTTAATGAATTCCTGACTATTATCATAGGGCAATCTTAATTACTTGGAGCAGTTTGGTCAGCACATCAAGTTGCAAGAGCTCTGCAAGAGTTCTTATCCTCATCACTGTACGTTTACATGAGTCTTCCTCTGAATTTCTGTAGAGATACACCATCACAGCCATATACAATAGCCATCCTTAGCAGGAGCATCACTAGAAGCTCTTAACCAACTGGGTGACTACAACTCGACTAAAGTCTTCTCTAGCTGAGGCACAAAGGAGAAGTTCAGATCGGTGTAACACTGATGCTGGCATCCTGACAAAGACCCCTGTGCCTTCTTTCATATATAAAGTATTTTGTACTTTTAAAAACCCAGAATGTTTCTTAGAAACCATATTCCCCTAAAATGTTTCAAAGACATTTTGACCATAGAAACAAACAATTGTGCATATTTAAGTGTAGGCAACGCTTTTTTTTTACTTCAACTGAAGGACCTGCAAGAATGAAATAAAAAAGATTAAACAAGCAAACAAACCTGGGTGGGAGTTGCCTTAGAAACTCTTCAGAAGAGAAGCCAGGACAAGAAAAGTTCTGTACTGACTGTGGTTTCAGCCTTCCTCAGTGCTATGTGGGACAGGGGTTTTATTTCCTTTCCATCCTTTTTAGCCTTGAGCGGGGGAGGCTATTTTTGCTTTCACTTATTCTTTGGGTGTCTGAGTGGCAGTTGTAGTTCTTTTAGTCTGGATAGCATATCCCAGTGTATCAGATTACTGTGATTTTTTTGTTAAACATGCAACCCTTTAAGTTGTGAAAAAGAAGAACGAGACTTTCTAATATTGTCAGCTTGGCACTAGGAAGTTTGAAAGAGGAATGAAAAGTGTGGATGAATTCATAGTATTAGTTAAAAAGTAGATACTTGGTAGAATGAACAACAAGGGCACAGCAGACAAGATGGAAATGAACTCATGCCTGTGACACTCTCACTTTGAAGTGCCACCAGCAGCCCATGATATCCCATGGTCACCACTATCTCCTCCCATCCTTGGGAGCACACTGCTCCCCAAAATCTCCAGCAAAATGGATCCTGGGATGTACAGTTTGGTTTTGGGGAAGACTAGCAATGATTCTATTCTTTTTTTTTTTTTAAATCTTTCTAGGATCCGCTCTTACTCGCAGCAAAGTGGCTTATCAGGGCTGTGGTGACCAGCTTTAGCTCCCAGGCACCCACATTTCTCTGTGCCCCACTTCCTTCAAATCATGCAACTCTGCATGCACTGCTGCCAGCTGTGAGCAAATGGAGGAGACAGCGAAGGTCGAAGAAAGGTGGGGCTCTAGAAAGAAACCAGGCAGTGGCAGCTGTGAGCTCTAAGTGCTTCCCCTGATCTTACTGTCTCTTCCAGCCTTTTAGACTTGCTGTGTGGGAGGAAAGAGCAGCACTGGCAGCTGGAAGAAGGTGGGAGGAGTGGGAGGAAGAGGGAAGAGCACTTGGGGGCTGAGAACCCGTCTCGCTGTCTGCTCCCTTTCGCAGTCCCTTCCAGCTGTGCTGTAGTCACACACCTAGTAGCCAAAAGAGCTGAGGAGCAGGTAGTGGTGTGAGCAGTGGGTTAAGGGGCAATCCCTCCTGCCTCCTTCACCCTTACCCTGTTTACGCCTTTCTCCATGACAGGAAACTAGCTGTTACTAATACTGAACCACTCCAGCACTGTCACTGCCTTATTCTCTGTACCTCTAAGTCAATGAGCAGGCAGCTGAAGCAAAGATAGGATATGGCCAAGGACAAAATTATTATTGCCTCCCCTCTGGACATATTTGAATTTGGATTGATGGTCCATCCAAGTAGGATCAGGTAAGAATTGTCCCATCCCAGTACACCTGTCCTATCCTACACTGTATCTTCCCATATCTATCCCCAGTATCTTCCCTGGGGAATCCGTGTGGTGTGATGGTCCTGCAGCTTTGTGCCAGTCAGGGAGCATCAGGTTTTATGAGCTGCAGTCGTGCTACCTGCCTGCCCCATGCCCCCCGAGTCTTGGTCTCCGCTGTTTCTCAGGTCTCAGCTTTTGCCCTGCCCATCATTCTGTGGCAGCTTTGGCCCTGCGACTGCCTGGTGAGCAGTTTTTCACCTACAGCGCTGGAGCCTCCACGACACCCACATAATTGCCTCCCTGCCCGTGCAAGGCGGGCCCCGGGTTAAGCCCTTCGATGTTGGTTTGGGGCGTCTCACTATCTTTCCCCCGTGATCGTTTCTTGTCCGGGCGTTGGGGACAATAGCGCAATGTGGGAGCTTCCTTAGAAACTGGGACACTAGGGCGACGGTCACGATGACTCACCAGTAACTCCAGCTTCTGGATAACCTCGCCCCTTGGGCAAGGGCTTTCACGCTGAGGCAGCGGGGTTCGTGCTGCAGGTGTCCAGGTGTTCCCGCAGCCCGGGTAGGAGAGCTGGGGCGGAGGCGGGGAATCTCCATCAAATGCTGCCCCTGCTCCAGCGAAGGGGGCACAGGGCAGGGCAAGGGCGGCGCCGTTCCCCCGTTGGCCCGCAGGTGGCAGCCGCAGCTCAGCTTGCGGCGGCGGCGGCAGTGGGGGGAGCGGGCGGGCAGCGCCTCGCAGCCGGGCACGGCCCGGGCGCCCTGCCGCGTTCCGAGCGGCGGGACCCCCATCCCTCCGCGTTGCCTCATCCCGGCCCCATAGAATAATGGAATAGGTTGGGTTGGAAGGGACATCAAAGGTCATTCAGTTCCAACCCCCCTGCCATGGGCAGGGACACCTCCCACCAGACCAGGCTGCTCAAGATCCCATCCAACCTGGCCTTTAACACTTCCAGGGAGGGGGCATCCACAGCTTCCCTGGGCAACCTGTGCCAGTGCCTCACCACCCTCATTGTGAAGAATTTCTTCCTAATGTGTAATCTAAATCTTCCCCCTTCCAATTTAAAACCATTCCCCTTCATCCTGTCACTACAAGCCCTTGTAAAAAGACCCTCCCCAGCTTTCCTGTAGCCCCTTCAGGTACTGGAAGGCCACTACAAGGTCCCTCCGGAGCCTTCTCCAGGCTGAACAAGCCCAACTCTCTCAGCCTGTCCTCATAGCAGAGGGACTCCAGCTCTCTGATAATATTCGTGGCCTCCTCTGGACCCGTTCCAATAGTTCCATGTCCTTCTTATGTTGGGGGTTCCAGAACTGGACACAGTGCTCCAGGTGCGGTCTCACCGGTGACAGGCCTCGGTCACCACGCCCGGGGCACGGGGGTCCCCAGTCACCTCGGCCCGCTGCCGCTGCCCGCCTAGCTCGTGCCCTTGGCCCAGAGCGGAGCCTAGCGAGGGGCTGCAGCCCTCGGGCACGGCGCTCCCCTCCGTGGCCGAGGTGCAGCAGCCCGAAGGGTGCCCGCTCCGGCCCAGGTTCGCCTCCTGGCGTTTCGGGTGCGTGTGCTGCGTTGTGGGCTCTTTTGACCCCGCGCTGGGACAACCAAGCTTTGCGAGCGTGTCCCTGGGACCCACCCTGCGCGGGGCTGCCCGCCGCCTTCACTTCGCCTGCCTCCAGGAGCCGCTGTGTGTCAGGTTGAGCATCACCAGCTGCTCCATCAGCCCCGAGGTCCCCATGTGAGCTATCGGGAAGCCAGCGGCCCCCCTGGCGGGGCTGTGGGCGCTCCCCGCCCCGAGACGGGACGGACGAGGAGCCGAGGGGAGGCCCGGGGAACACCCGGCCCCGGCTAGGGGAAGCCTCCCCTCTTTCCTGCCCGGCCAACGGCGCTGTAGCGGCCGTGGCTCCTCCGCGTCACCGCAGGGCCCCGGGGAACTGAGGGGGACCTTTTCCTCCGCCCACACCGCCTTGGGCTCTTTAAGGCGTGGGGCCCGGGGTGCGGGGGCGGGGCGGTGTTCCCGGCCATCCCAGCCCGGGCAGACGGTGTCCGGCGCTCTGTTTCTTAGGGATTTACCAACTCCAGCTCTGGATTGTGCAGGGCAAAGGTCTGCCCATCAGGCAGTTTCTCCCCGCCATTCTCACAGCCCACCGAAATGTCCCTTTGTGCCGTTTCACGCCGATCCGCCCTTTGCGTTGTGCGATTCCCTCGCCTTTTACTGTGGGTTGTTATTTTGGCCCAAATCTTAGTCACAGCTGGGCTAGTATACATATATTTCACGAATTTCACGATCTTTCCGTTCAAGTTGACCCTCCTCAGCTCCTTTACCAGATCAGTCTCTCACCTCTGCGTGCCCTCCAGCCTCTCCCACCAGCCTATCTCCCCAGGGCTCAGGGGACAGCTTATCTGCAGAGAGCTCCGCGCTCACCTCTCCTGCTTCTGGAGCTGGCAGAAGCATTACCCAACACTGCATCGGTCCTGAAATGTCTGTAATTCAGACCAGAAGCCGCCTCAAGCTCTGTCAGCTTCAAACATTTCGGGCTGGGTTGCTACTCTGTGAACAATTACACCACTTTCTTCCAAACTGATTTAAATTCAGTCAGAAATCAAACAGAAGAGGCACGCCTAGGGCTGGGCTTGGCTCAGGACCTGGGAGTGAAACATCGGGGCTTTTCATCTGTTGGTCACCAGTCCCGCTGAGACAGGTAACGGCTGCCTGGTTGGAGATCTAGAGGGGCAGAGATGGAGAGGTGGTGCAAGTACCTCCTCCTTAACTCCCACCACCGTTTATTCAGTCCTTGCTTAGACCCGTGGAAAGTGATAAGAGATGAACTGGGATTTCGCCCTTGGAGGGTGTGGCAGAGGCACTAAAGGCTGAAGTACATAAGCCATGGCCATGGTGGGGACTTGTCCTGCCTGTATCAATGATGTTTTTTAATATCTTAGCATACGTAGGGGACTGCAGTCTACAGGATTCTCAGTCTGCCCCACATTTGCCAGCTTGAAATGCTTTTTAAAATGTGTTTTTTAAAAAATCCAAACACTATTAAATGCAAAGAAATCGTGGAAAACAACAAGGAACAAAAGCTCTCCATTCTAGCTGAGCACTACACAGACAGGAACCTGCTCTGACGTACATGAGCACCCCATAGGGATTAACTCTCTCCTGCCCAACAAAGCCAGCCTTCTAGTTTCTACTTTGCAGCACATTTTGTGTGCTATAAATGTATTTAATCTAGCTGAATAGAGAGATTAAAAGGTACAGGCTTAGTCCTATCTGCAGGTGCCTCCACTCCCCCCCCCCAACTGTGGTCCAGGATTTTTCTGCTTGTATGACAGATCCAAAGAAGTTTCCCTTGTGAAGCAGATAAAAGGAATAAGCAGTAGAAGTCTAAAGCAAAACAAAAAGGAGAAGCTCTTGGAGTAATTTTCCCCTTTGCTTTTCTGTACTAAATATGCAGAATGGAAGCTATTGCATGTCTACTACTGACCAGTTAATATTTTGCTACCCTCACCACTTAACCAAGATTCCTAAAACCCTTTGCAGCTACTGCTTCATTCGGTCTCAGGTACTCCCATCTAGGAGACAGCTGGTGTTATTAACCCCCTTATACAAAGAGGAGCAGTGAGCCACAGGAGAAACTTGTGTAAAGTCATCTTATAAGCAGTACCTGGAATAGAAATTAGGAGGTGTGATTCTCAGTTTTGACTTTAACCTTCAAATCAGGTTTCCTCCTTTTCCCAAACCTGCAGTGCCAGACTACTGCAGTATCAAACACGCAACAGCATCCTCCATCTTCTTGCCATCTTTGGTACCACATCAGCGTGGAGGGACACGTAGACTGCAAGCTTTCAGACCCTCGCCTGCCTTTTTGGAGACTGCCATTTAGAAAGCTGGACTAGGAGAGTCATGCTTTTGGCTATCTCTGTTATCCTTCATTTCTCTAATGGAGCATCATTGCTGAGGAGGGAATTACACAGAAATTAGTTGCTTCAGGTGCTGTGTCACAGCATCTGTCCCATGTTTAAGCGTAGTGAGAAGGTCTCATGTTTTTCTCAATGTGCCATGTATGCCTATGCCATTTTTTTCCTTGATTATGTGGGCAATTCAAAGTCTCACCACAGGACTACATGTGCAGGGATATAGCCTGTAGCAGATCGCAGCTGTGGCTGTAGCAAGAACATTCTGGAACAGTGTAGAAGAATTTTTCCTTTGCCATGACAATTAAGGCATAACATTGCCTAAATGAGCCTGTCCTCACCATAATTAGCAAATTTTGAGTTCTCTTTTACTTTCAGGTCTGACTGGACGTCATTAGCGTCTTGGTGTGCCTAACTAATATCTGCATGGGAGATGTGTAGACATCCAATGTCTACATCAACGCCTCTCTTTCCCTGATAGCCAGTTACCATGGTACAGCACAGAACATGAGCAAGAAGCTCCATAGAATTTGAGATAGCAGTGATGCTTCTGTGACAGAGGAGAGATGCTTGGAGACAGGTAGGTCATAACAGGTATGATGTTTTCGTTGAGAAAACCAAGTGTAAAATATTTACTGGTTTTCACTCTACTTCTCTTAAAGAAAATTACAAAAATGAAATTGAAATTTCTCCCTCAAAAGAAAAGGGGGAATTGGCTTCTCAGGAAGGAGGGATTTATGGTAGGGAAACTGTTCTAGAAATGAAAAATGTTCACAAGCTGTAGTCAGTCATTTAATAGAAATCTTTTCCCAAAACACCACCTCTACTTTTCTTAATTCTGGGATGGTACCAATTTGAATTTATACTTTTAATTCATCCTAAAATGAGATAACACTACCCTGAAGATGCCTAGTTAGCATTACAGAAATGTGTTATGAGGCATTCAGGTGTCACATGGTATAAAAAGTATAGTGGACTGATACTCAATTCAAAAGCATGACAGCAAATTTCTGGCTGATCTTGCTAATCAGTTTGCCTTGTGTTTAACGTGTTTGTGTTCTACATACATTAGTGTAGTGTAGAAGTGTCAGGGAGAGCACTATAGGTGATATCCTCCATGTTATTAGCCTCTTGTTTTCCTCTTGGTTGTGCCTAAGGCCCTTTCCCTCCATGAGGACTTGTCTTGGAGCATTTGCAAAGTTTGAGAGAAAAGTCTCTGAGGGTATTGTGGAATGAGATGGGGGAGAAAAGAGGGAGAAAACCACAGCTGACAATCAGAATGTGAAAAAACACTAATTTCTGGCTTGTGTTGCTCGAAAACAGTCTTCATTGGCATTTGAAGAGAAATGAGAACTTCTCAGCTAAGATCAAGCAGACGTCAGTGTGCTTCAACACTTCTTGAACATTGTGGCGGAAGACATAAAAATCCCTTTAGTGCTCCTAATTGATTAACATTTATCTACCTCTAAAAAGTTCATCAAAGGCTGGTTTTCATATTGGTTTAAGTGTCCCAAAACTTGGGCTTGAAATCTAAAACCTTCCTCATCCGTGCCCCTCTTTTTAGTGATGAAACAACAGCATCACAGATCCTCTTAAAGATCTCAAGCTAAAACCTTTCTTTCAGAGCTGCTCTTCTTGTCTCCATTTGCTAATTGTGAATGTGGGAACTTGATAGCCAGAGACCTCATGCTAGAGCCTTACAGATCTCCAGATTACACAGCCATAATTAAATTGAGGAGAGCAGAGAGAAAAGAATTGATATTTAAAAAAAAAATAAAATAAAAACCCCACAACCTAACATCCAGAAATCAAATCCATGACAATGAGTTTAAATGTATGGTGTGTGGCCAGTGACACATGAGTCATTTGAGCCTATCTTTATAAAAGTAGCAAAGTATGAATAAAACACCCAGCTGGCATGGTGCCACTGTCCCTGTTAGATATATCAGAGCATAACAGCAGCCTGTGTTGTCAACTAGAGGCTTATTATCATCAAGGCCAATAGAAATCTTAGTCCTGGTGCTCAGGTAAGAGTCATCCTATACCTCAGCCTCCTACTGCAAGTCTTCCTCAGAGCTGTCTTCCATAGCTGAATTTCTCTTCATTGCCTTTACATCCCTATTTGATTTTCATGATCCCAAGAGAGTTTTCAAAAGAAGTAATAATAGTTACCCAGGTCTCTTCCTCTCATAGTTATATTGCCCACAACTGTAACATCTCTGCAGTGCTTCTGGACTAATGGGGAAGCTGGCTGCTCCTAACATGATTTACAATCATCTAATGCATGGCCATGAAGTCCCTTTTACGTGGTGTGACCACAGGCCTTGGCCAGGCCCATCCAGACTCTCTATTTGAGGATATGAGTGTGGCCAATTCTGAACTGTTGCTCCTGCTCTCTGCATCAGGGAGAGGTCCTTTGTGAAATGGAGATTGTGGTGTAATGGATATTGATGAAGCCTTTAAAATGGCTTAAAACTGGTATCTGTCAGGAGTATCTGTTAAGGTTGATTCTGCTCCAGCTAACAGGATAGATGAAATAAGCAATACAGGTGGCATCCAGCTCTGCTGCCGACAACCCTTAGAGCAGGGTTGATGAGCCATCACAACCAAAATGTAAAGAGGAAGCAAAAGCCTTTCTTGTTTTGGAAAGAGGGTTTGTTATGAATTAGTGTACTTTCAAACCTCTGATTGTGTAGCTACAGATAAGTCACAAATGCAAAAGTTGCTACGCACCCATAACTGAAACCAGAACCCATCTTATCCCACACTCTGTTGTCAAGGAGCACACTACAGGGAGGTTGCAAGGGCAAGACGGGTTTTCCAGAAACAGATGGTCTTCTACTCTATGCTGTTCTTTACCAGCACTCTGACGTTGCAGCTACGTTGTGCTAAGAGATCAGATCCATTCAGTTCCCATATCTTGGCACCAGTCCCCAGAGGACTCACAGAGCACAAGCTAACTTGCCCCAGGTAAAACAGCCATTTCACTTGGGGAGGAAAGCTTGAAGGAGGGAAGAGTTTGCACAAGATGTCAGATGGACTGTGGGAGCACAAGACCAATTATATTGCTTGAGCAATATAGGGCTTCTCAGCCCTTAATCCCCAAAAGATGGGGTCTTTTCTTAGTGGCTCTAAATGGGAGTAATTCCCAAATCAGTGACAGAATTATGCAACTGTGAGGGATCTGATCTCATGTTCATAGTGTCTGGAAGGAGAGGAGCCCTCCCCCACATCTTACTTGAGCAGACAATGAGTGGGGTTTTCTTAATGGGATTCCCTCTGATGCCTCTCCCCCAAATCCCTAGCTCATGCGTGTGGAGTGTGCTGCGTGTACATCAGATGGGCGAAACAAGGCTGTTGACTTGTTTTTCATTCAAAGGTTTAGCTGAAGATAGATTTTTAACTCCACACGTATATTTAAGGGAAGAATTTCAGCAAGTGTAGTAGGCTTAGCCTGAAATACCCACCTCTATCTACCTCTCTTCCTCCAGGGAAAGAAGGCAGCTCGATTCTGTTGCCTTTCACTATATCTGTTTGCAAGAAAGTTGTGAGGGAAAAGCTCAAATATGTGGGCTGAGCACTCCAAGATAAAAAATAACAAAACAAAATCCTCAAAACTGAACTAACAGCTTGAGGTTCACCCTCGTGTTTGTGAAGACCAGTTGACGAAGGGAAAAGGATTTGTCCTTTCCTGATGCTGTGGCATGTGTGTGCAGAGCAGGTTAAGAAAGCCTGTAGTTGTGAATTCTCCCACATTCCCAAATTCTTCAACATCTTCCTTTACCTAACCTTCATTTACTCACAGTCTGGAAGCATTTACAAGTCATTGATTAATCTCACTCACGGCTTCCCCACCTACTCCTGCTCTATCCTGCTGGGTAGTGTAGCATGACTTACCCAGGTCAGACCATGGCAGAAACAAGAGAAAGTCTAAGGAACATCTGCTCCCAGCACTTTTTCTACCACATCTGTTCTCTTCACATGCAAGTGTGGGGAAAACTTAGTGCCTGAATGGGTTTTGCCAGGAAGTGGTGGTGCAGATCTGGTGCCTATGCAGACCTGATAATTAAGTAACTGCCATAGCTCGTGAAGGCTAGCTCCATTCTAGGATGCCACACAGGAAGGTGACCATCCTCACCTGGTGTGGCAGGGAGCAGGGTAAGCCCTGATCAGAAAGTGGGGACAGGGGACAAATCACGGCCCTTCAGGAGTGTATTTCTCTAATGTCACCAGGATGCCCCTCTTCAGGAAGAGATGAAGCCCCCCACACCAGATGTCTGAGCAGTGAGGCCAGAGCCTCCTCTGCTCTCACCTCCCTGTGGACAATAGACCTTTGGGCTAAGGCTAACTCAGCTCAGCAGGGGCTGGGATGGGACTGTTGGGCAGACCAGGACCAGAGGTGGGCAGTACCAACATGACTACAGGTGTCTGCTGCCCTGGATCCTGGATGCCCCTGCCTGCTCACCAGGGTGGAGGCAGGGGGTGCCTGCTGGAGCCACACAGCCAGACTGAGTGCAGGAGTGACTGTAAATTGGAGTGGCCTTGAAGGCTGCTTGGGATGTCCTCCCCTACCACGCTGAGCCTCAGTTGGGAATGGCAGCTCCCTGGTACATGTTCCTCCATGGGAGAGTAACAGGAAAATTACTGGGATTTCTGCTTCCGTAGACCATCCTGCCTGTGAAATAGCTAAGTAGTAGTGTCTAGAACAAAAAAACGGTGAAGTGTCTTCTTGATCATATGAAAGGTGTTGCATTAAGATGGAAAAGCTGAGTTTGAGTCCTGGCAATGCTACAGACTCCCTCTGTAGCCTTGGGTGAGTCACCCACCTTTCATTTACCCACCTATAAATTAAGTGTAAAGGTTTTTTGTCTTTTTTCTTTATACGTTTATTTTTCTCCTCTTTCTCTTCTTGTCACATATTTTCTTGAGCAATCTCACAATACCAGGCATGTACAGCTCCTAGCATGTCATGGTGCAGATATTTAGTTGTTTACCTCCTTCCATAACATAAATGAAAATTCACTATTAAAATCCCTGTAGGAACACTGAGATTGGGAGAGGTTATTTTGGGAAGGACAGGGTGGTGGTGGGGTGGGGGGGGAGATATTGTTGAAATGCAGACTCTGCCCTTCCTAAGCCAGGATGAGTTAGCATCCCAGAATTGGGTAATAAATGCTACTTTTTTGAACAAGTATGCATCCCTGCTTTCAGCTATTCTAAGTTGAACCTTTCTGCTGCAGTGTATGTTCTATCCTCAATTAAAACAAAAACACAAAATAAAATAAGCGCCCAATAATATACTTCTCCCACTGCCTGATTCTCTGCACCAGGGAACTGTGAATAATCTCACAGTGCAAACAGCCCCCTATGTAAAAATAGCAACACAACTGCAAACTTGAGGGCAATCACTGCTTGATTTCAAAATATTTGTTTTGCTCCTGCCCTGTCCTTTATCTCTCAGGCCTCTATACGTCACTAAAGCAACATTTGACAGCTTCTCACCAGGTCTGCCTCCTCCAGTGTGCCCCACCATTATTAATGGAAACAACGTCCATCTTAGAGTATTTAAAAATATACCCTTTTCTAAATATAGGCAATCTGCGTGCGCTTAACTACTACAGGGCAGAATGAGAGGGACCAAAATATTGACATTCACTGGGTGTGTATAATTTGTTTTGATTCCTGCTCTCTCTCTCCCTCCCCACTGCCCCCACCCCCGATCTGTATATTACCCACACACCTTGGTGGAAAATCTGTTATTATTTAGCATGAGGATTGTGGCTGCCAGCTTGAAGCCCAGCTCAAATGGAGTTTCCTTTGTTTATTTTTCCATCCTCTGTCCAAACGGTGTCAATGAGAGCAGAGCTTACAGAGCTATTTATAGCTCTCGCCACACTAGACCGCATCTTGCCAGCAGCAGAAGCAGCAGCTGCCTCTGGGGGGAACAGGACAGGACAGGCCATGGGGCAGGGCAGGGCACAGGGCCCCCTCCCTCTCCTGGGCAAGGAGAAGAGGGCAGGGGAAGGCTTGGAAGGCAAGCAGAGAAGAGGAGCTATGCAAAGCTGGGGATATGGCATGCAAGGTGAAGAGGAGTAGAGGGCAGGTGTAAAAGGGGAGCTGTCTCAGACACTAGGAAGAGGATGGAAGCTGAAAGCATCAATAGTTGTTTTGGGAGAGATCTGAGGAAGGAGACGGGAAGTAGTTATTCCCTGGTTAGGATGAGGGCTCTGAATGAAACCATCCTGGACAATCCTTGCCTGGAATCTGGGACTTGCTTGGGAACTGGTCAGAATGAGACTTGCTGCTTGGGAAATGGATTTGAAGAATGCAGAAATATCCCCCAGTACAGAGGCAGAATTTAAAAAAGAGCAGTTCTGGAGTTTGTCCTGGGGGAAGGAGGTGACTGGTTCAGCTAGAGTCGTAACTGGGACTTGGGGCATTCTGGGCTTGTGCAGCCTGTTGCCACAGAGGACTGGGTGCAGGCTGTGATTCCCTCCCCTTCCCTTGCAACTTCAGTCAGGGACAGAGCCATGGCACATGTGCAGGAACCCGTCAAGAGGGTCTCAGTGCCTCCTTCCTCAGCTCCCTCAGCTCATCATGAGCTGAGCCTTTTCTCCTCCTGCCATGTCTGGACCCTCTCCCGGGGCATCCTGCCTCCTCATGACCCACTGGGGACATTTCCTCTCTCTGCTTGTGAGTGGGTTGATTCATGCCTGGCTTTATGTGCAGACGTGCTAGTGGCAGTTACCTTAAAAGGGGGTGAGGATTCAGGCTCTGGGCTGGCAGCTGTGTTTTGTTGTTGTTAGTGTTAATAATCCTGCCCTTGGTGCGGTCAGCAGGGCTTGAGATGCTGACTAAGGAGCAAAAAACCAGGGAAGGAGGGGAGCAGGAAAGGGAGTCCACATTTGGAAGTGTGTGTGCATGCTCTCCCCCTATGTATGTGTCCAGCATCTAGGGCCACCCTATTTTTCTAATGGGGTGCAAGTAAAAAGCTGCAGTTTCTGCTTGAGGTATTGCTTGAGCTGGCAGAGAGAGCTGGGCTAGCCAGATGGAGGGATGAGAGGGAGGCAGGGATAGAGAGGCAGGCAGGGATGGGAGGGGGGAGAAGTGAGCTAGACACCTACGCAAACACAGAGTGAGAGGAGATCCTTGGATGCAAACACAGACACAGGCGTCCTCCTCCTCCTCACATGCCCCTGATTCATTTCCACATGCCATACACGTGACATGCTAATTCAGGGCTACTACAGAACTTCAGGGCGAGAGAGGAAAGAAGAGACACAAAACCCAGTAAGACACCAAACTGCAGATTTTTAGAGGATTCAGCACAGCTTAGCTGTACCCCGCCCCGTGCTCCCTGCGGGTGACTGGAGCCTGGGTGGCTGGAGGGAGGCCTCGCTGGCAGCTTCCCCCGCCTCCTGTTGCCCCCGCACACCCACACACCACCACCTTGCGGGAGCAGCTCCACGTGACCCCCGCACACAGAACCAGCACGGTGCCAGAACACATCCCACTCTTCCCCGGGATACAGGGTTACATCAGCAGCACGCTACCCTCTGCATCCCTGCAGCACCCCACAGCCTGGGGCAGTGAGCTCTGCTGAGCACAGCCTCTGCCCTCCTCCCTAAAACTGGGGACTTGGCAAGCTTGAGTCTATATTCAAACACAGGCACATAAGCCCTATGTGCTGAGGGGAGAATAAGCTCAGAAGAACCCCATTATAAACCCCAGAGATCTCCAAGGTAAACGTTATGTGGCAGCAGGGTAGGAAATGCTCCCTGCCCCAGCCCCACCTCACTGCAGCTCACCTGCCCACCTCTGGACCCTAGCGCTTGGTGCCCCTACCTGTCTCCATTTCCAAGCCACGAAAGGCCACCTGTCTTACTTTATTCTGACACTAACATTCTGACACAGCTATCAGCGGGCTGGTGTAGATGTAGCAATATGACTGCTCCGACCCCACTGGGGTATACACCAGTGTAAACTGACAGCATAGTTTTGTCCTTTGTGCTTTTACCTTTGCCCAGTTTATGCAGTGCGTTCTTACCATCCATTCTTCTAATGCTGAGCCCAAAATGAATGAACCATCCGGATTCATCATTTCTATCATGCAGAAATAAAGTCACTACAAAGAGCTCTGCACTCCATTGCCAGCCAGCTTCCTCCCACGTCCTGTTTAAGGATGCATCAAAGACTGGGAGAGCATCACCCCTTGGGTGCTAGAGGTGTGCCAGGGACACAGGCAGAGGAAAGTAAATTTCCTCTTGAAGAGCACTTTTGCTCCAATATGTGCAGACAAGGATTCTCATTGTGGCCATCCCAGGTGAATTACACAAAGAAAGGACCAGGTCCATGGTGCACGTCTGCACCAGAGCAATTGTGGCGAGCAAGAACGAGCAACCCTCTGAACTGAGCTTGGGAGTGGTGGTGGTCAGCAACAGCAAGACCTCTTCCCAGCAAGAAACTAGCACTGACAGGGGCATCCAACACCCTTCAGGGTCATCCATGACCCAGTTCCAGCTCCCATCACAGCAGGTCAATCTGATGGGGGCTCAGGCCTGGACAGGAGGAAACCCAGGAGAGAAATACTCTTCTCTTCAAAGGGGCAGATTATTGCACTCTGGGCAGCAGAGGGGAAAATACCCCGACCTCTCTCCTACACTCCCACTTCTGTTGACAAACAAGGCAGGGACAGATACCAGCAACATCACGTAAGAATTGTACCTCAGCAGAGGTATATTTGTATTTTATTCCTCATTAATTTAGTGGGCATGAGACAAAGGACTTTGTGGAGTTGATCTCTCTTTAGCGTGGAGCACCAAAGATAGTTTGGAATATGTTTGATTCTTTGTATGCTTTTACTCACCCCCTTGATGTCTGTAACAGGAGCTCCAAATCCAGCAGGGCAAAACCAACTTTGCCTTCTCCCAGATACCATCTTGTGTGTTGTTCCTTTGAAAAGCATAGACGAAAAATTTGAGTTGCAGTTCTGGTAAATTTTTCCTGTGAAGAGGTAATAGTTACAATTTTTTCTCCAAGTTCTGATGCCCTTTCTCTTTTTGGTATCCAAGGGAGCTGGCCCCAAGAAAGCCACCTTAGCAAGCTGCTTTCTTCTGCTGCATTCCTGAGAAGGAAAGGGTGATGATATAGTTTACTGGCTGCTCTAGACCTCCCTGAGTGTGAAGGGGCTTTCTGTGTAAGATCAAATATTTTGAACCAATATCTGTGAAGGAGAATATATAGCAATGCCAGATTTAGCTGTCATAGTTCTTACTAGAGAAACTCTGCTTGCTCAGGAGAAGAAACCAGTGATTGTTCATGCAAAGAGTAAGAGGAGAAGGTGGAAGGCATTCAAGTTAAATATTCCACCTGAGCATTTTAACCTGACAGCCACATGAGGTATAAAATCCCACCGGCTATATGTGTAAGGCTTTCTGTCTAAGGCAGAAGAAACAAAGGTCACTCGTAACACCTACTACCATATATATTTTTAAACTCCTATTATGTTCATTCACAGAGGCCCTAATTATGATTGATGTCCTTGTGTGTATAGACATAAAGGTAAGATGCCCATCCCCCAAACACTTGTACACACAGATATGCAGGAAGGAGGCACAAATATACAAATTCATGACTGTGTACAAGTATTTCATGTCTAGCATCATATGCATTCACATTATTGCACATGGGCCCCACAGTGCTAGACAATCCCCTAAAAGTAACAAGGAAGTCCCTGACCAAAAAACATGCAACTGCAAGACGAAACTAATCTGAACATTTAATCTGACCCTAACAAGCTGCCACACATATGCCAGCATTGCAGTTCGGGAGTCCTGTCTCTCCCTGTCTCTGGTAACCATGAGACTAACTCCTTCCCACATTTGCAGGAACAAAGATTTTATTTTTCATAATTATATTAATACTTATTCTTCCCGCATGCTAGCAATTTGGCTAATTTCTTGTTTATTGCTTTTCACCTTCTACCATCAATAATTCAGCCACGTAGCCCCCGGGATGTGGAAAACTAACTATTCATTTTACACAGACTTGCCTAAGAAAGGAGTGATGTGATAGCAGGGATCAGAGCCCTGGCATTCCCAGCTGCTAACCCCCAGCCACAATCCCAGAGATGGCAATCCCACAACCTGTGATGCTGGGAAGGTCTCTGACTTTGGAAGAATTGCTCTGGCTTCTGTCTTCTTGGGTTTTGCCACTAAAAACAACCACAAGATGTGACCCTAATTGCAAATGAGATCCACAGGAGGCTTTTGCACTGTCGGTCTTGCCTGTTTTTCTCTGGTGGTGCACCTTGGTCTTAATATTTCCCAAATCAAAGTGTTATACCTTGTTCTCGCACAAGTCCCTCTCTGAGTTACGTCATGGAATTCATTTCAGGTCTCAGTAAAAAATGGTTCTCATAATTAAGCTGCTGCCGTAGCTGATCCCAGAAAATCCCTTGTTAGGGACTGGAAGTGGTGAAGAGAGAAAGGGATGTGAAGAATCAGGTTCCACTTGTGCTTGCTAGCAAGTGCCTGAGCCATATAGGTCAGGCAGAAGCCATTTGCTGTGCTGTACCTGCTCCATAGATGAACAGAGGACAGCATTCTGCATTATGTGTCAGCTGCCTCGCTTTTCAGTTTGAGTCAATGAGCGTAACCCTTCCTAAAACCCTATAGTAATAAATATCCCTTTACTCCTCAAGCAAGTGCACTTTTTTTTCTTTCTTATATGCTGTCCTTTCATACTCATCATTCTGGTACTCCGGCCACCTATTCGGGTGCTATGGGCTATTTTTAAGCCATGTGGAAGTTTCAGCGAAGCCTCTCCCTGCCGAAGTGCCCCTGCCGGGGCGCGGGGGTGGGGCTGGCGGCGTGGAGCAGGGAGCGAAGTCAAACCACAAGGGGGCATGTGCTCCTCTAATTCATAAAATGTGCCTTCATTGACAAAAATGCTGAACAACTGGTGAATGGTGTGTACATAAGTTAACGCTGCTGGAGAATACACAGGTATTGACGGGGGATCTTGGCTATGAGGTTTGTCTACAGGGAAATAAAGAGACATGGAGGAGCAGAGAGGGCCCAAAATGCACCTGTGGCCTTTCTGTGGCTCCCTCCAGCTGAAGCAGGGAGCTCTGGTGGGGGGAGAGTCAGGGAGCCTAACTCTGCTCCCAGACTCCACTGAAAGTAATGACAGCAGCAACGCCAAAGCCAGGGGAATGTCAGTGACAGTCATAGGCTGGAGCTTTAGCTCGCTCTGGGGATGCTTTGTTGAGGTTTTTAAGGTTTTGTTGCAAATGCACTCAGCTGCCAAACATTTTTAATTCCTCTGCTAGGCAAGAGGGGAGTGGCTAAGAATATTTACACCCAGATGTTTATTTCTAAGCAAACTTAACATCCACCTCCATCTCCTAGCTTGGTGTAACTGAACCTCTCTTCACCACAGTAAGTTCCCCAGCTTCTGCTGCCTCTTCCTGCCCTAAAGCACTGATGTCAGTGTTTGGGGCTTGTGTCAAAGGACAACAAGAGAGGAGGAGAGAGGTTGGGGGCTGAGCACTAAACAGGGTGCCTAGCCCCCTGGGGATGCTTTAGCCCAGCTCTGCTATGGTCCTGTCAGGTGCCTGCAAATGCTCTGATAAACTGACAGATTAGGAACTGCTAATGACACCTGCAAAATCTTGCTTTCAGGACTTCCTGATTCAATGGATAAAAGAAAATATGAGATTAGCAGAAGCTTTTCTGGCTGAGCATCTCATAGTAAATAGTTGTTTTGTTGGCTTTTAGAGTCCTATCTTCTCAATCTAAAATGGAGCCAGGTGTTCTGGGAGTCAGTTTTTAACTGCACAGGATGTAAATCAAATAGCGCAGTTTACTGCCTGTAACTCCAGTGACTCCAGTGGAGTTCAGCCAAGGACAAATTTGGCAAAGAGAGTCAGGATGGCCCTAAGTGATATTAGGTATGGGTAAGCAACCGTCACTCCTGCATGCCTTGCAAGCCCATGCCCATCTGTTTCAAGCCTTCCCCAACAACTGTCATGGCGACACAGTCAGACTTGCACCCACAGCAGACTGGGACCAGCCAGTGTATGCAGTTGAGGGCTCTTCCACCAATCACTACAGACTGCACAGCAATAAGGGGCAGAGTTGCGGAGGGCAAGTCTGACTCCTCTTCCTGAATTTTGACTTGCCTCTCTTTCCTATCTTTGATGGCAAGACAGAAAAACCCCAGGCAGAAAGAAAAAGTATCAGTGCTGTCCCCACAACATAGGGAAGGGAGATACTGATTTTGCTCCAGAGTGGCAAGCTGGTGCGCCACAGGGAGCACCTCCTCCAGTTAACCAGCTACGGGAGGACCAGGCCTACAGCCACTGTTATTCAGCTTCAACAATTCAGCCTTCAAACCCCTTCATCTCACTTATAAAAGGCAGAAATCCCGTGTCATGCAGGTCAGAAGGTAAGTTTGCCCTCTTTCTCTGTCTCTCCCCTGCACAGGTATGAGTAGGACATAGGTGCTGTAAGGTTTTATATCCAAAGAAAGAAGAGAAGCAGGGTGAATTTACCTGTGATGTGCAACAGATCTAGTTCTTGAATGAGTTTGCCCAAAATAGCCTCTTTGAGACTTTGAGCTACAATGCAGTGGAAGTAGAAATCAACCTGCAAAAGGCTTTCTATCCCGAATGATGTTCTGATGCAAGAGTGATGTATGTGTATGATAACATTGTTGAGGAGATCAGCAGAAACAAATCCAGCTTTAAGTATGCTAAAGCCTAGGACATCATATACAAGGCTGCTGCATATGGGTCTCCTGTCAGAAACTGTATGGCTATTTCCTTATGCTGATAGGTACGCAATGTGCCATTCAACATTTTATGTGTAGCATGGGCAAAGCTTTGGGAGGTTCAGTTCACCTTGGGACATATTTGGTTATGTAGGATGCAGGACAGATGCCTTTCATTGTGTTACCAGTTTGTCAGGGCTTTGGTAGTGCCATAGATGATCATGCTTTTGTTTTGTTAAATTCTGGACAAATCCTCCATCCCTTGGACACCTTGCACTCTGTGCAGACCAGAAATTTCCCTTTGGGCTTCAAGTCGTAAGGATAGCCCTCCCTCACATGAGGAAAAAATACATTTTCTTTTGACCTGGGGCTAGACACAGACGCTTGTTTATGTGCTCTAATACCCCTAAACTCAGGTGCCACAATCTCCTAGTTCTTCTAGGACTGAACCTTCTGCAGTAATTCCTAGTAGTCTTTAAACCTAGGATGCCAAATTGATTAAAAAGCTGAAAATAGCAAGATATATCTGTCCTACCTACAGTTAAATTTGGTAACTTACCTTGTCCCTCCTCCCTCCCCTTTTCTAATTGTTCTTCTTTGTATGGTTCCTCATTTAGACTGTAATTTCCTTGTATACAGGATGCTCTCCTATACTTGACCATAAAGAACTCTGTGCACTGAACTGCCTTCTTTCGCCTTTATTTAGTGCTGGGAACATTTGTTGCTGCACAGTTAATGTGGTCTCTCTCTGCCTTTCTAGAAAACTCAGATATTCACAGGTTTGCCATGACTGAGAATTCAGCAATGAAACTCTAAAAGAACTTTCACTCCCCAACACAAGCTTAACTGTGTTCTACTGTTATTAGCTCCTGGGAATAGCAAAAAGTGTAGCCTAATAAATAGACCTGCGACCCTCTCTTTGGGTAGGCTATTATTAGAATCACAAACAACAAATGGAAAATCCAGCATTTATCTGCATCTATTCTGAGTGTATTTACTGTGTTGACTATTGCTGTATTGATTATCTGTTGAAACAGCTTGGAAAAGCTGATATCATGATATAGCGCAAGGTCTACGTTGAGAGTTGGAGTGTGTGGGTTATTGGTTTGCCAACAGGGGTTTGGCCAATGTGCCCATAGAGATCTCCTGCTGCAAGGATCATCCACAGTCTAGTGGTGTACATCAGTGTGATCTCCTGGTCATTGGGAGAGGTGAGCAAGACGATCTCGCAGAATGACTCTGTATAGAAAGGCAAAAGTCAAGATAACTTTTAGTGTGATGTGTGTAGGCTCAGCACTTGAATGTAGGCCAAGCCTAACTTGCTTCAGTTTGCAGTGCATGACCTTCCCCTGTGTTTTGCCACAGCAAGGGAGATGTTAGGCTTTGTCTAGGGGTCCTCCATGCTCATTTCCAGCACTTCTGCAATGGCAGGTGAGGGAGGGTCCTGGTGTACAGGTGAGGGGCCTGCTGTGGCACAAAGCCCAGAGGGTAGAGTTGAAGTCACATTGCAAACAGCATGTGCAACACAATTATGTATCTCCAAGGTTTCTATGCTTTCCTTCAGCCCCTCTCTTCTTCTGTACTTCCTCAAAGGAAATTAAGGTAATTTAATTTTCTGAAAGCAAATTTTTTGAACATTCCATTTTTTTCAGTTGTTGTGTCCCCTGCCTCCAAAAAGCAACATTTTCCATGTCCAGATTCCAGCTCCCCAGCATTTGGTTTGCTGTGTTGCTTCCCCTTCCTTTGCTCTCCTGTGTTTGCAGGTACCAGCGTGCAGCCCCAGAGAGGAGCTGGGGAAGGCCTGAAGACACTGAGCACACTTGGAAAGGCAGAGAGGACAAACATGAAAGGAGCACGTACAATAAGTAGGAAGCACTCTAAAGCCCTGTGAGATAGGGATGTTGGTTGTGAAATTTGTGAAGTTCAGCTGCTCAGCTTCTCCCATTCCTCTTCACTGCTTTCATCCACTGTATTCCTTCTGGCTCTTTTTACTCCACTTCAGTACCTCAGCTCCTCTGAAATCCCATCCATTACATCCATAGTTTGTACCTCCATGTCTTCTGACACCCTCCTCTTCCTCTCCATGCATGCACTCTTTGCAGCTCTTCTCCCTCTTCCTCCCACGTGTTCATCTCAGATTTACGTTTCTCCTTCCCACTCTATACTTGGAGGTAATTTGAGAGAACTGTGGGCAAGTAGGGGCATGGCAGCACTGCGAGGTCTGATTGTACCAGGTGCAGAGTGACAGCACAGGGAATGAGAGACAAGGTGCAGCCCCAGGCTGCTCTTGGTGTGTTGGAAAGAGGGTTGACAATCCTGGAAATTCAGAGATTCATTCTTGGTCAAACAAAAATATTGCATGAAGGGAAACACTGTCTGCACAGCTCCAAGTAGCTCTCTTCATTGCCTACCTGGCCTTCATTTTCCACCAAACCTCCCATCACACTTCTGGGTCAGGACCCCTAGTTCTACTCCCTTGCCTTTGTTTCCTGTCACTTTACAACTCCCTTTTTCTACTTCCTTTCACATCTACAGACCCTATCTTCTTCTCCAGATCCTTCTTCTCTCTGCATCCAAACAACCCACTCTACTCCTGTTCTGTGAGTGTACATGTCCCAAATCCTTCCCTCTGTTCACCACCACTCCTCAAAAATATAAAAAATTCAGAAAAATCAGAACAGTTTGTGCTAAAGAGATTTTCATCAGTGACTTACTGGGGCAGATGACCAAGTTGCTTGTTTTAGTTCGACTGTATTCACTTTTCATGCTCCGAATATTATAACTTAATCCTATTTTTTAACTATCTTTTCTCTTCCATCAGTTAGTCATTACTGATTTTTCCTGACTACTTATGTTTCTAAAACAACATTGTACTGTTTATTTTAGAGAACTCACAAATGTTGGTTTTAAACCAGAGATAGCAGGCTTTAGACAAAATGCACTCTTGTAAAATGCAAGAAGCATGTATGTCGCTCCATTCCCAAAAGATGCCAAGAGAAGAAGTCACCTGTGCAGTGCACACGTTCAGCTTGAGTTCAGCCAACACCCCATGTCACCTGGAATCACCTAGTTATTTACCAGCAAGCTGCATGGAAACCTTCCTGCATCATGCACATGCCTTACTGCCCATGTGCATTTCACTTTCTTTCACTCAACAGCTGGCCACAAGCCAATGTGGGGACATGAGTTCAAAGGTCAGTTACTTTTGTCATAGAATGTCATCACTGGGTGTTGAGCACCAGCAGAAATTAATACCAAAGAACAGACCAGTCTAAACAGAACCAAATCATCTTTTCCAAAATAATAATAATCATATCAACAGTAATAATAAGATGAATGAATAATTCATATAATGGCCATGCCTTCATTCTTCCCCGTTATTTTCTGCTCAGAACTAAGGGTGGAGTCTCTGTGCAAACCAGTGCTAAAATTGGTGTAATCAGTTTGCAGGTACAGTTGCAACCACAGTATGCATATGGCCATTACATGAATAAAAAAGTGACAGATGAGATGCCCATCTGAGGCAGGTTGCAAATCCAAAACTTCTTGCTCACATGACTCCAAACTTGCCCCAAGTGGTATTAGCCAGGGCCCCTGGGAGACTCATCAGCTTCACAAAAATCAGATCAAGCACATGAATATCGAGTTGTATTGCATACTTCCTCACTACAGAAGAGCAATGCACGCTCTCTAGGATGGATATCAGCATATACAGTGCTGAAGTATTGTAATAAATGGTGTACCCAATAGTGCCTAGCTGCAGTGGTGATTAATCATTTAGGCCCTGGTCCTGCAAACATGCATGAGTTTAATGTTACTATTATGAGTAATCCCCTTGATTTCAAATTAGATTAGTCATAGTCTTAACACTTGGCACATGAATAAATGTTTGCAGGGTGAGAGCCCTATTTATGGCCTGCTCTTGCAAATTATTACTGTCTAGCACAGCACCTCTGTTCCTGAATAGTTCCACTGATGAAAAAAAAAAAAAAAAAAAACAAAAAAAACCCCAAAAAGCCTCAAACACTCGCCTGAATTGTGAACATCACAGGTTTCAATCTGCTGTATGATACATATGCACAGCTCTGCATAGCACAGGTCAGGGATAGATATAGATGTATCCTGCCATGGGTTTGTGCCTGCTTAAGGCTTTGAAGCAAAGCACTCAAAAGCTGATCGCCGTCGATGTTTCTTTCTGTCCTTTACCACTGGTTCTAAGATTTGGATCTTCCATCTAGAGTGTAAATGGAATTTTTGTCATATTTATTTTTAAAGAAAAAAAGAGAAATTAAATCAGTTTTGCTTAGTTAAGGTGAAGACAATAAGGAACCCAATAAGCATCTTGCAAATTTAAATTACCAGTCTAATCAAATTCCTCCGGGCTGCAGTGTCCTTTCTGTGAAATCAACCTGCATTAAAGCGACTGGGTTGCTGTTTGTGAATGTACCATCTCTGCAAATTACCGCTGCTCCATTGCATTGTGTTTGTATGAATGGGGGTGACATGTGCTTGCCCACAAGTCCACGTGAGAGAGGTGGGGTGAGGAAAGAAGGATATTTTTAAAATGAATCTAGAGGGAGAAAGTGGAAGCTGTGGCTTCAGAGAATGTGTATGGTATCCTAAAATAACCCCTGTCATCTGCCCACCCACCTACCCTCTGCCAAAATCAAGGTGCGGCTTTTTCGTTTAAAATTAATTCGTGGCCCCAGAGAGTATCGATAGATCAATATCATATGCTTCTGATCTCTTGCGGGCCACCCTTCAATGGCTCATGCAAAGGCTAAAAACAGAAAGATGCAACACAAAAGATACCGCAGTCAGCTCAAGCAGGGGGGATATTTTTAGATCAGAAAAGGGAAAGGAGGGGAGGGAGGGAGCAGGGGAGGGAGGGAGAGCGAGACAGAGAGAGAGGAAAAAAGAGGGAGAGAGGCTGGTCTAGGGCTTGCAATCTAATTTGGTCCCTGTTTTCCTCCCTCCTTTCTTTCTTTCTTTTTTTCTCTCTCTCTCTTTTTTTTTTTTATTGCATCAGTGGTATTTTCCATACAATCCGATTTCTGCCTGCTCGGCTGGGGGGAGGGGGAGCCGGGGGGAGGGCAGGGGGGCCGGCACAGCAAAGCCAGGCTGAAGATTCTGGAGTTTTATGGCTCATTCCAGCTAGTGGCTTCTCTCTGCCAGTTGAATTAATTTGATGCTATTTTTGAAAGTCAGTGTTTCTAAGGGAGACCTAATGACGCAATGACGTCAATGCAGGTCAATAGCACACACTGGAGGAACTGACTGTGCTACCGGGAGCTAAGGGCTGGGAGCCGGCTCCAACACCTCGGCTCCCGCACACTACCACCCCCGCCTCCTCCCCGGACACCCCCGCATCCCCTCCGCACACCGTGGGCTGTTCGCAAGCACCCCCCATGCGCCCCCCCCCCCCCCCCAAAAAAAAACCCTAAAAAAACCTAACCTAAAAGAATGTGATGAGACGCAGTGCAGTGGGGAAGAAAAAAACAACAAAAAAAGCCCCCCTCGCTATCTGCTCAGGTAGCGTTATTGTGGCGGTGGCCGCACACTGAGGCAGGCAGGGACACGCGTGTGCCTGCCCGGCCGGTGGGGCTATAAATAGCGGCGGGGGCTGCGCGGGGGCTGCGCGATTCCATCCCGCGCAGTCACTCAGGAGGTGCCGGGCTCGGTGGTGCGGGGGTGGTGCGTGGGAGGCAGGCAGGCAGGCAGGCAGGCAGGCAGGCAGGCAGGCAGGCAGGCAGGCAGGCAGGCAGGCAGGCAGGCAGGCAGGCAGGGAGGGAGGCAGGCAGGCAGGCAGGGAGGCAGGCAGGCAGGCAGGCAGGCAGGCAGGCAGGGAGGGAGGGAGGGAGGGAGGGAGGGAGGGAGGCAGGCAGGGAGGGAGGGAGGGAGGGAGGGAGGCAGGGAGGTAGGGAGGGGGCAGCTTCTCCCCGTCTCCAAGTCAAGCTCTGAACACGAACTGGTTTGGGTTTTTTTCCTTTTTTTTCCTCTCTCTCTTTTTTTTTTTTTTGCCTTTACCGTGGAAGAGTGCAGACACATATTACGCGAAACCCACAGCCTTTCGCGTTATACAGCTCTAAACGCTCTAGTTTATTTATATAGCCCCTCCACCTTCGGCTCTTCCCACCCGTCCCCAAATTCCCTAGAAATCCAGCTAAGGCGTGGGGAAGAGGGGGAAGCGGTTTTGGAGGGGAGGGAATTATTTATTTTTGGTTTGTTTGGGGATTGTTTTGGTATGGGGGTTTTTTGTTTGTTTTTTTTTCTTTGCACACAAAAAATAAGTGAAGAAGATTTTGCAAGGTAGGTTTCTCTGTGTGTGCGTGTGTGTGCGTGCGTGTGTATGTATGTGTGTGCACATGTTTTGCTTTTGCTTTTTGCAAAGTTTTCTCGTTTCAGTTGTTAGATGCTTTTACAAGAAGTAGACTTTTCTGATTTGTTCTGCTGCCTGCCTTTGAAAAGACTGGACAACATTGCATTCCCTCTCCTTGCAAAGAGTTCTCTAGGCTGTCGTTTCGTGTGTCCTATGTATTTGATGTTCCTGCAGGAAAGCATGCTAGTTTGTGAGCTCAAACTGTAGCCAGGGAGCTAGGTATTTAAGACCCCCTCCCCTCCCCCCCCACTTTTTGCAGAGGCTGCAACTTTCACTTTGTCACATTTTGGGGTGGGGGGAGAAAGAAGGCGTCGACTTAACTCGGGTAATGAGCTTGTAAATTAAATTTTAATTGCAAAAAGACTCAGAGTCAACAGCGTTAAAGCTTAAGGAGGATGAAAGGGAGTTGACATTTCTTGCACAGAGAATTTGCTACCAGTGGGAAAAGACTGAAAGCCCAAGGTGGGGGGGGATAGGTAAAATCATAAAAAAGTAAATGATAAGATGAAATACTAATTAAAGTGATGCAGGAAAGTGAGAGGCTGTTACAAGCTCTAACCACCTGTAGAGGGAAATCTTTATACATAGTAATTCCTGATAGCTGATCTATAGAGATACTAAGAGAATTACATGTTCCAAACTTCGCTGCTCTGCAACATGTAAGCTGAGATGCCAAACCGTTTGGTTAATTCTTGGGGGCTTGTAAACTGCAGAGTCTGTTAGCTTGACAGAAACTAGGGTTTAGCAGCTACTGAGCCGTAGTCTCCACCTTGGCTACAGCCATCTATGGTGCATGTCCAGGTTTTCTTTAATGCTTCTGCACCCGATGCGGTTATCAACAGGAGTCTTGCCTGAGAAGAGTAGGTTTAATTTATTGTTAATTTCAAGTGGGCTTCACAATATGGAAAAGTTGGGTGGTCTTCACTGTTTGAGGGGAAGGTTTTCAAATTATCTGTGAAGACCGACTTGCTCTAACCAGTGGAAAGTCTTTTCCCATCAGAGGACCCTGCTCAACTTCTGTGTAACCAAAAGAGTAATAACTAACACCGTGTGATAATTGATACAGGGCAGCATGTGAGTAATGTGTCACACCTCGTGCAAGCACCTGTTCTTCTGAAGAACCTCAGGGCACACAGCGGTGCAATGAAACAGCCTGACCTGAGAGGAGACCCAACATGCAACTTCAGGGTGATGACCAAATGCCTCAGAAGTGTGGGGTGGCACTGGAAGTCAAAGCCATGGCAGGTGGTGCAAAAAGCCAAAGTCAGGTGGTTTGGAGGCAGCATTTTCCCTTCTCACTTGCTTATGCACTATTTTCACCCATTGTCATGAAGTACAGATCTGTCAGGAATGGGCTAGGGTTTACGAAGACTTCATGTCTTCCTTATCTTGCCTTTTGCACCATCAGTCCACCTCTCTTGCAGAAGTATAGAGATCTTAAGTTAGCTTGGCCTTGAATCACCTCTACTGCCATCTGTTTTCACCTCTCATCTGTCATTTGCCTATCCAGCTGAGAAAAGGTAGAAATCCTATAGCTTATTGCTATGAATCTTGACGTGTACGTCATCAGGGTCATCTGATTAGTGAGAACTCCAGGAGGTGAAACACCATGAGGCAGTGCCACTCTCCTTTACATAGCATTAAAACAGTTAGAGTCCATCACCTGGGGGTGCCGGTTTAGGCCCAACATGTGTCCTCATAATATGAATTAGTGCCTCTGATTTCTGGTTCAATGACCTGTATCCTCTCCTGTCAAAAAAGGCAAGTCTTTCCTAACCCTCATTTTCTGAGGTTTGGGACACATCTGCTTAATTTTCTCTGCCCCTTGCCCCCACATCAAAATCTTTCACTAATCAGGATATCTGAGTGTTTTGAAATGCCACCAGATTTAAACAGCCTCAGGAGCTCCTTGCTTGCTGCTTCTAGGAAACAGTCTGTGACAGGATGACTCTTTGTATTAAGTTTTCATTAACTCATCACTTCTCCTTCTCTGGGAACTTCTGAGGTCCTGCACACGGTCTTCTCCGTACAAACTCTCTTTAACCCAGATATTCTCACATCCACTTCACCTATGAGTCACTGCACTTTCTAGCCTACAATTGCATTTGCATAGCTTGTGCAACAGAGGGAATTCTCCAGCTTGCACACAGCCCATCTACCTTCCTGCAGCATTCCAGATGCTATGTCCTTTCATGTGAGGTTTAGAAGGATTCTCTGTCTTGAAAGAGCTAACCACTATCTCTTTTTTTTTTTTTTCTGCTCTGGCTTTCTCTCGTCCAACAATGAATAAGACTGCATCAGCACAGGATCTTACCCTTATCTGGGTTTTGATGTTTGTGCTAAAGGATATTGCGTATTAATGCTTCTCCCCTTTGCATATTCTTCTACTCTTGATTTTCTCATGTCAAACTATGTTCTCTGATACCACTTATCTCAAGGATGCTGCACAAGCTAATTATAAAATGAAGGTTTTATTCAAGATGGTGGTAGCATTTACCACCATACAACACATCGAGAGCGTCAGGGGGACAGCCATGTAGATGAAAATCCTGCATTTGTTCTCACAGTGCTACTCTGGATTGTCTTAACAATAGTTGCATAGTGCTATTAGAGATCTAGATAAAATATTTTTCATAGTAAATGGGCAGCTAAACTAGGACTTTCTTATGAAAAGCCTTCAGACATGCAACCCCATACTACCTTATATGCTCTAGGAACGAGAAACAAACTCTTCTACTCAACTATGTATGTGGTAGAAAGACTGGATGAGAAGTCGGTGCTGGTGAGGTAGATTTATATTTTGTTCATCAGATATGCTATTTTATGACCATTGATCAATCAGGCTTCAATTGTTCTAAATACTGTGGATAAATGAAAGAGCAAAGCAGTTTATTGCTTGGACTTGCCTTTAGTTTGTAGAAAAGTGAAGAAGAGGTCACAAGTCCAGACATGTCTGGCAGCGGTATTGTCCTTTCTCAGTTTCATTGCAGACTTCTCTGAAAGACACACCAAACTTCATTGACACCCATGTGCAATCTTACTGCCAGGTTAGTTCACCTCTGCTTTCTCATTTGAAAGTATCATGCCAAGATAAGAGTCTCCATTCATCCACACACTCCATAGAGTATTTTTGGTACTCTATCATATTGGTACTCTATGATATGATTGCAAATAAGGTGGTAAGATTGTCTCAGCCTTGATATTTGCCTTATTGCAATGCATTCTTGCAAATTCTTAATGTATAGAAGCTTAAGTTTCTTCCACATTTCAGGTTTAGTCACCGGCTTCTCATTGACTTCCACAGGGAGATCAGCTGTGAGGCTGTGCATCTGGCTTTTGCCACTTGTGACTTTCCGCTCTTTGTTCTAGCCAAGATCTCCTTATCAACATGTGTCCGTCTGTGTCTTATCAAAATGATTTGCTAAGCTGGAATACCTTTATGCAAATACTCCATTTAATTTATCCACTTCTCTTCCAAAATACAAAACTATGCCAGGACACAAGTAATTTTCCTCTGTTCTTGGGCTCTGTCTTTTTTCTGTACTCTTCCATTTGGAATGTAGCCTCGTGGGTTAGGTACCATGTCTTGTTCATTATTTTGTACAGTACCCACCACACTGTGATGAGTTAGGTAAAAATGACATCATCTGTCATTATTTTTCTTTTCCTCTCACCTGGATAACAATTAGTTTTATTTTAATGCCTCAAAGTCAGTTTTCAGGTGTTGGTTCCCAGCTCTAATGTCCCACATGGTTACTATTTGATTCTGTGTTTGCACAGCATCCAACAGAATGGGAGTTTTCTATGTGATTGCCAATATGTAACAATAAGGCTTGTGTTTGAAAGTTTAACTTGTGACATGTGTTGCTAATGTAAGGAGCAATCGACTGATACGATATTAAAGTGAAAAAAGTTAACACATTTCTAAATTTAGCTAAGTACTCATTGTCAGTCTTGAACAACAACTCAGGATAGCTTTTATATGCAAACCTTGAACTACACAGAAATCATTTCATTGAGTATAATTCATTCTTTGTATTTCTGTTCATATAGTCTACAGTAATTGCAGTTGCTGCAAAAGCAGCATCAAAATGGTGATCTGTGAGGGATTTTCAGGAGTGTATGTGTTTCATCAGCTGGCTCTGCAGCAGGCATTTAGAGCAATACGGTAATAGCCTGCACTTCTGTTGCCCATCCGTGGATCTCCAGGTATTCTACTAATACTCCATAAGTTATGTATGATGTTCACTTCCCCATCCAGTTCACACGATGAGCTGGGTAAGTATTAATACACAACTTCTGACATTAAGAGAATGTAAATGTAGCCACAAGCAAGGAACAGAGACACAACTGCTGCCCATTCTTTGCTTTGGTGGACCCACTGACAAGGGGACAAAATGGAGACAACCACTGTGGTCCCACTGCACACATTTGGCTACCCATTGGCTGATGATCGTGATGTTATCAGGTGTATGCAATGCAGTGGTGTTTCTGAAGACTTTCTTAAGGGCATATACTCTTCCAAGTATTGAAGTGTGTTCTTCTTGTTAATTTAATGGCATGTCCTGTCTTCTCAGTGATGGCTCTTAGTCCAGTAGCTGTCACAGTTTTCTCTAGGGAAAGTGAAATATGTCTTAACAGTAAAAACTTGTAGGTTTTACTCTCCCATGCAGAGTCACATGAATTACCTCCTTCCAATTCATGATCAAGTAACACCATGTACCAATAGCCATAGTCATTTGTTTGGCAAACTAAAAGGACATGAAATATTGTAAGTTTTTGTAGGGAAGATTCAGCAGCTGGAAAAAATAAAAGCCATTGCTACCTGGCCAGCTGGTCTTCCTGGGACTTCCACAAGTTCTGTACACAGTGATGATTTGCCAGGCACAGTCAGGGAACCAGTGGCTTAATTTATAAACTGTGCACAGCAAAGACAGCTTGGATCCAAGCAGAAACAGATTGTATCTTGGTGCCGTTTATAGGGTCGAACTTGCTGTTAGCATGCAGTGCATAAATGTGAACTGATGATAAAAATAGATGTTCAGACAAAAAAGTCATATGTGATCTAGATATTCATGTTTTGATTTTCCCTGATGTTATTGGAAACCACTTGGCCAGATGTTTCTGCCTTACTAAATGTGGATGTCTGGAATTTTGGGCTCTAGATAGATAGGAATGCCAGAAGCACCAAACAGTCTGAATTTGAAATTTTCCTACCCCAAAAGGTAAGTAGTGAAGTGACTGGTACCATTTCCATCCTGTCTTGATTTGGCTGTGCATTGGATTTTCTGGCTGAGTAGCAGTTTTGTGTTGTAGTTTTCAATAGCTAGATTCAGCTAATCATAGGGAAGAACAAATTGGAGGCAACAAACTAGGAAAGAACAATGTTACAGGAGCATCATAGTTCAGGATAAGAGTTCACAAGGCCGTGTCTTCATAACCCTAGGCATCTCACCATCTATGGAAAGCAGCTAAATTAATGTGTTTTCTTTTTCCACCCCACTGTCGTCTTTCTTGAGAACACATGATTATTTTACTTTGATTGGATACTTTGGTTTCATGTTCAGTTATCTCAGAAATAAATTCTTCTGAAATTATTTTAATATCACCCTACTTCATATCCCATTCTCTCCCACTACTATGATACTGGCTAGCTTGAGGGAAAGACTGACACAGATTTTTGGCATTTCTTCATCACCGCCTTCTCTTTTTTTCTACTAGTTCAAGATCCTGTATAATGCACCTTGAAGTGTTGTCTTACCTTTTTATTCTGTTTATAACCCTCTCTTTAAGGTGGTTGTCAGATACGTGTTCACATTATGTTTAAGGTCAAGGGTCTTATTAATGAAAAATTCCATTTTAAAGGCTAATGAAAATAAAATCTTGATGTAAAGGCTTATCAAATTTGTAGCAGGATTCCTCAAAGGTTATGCTCCATGTATCTGAAGTATGATGCCTATTCATTGTATTTCTTCCATAGATTCAACTTTTATTGAAAAATGGTATTATTTTCTTTTGATATCATCCTCAATATTGAGACATTAGTACTATTTTCCACCAGCTTCATTATGCTAATGGTTTTCTTTTCATCCCTTTTACACAGAAGTATGACTCTAGGGTCTGATTTTGCAGCCATTGGAGGAAGACTCAGTTTCTATCCTTCTACATATTATAGCCATGATGTCTTTCTATAACATACACAGAAAAGCTAAAGATAACAAAGTGACCCAGGTATACTGATGTTTCAACCCAAAACTATGTCAAGTGTTTATTAACACAATCTGTGTGAAATGAGTTGTCTGTTTTGTTGATTTCCTGGTCTACGCATCCAGATTCTCCAAAAATTCCATAAATTGAAGTCTTAGGTCCTTGATCTTCTGACACAGGTGAGATTTTCTTTCCTATCATACTGCACAGCCTCTCATTCTGATGTTGGAGGAACAGCACTCTTTTTCTCCTTGTGCTTCCTTGTATGCTCTGATCTCTCTGATTGTTTATAATATTGCTGTCTTCTTACTGATGAATTTTATTGATTATCTCAATACTATAGATATCTTCAAGAACATCCTGGTTAGGTAAGTAGGTATTGTCTTATCTTCATTTCATGGGTGGATGATAAACCAAGAATAGAGCAATGGGCACTTCACCCGAAATTTGAGGAGAGTCTCAAAAATATTCAGGAAAAATACCTTTCCATGAGAAGATTCAGATCAACACTTGTTGCAGCAAATTTGTGATAAGAAGAGGAATATCTAGATCCTAATTCCCTGCTTTAAGAAGCAATTACTTTTATTCAGGTCCTTTCACTAACTTATACTTTGTCACCTACAACAGCTAGATTGTTGAGTAGATGTTCCTCTAATTTATATCAATTTCAATATGATTGCTCCTTCCTCTGGCTACAGTATTTTCCTGTAACAAGATTTAACTTGTATCAGGGCAATCAATAACCTATACAAGGTGAATTATATTTAAAAAGCTGTGTTTTTTGTGAGCTCCTTGTATATCAAATTGGCACTTCACTCTGTTTCTGGTTGTCTTCTGCTCTCCTTGCATTTGGAATATTATCATGTGTCATTCAGCTGCCCAGGTGACCTTGCCCAGGCCAAGAGCAGACTTTAACTCTTAGTGAGAGTAAGGCTGGGTTACAGGAATATGTTATGGCAATTATATTAATGAATCAATCCCTAGCTTAGAAGTCAGCAGAACTCCAAGGCTCTGAGGAGGCAACTCTCAAAATACAGCAAAATATTGTTAGGCTATTTTCGCTTCATTTTGCAGTGTTCCCTCTGGTTAATCCTTGTCTTGAAGAGAGAAGGGGAAAACCATCTTCTAGACCAAAATGAGAAAGAGATGAATCCTTGAACTTGCTTGATCAAAACCCCCCAAAACCAATAAATACCACTAAAACAGCTTTTACTTGCAAACTAAACTACTTTGTAAGTGGCAGATCAAAGATGTTTTGAGCAGAAGTTTTGTACAGGCCAATATTTTATTAGTACTAATGGTAGTAGTATCCCACTGTGTGCCATTGTCCATTAGGGCAGAGTAAGAAGAGAAATTTCCATGTGTGAAGACAGTCTGATATGCAGATCATATATATTATAGGCTGAGCTGCCCCATTTGGCATCTCCAGTAGCTCTAAGTCATAGGCTACATACCTGCAGGTGATGGGCACTCAGCTGCTTTTGACAGTATCATCAGTATTACTTTTCAGTGGAGGAAAAAATACAGGATCCATTGCTTTCATTAAGACTTCATTGGTAGGGAGGCTTAATTGTTCGGAAACAAGGAGGTTGCTGATAACTAAATATCAAGATAGAAGATAAATCTTCCTTTTAGTGCTTCTAATGATCAGGAGAAGTGAAAACTGCTGTTTGGTACATGATCGCCTGCCAAACATTCTTTCCAGTTTGGATAGTTTCCATTTCTTTTTTTTTTTTTTAAGGCAGAGATTCCTTGGGCACTGGACTTTGCCTCTACCAAGCCTTTAGCAGCAGACAGTCAAGAAGAGAGATGGAGATGACACATTTAGCTGGAGAAGCAGGGGAGAACAATGGAGGAGGCAGGCTGCTGTTGTGAGATTGAGGCAGAAAGACGGTACTACAGCTTCCGGAAGAATACATCAAAACCTTTGGTAGAAAGATTTAGTTTTTTCACTAGGATTGAAGAGTTTAAGGAAACAAACAAACAAAATAAACCCCCAAATAAACCCCAAACATGCACAAGAATTCAAGAAGCTGCTCAAGATGGGAAGCAAGGAGGGGTTTCAAGGCATCTGCCTAGCTGGGGAGGGCCTGAGGTTCCAGAGCTGCAGGGCTTGTCAGAGTGTCCTGACCTGCCACTGAGATCATCCTTTGTACATGACCATGTTGATACCTTTGCAACAAAGAAAATCTGTTCAGCTTTAGCATGCACAGAGGTGAACACTACAGAAAAATGCAAAGCTCTTAGAGTATGAGTGGGAAGGAAGAGAGAAGATGACCATCTCCTCCCACTGTAGTAGGCCATGTGTTGTCTGAACACTCAGGTCTGAGTTGCAGAATATAGTTTAGGACTGCACACCTGCATCCTTGAACTCTGTGTAGTCTAATGTTTTTATCCATTCAGGATGAGCTTCATTGCGTCTCTTCAGAGAAGGTATGTTTCATGGGTGGCTCTTTATCTGGGGTCTTGAGGTGACAAGGTCTGTCCTTGGTATAAGGTCTTTCCTGCTGTGGTATTTCTTTGCATCCTTCTGGCCTCTGGGCAACCACTGCTGTAAAGGCTGTCTTTACAGGTGTACATGGTGAAAACGTGGTTTAAGTTGGGTTTTTCTATGACAATGCATCTGCTCACATTAACAGAGAGTGCATGTAGTCATTTAAAATACCTAATCTATCTCACAGAACCTGGCAGTGCCTGTGCTGTGATCTCTTACAGGTGTGTGGTGACCTTCTCCCCAGGTGCTGCTATATCAGTAGCAGTCGTTTGCAGTGGTGTTGTCTGGCTAAAAGAAAGAGAGAGGGAGACAAACAACCTTACCTCATTGATTGCAGTTTATTGACATTAGGAAATTCATTGTCTGTGAAAGAAGTTGGTAATAATTAAGTGAGTTAATAAATAAGGGATGTGTGTGTACAGATTAGACAGTAAATAACTCACTGGCTTCTTGATTGCCCCAGCATTTTACTTCTCTCTTCATACAAGGTGTGAAGTGGGCTGATGACGGGTAGAGTGTAGAGGGGACTCTTGATACTCACCCGGGGAAGAGACCGTCACCCTGAACTTTGGCTTTCCCTCGGGTGCTGGCGTGTGTGCCTGAGCTTGTCTCCGGGGGCGGGGAGGTTGTTTAATGCTTTTAGTGCCATTTTCCAACAAATGAGAAATGTGTTTAAAAATAGGAACAGTCCTTTGCTTTTGCGTTATTTTAGTAATTTTAAGAAAGAGCTGCATCCCTTTGTCTTGGGGAATGGGGTAGACGACCTGTTCTTCAAGGTCCTCATTAGCTCCCCTGGGACCGTGGAAGAGTTCTGATGCCCCCCCTCCCTGGAAGCATGTGTTAATGGTCCCTCTTCACACACTTCGTGGCAAGCGAGGTCGTTTCAGAGCTGTGTTTTGCTTAATGGTAGTTGGGAAAGGTGTGGTGGCATAAAGGAAATACCTCTTTGGGGCAGATAACTTCCTCATTTGTTAGGAAGACAATTCTCTTTTGTCTGGTTGCTATTGATGCCTAGGTTTGGGGTAGGGGATTCGGGGGTGTGAGTCTGTGTCTGTGTGTACCAACTGCGCAAGCTCAGGTTTAGTCATTTGCGTAGAGACTATAGCAGCATTATAATTTTTAATTGCAATTTCATTTGTTATTCTCTCCCTTTCCCCCACCCCTCTCTCTGTATAATCTGGATCATTGCTCTCTGTAGCTGATTCCGTGGGAGACCAAGCAGAGTGCGTGGGTGCAGAATATAGAAAGCCAGAGCCATAGAATCTGTTATTTGCGTCATTGTAGGAGACGGGGCTGTTTGCCTGACAAATATACAGAATTAATCCTGGTTTTATCAATATCTGTCTTTTGCTACAGTAGCCAAATACAAGTGTAAGGTGGTAGGGGGACTAGCTTATGCTGCTGTTGTTAGTCGGATGGGGGGAGGCAGGGGGAGAGAGAAGGAAAGGATGATGAAATATATTCAGCTATTCCCATGCTATTCGCTTTAAAAATATTCAAAAATCCTGGCATTTTAATCCAAACTGCTTTTTGTTAAATTTCTAACCATGAGAAGTGGTTGGGTGGGGAGCGGGGGGAGATGTTTTTGCAAGGTCTGCCTTTGCATATTGCTCTCCCTGGCTGTGTTTCTACATAGGATATATGCGCGGTTTTTGAAGAAATATCTCCCTATCCCCGGCGCATTATCTTCCCCCCCCCCCCCCCCCTTACAAACATGCATATGCACACCCCTCAGGATTTTTGTGCAACTGTAGAGAGAGTCGCACAACACAAAATATGGGGCTTGCTAATTAACTCTTTTCCTCGAATTGGAGTGCCTTACTGCAAGCACAAAGCTCCAAGCACAGACATCTTTTATGATGAACTAGAGCCTCTGAAGAGGAGAATCTGAACGTGACGTCAATAGCTGATAACTGACGCAGCCTTGCAAAGGAGTCTCAGGCTGGCTCCTTGCAGCCTGCAAGCCCTAATGATTCTATTTTTTCCCCAGTCGCCCCTCGTAGTGAATTACTAGAACGCAAACACACACACATCCTTTTTTCATATATATATATTTATAGATCCTTTATTCTCCAAACAAAGACTATTTTTAAGGGGGGGGGGGCACTGGGTGGGGAGGAGAGAATTTAAAAAAAAACAGAAATAAACCACCAACCCTTTGTGCTGGGTGCAAATATGAAACTCTCTCTGTCTCTCAGCAAAGCAAGCATCCCTGCCTGAAATCTACATTTGTGCATGATGGCAAACTGGTGCGTGGTGGTTCTTGTGTTTTTTCCAAAGCTCACTTTATAAAGACACTGCAAGAAGGCAGACACAATAATGCTTGCAAGGCAACAGGCAGAGAGAGAAGCACAGAGACGGACTCAATACAACTGTGGATTAGGGTTTTGTGCAATAGGACAGCATGGAAGGCTTTCAGTTTGGGTTGGTTTGGGTTTGTTGTTTTGTTTGTTTGTTTTTTTAATTCTCTGCTACGATGCACCTAAACCAACTACGGATGGTGGTGCAGAAAGAAGCTGGGGTATGGAGGTGCATGTTGGGGGTGATTGTGTTGTAGGGGGCAGACTTAATGCACATTTAATGTTTTGGACGTAGCGTTCCAGCGAAATGCCTTTGTGTGTGGATTTTTTTTTTTCCCCAGTACCTGCTAAAAATAGCATCAGGGTTTTGATCGCGTTCCAGAAATAGACAGAGGGTTGCACTTGTATAAAAAGCGAGTGCGAGTGGAAGAAAACCTGGACATCATCGCAGTATTTTTTTCCAACTCCTGTCTGGAAATTAATTATTGGATTTCCCCCCTTCTTCCCACCCCCACCCCCACCGCCCCCTCCTCCCCCTTTCCTTCCCCTAACCGAGGAGTTCCCGTTTGGGTAAGTAGTGATCTTTCCTGTGCATGGTGCAAGAGAGTGGCTTGTGGGTCTTGTCTTTATGCATGCCTGGATTCAATCTTTGTCCTTCCTTTCTACTTTATTCTAAAGCGAGAGAGGAATACTCGTCTACATAATGCATTTAGTGCATGCACGGAGCCCAGAGACAGGGAATTCTTGCAGAAAGGGGAATCACCCTGTCGGTAAATCTCTGAATCAATAGCGAGCTGCAAAGCGCACTCTCTCTCTGTGTCGGCGCTATTGAGCCCCTCTCCCTACCCGCCCCCCTCCTTGTTTTCGCCCTTCGAGGCGGGGGCGAGGCAGGGCCGGGGGGCGCGGGCTGGGCTCTCCCGGCAGGGCGGCCGCCGGGAGCTGTCCGCGCCCCGGTGCTGAACCCGCCGCCGCTGCGCCTCTGCCGCGGGCGGGGTCGGCCCCGGCGCCGCTGCCCGGCGGGCGGGGGCCGCCGGGGAGCGCCTCTCCCGCCGAGGCTTCCCCGCCGCCGCACGGCGCCGTCTGCTCTTCCCGCCCGCGCGTTTGAAAGAGTCTGTACCTGATGATGGTGCTTCGCAAAATAAGAGGCTATAGGTTGCTTTATTTGGACTCACCCCTTCTCCTCCCACCTCATTTTTCTCCTCTAAGTGCTCACACCTTCTGCGGATCGTGTGTGTGGTAGTGTCTGTTTTTTATTGCCCGTCCTTCGCGTCCTTAGTCATATCCTCACTAGATGCGTTAGTGGAATGACTGAATTAGAGGTGAAGTAGCGGGGGATTGTTGTGGTGTGTACGGTGTAGGGTCACCTCGGTGCTGCAACCACCAGTCATCCCCTCATCGCTTCTGGGAGCCGGGGAAGCTCTCGCTAGGCTGTGAGCATGCAGGTTCACGGGCATTCCGGCTAGCAAAGACATGTCATCAGATTACATTAAAAGAGAGACGGAAACACCGCCCGGCACTCACATGCACCACCCCGTTATCCCGCACTATGGTATCCCTCCGAAATCGCCGCGAAGGGGGGCTTAGCCGCAGCCTCAGACCTGCAAAGGGTGGAAAATGCACGAGGAAAACAATAGCCAAGGAAGGAGCCCCTAACGTTTAGCCATAGCCTTACAGTAAAAGCAAGCTTAGAAAATGGTGCACCTACCACACAAAGCCCAGCAACAATTGCGGATCCTGCAGACAATGGCATGATGCAGCCATGAACATCAGTATAGCACAGCACATTGGGTTGGGGGTGAGAGCACCTCCTGGCCAAGATCGCATGCAATGGCTCTAATCTAGGCATACAAAAGACATAATTTCTTGCAATTAATCAAACACCAGCTTCTGAATTCACAGCATGGTACTCCACCCACGGCTGCCCTTAATGTCTAAACCGTCCCTTCTCCAAGCTTGTGTGGTCGTATTTACAAGCGGACCTGATGTCTAGTTTGTTTGGTTTTTTTAAAGAAAAAAAAATCCCCTTACAACACGTGTAGCCAATCATTGCAACTCCTAATACATCTCTATAGAACAATCATTAGAAAGAAGAAATACCCTCCTTACTCGCCCCCTCCCTCGCCTTCTCAGCCCTCCCCTCCTAGATCGTTGCCTCTCTTGGCACAATGCATAAGATTACCCTTAACTGGATCCTATTAAATAATTCAATGGTGGCGGTGTAATTTTGGTTGGAAACTGCACGGATTTCCAAGTCGTGACTGTAAAAGTGAGTAATGTGCTCTGGCTGCGTCATGGCTCCAGTCACAGATGGTTCCAAACTGAGGAGAAATCGTGACTTCGACTTGAGACGTCCCCTCTCCATGAAAAGACCATCCAATCACAACGGCGTCGGGGGGCAGCTGGACTCCGCGGAGCTCGCTTTCTCCTTGCTCTCCCATCCGCGTGTGTGTGCGTGTGTCTGTGTGTCCATGTGTGTGTGTTGCCTGAGCGCGCGTGTGTATAAAATCCTCAACAAGTTGCAGAAGGGGAAGGGAGAGGAGGGGTTAATCCCGGGGAATCTTCTGCACCTAGTGAGATCGTGACCCTCCCACACAGTACAGTAACTTATATACATACCTGGAGGAAGGGACGCTTTGCTTTGGGGCTTTCTTAAAAAAAAACAAACAAACAAAAAAACCCCACACCAAACCAAACTAAAACACAGTTGGTGACGGTCGCACCCCGCGCGGGACTCCCGGAGCGGCCAGAAACGCGCCGCACCAGGTAAGTGCTGCGGGTTTTCAAACTTCTCGTGCCCCGGCCGGCCGCACTGCCCCGGCGGCTCTGCCAGGCTCGCCGGGGACCGGGGCGGCGCGGGGAGGGAGGGGGGCAGCGGTGCGGGTGGGACTAACGTGGGGGCGTCTCGCATGGGGGTGCCGCGTCGCGCCCTTTACCGCCGCGGGGCAGCGCAGGGTTGTCAAGTTGTGCAGTTCGGGCCGAGGCGCGAATCCACCCGGTATATGCGGGGGCCCGGCAGGCGGGCGGGACGCGCCGTAGACTTGAGTTTGCTTTGCTCCTGCAGCCGCCGGGCAGGGGCAACCGGTTCCTCAGGCTTTCATGAGAAGAGCTTTGGAGTTTTGTGACATGTCCTGTAAACTTTTGCCATGCGGGTGTCCTGGAGTGGCTCGGCGCCCGTGACGGTGTCAGAGCGCTAAGGAGCGCAGGGAACGGGGCGAAATGAGTGCTGCGCCGCCCCGACAGGGTCGCCCCTCGGGGCTGGCCGGCTTCCCGCGCTGGGGAGCGGCGGGAAGCAGCGGCGAGGCCCCGTGTACCTCGCTGCCCGCCGCGAGGTGGCGGACGGCCCGGGGCGCCCCCGCCAGGGCAAGGGGGAGCAGCGGCTCCGCCCGGGCCCCCTCCGGCGGGGCTGGTCCTTGGTTTGACGGCGCTTCTCGGGCAGTGGCTGCCTGGAGCGGGGCTGGGGGCGGCGGCGGGTCTCTCGGACGGGCTCCCGTCGTGGATTTGGTGACTGATTAGATGCCGAGGGGGCTTTTTTCTTTTTTTTTCCCACCCTTTTCCTTGCCCTCTTCCATCCTTCCTTTCCTCTCTCCCGCTCTCCTCTCCCCCTTTCGGGGAAAAGAAAAAAAAAGAGAGGGGGAAAAAAAAAAAAAAAAAGGCCGAGCCAGGCAATGTGAGGCGCCGCCTGATTGGTGGGTGACGATTTTAGCCCGCACCAATGAGCTGCCCGTCTGCTCTCTATTTATTTAGCGCTCAGGGGGGAGAGTTTTCTCTTTACGCAGCGCCCGTGCCCAGTGCCGGAGCCTCATCGCGGAGCGGGGCCGCCTCCACGCCGCGCTCCGCCACGCTCCCGCGGCCCCGCTGGGGGGGCGGGGGGTGCGGCGGGACACCCCCCTCCCGCCACCACCTCGCCCCAGCAGCGTCCCAGGATTTCGGAGCGGGACTCGGTGGGGTTGGGGGGTGGGGACCCGGCGTGGCGGGGGATGGCGGAGCCGGTTGCCCGTGGGTCCTGTGGATGTTGTGGTGGCAGCCGGATGGATGGATGTAGGAAGCCGCGGGAGACTTTGTCCTTCGCGAATCTTTTTGCGGTCTGGGCTTGCTGTACATAACTACCTACCCGGGAAGCCCTTACCCCAAAAAGCATTCGCGGAGGGCGCATTCGCCGAAGGAGCAGCAGCTGTGATCGCCGAGCCTTGGACTTATCTAGACTCTGTGGGCTTCTATTATTAATTCCTGGCACCTTTCCCTTTCCCCCGTCCAGTCCCGATCCCTTCGTCCGTCCCGCAACAACCCCTCCCCCCCTTGCTGTGAATGTATATATATGTCTCGCTAGATATATAGTTAGAGAAATAAACACCCCTTTCCCCTTTCCCTCCTCCACTTGGTTCCCCTGGACGTTCAAATATTCACCGTCGCCTACTAGGCTAACTTTTTAATCGACTTTTACCTAACGGAGCAAATCATAGGTTTATTGGGATAAGAGTATGGTGTTTTTTCTTTAATTAATGGAAAAATAAAAATAGAATAAAACTTGCTAAAAGTTCTCCGCCCCTCACCTTTCTCTCCTTCCCCTCCTTCCAGGGCATAGCCGTGTTTCAAAAATATGGGTGTCCTAGTTGACCAAGATAAATTCGTAAAAAAAAAAAAAAAAAAAAATCTTCGGAGCGATTCATTAAATGCCCCGTAATCGGAAGCCTCGTTTTATTTCGAGATGGGGAGGGTGGGATTTACTGGGATCACCCCGTAAATAATAGTGAGGGTGGAGGAGGGGGAGGCGCACGGAGCCGCCGCGGTTTGGGGGAGACCCCAGTTAGCAGGAGATGCACCATGGAAGCGCTTGCCAAAGGCGCCTCCCTCCCCCCTGCCCACTTCCAACCTGATTTTAAGCAACTTGCAGTCTAGCGATCTCTACGACCACTCCTTCCCGAAAAGCTAGTGCCCCCCAAAAGGGTAAAAAAGGCAGAATACGGGGGAAAACCCAGCCGAGGCGATGCTTTTGGACGAGGTGAATGTAAGCGAGCAAAGCAGCATCAGCATCAGCACCAGCTCTGTGGTTCTGAAACTGCCTTGTGCGTGCACACAGCACTGAGAGCATCTCAGGCAGGAGTTGGGGAAGCTGCATTTTCCCTCTCTTTGCAGTAATCATCAGCCCGGATTCCGTGGGCAAGAAGTAAAGAGCAAAAAGAAATCCTTCCTGCTTGCCGCCCCCCAAAAAGAAGGAGCGATTAAGAGCAGATCTGTCCGTGCAGATCAGCCTCGTGAAAGAGACAAGATCTCAGCAGCAAGTTGGTAGCAGAGTGGCCGCTTGACGCAACACAGGGGCCTATGGTTCGCCCGACTGTAAAATAAAAGGGGCGGGGGGGGGGGGGGGCGATCTAGCGTCTTAGCTGTTAGAAACTAGAAGGTCTCTCCCCTGTGCTCCCCGATAGCGGCACGGAAGGAAATCCGCCTAAGAAAGGACTGATCTTGCATTTCAGGGAAGCCTGCATTGGAGAGATCGGGTGAGGACCACAGTCGAGGCTAAGAGTTAATAATTCTCAAGAGATAAAAGAGATTTTGAAAGCCTGCCTGCACTTTAGAAAAGAGTAAAAGGCCGGCTAAGGGATAGGTGAGGAAAGAATGTGAAGGAAAAGCACCTTGTTGCTCCCCTCCCTCTTTTCCTTCTTGCTCAGGACACGTAGCTTGAGCACTAGCTGACTTGATGAAAACAAAGGTGGAAGGGTCACAGTATCTTTCAAGCAGACTCGCATTTTCATAATTATTTATCTTCTATTTGGAGAAAAAAAAATATTTGTCCTTTCAGGTCGCCAGCAAACTTCTTTATGGGGGTTTTCTTAATGGTGAACATATTTTAAAGGGAGAGACGAGGTACTAGAGGGAACTGGGCAAAAAAAAAAAAAAGTGATATGAGTAATCAGCCAAGCGAAGGCTAAAAAAGCATCCTCTCTCTTCCCTGCTTACTGTCGTCCCTCGAGGGGACTGAAACCAGAAGTGATTTGGGGGGATCAGCTTGGGAAATCCGAACCACGCTGGTGCAGCTCCACATCTCTCCCTCGCCAGCCCAACTGTTGCTGCCCTGCTGAAGGGCTGCTGGGGCTATGGGCACAGCGGGGACCGCTCCTTGCTTCTAGGGGCTTCCCCGAGCCGGCTCCGCAGCCGCTGCAGCCCCACGGGGCGCCTCTGCCCCCCCGCTCTGTTCCTCTCCCTCCCGGACGCAGCAAGGAGGTCACGCACGTCGGGGAAGCCGGGCGGGCGGCCTCTTCCCGGGGGGTACACGCCCCGGCAGCCGCTCGGAGCTTTCCTCCTACGCGCCCCGGCTGGCCCAAGGTTCTGGGGGCTCCGGGCAGGGCTGGTCACCTCTCTGCTGCGGTCCTGGGGGGCTCTGGGCCTGGCCTGTGTCTGTGTGTGTGTGCGTGAGAGTCTGTGTGTGAGTCTGTCTGTCCCCTCGGGGTACTCCGTGCCTGGGCCGTATGTCTGTGTCTGTTTATCTGTATGTGTCCGTATGTGTGTGTCTGGATGTGTGCGTCTCTGTACCCATCAATGTGTCTCTCTGTGTTGGTGTCTCTGTGTGTGTTTGTGTCTGTATCTCTGCGTATCTGTGTGTCTGCATCTGTGTGTGTTCTGTTCGCATCCCCGCGGGGGATCAGACCCCCGCGCCCCCCCAAGGCACCTGGAGTCCCCCGCCTGGGGTCACCCCAGCCCCGCTAACTCCGCTCTTCCTCTGCTTCCCCGCAGGTGCGGCCGCGCTGTCGAGGCAGAGGCACCGCGGGAGCCACGAGGGCTGCACGCAGGTGAGAGCAGCGGCGGGCAGGCTCCCCCTGCACCCCGGGCCGGGGCTGGGGGCTCGGGGCACTCCCGGCGTGGCCCCCGTCAGGCCCGGCCTAGCGATGCCCCGCAGGGCCTGGGCAGCGCCCCAACCCCAGGAGCAGGTGGCCACACCTACCCACACAGGGAAAGCCTGGTGGGAGGGGGTTCAAGGCATTGGAAGAGGTGGAAAATCCCTTGGAAGTTGTGTGAACTACATCTAAAAGGGCCGTCACATGGATTTTGTGTGAAACCTGCTGTCGGAATAAGGTAGGGAAGGGTAAAAGCTAGTGGGCTTGGCCTAAAAACTCCTCTGTTACCTCATCTTTCCTTCTTTACTCACTACTTAATGCTCTCTTCCACTTCGTACTTAAATGCATCGTCTGACATTTGCAGTTCTTGTAGTTTGTGTCTCATAGGTTTCTCTTTTTTTCCTAAACCCACGATCCTTGAGACAGCTAGTGCAATTTTCTGCCCACCGCTGTAATTGTGAAGTAGAAAATCGAGAGGCAAATCAATTAATAGTATGTTTTCAAAGGCAAAAGGAGCCCCCCCCCCCCCCCTCAGTAAAACAGTTACTCAATTCCTCTTTGGTTTTGGTCGTGTTTAGTGATGATCCCGGATTCCAGACTCGGCAGTTTTAGAGAAAGAGGAAAAGCATTGCACTTACAAAATTAAAAGTTTATAGATAAGTAACTACAGTGCAGTCTCTTTTCATTTACCGTATTTTGAAATTTAAATTCAATAATATTCTGAATAAAATACTAGGAAGGTTTTTTTAAGAAGTCCATTTTTTTCTTCATTTTGGCATCTAAGTTCTCGATGGCTATTATCTGCTCACAAATTGCTACATACAATTTGCTGTAAACCATCAAAAATGTCTTCCTTCAGAAAGCTGCCGTTGTGGGCAGCTTTAGAGGTTAGGGACTCCATTGCCTCCTGACTTTGGTCAAACACTCATTAGGATCCATAAAGCTTAGTAGTGCTTTACTGGTATCAGCTAGTTTACCACCAAAATAGACAAATTTGGCTTATTTAGAGATAGAAAAGAAAAGCAGATCCGTGTAACCAAAAATGGAAAAGGCATGTTAGACCCTCAAGTTCATACCTCCTATACCAGCATTTAATCTCCCCCAAAAGAGGATGCATCAAATATTAAAATAATACTACTCTTGAGGTTTTTTAAAAGGTCAGGACATACATAGCTAGGAGCATGGGGTCAGTGCACGTTAATTTACGTCTGTTACTGCACTTAATACAATTATATAAAGGCTAAGGGCCTATGAATAGAATTGCTGCTTAAGGCCTCTGAGCCTCCTGTATTCCTGTCAGTTAAAGGCTGAGAAATACCTCCAACCATCTGTAAAAAATTGCTTTGTGAATACGGGCCTCATGAAATAATGATTAACACTCTTACCCTTCCCTCCTTCTACCCCCAACCCCTCAGTTTTTATTAGTATTCAAATCTTTTACAAATCATCTGTACATCAGATGATTCTCATTTTTTCTCTTTTAAATCTGTTAACACAAATACATTTGCCTGCTGCCATCTCATTTTTGGCTATAGGGAGCCCTCTAATAAAGGACACATGTAAATCAACTTTTATTTTATTATTATATTTTCAGGCAAGTTTGGTGATGGTTGTTTTCCATGTAGCTTCCAACTCCCATTGAAATGCTTGTAGTTTTTAGATACACTTTTAGAGGGGCTTTTTCTAGAAATAAAAATAAATACCTTTTGGCTTTTATACTACTAGATACCTCCCAGGTTCAGCAGAGGCATGTTAATTTGGTTGGTGCTGTGGTCCCACCACCATCCATAACAAAAGGGCAACGAGTTACTATTTTTCTTTCTTTCTTTCTCTGAAATATTTTATGGAAATTACTTAGGGGATACTACATAGAATTTGTTGACTCACTGGCAGTGTCCACACAAGTCTGTTTTGCAAAAATATTTCCACTATTATTATTACCTGTTCAGCATGACCACTAGAAATGCTCTGATAACCAGTGGTGCAGTTGTTAGCAGTTCTTACAGCATGCTTAGCTGCCACTACATTTATCTAATGTAGGGAGTATAAGAGTGAAAACCCAGATGAAGCCTAATTAACAGCAGAAATGGAAGGAAAGTTTAGCAGGTACTGCAGATATGATAAGCAGTCTAGGGGTAAGTATAGGGGGTCAACGTAGCAAACTTCAGATAGGAGCACTACAGCAGCCAAACTTAGTCTGAAATAAGACTATACTGTTTCACTTCTAATTTCTGTTTGTAAATACAGTCTGGTTTTATTCATAAATATAACTGGGAAAGAGATGTGTTTGGACATGCAGGAGTGTCCAAGGACTTTGGAGCAGGGAGAAGTTACACTTTGTTTAAATACAGGCAGTTTTCCATGTAAGTGACCTATTATTATTCAGAGCAATACACAGAGGCACTGGGTTGGCTGCACATGTGCGTGCACACACGCACACAAAATATATATATATGTGAATATAATTTTTTTTTCCTAGAATTTTGTTTTAATTCTGGATAATCAAGCTTCCTAATTTGTAGAAGAGATTTACAAAACTTGTCCTTGTGAAACATAGTTTCCACTTAAAGATAAGAAGTGATACTTGCGTTTTATAGTATATCTGATGTTGTTCTCATGGGTTTGGAAGAACGTCAGAAGATGCTTTAATAATTACTGTATTTGCACACGGAGAAAGGCATCACAGAAGTAGCATGACATGAGTCTCATTTCTAATGTAGCTTCTATATATATAATGTAGCTGCTATAGAACCTCCTGGGGTTGGTATATACTGTTTGCTCTGTATGGCTGCAGTACGATGTCCATCACAGCTCAGGTGCATCCTATGACCAGCATTCCTGGCCTTGTGCTGATAGCCACAGGCTGAGCTATAAGCGTGGTGATAAGAGCATGCATTCCCGTATTGATGGTACCCGTGCAGGATGCAGCAATAACCTTCTCATGAGAAATAGGGACAATTTCCTTGAGTCCAGCCAGAAGCAGAGCCTGCTCCCTGTGTTTGTGCAATGTTGCTGACTTGTCACATTGTTAGTCCTAATGTGTATGCACCACATTGTCCCCTCCCATGCAGACGTAGATGGGAGACATACATAGGGAGAAAGGAGGTGAATTTATTTTTCCATTTATTTTATTAGAGGATTCCCCCATTCCCAAGCTTGTCCTCTGAATTTGACAAATCTCTGTTTTCCTCTGGTTCTCCTTTCTCTCCCATTGCAGCAGCTCTGTCTCCCAGGAGGTGGCTAAGCCACCTTCTGAAGTCATCCCCTCTGCTAGCCAGTGGAAGTACTGAAAGGGTTATCATGAACTTGTCCCCACAGCTGAAAGTGGCTGCTCCAGTTGGGCATGTTTTTTAAAAAGGGCTCAGAGTAACGTGAGTTTCTAGGCTGAGAACATAGTAAACAATTTACTAAGAATAAAGTCAAGGTGCACCCAGGAAAATGTGTTCCATTATCCTTTATTTTCAACAAGCTCTAAATAAACAGTATGGGGTAATGCCATGCTAAATAACATAAACTATCACAGGCTTTTACCCAACCAGACAAGGTTCAACTGCCTGGAAAACCTAAACATTTTCAGTTCACATGCAAATATTTCTGAAAAACAGAATTGCAAAAAAAAAATTCTTCTAAGTGTTTGATTGTTTTAAGCGACGCATTTTCAAAATGGGTGCAAGGTGGATGGAAAAAAAATGGAAAACAGTGGGAAACTGCCACGGAGAAATTACATGTAGTTTTTAAAGGAGGCAGTTCTTCCATTTTGACTCCTTGAATTATCTGCCAGGTCTACCAGGTCGGTGTGGGAGGCAGAAAGCCCTGCTAAACCAGGACCCACGGCACTCCTGTGTTTATAGCTTTACTGAAGCAAATAAGGTTATTTTCCAATAGAGGAATTGGGACATGCACTGAAAAAAACATGTGCTGATGTGCAGCTGATTGCATTACAGTCCCAGCTATACAGATGTTCATCAGTGCCCATGTTGGTGTCCACCCTCATTACAGGCAAAATGAGGAAGTGGCCTAGAAGAAGGCATGTTCCTTCTTGCACACTGGGTGAACGACACATAGTGTCCACTCCAGAAAAAGTATCAGCATTTCCCAGGAGAGGAGTAAAGACAAAATAGGCAGGTTCATTAGGAGAAAGGTTGGGGAGAAGTGGCCAGCAGCCTTGACAGTATCAGATTTTTAACCTCAATACACAGAATGTATGGTCAGCAGTATTAATTTAACATAAGTACCAGGAGCTCAAGCATCCAAAGAAAGACACAAAAGCCAACACAAACCAAGCACAGAAATATCTCAATGCCCCTGCCTTTCTGTGTCTGGAAAGCCTGGCTGGATGACTTGCTGGAATTCCACGTCTGGTATAGCTGCCCGTATCCTTACTGGCAAGCTGATGCCATGTCTCTATCACTTTCTGGTTTTCTTTCTAAATCTCTTTAATTATGTTGTTATATTTTAGTTAATTTTCAGCATGTGTTCCTATGCTCTGTTTTGTCACATTAGAAATGGCCAATGATTTAAGAGAAGAGAAAACTAGTAGGAGCTGTAGGGGGAAAGAGGGGGAATGTACATGAGCTATTTATCTATTCAGAGAATGTGAAAAATCCTGACATAGCCGTTAGAAGTTTCTGGCTGTGCCAATACCTTTGCCAGTTTTGGTGCAAACATGCTCATTGCTAATTTGCTGTTTGTTGGTACATCTCCAGCACAGGGATTGTGCAGTGAGGGGTTCCTTACCTAGTCATAATTCTGAGCCCTGGCCATAGATCTACTTGTGTGGCCTGTTGCTCCTCAGAGAGGCTCCAGCCCATGCTGCCCAAATGTAGGGCCAGGCAGAATTCCTTGTTTTGGGGCGGAACTGAATTTCCTCTCAAGGAGGTATAGAGAGAGACATTGTAAAGTAGAGGGAGAGATGATGTGGCTTTGGGAAGAGTAATTTTTTGGCAATATATTCGGTAAGTTTCTTTTCATTCTAAATCAGGATGTAAGAATCCACAAAAAAGGAATTAGCAGTGACACGTAGGCTACTGTTGGTTCCTAGACTAACCCTCATCAAAGCAATGCTTCAGTCACCCTCCTTACCCTCATGGGAACATCTGCTGAGGAAGTACAATACAGCACAGGTAGAGAAATAACTAAATGCAACTCATGATGTGAAAGTGGCAAGACAATTCTTATTTCTCTTCTTCAGTCCCCCCTCCTTTTTTGTTTATCTTACTTTTAAAAAAAAAAAATCATGTTTTCCCCTTATTTTTCTTTCATTGTTTCTGCTTCTCCTTTGTCCTGACTGAGGCATACATGCACTGTCTCTCTGCTTTCCTTCCATTGTGTCTCCCAGATTTTCACACACCTCTGTGGACACCTGTCCCTGGAAAGGGCCCTCAGCTGCTTCCTCTGCTTCACCGCTTCTCTCGCCTTATTTCTTACAATGCACAAGATGAGCGCTCCTGGTGAGTACAGGAGGAAAAACTGGGAGGCAGAGCAGAAGGCAGAGGAGTGAGCCCAAATCTGGGCTAGACAGCTAGCTGGGTTGGCCACTGTCTCCTGGCACTTGGATGATCGCAAAGTTCATCACGGAGCAGAGGAAGTAGATGTCAGGGCCTGTCAGTGTAAGGTTGAGAAATCTCCCCCTTGGTTGCTGAGTTTGGTGTTAAGGTTCCTTGCCTTAATTGCTTCATAGGTAAATGAGTGGTGTGTGCCGCTTTGTCCATTGCGTAGGGCTGACATGGAGATCGCAGGCAGTGTGGCTATGCTAGAAATGCATTATCTGTCTACATTACGTTGCAGATGACAGTGGAAATTGCAAGGCACAGAAGGGAGCATGTGCTCTCTGTTTTATGATAAATTGAGTGAAGCAGGAGTCGGAAGGAAGAATCTACTACACAAAAATAGGATTTATTAACATGTATTCCAGATTTTTACAGAGAGTTTTGTAAGTAATTGTTTGTGTGTGTCCCTGTGTTCATACACATGCATTTTTATACGCAGTTGTAGCAAAAGGCCAACTCAACTGAACCAAGTGAGAAAAACAGGAGCAAGGAAAAACACCTCAACTTTATATTGACTTGTACACTGAGCTGTTCTAGTCTATATACTGGCAGGTTACCCACACCTTCGTCTCTAGGCTTTATTAAGAGGTTCAAGTACTTGGGTATAGTGTGACATAAAAGAACAGGGTGCCACGTAACTAAGCTGAAACATTTGGGAGCTCAGCTCAGCAGGCTTGCAGCATAAGGGATGTTATGTTGACGTGTGACCCTAAAAGTCATCTTGAAGGACCTATGGCAATGACTTCTTAAACCCCCATGTTTTCCTTTAAAAAAAAAAAGGGTTAAAAACGTACGTTTGTGAGAAGGAACAGGAAAAAAAAATTACTTTTTGTTTTTAAATTAAATTAAAAGACTTCAGCATCACAAAGCTAAATGAAACTGATCTGTATTAGCACACGACAGCAAGGAGGTAAAATAGGTAGGATAGGAAAATAATCAATTGATGTTTTAGTGGGGTTTTTTTAGTGGCCAAACTGAATGAAATACAACAATAAAAAGCCTATAAAATGGGAAATCAGCATTCTCCTTTTTTTTCAGTTTCTCCAGTTGCTGTCAGGTTTTGCTCTTTAAAATTATTTTCAGATACTATGACATTTTTTATATAATAATTCTAAATTTAGACAGTAGTTTTAACTTATTGTAAGAATTACACAAAGTGCATTTTTTTAGTTCTGATTTAGGTCTTTTTACGTTGTATTTGTGAAAATACAAGTTGTATGTGCTTGCAGACTATACTATGGGTGCATGGACAGATGTGTGTGTGTGTATATGTGAACATATCCACAAATACACATGCATGCAAATCCATAGTAAAAATAATAAAGGCAATATGCGATCCATTTCTTGATATGTAAAAGTTTTTTTAAAAAATAAAGGTGGTTTACTGATTCACAGGTTTTACTGTACACTAGGAAAATTATGGTTCATTTCATAAATATGTACTAACTTTTTAAAGGCCTATTCAGTAGTAATTATGCTGAAGAACAGGGTAAACTATTTTACATCACAGTTTATGGAGTTGTGGACATTTGAAAAAAAAAAAGTTGACTTCCTGCATTTCTGCAACTTCCATTCATTTTTTTAACCCAAATTTTAACCATGTAGTCAGGAAAATATTTTATGGCTGTCTATACCCACCAACAGTCTGTTTTTTTACAAACCTTTGTGTTTTATTTGCAAACCCAGCAGCTGTTTGTTGGATAAAGTAACTGCATCGTGATCCAGCAAGGGCTTTCCTCTTCCAAGCAATCTTCTAACAGGAGTTAGCCTGACCACAGCAGGGCTCCTCAAAGCAGTGCTGCTCAGAGAAGCAGATGCTTGTAAGGAAGGGCCTTTTGTCTTACGCTACTGCATCTGAGATATTTTTTCCCTTTCTTTTCACTATGGGTAAACATACCTTGATTATGTTGAAAATCAAGCTCTTGCTGAATTTTGCTTTACTTTTAATTGTCCAGTCACAGAAGTTGGATAAAAAAACCTTACAGCCCTCTCTGAAGGTTCCTAATTTCTGTGAGTTTCTGCTTGTTAATTTGAATGATTTCCATAGGATGTAGTTCTGGCACTGCGTGACTGGTTGTCTGTTCACATGCTTAATAAACCCATTAGCAATAGATATTCTCGCTTTATTAATTCACTACCCCATGCTGCATCTGCTTCAGGGCAGAGGCCCTGTTCGAAGCCTGAGAAGAATATTTGGTTTTCAAGGTCCTCTTTGCTCAGGTTGTCAAAAGATGGGTGTAGGGGTATATGTAGGATGTAGTTCTGGCACTGCGTGACTGGTTGTCTGTTCACATGCTTAATAAACCCATTAGCAATAGATATTCTCGCTTTATTAATTCACTACCCCATGCTGCATCTGCTTCAGGGCAGAGGCCCTGTTCGAAGCCTGAGAAGAATATTTGGTTTTCAAGGTCCTCTTTGCTCAGGTTGTCAAAAGATGGGTGTAGGGGTATATTTTTTTTAATTCTTTATTTTTTTGATACTAACAATTATTGCCTGGCAGCTGAACCAGAGACCTTCCAAACTTGTGTCATGCTAACCATTGGTACCTTGTTTGTTAGCACACTTGCTTGTTTCCTTCTTGGGTTATTCATAGTCAAACTAGGCCTTTCTCAATGTTATGGGTTTTAAAAATATGTGTATAATGCAGCCGTTAAACTGAGAATGGATGTCCTTCCATTTAACATTTCGCTTTGCCATTAGCAAAGACTTGAGACTTGTATACAAAAAGTACTGGTTCAAGAGTGATATTTTATTCTGAAGTTGTTACTTGACCTCTTCTTTTGAGGTTCACTTTAATCCTTTTCATTTATTTTGTTAAGTTGGTATATATTTATATACAGTAGAGACATCACAATTTAGATATTTTGTTTACTGCCCAAATTTAAGCAGCTATTACATGCATGAAAAGTAATTAGAAGAAAATTCAGGAAAATCTAATGTGATTGAAATGGAAGAAAACATTGTTCTGCATAAAATAACATTGCATTTCATCTTTATTTTTTTCTTTTCAGATTAATTTGGGTGTTCTGATCTGCAAAAGAACACAGTCTGTCTGTGTGCTTGTCCCCCCCAGTCATAACACCAGTTAAACACTACTGAATTCACTGGTACCTCATAAACATGCCCCCTCGTATCCTCCGCGCTCCGTATGTGTAGTTTTAGCTAACATTGTCCCAGTTAAATAATGGTCATTGCTTTTCACTCTTATTAAACTAAATCAGTCTCATGACTGATTCCTGTTAGGAATTCCTCTAAGGAATTTCTTGTGTAAATTTTAACTAGTATAATAGGACTCCGTTACGTAGGGGACTGTGTATATGTGCATATATGTAGGCATATGTGCATGAAACAAAACCAGGAAAAGTATAATCATTCAAAATAATAAATAGAATCAAATGAATCTGGCCTCAGTTCATTTGTTTATAGGGCATTTGGGTAGGTTAATAGAATATTGTTATTTGTGAAACTGCAGTATAGTTCTCAGGTAGTAAAGCAGTTATGCTGGAGAGGGATTTCACAAATTTATTGCTGCTCCATTAGTTGATTTGAAAAAGCATTTGAACATATGTGTCAATAAGGTGCATACCACTCACTTAGTTTAACCAAATCTGATCCAAACCACTGAAATTAAGGGCTATTTTTTCACTGAATTGGAGTTGGATTGGTCCCTTAGCAGTTTATTTGAAGGAGACAGCAGTCATGCGTTCTGTGTGTGTCTGTGCACATGTACCCATGTGTGTTTTATCCATCTATTTGTCCATATGCAAACCCCATGCGTTCTTACTGTGGCTTTGTGCTTGCATTAACACACACATGCATGAAGTGGTGCATGGGAAGAAACATCTAACTGTGGTCTGCTCTTTATGCATAAGTATATGGGTTTTTAGTGTCTTGGGGAATAGGCATCATCTAGACTTCAATGGGAAACCCAGCAGATTAATTTTTGCTGCTTTTTTCCATTTTAGTTTGTCCTGACAAGTCAACAATATTTTGATGATCACTTCATGTCACGATTTTTATTTGGAAACAGATTGTAATGTTTCTGGTGCAGAGACTGAGAAATCATGAATACCTATCTGAAGTGTCTGACACACCAAAGGGCATATTTTTTTTTCTTCCGTAGTGATAAAACAATTGTGGGCCAAATCCTGCTTACTTCATTATCCAACTTTTCCTAATGAAGTCCACCTACTTAAATGCAGAGCTAAAAATACTGGTTGCTCTCATAGGTGGACTTTTGCATCTGTATCAGACATTACATCAAATAGATGTTCCTTGATTTAAAGTTATTTCTTTTCTTGTCTTTCCTTGCTACCTACTTCAGGTGCCTAATATTAGACAAGCAAGTTGAAATATTAGGACGTGTTTTTTTAATCTTATGGATAGTCCCCAAACTATAACAGCACTTATTTCTGTATCAGCTTTAAGAATAAGTATATATGGAACCTAACCATCATGAGTTTTGGGAAAAGATGTCAAGAAGGGAACCAGTCAGTGTGCTTCCTGTCATTTCTAGCAGCTCTGAACAGTAGGGAATTTGAAAAACAGAGTGGAGCAAAGGGAAGGTCTTGGTTCTAAGGGAATTCTGAAAGGTGTAAATCATGCCAAAAGAGCACAACAGGATGTGCCTGTTTGGTTATCTGGGCATCAGCCTTGGGTGAAGCCAACCTGTGCAGACAATTCCCTGCTCTCTCAGGCCAGCAGACGCGTAAGGCTGTGGCAGCGGGTCTGAATGGGTGAGTGGGCAGGAGCGGGGACATCCACCACCACACTGAGGCCATCTGCTCAGTGCACGAGCCCTGCTGTAGCTGCGGCACCAGGTTGTGCTCTGCTGGTCTACCCATTGCTCAGCCTTTTGGAACATCTGGGACAAAATAACAATGAAATAGAATCGGTCCTGACCTTTAGTCCCAAATAGGTTTTAACTTTAGTGGGCTTTAGTCTTGTAAGCCGGTAGGTCTGTAACAGGTGTGAAGCCGTTTAGAGTTGTGGCCAATACCAGCCAGCTGAGCCAGCCTCCTGCCTCAGTGCCTGCAGTGTCAAGGCTTGAACTGATCTGTGTGTTGGGGAGGAGCAAAAATGATGCAAACTGAGTGCTAAAAATGTAATAAGGAAACTAAAATATCAAAAAGGTATCAAAAAATGTTGGGGGCTCTTTTTGAAATGAGAAATTCTAGATACATGATGAATGCAGGCTTGGCTTCTTATTTGAAGGAATATCTCTAATAGTTTTGTTTTATTTGTTCTAAAGTTAGGCAGCACTGTAATGGGGACCTTGAGGAGCTTTTTAAAATAGTTGCTTGAGAAGCACATTTGCCTAGTAGAAGTAAGCCTTAATGAAAGTTTTTCTTTGTATATGTTTATTCAAAAGGTCCAGTATGTCAGTAAGCTAATGCTTTTGGGGGAGGGGGTGCAGATAGTTGTGTCTCTTAGGCATAATACAGAGTCCAGGCCCATGTGTGTAAAGGTCAAATCCAGCTCACTTTCCGTACATTATTTACCAAAGTCTTGTTTCCCCGTAAAAGAAAGTATTTATCTGAGTGGCCAAAGCATAAACTAGCATTCAAAATCAGCCATGAGTATTAATCCTTTGCATCCACTGGAAACAAAAATAATTGAAATTTAATAAATGAGAAATTAAAACTTTACTGTCATTCTTACTATAGCTTGTCAAGGGTCATTGATATAAAGTGCATGATGACTGCTACAGCTAATAAAGCAAAAACTAATCGCATGTTTAGATAACAGTCAAATCCATGTTACTCTCTGCCATGAATCTAGTGCTATTACATGGAAGCAGGATCTCACCCATTGGCTTCGTAAGGACAATTCAGATGAAAAGAAAAGAAAACACGTTTTTGCTCAGTCATATGCAAACAAAGTCTCCTGCAAATTTAGAACCAACAAAGCAGGTTTAGGATGATTTTTTCATGTGAATGTAACCCAAAGTATGAAGTAAAAATAATTACATAGGGATACTAGTGGAAGATAAGTGTTAAAAAAGTCAGAGCAGGATACTGCTGTTTTATTACTCTGTCATGTGTTAATATAAAAGTTATTAAATAAATATGAATATTAAAAATAAATATTAACCCTGTTTTCATATTTATAGCAAACAATCATATTTTCCTTCTTTTTTAAATTTTGACATTAAAAAATATTTTTTAAAATTGCTGTTGAGAACAAAGGCTGGAGATTCCCTCATCCATTTAAACTACCGATTACCAATTTACTTACTTGTCCCTTATTGTTGGCCGACTCAGTTATCATTTTTAATTTGATATTTTGCTATGAAATATTTCATTATATCATGTTTCTTTCTGAGTGGTATATGAAGCAGTTTTAATTTCTGTATTATGCTAATCCTCTATTTTTATGTATATTACTAGTGTTTCCTTAAGAAGTATCTTGCCTTTCAAATGAGAATTTCCCTTCTGTAAGTTTACATTTATATTTCAAAACACTAAATACTCTATACTGAAGTTTTCTTATTTTGAGCAGTCACTGTTAGGAACGTTTTTTCTTGCAAGTTTGGGGATTCAAGTCAGACTATAAACAGTTCTGTATGTATGAGTAAATCTATTTTTGTGAGTAGTCTAAGACAGCAGTTCTCTCAAATAAGTACCTGTTTGCAGACTTGGGACCTGCAGATATTTGGATGGATTAGAATACAGGGAAGAACTAAATATACAAAGTTTCATTTTTATTTACATGTGCCTGCCAGGATCATCAAGAAATATGACAGCATATTTCATGTAACTGACTGGATTGTTTGGGACATGACACATAAATAAAACTTTGTATATTTAGCCCTTCCCTGATATCTTAATCAAATCTAATCATTGTGATTGTTGAAACCTTTTGTCTTGATTTAGTTAAATTCATAGCTAACTTTCTAACTAAAAATCTTCCCATTTCATGATACCTGGTTGAAAAAATTGCAAAAGCAGGAATCAGTCTCTAAAAACTGGGGGGAGGGGGGATCAAAAGGTTTATTAAAGATGCTATTAGATTAACTGCTTTTTGTTGTATTTATATAAGCTTTTATAGTTGCTTTGTTTTTTCACGAAGAATTTTGTTTGGGTTCATTAGTCTTTTTTTTCCCTTCACCCCATCCCTTCCAAACTGCAGTCACAAATTAAAAAACAGCTAAAAAGAAGCTACATGCCTCACTCTTGATACTGCTCCTACTGAATTTAATGGGATCGGTGTCAGTTTTAGAGATCAGGGGTATAGTGTAAAAGCAGAATGACAGAGGTGCATAAAAAGAATAGTTCACAACTCAGAAAATATTTATAATGTACTCAGAAGTGTTTGCAATGAGAGGAAAAGGATCTGAGGCCATAGTCAATGGTAAATAAGGAGGCCAGAAAAAATCAATTTTTAAGAAGCCGTGTCTGCAAGTGTGACAAATATATCTACCTGGCAATTAAGTTTTTAAACAATATTGTTTTCACAGTAGTGGAAATTAAGAAAACCTATGTGGGTCAAATTCTGCCCTTAGATATACTCATATATTACCTGTTGGTATCGCGGGGAAGATTTTAACATTTCTCATCTGACTTGGAACTGAAACAAAAAGACCATTTTCAGATGACTCTGGAGTGACTTCCAGATCAGAGAATCCCAAATTGATCTGCCAATGTATAGAAATATGATTTCATCAGTCAGTAAGAGCAGTCTCTTTGGAATCAAATGTGATAGCTATTTAACTGTACATAGCAAAGACAAATGACAATTTTGGCTTTTACAGGCAATAAGGAATTTGCTCTCTATGTAGAACTTCACACTATAGATGATTGTCTCTACTAAAAGGAGTGACAGCACTACTGGCCATTGTTCCCTCTTCAAACCACTTTGTAATGGCTTTGCTCCTCCATGCTGTAAATACGACCAGCCCAGATGAGTTTCTAGGGTCTGTGATTCAAATAGAGCACTAATAAGCAGGACTTCCAGGTCCTCCTCAAGTCTCCACTAGCTTTTCAGTATAACCCTGGACAGACATCTGTTTTTCAAATGGTATGTAGTATTCACATGAAACATATTTCAGCAAACTAGGGGCTTCAACAAGCAGATGCAGTTTTAGTCTGATCCTAGGCAGCTGGTTACTGAATTGTGGAAATTGATGTACACTCATTGATTCTAGCATGGTGATCCCATCCACATGGCCTGGTTGCTGATAGTTTCTGAAAGTTCCTGTCCAGAATAGCTGTTTACTCCCTCTCTGTTGTTAAAAATTACTGAGAAGAAGAAAGAAGGCAGCGTGACGTATCACAAGCTGTACAAAGATAGGTGGAAGGTGTTTGGTGGGTCTTCCTAAACCACACTGACCAAAAATTATCAGTCCTTTTTATCTGGCAGACCTCAGCAATGTCAACATTTAGGTTTTCTCAGCTGTCCTTAGAGAAACCAGCTAAGCTGCCTATGATTCTTCTTGGCCCTTTGTTGAAGAAGAAAGCCATCAAATCCCTGATTCTCTTTTGTCTGCCAAAACATTTTATGTTGCTTTTGCCATATTCAACAGTCTTAAAAAAATTTCTGAGTTAAAAGTTCTTGTCTCCTTGCTGTCAGTCAGGATCAACTTCCTGAAGACCAGTAATGGGGGTATCCCTCTTAACTCTCACCAGGAAAAATAGGGAAAAGAATGTTGTCTGAAAGTCTTACATACTGTAGCACCAGAACTGACAAAGCTCATTTCCTAGAGTTGTTCCCATGCTTTGCTGCAAGTTTTGATGGATGCAGTTGGGACATTCATAACTGTTGTCTCCTGTATGGATTTTCCGGTGCCTAATAAGGCGTGTCCTCACAGTGCAGCCTTGCCCTCCAACCTAAAAAACTTGCAGGTTTCTGTAATCTTGGTGGCCACCTGCTTCCACAAAACTTGCAGGAACTTGATTATCATTGAGACCTGTATCAGGGGGCCAGGTCTGACTACAGACTGGCAATGCATTCAACAGTTATTGAACAGCCTGATTGTCACTGTTTGTCTTTTACATGCATATGTACGCATACACACACATGCACACACACAGCATGATCGCAAGCCTTGTTGCCATAGCAAACCAGGCTAAAAGCAAGCAAGGTCAGAAGGCATGAGCTCATTGTTTTTCCTTTGCAACTCCTTTCTAAAACTGGAAGCATGGGCTTTTTTTTCATTCATTAGATCATATGTGTTCCTGGATGCTTGGTAATGGAACTCATACCTGTTGCAAGCTAGGCTCTGTTCTGCATGACATTGTGGCATCTGTCATGGAGTTTGTCCAGTTGCCATCTTTGTCAGGCCTTAGCTTATTCCCTAGGGATTCTCTACCATACATGCTTTGGCTTTCCAGTTTCCTTCCTGGTCCCCTGCTTATTGTTGAGGCTATCTCCCATGATCACTTTGTTCTCACTGTGGAGTCTTGCCCATGTTGAAAAAAAGTAGCAGCATCACAGGAGCAAGGATTATTCTCAAATGGATTTCAGTGGGCTGCACACTTTGCGTAAAAGCCCAAAGCGGGGTCATCAGTTGTTTACATATTAAGGAAATATCTAGTCTGGTTAGGACTAACTTAGCCTCTCTCATCTTTAGCATCAATATGTATAGTGCATTATGGTTAAGTTTTTATAGTACAGAGGTGTTTATGCTGCCTAGCATTTGTGGATGTGAGCCACATTCATCCTGTGACCAAGGTGATGGCCAGCCACCCTTCCAAACCGCTGTCTTGGTGACAGATGGAGAAGGAGTCTCTGCTGTCAGTTTGAGCAGCTGCTCTAAGTGCCACCAGCTGGCAAGCCTTCCCTTTCCTCACTGTAGACCATGCACTCTACCTTTGAGAGTATTGTAGGCTACAGAACTAAGCATGGGCAGGAGATCAGATGAATACCAGGTCCCTTCTCTGCAGACTTTGATTGCCTTTCTGCTCTTTTATATACAGATGGGTACTTCTAACTTCTTGCAAGGGTGGGGTGTTTGTGACCAGAGGAATATGAAGTTAGTGAAAACACAGACATGGAGCTGCAAAATTTGAAGAACTTCTCTACGTAGGGGACTTGAAAGCCATACTTCTGGTAGCTGTTCATGTATAACCCTTCTTTCTTTGCCTCCTCTAGTAGAGCAGCACAAATGTCTGCTCTTTTGATGAAAGTGGTTACTTGCGGAGACACGTTTGTCTTTTCAGCATGAATTGTTGCATTCTCTTCCACCTCTTCTTGTAGCAGATACAATTATAAAGTACAAACCATAAGGAGCAGGAATTCATCTAGGTATATATAAACCAGCTTAATGAGTGATAAAGCATAGTAGGTATCCCTCTATCTATCTCATGTAAATATTAAATTGAAGTGCCTACAAATAGGCACAGTTATTTGGACATATATTTACCATGTTAGAATGAATCCAACTTCTTGTTTTCTTTATAATTGTTACAGAAATTCCAAAACTTTAGACCTACTTGGCTATGGCTGCTTATATCTGTGGCCAGGGTAGGCTTATTCCTTGCTTATGATTTTCCACACTTCCACCCGTACTTGCTGTTAGAGAAGTTCTGTTCTTGGGTAAAACCAGAGAAATTTCAGCCTTTAAAAATATTTTCATCTTGTGCTGTCTGGGTGGTGTTTGATGGATGGAAATTATGTCTTAACTGTACATATTGTTTATTAGTGAGTCCTTTGCCTTTGAACAACTTACCTGGATTCATGGGCCTTTTAAGCCAGTGATGACTGGTAAATCCCAGTAGCACATAGGTTGCACAGATCGTATCTGCATTTCTACATGTTCTGTCCCTGGATTTGTCATCACTGCAGAAAGAGTGCCTGAAGTCACTTAGCAGTGGCTTCTAACCACCTCAGTTTTGTTGTGCCTTCTAGGGACAAAAGCTCTTCTCAGCAGAAAGGGTTCATTGGGGAGTGGAAAGCCTGCTAGAGTAATAGTGGGACATTATAGAACTTGGAGTACTTCTGGTCATTGACAAGAGCATGGGAAACCTGTTTGCTGAAGCTGTGTTTCTCCACCTGTCCCCAGTTTCCCTAGGACCAAAACACTGTCTTTGCTGGTTGCATACATGCAGTTTGGGTTGTTCCTAGTGCTGAGCCATGAAATTTTTGTAGTCTGAGAGCTGTGCTGATGTTTTGGTTGATGTTATCATATCAGCAGAGAAAGGAGCTACTAGAGTGCAGTTATTTTCAAGACCTATCTACAAGATTAAAGTTGCCACAGAGTATGCGCCTATCTTTCTGCTTGTCTCTCAAATCCTGGACACATAGCTTTAAAATCCTTAAAGAAAAGGGATCTGGCATCTCACGGAGAGATATGTTAGAGCTGGCACCATGTATCTTGAAGGCTCACATCACTGGCTGTGTCCATGCTAGTAAATTAAATGCATCCTGGACCAATCTCTGGCATTGAGGTCAACTGGCACAAAATAGCCAGCATCCATACTAATAAGCTGTCTTGAACTCTGAGACAGGACAGCCGTATGCAAAATGCCTTTTGAGATGAGTCCCTGGCTCTTGGTAACTCCCAGCCCACACTGAGGAGCAGTCTAGGAGAGTGCTCTTTGGTCCCAACCTTGGCCATGCCAGGGGTCTTCTAGAAACTGGAGAAGAAGTGCCAGCGGTGGTGTCCCTGGCACCTTTTGATGTTTCAGAGGAGATGTAGCCAGCAGTCTTGCAGATGATTGAGTCTTTGCCACAACAACAAGATGGAAGGTTTGATTGTTTTTACAAGGGCTAAAATTCCCTCTCTTTGTCAACCTCTTTGTCTTCTCTCTTGAACCTGAGATTTTAGTCTGATTAATACTGGAATGGCTTACTATTTTCAGCTGTTTGATAGTTTGCTGTTACGATTGTATTTGATTGTGTTTGAATTTCTGTCTCCCCAAGGATAGGGAAAAGGATTCTATAAATATTATTTGATTTAATTAATAAATGTCAGCTTTTGTTGTAATGTAGTAGAGGAGTGAGGATACGCACTGGGAGAATGACCAGTAAGGACAGAAAGGTATTTCTGTTTTTATTCCTGTGCCACCTTCTCCATAGTCCCTCAGCCACTGTTGCCAGAAATTCTAATGTCTCTGCAAAGGGCATTATCTATTATAAAATCCTTTGCTAAAGCCCTAATGTATTGAAGGCAGATAATAAATCACTTAATAACTTCTTAGGTATTTTTTTGTAACTCATTATTTGCTACCACAGTCCATAGAAACTCCATAGTATAGATCCTACTGAAACAATGCACTTGGTCAACGCCTTTTTCTTGATTTAGACATTCAGATCCTTCTGATCCCTTGTAGGCTTTTCAGCAGAAGATGGCCACGATTATTTTGTCACTGTAATCTTCCAAGGCACATGTTTCTGAAATATCCTCTGATGCAATCCCCGGTTGAATTTGGCCACACATGTTGATCCAGCTTCTGTGCACCAAGTCAGACCATTTGTCAGCAGTGGTCTAGGAGGCATAGTTAGCCAGAGAGCAGTGGTTTCCTTTTTTAGGTTAACTGAGAAGATATTAAACTTCTTGTTAATAATATTTTACAAATCTACAGGTAAAAATGAAAATTAAAATAAAATATTTTAATCAGATATTGCTGTGTCCTGGGGCAAATAGGTGATGATACAGCGCCATGTAGATTCATGGTAATCTGTTAAGGTTGTGCTCACATTCCCAAACTGGTTTATCTATTCCTAGAGCTACGTTGGATAAGTAAATAAAATGTCTCTGGTATTTTAGCTGTTCTGGGACATTCTGTTAAGACTGATAGTTGGGTGAAATATTATGTGGGCCAAATGCTGTTTTCTTAACCCATGGGAGCTAGTCTGCTTATCACAACAAGTTAGCAAAGCAAACTGGCCTTCGTTGTTCAGAAACTATTTAGAAAGATGCACTGTATTTTTTTTGAGGATCCTTCACTAATGTGGATGCCACTATGTACTTAAATCAATGGGAAACCTTTGGGAAAGTCAGAAGTTATTGCACTAAGTTTGCAATGTTTTAAGACTTACAAACAAATCCTTGGAGGGGGCCCATGCACGGGGCAGATGCGGCAAAAGTCCAGAACACTCTAAATGGCCTTAAGTAATATCCATAGCTATTTCTTACCCTGTGATGTATATATGGAACTTCTGTGGGTAGAAGAAGTCATGCATATACAGTGCTGGAATTATTATAATCTAAACTAAAAATTTTAGAGTAGTTTTAACAAATGTTCTATTCATCTGTAAAATCTGGAAATGCTTTCTGTCAGTGGAGGTTGGTACATAAACTGATGACTGTTGAAAAAAAATTGTGAACTTTTGTTTGAATATGACTATTTGTTTTGATGTTAATTGAGGCAATTCCTTCACTTTCCACAAACATTCATTAGAGTGATATTCTGTGGAAGAACTGTCACATGCAATGATGCATTTCTGTATCCATATGAATGCCTGAACTGGAAGTCTGCGTGCAGCTCTTAGGGAAGCCTTTGATGGGTTGTAAATCTAACAAGTGAGGGTAAAAAAATTATGTCAGGTGATTTGAGAGACCACCAGCCCCTTATAAATACTAATCTATGGGTGGTGAATTCCTAAAATACACAAAGAAGTCGTGTTAGTGAATAGTTTGTGAACTATCTCAGGGACAGAAATATATTGACAATTACTCATTCAATAATTTGTGAAATATGTGTCTAGTCATTGACATTTTTGAAATAAAAAAAATATAAATCTCATAAATGCATTGCGGGAAATATCTTGCCAGCTAACAATGCACACATGACTCCACTTACAAATATTTAACCTTCTGAACTTCTGATGTTCCTTATCGGAAGAGGTCTGTCTAGATGTACAAACCCCATCAGTTCCCTGAACAGCAGAAATATAATCCCAGAGTTGCAATACAGTTTGAAAAAACCCAAAGCTATATGGGTGGCATGGTTCCAACCTGAAATCTGCAGCTGCCTGGTTTTCTTAAACAAAATTTTGAATTCTTATATTTGGCTCTATTTAAAAAATAGATTATAATTTGAGCTTTGAAACAAAGTTCCCTTCTGAAGGCTGTTATGCATGTGCATTAGGCAACCTAGTATGTGTCTGAAAAAGCAGTTATTGGCTGTTCTTAGTTTGAATGCCTCTACTGACTGCATAGGGTGTGGAGGTAGATCCAGAAGAGTTTAGAGCTCATGGTCTGTGATCTGCTGCTGCTATAATATTTATGAAGGCCCATTCTTGCATCATTCCCTTCTGACGGGTCATCAGGAATATCAGTTCTGCCATGCTGCTCCTCTGTGACATGCTGTAGAGGTTCAAAGGAGGTTGATTTCCTGTGACTCTTTCTTCCTTTCATGTCTTTGCTGAAGCTCCCAACAAGGAAGGTCATTTTTAAGGGTATATTTTTGTGACGTGGACAAGCAACGTGAGTTGAGGCTGACAGAGTCATTTCATGCAGGATGTATGAATAGTGCTTGCAATTTGTGTTCCGTATGTCCCTGCGCTGATCTCAGACTGGTAGCTTAGCTGGCATAGCTACTTCCAATTTCTTTTTTTCAAGGTTATTTGTACCCTTTCTGCCTCTCCTCAGTAGTGACTTGACAACAGATCCCATCATGTACAGACATAGAGCCCTTCATATAATCCTTTTCTGTTTTTTTTAACACGGTTTGCTTACACAATTGTTTATTTTTTACAATTTTCTAATTAAAATACATTTCCTAAAGCACTCATGTTATTGAAATAATTTTGTGCTTTACTAAAATTTCTTTCGTGTTTCAAGTATGCAATGACTACCCTAGCATAGTCAAACCAATATTTGATGGTACATCAGCATTAAAATGACTGTTTGTTGGCTGCCCATTTATCACAATATTCCAAAAGCAATTTATGATGTTAACACATTTTGGGGTTGTATTTTACACAGTTTAAAAGTATGGAGATTTGAAGCCCTTCGCATTCAAGGTCATTTAAATGAAAATACAGCAAAACCCACATTCTGCGATAGGTACCTCATAAATAATCTGTTTGTTGCATCTGTCTTGCCAAAGAAATAATAGTTAAAAGGGGCCAATGAATGAATTTGTTACTAGTTTTAAGTTTTGTTTAGAAATAAAAGAATTGAAGATAGAAGTTTTTTATTGAACCTGTCCCTGAAATCTACAATGCTTTTGTTTATATGTTTAGATTTCAGCTTGTCTTTGAATTATTTGCTATCCAAAACAAAAACAGGGCTTTTCTAGTACACAGTAATTAAAACATGAAAACTAACAAGTACTAGAAAATGAATCATTTTCATTGTAGACTGGTGACCCTGTACTGCAACGCGGAAAGCAGATGACGACCTGGAAGTCACAGAGACTAGAAGAGTGACAAAACTTATTACAAAATGATTACTGAGATTGCTAAGGAATCTGTGTTTTGAGGTAGCCACGTTCCTTTAAACCTGTCATGATTCAATCCAACTTCTTTTTTTAAAGAGTTTAGTGATGAGACTGAATTAAGTGTTCCCAGCCACTCTAGTAACATTGATGTTGCCATTCTGAAATACCCAGCCTTTTGTCCCAGCCATTCTCCCCACATGGCATGCCTTAGTACACCTAGCCCTGACACCAAATGTCCTTCTTGTTCTGGCTCCATTCTTCTTTCAATCAATGGGAAATACAGTATAGTTTTTTGTGAGAACAGGGGCTAGCCCTCTTTCTCAGGATTTCTTTCCTCAACAAAACAATAACTTTGAACAATGCCTGATTGGATTGGAGGGGTTGCTTATGGTAACTACTCGAATTCAACGGTGGTTTTGTATTTTCTTTTATTGTTGAATTTATTTTAAAAAGCAGAATTAAATTACCCAAACAGGAAGATGTTGATGTAAATTTCCTAACTGCTAAAATAACAAGAAATTAGGAGTCTGTTCGTATTTTCAAGAATCATCAAAACTACATATCTACAATTTAGGGACCTTAGAAAGATTTCAGTTTTAACAGAAATGTGATTCCTTGACTTGCTTAGTTCAAGTCTGCTTTTTAAATGCCGTGACCAAGACTGAAAAGTTCTTTGCTTCCTCAGTGATTCAGCAGGAATGTGTTGAACCCTCCCGGAAACAACTTTCAGCAACACACTTCTTCTCATGTTCTCCAGATGATATCCAAGACTGCCCAAAAAAAGCACTGTGAGAATTACGCTTTACAGTGCATTCCACTATATATCTTCTTTTTAATCTTACCTGGAAATGTTGTGGGGGAGTTCAAACAGCAAAACTTATGATTGGGAAGAATTGTAGTGTATTACCACACATGTACATGTATGCAATTATTTTACAGCTCAAGAAGCCTAAAGTCCATCTCCAAGATGAGCACGTCTTAACCAATCAAATGCCACAAAAATATATCATATCTATTATTTATTTCTCCTTTTGTGTACAGCTAACAGTGAATATTCAACCCAAAGGATCTCTCAGTCCTTTAAAAATATCATATGTACAGGAATTCCTTCCACACTGAAATACCCAGGCTTAGAGAGTGGGCTGCAGCCAAGAAAATAATCACCTTATAGCACACCACATAATGTGTGTGAACTGCACAATGTGTAAGGGTAACTCTGGCCAAGGGCACATCAGACAATACATCTCACCAGTGCATACTACTGGAAAAGACTGATTTTTTAAAAGCTATATTAAAAATAAAACAACAACAGCAATGTTCCATTAATGATTCATTAAGTTTTTCTTTTTATTTCGATATGTGTGTGTATATATATATTTTTACTTACATGCATGCAATTATGTGTTAAAATGTTGATTTATCATTGACATCCCTAAAACTTGTCTGTTTTCACAATCAGTTTCCTTTAAGCACTAAGTTTTAATAACTGGAGCTAGAAGTTTCATGAGTTAATACTTACTTGCAAACCTGAGTGCCATAACTGACCTGTGGAGCTCGTTCACTGGCTGGGCCTATCCTTAAGATTGCTTTTGGGTTAGAGACAGCCAGTTGTTGTGGGACTGTACAACCCTGTCACAGTGGGACTAGATGTAGTTGTCCCATAGTATCCATGGCAGTTTGTTGGCTAGTGATTATAAGGAAGACAGTAATGCTTACAACGACTCCAATGGAACCAGATTCTTCTACTACAGAGGTCTTTTCATAGGGAGACCTTCAATAAATGGTTCAGTGTCTCAGGGAGAAAATTATGTTGACTACTACCTTGACCTTCCTACTAGTGTGAGGAGAAAGGGTGCTGTTAACCTTCATCTTCACCATAATTCTTGCTTTCTAGGTAATTTAACCCAGCTTCCCTAAGGTGCTTCCCTTGCTTTCTCTTCTCCTTTTATTCTCCCCATCTCCACGCTGACTCCTAGGATGCCTCTGTTCTCAGAATGATTACACCAACTCTCAGTTAACTTTGCTGTTCAGGTACTATTTTTTCCTGCAGATTCCTCAGGATAGATTTTTCCTGCAAGTGCTTTCAGAGGAGATCTACCAATGAAATGTCAATGACAACAGGTTGAAAGGGATGCTAAAATAAAATGGCAAGAAATACATGGAACCAAACAGCAACCACTGGCTGTCTTCTGCAGAAAACCCTTGCACTGCCCATGCATCACCACTCTGTTTCTCCCTTTTCCTCATTCCCGCTAAGGTATGTTTTGGACTAGTCTAATTCAGAACATTAGCTTCTCAGCAAGACTTTTAAAATATTTTTTGCCTGTACTCGGATATATATATGTATGTCACCGTATCAGTAACAACAGGAAAGGCATCAGCACAGTTCCTTTAGCTCAAATTTGTGCATACTAACCAAGAGATTCATTATTTCTGCTCCTCTATGCTTTGATTTTCAAGTTAGGTCATTCATGACAAGGATGCAGGTGGAAAGCCATACTTTGGAATGAAACTTGAAGAAGTAAAGTGGAGGAAGGCAATCTTTATAAATGTAATCCAAGCAGTTATTATTGGATAGCTGATATTTCTTGCTTTTCTCAGTTACTGCTGAAGAACACAAGCAACTCATAAAGAGAAAGAGGCATACTTGATGTGAGAAAATATATGATTTTTTTCTGAAAAATAGGAACTTCTCTCTGGAATGTATGTAAGTGATGATATGTACACATGGAAATGTGCCTGCACTGTAATTGGTATCTTTGAAACATTATGTGTACCCAGCCTCTCTATAAAAGAAAAGAAAAAGAAAAAAAAAAGGTGGTTCATGCTCAAATACAATTCCAGACTCTTTTGGGCACACAGTAGTATGACAATGTGTATACAAGATGCAAATGCCTACATAATGCATATGTTGTCTGAGAGTAACCATGCACATGTTCTTTGTGTGTCTGTGCATATGCACTTAACTTTTTAAATATTTGTATGTATTTATTTCAAATAGTTGGTCGTGATTTTTTTATTTATTTTTCTGTGTTTCTGTCCAGACATACACACAATCCATTTTAAAGACTCTTCCAAGTAAGGATAAGGCATAAGTATATCCGTTTAGCTGTGTCCATCAATGCTGTAATGAAAGGATGTGCATACTTGATTTCATAGTATATATACTAGTCAGGACCTATGCTGATCCATGATGGGTGTTTGCATGCACTCATGTAGAGATGGTTAACCTGGTTTTGCCTGATCTGAAGAGCTAGTATGTCTGTGCAGTAGTGTGTGTGCAAGGAAAGTGCATTTGTGCGGGTTTGCAGATGTTTAATATATTCTCAGTGTACAGAATGCTGACCACTGAGTGCTTATGACAACATCAGGGTCAGTAATAATTGCTAATGTTAAAGATATTTTAATTTTTCAAGTAAAAAATGTCCATATTGATGCACAAAACTGACTCTGTTTTCTCTCATCCACCAAAATAATCAGAATTACAGCACTGCAAGAGACGTGACCTTTTTTTTAAGGGAATGCAGAGTATGGCCAAGACTGATTTTGATATGTTTTTTTAAAATTTTTGCCTACTGCTTAAAAATGCAAATCTTTAGATTTCTGATCCTAGGTTTGAAGATTACATCCCTAGTAAATGCTTAACAGGCTATTTGTATCTGTCTGGCGAGCCAAAGCAAAGGACCATGTCGATCAGTTGTTTTGTCTAGTTAATTTCTTAAGTGAAGCAACCTTCCTGAAGATGCCCTTGGGAGAATTTTGCTAAAGAACCAAGAATTTATTTCTTTTTTTTTCATAAAAAAAGTATTTCAGTCTCCAGCACCTTGAATAAAAATAAGGACCTGATTTTTTACTGCTTCATCTAATAATTGAGGCCCATGAAAAGTGAGTACAAAACAGGTGTATACACTGTGTTTTGCAGTTACTTTTCTTATCTGAATCTTGAAACATGATTCCCTAATATGACACAGAGTACCGGAGTGGTGAAACAGGTCCACTTTGCTTATGCAGAACGGAGCATACAAGGGGCAAGACAGCAGAAAATTAGGGGGCTATCCCTTTTACTCTGAAGCAAATGGGAGCTGGATTAAGCCTAAATCTCTAATTACATAGGGGTAATAGTCTATCAGAACTTCCACTGAAGGAAAAGGAAATTGGATCAAGCCCAAGATTCTAATTGCACTTTTCCTTGCCATTTTTGTTCATATATTTTGTTTACTTTAGCTCATCATGACATTATTTTCTAATTATTATGATGGGATTATTGGCCATTAAGTATCTGATTTCTGAATGGTATGACTTTTTCCTAGTCACTTATGTCACTGATGTATGTCAAAAATCTTTGCATATTCTAGCGGATATGGCAAGAGATAGAAGAATTTATCTAATAATTGAAATGAATTGAGGCTTATACATTTCCTACCAGCACTTCAAAGATTCATACTAATTTTCCATGTGCAGAAAACAATATAATACAAGGCAACACCAGTTTGTTTGTTCTCCGCTTTTTTCATCCTGGTGTTCATTCCAATGCCTTTGAATTTCCATCATGAGGTCTGGATTTATCTAAAGAGTTTGATAAAAACAGAGCATTATTGATTATGTATTTGATTGATAGCTATTATTTGGAGAAAGCTTCTATGATCCCTGTCACTTGGGAGCTCCCCAGTACATTTGTTCAGTTTCTTCAGTACCAGATTTCCTCCTGCTCTTCTGAGATTAACTCTGTAGTGGTATCAACATGTCACCTACAGCACAAGTATAGTTTGGGGGGGTTTTGCCATCTTGAATCCCATCCCTAAATGTTATAGTTCTAGAGTGAGAAGAGAGTTACAACATATACCAGGCAAGGAGAAGTGCACTCATCCTTCCAGCAGTGTACAGACTGCGCTGTACTGGCAGTATTAAAACTAAAGGACTGTACAGAGGCCCTGGTACATGATGGGAATTCTCACTGATGACAGCAGAAACTGCATGCATCAGTCTAGGCAGGGCTCCAGGTAGATGACGTCAATGTGGCTTGAAAAACATCAAAGTAGGAAATACATGCCGGAGCAAGGGGCATTTCTGCAGTCATTCTTCACAACGTAGTTCTTCTTAGTTGCCCGTTAATTATGACCTGAGACATATGGGCATTGCTTTATTTTTATTTTTGCTGATTTGTCCTTATTTTTACTTCTAATTTTTGACCCTAAAATACAAGCTCAAAGATAGAGAAGTGCTTTACCCAACACAGGCGTGGAGTTCTGGAACAGCTTTTTTTACAGTAGCAGTGGAAACAGGCAAGCAAATTAGCTACGGATTTTTGATTAGTTAGTGAAAGGGATTATATAACAAGGTTGTCCAAAATAGGAGGGCTATACTTATCAACAGAGGAGATCCCATCCGCTGTAAGTTCCACCGTATATATCTGGGGAGCTGTAAAGGAGATAATTACAAATACACTATGGTAGGACGTGGTGAAATCATTGATATAACTATTCATTGCTTTCTGGGACAGAAGGACTTCGACCAGTTTGGAGGTGTTTTGTTCCCAATTAATATATCTTTGGCTACAGCAGAGGTACAGAAACTTTGAACCAAATAGTAGAAGACATGTCTGTCAATTAAACTATGCAGGAGATGTATTGGTAAGTGACCTTCAGTTACAGAGATATAAAGTCTAAGTAACCTCAGTCACTTCACTGGAGTCACTCAAGACTTAAACTGACAGAAGAGAGGAAGGAATGTCTTCCTCATTGCATTCCTTTTATCCCGGTTAGAATAACACAACCTCAACTTTGTATCTCCTATCTGCTCTAGGAAATATGGTTTTATTTTAAATGGAACAGCATTTTGGTGTTTAGCTCACTTGATATACTCCCTTTCAAAGAAGAATATATTTTCTTTCTGAACTTACAAGCCTCGTTTCCAGTGTTTCCAATATGCACATCACATCGTAGTCCTAGCATGCCTTTGTTAATATCGAGAGGGATATTTGCTTAAGAACAAACAAGGTGAAATAGTTCATGAAAAACAACAACAAAATAGATCTGTCTAGCTTAAGACTCTTATTATACATTTGTAGTGAAGATTAGTTAGAAATGTTTATATGATTTAAAAAAATAGCATCACAAACAGTTTGGCCAGTCAGTGCTTGGTGTCCTGTGCTGCATAGAGTCAGGGAACTTGAGGAGGCAGAGTAGTGAGCTGGCCAGTCCAGCTTCACCGTTCAATATGACCAAACTGCACTGGCAAATACTACAAGCTGTGAAATGCAAGTGAACTTATAAAAGTTGCTCTCTTAAGCAATTTAGCGTGCTATTGGTAACAAAGGTAAGGAAGCTATTTAAAACATATACCTTAACTAAAACATTTACTTTGACATTGCTTTTGAAGAAAGCAATATTAAAAAAACCTGTCAAATCCATTTTGAAATGTAGGCTCCATTTCGTCATGAGAGAGAAAACCAGGTACTGGCTAGTTTCATCAGTGGGGACTGACATAAAGGTAAGCAGGTCTTCTCAGTATAACTGTAACGACAGGGTCCAATGTCTTGTTGCGTCCCCTGCCCCATTACCAAGAGATGGGAAGGGTGATACACCTCCAACATGTGAAGGTAGTGGAGTTTTGAGTAGTTTCAGAGGGGCAGGCTCTGTTAGAATTCTAGTAAAAAAGAGAAAAGTGCAGATTCTGTGGCACAGCTTTTGTAGATAAATACCTAAATTTTGTGTAATTCAGCAGATAAGCATTTCCTTAAACACTAACATCAAGATGCAGGCTTAGCAGTAAATAACATAAAAAATTGTGTTAGTAAAACTTTCTCTTTCCTAATAATAAAAAAATTGAGAAAATATGTTGTAATGTGCATGCAAATTTTTTTTTTAAGGAAAGAGTGCGTATGAAGAAACTATTTGATCTAAGTTTAAGAAAAAGATTACTGAAAGTAGTAGTGGTCAAAAAAATGACTGTACAAGATTTTGCATACATGTCTAGTTCATTCTAACCAGGGAAAAACTGATCTTTCTGCAGAGTGCAGACAAGACAGATGGCACTCTGCAGATTTGGGCTGGGACTCCATGGAGGTGACATGTTGGGTGTCAGCACAGAGAGTGATTTCAAAGAGCTGGTAATTTTTTAAACAGGTTATTACCCACATTTCACCCCCAAGATCTGAAAATCAAAGTACATCTTACTGCCTCTCATAATGTTCATTGCAGATCTCTGTGCTCCAGTCATAAGAGGTCATGATGAGGCAGGCTGAAGTTACCAGGCAGACTGAAGTCATGCTCTCTGTATCTGGTACAGGTAGTTTGGCAGCGTTAGAGTGATAAAAGTACACATAACGGACTTGAATCCTTACTGGCATAGATGAGACAAACTAATAAAATCATTGCAACTGCTGATTTTCACATCAGTAACTGGCATTACTTTATCAGTAAAATTGGGGATCTTTGCTCTTAAAATGTCTGGAAGTTTTCCCCCATGGGTCAGTACCACGTACCTTGTAACTCTGCTTTAACTGATTATATTTATCCATAGGGAACTGAATGCATGTGCTGGGAATGGGAAGGTTTTTGCAGTCACTCTTCTGGAAGACGCATGCCATAAACCTGCAGCAAAGAGTTAACAGTATAGGGGGCTGATCACTGAGAAGTTGCTGACCTTAGTGGATTTCAGTAGATCAGACCCCAAGAGGCTTTTGTGAGCAGATCCCAAGAGGATGATGCAGCCATCCTGCATTGGAGATTCACTTGTGTTTTTTAGAAAACTAATCAGTTGTTGTTGGCTTTAGTGGAAAAAGTGTAATAAAAGGATATTTTCTGCCTAATGCAGAATGTTTTGACTTTTCAGAAGGTCATAGTTCTTACTACTCTCCTACCCATCTGGTCCTCTGGGCTGGGCACTTGCATGATAGGCTGCTTTGCAGCTGAGGATGCAAGAGCACAGTAAAGACAACATACCCGAGACTGTAGTCTGTGGAACATCTACGCGAAAGAGCCCTGCAACTGGCAGCAGACCAAACTGTGACCATTAGATTCCAGATAAGTTATAGATCTTTCAAAAAATAAAATCTGGGATTTAGGTGTTTGGATAACCTTTTGAAAGTGGGGACTTTTAAAAGGGAAAGTAGTTTGTCTAGGGAAGAACTAACTGTGAAAGGGCTAATAAAGGGTAAAGTCAGTAGCACCATGGGTCATAATACCTATAGAACAGGTACTCTTTTAAAGCAGAGTAACTCTGCTTGTTGTAATAGTTACCTTCCATGTATAAAAGCACCTTTTCTAGTTGAAATAGTTGTCCTTATAAATGATTAATGAGCTCAGAAATTGAACTTGCTTTGTTTGCAGTTACAGAAATATTCAAAACCACCTGAAAAGCACTAATTTATATTTTATCACTAATGTATTTTTTGATTTTTAGAAGTTAAAAATAGGACAACTTACTAATTACATTTTAAGTAAGTTTCGCATCTCGTTTAAATAAAAGTTTGTAACACATCTAAACTGAAATTTTAGATATCTTGTTTTAATTTGATGAGATTTTTTTTGGCTCAAAGAAGGGTAATTCCGAATGGAAATGTTATAAAAGTTTTATTTTTGGCAGCAGCTTTACAAAACGACACAAGGTGTGGTTCCCTGCACCTTGTGTAGTTTCAAACTCTTGCTCTGCTGAAAGTGCTCCCGATTTCTTTGGATCAAGCCCATAACTATCTTTGTCACCTCAAATGGAGCCATCAGTGTCTCTCTCCATAACAAAAACTCTGTTAACCCTTCCCTGCCTGGCACCTTCTCAAAGACTTGATTAAATTCCAGCAATTGGAAGAATCAGCAGTGGAAAGCTTTGCTGTTTGGTTTGCTTAGTCTTTACCAGACGATCCTGATTTAACTCCTTTTTTTGGAGAAAGTAAAGGAGTTTCCATCAATTCTACTTCTCCCCTCCCAGTTAAACGCTCTGATTTTTTTGGGGAAGATATTCTTGCCAGTTTGCTTCTTTTCTGAGGGGCGAGGGGAAGCCTATGGCTTAACAGCATATAAACCAGAGACATGAAGATCACAGGTAAAATAGGCGGGAACTATTAATTTTTCGCTACTATGTACCAGCAAGAGCATGCACCACGAAGGCCTCATCCTGACTAACCTTCCGCACCGTTCAGTTGCCCTCTCTGTTTGACACCTGCAGGTTTGTGGACTGGAAGCCGACTTTCAGCCTTGCTTTTACTTGTATCCCAGGTTTGGTCCTGAGCCTTAGAGGGGACTGGTGTGTCTGGGATCACACAGGGCTGGGGGGCTTCTGAGTGTCCCACTCTGGCTTTGCACAATACTCTCCTTTTTGGGTTCAGAGTAATTTTTACATGAGGCTAAACTGCACTGCTTATGGAAGGAGATTATAAATCCTGGGGACTAAATCTAAAAAATTATTTCCAAATTATTTTGCCCTCTTAATGTATCTTCTGTAAACACCATAACTAAAGATGCTTTCTGCTCTTTACTTGAAAAAGTAAGGAATCTCTGCTGGGTACTTGGAGGCTAAATCCTACAATCTCTAGTGAATATTCATGCACATTCATGAAAATAATCTCAAGGAACTCAATAGGAAGATTTCTGTGGATAATGATTATTTCTAGAAGTATAGGTTAGCATAATACAGTCCCAGTAGAACCTCCAGTTGATGATGCTGCAGTGCTTCCTCTCATAGTACCTGGCTTTTAGAGCTAAGTTTAGAAAGCAGTAAATCAAAAGTTAAAATTTTTAACTGCATGTTTCCAAATGCAGTATACATCAAACAACATCAAGTATTTCAAATGAATTAAAAAACAAGTAATCAAAAAAGGCTATTAGCTGTAGTTTTTCTTGTGTTTCTTTTCTTGGACATTTGGGATCTGCTACAATCAGTTCTACAAAAAAATCTCCAGGACAAGCAGCTTGAATCTTTAACCAAATGAGCAAAATGTTGCAAAGTACTGGAGTTTCTAAAAGAAAGAAATTGGTAATTGGATTTATAACAATAATCTGCAAATTTAACTTGGAAACCAGCTTTTTCTTCCGGATGAAGGAGAATCAGAAGTAGCAAGAACATTCAGGAAAGGTAACTATATAAGCTTTCAAAGCTGCTTTGATAACATACTGTTTACCACAAACATTATTTTCACATAATCATAAAAAAGCCATATTTTCAATATTAAGAGAAATTTCATACAGGTCTTTTGACCTCCATAGTTAACTTGGGCAAAATACCTACTGCCTTTAAATGTTCTGTCTGAAATTATTTTTGTCTAAGGGGAAAAAAACGGGGCTGAGCTTTATATAGCCTTTGTTTATATGTATTACATATTGTGAAAGATTGACATAGAGAGACAGGTTCTCTGAATTATCTAGAATTCAGACTTTAAGGAAATTAAGAATTAGACTAGATTAAAATTTAGGAAAATACTATAGGACTACAGCCATCAGCCAGATAATTTCAGTCGGCAGCTTTTTGTAAGTGAATATTTATACTAAATACTACCCAGTTGATAAAATCATTTTCAGGGAAGATATTTTCTGATATTATATTCTGGGAAGTTAGACTCATAATAGCCAAAGTACTACGTGGTATGCAGCTAAATATAAAACAAAGTAAGCTCAGTTATTTAATATAGATATAAATACTAGTATTTGTAAAATCTATTTAAAGCAAGGAGGGGTAGGGGTTGTACCTTAATACACAGAGGAAAAAGCTGAAGTGGGAATATTGCATACATTAGCCAAAATATAATCTAAATATTTTTTCCTTCTGCTGGATTTATTTCCTAATAGTAATAAAAATATTCAAATTATCAAATACGTCCAAAGTGAAAGCATACCTAATAGTTAACAAATTCCTATGGTAAAAGTTAGGAGACAATTGGATTTTTAATTCCTATGGACTGATTCTGCTCTCCTGAAATCAGTGGTAAAATTCCCTTTGGCTTCAAAGGATGCTGAATTTCATGACAGCTTCTTAAATGCAATTTATTAACTCTTCAGTATTTTACTAAAGAATAAAACTTCCCTGTTTTTTTAAAATCAAAGTAACAAAAATTTTCGATCAAAATCTAAACAAACAGAAGTAGCAAATACTGTAAAAAAAGCTCTTCAGTGATTGCTATTATTAACCTATCAGTTCATAACTTGATAAAAAGAAGTCAGTCTTATTTATTGACTTGTTTTCAGTGGTTTGTAGGACTTAGATATTTTACATTCTCCATTTAACATACTTAGGATCTGAAACAAATAAAGCCCTGCCCTTGCAGAATAAAGGCAGAAATACGTTTTGGCAATTAGAAAAATAAAATCTAGCTGCTGAATCTAAAACTTAATTCCTTAAATATTGACATTTTAATGTTAGCAACAGAAAACAAAGCAGAGGGATCTTTGAATCATGAATCTTCTTTTAACAAAATAAAGATCTTTGGTCTGCTAGACATTAAAAATACCTTTATTAGTGAATTTAAATTTGTAGTTTGGTAAATACATTGTTTAAACAGCAGATAGAGACGAGGGGGTAATTAATAGTACTAAAACTTTTAATTTGTACCAAGGGAAAATTCTTTGATAAAGGCAAACAATAAAAAGAAGTTAGTTTGGAGTTCATTACTATTCTATGGATTCCTACAGTTCATGCTAATTCATATGACTTAAAAACTAAAATATTAGAACCATTACTCATTCTTACTGAATATATGTCTACTAAAAAGTTACTGGTTTTACTCTTTTGCAAAAATTGCTGTTGTCCTTTCTACAGAGGAGCAAAAAAAAAAAAGTCAGTAGATTCGGTCATAATTCATAAATGCTCCTTTTCTTGAAGCAGATTTTTTACTTTGAAATTACTAATGGAAAAATATTTGAACAGTTTTTAAAGTTACTTTATGTAAGAAGCTTTTTGAAAGTTATAATATTATCTTACTTATAACTGACTGCAGCTGGAATACAGCCCTTTTTCAAATTGAATACTGTACATAATAATTAACAAAACATGGCTATATATACATTTACAATTATTAGGAACATTAATTTGTATTGTTTAATCTTAGTGGGGAGTTTGTTCTTTCTTAAAGCTTCTAAGTAGTTAGTAATGAAAAGAAATTGAGATTAAAAATAGTTGTTTCAAATCTTCCTAGAAAACTTTAAAAATATTTCTAAACCTCTAAATGTGATTTGATACATTTTTACCTATTATGTATAGGTTATTTATAAATCTGCTTATGATAAAAGATTTCTATTTATAGATAGTTTGTATCTCACTAAAGCGACCGAGCAGACAGGGTTACATCATTCTTGTTTGGAAGTTTAACTGAGACTTATTTAACAGAACAATGAACTATATAAACATTCTATACAAAGTTTTATCCAAATAAAAGCATTTGTAATAATTAAGATGTGTCAGTAGTCTCATATTAATCGTGTCTGGAAGGTATTTTTTCAGTTCCTACTTAATATACTTGGGTTTTTTTCATTTTATGACTTCCAGAATTATAAACATGATATCCTTGTTGTTTTTGAAATGTATACTAAAGAACAATTACTGATTTTGTTTTGACATCAAAAGAAATGACTGACAGAAGAAGATACAGAGCAATTTTGCACAAGTAACTTGAAGCAATTGAAGTTTTAAAGTCCTAGAAATAAGGAAAGAACTTTAAAAGAAAAAAGAAAACAACTCCCCCCCATATTTGAATAAAAATATTTTTAAATGTTTACTACAATACTTTTTAAGAGGGGAAAACAACTTTCTCACATTGATAATGTATTAAAATTCAAAGAAAGTCATTAAAAGTTGTGGTGACAGTTCTACCACAGAACTTAGCTTTTCAAAACACTGGTCAGCTCCTTAAATGAAATTGAAACTACAGTAAAAAATTCTGTTTTCATGTATTAAGTAAATCTAAATGTTTACCTTGGAAAAGAATAACTGCATCTATCATGTGATCCATGGAGACATGAACACCACCAAAGTGGTATTTTCAGGGAAAATAATTACATCCACAAAACTTTTAAATGGGCATCTATTCATGTCCATATTAGTGCTATAGTCAGTGCAATAAGATAGATTTTACAAACTAAATGGAAGGTAGGTACAATATATTCTGACGTGAGAGCAAGCTCAGAGTTGGCTCAGTGGAGTCGCAGCTCTTAAATATAAATGTCAGGAACAAAGTCCACCTTCTTTGTCTACAGTTTCCACTGAAATACTACCTTAAATTAGAGTATGTGTTTCAATGAAATAACGTGCTTTTAAAAGACATTTTGATAAGTTCAAATATGATTATGTTATTAAATATGTAATTAGAAAGTGAGCTCTGTAAGATATAGTCTAAGCCCAATATGGAAACCAGAATTTATTTATTAGTAATATTCTTCATTCCTTATTTATTAATAACCAGTTTTAGAGGTGAATTGTATATCATCAGAAAAAAAATACAAATGCATAACTTCTGTTACTTTTTTTTGAAAATGTTTTGTTCTTCTGTCACACATATTATGTGTTTTCCTCTCTAGAAATAATGCCAAAGTTGCTGAAAGGGTCAAATGTATTACCAGTTTAATTTAAGAAGTCCTGAAAAAGGTTTACCACTATTTTTGTATTTTGTATTAAAATAAGGTAGATATGGAACATGATTCAATGTAATCCATTAATTTAAAAATTCTCAGTGATGAAAATTTAGCTATAAATTATTATTACAGTAAACAATTATTATGAAATTTGATACGAATTTCTTCTGTAGGACACCATAAATATAAGACAAAGTCCTGCAGTTAAAACTTCTACTGATGGTAATATAAGATTAGGCAAGGCAGATACTGCAAGGTTTGGAATGGAGTATCCTGATTTGTGGCTGTAATCTTATAACCAGAGAAGTATCTATATGAGAGGTTCAAATTTAATACTTTTTTTCTACTACAGCTAGATAGATTTCTTTTCTACTTAGTAACTGTGGCACTTTTGCTACAGTTTTGATTGTTAATGTATTTCAAACAGGAAGACCCACTTGCTTGGTGTCTGGTCTCTAAAAATCCATCCTGTCAGGATGAGAATTAATTAATATAGCTTTAATTAACTTTTAAGTTTTCCCTTTCCCTTTTTCTCCCTGGATAATTTGTGAGAGGGGAAAAATAGGACTCAGATTGGTATAATTTCCAAACTCACAAATTCTGTATTTCCATAAGACAAATTCATGGGGTAATAATGACATGCTGCTACTAGTGTGCATTTTTAACCTAAAATATACCATTAATTAAACTTATTTCACTAAAAAAAAAAATCAATTTAATTGGCCTCAATGTTTATTAGAGGTTGCAAATCATGGTTTGAGTTATTATCTCCTGGTTTTAATGGTCATTATACTTATTGTATAGAATGCTATTTAAACAATCAGGCCTCATGCTTTTATGATTTAAAGCAACCATTCAAATAATCTTCACCACTGTTCTGTTATAATAATGCAGCAAATTTGTCTTTTGTGACATAGGGATCTCGTAGATTGCACTCTGCACAAGGGTACCTAATGGAAACTGAAAAGAAAGTAGTTAAATACAAGGATATCTGGATTTAAATGGGTTAGTAGTTAAATACAAGGATATCTGGATTTAAATGTTATTTGTAAATTGCTGAACTAAAGATATAAAATTGCAACTAATATAAAATCATAGGTGAGAAAATGTGAAACTATATAGACTGTCTGATCTATATAAACCCGGCCAAAAGCTTGTCAGCATCTGTTGGGCTCATGTGATAGCAGTGACTGGTTGTACTGCAGTCTGACTCCACATTGAAATGGAGTTTGGAGTAGAGGTGTGGATGAGCTGGAGGTACAGGCTAAGCTTTAGCTTTGTAGCTGGGAGATGGGCCTACCTGCCCTCAGAGTTGCTCAGATCTGGGGATGGAGACTGTTACTGGTCTATGATACTGGGCTGCATTTTCTCAGTCATCCAGAAATTTTGGGTCAGGCTTGTTTTTGTAAAAACGATTTGGCTACATTCTAGTGCCCAGTGCATTTGGTTTTAATGAGGTTGTAGTTATCAGAATATTTCTGTACGTGATATTCTGTATTTATGGGTTGGATTTCATGTTTATTCTATCTGCTTGCTTAAATGGAACTAAAGCTTTAGGAATAGAGAGCTACTTTTTTTTTTCCTCCAAGAAAAAAAAATATTTCTAGGTAGAACAAACTCCATATAAAATAGATGATATGTCACCTAGCTGCTGGTGCATTTATTTCTTACCTGTATGAGATGGAAAGTAACATGAAGCTAAAAAGTATTAATGGCTGCCTTAAACTAACAAAGAGTTTGTGGTTGCTGATAGATTCATTTGCCATCTGTGGGTGCTCCACATGTGCCTCATTTTCCGAATGTAATGAAAATTAAGAGTTTTCCTGTACATGAAGGTCATTCTCTGGAATTTCAGAGTTCACTAGTTGCATACAGATGTGCACCCATAGTGCTGTGTGGGTCAGATTGTTCAACTGCATGGTATGCAAGGGATATATAAGCTCAGGAGGTTCAAAGGGGGGAAGAATCTTAGCTAGGTTGTGTCAATTAAGAGTGTTCTCCCTGTGTTTAGTTTATTTGAGAAGAGTAACAGTGAAGTTGAATTAATCTGCTTGAACTTCCTCTTTTTTTTGACTTTACATTCTGGCAGCTAGCTGGGTCCCTTTATAAAACACAGTAAGACCAGCTTCAAAACGGTTATTACGTGAGATTTGTAACCTGAGCAAAAATATCTTGCAATAACCTATATGAAGTGGCCACTTCGTAATGCTTTGATCAGGAATAAGTACTTAGGTCCACAACCACTGTTTACAGACAGGTCTTTAATTAATTGATAATATACGGATAAATATCAGACCCAGATTTTCTTTTTCTGTGCCCTTGTCTGATTATTTTGACTGTATTCGGGCAGCTGGAGAAGACTAGTTGCTATTAGCCATAACTGGATGTCATACAGTATTTAGAAATAATGTAAACTTTTTTATGAAATCTTCAACCTTTAATATTGAGGGGTTGCAAAATCATATAGGACAGTAAGACATGTCTGTGGGAAAGACTGATAGGGCCTCATTATTTAAAAACAATCTGTAGTATTGTTGGTGTAATTTTTATAAAGCGCTTTAATTTTGTGTGTGTGTGTGTGTAAAGGATAAAAGTCACACCCAGAATATTTCTGAAACCAGAACACTGCATTTTCTTTTTATGGCAGTCTATCGTATTTTGTTGCATACAATTTAAATTGTTATGTCATGCTCAGTGCTGCACTACTGGAAAGACCATCACTTGTTCAGTGCTAAAAAGTGTGCTTTGCTATTTGGGAATGGCTAGACTTGGTGTCCAGGGAAAGGGGTGGCTGTACTGTATGTACAAGTTTAGTTGAACACAGCGTGGTTTACAACACATGAAAATGCATTCTTGAGGACTGCATGTAGTATGGTTTTGGATGGTCCTCCTGAGAATAAAATGGGTGCTCTGGTCATCCTCTGTTGGTAGATGCTTTCTGACCGTTGTTATGAAACAAAGCAAAAATTTCTAGCTAACTGATTTTGACCAGAGGGTGTTATTGTTAAAAGAGCAGGAGAAATAAGGGGTATTTTATCTTTCATAAGCAGATTAATTTAATATGGTGAGTTGAATGTATGCCGTTTGCCTAGGTGCCCTGGAATGTCAACGAAATCTAAAAATAAGTGAAATATATTATTGTCAGACTTACTGTAAGAGAAATAGCATACCATATTCCCCAAGGTACAGTTGGGGAAGGACCTTAGGAGTGTACAAAAGTGGTCTAAGCACAAGAAAATAGTAAGGCTGTTTGGCAATAAGTTGTTTTCATAGCTGAAGCCCTTCAAAAAGGCAGAGGGAAACAGAGCGAACTCATCAGCTGTCTCCTTACAAGACAAAATAAAATGACAGGTACGAAGGTTCCGATACATTTTGAGACAGAGTCCACGGGATTCTTAGACATGCTAAGCACTTCTTCTGGCTCAGATGAGTGGAGTGTAGTTCTTCCCATTCTTCCACTAACTCATTCAGAAGGACTAATGCTTTTGGACTTTGAGGATCATGCGCTACTTTTTAATTATAGAAGGGTACTGAATATATGGCAAAAAAGTAGTTGCTAAATGAAACACTGTTAATAGATCAAGTCTGATAAATCTTCTATCAGTCAGCTCATGACTAAGAAAATTTTGTATTTTTTTTTTTTTAATCTCATAGGGATCAAGTGCTCGGTACCTGCAGTTCCTTTTCCCATTAGCAGCCAGTATACAGACTTCCTTTTGTGATCCACTATATGCAATGTCATTGTATCTGTTAGTGCAGTATTTTTCAAACTTTTTGAATCTGTGACCTCCCTGTTATTGTCCTCAGTTTGTCCATTTTTTTGATGACAGAGACTAAGGCTCTGTAATTGTTGCCTAAAAATTCACTTATCCAGGGAGACTGGACTAGCTGCCAGAAAACCAAGGTAGTTAGCAGCCTAGTGGCTACCTTTGATACTTGCAGGAACTTCTCAATCCCCTGCAATCAGAAACTGAGCTACTGCTGGCAAGCTTTGTTTTTTTCCTAAGACTGTGAATATTGTTATGTCCTTTTGCGACCCATGGTTTAAGAAATCTTCTTTAACAGAGGTGGAGTTCCCATCTAGCGATGAATTCCCTAGCAGCACAGTTTTGAAAGTGACAGAAACCAGGCTTGTTAAACCTGGATGCAGTGAAGGTCTGTTGATAGTGGCAGAGGACCTATATAATTCCATGACAGTGTGAAGTCCATATGATTATGTGAATTACAGCCAAGTTTCTGTCATGTTCTTCTTCAAGCAAAATTATCCTTGGTAAAGGGATATGGGTGATAGAAAGAGGTTCTGATGTTGCTGTATGTGCTTTGAATTTAAGGAAAAAACGAAAATATTTTTTTCCCCATGTTGTATGTATGCTGTTTTAGATCTCTTGATCAGCTGGTCTTTAGTTAGAAGCTGGTAAAGACTCTACTGGAAATCTATGGGGTTGTGTTACATTAGTTGCTTAAAATGGCATTTATAATACCTATGTTGTAATATTCACTGTATCTTTGTCAATCCCCTTGTGCAAACAGTAAGATGCTTTTGGCTCACAGGCACAAGTAGGGGTCCTCAATGCACTTGGGATGCTCTCCACAGATCTACATCCCCAGAAGCTAGCTTGGCTGTTGCTGTGCTCATCTTGGTCTCTCCTGTCTGAATGCCTCATTGAGTCAGGATCAGGGCACTGCTTAAGAGATTAGGAAAAAGTAAAGAGAGCTGAAGTCTGATGTATCTGAAAATAACTAGAGTGAAAAGGTGAAAAGTTGGTGATCCTAGGCTATGGTCTTTACACCTGTCACAGACACTGTTTGACCCGTTCACATCTCTGGTTCTCAGTTTAACTTATCTGTCATGACAGTTACTCTCTGGTACAATTATTATTTATAATGAGACTATTACATAGCACCAGGCTTTATGCCTGAAACCTTCCAAAACAAATACATTAATTAGAATTTGTTAATAGTTACTCTGTTCCTTGTTTCCCAATGGAAAAAGGACAGAGAAGCAGGCTGCCCCGTGATTAGCTCTTGTACTGCAGCAGGATCTGTTAGGAGAGGGCTGCAGACCATTAGGAACTCCAAGAAGAGACTGTAGAGCCCTTCAAGACTGCTTGCACGGTTAGGCAAGGCACTTCATTAGGAGTTCCCTTCTTTGAACCTCAGGAATTATAGTATTAAGTATCTTTGAAAGAATACCAACCCTCTTCCATTGTCTTTCCCATGTAACTATCTTCTGCCCCTCTGCCACACTAATATTTCAAAAGGTTCATTGATAATACTTGCTGTGAGGCCTTAATATCAGAAGTCAAAAGATAAATAGCAATCACACAGCTAAAATTATCTGGTTAGTTTAAGTAACACAAAAATGTATAGTAAATATTTATATAAAAGCCAGGTAAAATACAGGGTAGAATGCTCCAGAAGGAAATAATTCCTACAAGTGCAGCAAGAACAGTATTTAAGAGCAAGATTAGTTATGGAACACGTTCTTTAAAGGAACCATTTTGAAACAGGCCATTGTTTTTCTCTGTAATTATTTCTCTCATTGGTAATGACCTACCAATATCAATTGATATTTAATGATTTCATGAATGTCTACTTCAGTTAAGCTTCATCATATTTTAAAGAAATTGATACAATTCAGAGTCTTTGCTCTAAAAGCTAACATAGTAAAAGTTAGTGGTATTGAAGTCTCTTTCCCAGGACACTTTATCACTGGGGGAGATGCAGCCCTGGGTGAAAGCCTGTTGTAAAATCCGTGGGATAGGTAAATCCCTCCAAAACACTGTATCAGCAGCTCCATTGCAAATCAGGAAATTAGGGACAAACAAGTGTCAGACATTGCTGTCAAGAAAGAGTGAATTCTGGCACTTAGGAGGAATATGTCTTCACAGGGACACAAAGGTAGTGTGTTGTGAGTCTGTGACTGTCAGTGTTGTGGTCATGCTTTCTGATAAACAGTTTTCTGTGGCCCCGGTTATTATAGTGGTCTGTCCTTGTATGGCACTGAAGCACTTTAAGGTGCAGCTGACCTAGGTGAGGGAATTAACCCCACTGACCACAGGGGGTGCATTTGTACGCTTGAAAGTAAGTGTATGTGCAAGTCTCATGTTGAATTGGCCTTGAAAACACAAAAGACATCTTCTGGGAAAGAAGAGAAGGGGAGAAGGAAGGTGGAGAGAAATCTTTTGAGAGCACAGTTACTTCTCTTCTATGTAGTGGCATCCGGGAAGAGAGAAAATGGGAAGTTGTGCTACGTAGCGTTGTGGAAGCTGGCCGTGTCTAGATGCATAATGTGATAAGTCAAAGTACCACAGTCTACTCAGATAGAAAAGTGTATGTCTCCAAAGCAGTTGGGTACATGATCTGTTCCCCATTTTTATTCATGTTTCTTATGGTGAAATAAAACAGTAGAGTAAATAAAAATGAGATACAAGTATTCTCACAGGCGTTATATACATAACCTTTTAAGATGTAACTTTTGGCATGTAAACAGGACAACAATTTCTGTAAGCAGTTAGTGACAATTCCTGTGTATGCTTGTGAGACACAATTTCTAGAAAAGAAGCTGAAAAAGTGAATGTTGCATGGCTCCTATAAACCCTTAAGTCTTTCCATTGAGTCTCAATGGATCAGAAACCCTTATGTCTACAAAGACATGAACTGCAGTGCTTTGGTAGTCACAGGACTGTACATATATGTGAGTTTACAGCTGCATTTTGGACTCTGCATCATAGAGAGGGAAGGTACTATAGAAAGGAAGATAAAGGTTTTGAAAATATAAATGGAAGTTGTTGATAGTTCTAGTTACTGAAAACATTGTGGTTTATCCTGCAAAAAAAATGAGGGTTACACAATTACATGTTTTGGAAACTTCAAATAAACAAGGTGCTGCTGCAAGATGGTAATGGTTCTGTATCGGTTGGAGTGTTTCATATAGCTTGCACTCAGCACAAAGAGGAGAAATAGTTTTTTCAGTTGGTAGCAGGGAGATGCAGTGTTTCCCTCCCCGTGCATACTAAAGTGGACAGATGCCTTTTAATTTCCTACAGCCTATGTTAAGAAGGGTATTTATCACTGGCTTAAAAGCGTACAGAAAGGTAAATGCAAGGGCTGTTTTTTCCCCTTCAGTTTGTATAGGAAAATAATTGAAGGCAAACATTGTATCTTATAATGAATATATTGGTGTATGTGTGGCATTCCTTTGTTGCCAATTACTGACCTAGAGGCTTGCTGTCAGTAAAGTTAATCGCACATTCGTATTCATTTCAAGGAAAGAAGGAGCAGACCACAACCTAATATGAGAGAGGTGAAAGCTGCTCCTTTAGAAGGATGCTGACCATTACATTTAGGCCTCCCAGTTTTTTTTTTCTTAGTGTCCTGGGGAAGAGGTGGACATTAGTTGTTCATATTATAAGTGTAATGAGGACTGTTTAAAAATGTAGGTGTTTTCTTTAACATTGCTGAACTGAAAATGTAAAAGATTCTGCCAGTGCATGAAAGTGAAACTGGCTGAGAACACAAGTGAAACCAACAGGCAACTTTCACTCCCCAGGCTGAGTAAAATGCAGAAAAGTAAATCCTAAACAGGTAGTGCTGAACAGTAAAATTTAATTTTAGATTTTTCTTTGCTTTTATTAGTGTAGAAAAGTGTTGCTAGTGAACTAGTTAAAGATTTCCCCTAGAATATGTGTTTTCTCTTGATGGTATATCTTTAAAAAGTCAGAAGCAGTCTGGTTTTTCTTTATGATATTAAGGGGCATCTCTACATGTTACCCCGTTTTCTTTTTTCATGCTGCGCATCACAGGCTTGCAAGTTGTTTACACTTAGTTTGCTGACAGGAGCATGTACTAGAGCAGGACAGGGCTCACCTTGTTTGCAAAAGTATGGGTGACTGTAATCAGCAAGTTCTGAAAGAAGGGGAAAAAAAATATCCTTAAAAACAGGTGAAAATGAGGGTAGAATGTGTTTAATCTGTAAAACACCGAAAAAAAAAAAGAGACAGTGTAGCAAATGGGAGAGACATTCAGTTAGTCCTGCCTGATCTAATAGGATCTGCAGGAGATAAATATACAGAAAAGTGGGCAAAGATCAAACAAAGCAACAGCAAAGGGTAAGGTGCCATGAAGAAAGAGAGAGAATGAAGGAAAGAAAGGTTTTAGATGAGTTAACATTGTGCAAAAAGCTTCCTTGGTTCACATTTGTCAATGTCTAGGAAATTGGGTGAAAAAATACGTGTGGCAACAGTTCACTAGTATCCGAGCAGTATGCGGAGGGTAAATACGTGGAAGGGTAAAACATGGAAGAAAATATTTCAACAAAGGCAGATTTTTTTTTTAAAAAAGGTAGTTTAGTCATAAATACTACACCTTACAGTGCTGAGGCTTTCTGACCATGACTTACATTGATAATGCCTATTAAATGACAAACTGAAACAAGTTTTTTTTTTCTGAAATTTGTGAATTTGTACTCATTATCTTAACTTTTTCTCCTCTCACATTTGTTTGAAAAAGTGTGGAGGGGAAAAAGGGCATAAAAAAGGTGCATAAACAGTGATTTAAACTTATATTTTCCTCACAGGTGAAAGGAGGAGACAGAAGTCTGAAAACTACAGGCCTATGTAAATTCTGTGGTGTCACAACTAAGTACACAATAACACAAATCACAGAAAAACAGTAAACTAAATACCATATTTATCTGAGAAAGTATTCAGCTTTCTGAAAGGGGGGGAAGTTGTTGTGGGAAGGAATATTTCAGGACTCTGTCCCTCATGAAATGGCTTTTTAAAAAATCAGATTTCAATATATGTAAAATAAAAGAATTTTTTTTCTTTTTAATATTAGATCATGCCATTTACAGATCAAATGTTGATAATGAGATGAAGCATGCGGCAGCATACAGACCTCTAAGATCTGAAAAGCAGGTCTGGAGGATTTGGTACTTTGATTGTCCATGTATGGAGCTAATTTTGACATGTGTAACTGACTTACCAAAACCAATTTTGAGGCCTCTAATTAGAATGTAATAGGAGGTTTAAAATGCTTTTCAGACCAAGAGATACAAAGCGTTGTGAAGACCAGATAATTTGAATGTTCAGAAATGCATCTAAGCATATAAAACTTTAATATGTTCTCTCTTATGTTATAGGGAGCACGGCACAGCCTCTGTTTTGGACAGAAGGATGGCTGTCCAAGGGAAGTGAGCATCAATTCTCAGGTAACATGTTGTTACTGATGGCTTTTGACATAGAAAGAAAATAACTTTTATGTTTGGATTAAATAATACCTGACCTTTTGGCCTTTTGAATTTTGGAGTTTATTGACATTTCAGACAAACTCAAATATTTTAGTTTTATTTTTAGAGAGGTGAGGAGGCAAAGTGTTGTAAGGGAGGGCAGTTAGTGCCAAGTCCTTCTGAAGTCTGTTCGGTTGCAGGAGAACAGCAGTGGTGACAGTGGTATAGTGGATGTTCCCATTAAAAGATGTAAATGACAGGATGTTTTAAAAAGATAGATGTATTTGTTAGCTGTGATGTGTGTTGTAGTTCACCTCATATTAGAATAGCAAATAGATTGGAAGTGGATGCTGTAATTTATGGTTGGTCAAAGACAGGGCTAAGAAAAATTCTAATTGTGTGTGGCTTTATTATATTGACAAATATACTTGAAGTGGTAGCAATTAAAAATAGTCTGGTTTGATTAAACTGAAGGAATGATGCTTGTTTCTAAAGCAAGCTGGTTAATTAAGTAAGAGTCAGTAAATGGCATAAACGTATAGATAGGATGCTTTTTGATAATTCTTTGAGGTCAAATTAGTCAGAAAGTAATTTTTTCTGATCTGGAAAGAGGCTGTATTTCTGAAGTATTATATATTTTGTGTAAGCTTATTATACACCAATAGTGAGAGGAGCTGTGTTAAAGTGTTGGACTTGCTGTTGTATTACGGTATGTCACTTGTTCTTTCTGTTTTGAATTGTTGATTCAAATCTGAGAATTTAGACAAGAGAGAAATGTAAACTCCATTTACTAAATGAGATGTTTGTAGCATTTAAAAAAGAGAGAAATTAAAAATGTTTAGAAGTCTCTAAAATCTATAATATTGTTCTGTAGATTTTTAAAGGGAAAAATACAAATAATAATATTTCCACTGGCAAAATAATATACAATATATAAACCCAATATAAACTGCTGTTAGAAGAACTTTGAAATAAATGTGAAGATAGGTAGCTAGGATTTTGCAGTATTTTTCTTCCCCTAGTCTCCCTCCTTTTTGGCAAGGAAAACTGAAAGATTTATTTTAAATATAAAAGGAATAAACAAACAAAATTGGAACAAAACATTATTCTTGATAGTTGGTAAAATTTGTTTTCTTTTAAGTATTTTTGTTTTAAAATGTAAGTGCTGTGAAATAGTTCAGATCTCAAAGTTTGTGGGAAGAAAATGTTTCAGCATCTTTGTTCATACCTGAGGAATCCATTTTAGAAGTCCATTTTCCCTGTTTGCAAAATACATTTTTATTAGATCGATGTATTTGGGTTAAGACTTACTTTAAATTACTTAATTAGGTTATACTGAAATTTTAAGTGATTTGAAAAGAAGGATTATGGTAATATGACAAAACATAACACTATTTTCTTTGAAATCCTTAAATAAAGCCCTTTTAACATGCCAATTTAAAAAAAAATCTATAAATTTGGGGTGATAAAATTGTGCAAAATAAAAAAGGCTGAACTCATAATGGAATGTACAATCTGGTACAAGTGAGCAGGGATTTTGTAGGTACGTCTGGAACATGGAAGGAGGTAATTTACACCTTCAGTTTGTTTTTGAGCTTTTCTCTTGTGGTATTGTCCTTTTTAAGACTTTATTATATATAAAAATAATTCTAAAATGTTTGTGGTTGATTTGTAAAGAGAAATTTCAAAGAAAGAAATAACAGTGTAGGTACGCTAAGCTAGATGGCAGTTGATTGTGCTTTCCCAGGAAATTTTGAAAAATATACCAAAGTAAAAATTGCCACAGTAAGGAATAAATTCTAAATAATTGTATTTGTGCCCTTTGGAATATTGTGGCTGTGCATTGTATTTAAAAACCTTCTGTAAGTGTCTGAAAACCAGTACAACATAAAAAGTCTTACCAATTGCGTTTTTTCTAGATAAAGCTATTGGCTTGTAGGCTGATTTAAGGGACAAGGTATTAAAAATAAACTTTTAAAAAACCCTATAGGTGTGTCTTTCTTATTGATAAGTTGTTTTTTTATTAAAAAAGGAAACGTATATGTATTTCTTTATGTTTATGGTCTGAAATAAATTATAAATTTGTAGTAATTTAATTTTTAAAAAGAAGCATTTGTATGAAAAATCTGGCAGTAGGTTTATTTTACTTAGTGTTTTGATTTTGGAGAAATAGCAGAAGATTTCTGAGTATTTGCATTTGTTTCAGAGGTTGGAGCATAAGCCAGGTTTCTGTGTAGTCTGTCAGGCAATGTTGCACGTCTGAGCGTGTTACATTTTGCAGCACTACAAATTAGAGCCATTTGACTTGTAATTGCTGCACAGGGCTTTCATAAAAAATATTGCAAATAAAACAGATGTGTAAGGGATGAGCTCTGTGTGTGCACGGGGGCTTTTCGGGGCGCAGATGCCGAGCTGCGGAGGAGGGTCGGGTGAGACCAAGTGGGTTTTGCTCTGAAGTGCTGCTTCTGCATGAGCCTGTGCTGTGTGCCCCATCCCTCAGTTACTTTAGAAATGGATTCTGCTCACTGGGTTATTTTTCAGTTTGCAGCAGGTTAGTTGTATGCACATCACCTGCTACTTACTGTAAGGGAGGAGTGAGAAAGCGGTGTATGTGTTAGCCAGGCGTGTGCCCGAGCACCTGTACGGACAGTGTACGGGAAGGAGGACGAAACATGAGTGTGACTAGTTTTCACTTCACTGCCACTCGGGATAACCCAGCCTTTCCTGCTAACTTTGTCCCAAAGTTTCCTGGGGTTCTGAGGCTGGTTTTGAGTTAATTTACTCACTGCAATTTGTCTTTTGAAACAAAAATATTATCCGCCATAAACCCCTGAACAGCTGTTCTGCTTTTTACTAAGCTGGCAGGGGCCGGGCCGCACCACCACGGCCGCCAGCAACAAACAGTGGCGGCTGAGACCGCACTGCAGACCCCGCCGCAGCCTCACCGGGCCGGGCCGGGCCGGGCTGTGCCGGGCCGCGAGCAGCAAGCACCGACACCACGGGGCCGGGGTCGGCTCCTCCCCGCGGGCCGCTCGAGGCCAGGCCCGGCCGGCCCGGGGCGCGGGGCCCGCTGCGAGGCGGATGGGGGGCGGTAGGCGGTGCGGGGCCGGCGGGGCCGCACAGGGTTAACGGCGGCGCGGCCGGGCACGCCGGGAGTTGTAGGCGCCGCGGCACGACGGGAGCCGGCATGGCGGCCGCCTCGCGCCTGCCGGGCCCCGCGCTGCTCCGGGGCGGCTCTACCCCCCCACGCCGTGGGCACCGGCCCGGGGCGCCCGCACAGGTGAGCGCCGAGTTCGCCCCTTCCCTGGAGCGGGGAGTGGGACCGGGCGGACCGGCCTCCCTCCGCCACCAGCCGCGAGGGCAGGCAAGGGCCCCGCGGCGGCGGGCGCAGACCGGGCCGAAAGGCGGGCCTGGCGGCCACGGGGCGATCTGACCGGCCCAACCCGACCCGGCCAGGCGGCCGAACTGGAGGGGGAGGGTTTCGATCAGACATCTGGATGAATTCTTCATGCTGAGGGCGGTGCGGCACCGGCACACGTTACCCAGGGAAGGTGTTGGTGCCCCCTCTCTGGAAGCGTTCGAGGCCAGGCTGGATGGGGCCGTGAGCAGCCTTGGCTGGTGGGAGGTGTCCCTGCCCCCCTCGGGCGGGAGTTCGCTCGTTCCTGGGGCCGGCCCGGCGTGGGCTGGCGGCTGCGCTCCCGCTTGGTAGGGAACTCTCATCCCAGCCGAGAGCCGCGCAGCCCCGGAGCCTGAGGCAGCGCGGTCGGCAGCGAACGCTTCTGCGTGGCGGGAGGGGGGTCCGGTCTTATCTACGAGTCTGTTTGGCGCCTTTTGTTTAACGTGAAAGATGCGTGACGGTGCTGAAGTGTGGTGAAGTGATGGAGGGGCAAACTCTGGAGGCGAACGGGACTCGGTATTCTGCCTGGTAGCAAGGTATTTTCTTCCCTCCCGGCTTTGTCCTTGGAGGAAAAGGAGGAAAAATATTGCATGTTAATTTAATTTATGTTAATCGTGTGCCTAAATTGAAAAATCAGCTTATTGTTAAACGTGCTGATGTTTTAAAGGAATTAGTTAATTAGCTGGAGGCACGTTATTTCATGTGTGAAAGGAATGACAAATAATAGTATGTTAAATAAATCTGTCTGAAGTGAGTTTGGTAAATTTTGGTTGGTTTCTTTTTTGCCCTCCTTACTTTTTTAAGGCAAATCTTGAAAGATAGTGGTGCTGTGCTTTAGCAGCTGAACTCAGGGCTCAGCGTGCCCAATCTTCTCATGGGAATGGAACAGGAAGGATTCTTGTTAAGTAGTTTCATTTTCTTGGTATTAGTAATCCTCTTGAAATGCAGAAGAAAACGTTATTTGTTAGCTGATGAATGGAGATGTGCAAAGAAAACACTTGAGATCAAACAAGAAGGGGAAATACGCCACAATAGGTTTGTTTTCTATTGCACGTGTTGCAGTTGAGCTCTGAGAGGAAAGGTGTTTGAGGAGCTTTACAAACATTTTTGTATTAGTGATCATCACCTGAAATACAGTACACACAGATGCGTGTAATTCTTGGAAGAAAGATAGCAAAGGAATTATTTTTTTTTAGGGAAGGTATTGTTCAAGTGCAAGAAAAAAAAAAGTTTTGATTATAAAATAAATTGTTGTGTAGACAGAAGAAAGGGATAAGTGTCAAAGTGTCTGCTTTATAACCCCTGGTGGTTTGGACTTGCAGGGCTAAGCTGTTGAAGATGACTCGAGATAAAAATTCCACAAAATAAAATATAAAAATTCAAAACAAGTAATTTGTGAATAATGTGTTGTAATGTGTTTTAAACTTACTAGCTTATGGCCTGCTCTGTTCCCATCTGAAAATGGCCGTTGCTTTTCCATTTCTTCAATAGGAACTTAATTTTACTGGATCCTGTTTTTTTATTTCAGTGGCAACAGAAGTGCATTAGCACAAGAAATACAATACATCTCCTTTATGAAAATGTACGGTCTAACTTTATATACTATATTAGCAGCGGAGGCTACATGTAAGGGGGTCCAAATAGTTGAGGGTACTGAATGGAAAGGCAAGATATTTAGTGCATGTGATCTGATCTGATAGCCACATACACTTATCTGTAGAACAGTTTTTGAAGGGCAAAATAAAAGACAGAGAGAAAAAGGAAAGGTGTGATGAAATGCAACATAGTTTTAGCAAAACTGTACTGTGTCAGACTAACACTACAATTTCCTAGACAGAGGAAATACACTAGATCTAATGTGTTTCAATGTCAGGAAGGTCTTTGATATTGTACCATGTGAGGAAATTATGTAAAATGTGATTAATCCGAATTTTCTCAATTATAAGGTGGCTTGGGAATGCACTGACAGATAATATGTGGAAGGAGAATGTACTGATGGAAAAGAGGCTATGAACTAGATTTTTCAAAGACTATTTTGTAAGTGACGCTAGTGAAAATAAAATTTTGCGACACGAAACTGGTGGACTGTATTAATAGAGGAGGACTGGAATATCCATGTACCAACAAAATGAATCAAAACTGGGATTAATAGAATTAGATGAGATTTGGTGATGCAAATAGAGGCTAATCACAGTTTATTCTAGAAGAGTTCTTCCCTTTACTGGTGAATTGGTAGTTGGTGTAGTAGTCAGCAGAAGAATGATGGCATACTGCTACATGGTGTGGCTGAGAAAATAAAAAAGATGGTATCCTTGAACATATTAGAGGTATTTTCTGTATTTATAAAAAATATTAGTGTCCAAGTATATGGCATTAGTGAGACCTTATCTGGAGCCCAAAACTGAAATTCAGATAAATAGATTCAAACAAGTGGGTGGAACAGATGCAGAAAAGGACCATAAGGATGTGAAGAGGAATAGAGAGACTGTTTTCAAAAAGATACAAAAGTAACAATTACACAGTTTTTATGCAGGGGAAGAAAATAATTTTGTGAGCTCAAGATTAGAGTAAACAAGCAAAAGAAATACATATAAAGGGGATAATGAGCACAGTTTGCTGGAAACTACAGGAAGAGTTCTGATATTGTGGAGTCATTTCAAATGCGAAAGAAGTTTACATTTCTTTTCTTTTAAAATGAAGATTGATAAACCCAGAAAAGAACATCGATGTTTGGCTCTGTGTGGTAGTGGAGAATTTGACTTAGGAATCCTGGATGTCCCCTCCCTTAATTCTGATTTCTTGTGTATCAGTAAAATTTCTGTGCTTGATATGTATGTGTACAGTGGGTCCATTTTGACAGTCATGCTTTTTGTCATTTAATTTCCTTTTCCATTAATAAAGTTCTTTACTTTAGTCCCCTTACTGGAAGCATAGTTGTTTGATTATTTTTGCTATCGACTGCTTATCACTTGCACACTTTCAGTTGTGCTGGCTTCACTGACTTCAACATTGGGAGTACACAAACTGTGTGATTTGGACACTGTGATTGAAGGTGTACTGACAAAGTGCTCCCTGACTTCTTGTCCCTGGATGGGCTATTTGTAGAAATCTTCATGGAACAATTTTTAAGAAAGTATTTAAATAAAAAATGTAGTAATCTAGACGTTGTTGTATTCTGAAACATATGTATGATCAGCTCCCTTGGGATGTTACATGAGTCCCCATATCTCTTTTTTCTGTCTTTTAGACTGTATAGTTTTTACATCCAGCACTTAGTGCAGCATTTAAGAATTAACAGAAGAACCTTAAAATTAAAGAACATTGCTTTTCAGCAAGGCTACCATACTCTAGGCAGACATTTGGGGTTTTTGCTTGGCATTTTTGCTCTTTAGGAAATCTCTGCAAAGTAGGGAATTAAGCAATCATTGTTCAGCAATCCATTATAATTTTATTTTTCAATCTGCAATTGTTGCAAGTTATTCAAAGAGAAAGAATTTGTTTTAAGGAGGTAACTTCCCATCCAGTGGTCAATAGAAAGTTAAGTGATGGAATCCATCTAATCATCAGTATATACATTAAATGCCACCAGTGGCACTTTCTCTAGTTGCTGAAGCAGAGGAGTAAATGGATTATAAGGATTAAACTTCCTTCATCCCCCTAGAGATGAACAAGTGGTGAAATGGAAGGCTCATTTGGCAGGAAACAACATGAAAGACTTGCAAGACAAAAAAAAGATATCTATATTATCTCCAAATGGTTTATTGCACCTTTTTTCTGTAATAGATAGTGGGATGTAAGCTACAGACAGAATCTTGAAGTGTAGAGGGCAGAAATCTGACTGTAAAGTGATTCTGTGAGTATGGAAAGAAACACACTTAGTCTTTATTTAACCTGTATTCCTGAAAAATGTTTTTCTCTTCCGTCATAAGCCTGATTCTTCAAAGAAAATCATTCCTACTCATAGCAGATTCTTTCTCTTGTTCTTTTTTTGACCTTTTTGAATTGGAAAGAAGTCCTGGACTTTCCCACTGAAATGATGGGAACACAGTGTTAAGACCTACAGCAGAGGAAAATTTTCTGACCTGACCATGTCATCCTACAAGGCTTTCCACCGCAAAAAGAGGCACATTCACTTGTGTCAACATTTTTTCATTTTCTAATGCTGTATTATGCCTCTTGAGATATTGCTGATTGAGGGAGCAAATTTATGGAATTGAGAAGCATTCATGTTGATAATTACATTTGCATGATTCGGTAACAAAAGCAAAACAGCTAATATTTGAATATTAAACCAAAATAAGGTGTTAGTGCTGTTATTAAGAGTAGACTAACACATTCTTTTGCTGATTTTATATAAACAAGTCTGGGAGGAGTGTGTACATGTGTATGCTCATGTGCATCTGTGTATATGAACACATGCACCTGCTTTGCTGTATATGCTGGCTGATGAGAATGTGAAAGTACCGGGAACTTAAACACTGAACAAACCAAAGTATGCCAGAGCTTGGTTTGGTAGCTTTAGACTGGGAAAGGGATGGTTTACTGCAGCCTGCAGCAGCAATTTTTGGGTTGTATTTTTTAAAGTGGCATTGTTGTTTCTTTGGTTTTAATTATTATTGGTAAGAATGCTTTGGAGCCAGGTCATCACTGCTTTAAATATTCAGATTTTCATTGATGAGGTATAGTGATTTACAGCCCTGAATAGATGACCTTCTGGATGGAGACATTATTATGCTGTCTTTGGTCTTACATCATTTACTTCCTCTTATTCTCAGAAAAAAAGCCCAAGCAAACAACAAACAACCAAACAGTCAAAGGAGAGGTGACTATAAGCTCTTCAATAAGCTCCTCCTACAGGAAAAAAAAAAGCTCAGTACCTCTAAAATGGTCATACAGTTTTACAAGAGCTGCTGGGTGATGTTGTTACAGTAGCATCTATAAGAACAGGAATAGGAAGAGGAGAAGTAGGAATTTGGCATTCCTCTGGTCTCTCTCCAACTTGTCAAAATCCTGGCATGGAAGGTAATGTCATCTTTTGGAGCTACTTACTTTGTTTTGTGCAGTGTCTTCGTATACAGAAACTTCTTTCAAAATTTAATCAAAGCAGAGTAACAAGTAAGTGGGATAAAACTGTTGGTTTTACTTGTTTCAGAGTGGCAGTGGTCTTTCCTGTCTCAAGTGTTTCTGTGGAAAGAGCATCCAAATGGTTGTTACTATTCTTGTTGCAGTATTCAGGTAGATGACAGCTTGGTTTAAATTATGAAGGTAAAATGAGTTTTGCTGTCCCACCATCAAGCACAAAGAAGCATCTAGTTAGAGAAGCCAACCTCACCTGTTTGAGCAAGGCAATATTCTGCTACCGTAAATTATACAACATAATATCAACCTTTCATACTTCTGCCATCCAGAACATCTGGTTTCCGTCTTGGCATCTAAAGATAAAGCTTAGGCTGCCCAAGTCGGCTGCACGGGTGTCATCTTAACTGTGAGAAGTCCTCAGCTCTTGCCCCTACATTTCTCTGCCTGCCAAGGTCCCGATGACCTTTGTGGTGGTGAGCAGTGTGTTTTCGCTGGACTGTACAAGCATGGCTCTCCGCCACCAATGCTAGTGGGGATCTTTCCTGCCAGGTCTCCCAAAGCAGGTCAGCTGTGGCTGGGCCGCACAAAGTTAGACACTGTGCATCAGTAGTTTGGTGTGTGAGGCACTGAAACCTAGAGTTAAAATCCCACACCTGCCTCAGCAGATACTTCTCTGAAGAGCTCATGCTTCTTTCCCCCCAGGATGAATGTGCATGTTGGAAGAACTGTTAACTGCTTGGGCAGAGGGGAGTGCGGTGCCATGTCGCTAAAGCCAACGGTTAGGACAACCATTTGCAATGATGGGTACATGGAATCCAAATCCTTGTTGCAGGGGGGAGCAATGTACAATCCTGGGAATGACTGAATCTCCCATGGTGTTCTTAAAATGCCAGCTTTAATAGTGAAAACTTTAAAGGTAGAATTCTTTAGGAAGTCTGGAAGCCAGATATTTAGAAGAATGAGAATTTGAAGAAAAAAACTCAGAAGCATAATTGGATGTTAAAGAGAGGAAATGGAGATGGGTCCTAATTGAACTCTTTGCTTTCACATTTCCTCGCCTACAAACTAGGAGTGGTACATTGTACTTAATGGACATCCTTCAAGTGTAATTCATGTTCGTGAAATACCAGGAGTGCACAAGACAAAGTCTTCTAGAAGTACCGGGTATGGCAGAGGCACCAGAGCTGTCTGGCAAGTGGATCTTTAAGGAGACACTTGAGGAAGACAGATTTTATTTTTTTTTTTAAAAGGATATGATGGCAAAACTAGTCCACTGCGATAAGGAATAGGTAAAGTAGTTATCTGGAAGAGAGGAAGTGTTGCATGGTTCTAGATATGAACCAGCTTGTGATAGGTGGACTCTCTCAGGGACAATAGATGCATTGGAAGAGGGTGGAGGGAGTGTTATATAGATAGTCTCACATTCAATATATTCCACAAAAGGGATACAGCGAAAGAGGGTTCAGTGTATATAATACAGTGCAGTGGATGAACAGTAGATTATAGATGAGAATACAAAGGCTTATTCTCAAATGTAGTACATCCTCTGGGTCTGAAAAGCAAATGCATTATGCAGGATGGCACTGAGTGTTGGCAGTGGCATGAGGGACACGCATTCCTGAACTTTGTTCGTTTTATGTGGGCTAGTATCTGTATCGCTTATCTACAGTTCTGAAACTAGGTAGCAGGGACGTCATGGATTAAACAATGAGAACATAGTATTTCATTTCTGCAGATGATATTTGCAGATCAAAATCCATACATTTCAGTGAGCTGTAGAATTAAAAAAGGTTAATCTTCTGTTGCTATGGCCTATATTATATCTCTCCCCTAAACGCATGCTGCACTTGGATTTGCAGCATGTACAACTATTCGAATTTTTTTTGAGAAATACTTGATTTCCAGTGTTGCTGGTGAGTAAAAAAACCCAAATATTTTTATGCATGTCCTGCTTGAGCCTTTCTTTGGTTTGCATGATGAGAGGATCTGGAGCTCCCCATTGTAATCTAACAACAATTCTAATGGAGAATGGCAACAAAAAGAGGAATATTGAGCTTTTACAAGATTATCACCTGTTATTCCATAGGAGGTAAAAGTGAAGAGTATGAAGTATAAAGGACTAAGTGTTTGTAGTGCCATTTGCACTATTTCCTGTACTTCTTGAGGAGAATTGAATGGACCTTCTTATAAAAAGCAGTGTGCATCTGCATAGCATGTTAAAGTTACAGTCTGTAGACTCAATGAGTTAATAAGCCAACTACCGTCTTGCTTTAGGTTGTGTTTAGCTTTCATTGCTACATTTGCCTGGAGTGATTTGTTGTTGAGCAATATGGGACTTTAATCCTTGAAGCAAAAGGAGAGGTTGCTGACATCCAAGGTTTATTTGAAAAACAAGGAGTTACACAGTGTGGTAACCTAAAATGCCTGGATGACTCAGTTTCAAAGCTGAGACTTGTGTTTCAAAACTGGCTTGTTCCTGCAGGTTCCTGTCCTGCAAATGTAGTTCTACATCCATAGAAACTATAGTCAAAAGTGTGCAATTGCAGGATGAGAGACACAGAAATCAAAATTTGTGCTTGCTTATTTATTTATTATTGGCACTTAATGGTATCAGCTCCATCCCTTTCTCTCAGCCTGCTGGTGTCAAGCTCACTTGCACCTGTAAGCTTTGCAGAGCAGGGACGATTGGCTCTTCTGTGCTTGTTTGGTGCCTGGGTGAGCTGGGTACTCCTTCTTCAGGAGTACTGAGGTGCTTTGTGTTAGGATCACACAGCACTGGAAGGGCTGAGAGCCAAGTAGCTGCTGCTGTCAAGGTCCAAGCCTAAAACATAGATCCCCAAGCACCTGCTTACTGGAGGCCATGCCAGGACCAAGGATACCGGCTTTCGGAGTTGCCCAGATACACAGCTTTAACATATGCTTAAGATTTATGCACAGGATGGGACTGAGAATGCTGCCACAGTGCCACACCTCCTCCAGTCCCACCAGCTTTTCCTCCCATTGTTGTGGCTGATGGAAACCAAATTATTCTGTGAGCTGTGCAACAGCTTCACCCAAGAGCAGCTCATCCAGTGCACATCTATGCCATGCTGTTGAGACACTTCGCCAGTGCGAGCCCTTTCAGGCAGAGGAGGGAAAGCTACTTTCCTGAGTGGTTACCAGGTAGTGTGTGAACTTGGAGGGTTACCGTGACCCCTGCTAGAGGAGGGAGTAGGTGCCTAAGAAAAGGCTCAGCATTGGGAATTCCACACAAGGTATCATACTTCACCCCAGTGTTAGGATCCACTGCTGTTTGAGGTGTCTTGAGAGATTTGTTGGCATATCCAACTGGTTCCTGTAGAGTTCTTCACTTAACAGGATGGACAGTGTAGATCGCATTCTTAGGTATTCTGCTTTTTGCCTTCAGTGTGCACTGAGGCAGGATGTCTTAATTTGGGGCTGTGGATTTAGGCAAAGACACACTGCAGTGCTCAGCACTGCAAAAGCCAGGCCCTTTATTGAATCTGGCCTCACTGCAATAAATGTGAGTAATGGTAAGAGAGGCATGAGAACAGAATGACTGTACAGGAGGGAGAGCTGCACTTGACTTGCTAGAATGAAAAACATATTTGTAAAGGGATAAAATTAGTGCTGGGTACAAGAATGCCCTTTAATGAAACAAATGACTACACCTCTTCTCAGTGGCAGGAAAAGTGTGACACATGACAGATAACCAGCAGTCCCCCATCCTGCTCTCAGGGTTGCTACAGAGTAAACAGTGATGCTGGCTGAGCGAGCCAGGCTGGGGTGAGGAGTGGATCACAGTGCTGAGGCCTCCCGAGTGCTGAGACCCCCCCATGCCACATGCCTCTCTGTGTGTGCAGTGAGTGGCTTTGGTTCTGATATGCAGGCTTGGAGTAAGAGGTGATGGCAGAGCAGAGTAGGAGGGAGGATGTACACGTGGCACATGGGAATGTGGTCATGCTGAGATGTGTGATTGCTCATGAGGTGCTTATGGCATCAGTCACACAAAAACTTAGTAACAAAAATTGAATGTCTCTTACTGGATATTCTTTTATCCCCTATTAGTTGAATTTTATTCCTCCTCTTTGCTATATTTTTGCTTTCTTTATGTTTCCTTTTGTTGTCTTCTCCATAATACTATGTCATTTTTTGGTCTCTTTTTTTCATATTCACCATTGCTTTTTTACTCATGCATGTTTTCACTTCTTTAGCTTTCCTAAATACTTTCTCTTTTGTCTCTCTTGTGATCTGCCATACAGTTTGGCCACTTTCCATGCGATGGGGCAATGTAGCTGAGTTGTGCGTTGACTTAGGCTTGCATCACCACCTTGCCTGAAGCAGATTGCATCTTCTGGAACTGACTACGTGCCTGAACTCATAAAAGATGCTGTGGAAACGTGGATCTCTGGGGACTTGACAAGGTATCCTTATATACATGTGTGTGCATGTTACTGTGTGAGTACATTCAAAATGCTTGTCTGTTCCATCAGCTCAGCAGACTAAATGGTCACCTGGGCTTTGCAGCAGCTTGTAGGAAATGGCAACAGACTTGTAAAGCCCACGGGAAGACTGGGATTAACCCCAAAAAGGGGGATATGACTGTGGACCAGGAGTGTGTGATGACTGTGAGCAAGAGATCCAAAACCCCTCACCTGACCTTTGTATAATTCTTTCTCTTTCAGTGAGAATCCCTTTCCCTGCCTGTGATTCATCTTATTCTAAATGTAGACTGTAAGCGTCTCAGAGGACTGCCTTTCTGTCTGAACAGAGTAGCATGAAAGATAGCAGTGTTGTTGAATAACCAGTATTATTTTTTAACACAAAAAACTTGAGGACTGCCTTGCTGTATCTGTGCTTCTATGTCAAGGGATTTATCAGTTCCCCAAGAGAACAGTGGAGCAGGTTCTGTCCTGACCTGCAATGAGAGCGTTGTTCAGACAGGAGGTCTCAGAAACAGCACAACTCCAGTACAGTGGACAGTAGAGGTTATAATAAAAGATAGGCAGGCTCTGACAAACACCAGCTAATCTTCCATAGCACTTCCTTCCCTGTTTCTGACCCATTTGTAATTGGCAGCATCCTGTTCTAACCGCAGTGTTGTTTACATGGACATCGAGTAGGAAGCTGCCTGGTCCCTTCAGCAGGTTGCGCTACACCCATTTCCTTTCTTCTAACCTCTACATATTCTGTCCAGTTGCCCAGTCCACTTTTGTTCTTGACATTTGGTGACCCTGGTGAATCTACTTTTACCTTCCATCCCTCACTTTAGCTCTTGTTTTGTCTTTGACTTGTAGCAGATATTACTAGAGGCAAACTGAGTCATATTCTCTTTCAGATGCTTTTGCTGTATCCTGTCTCTATTGCTTGGTCCTTTGGAAGACAGAGGAGTGCGAATCAGCGGTGTGTCGTTATCCTGCAAACAGTTTAAGAACTGCTTTTACAGCCAATAGAAGAAAATAGTGTGATGTTGCCACAGCAAGTGCATCATCTTTCTAATCATTTACAATTGCACTATGATCTCAATGGGGAGTGGTGCTCAAACCTGCCTCTGATTACTTGTGTTCTTTTCTCTTACTGTAACAATGTTGTTTTTTTTCCAGCACAGAAGTGTTCATGCAAAAATGCCAACATTCTCCATGCAGAGTAAAGTATGTTTAGAAATTAAGGAAAGGCTGGCATAGAACAAAAGGAAAAATTAAATATCCCAGCTATTTTGCGCTTCCTTGTAATCAAAGTCCTGTCTTTGGCTGGTGTTATGTAGGATACACAAGCCTTGGTAAGGCTCATGAGAATTTTTCTTGTATAAAGACTGCAAGAGGTAGCCTTAGCAAAAGGAAAAAAAATGAGATAAATCACCATGAGGATGGATGCCTCTTGTTATGGAGCAGAACGAAATTCAGTGACATGCTCTCTCTCATTAGATCAGATACAGCTGCTATATGATAAAGATTAATTTCTAAAAATCAACCATAAAGCAATAAGTAAACCGTCAGCAATAAAACAGTGACTTGAGAAATTTTTCATTGCAAAGTGTGTGGTAGTTTCGTGCCTTTAATCTGTACCACTGCAGACAATGTATTGTTGAATTCAACAAAGTTTGAATCCTGTGATGAATTAAATTTTAGTTTTCCACAAGTAGATTACAAACAGAAAACTTTGGTTTCTATTAACTATGTATCTTCAAGTGAAAACTCTTTTGTGTGTGTATATATATTTAATAACAGGAAATGTAGCAAATGTTTATTTTTATTAAACTAATAAGACAGATAAACCTATCAAAGCACATTTTCATTTAAATTATTTGGTCTTGTTTCCCTTTGTGCTTAATGATCTTTTATACTATCTCATATATCTCAGGACACACGGTACATTACATCAGGTAGTTGATGTCATATCAAAGTGTCTTGTTCCTAAATGAGAGCTTTGAGGCTGCAACAGTCTTTGTAACTACAACCACATGTCATCATAACCAGTTTAGGACCTCAAGGTGCAACATTCAGGGTACAGCTTACCTGTTGCATTTAGGGTAGCCCTTATACAAGATCTTCCAAAACTCTGAAAAATATAATCCCAGTGTTAAGGAGCTCATGATTTACTAAAGACAAGCAGGAAAAGGTTAGGGATCATGGAACAGGACAAGAAAAGAGAAAATAGACCTTATAAATCTGTTCAGTGGTGTGCAGAAGTGGGATCTACAGAAGGAAGCTGGATCTGAAGCACGGTAGACGTTTGGCAGATGACCTCCTGGAGGCTGCATTCAGCATGAACATGTGGGAAATAACCCAAAGAAGTGGGATGAGGGGAACTGGCCAATGGCTGCAGCCTGGCAGCAGTGCTTCAGCAGAGGCAAAGGAGGGCATGGAAAGCTGGAGGGTCTTGAAAAGTGGCTGGAGGCAGAGCTCTCTGTAGAGACTCATGAACATTAGCGCCACCAGTCTGAGTTGCTGTGGCTGCAAGCTGGAGCCACAGTGAGGGAAAGAGCAACGTATTAAAATTGGTGGACAAGGAAGATCAACACCATGACTGTTTAGGGTTCAGCTGGGTTTGTTAGGAGGTAACTGGGAAAGCCAAAGGAGGCTGTCGTAGGTGTCAGAGCAATATGGAAAGAAGTCTGAAGGAGAGTGGAGCTTTGATAGAGCTTGGAGATCTTGAGCAGCAGTGGCTGGATTAGTGTATGACCTGTTTTCCAGGAGGTGTCTCTTACTCCTCCCAGGTCGGAGGCCTCCCAGCCCACCGCGTGTGGGAGTGAGCTCGTGTCTAAGGGACCGGTGCCGGGCGACGGGGAGGCGAGCCTGGGTGGGCGCAGCAGGCGGGCAGCTCAAGGGAGGAATCTTGGCCGGCCAGCGCAGCAGCCACACGGGGCGAGTGGTGCGGGGGCCGCTGGGCTGTGGCGCCCAACCCTGCGTTTCCCGGTCTGGGAGTTTCGGCCGGCCCCCCCTCCATCCCTCGATGGCAGCGCGGGGGCGCCCCGCGGGGGAAGGGGAGAGCCGAGAGACGCACTCGGGTGCGAGGCGGGGCCTGAACATTTTATGAATGGGCTCATATGACGTCAAAGAAGGTGGGCAAAGAGACGCTAGGGTGGCAGAACCAATCAGAGCGCATCCAGCGCGTGACAGCCACCCTCACCGGCTAATGGAGGCGAGAGAGCTGTGCCGACCACGTGGGGCGCCGGCCGCGAGTAGTACGGGGGTGTGTGGCCGCTCGCACCCTGCCGCCCTCCCTTCCGGCGCGGCGGAGCCGCGCGGACCAGGGGCGGGCGGGGCCGGGCGCGTTGCCGGGTTACCGGGTGTCTGAGCGGCCCCTCAGCCAATCGCGACGGGGCGGGGGCGGGCGCTGTGGCGGCTGCGGGCCGGCGGTGGCCGCGAGGGCTCAGTCCGGCCGCGGCCGCCTCCGCAACATGGTGGTTCCTGACGCGCTCCCGGTCGCCGGCTTCCTCTACTGGGTGGGCGTACTGAGCGCCCTCTACGCGGCGGCGCTGACCTCGTACCGCCTGGTGGCCGGGTTGCGCGCCTGGGTGCTGCGCAGCGGCGCCCGCGCCGTGGGGCCCGCACTGGGCGCCTGGGCAGGTGAGTGCGCGCTCCGGCTATCGGGCGCGGAGCAGTGACCCGCGAGGCAGCGCCGCGGCAGCCTCGGCCCGGCGGGGCCCGCGGGGGAATGGGGCTGAGAGCAGCGGCAGCCGGGACGCGGGCGGGCAGGCGTGGGGAAGTGTCTGTGGGGCCAGTGGGCTCCGTCGGGCGCGCCCCCGTGGTGCCGGGCTTGGACTTCCCGCGAAAGCTGCAGGGCCGCGGGACGCCGGTCGGACTGGGACTCGGGTGAAAAGCTGCTAGCCGGGACTTTGTGCGGACCGTGCGCGGCCGGTTTGAGCTTTGGCTCGGGGCACGCGGGCTGAGAGCCTGCGCTTGGCAAGGGGAAGGGCGGGGAGAGCCGTCTGCGGCGATGCTGGCACCGGTGCCGGCAGCGGCTTCGCAGCGCTGCATCTCGGTGCGCGCCCGCCCCCTCTCTCCGCGCGCGCTGGCCTCGCCGCTGACGTCACGGCGGCCCCGGCCCCGCCGCCCCCGGAGCAGCGGGACGCGCGCCCGGCCGCCCGCGCGGGGAGGAGCCACTCGGCATCGCGCGGTGCCGTCCCGGTGTCCGCCGGGACCTCAGCGCGACTGATCCGGGCGATGAGAACGGCTCACAGATAGAGCCGCTGTGCGAAACGTGTAGAATCCACAGAATCGACTGGTTGGAAAAGACGTTTGCGATTATCCAGTCCAACTGTACCTGTCCACTACGGAACCAGATCTCTGAACACCTGATCTACCCGTGTTTTAAATACCTCCAGGGATGGTGACTCCACCAGCTCCCTGGGCAGCTGTGCTTGTGCCTGACAGCCCTTTTGGTGAAGAAATATTTTCCTAATGTCTTGTCTGAATCTCTCCTGGCACAACTTGAGGCTGTTTTCTCTTGTCCTATCACCTGTCACTTGGGAGAAGAGACCAACTCCCACCTTGCTACAACTTCCTTTCAGGTAGGCTTCTGCCAGCCCTACCTGTCTCCTGCAGTCCAGCCCCTCAGGGGGGAGGGGACGACACACCTGCAGAAAGGGGCTGCAGCGTGTATGGCTGTCCCTGGACGAAGGGGTGGCAGTAACAGTAGCCTGGGGAATGGCCACAGCATTCAACTGATGTCCCAGCAGCACAGAAGCAGCTGTGGAAGTGCAGCAGAGGATATTGCCAAGGGACTGTCAGAGCTACGTTGTGCTCTCAGTTCTCCCATTCCTTGTCACAGGAATCATGCTGGGTAAAGACCGTGTCTTCCATCTTAGTCTGACACTGCTGCAGTGGCTTCGAAGTGATGAGGTGGAATTAGAAAGGGCTTTTCTGCTGGTGTAACAGCTGAGGCCAAGGCAGTTTTCAAATCCATTCCTGCCAAAGGCAGTGGGAAGGGAAAGTCCCGTGTCTGGCTGGCAACTGATATGGTGAGCTGTAAGAAATAATTGCAAACTGTCAGAGCTATGCATTTGAGCTGAGATGTGCTATGAAAGGTACTTCCTTCCCTCAAGGGGAGTAGGAGGGCATTGAGTGCTTAGACTCGACAGCTGCTTCTGTATGGCAGGCCTGTAGGTACAGCAGCCCTGCAAGAAGCTGTGAGATCATAGCATTGCCCAGAACCTCTGTAAAAGCCAATGCAGAACTGGTGTGTGAAGACATGATCGGATAATTGAACGTTTGTTTGTGTGAGACACCAGTAAACCAGCAATGTATATAACCCCAGAACACATCGTGGGAGCTGCATGCAGAGACTTGAAAGACTGCAGCAGTGGTTTGGACAAGTTGTGGCAATACATACGAATGAGTAAGGCCTTCCAGCTAGCGGAATGGTACACCTGTTAAAGATATGGTCGGCACAAGAAACTTAAAGCCTCTTTGAGTTTCTGATGTTGGTTTTGAATATATTACTGCATTATCAGTTGCCTGCTGACCTGTGGTGCATAACAGAAGTCTTTGTGTCCACTTAGACTTATGTGCTTTTTTTCAAACATGGAAATTGCAGTGCTTGAGCCAAACACCAGTTTATTACCTGAAACCACAAACTGTAGACAACAGATTTTCCCTCAGTCACGTGCTCAAATGTCCTGTGAACAGGAAACTGCGATGTGAAGGTCATCTGTCACTGTTTCATATAAGTGCAGGCCATTGTATCTGGCACATGGCTGCTCACAAGAATTACTTTCTCTTTCTCATGGTCAAGATCTTCAAGGCATGGAGGAAGAGGAGCGTTGACAGCAGGTTAAATTACCTGTGTTTTTACTCCTGCTGTGAAGTGGGAGCACTGCTGCAATGTCAAGGAGGGTGGAGAAATAGGATGGTTGTGCCTGCTGGCTTGGACCTGAGCTGCCACTGTAGAAACACATATGGCCATCATCAGCTAGCTGTTTTATGTCCTCTGTGTGCTACAGATGAAGAGACAGTGCTTTACTGGGGCAGCTGCTGTAGTCTCCGACTGAAACAGGAAGAGGTTTTCTCAGTCTGAATAAGCACTTGTGTGGTTTGCCCTGTAGTGCATTGTAGCACCCGCAATAGACAGGGGAGGCTCTCTGTTTTCTCTCATCCTGGGAAAGGAGGATGAAGACACAGCTGCAGATATATTGGGTCACCTTGAGAATTAGTCAATTACTAAGTCATACTGCGGGAAGAAATCCATTTTCTCCCCTCCGGGTCTTTTAAAAAACAGTGGATTTGGTGCTGATTAACTGCTGTCATTACTATGACAATGCATTCTTTGAACTGCACAAGTAGAAGGCCCTTACAAGGCCTTGTACAAGGGCTTCGTATTGCACTTTAACTCATCTGCACGACTGAAATTGAGTTGCAGATTCTTCCCCTGTTTTCTTAGTGGGTTTTTGGTTGCACATGCACAATTTCTTCTATCTTTGCTCTGTCTAATTTGCTGGTATTTAGAAGAAGCAGATGTGAGGAGGAACAACTATGCAAATCAATAATGTCGCCTGAGAAAATTAGGTTTGTACTACTTTAAATATCAGCTATTTTGACAAAGGTAATTTTTATACAGTTACACTTACATGTGAAGGTCTGTATGCAGCTTTTCTGGTTTTCTCTACCAATAACTTGCATCTGGCTTGGTTTTGGCTACTGTGCAATGATGGAGGTAGAGTGGAAGTTGTCTCAATGTGGGTTTTCTGTGTGCATCTTGAGAGAGAATACAGTGAAAATTCCTTGTACCTTTAGTGAGCCTCAGCAATGTGTAACAGAAGATAAGAATAACAGCCCCCTTGCTTGGAAAACAGTTTGGCTAACTAAACCCCAGACTCGACAGGAACGGAGTGCCAAGGAATCATTCTGACATCACCAAGTATACAGTGAAAATTTGGCTATTCCCCTGCCTTCCTCTAGACAGGCAAATCTGTTGGCAGTGCTGGTAGTTGTCATCCCTAATGGTGTTTCCTTAATTTGGATGAGAGTGTCCTGTTGCTGGTGGTGGCAGGCAGCCACTTTGCTTTGCTACCATTGACAGTTGGGTGTATTCTGGAGTGCAGAGTGTCTGGAGCAGGAAACTGTCTGCTACAGTCATAACTCCCACTTGGTGAGTTGCCATATCTCCTATTTTAGGAAGCCATCTCTTTTTCCGGAAAAGATCATAGAATCATAGAATCATGAAATATTTTTTTTTTCCCTTCAGTAACTTGGTGAAATGAAGTAAAAATTCTATGGTGATTCAGACTGGGAAGAATCTCAGGAGGCCTCTAGTCCAGCCTCCTGCTCGGAGCAGGGTCAGTTGTAAGATCAGACCAGTTCGGTATATGAGAATAATCTACTTTTTTTATTCAAAATCACCAGCACTACAAGTTGGCGTGATCTGATGCTCTTAAACTTCTAAGATTTTTTTCTTTTTTTCTGGGCTTAAAATTACAAATATTTTAACAAGAAATATGTTTTCATACTGAGGTGATGTATTAACTGGAAACAAAGTTTTTTTGGCTGTGTAATTGGCCATATGACACTCAAAGAAAAGTCCTGTTTTCTTTCAAGCCTCATACTGACTTAGAAAAGGGTCCATTTGTTCCCTTAGTGCCTTTGATATTTGGTGAATAATCACACATTTAGTGATTACAACATGTCTGGTAGTGATGATGCTTTCTCATGTGGTGAATACAGCTGTACAGTTGTATTTGGGCCAACAAATGTTTGTGAAGATGAGCTTGCCTTAATTAAGCTTCTTGGGAATTTATTCATTAACAAGCAAAAATAAATAAATGTGGACAATTTGCTCTAGATTTCTTAAAAAAGAAACTATAAGAGGTCATTAATCAGGATGGTGCTCTCAACTGCCTCTAACTTTCCGTAATTTGGTTTTAGACAAAAGCCCTTTATTCAGTCTTAAGCTGTTCTTTTCCTGTGTTTTTTCTGTTCCTGTTTAACAATAAGTTCTTTCATCAGCAGCAAAGCTGGGTGAATGCTTTCTGCCTGTTCTTGTTGCCGCCTTTCACTTAAGATGGGCTACATTTGACTACCCATAGTCCAGCATCTATTTGCATAGTCCAGCATCTAAAAATAGGAATTCGTATCCCAGAGCCATTAGGGGAGGCATGACAAATGTGTGTAACTGGGTATCCTAGCAGTGGAGTGGTTATGTATTTGTGTCTTTGCAGTCAGGTCTTTTAAAAACAAATGAACTGCAGGGTGATTCCCAAATTTTTATTGGCTAGGAAGGTTGAAGTAATAACAAAATCTAAGTCAGACTTTAATGATAATCTTATTCAATTAATAAGACATGATGCTTAAATGAAGATGAAGAAGAGGCAAGTTGGATTTTGTGCTCGTAATTGAGTTGAGTTAGATTCCATCTGTAAGATCTTGCTTCCTAGAAACATCTTTAAAATACTCTCATCCTTTTGAAGTTCTCGGGGCAGCCTTAACGAAATAAGATGGATGATAAATTATTTTAATGACAATAACTCCATACAAAGCACACTGAGTTTAGTGCTGAGCAAGTGGTAACTTGTTGATAATTTTGAGCGGCTTTCACATGCAACGTCAATTTTCAAGCTATTTAGCATCAAGTGAAATAGTTGTTGCCTGAAGGCTTTTTTCTTCTCTGAAAAAGTTTCAATCCATGTTGCACAAATGAGTGCTATCTTGCTTTGCAAGTGTTTGGCAATGTGTAGTGGTAGTTGACCGCATCAATAATCACTGTTGCCAACGTAGTGCAATCATAGAATCATTTGGTTGGAAAAGACATTTGAAATCGAGTCCAACCATACCTGCCCATTACTAAACCAAATTCCTGAGTACCTCATCTACCCACCTTTTAAATACCTCTAGTGATAGTGACTCAGTCACTTCTCTGGGCAGCTGTGCCAGTGCCTGAAAACCCCTTCAGTGAAAAAATTTTTCTTGATATTTACCCTGAACCTTCCCTGGTGCAACTTAGAGCCATTTCCTCACTTGGGAGAAGAGACCAACACCCACCTCACTACAGCCTCCTTTCAGGTAGTTGTAGACGATAATAAGGTCTTACCTCAGCCTCCTTTTTTTCCAAGTTGAACAACACCAGTTCCCTCAGGCGCCTCTCATAAGACTTTTGCTCCAGCCCCTTCACAACCTTCGTTGCCCTTCTCTGGACCTGCTCCAACATCTCAATGCCTTTCTGTAGTGAGGGGCCCACATCTGAATACAGTACTTGAGGTGCGGCCTCACCAATGCAGAGTACAATTTGTGGTGAGGGTATAGTAAGTGGGAAACTAAGGGAGTTTCAACCTTTCTTCGTGTTGCTCTCTCTGCAGAATGTGAGAGAGGCTCTGCACAACTCCATGTTTTCCATGCACCTGCATGCTTGGCTGGTGTGTGCAGAGCTTTGGGGACAGTTTTTGGTTATCTCTTGCTCTTTATCAGAATCACTTACTCATATATTTATCATCTTCAGCACTTTGGATCCATAGTGAGAGTCTTCTGGTTTTGTTCTCAGTTTTGGGTGCTGCACACACTTCTACCTTTCTATGAAATAAAGCACGATACTCGTCAAACCAAAAGTAGTGTTAAGAGCACATGAACACTCTTGATCATGATAGCTTAAGTCAAACTTGCAGCCTGAACTTGAAAGCTGTACACGTTTTCTTCTACAGTTATTTGCAAAGTGCTTTTGAAGAGTTCCTGTCTGAAATTACCAGAAGTGCTGTTCTCTGGTGTGTATGGCTTTTTCTTTTCCCATATACCATGTAATATTTTCCAGTATTCATCTTAAATTTTCTCTGGTTAAAAAAAATGTCTTCCTTTAGTCATCAATCCTATTCATAGCTTGTCATTTAGATGACTTTTGTCAGTATCTCCCTCTAGCCTGCTCTTTGTTGGGTTAAGCAAGCGCTGCTCTTCCAGTGCAACCTAAGAGAGCTGGGATCTCTGACCCCGTTTGTTCTAGGCTTTGCAGCTCGCACTGTGTTGTACTATGGGCTGCAACTCTTTTTGAGACATTGCAACTCTTGAGAACCTCTCTGACTCACTATTTTTTTTACATAGGCTACTGCTACTAACATATCCTTAAATTAGTTTTGCTTCCTGGACAATATAAAAGAGTGAACCGTACTCTACTGTTTTCCACAGTTTTGCTGTCTTTCTAGTTCTTGATGGCTTCTTTTAGGTGTTTTCTTTTGCGATATTACTGGCTGTTTAAAATACCTGCTTAGTAGGATTGCACAACACTTGTTGCTTTAAGTTTTCCTTGTGCTCTCTGTGGTCAGAAGAGGTAAGGGAGAGCAAATACTTAGAACCTAGAAGTCCCATCTCTGATTCTGCTGTGTCCCTTCTGATGGGCTTCAGCATTTCACTTCTGGCTTATGTCAGCACCTTTTGAGACTAAATGTGTACATGCGGGCATCAACAACCTCAGCATCAGCCAGGCTCATAGCCTAGCTCTAGAGTTTGATTTGGTGGGAACGCTTCCATTCTCCTGTTTCTGAGAGATGCTTTTCACTTCTCAAGTGAAATTTCTCTGGGTGAAAGTGTTTAGTAATGCAGAGCTAATGTTACTGGCCAACATGAAGCAGAATATGAAGAGGCTTTGCCATGTTTAACTCCTGGATGCTGCGAAGGAGGGTTAAATGCTGTAATATGGTCTCTCCACCTCCAAAACAAAAGCTAATTGTAAGTGGAGGACAGATGCTATTTGCATTAGGGTGAAAGAAATACCCATCTTTGATAACCTGAGAGGGAAATGCTTGAAAATTTATTAGCGCAGGAGATGAATAGCTGTGTTATTTTAAGCTAGCCTGTTCTCTCAGCCTTCTGTGTATTTCAAAGTAGGAATACTTGTAATGGAAACCAGTTACTTAAAACTAGGGAATTTATGCAAAAATGTAATCTAGAGTAGTATCTTGCTCTAGTTTTTCTGTTGCTTTTTTTGGCCAATGTATTTACCTCCCCTTTGGGAAGGTTCCTTGTGAAGTGCCCTGGTGAGAGCAAGGGAGGGTCTTGTGTAGGAGTGAGGAGAACAGAAGTGTCTCCAGCAAAGAAGTTCAGCTGGAACTGTGCTGGGTCTTAGAGCCAGCTGGGTAAATACACTCCTGTGTAAGGCACAAGTTGAGGTAGCAGGAGGTCCTGCTGGTGTGATGCCAGAGCTGAGAGTGGGGCTTTAGGAAAACTGCAGTAGTTTACTATCTGGGAGTTACCTGTTGGTAGGTCGCAAAAGCATGTTTTTGGTCTTATGAATATATTTTCATTCCTGATCCATACAGTTGGGAAGAGCATCTCTGCTAACAGAAGGGATGATAGTAAGAAAATATCTTTCCTAGTTACTTCAACAGAAATGCCAAATGTGATTCCTTAGGCTTGTATATGAACACAAACGTGGGATAAACAGCGTAGCTAGTGGGTAAAGCATCTCATGTTCTCTTTGGCTTGCGTGGTTTAATCACTTGCCTGGCTAGACTAAGGGCTGCTGCTTGTAACTTCAGATGACTTCTATTGCTCATCTGTTCATGGGCTTCAGGAAACTGTTCCTAGAGTAAAGCAAAATAATTTTAGATTGAGTACATTAATATCTGAAAATGCTAGAATTACAGCTACTTGACTTTCTTCCCGTGTAGTACCATTAATTGCACAAAAGTGTTCTTCCTTAAGTCTCCTATTTTTTGACTCCTGATTGTTTAACCTTAATGTAATATTTTTTTCCAAAATTTGTGGAACTCCCCAGATTCCTGCAGTTAAAGTCTAGAGCAGTATACCATCACCCACCAAGTGAGTCATTAGCAGAGCTGAAATTTCGTTCCACAATATAAGCCTGGAATATATATAGTGTGTGTGTGTATATATATATATACTGGAAAAGTTATGCAACATTTTCTACTGAGCTTCTAATTTACTCCCCTGCCCTCAGCAACAGATGGTGACACCTAAAATCTTGAGGTTTTGAAGGAAAGCAGATCATATCTCGATTGTATAGCAGTTCCTGAAACTGGAGATAAAATGTCTAGAAGCAGAGTCTTGGGGAAAACAGTCCATGTCCCTTTGTTTCTTGTACTACTCTTCTTGGTTTTGTGTCACCCTCTCTGCTTCTTTCTCTCCTGAAGGTTCTCTCCCATACTTTGTTGACTCAGTTGCTTGTCCCAAAGAGGGTAGGGGAAAGCTCTGTGGCTGAGGTTGAGGCATGGTCTGCAGTACTTGCTAGTTAGCTATGCAGGATTTGGTTTTGATTGATTGGGCTCTTAATAATTCTGTTTTTTTCTGCCTCCTTCCTAATTTCTCCTAAGTAATTATAAGCCAGGATGTCCTAAGAGGTTGTATTACATCAGTCCTGCCAGTATCCCAGGTACAGCTGCATTTCTGCTTCTTGAGGAGCTCTATGCTTACGGAACAAGGGAGAGCAGAGGTGAAGAATTTAGCTCTAGGGATGTTAATAACAAAGATTTTGTAGACGATTTTCCAGTACATTAGAAAACTATCACTGAAGCAGAAAGGGGAAAAGCTGTAATGAGAGAAGGGGAATGGGATAGAAGCTCAATGGGGCAAAGATATTTGTTATTGAGGGGAAGATACTGTTGTGCAGACTAAAGAGTTTGGTCTCCTTTCAAAGTGTCTAATCCCTTCTTTTAGATGCAGAGAATTGTGGATGTGTGCAAAGGTGTTTGTAGTTATGGAAGGCAGAAGGCAGAGGACTGCTGCTACTCAACCAACACTTGCTTATGGTTGCACACTGCTCTTCTCCATACTCTGCTTCACCACTGGATCCTTGTTCCAACAAGTCCCAGTTTTACATTCCTTGTCTGTGTTCAGCCAGTCTGTTCCTCTAAAACTCTTCTGTCTCTTCTGAAGCTTTGGTTGACCAGTTTCACGTGGGCTTCTGCCTCTCTGCTTCCTTCCTCAGCCTTCTAATCCTGCCTGTAAAAAGCATTTGATCTATAAACTCATTATTGACTGACAGTTTTCACCTTTTTTCTTCTTGAAAATGTATGACCAGTATTCCTGGTGTCTGAGTCCTATCTGCCACAGGAACTATCCATCTCTAGAGTGCAACTGAGTAGAGGTAATTCAGCACAGCTGACGAGTCAGATCTCTAACAGGAAGGAAAAGCAACAACTAGGAGAAGGGTAGGACAATAAAGGATCCTTGTGCTGTTGGAAGAACGTGCTAGCCTGTTAGATGTTGAATAAGGTGAGAATTAGGGTATTTTGGCTCTTGTTCCTGCTCTCAGGTGCTCTGTATGTCCAAGCTAGTGTTTGTCTGGTGTGGCAGAAAGGGATGTGTGTTCTGATCAACTTGCAGTTGTGCTTGGAGGCAAGTTGCCTGTCTTAATATAAACTCATCAGCTCAGTCTCTTTGTCCCAATAGCCCAATTCTGTTTTCAGATCTATGTCAAAACTTTTGGAGCTCCACAGCTTTGTGTTGGCTCCTAGATTCTGATTTAAGATTATCTATTTGCTTTACTGGTTCTTCACTTTTGCTATTTTTTTGCCAATTCTAGATGTGGTTTGAGTGCTCCCTCTTAACCTGCAGGGCCTCGTTTGTGTTCCTTTGGACTGGAATCAGTTTACTGCCTCTCTCGTGTGATAGTTAAGTCGCCATCCCTGGAGGTATTTAAAAAAAGGATAGATGAGTTTTTAAGGGACGTGGTTTAGTGGATGATGGGTGTGGTTGGATTCGATGATCTCAGAGGTCTTTTCCAACCAGAAGATTGTATGATTCTATGATTCTATATCAGCTTATAAATGAAATGCCATCAGACAAAACAAGAAGACTGTGTGCAGTTTTACATCATGGCTTTCTGATCTCATTGCTTGTTGTGGGGACAGAATAAGGGAGATGAAGAGCTCTTTTGATTTTTTTCCTCCTTATGCTGGCACTGGTGTTTGTCTTGTTCTGCAGTGATCTGGTTAAGGAGTCTGCCCTGCAGAAAACTTGGCTCTTTACTCTCCTTAGACTGCTTTGCTGTGGGTCAAATGAGTGCTGGTGCAGCAGGAGGGAAACTCAGCAGTATCACAGACTTGTTTTCATTGGAAAAGACCTGTAAGATCATAAAGTCCAGCCTTCAATCTAGCACTGCCAAGCATGAAACTGTATGTTGAGGATATGTTTAAGCCCAGTGGTCAACCTGAGTTGCTCCAAGACAAGGCTGCTGCCAAAAGAATTTCCTTTGCTCTAGTCGCTGTTTGTGTGTTCTCAATGCTTCCCATGTGTTGCTTCTAGACAATGGGTGTGGTGCCGCTCGCTAGCTTGGCTGACAAGTGACTTTGCAAGAAAGACCAGCTGCAGGTTTAGTTGGGTCAGCTTACTGATAACCCTGAAAAGGAATTGGTGAACAGATGCTAGGGACGCAGGTAGGAATGGGTGTCTGGGTGACATTCTGCAGCTATGCTGGCTTAAACTGAGCCTGAAACTGCAGCCTGTTTTCAGTTCTGTTGCTTAGCCCCATCTTGATGGGCTGTTCCAAAGCCTTGTTTTGCTTTGTTCTGTGGCAAGTATGCAGTCCTCTTGTGATGCGTTGAGAAGCTTGCTTGTGAGTTGCAGAGTAGAGTTTTGAAAGTCCTTGCTAACAAGTTTTAACATTTGCCTTTCCTTTTCAAAGTCAAGGATAACGGTCCTGTGTTGATTTGCTAGTTATGGAATTAATTTTAAGAAATAAAACTTTTTCTCTCTTACTCAGTATTTTTAATACTCTGATCTTTCTGTGTACTTATCCTTGGGGACAGACCAGTTGTATTTGGCTATATTTGAAACTTTAATTTTGGTAACTGAAATCTTTATGTGTTATAGTGTTTGAAAATGGGGAGTGGTAGCGTAGGTGTAGAAATTTGTTAATGCAGAAGTAATTTTGACTAACATTTCCTGGCTTACGAAGAGGTGGGTTTTCAAGCTGCCAGCTATGCAGAATTGTGGTAGGATCTCATCCCAGCTGTTTTCATCACTTCTATACTCTCTATGGTTGTGGTTATAATCAAAGCATAGAAGTTGTGATATGAAACATTGACTTGCCAACATATGAAAATAATGCATTTATTCAGAGAAATGTTTGTGTGACATACCAGTATAGACTAGCTTGTGTTGGTCACTGTTAGTAAGTGTCTCCTTGTAGCTTTGCCTTTTTTTTCCTCAAACTTTCTTTCAGCACAAATTCTGTACAAATGGAGGAAGTAGATCTGAGTAAGAATACATCTTTTTTTATAAATGCATATTGTTTTAAAATAGCCTTTACTGTAGAAGTTGCTTTAAAAACTGAAAATATAAACCCGTATGTTTGGGATGATTAGTAGTACGACATGCATCTAAGCAAGGGATGCTGATCATAACTTTTAATGCTCAGTCCTGTCCTGCATCTAGTCTCACTAGCTGTGGATTTTCTGCAGTCTGAAGTCTTGCCATTATTCCTAAATCTTGGAGCAGTGATCATGTTCTTAAGACAAGTTGATTTTTTTTTTCTCCTTAAGGTGTCTTAGTACCTTTGCAGGCTACTTCCTCTGGCCACAACGACCATTTTAATGTGAATGATGTTCCTAAATTCAGTAATGTATTAATTTGCTCTGCCTCCAACAGTGACCAGCTGGCCTGTATTCAGAGTGCATCAGCCAGTGTATGTGTCCTGTTGTTTGTAGGACAGCAGTATTTTGGTAAGGTGGCACTGGCTTTCTAACCATATTGTAAGAAAGGTTTATAGGACCTGAAGGACAGCAGGAGAATTGTTTGAACAGTTCCTGTTGCCAGGGGGAACTTTGTGCTGTTTTGAGGGGTCTCTTGAGAGAGAGGCTAGAAGGACCCTTGGGATAATAAAGCTGTTTTGGCAGGCTGTTTTTGGTCTACAGCTACCAAGATCATTCTACACAGATGTGGTAAGAGCAGTCTCCTTTGCTTTTCCTATGTCTGACTTCTAAAGGAAGGGTTTTTTTCTTGGACCAGAGTGAGAAGTCAAATAAGATGTCCCCGGTCCCATTTGGTGAGGAGGTGGGGGAGGACTGCAGGAAATATTTTCTGTTGTTTTGTTCCTCTTATGGATCCTGTAAACCTTTCTAAATCAAAAGGTCCTTGAAGTTGGTATAGGAGAGGTGCCAGGATGGGATGTCAGAAAGGGAGGAAAGTAGCAAATAGAAAAGGAAGGATGGGGTGGAAGGTTCATAAAGTCAAACAGGAAGCCAGAGGAGTGTAACCTATTGTGGGTGCTGCTTTCCAGAGCATCCAGGCACTTGTTAGATGCTGTTCTCCCTTTATAGCATTACATCTCTGGACAAAGGATGTTGCTGGAAATTCCTGTGAGTTTCCCTTTTTTTGAGCTATGGCTGGTGAGATGAAGAATCCTGTCACAGCTTGCTTGAGTGAAGGGCTCATTAAATGAAAAGGTGTATGGGAGGTGGTGGTGGATCTTGATAGGGGGTTGCTGTGTTCTTGGAGTAAGTACCCATAGAAGTCTCCACCTTGCCAGGAACAGGGTATGTGTTACGGACATGGTGAATAGTGCTCTGTCTGCGCCAGTGCTCCCTGAGCTCGGCCAGGACCTGAAATTCACGTGGAGTGAGGGCTAGCGTGGGCTTCCTCCCCTTTGCCAGGCTCTGCTACCTTGGGACAGGCAGCTGATGGCCTTGAGTTAAGGGTGAGCGCTGAAAGCCGGCTGGGGCCTCGTGGGGCAGGGCTGCAGGGAACGCCCTCGGCTGGGCCGCTTCCACCTCCCGTCGCGGCGGGCCGGGTGCCGGGGAGCGCTAGGAGACTCGAGCTGCCCGTGCTGAAAGCCAGGCTCTCTGAAGGCGCCAGCCGCGCTGTGTGACACGGACACACCGGGAGAACGGCCAGGAATGAAGTCGGCTCCTTGCACTTGGAGCACCCTGGGCTCCGAGACTCCCGTGCTGAGCTGCCGCTCCCCCGTGCTTGCCGCCGCGCCGTTCCCGGAGGAGCGGAGCGGCACAGCCGGGCGCCTCCGCTTCCCGGCGAAGGTGGTCGGGGCTGCCGGGGGCCCTTTCCTTTACGGCGCCGTAGCGCCCCCTGCCGGCCGCGCCAGTCAGCGCGGGCGCCGCGCAGCGGGGAGATCCCGCCTCGCGCCTGGGGGATGCGCGCCCCGCGGTGGGGGCCGCCCCCGCGGAGGGTTAGCGCCGGCTGGCCTCAGGCGCCCCGGCTGCGCCGGGAGGGGAGGGGTGGGAACGGCGGCACTGCGGTGGCTCCAGCGCCTGTTACCTAACTGTGACATAACTTGCTCCTGCCGCTCCGCTTACGAAATGCGCGGGGCGAGCGCCGAGCGGAGCTCGGACTCTGCAGTGAGATGGCGGGGCCCGGGCAGGGCGCGCCTGGCTCCGCGTTCACAGGTTCCCGTTATTCCCGGGTGCGGGCTGAGCTAGCGGCTGGCTTCGCCGAGTCCCACTGCAGGCGGGCGGCCGGCTGAGCCAGGCGGGGGGACCCGCAGCGCTGTCGCGTGACGGAGACGCTGGCGGAGCCACGTGCAGCCGAGGCTGCCGAGCGCTGCCCACACGGCGCCCACGGGCGGTTCCTCTGCCGGAGGAGAAAGTACATCGCATCGTTTGTGCCTGAAACATTTAGGGAGGCTCGTTTCCATAGGAATGCCTAGGGAGTTCTCTACCGGGGAAGTACTGCAAGTTTTCAAGGGCTCAGAGTGAAATGCAGAAGGCATCAGTGGCTGTTTCTTTATTTAGAACTGGGAAGGGAAAGGCAGTGTTGCCTGAGCTATTCCTTCAGTATTTAATGGAAATACCTACTGCAAAACAGTGCCGATGCGAATAAAATCATCAAGGACTTCTAAATTGCTTTAACGTAAGAGCCTTCGTAATCCTCGGTGCTAATTTATGGAGGGCGTTTCTCATGAGACAACTGCAACCTTCCAAATTGATTAACTTGGGTGTGTTAACATTCACACACACACAGAGTTCTCTCCCCTGCCCCGCCTTCCCCCCCCCCCCCCCCGGAAAGAATACTCAGTTAAAGCAAATGTAATTAAGAGCATGGGATGGAAGGGACCTCTGTGGAACAATAATTACCAAATATTCTCATTTCAGCTGAAACTATATATTTTTTTTTCGAGGCCAATGAATACAGGATAGTCTTCAGATTTGAACAGTTTCCAGCACTGCATCGCTGCCTTTCAGCTCTAAGCGACCCCCCTTTTATGAATGGTAGGTTTTGTTCAATTGAAGTCTAGTCTGTTCTCTGTTCCTTCTTAAAGTCTATGGGCTAGAGGGTGCTGGCGAGCACTTGAGTAATCGTCCTGACAATGCAGAGGAGAGACTTTTTGAAAGGTGTGGCTTGAGCTTGTTTAAGCTTCTATTTGAGGACTGCAGTGCACAGAAGCAAGCTAATCAGATGACTTCTAGTTTAAACAAAATTACACTTGTGTATGGGTTTCCAGTGCATAGGCTAGAATGTAAAATGCAGACTTTAAACAAAATATTGCAGAGGTATATTGCACACTTGTTGTCGACAGAGTATCTTTTGAAGATAAGTTTAATGCATTTTTGGTAGCCATATGCTTTCTCCCTTTTTTGGTATGAACCATCTATTTGAATGGGAACATCCCATTCAAATATATAACATCCAAAGAGTATAAAATTTTAAGTCTTCTTGTGTTATTTCTGTACATTTTTTAGAGTTGCCTTTATAACACCTTGGCAGCTGATTTAAGACTTCCCAGCTACATCAACTTTTATCTGTGCTTGTCTTTGCATCTTTTTAACAGCACATTATCTACTAAATATACTTCTAAAGCCATCTTGTATTTCACAATGCACAAGAAGCTATTTCTAGTTTGACTGAGAGGGCCCTGCTTTTAATAGAAATAATGGTCTTATTTAGAGTGAGAGGTTATAAAAAGTTTAGAACCATTCCTAACATGGCATGAATGTACTCACCGGCTTCTTGTGGATCTTGGAGTGCACACAATCATGCTTGAACCTGTGAGGGGGGCACCCCAAGGGGTGTTTTCTTCTGTCCTCAGAAGTGCTACTTTAACGGTTGGTTTGAGCAAGATTGCCCAGATTTCAAACTAGTGATAGGGAAGCAAGGAAGAGTCGTATTTGATGTTGTTTTGCATCTTGGGTAGCAGCAGACATCTTAACCGGTTTAGTCTACCTTTTTTTGTACTTGAGAACTGAAGATTTGGGTGACCTGAAGTTTTGGATCTTTCCATTTGGTGGGAATAGCAGCATAACTTCTTTATCATAACTGTAGAAGATACAGTAGTATCTCTAAACAAGAAGATATTGCTTCTCACTTAATGTTTACTACTTTAAGAAGCAGCCCAGGCTAATCAGTGCTGTGAACTCTTCAATTTTATTACCTAATTTAAGTACTGGAGACTTTCACCTGTAGTGGTCACGTTAGTTTCAGTTCATGTTTATCCTAGACAAGCTGCACACAGATGTAGTACGGATGAGATAGATTGGCTCATTCACATAAAATTGTGTATGTGCTGCAGTCCCATAGTTCTGCAGCCTCATGTGGGGAGTAGTGAGCTGGTGAATGGGAGCAGCTCTTTCAGAGACCTGTAACATCAGTTAATGTTTCTCATTTCTGTGTCTAGCACAACACATACTACATTGCTGCTGCGCTCTTCCTTCGTCTCAGTGAAACCACCAGGAACTGGTGCAGGAGTGAAGCAGTCTCTTACTTCCTGCTGTACATATGTTAAAGGGCCTGAGCTTGCTTTCCACAGTTGTCATCCTCCAGCCACCTTCACAGGGCCTTGTAAAATTCTCTGTGTGACACCCCCTAGACTGCTGTTTTGGGCTTCGGGTATAGAAGTCTCTGTGCTTCAACTTGCCTGCTTTTGAGATGGTTACAGGGTTTGGGCATGAGTCTTGTTGCTACTTCAGCTGTTCTGTAGTATCCTTACTTTCATACCTCTGTCCTTCTAGAGCAAATGCTAACTTCTCAGAATACAGCTTGTTTTAACATTGCTTCTAGCCAAAATGAATAAAATATCAGAATATGTTCCTGCCTCAACTTCCATTTTAATTCTGAGCAGTCAGAATCTTTGAGAGAGTTTATAATGGAATTATAGAATCACTTGGTTGGAAAAGACCTGTGGGATCATTGACTCTAACTGCACCTGTCCACTACTAAACCATACTATTGAGCGCTTAATCCAATTCTCATTTAAATACCTCAAAGGGATGGTGACTCAGTCACCTCCCTGGGCAGCCTCTGCCAGTGCCTTCACCGAAAGGGTTATCAGAAATTTTTCCTGATGTCTAGTCTGAACCTCCCCTAGCGCAACTGGTGGCCGTTTCCTCTCGTCCTATCACCTGTCACTTGCGAGACGAGACCAGCACCCACCTCGCCACAACCTCCTTTCAGGTGGTTGTAGACAGTGATATCTCCCCTCAGCCTCCTCTTCTCTAGGCTAAACAACCCCAGTTCCCTTACTAAGGGTACACTCAATCCCCTCATCCAGATCATCGATAAAGACATTGAATAGAACTGGAACAATCACTGAGCCCTGGGGATTACTGCTTGTGAACGGTCTACAACTGGATTTAACTCCATTTACCACCATTAATTTGCAGCCAGATACCTTTATCCCCAGATAACCTGCAGATGTTACAAAGGTTTCCCCATGCTTATGGGGGAGGGGGAGAAAGTAGAGTATGTTGTGTGGATGGTGCGGAGCTTTAGTAAAGGTTTTTGTCAAGTTTTACTATTTCTGTCTTTCTTGTCTGGTACATGACAAGATGAGAACTCATGAAGACGGAAAGGTCTTGGAAATATCCTATGTCAAAGCAAATGCTTTTGCTGTGCTCATATCCATCTTTACACCTGCTCTTTCCTGATCTGTTATGCACTGTAGGAACTGAGGTGTAAAACTTTGAACAAACGTTAATGCTTCTAATGCTAACTGGAGTCTGTAAGGTGTGAGTTGTCATGTGCTTAAGTTAGTTTTTGACTGATTAAAAAAAAATCTAAGCCTGGAACATAATCAGGATGTCGATGCAGAATTTAAATAGATCATGAGAGCAAAGAAATACAAGAACAGCAAAACCCAACCCAAACATGAGCTGTTGTATTACATTGTACGTGCAGGGGAATTCTTCCTGAGCCCTAAACGGCCGTGACTGATAAATGGATGATCTGAAATAGTAGGTAAGAGCTGCTATATATACTCTGCATGTGTTAAGCAAAGGAATCAAACTGCAGAGCAGCAGACTGGGCTCATGAATTTACCAATATGTTGTGTCCATGGCCACACATTCAAAACAGTAAGTGTATTTTTTTAATGGCTCTTGCACGTCACCTTCTCCCATAGGCCTCTGGAGATTGGAAGTCAAGGAAAATAGTTTCTTAGGTAGTTCTGATTTCAAGAATGCCCCTGTTATTTTAGGTAGAGGTTGAGTGGAATTTGAACTTATAGGGATCAGTGGAAGACTTAGCAGTAAGCGCGAATCTCTTATGTGGAGGTCCAAATGGCCATTGTAAATCTTAAAGGAATGAAAAATCCCTATTCTATTTTAAAAGTAATTTGAAATAGCCCTAGCATATCTGTAACTCTTAGTTTTTAGAATTTTTAGCTGTTGAAACAGTCACATAACAGAAATGTCTTAACAGTTGTGAGTTATACTCAAGAACTTTTAATAAGATCTCCAAGAATGGGAAGAACTTTGGGAAGGATTATATCTCATTTTAGCTTTGTGGGCTTTTCAATGTCTTCACAGAAATTCATCAAGGAAACTGAACTGCTTCATATTTCAATAGAAAATCAAGAGGTCGCATAATCCCTATACAGTGTTGTTTAACTTTCTCGTCATATACAGTGCAGGACAGATTTTTTTGCTGATGAGTGTATAAGTATATACACAATTTTTGTCTTCATGTGTGAAATTTGACTCTTTAAAGGTACAGCTTGAAAAAGGGTGACTTCTGTAGGTAATATGCAGGTGCAGAGAATGGGAAGGTGACAGTGCAGGGATATTAGGCATCTTGTAGCGAGTTTTAATATGACTTGAGCTCTGAAATGAAAGATTCTGGGAGAGCCCTTGCAGCTATTGCATCACTTGCCAAAAATAGCATCTTTACTGCATAAGGCAGCCTGTCTGCAGTGTGGATAGGCTTGAGAAATTAGTGCTTCTTGTGAATGATGTTAAGTCATTTTTGCTTCTCAGTTAAGCAGATTTTTTGTCTAAATTTTGAGGCAGAATGAAGAAAAGGGTTTTTTTCCTGTCTCTGAGGGTGGGGTGAGTTTGAAAATAGCAGTGTCCACAGTTCTGTCTATAGCATGACTCTAAAAATGCATTTTAAAGCTTACTGAAATTACAGTTTAAAGACACTGATAAGTCTGTTCTTATATTGTAATTGTCTGGGGAAGGGAAGAAGAAAAACTGCTTTGTGCAGCATGAGGTAGTCTGCTAGTCTCATCAATCATTTAAAATTTGGGAAGGTTTTTTGTTTTTAAATTGCAGTTATACAATGGAAGCACACCAATCTGAATTCTTATTAAAAAAACCCACAAAAACCTAAATCTCTTCCCCCCAAAATAGAAGATATGTTCTACAGTGGTTTTTGTTTTTCCTTTCTCTTATTCTGGAATCTTAGTCAAGATGTACCAGCAAGGGATTTTGTTTATATTCCAGTGGTGTTGCTGAACCAGACAGGTCTGCAGCGCAGCATTTTATTTTTAGACTCTAGGTTGCCATTTTTATCTTGTAAAAAAAAATATTCATCAGTGTCTGGGTGACAGGCCATCAGTTTTTATAAATGTGTCAGATCACGTTTCTTCCACCTCTCTCCCCCACCTTCTCCTTTTGTGTCCTGCAGTATACATTTCTTTTTTGGGGGAGAAAGGTAATGAGGGTGTGGATTTTAATGCATGCATTAGATTTTTTCAGTTCACAGATCTTAAGTGTCACACAGTTCATTCATCTTTTGTACTTGGCTGCTTACACAGTTTTACTTATTGTCTGCAGTGGGTGAACTGTTCTGGTGCATAGAGCTGAAGGCATGGGAAGGGGCCAAATGGGTTTGCTGCTGCACTGATTGCCTCAGCTGCCCTTGCTCTGCTTGCCCCCAAAATACCCTGATGTGGCAGTGCTATAGAGAAATAGTTTCATGTATGTTTTTGGGGTACATGTCAGGTTTATAATTATTTCCTTGAGAATCTATTAAAGGTATCTTTGCAATAAATTTATAAAAATAGAAGTGGGGACATCTCTTCTGGTCTGAGATAGTGAAAAGTGGCTTGTGCATGGTGACAGGGGCTCCAAGCCATGCAATGTTAGAACGGTGAGGCAGTAATTCTCATTAAATGAATCATTAAGCATGAATCAGTGGCTACTTGGTATGTGTGTGGAGAGCCTGAGGCTTTCATGAAGAGTTACTCCTTGAGCCCTTGGGAGAGCCATCTAGATTGGTAGGGAACTCGTCATGGACTACTGTCACCAGAGGAATTGGTACTGCCGCTTTTTAGCTTTTTACCCTGAACCCAGACATGTGGATCTTGCTGTAGCAGTGATAGGAGCTTGCTTTTGAGTGACTCTTACCTGCTTTTGCTGGTGTTGGGGAGGAGTTGTTGCTTGTGAGAGGTGGCAAGCAGGAGTAGCTTGCTGCTGGAGCAGAGTTCGCTCATGCCCAAGGGGGACCTGGCTAGGAGAACAATGGGTTGCATAATGGTCTAGCTGTGGTCTAGCTCTGTAGGGAAGTTTCACCTGTGTGAAGGGAGGCATAGCATCTCAAATGCTAAAAGAGGACTGAGAATATCATGTGCCACTTTTTTCCACAAGGTCACTTTCCTAGGCTTACACACCCTAATATGTAAAAAGGCAAAAGTTCCATTTTTAGGAAGGAATGTTATAAATCATCTGTGCCTTCAGTGGGAAGTTGCAATAGTGGCCAAGTTCATCCATGCAGACCTGTGTTAGCTAGTAAACCCTATTCTGTACAAAAAAAGGCCTGAGAGCGTGGTGCAGATGCATGGTTCCAACGCAACCAGCCTGTTCGTAGTTGGGGTATTTGTAGCAATTTGGCAGCATGTAGGGTGAACGCAACCTGAGTATGTTGGCTGTCAGCTTTCTTTCCTAGGGGCTGTGCTGCAAGTTCGTTTGTTGCTTGGATGCAGTGCTGGGTGAATGTGTGAGCCCAAGGCATTACTCAGTTCTCCAGGAGGCTGAAAGGCTCCTTATGGAGGCAGCCAGGGATTCTGTGGGAGATGACTTGGGTCTGGATGCTGCCAGGCTGTGTTACGTGAGAATATACCCATGAGAGTATCAATAGCTCAGTCTCTTCTCAGAGACTTATCTACCTGTCTTTCCCAGAGAATATTTTATCTTGTGCACAGTGATCTTTGTTGCAGACTTAGATGCTACAAATGTTTATTAACTTTGATGCAAGGCAGGGTGCTGATGAGGGTGGTGAAGAAATGTTTGTGCAGTTCTGTGGCTTGGGGTTCATCGGAGCTGGCAGTAAAGAAGAAAAATCAGTTTCCATAGTGTCAGTTTTCTTAGTCTTTCTGTGCTTCCCAGTTTGCTTATTTTTGGTGTATTGTTGATGCACTGCAATTCTACTCTGTAACTTGTATTCAAACTGAAGATTTTAATTCTGGATGTAGGGAAGGAGTATGATTTTTCTGATAGATGGAATATATTTAGATATTTTTAGTATTTAATATATACTTAATTTTCTAATACATTTGCTACCTGCAAACCTGTGCTCTAAAGAGATTGATAGAAACTCCCATCAAAGTGTTACCTGAATGTCAATTCTTATAAATTTTGTTATATGCATTAGACTTACCTGTGTAATAAATATATAAAATAACTTGAAAATCCACAACTTCAGTGTAAAGGACAGAGAGAAATTTAAGCAGCATGATCAGAGTCATTGCTTACCATGATCAGGAGATAGTGGAGGAAGCACAAATCCCAGACTAGAAGATCAGTTTCAAAAAGAACAGGAGGAGAGGATGCTGTCCCATGCAAGATGTAGTTCAGCTGTGTAGCTTTCTGTTACAGTCTGCATAAGATGCAAAAGCTTTATATGGATAAAAAAAATTACTGTAAAAGATCTTGGTAGCTTTTTCTCCAATGAGTTTGTTCAAAATTAGCAGCTGTAGTCCACCAAATTTCAGAGCTGCAAGCTAGAGACAGGATGAGTGTCCTGGAAAGGTATTACAATATACTTGGCTCCTTAAGCTCTTCCCCGAGTACCTGTTACTGATTGCTGTCATAGACCAAGTCTTGTGTTACCTGGATCTCTGTTCTTAGCTTAGTTTTTATCTTCTGATAAAACTTTTAAGACTATGAGAGAGCTTGCCTAGCTTCCAAAATAGATGGTTGGATACATGCAAATGAGGAAACAGGAGAATGGTAACAGGGTGTTTTTATTAAGTTATGTGGGTTTTTTCTAATGACCTGATGTGTTGGGATGTGCCGTGCCTGTTCCAAATGGTGCATTATGTTCGAAATGTACCCAAACCTTCATTTAAAGATTTTATGAAGACTTGTTTTGTGTAATTTTAAGTAGTTCATGTCCTAGTCATGAAGCTGTGAAAGGTCAACTAGTGTTTCAAAGGTGTAGAGAGAAGGTTGTAGTTAACACTGCATCCTGGGGCCTCTTGATATGTACAGCAACAAATTATGGAATTTCATGCCTGATCAGTCCGATCTGTTACTAGAAAGCTGTTACAAGGTGCTGTTGCTTCTTTTCATGCCCCACGTGTTTTTGGAGATTGATGTCCTCACTATAAATACGGAGTTACTTGAGTAAGATGATTTGAATTATTATCAGCACAATAGGGGATTCCAGAAGGAATGCTTTCCTGGTTCAGATCCTTTTCATGAAACCAGAGTCTCTGTTCTGTTAGAACAACCGTGCGTTTGTCTATCACATAATTTGTCTCCTCTCTAGCTGCAACTAGCCTCTGTCTTATGAAGAGATGAGCAGAGACACTCAGGAATTCAAATTGTGTTGAGATGAGGAGGAGGAAAAAGGAAAATTTTCTAAAGCCCGCTGACAACCTAAGGAAGCCTAAGAAGCATGTGATTAATAGAATGTATCAAAAACAATCAACAAATTACAGTCAGGCTTATTGTGTTTCTCATTTTCCTTCTGATCCATTAAATGCATAGTAATGAACAAATCTTGTCGCAAGTTTGTAATTCTGGTTCAAGAGTTCACTCTTATCTTGTTCTGCGCTACTGTCTTGCATCTCGGAGCTCCTCCAGCAGGTCAGGTTACTTACCCTTACTGTGCTCTTTAAAGTCAGAAACAAATGTTTTTCTCCTATGAAATATCCTAATTTCCAGTCATAATGGTGACCAATTTATATTTTCTTCCCAGTGTCAACTCAAGCTTTTCCTTTTCCAGTGTTTACACTACATGAGATTATGAAGAGCAAACAAAACCCTTTTAAACTCATGTTCCAAAACAGGTAACTGTTAATCATCTTCGCAGCCCTTTTGCAGCTGTTCCTATTTAAATTGCTTAATGTATTATTACTTCCTATTACTATGGGAAACACCTCAGTGGATGCAAACAGGTTACATAAGTTGTCTTTAGAGCTGCATCAGAATGGCAGTTTATAGTCCATTTTATGTTCAGCCCCAGCTACCTTTCTTCCCTTCCTTACAATTGTCACCTCAGCTTCAAGCAAAGTTGGTCTCAAGTGCATGTCTTGACATCTGGTACCACCATGTAATATCCAGCAATATTATGTTTTTATTACTCTGGTTTGTAAAACTGTCTAATTCTTTGTGGTGTGACACTGTGATCCTTTTCCATAGCTGGGTTGTTTGTGAAATTCATGAAACGTTCCGTCTCTGTGTAGTGGTCACCAGTAACAGTGCTCAAGAGGTTTTGTGCTGAGATCAGTCCCTGAGGACTGTAATTAGGAATTTGTTTTAACCTGATAAAGTTCCTTTTTATCAGTCTGAATGGTTGTAGATGCCTCCCCAGAGTCAGGTAGTTCCTGATGGTATGTTTGGCCCCAGTCACCTTCACAAGCATAGTTTCTTATGGTCATATAAAATGGTTTTCTTTTGCCTTGTAGGCCTGGAACGTTATTCTTGTCTAAACTGATCACACTTTTATAAAAATTGGCACAGTTTGTCTTTTGATTAAAAATGGATCTAGTGCTGCATCTTATTCCAATCGCCTTCCTTCTTTTCCTATGCTTGTGATTATCCTGACACCTTGCATAGCTTGGACTTGAAAGGAATACACCCATAGCTTGACAAGATCTTTTCTTACCCTCTTCTATTCACATGTGCTGGTTTTTTGTTGCCATGTCGCTGACTTGAGTTTATTTTTTTGCCTATTACCAATATATTATAAAAGAGGAAAAAAATCTGAAATTCTTTCTGGTGTCTTCTTGTCATGGAATCATCTGGTCCAACCGTACCTGTTCCCTTACTAAACCATGTCCCGAAGAAACTCACCTACCTCCAGGGATGGTGACTCAACCACCTCCCTGGGCAGCCGGTTCCAATGCCTGACCAAATGTAGAGCTGCCTTTCAACTTTGCAGCCTCAAAACCCAGAGGCCCTTCTACTGGCTGTGTAGTTCCTTCTCAGAAATGCACTTTGCCTATGTGTGTTTCCAGTGGCAAACGCACTAGAAGGTTTCAGATGGTGCCAGTGCCAAGCTATCTGATCTTCAAAATTATCCTGCTTGTATTCACCCTCTCCTAGAGGCAGGGATAATTTGAATGACCTCTGTGCTCTCTTGGCCCAATTGTGCTTGCAGTGACAGTAGCATGTGTCACATTTCACAAAGACTAACAAATGAACTTTATTTTGCTGAATACTTAATATTATGCAGTAAGTTTTATGGTAGTGTCTTGCTGACCACAAGGCAGCTGTAGCTTTTCTGTATGTTAACTCAACTTAAACAGATCTTTGAGCAGATGATCTGAACAACTTGCTGTTGTAGAAGTTAAGTTCAGGGCACTCTTGGGTTCACCTGATATTTTCTGGATCAAAAGCCTTGAAAGCAGTGAAGTTCTTAAATTTCTAACAGGATCGGGTGGGGGCTTCTGAATGCAGGAGACAGGATGACAGTGTTCACCCTCTCCTTCCAGATTTCCATATCATAACACAGCAGCCCTTGACTAATGGGAGAAAAAGACATTATGGCAAAGATTTGAGTGTGGATGGGTAAAAGAAGGCCACTTTGGAGTTGGGAGAGCTTACATACCAGGCAGTTGAGGCTGATACTGCATAAGTGTTGCCTGTGACTTTTGTGAAGTCTTCTGTGTGATTTTCTTGTTGGGCTTTCTAGACTGCCTCTAGCTCTCAAGTCTAAAGAAACCTTGAGTGCACTGCTGAAAACCCTTTCTTGCTGTCATTCTGGGTGAATTTGGAACTTGTCAGTGCTGTGATATTTATAGAATATTTTTCTACCCACAATCCTAGCTCCTATACACAAGCTGTTACGAAGTGTTTGGTTCTGGGAACTGAACCTTTTTCTGTAGGCTGTCTTTTCAAAGCCTGACCATTAGATGTTAGCTCCTTTGTGCAGAAAAAAACCCTGTATATGGGAAAAAATATGCACAATTTCTAGGATTTCAGCTCGCATACAGATCATCTTTCTGATGAGGCTTCATATGTCAGCACGTTAATTTGAGAATAGAAATGAAGTTTGTCTCATTTTTATGTTGAGTTTTCTGGGTTTATTTAATAAAAATGTAGGGAGTTACTGCTGTCTCATTAATTTGCAGCCGGCATGCTTATCTTCTTTGTTCTTTGTTAAATATGAGCTGGCATGTGTTAGACTGCGTTAGCATTCACTCTTTGGGACTTCAGTGGTTTCTAAATTTGGCATTGCTAAGCCGGTGCCCTATTTGCTTGAATCAATTTGAGCTGCTATTTTTAGCAACAAAAGGGAATTGAAATAGCGATTTTATTTCCATGTAATAGATCCCCAAGAGGAATACTGATGTAAGCTCTCTGTCATCCTATATTCTTCCCCTCCCCAAAAGCACTCAGACGAAAGGCAGCTGTCACGCTTTGCGGCTGTATTAATCTTTAATCAATCGAGTGTTTTCTGCATTCAGGTGTTCAGGGAAAAAAAGGGTCACGACGAGGATCTGCTTAGAATAACTAAGCACTCATGCATGGTCTCTGCAGTCAGAATTTGTGGGTAATGGCTGGGATAGACAGAGCAGCTAAAAATAGTGTTTGCTTCCAGTGATTCTCCAGTCTATTTTTGATGCTTGATTTTGATAAGGTTGATTGGGCTCCTACTAAAAATAGCCATTCCTAGCAAGCTGAGGACAAAAAGTAGAGTATTTTTAACTATCACAGACTAAAGTACTTTTGTTGGCTGGAGATAATCTAGAAGCCTGGTATTGGTCAAATGCCAGTGATTTATATAAATCTGTAATAAATGAAGCAGTGCTTGGTGCCATACAGGGATAGTCTTTTCTCCCCTTGCCAGCTTTTGTTTTCCTCAGGAGCTGTCATGTTCTTAATATAGCCTCTGTATTTCGTAGCAGAAGAATCTCAAGTCTTCAGTTATTTATGTGTTGTACTTTAAACCTATGCTAAGGTTAACTGTGCTGTGAAGTTTCTCTTAACTGTACTGCTGTAATGAAATGCACTAGGTTCCTAGTTTGTTTTTTATGTTGATGTCTGCTGCAGCTGAGTGCTGTGCTGTGACAGACCCTTACTCGTATGTGGATTCTGTCTTGTGGGATGGAGATGGCACTCTTGTGTGAATGGAGGATGTAGCTCAAAGGCTAGCCCTGCAGTGGCCATTTTGACAACAAATTTTAAAACCTCTCATGGGATCAGAAATGTAGTCAAGCTGCCCTCCTTGAGATCTGCTTGTTAGCTTAACTTTTTTGTCAGGAAGAGAGTAGATATTCCCAAATTGCTGGACCCACATCTGTCAAGAAGGAATAACATTGTTAGTGGCTTGAGTTCTCCTTTGTAGGAAATGATTTGCATGACTGCATCTGCAGTACTTTGAAAGATTGCCTAAAAACTCATGCTTTTCATAATGAAAACAGGAAAATGGCAGAACTTTTGTGGTTAGAAGAGGTTAGTAGAGAACATGCATAATAGTTGTTAGCTTCATTGTACTGGTATCAAAGCAATGCAAGGAGTATGCCTGGTGCTGTTTGCTAGCAGCAACTTGGATAAAAGTGTTCCATGTTTTATCTCCATTATGCATCTCAGAATCTTATTTTGCCATGGCAAATATGTTTGTATCTGAAGGCAGGCTTGATCTCTTTGAGCTTTATCTTCACTGTAGTCTAACCTTGAATTGAGGAGTCACAAATCTATAATCTTGTTTCAATGTGATTGCTCTGCAGGACTGCAGTAGAATTTTCTGTGCTTGCTGTTACTCCCTCTCCCTGTGTCAACACTGGTCCTTGCTCCTATCTTGAGAGGAGATGATATCTACATGTCTGCCTCATGCTTTACTTCACTAGTCTTTGCTTTTGTTTTAAGATGTCCTGGTTGCATAAGAAGCAGATAAAATGTTCTTTTTGGGCCTTGGCTATTCAGTTTATTCACAAAACAGACTGCCGTGATCTGCTGGGTGCTGCTTTTGCCTGGTTGCAGAATGGTAGCCCGCTTTTTAACTGCAGGTTGGTGTTTTAGTGGCTGTTACTTCTTAAAAGTAGGAAGAACATGTGAGCTCCCTGCACTGTTGATGGTACCTTATCCCATAGTCTGTGGAATTTCTGAAGGATGCAGGTACTATCAGAAACATTTGCATATTCACCCCTCTGTAAAGCTTCTGGAGAAGTACCTACATTTTTAGCCCCTAAAGTCGTGTACCACTGGATGTATTAATCTTCTAGACTAAAGTCTCTGGCTGGTTACACAATGTGGTTCATAGACTTTGTCTATGGCTTTTGTAATAGCAGGAAAACTGTTCCCTCTTAGTGAAAGACCACTCACTGGCCGCTGAGTTCATTTGACTTGGCCCTGTGTTGGTCAAGAGTTGCCTTAAGTTTGGTACTAGACAGGGAGTGATACCAGTCCCTGTGAACTGCATCGTATATGAGATGTGTGACGAAAGCTGTGAAGCACACCATATGAAACATTAGGAGACAAAGTGGCTAGGTGATATTAACGCTTAGAGAGTTAGTGAGTTGCATCTTTGAGTAATTAGTCCAGTAGTGGACTTGTATCTTAAACTGAAGAGATCATTGTATGAGGTCAAAGATGTATAAATGAACTTAAAGCAGGAGTTGAAAAGGTGGTTGTTTTTCTCTTTTATTTTTCTTTCCTCCCCACACCATATAGGAAGCAAAATGCTGGCACAGTCTTTAGGACAAAGATACTATTCTGTCCTAAGATGGAGATTATGGAAATGATTGCATGATGCGTTAAGGATAATAGTGCAATTAAATATTTAACTGCTGATATGAGTTCTTGTGCAGATGACTTGTACATATGCAATTGAAAGATCTATAGCCTACATACGGCATAACCTCCTCCAGTGATGTGAGCAGATGATGCCCCATACTGCTTTCTTTGTTTGAAGCCCTTAATTTTGCATTGGAAGTTTCTCTTTGCACACTTACACTTTATTAAGACTGTATCCAAAGCACTGATGGCTTCAAAGTCACTTACACCTATCAGGTGTACTCTAAAGTCTACTATGAATGGTGATTTTAAGTGTTTTATCAGCTTTCTTTCCCACTTGTAGTCTTAACATTTTGAACAGTATAGGGTCAATTGGAATAGGACTGTTCGTGCACAACTGAAATGAAAGCTGAGACTAGAGGATAAAATGCATGTATACAACCCATTATATTAATAATTATGCCCTTCTTACCTTGTCAAGAAAGTGTTGTTACATAGAAGAGCGAGAGATTCTCCTTTTAGTGTGCTGGACTTACTAGGGCCAGGCTATGTGGACTCTGACTTATACATTTGCTAGTTTCAAAAAAAGCTTGTCTTGAGATGGGAATTTGTTCTGGATGCAGTCTAATTATTTTGTGAAATACTCTGTGTCCAGAGCTGCTGAACTCCAGCTGGTGGTATCTTCCTGGGTTAGAACATATGCAGCCCAATGTGAATGCATATATTTATTTATTGAGTGACCTGTTTTCAGAGTATGTCATGTTACTGGATACCTTTCTGTGTTCTTCTTCTTTTCCTCTACAGCTCCAAAAATCAGGGGAAGATGGATGTTGACTTCTTTGCCTAAAATCAGTCAGTGCTTCAATACAATCTTCAGACAAAGTTTTATTTGGTGGGCTCACATATGAGCTGCCTGGGAATTCCTCTCTGTTCTGTTCTGGAGACAGCAGATGGCTGAAGTGGGAAGCTACTACAGTTAGTCTGACTACTGAGTAAATGTGTATGAGCACACTTATGAGCTAGTGCAGCTTTCTTGTGCAGACAATAACTTATTCCTACCCTACTTGCTTTGTCTTTAAGCTCTGCAAACTGCAGTCAGTTCGTAACTTTGGTTGGAAAGCAGTCTGTAGAAGAAAGAGAATTTAAAAGCTTAATCCACACTTGGAGTTAAGCTAGATTCGGCACATCACTATGATAGTAAAAACTTAGTTAAATTGGCACAGCTTTGAAGTGGTTAAAACTGCCACACCTGATTCTGGAGTGCAAACTACAGATGAACCTAATCAATATGAAAATTCTAAGTGCCTTGCTAATGCGCAAGTCTTACCAAAGCTTCTTTTTTATCACTCTCCCCTTCCTCATAGCATATAAGCTTTAGGTAATCCAAAACATGGAGGTTGAATCTTGCCTTTTGAGATATTTGTCCAGTCAGTTGCCTTTACCAGTTGAAGTTCCAGTTGGGCTTTAGCTCTTATGATTTTTTTTCTCTACGTGATCTCACCTCACCCTTGTAGTCCTCCTGAGATGCCTGTCCCCTCTTCCAAAGCTCATAATCTTTCCTCTTCTTCCTGAAATCAATACAAAGTTCTCTAGTCAGCCAAACCGGTTTTCTTCCCTGCCAAATCATTTTACAGGAATGTCCTCCAGAATTTCCTTCTTGAGGAGCATCCAGCCCTCTTGGGCTCCTTTGTCATTTAGAACTGCCTCCCAATGAACTTGATGAAGCAGTCTTCTAAACAGTTCAAAGTCTGCCTCTGGAAGTCCGGGTGGCAGTTCTGCTGACCCCCCTCCTTACTCCTCCAAGAACTGAGAATTCCATCATCTCATGATCACTGAGCTCCAGGCGTCCTTCAACAGTCACTTCCCCCACAAGGCCCTCTCTGTTCACAAACAGCAGATCCAGCAGGGCACCTTCTCTAGTCGGTTCACTCACCTGTTGTGTTAGGAAGTTATCTTCCATACACTCAATGAACCTTCTAGATTGCTTCCTTTCTGCTGTGTTACACTTCCAGCAGATATCTGGAAGGTTGAAATTTCCCCACAAGAACAACGGCCAGTGATCACGAGACTTCTCCCAGTTGCTAGTAGAACAGCTGATTGGTTTCCTCATCCTGGCTGGGTGCCCGATAACAGACTCCTACCACTATGTCTGGCTTTCTGTGCGTTCCACTGATTTTAACCCACAAGCACTCAACCCTAGCATTACTAATATTGAGTTCTGTGCAATTAAAACATTCTCTAAAATAGAGAGCAGCACCGCCACCTCTCTTTCCTAGCCAATCTCACTTGAGAAGTTTGTAGCCACCCATGGCAGCACTCCAGTTGTGTGAGTCATCCCACCTTTTTTCCGTGATGGCAATTATGTCATAGTTTTCTTGCCCTGCAGTGGTTTCTAGCTCCCCCTCTTTGTTGCCCATACTGTGTGCATTAGTATAAAAACACTTCAGTAGGGCTGTTTCTACCTCTTTTCTGAGTGGAATAGCTGTAAGTCCTAAGTACTAAGTACCTTCTAGCTGTGGTTTGTAACCCAAGAATTCCCTTTGAATTCTGGCTGCCACATGGAGTGCTGTTTCCCACTTCTCTGAGGTGGCAGACCAGGGGCCCTCACTAGTACATCATCTTTCAGAACCTGAGGTGCCATTCCCATGCTTTATTCTGTCAAGCCCAATGTTGTTCCCCTCCCCTTTCCAATCTAGTTTAAAGCTTTCTTGATTAGCCCTACCAACTTCTTGGTAAGTGTCCTTCTTTAGAAGTACATGATCTTCAGCTTCTTAAGCCTCATGCACCAGCTGATTCTGTTACAATTTACCTGAGCAATGAATTCAATAAATGAGGTAAATGTCCTTGACTGAAATTGTACTTGCACTTTACTAAGCCTTTAAAGTGCTACAGAGTCCCTTTCTTACAGAGCTGTAGTTGTTAGAAGCTGAACTACTCGCAGTGTCAGAAAACAGCATTTTAAAATGCTGACCTAATTACCTGGAAATAAAACCATTAAGTCCATGAATTTTGCGTTGGAAGGAGGAGAAATGATCTATAAGTGTTTTAAGGAATGTCTGTTCTTTAGGTAGCTCACTGCCTGTAATGAAGGGAACAACCTCTCTTGCTGTGTCACTGAAGTTCAATGTTTTCTAGATAGGGTCAACTTAGAATATGTCCAGTTAGTGTGGTAAGCCTAACAGGGAGTGGTACTGGTACAAGTTTTTGCTGTGCTCTCATTTGTTTCATTGTTTCGCTGAAGCAATAATGAATTCTGAGATAATGATAATAATACGAAACCCAAGAGCAGCAGGGCTGAAACTGAAGCTTCTCAGTCCTTGAACTAAAGGGATGGTACCATCCTGCAGGACTGTGATGCTATCTGGCTTAAATGGGTGTTGGTACAAGTTTGATTTCAGGCAAGTGCACTCCTGGGAAGGTATTCTTGATTTTTTTTTCCCCAGCGTCTCCTCTTTTTCCCCATCACTTGGACCCTGCTTGACCTTTCTGTGTGTGGATTTGCTTCTGTAACAAAACTGTTACTCAAACTTCCCTAGGTTGCTGGATAGGAAATGGCAAAACGGTGGGTCACAGACACTTGGTTTTCTCAGTAAAATTCACTGGGAGATTGCAGCAGCTAGAACTCTATTTACTAGCTGGAGCATCCTATGTGTGCAGTATGTGTTAGTATGGTAATGGTGCAGTCCTGCACATCCTTATCACAGTGAAGCTATGCATCTTGCAAATAAACCTTGAAACCAGGGAGGGGATAAATAGGTATTTACCTGCATCTAGCTCAAGTCAGAGGCATGACTGGATCTTTCATTCTTAGTCTGTTATTGCACTGTTGGCTGGCCATTCAAGCTCAAATAGGACCTTTGCTGGTGGCTTCATCACTTGTTATTCTGCCCCTTTATTTATAGCTAACAGGCACAGAAATTGAAATGGTTGCAGCATTTTTTAGCTGTTACTACTCAAACAGAAATATTCTGGCTGCTGTTTGCATGCCAACTGTTACGGGTGATCTGCAAGCAGTGACTAATGAAGTCACCTGCAAACATGTCTCCTTCTGGTGCCCTGGAGGGAAGTAATTGCTGAATCCCACTGCTGGACAACATCTCTGCTGTGAGTTTCACTAGAGGTTGACCTGAGAGTTAAACCAGCACTCTCAGTTTGGTTTTCTGAAACATTAAACAAGCCCAATTATTTGGGCATGCCTACATTCAGGGATAATCAATGGAAGCACAAACTGAGCTGTTCTGATCTGACTTGAGGACAAAGAAAAAGCCAGTATATTCTATAACCACTTGGAGAGTGAGACCAGACATATATGAATGAGTGGAGAGCTAAACGAATAAGGATGTTGAAGTGTAGGCACTGGGTTTCAGGAGAAGGAAGAACTGCAAGAAGTGTTGCTGAATGTGTTTGCTTAAAATGTAGTTGGAGAAGCAGATTCTGGGTGGAGAAATTGAAGCAAACTGAGATGGTCAGCTGCTGGTGTGGTGAGAACCTTAGAATAACCTGTCAAAGAAATGGCATATTGAATCACTTGGAGCTTCTCAGCATGTGGAAAAGAATCCTAGAAAGCCTTGAGGCTTGACACATATCCTAGTCACCCGTGAGTGAAGAAGTTTAAGCTCTAGAAGCCCAGCTTGCAACTGATGGCTGCATCGGTCACTCCTTCTTGCTGCTGGTAGGCACCGTGGGTCACAAGGGCCTGAAGTGTATTGGAGAGTCCCGAACAGACCTGTCACCTGGGTCCTAAAATGTTTGTTTTATTGGATGCTTACAGGCTTTAAGATACTTTTTATTTTACTGAATACTCAAAACTAAGTTGAGAGCTGGTTTAATAGTCATAACTGAGCTTTTTTCAGTTAACTTAGAAATCTCTCTTAGTCTGCAAAGCTTCTGAAGAAGTGATGTGAACCAGAGGACTGGCATGAGAATGAATGCTGAATGTGATGCTTAAAATAACTGTTAGGCTCATAAATCCTTTCCTTCCTCTCCTTTCTTACATATGGAAAAATTTTTAGTGTGAGTTTCTTAAGAGATTTAATAAGTTGCACACCTGTTCCAGAAACTTGGACTTGTCTTTTAACTGAAGTGAGTACTTTCAAGGTCTACTAATGAACACTCATTGCAGTTATTTCTATGAAGCAACTAATGCGTTTCTCCTTCTTTTTCAGTGGTCACAGGAGCTACTGATGGGATTGGAAAAGCCTATGCAGAAGAGGTAAGAATTCTTATCGCTTGGAAATGTATCTTGATCCTTGACAAGATGTTATGCTGTCTCAACTCGGTCAAGCAGCAGGTCATATCTCCTCACTTTATCTTAATATAGATATTTGTGAAGAGAGAGGTCTCTAGCCTTGGCTCCCTCAGGTGACCAACCAAAAGCTGTATCCCTTTTTCAGTTTCCTTTCCTTTTCAGTGTTCTATTTTCAGCCCTTAAAAAATAAAAACTGAAGGACAAGGTAACTTAGTTTTTAGAATTGTTTTAACTTTCTCAACCATTGGTATTTGATTTTGGTATTTCCAGTCTCTGCTTAAATGGCATATCGAGCTGTCTGGTGTAAGTTCCAGTTATTTCCTGTAGTTCCTGAAGTCTTTGAAGCTGGGTTTTACCTCTATCGCTTTTTCTATACTTTTGCTCTTGATGGATATGCAGGCTCCAAATATGATACTGGAATATGTCGCTTAAGACAGAAAGTACCTGTTAGTATGGGGCAATTTAGCCTTTAAGCTCAGAGAACATCATGACAAATAGTGCTGACTACAACAATTTATAGCAAAAATAACTTTCCAGCATCAGTACCAAAATGAGCCTGTCTGTACTCATTTGTGTGTTCTCTGAAGTACCATCATGACTTTGTGGGAGATGATTGGCAGTATAAGATTCCCTTTTTGTGGATTTTTTGTTCTGCAGAGCTCACAGGGAAGGTAACGTTCATCTTTACAAGTAGTCCTTATTCTTCAGATTTCCCTTCCGTCTGTACGTACCCAGTTACCCCACACCGCCAAATTCCTTTCTGCTTTGCAGAAAGTAGCACCTCATCCTACTGGGTCAAGATAGGAGGAGCTGGCTGCAAAGGGAATTAAGCCTTATGCCAGCAGTGCCTGATTCTGGTAGAGAACTAATAGCTTATACGTGCCAGATATCCCAGTTACATAGCACTGAAGCAAATGATACAACACTTAAATTTAACTTCCTAGAGCCAGTGGAAGGAGGTCATTGTGTCCAGGGCATAGCAGGAGGAAGTCCTCGGGTGTGGGAGACACCCTCTGAACATCATTGAAGATTAGTTTCAGGACCTATACGTTAAATTATTGTATGAGTGAAACTACAGCTTGCTTTATGTTCTGCAGGTGTCGCTGAGAACCACGCTGCCTTCAAACACAAATGCGTGCTGCTGGCAGACCCCTGTATATGAACTCTTCTTAGGAAAGCTGATTACAAACATGAGATCCTGCTGGGAAACAACTGTTTCAGTTTCTCTGGTGTAGTTGCTGTAGGCGCAGAGTACCCCGAAGGGTACAAATATTCATACTTGAGCTATAGAATGAAACACATTTCTATTTTTAAAAAAATATTAATGTTTATTTATTTATTTAGATTAAAACACATATCCACCCTTTGACAGTTTATATGGATGAGCAATACTTGATGGAATTCAATGCGAATACAGGGTGAAATGACTGAAAAGACTTCTCAATCTTTCATTTACCTCTAGAGGTGCCTTCATAAGACTGCCAGTGGAGGCCTGACTTTCTCCTAGAAATTCCCATCAGATTACTGTAAATGCCACTGGCATACAGTTTCTTGGGCAGTGATGGCTGTGATTATAATCATGCAGATTAAGTCCTCTTCTTTGGAGGAGTTTGTGAGAAATGCAACTGTGTTGAGAATCACCTCTTAGAGTTTGACATGGTTACCGGTAAGTGATGGAAAAACATGATGAGTTTGTAGATTCTCTGGTTATACTCTGCTGTGTTGGTTACTTCCCTTCTTTTCCAAGCAAAGAGACATTTTTACACTTTAGACTCTGACAGTATTAAGATCTTTATTCCTTGCTCAACACTGTTATCCTTTTCATCATTAGACCACCCTTTCACAAAAGGTAGTGCCATAGTAAATAAGTTTTCTTCTTTGTCTGGGTAACGCTCACCTAGTCTTTGATTCAAAAGCTGCACAGTTTTTTTTTTTTAAAGATACGGTCAGGAGTTGCTATTTGTGATCTGTCTCTTGCTGTCTGCTGTTTGCTTTTGCAAATCAGGAGTTAAACTTAATCTCAGATGTATTTCTTATGCTAGTGATAAACTAGAGGTTGTGATGCTGTTGTGTACTTTGCTATGCACATCTGCTTAGTGTTGCTTTTTATGGATCTTCTTGCTATACCTACTCTAACAAGATCTTTAACTCTCCTTTGGTGAACAGTCAATGATGTTCTTTCCCATCTTGGAGATTAAGGGCTTTAACAGCAGCTGTGTTTTGCCACCAAGCTGAAAAATGTGGTAGTTATTAACATGGGATTTAAGGAAATCAGACACCTACGTCCACCAACTGTATTAGAATGATGACTCTTGCTTACATCAATCCTTAGCCTCTTCTTCTGACTGCTGAAAGAAAGCAAAGTGCGTGTCAATGGTCTGGAGCTTGCACCAGAACATTTCTGGTGGCTTTTTTGCCCTATGGAGTCACGGCTATTTTGGACTCAAAGTAGATTTCTTTCAGGTTGTTCTCAGTGTCACTTTTAGGTAAAGTTTTTTGCCTTCACTGCCTTGATACTGTGGAATGAGAGCATGCTAGCTATGTTATTCCCTTCTTCTTCCTGTCCTCCAAGCCAACGGGTTGGCTTTATAAAAAGTTTATTCCAGTGAGTCCAGTTGCTTATCTGGAGGTGGATGTGTTTCCATTTTAGACAGTTGTCCTCATAACACTAGATTATTTCCTTGAGTGGAAAACTTAAGTTACCCATAAGCCTGAACTTGGCAGTGGTTTGTTAGCTGTTCCTAGTGTGAGTGTCTTTGGTTTTGTCACACCTCACTCTAAGCTCAAGAGATCTAGTATATTTCTTCTGCCTAGAGATCATGCATGGGAGTGGAGTACAGTGTTCACTGACGAACATTGTCATGCTTTCCTGTGAAAAAGCTTTCTCAATTTGCATGGTTCTGCTAGAAAGTCAGATGAGATTAAGTCACTTTAGGTTGTTGCTATACTCTACTGTGGTTTTGGGGTATATATATTTCTTATTTAAGACCCATTCTCATCTCCTTCCTAAGAGAGTAAAGGAGTTTTATTGAAGCAATGAGAACTTAATGTGGGTGTTAAGTGTCTGAATGGTAGTATCACTATCAATTGTGTATATATTGCTTTTACTTTTCACTGGAACGGAGACCTATAATAGTCACAAACTTTGTTTTCATTGCAGCATAATTCAGATATGTAGCTGTCTTTCTGCAGACGCTGCTAAATGGTGTTGTAAGATCATATAACAAACCTGTAGTGATAGATCTGATTTGTTGACCAGGATATGCTCTGGCCACAGCTTAAGTTACTCAACTTCCCTAAAAGAAATTCATGAGTAAGTAACCTATGATTAGTACAAAGTAAGAGCAGAGCCTGACTAAAGGAAGCAAGTATTGAATGCTGTAGTAATTTTGCAACATGGTTATTCAGGTGACCATAGATATCTTAATTAAGTTTAACATGCCAGGTTGTGGATAATGACTTCTTTGCTCTGACTTGCAGAGGTGTTGTAAAACTTATGTAAAATATCTGATATTTGTTTTCAGTTTTATAAGTTTGTCTATACACCTGCATTGAAAGACTGAGAAGATAATAAATAAGAAACAGCATGGATATATTTGTCCTGGTTTACCGCTTCATATCTCTATTTAAAATTGTAATTTTTCAAACTTTTTTGTCTAATATTGTTGTGATGTTTGACTAATTATGCAATTCCTTTGATTAAGATACTAACTTGAAAGCAATTTATGATTGTTCCTATGTCTTCTGTTTTTGTTTTGTTCCAGTTAGCAAGACGTGGAATGAAGGTGGCTCTAATCAGTAGGTCAAAAGAAAAGCTGGACCAAGTTGCTAGTGAAATAAGTGAGTTGAAAAAGTCTTCCCTGAACTTCACAGGCATGCTTATAAATAAATGCAATTGCAGGTGAATTCTTACACACAACTTTCATACAGCTTTAATTTTGTAAAAGGTCTGTTCTTGTGCACAGTGCAAGTGTTACTGATACAAGTGGTGAAGACCTTGCAGATTAATTTTACAGGTGTTTGTGTTTAGCTTAGGAGAACAATAGAGCTTAGTTCTGGAATGAGTACTTCCCGGACTGTTAGTCTTCTATAAGAACAGCTTACCAGATCAGACCAAAGTATCACCTATTCTCACAGTAGCTATCTAAAATCATAATTAGGATTAAAACATGTAGGCCTTACTTCAAGGTTGATTTAATGGGTTTCAGCCATAAGAATGGTTTCTTTGTAACTCAGAAGTTGTTGAAAATGTTGTTTATGTTACTTGTTGTATTACCAAGTGTACAAATTTGTTGTGGGTAGCTTCTCACTCTCCTTCCTCCTCAGTTTTGTGGGCTGCCAAGTGTACATAGTCATAATACTGAGAATGAGTTACTTTTCTTCACTGTGTAGTAAATGGCTGTAATGCAAAAAAATACGAAAGCGGCTTAAGTATTACAAATGTAAAATCGATATTTGTACAGGGTCAGTTAGGAGGAAGCTTCCTCAAGCCTCTTGCTGGCCAATGATTTTCCAATCAGAGTGAATTATATAACCTTAACACTCAAAAATTCCTCTTAAAATCTGTATCTGTTTTATGAAGGCAAATTTCATGCAAGGTTATTACTTCACGCAGAGTATGCTAAGATAAAGTGAGAAATATAGCTTTGTGTGTAGAGGTTTTTGATTAGCAGGAGTGGGACTTGCGTACTGTAAAGCAAGTTTCTCAGAACAATGATGTTGGGTAAAGACACTTATAAGATTATGCTTCTAGTATACTCTCCCTGGTTTTGCTTAGACTTTCCTAAAATTATTTGTGTACATAATGCAGATAAGAGCTGCTTTCTTTCAGAGGTAAGAAATGTATTATTTTGGCTTGAGTTTTTTAAAACTTTTAATAAGTTTTAGTGGCGCCACTTTACTGTAAGTCAAGTCTCATCAAACTGCTCTATACTAACTTGTAAGGGGTTGCATAGTGAATATGAGGATGTCTAAAAGACTCAAGGACTTCTGCATGCTTAATAGTAAGTGTTTTACTAGTTTATTAAAAGACAGAAGGCATACAGTCCTGTTGATGTAAATGCTGCTGTCTCTGATTTTTAGTGTCCATGTAAGATGCCATATGAAAATATTCTCAAGATAGAAAAGTCTTCCTTTCTATGTGTGTATTTAGTTACTAGAGAGCATTCCTTAGAGCGAAGATGGCGTCATGTCCTACCTTATGCTAGTTTGGAAGTAATTGGCATTGTTCCTTAGTATCAGGCATGTAAGAATGTTGTGGCAGTGTCTGGACATGCCTGAGATACTGTAGTCAATACAGTCACAGTGTAAATTAGTGTTGGTGTCACTGCTCAGGAAAGTGACTCACTGCTCAGTGAGTACTGAAGGTTACTCGAAGACATGTAGAAGTTGCAACAAGGTGATCTTGTTGATGGTTCACTGCAGTAGTTGGATGGTGGTTGGCTGCATATGTGGGCATATACAGTCATGTTTCTTAGTGTGCTGTATAAAGCTGTCTTGTTCAGTAGAAGTGTAACTGATAGAAGTATTGTGTTCTATAATCAAACACTTAAGCATGAAGTGACCAGCTTCCTGAAAGTGGTCATAGTCCTTTCTGTAGCAGTCTGGAAATCTCTTCCTCCTTTGGAGTTAAGCATGATGCTGACAAAACAGATAAATCTACAACTAAGAGCTTTCAGCACTTACGTAGTAGCTTCTGGGGGAGTTTTTTCAAGTTAAAAAATAGGTACTTCTACCTATGTAGAGTAGCCTGTAATACCTAATTACTGTTAGGCCTCACCCAAACATTTTTCTGCTTTCTTCCCTAAACCATTCTGAAATGAGATGACTCATGTTGGGTTTTCAGAACATTTCTTTTGACAACACTGAGCTATTGAGATGAATACCTTGTTCATTGTGGCGTATGCTGATGGATTAGAGTAGTCTTCATGATCAACCTGTGTCACACTTTCAGATCCTGCTAGATTTTAGCTGTACAGAATTTTCTTGTATTCAGGTTCATGTGGTCTCTTCTGTCTCTTCAGATGTTGTTCTGTATAAGGTGGATGACTATTTTTTAGACCTAAGGCTGTAACTATTTGGGTGTTTCCTTTGCAGGCTCCTAAGGTAGCTTTAAACTTCTTTATAGTAGTCCTGCAATTGTTCTTCAAATTGAGGTGAGCTTGCTCCTTTTGAGTAATGACCCTTAATGGCTTTAAGGAAGAATGGCAGTTTGACTAATTATGATTCTTTGAATTATGTAATCTGGCTGTTTTCTGTTCCTTCCTTGTTTTCACTGATTAGTCCTGCTCATCCTAGTGAATGGATAGATGCCCTCTGACACAAATAATGAGAGGGCTTTTGAGGATCAGATTCATTCTGTTTCAGAAAAATGCTTTCTTGTGCTCTTAGGGTATACTTATACATAGATATCACTTAAAATATGATGGTGGTTATGCAACTTATATTTTATAAGGGAAGAACTGATGTCTTTCTGAATGTTAATGCCAGCTGACCTGGATCTGATATTTTTGTGTGTGTATGCACATTAAGCTAGCTGTACTGATGTTACGGAAAGGGCCAATGTTCTCAACTTGTGGCTCAGTTGGAGCAACAAAAAATAGTGGAATAATTATAAGGAGTTAAAGACTTTAAAAGACTTTAGAGAAGGGGTGGAGGGGTGGCCCTGTGTACTAAGGAAATTCTTGACGCCGTAGAGGTTGAGATTAGTGATGACCAGATTGAGTGCCTATGGGTAAGAGTCAGAGGGGCAATCAAGACTGACATCCCGGTTGGGGTATGTTACAGACTGCCCGATCAGAAAGAAGAGGTGGATCTATTGTTGTTTAAGCAGCTGGAAGTTGTCTCAAGATCGGCTGCCCTTGTTCTTTTAAGAGACTTTAAACTCCCAGATATCTGCTGGGAAGTTAACACAGCCAAGAGGAGGCAGTCCAGAAGGTTCTTGGAATGTATTGAGGACTGTATTCTGTCACAGCTGGTGAGTGACCCTACCAGGGGTGAGGCTCCCCTTGACCTGCTGTTTACAAATAGAGAAGGGCTGGTGAATGATGTTGTGGTCGGGGGCTATCTGGGGTACAGTGGCCATGAGATAATCGAGTTATCTATAAACAATGAAACAAGGAAGGGCATGAATAGGATGTCCACACTGGACTTTCAGCTGGCAGATTTTGGGTTATTTAAGGAACTAGTCAGGGAAGTACCCTGGGAAATAGCCCTTAAAAACAAGAGGGTCCAGGAAGGCTGGAGGTACTAAAAGAATGAAATCTTGAAAGCGCAGGAGCAGGCTGTCCCGATGTGCCGTAAGACGAGCCATAGAGGCAGACAACTGGCCTGGATGAGTAAGGAGCTTCTTAGGGAGCTAAGTGAGAAAAAGAGGGTATATCACCTTTGGAAAGAAGGGCTGGTGAATCAAGTTATGTTCAAAGATACCGTTAAGTCATGTAGGAGGAAAATTAGGGAGGCAAAATCACAGCTGGAGCTCAAATTGGCCACTCCTGTTAAGGACAAGAAGTGTTTTTACAAATACAAAGAAGGGCAGCAACGATCTCCACTCCTTATTGGACGTTGAGGGAAATATAGTAACTAAAGATGATGAAAAGGCTGAAGTTCTTAATGCCTTCTTTACCTCCGTTTTCAACACTAAGACAGATTGTTCACTGGACAACTGGCCTTCTGAAGTGGTGGATGGGGTCAAGATGGAATATAACTCCCCTGTAAAGGAAGAAGTTAGAGACCTGCTGAGCCGCTTGGATCTTCATAAGTCTATGGGGCCGGATGGAATCCATCCTAGGGTGATGAGAGAGCTGGCAGACGAGCTTGTTAAGCTGCTTTCCATCATTTATCAACAGTCCTGGCTCACTGGAGAGGTCCCGGATAACTGGAAGTTGGCTAATGTGACGCCCATCCACAAGAAGAGCCGTAGGGATGATCCAGGTAATTACAGACCTGTCAGTCTGACCTTGGTTCCAGGTGAAATTATGGAGCAGATAATACTGGGTGCAATCATGCGGCACCTGCAGACTGACCGAGAGATCAGGCCCAGCCAGCATGGATTTAGGAGGGGCAGGTCCTGCCTGACCAACCTGATCTCCTTTCATGACCATGTGACTCAGCTGGTGGACGAGAGGAAGGCTGTGGATGGGGTATACCTGGACTTCAACAAGGCCTTTGACACCGTCTCCCATAGTAGACTCCTAGAGAAGCTGACAGCCCATGGCTTGAACAGGAGTGCTCTGTGCTGGGTTAGGAATTGGTTGGATGGCCGAGCCCAGAGAGGGATAGTGAACGGTGTCTCATCCAGTTGGCAGCTGGTTACGAGTCAGTGTTGGGCCCGGTCCTGTTTAATATCTTTGTTGATGATCTGGATGAAGGGATTGAGTCCATCATTCGCAAGTTCGCAGACGATACCAAGCTGGGAGGAAGTGTCGATCTGCTGGAGGGTAGGAGGGCCCTACAGAGGGACCTTGACAGACTGGAGAGATGGGCTGATTCCAATGGGATGAAGCTTAACAAGTCCAAGAGCTGGGTTCTACACTTTGGACACAACAACCCCACGCACAGCTACAGGCTGGGGACAGAATGGCTGGAGAGTAGTCAAGTGGAAAGGGACTTGGGAGTGATGGTGGACAGGAAGCTCAACATGAGCCAGCAGTGTGCCCAAGTGGCCAAGAAGGCCAATGGTATGCTGGCCTGCATCAGGAATGGTGTGGTCAGCAGGACTAGAGGAGTTATCATCCACTTACACTCGGCACTGGTCAGGCCGCATCCTGAGTACTGTGTCCAGTTCTGGGCCCCTCAGTTTAAATGATGTTGAGAAGCTGAAGTGTGTGCAGAGGAGAGCAACGAAGATGGTGAAGGGGCTGGAGCACAAGCCCTATGAAGAGCGACTGAGGGAGCTGGGGTTGTTTAGCCTGGAGAAGAGGAGGCTCAGGGGAGATTTTATTGCTCTCTACAACTACCTAAAAGGAGGTTGTAGGCAGGCAGGGGGTGGTCTCTTCTCTCAGGTGACCAGTGACAGAACAAGAAGCTTCATCAGGGGAGGTTTAGGCTTGATATTAGGAAAAAATTCTTCACTGAAAGGGTGATAGGCCATTGGAATGTGCTGCCCAGGGAGATGGTGGAGTCATCATCCCTGGAAGTGTTTAAAAACAGACTGGATGAGGTACTTAGTGCCACAGTTTAAACGACGAGTAGGTGTTGGTGTTGGGTCATAGGTTGGACTAGATGATCTCAGAGGTCTTTTCCAAGCTTGTGATACTGTGACACTGTGAAATTGTCAAAAGAAAAATTTGGTATTGGTGTACATTATTAGCTGGTGGTTTCACAGGACAGATGATGGGAGTTGTGCGTGAGCTGTAGAGCTGTAGCTAAGTCGTGTTCCTACTTGCAGTTGTAACTACCTGCTTACTTGCAGGTAAGTGCATATAAAAGCAACGTGGGAGATTTCCTGTTTGTCATCAGTTACCACATACTTTCAAAATGTTTTAAAAGTAATTCCCATTTGCTGCTTTAAAGCTGGTGATTGTTGATATTACATTCACCCAGGTGTACGTAATACTAGCTCTGAAGAAATTTTTTTTCCAATATATTCTCACAAATTATCATTTAACTCAAGTACATTGTCTTTTAAGCCTTTATTATTGGTGAAGACCTAGCATCCAAAACTTTAATTCTGCTACGTGTCTTTCTTTAAGAAAGTTTTTTGCAATTAAAGTCTGTGTAGCTGACTATTTACTTCTGATAAGTTTCCTGAGCTCAGTGTGTAGTGTTCCGGAAGTTGCTTGCTCATGGTAATTTCATCTTGAGCTACTCTCTAACCGTAAGATTTCAGATATATTGTAAACTAATAGCTGTCATGTCTTGGGATCTATCCTATTGTCACTACTCTGGCATGATTTGTGAGTACAAGAACGGAGTGGAATGCGGTGCCAAAATCAGAAATGTTCCTTCTCTATTTCCTAGGCAGCTGAGTTTTGTAGCTTTCTCCTGCTTTCTTGGTAACAAGATAGCAGAGAGCATTCTGAAGCAAACCTGATGCTGAACACTATGCTTGTGCCTCAGCTGTTACCATGACTTACTGCTGCAAATGGCAAATACCTCTCATGGTGAGTCTGTCTCCTGCAGATGCTCAGCCACGCCTTCTTGGGAGCACTTTGCCCCTTTAATCTATGCTGTCGTTTGCGTTTCCTCCTCCCTAGCTCCCCAGTAAATTCTCCTTGCATTTTGGGTTTGGAGGATAAGAATATTTGTGTTTAGTAGAGGATGTTGAAATGCAGACAAACGTGGTGAGGAAGAAGACGTTTTCTTACTTTTCTTGCATAGAAATGACAAGGTTCACTTTCCTGAGTTTAACTTGAAGACAACTGAAGCCAGCAGTTATTTTGACCTTTTGCGTTCTATTTCAAGGTAAATTAATGTGTTTGCAGCCTTCTATCATCAGAGCCAGGTTCAGCTTGATGTACTTGAATTCCCCCATGTTTCTTAGACTTGACAAAGTGACTTCAAATATTTTGGACTTGTTTTGATGCACCTGAAATCGTTTAACATAAAGCTGTAACTTAAGGATCAAAACGAGCTTGTGATTTTCATCTCTGAAGAAAGTTTTCCTCGGGTGAAGAATTTTCCCATCGTTTTGCATGGAATGGTGTCAGCTGCTGACTAAAGGATCAGTTGTCAGACACCGTAGAGAGCTGATGGAGGATTCAAGATTAATTAAGTTTTAATGATTTGTTAATAAATTAAATAGATGAACCCTAAATACAATCAACAGAGCATGCAAAAACAGCAGTTGGGAAGGGAGCTTATTTTAATTTTTTTTACTTAAGAAGCATTCTGCTTCTGTGGTTTGTTTCACAGCCCTCTCCCCTCGTCCTTAGTTCCTCTTTTTTATCATCTTCTCTTGCATTTTCTCAGTGAAATTTTGCCCAGATTATTTTCAAGAAACTGAGCATAATGTTTGGAGAGAAACACTTGACAGATGTCCTGAAAGCTACAAAATTTAGTCTTAGGACTACTTTACCCTTTAGGAGAATTTTGAGGCAGTAACAAGGTAGGAGGAGCCATGAGTCAAATGTTCTGCAGGTGACTGTTGACATCCTTGCAAAAGGACTTCGTTTGTATATCACCTGTCAACATATGGAGTAATGGAATACGTTATCGTAGTTGCTTTTAAGGATGGAAATTGGTTTAAGAAACTTTAGCAGTCGCTGTCATGGGTTACACATAGCAGTAAGTGATCTGGCAGGTTCTAGCAGACAGTGTTATCTCACACCTGGCAAGACTGAGTTGGCCCCTTCCAGGAAGAAGGTGTAAAGGTTATTTAAATGTGAATTGGGTTCTTTGGGTTTCCTTTTTTGAATATAAATGACAGCAGAATTAGCTATACCTCAGACACTCTATGTACTGTGCCTATAGGCTCAAGACTAACTCTGGGGCCTAATGGTTTCCTGAATCTTAATGTTTTACACACTAGATACTTGGATCAATGGCACAGATCTGTACTTTTAAAACAGAAACTGCAGGACCAGGAATTAGTCATCCCTGGAAACATTCAGGCTCACTGCTGCCTCCACCTGGCAGTAGTTGGGTGGGGGAATAGGTTGCATTTTCTTAATTAGCAGAAACTTAATTCCTGTCTCTGCTAACAACCTATTTGTAACGTAAGATTTTGTGGATGCCAAAACCAAGAACCTTTTTGCTAGACTGCAGGCCATTACACATCTTTTGTTAACACCAAAGCTGCAATGTTTTGCTGTCCACTTTCAGTGTAAAATAAGCTGAATAGTGTGTGAACATTGAGTATTGTTTTCACTGAGTGAAAATCTGTTTTGCAAATCTGGTTTAAGGCAAGTGGTAGAAGCTCTGTTGGCAAGAGACTTAAAATTGGACCTTTTAAGAGATTTTACAGGGAGCAGGGTCTCTCTGACACAGAAAGAGGACTGGATGATGAAGACAGTACTGTTGTCCTCCAACTTCATTCTACGAATGTATATTTCAGTTTCTTATCACTTTTTTAGCAAGGTGAGTTCCGTTACACCAGGCCCTTTCTATCTGTCAGAGCTGCAAAAATCCCCAATAGACTTGTCTGCTGAAGAAATGATAGTAATTGCTTTTATGTTTTTATTTTTCAGAAATAGGTTGTGGTTAGGGAAACAATTGATGCTAGTTAGTAACTCTTTATAGAGAAGGAAAACTCAGTTGATCTCTTCCACAACAAATTCTTTGGAAAAAAATCCATGAATATGAAAAATAATTTAAAAAATGGTGCAACGAATGGATACAAGTATGTTTGCTATGTAACTCCTTAAGCATGTACAATGCTGCCAGGACTGAAATGGATACTGTACTACTTTATGCATTAGTTATGGACTAACTAACAATATATTTTCCCTTACAAGTAGCACTTTGGAGAACTCTGAAAACTGTGCTTTTAAGCATCATCTTTTGACTACGATAAGCACATTTCTGTTGATGCTGAGTGCAGATGAAACTCAATGGCATAACACCCCCCCCCCCGAATTAACGAAGAAGCTCATTTCACTTTATTTTGGTTTAATTCATATCCAGCAACTGACTTATTCTCAAGTCAATTTCAAGACATTTAAAGGCACGATTTTTTTGTTGATCCGTACTGTCATAACTTTCAGTTTCTTTAAGTGACTCTTAAATTCTTCGTGCTAAGTAAATCTCCTGGTCATTTTGGAATTTGCCCTGATGAACTTAAATCTGAAAAAAAGTGTGTGGTCTTGTTTTTCTTTTTTTTTAGAAATCATTACTGTTCTAATGATTATAGAGTTGGAGAATTTAGGCTTTTGTTTGCAAAAAGTAATGAACAGTTCATGTTTACATGTATATACATATCACGTGTACATATTGTCACAGTCAGGCAGTAATGACATTAAGAAAAACTAAATGTTACAGAAAGCATTGGAAATAGTCCATATGCTCTTTATGAAATGAGTTAGCGAACTAAAAATAACTTTCTTCACACTGTGTAAAGACCAGTGCCACCAATAAATATCAAAAAAAGCCTTGGGGAACGTTACAAATAGTGTCAGGGAAAGAGAAAAGAAGGAATGAGAGTTTGCCATTCTGCCTGTCACACAACACTAACCTTCCCACACCTCATGGTGCATTTATCTCAGACACCTTGGGAGTGCGTCCTAACAAATTCTTTGTGCAGCTTCACCCATGGTGGATATTTGAGGTAGTAATGAGCAGAATCACTCAAGGGCAAAATGATGCAATTCCTGGAAGACAGTATTCCTGACCTGCAAGGGGCAGATTGCACATGCAGTGTCTGGTGTTCCTCATGTCTAACAGTGATGTGATGTACCGGAGTTAGGGTGTGTGTGTGGTGAGCATCAAAGCTGTGCTTGCCTTACTGCCAGAAATAATGTCAACATTCGGAAACACTGCAATGACTTTGTGCAGCCCCCCTGGCTGTCAGCCTCTGCAGCTGTCTTTACAGGCTGCTTGATTTTGTGTTTTTAGTTAACATTGTAATTAGGACAAGCTTGATTTAGGAAAGCTTACAATGTTGAGCATAATATTTGGATGAATGGTCTTGTTGATTTGGGTTCTTACTCAACTGTGTGTTGCTAAGATCGTTTTTCTGACTTGGTAAGTGTATCTTAGAAGCTGTAATATATTTTGAGAATCAGAGAAGAGTAAATGGAGGCAAGTATTAATAAAGTGTGTTTTCTTCCTATGTTTTGTAGTAGCAGTACTGCCTGTGCACGTTAAAAACTTGAATATCCACTGTGGCTTAAGGGTTTGTGGTATTTGGCTTAGAGATCCATCTTCTGCTACGTTGTCTTTGAGAACAGAGGAATTGACTGGTGTATGTCTGTATATATTGAAATTTAAAGCTGTTTAACAGAATTGTAACATTTTGAATAAGATCTGGCATTTTTTACCCATTCTATACTTCTATGTGATGAGATTTTTAAATTTTTCACTATTTTTAAGGAAGTTGTATCTATGAAATTACATGTGCAACTAGTGCAGTATGTAAAGTATTCCCTGGCAGTGTTGCCTCTGTAGTTGAATGAAAGGAATCTGAATCTAATCATTAGTGCTTCGTTGAATTTGCATACACATGTGTTTTTAAAAATATGGTGAAACATAGCGAGCTCTTTCAAATTGTAGGCAGGGATCTTATTATGCTCTGCAGAAATGGGTACAGTATAGCATTCCTTCCTGGAGACTTCTTTTCCAAACCAGGGGAAACCAGAACTTTCTTTTAGCTACAACTTCAGGTTTTGTTTTTACCAGTATTGTGATTCAGATCTTTATAGAAATGCCTATAACTTAGTTATGGTAATAAAAGTCTTGCCGTATCTGTTGCTGCTGCTGCAGCTCCCCTTCTGAATGCTCATATTCTTCTGCATGGAATCTCTGCTATGCAGCATCCCTCTGTTTGAGGATTTAACCCTGACCCTCCCTGTTCTTCTGTGCTGCCCTCCCTGCCTAGTCTCCCTTGTTTCCTCTTTCACAGAAATAAGTGTGATCAGTCATTCAGGACAAGGATCGTTACAGCTATACAAACAGGAGCTCTCACCCTCTTGGAAGGGCTCACCTTTTAGGTATTCTCTTTGGCTATGGACCTCATAATCAAAATATAAATAAAATGCATTTGGCAAGAGAGTCCAGATGTTTTGGTCATTTTCCTTTTCTCCTTCTGTTACGTGTATTACTGGAATGTGATTACTGAAGAATATTGCAGGTTTTTTAGGGTTTCTGATTTTTCCTGATAAGTATCCATATGCTCCTCTGGTAATTCTGTATTTCACTGTGACTGATTTGGGGGGTGGGGGGAAAGGTTTGTTTCTCATTTTACATGTCTTTCTCAATATCTTGGACTTCATTGAGTAACTTAGAAGTGTAATTAACAGCTGGTCTCTATTCTGCTGAAAGGCAAAGACAGTTTTCTGCATTTTTAAGCCCCTACAAAATTATCAGAAAAAGCTAGTTCTTGTTATACCCAGCTGACTTTAACATGCTTCTATATGGTGAATGATATCAGTGCATAATAACAATCTGCTGTCACCAGTCTGAAAATATTTGGTCCTTCTGGAAACCAGATTCCACCCATAGTTGACACTTGATGTGCTACTTCTGTGAACTCTGAAGGTTCCAGTTTGGATAAGGTCCCAAAATGGATGCCTCTCCCTTAAAAGAAGACTTTGTAGAGCTATCTGCAGCCAGCCACTCTGTTGTCTTAAATTCTGCTTCATCTCTGCCCTGCATAGATCCAGTACTAAAAGCAGGAGGTTTTCATGTTTTGCTTTCATCTCTCATTGTCTTACCCTTTATTGAAACGTTACAAACTCTGGAGACTGGCTACTGGTTTAGGATATGTTTTGCCACTGTGGTGATACTGGAAAAATGACATCTTTATTTGTGGATGTAGTTGAATCTCCTTTTTTAAACAAAAATTTTCCCTGCTGCATGATGAAGAATGGAGAGGTTTTTTATTTCTACTGCTTCACTTGCACCTTTGGCCGTCCTAAAGCTAAAGGACCAAAGTGAGATGACTTTTACGTTTGTCCAAGCAATTGGCTTTATACCACATCACTATGGTGGCAATTTTTATATGAGGTTTTGAACATAAAGTGATGAAATGCTTCAATTCTAACAAGAGGTGTTTAATGTACTTTGTCTGAACTTAAAATAACTGTTCCCAGTACCTGCTTACAATGCGGGCCTTGTGTCCTGAACCTCTGTGTTGTGACTGGATTTGTTTCAACATGCAAGGTACAAATTCAAGCTGCTTTAGCCAACTACTTACTGGAAGCGAGTAGTGTGACTGCTGTTCTTTTAATTAGAGGTGGTGATCAACCAGTTTTCCTGTTTCCCAGCAAGACTTTGTACCAAAGAGCACTTTAACACTGACACTGCTTCTGTCAGGCAAACCGACACACTTATCCTGACTCTGTGTGTTTGCTTTCACATCTAAGTATACAAGGTTACTTCTCTCAGGTAACCTTCTTTCAAGTCCAGTTTATTTGTGTTTGGAAACTTCACTTCCATAGCATTTTCGTAGCCTGTCAACCAAGATTTTAGTTTATGAAGGCTGCTGCTTTGAATTATTTGAAAGCTTCCAAAAAACTAAATTTGAAGATGCTTGACCACTTCACAATTCTTTATTAGTCTTTATTTATGATGTATCTCACTGTAGTTTCTAACTTCCCACTTTTTTTTTTTAATTCCAGTGTGATGCTTTTTTCTGGTGTTCTAGGTAATGCAGTGCTATTTTACACTTGAATCTTTTTAGTAGCAAAGGTGTGTCCTAGTTTGTCTATTCCTTCAGATTAATGTTTTCCTTGTGTAACAAGACACTGGATATATTTCCTGTAAGTCAGATATCTCTCTGGCCTTTGGAATTAAGCTTTTGCTTCACCTATTGAGGTGGTAACTAACTATCTTATAGATGAGAAATCGGGTAAGTGTGGATTCTTTGGCTGTTCCTTGGGATGGTGCTGATGTGCTTTCTGCCACTGAGTTGTCCCTTCTCTACCTACTGCCTCAGTTGTGCCTGCTCCATGGCTGCCTGCTTGCTGAAGTGCATGATTTCCAGTTCCACCAGTCTGTCTTCCTTGAGTATTACTCCCTTGCTTCCACACTCCCATACACTGCTGTGGCTATAACATCTTTTACTTATGACTTTGTTGGCTAGAAACTAACATAATTTGGCATCTGGAGATGCTGTTTCCATTGTGCGGTAGACCTGGGGGTCTCCTGGGCCTCTTGGGCTTAATCTGCTCTTTAGCAACCTTCATTCTTGCAGTTGTAAGTAAATACTAATGTCACATCTATGTAAGAGTAGATATTCTTTTCCTGTGAACTATTGATGACTTAATTAATGTATGAATAAATGAGTATTCTTTTGACAAACATCCTGAACTTGACAATTTAGTTCCTAATTTTGAAATGTTAAACTGAGTCACTAATAAAGTTCATTTGCAAGAACTTCCATGAACATTAAACAAAGTCTGTATAAAAATTAAAAAACAGTTTTGAAAGACTGTTACGATCTGGATGTACAATATGATGCTTAATTTCATTTCGAAGTGTGAGTTTACATAAAAGTTTATCATAGTGCAGACCCCTTAGAAGGAAGGTGTAGGATAGTTGTGGCTTCTGTTTTTGCTATCTCCATTCCACCTTCCTTGTGCTTGTGAAGTTCAATAAGGTAAGATTTGTAAAAGCTGAAAGGGGCAGGTTCGAATTCTGAAAAATCTAGAAGATACATAAGAGAACTCTGACATGCATAGAAAACTGAAAAGATGGACATGAGAACAAGTAAATGTTAACATCTTAATGTGCTCTGGCTCAAAATTGAGGAGTAATGAAAGCAAGTTACCTCTTCAATCTTAGCAAGCAAATGTTGATGTAGTATCAACCAGTACATGATGATGGAAATAGGAAAGAAAAGAGTAACATTATGAGATATGACTGAGGAAGAAGAGATGGCAGTTCAAAAACCTAATATCAGATGGAATAATTGGCACACCAATTTGAAATTGGGTCAGTTCTACTCTTGGCAGGTTTGAAAGCAAAAAATGTGACAGTGGTGAGGTGGTGTGGGTGCTGAAAACGTGTAAGGATTTATAACGATTGGGCTCATCCTCTTAGCATCCCTGTAGTGTTTTCAACAGGCTTCAGAGATAGTCAGTAACAAACCTAATGAGGAGTATTTCATATAAAAGGACCAGTACCAATTGAGCAAATTTGTGAGAATAGTGTTCAGGTCCTTTAAAAAGCGCACATTTTGTGAGGCATCTGAGTGGCTAATGAAGACAACTGCAGATCCCGTAAGCTGGTTAAAAATGTCGTGTATAGAAGTGTGCAGCTTTAGCTTTGCCCGCCTAGTCCACTTGCACATAATAGAGGTGCCTATAACGCTCTTCTTAATTCAGTGTCCTGTAAGGTCTGAAACATGTATACTAAATATTAGAGCAGCTGTGTTCAAAAATAGACTGTTTCTATCCCCACAATGTGGAACTTGATTTTATTCTGACGCGATCACAAGGCTGCTGCTGCAGTAGGGGCTTAATGCTATTTACGTCGTCATTTGACATAGCAACATCTCTCAGGGGATTTTTAAACAATGCAGCTGTTCAGGAGAGATGAAGAGGTTGAGGGTGGGGAGAGGGAAAAGGAGGCAAAATAATTTCATCTGCCATTAGGGGTATTGTGGGGGGAAGGGGAGGCAGCCAGCAAACCAGTGAGTTCAGTAGATTCATGATTCTGCATGAATGGACGGCAGGATCATGGGACTTGCAGCTTTCTCTTGAATGGGAGAGAGCATCATGGGAATCTGGCTGCTTCTAATCTTTTGTGAATGGTTCTTTAACATGGCACTACTTTTATGAATGGTTCTGGGGGCAAAGTGCTGCAAAACCCTTCTCGAGCTTTATACAGGTTCCTTGAGGAATAAGGAATGCTAGGGTGGGTATCAGGTGCAGCAGAACACAGCAATGCTGTGATGTCAAGCTACTCTTTTGAAGTCTGACGCTGTACAGTTTTTAATTCAATGTAATTAATTTAGTTTGATGGAAGCAGAATTGCTTTTTATATGAAGTGCTTCTAATACTTCCTTTCTTTTTCTATTTTAAAGTGTAGCTGGCTACATGTATTTTTCCTGTTCTGTAAAGGTTGGAGATATAGGAACAGTTTTGAAATCATTAAACTTGAAGTTCTGCTCTTCTTGCTCATCCACATGTTTCTGTTTTGATTTACATATAAAATACTAAACATTCAAAAGGTTTTGTGGCACTAGAAGTAAGAATGAAAACAAAGAGCAATAAAGAATCATTTTGCTTGGTCTGAAGGAACTCATTTACCATTTGGCTTAAGTTTTGAAAAAGTGTCCTACTTGAATGTATGTACGTTCTCAGATTTCTGCATTGTTTTGATTCTGTGCAAACCTGTATAATTTGTTTTCTTGCCATCATCATCCCTTACAAACAAAATGCTGAATCATTTGAGAATTTGTTCTCACGAGAAGCAGCTTAATGTTACAAACTTCTTGTACAGGTTATGTTAAAATCTAAAGGTTCTTGTTGCAGAGGTGAAAATGTTAATGTGTAATATTAGCTACTTCACATAATGTTTTGTAAAATCATAATAACTGATATATTCTTAATATCTGAATGATAATTCGGCTATTTTAAACCTAAACTTTTAAATTTGTTTTTTCTAGAGGAGAAATACAAAGTTGAAACAAAAGTAATTGTGGCAGACTTTGGGGAGAGAGAAGATATATACCGTAGAATCAAAACAGGATTGGAAGGTCTGGAGATTGGTGTTTTAGGTTTGTATCTGATATTTCTGAATCTTTTATAGCAGTGTTTCATCTTGACATGCCTGCCAACTTTTTCCATGTTGAAATTTATTGCAACCAATTCACAAAATTTTGTGTTTGCCTGACTAAAACTGTGTCACTGCATGCTTGATATGTTTCTTTAGCTTCCTGCTGATACACTGCATGAGGTGGTGCTTGCATATGTGTCAAGTTTTTCATGAACTGTGGTGCTTATTGAATGTTTTTGATGTGTTATTCTGTGATTGCTAAAGGCTTTTTATCTTACGACTGTGTGCACGGTGGCTTGACCTAATGCTATCTTAGAACTTAAGCAAACTCCACATGCTTAGATTCAGCTTAGCAGTAGAGCCCTCTGCAAGAAAAGTTAACTTTTAATTATAAAGCTGTTAAAATTTTATCCTTACAATATAGCATAAAGTGACCGGCTCCCGCTTCAAAAGTTGTAAGCGTGTTCTGGTCATGTTGGTAAGCTGCGGTTCTTTTCCTGGTAGCAACGCAATATGCCCAACACAGTATGGTTTGTGATATTGCAGGAGTGTCAGTAGTGTGGTAGTACTTGAAAAGGCAAGGTGATCCATCCAGTTACTTTGTCAAATGTAGAACTAAGGGGATTTCAAGGTGTTTATCACAAGCAACGAGTCTAAACATAACAGCAGTTTACCTGAATCTTTTCTGAACAGTGGGGTAAAAGCAGTTTCTTACCGATCTCCCAGTTCTTTCTTGAGAAGCACATACATCTCTGCTTATATTTTGTATTTCTATGGTTTCTCAGTTTGGGGATGAGAACCTCTGATGGTTAAACATAAGGCATGAAATTTTTGAAGTCGCATGGCTCAGACATCTGCTGGTATATGTCGTCTGATAAAGCACTTCTTTACTAAACTGAAGTGCAGTAATTAGAGCTAGAACTGCATATTTTAAATAAATTCATTACACACATGATGATACAGTATATGAGCTTTGTTGCAAACACTGTTGTACAATGGCTGCAAATAATGCCCAAGAAAGTAGTGTATTTAAAAACTCCATTAAAAATAACATTAAAAGATAAATCCCAGAATGTTTCCCTAATACTTCTGGCAGATGTGAGTACGTGTAGCTCATGACATCCACTATTTAATTTTTACAAAAACTCAAATCCATTGGAATGACTGCTACTGCCAACAATGTGTTTTGTGTAGAGTAGTTGTGACAGTACCGTGGATGCCTTGTTTCTTGTTTCTGAAGGAAATAACTTCTAAAGAAACTTTGAAGATTAAAATTAAAATCTATTCTAATCTGTACTGTCAAAATCAGCTCGGGGAATGTAAAGCCTGCAAGCTGCCTGTCATGTAGCAATTGTTGCAGAATAGTGTATCACTTAAATGTCTCAAAGCACTAGCAAACCATTTATTGCATGAGGTACATAACCATGCTGGAAGGGGTTTTGTTATTTTTTACTGTGATAAGGTTATGGTGATGCATGAAATAATGAAAATCTGACCTTCTAGTCTTGCTTGAGGTGGGCATTAAAGCAGTGAATGTGTCTCAGATTTTCTGTAAGCTTATTACAGGAAAACAGGCACGTTCCTCAAACAGAGGTTCTTGCTTTTATTTGCATAAGCACCTTGACCTAAAAATAGCAACTAAATGCTCTAAAGTTGTGTATTCTCTAGCTGAGTTCCTTCACTTTTTTCTTGCAGCTGTTACCAGTGTAGCTAATTGCTGGCAGTTTTAATAAGTCTTGTGCTTGAGTTCATCAGATTATGTGATATGTAGGTTTTTTCTTTTTCCTGGATATAGCTGTATTAATAGAAACCACTTGTCAATGTAATTTTTCAACACACAGAATGGCCACTCCAGATAGACCATTTCTTTTGTGACTATTAATTTCATGCTTTATGCCTTGTATTTTAAATTCTGTAGCATTTGTTGCAAACTGGAATATAGCTTTTGCTGATCTGCGTTTTCCATGTTTGTGTGAGGGAAAACACGGGTTTAAATGAGAACATCTGTTAAGAGATGAGTTCTCAGGTTCCGGTATATCTTCTTCTTTCAGTTCTCATCTGGAACAGTAGATGTGCAAAGCGTTGGCAGTGCAGCATAGTTGCTAGGGATCTATGCTGCTTATTTTTTAACCTTATATTCAGAGTCATGGGAGTCTCTGCATATACTGCTCAAGATTGAGCTTCTGATTATATAGTTACACGGATTCTAACTAAAGAACTTACAGATTGAAATCCTTGTAAACTTGCTTGGAAGCTTATTCTCACCCACATATGAAGGCTAAGAGTTTGCATAATGTTTTGCTGTGTGTTGAAAACAGCGTCTGTCAGTGACTTCGAACATGTGCTAGCTACAGGAATATGTTAAACAAGCAGAGGTGGGAAATCTTTCTTTTGCTGTTCTTAAATCCCTGTGATTCCCAAAAGGAGTTTGAGATGACAGTATACCTGTTATTATCCAAATTTCTCTAGGTAAAATATGCCTATACAAACTGAAAACTTTTTTTTTTTTTGGTATTTTGTTCCAGACTGTTGCAAAGTATGACCTGGTAGAAAATGATGGCTGAAAGTGGAAGTGTGCATATCTGGGACCCAGTCTGCAGTATGGCGTGTATTTTGTATGACTCTCTGTAACGTGAATCACATAAATATTTGCAATTTGGACAGAGTAACAAAGGTTTGTCCCAAAACCATGCCATAGTACATAGCCACAACCCGTTCCAGAGAGATCCATTGAAAAATAAATTATTTTTACGTGAAAAGAAGGAAAAAATCTGGTGTGGTGCCTTCTGGCAATAGCGTGGTTGGACCTTCTTCCTTTTAAAAACTTTTTCTCTCTTTCTAAATATAGCAAATATCTGCTGGGTATTTGCCAACGCCCTTTTCTTCTCAATTCCTGTACTTTTAAAGGTTATCTAAAAGTTAAAAAATTGAAACACACAGCAAGACTGATGAATTAAGGGTTTCCATAACGAGACAAAGATCTGGACTAAAAGAGCTGTCATTTGAGGGAAACTCTGAATGAAGTCTATGCACTTTGCCAGAATCTCTCCTGTGTGTTTCCTGCATATTCCGCATCTGTATTGATAGTCAGATATCTTTCAGGTTGTATGTTAAAATGGTAGCTTTTGGCATAGATGTAGGGGTTGTTTGTTTTCTTTTTTTGAGGCATTTATTACTTTTTGCGAGTGTGTTACCCCCGTAGACTCCTGCCCTGGAGGCGCACAGTGCCATTTAGCACACGTAGCAGTTGGGGATTCTCTGGAGTGTAAGACACTATATAAATATAAAATGTTGCCACAGCAACCATGACTTGCGTAAGATGAACAGCAGATACTTAGGAAACGGAGATCCCATTTGCTTGCTTTTTTTTGTCTCCATGTCAATGCAATTTAAGTTTGAGGTGACCGAGGCTGCAGGGCAGCATTGTTTTCTAATGTCATTAGAAGTCTTCCCCTACTCAGGTTGGGATTCTAGAACGGGTCTTAGTCTCGTGTCTGAGAACAAAACCTTGCCAGTCTGAAGTGTAAAAAAAAATCTTTAATTAAAACATTCTTAAAAAAATTTAAGTGTTGCCAAGACAGAAAGATTCTTGCAGATGTGGGGTGCCAGGGGGCCCGGCTTGCCGCGGCAGATCCCCGTGTGTCGGCCCCCTGAGCCCGCAGCGGGAGCCGAGCGGGAGCGCGTTCCCGGGCTGGCAGGGCCGGGCAGGGCGCTGCTGCCCCCTGGCGGCCGCCCCGCGCCCTCCTGCCGTGGGAGCGCAGAGGGGGTTTATTTCACTTCGCGCTTATGTATTTATCGCGGGGGGGGGGGAGAAAAGACACAAATTAAAAAAAAAAAGAGATTATTTGACCAGCTTCACTTAATATCCTGCCAGGCACTGAGAGCTTTTCTTTGGCTTCCAACTCTGTTTCTTGCAGAATTCCGCGTTGCAGTGATGTTGCTCGTACACTTGCACAGTGTGTGCTGACATTTCTTAAAAGAGGAAATTTCTCTTGCGCTGTGAAAAGCAGTGGAAGATGGGTACGATGTGCTAAATATGCCAGCCTTTTAGCAATCAGAGGATTAACATTTACACATTTAAAATGGCTTGCGTATTCACGTTCCAGTTATGTGTGTGTACATGTATTTACGTTTAAGGAAACTTGACCAAAGGAGTTAGAATGTTTTAAATGCAACATTTTATGAGAATTGTATGAAAACTATCATTAATCTGAGCATGAGAAATCAGATGGCATCCAAGCAATCTAATTAAAACTTCATGCTTTCTTTTCAGTGAACAATGTGGGAATTTCATATGTTTATCCTGAATATTTTCTTGATGTTCCAGACCTGGATAAAGTAAGTGCTTTTGTGGTACTTGTTAGTGTTCTCATTTTTAGCACTAAATGCTTAATGGATGTGGCAAACGTACTTACGTTTGGTTAATGTACTCGCATAACAAGGTCTCCTAATTAGAATTAAGGGTTCAAAAAACTAAGAAATTTACATAAGCAACATAACACAATTCAGATGATGGCAGCCTCAGTTTTTTGTGGTGTTTTGTACTTAGTTTTCCCTGCTTCTTCATTTTGTATTTCTATTTCAGACAGATGCTCTGAGATCAATATCTGAATTCCACTCCTGTCTGTAGTTTCATCTGGCGGCTGTTCTTGAGCTGCTTTAGCTTGTGGGGTAGTTCTCACATGACTGAAGGGAAGGGAAACAAGTAACTTCATGAATGGAAGCTGTGTATTCCGTAGCACTGTTATGAAACTTAAATATGATGGTTTTAGACAGTTTGTAATTTAAGGGCAACCTTGCTTGTACTGTGTACTTTAAAATGTCACTATGAGCATGTTTGTTTCCAATATCCCTGTACCTAACTGTATTCACTGTGGGTTTGTGTTTTCTGCATAAGTATTGATAAATATATCTTTTTTGGTTCACCTTCAAATAAGCTTCATAGTATTTAGCAAAACCCACCATCTTTTTTACCTCGTAAGTAAGCTTTAAGTCACAAAAACAGTGTTAAGAAATGCTGAAGCGGAGAGTACAGACATTAATTTGTGAACTTATATAAAGTATCTGAATTAATTAAAGTTTGTAAATATTGCAGGTAGTGTACAGTGTCAGTGTGGTACGTCTGTGTTGTTCTTTATTGGTATTTGTCCCTAATCAGAGATAAAACTTCACCAAAAGTAATTCACAGACTTTGCTTTGAAAGTCTGTCACTGCTCCCGGTACTTAAGGCAAGGGGTTAGGTTAGATGTATAAGTGTAAGGTTTAATTTATCCTGGCACTTGTAATCCAGAAGGTGCATAAGTATTGATCATAGAACTTGAAACAACAAAACTCAAAATTTGTTTTCTTCTAGACAATTGACGAAATGATCAACATTAACATCATGGCTGTTTGTAAGGTAAGTGCCTCATTACCAATACTTGCTCTTCATCTTAGTTCAAAACCAGTAAACAATTAAGTTGTCTGAAGCAATTACTTTCACCTCCTGGACTGCAGGTTCATTTTTAATTTTGGAGTAACCCAGGTTATGATTGTAGTGTGAAATATGATTTGTTGCAAAGATACCTACTAGCTATTTAGAAAACAAAGGTATGTATGCAAAACAACTTAATACTTCTTCATGCTTGCCATTCTAGTCCTTCTTGTAAATTATGCATTCTTCTTCCCATTATCTGTGTTTCCTGGAGTAGGCAACCCTTATCTCTGTTTTTTTTGGTACACTGTAGTGAGAAGACAAAGATTTTCTGGAAAACATATAAGTAAGAAAGAAAAGCAAATTCAGAGAGATGTGCATTAACTTTTGAAGTATAGTTACCTTTCCTTTTTGATATTTATACTGAATTTTTTATTATGAAGAAATTAACCTGACTTCAGGCTAAAACATGTGGCTGTTCCACTGTTTATTAACATGAGACCCATTCAAAAATCAGATATTCATCCTAGTGTTTCAAAGCTTGAAAGGGACAAAGGGAATAGCAGCTGTTTACAAGAGTCAGGGAGTCGATTAGTGTATTATCAATAAGTGCTGAGGAAACTTGTTGTGATTATTCACTGCTAAACCGTAACTTTCTCTTCTTGTGCATAAAAATCTTGGATCTCCACTATCTGAGAGCTAACCTTTTGCCACAAAGCCAAAATCTTAGGTGTTTCAAGGATGGCTTGAAAGTTTTTACTTTCTTGCAGATAGTCTGATTAGGTTAAGTATTAATCTACTATGGTGCTCTCTGAAAGTCTGAACTGTAGGTGGGTTTTTTCCGTGTGAGCTGGTTTGAACTAGCTTTCCCAAACTCTCCAACCGCTCAGTCTGCCTCTCTCCCAAAACTTCCCCCCTTTCAAAGGAAAAAAAACTATAGGAAAAAAAAAACTGAAATCACACTAAATATATGTATTTATGTATTTTCTAAATAAAAACAACTACATACAGTAAGGATATCATGCAAAACTCCCAAGAAAGGGAAAATGGGAAAAAGGACAAAAAGGAACTAAAACAAAACAGGTATGCACACTTGTAAGACCCAGTAACTAACAAGGTAAAGAACTAGCAAAATCTCCCCACTTCCCTTGAGGAAAGCAGAACAGCTAAATCCGACTCAGGACTTTCTCCCCATGTGTGGGCAGACAATGGCAGCCGCTACAGGCCTCAGCTCCAGACAGGACCAGCAGCAACGGAGCTCCTGCTCTCCAGCCTCCCAGAAGAAGAAGAGAGCGTACTCTCTTATCTACACCTTATTTATATGTCATGTTACGTTAAAGGAAGATATGGAATACTTCTGTGGATCCTGACCTCTGTTGTTAAAGAAGACCTGTAAAGCCCATTATTTTTAAGGAAGATGTGAAAAATCCAAAAGTCGATCCACTACACCATGTGAGGAGGCACAGAACACCTTAAAACAATACTTCTGTAAGATTTCCACACCTTATCAAAACATAGGCAAACAGTGAAGATGCAACCTTTGTGTGACTAAATGGGATGGTTAATGTCTGCTTCTTGCTGCTAACTCTCACTTCTATGTGAGAGTTTTAATTAACATCTTAGAAATACTTGCTGCAATGATAGAAATGCTACAAACTGAGTTTTCAGAAACTTTTCACCTTGAAAATGGCTGCTAACCTGACGAGCACTGATTTTTAGTTGACCGAGGATTATGGTGTGTGGTGTCTTGTTGCAATCCTGCAAATTCTTCATCAGTGAAGCCAGTTATTAATGGGCACCTTTGGAAGTTTCTCTTATGGAAGTCATTTAGCAGACTTTTTTAATGCTAGCACAGCTACAGCAGGTGTAAGTGCAAAGAAGCATTTTAATACATGAACCTCTTAGCTAGAGATTAGTGTAATTGGAAGAATGCCTCTTCGAAGATGTGACATCTGTGCTATGCCAGCAGAGGGAGTGCACTATTCAGTGATTAAAGTATTCAGGATATCAGTCTATCTGGAAACGTTTTGTTAGACTAGGAAAGTTACAGATATACTAGTTAAAGATGTATTTCTGAAAATGTAGGGTAGAATAATAGTTGAGGTCTACTTTAACTTGATATATGCTTTTAATTCCAGAGATGCAGTCAGATTATATTGATTTCTAAAATAAATTAGTGCAGTTTTGTGGCTTGAGTCTTCGTGTTTATGATAGATGATGGTCAACAATTTAACAAAATTGTCATACAGTTTCTTGTAAAATTTGCATTGTGTCATCCTCCTCACATTCTGCTGTGGGAGTATTCACAAGTATAAAACTTACTGAATATATACTTGCTACGTGTTAATACCATTTCTCCTTCTCTTTGAAAGCTATCTTCTTGACCGTGAACAGCTCCTGCTGCTGGATAAAGTCAGTTTGAGCATATGCTTCCAGGCTTGAAAATGTTTCCTCCTGCAGGAGCCTGTTGTGCAGTGAGAATGCAAGACACTTGGTGTTTTGGGGGAAGCAACCTGCTCTGGTGAAAGGTGTCCCTGACCGCAGCAGGGGGCTTGGAACTAGATAATCTTTAAGGTCCCTTCCAACTCAAACCATTCTATGAGAGGAGCACATTAGAGATATGCAAGTCATTTTTTCAGGAGAACACGTAGAACTAGACAATCATGGTAGGAAAAAATAATTTTAAGAAAAGTCTGTATGTCCTTTCACTTAGATTGTGGGGATGTAATGCTGTGAATATTTAGTTCACTGTTACAGGCTGATAACAACTTTTATCCAGGGATATAAGTTTGTTTACAAAACTAATAATATTCTCCCCTCTTGATAAAAAACATGAGGTTTGGGATGGAAGAGAGCACCAAGTTCTTCAACAAGGATCCCAGTATCACAAGGTTGGAAAAGACCGTCGACTCCAACCTATGACCCTACACCAACACCTACTCGTCGTTTAAATCGTGGCACTAAGTACCTCATCCAGTCTGTTTTTAAATACCTCCAGGGATGATGACTCCACCATCTCCCTGGGCAGCACATTCCAATGGCCTATCACCCTTTCAGTGAAGAATTTTTTTCCTAATATCAAGCCTAAACCTCCCCTGATGAAGCCTCTTGTTCTGTCACTGGTCACCTGAGAGAAGAGACCACCCCCTGCCTGCCTACAACCTCCTTTTAGGTAGTTGTAGAGAGCAATAAGATCTCCCCTGAGCCTCCTCTTCTCCAGGCTAAACAACCCCAGCTCCCTCAGTCGCTCTTCATAGGGCTTGTGCTCCAGCCCCTTCACCATCTTCGTTGCTCTCCTCTGCACACACTTCAGCTTCTCAACATCATTTAAACTGAGGGGCCCAGAACTGAACACAGTACTCAGGATGCGGCCTGACCAGTGCCGAGTGTAAGTGGATGATAACTCCTCTAGTCCTGCTGACCACACCATTCCTGATGCAGGCCAGCATACCATTGGCCTTCTTGGCCACTTGGGCACACTGCTGGCTCATGTTGAGCTTCCTGTCCACCATCACTCCCAAGTCCCTTTCCACTTGACTACTCTCCAGCCATTCTGTCCCCAGCCTGTAGCTGTGCATGGGGTTGTTGTGTCCAAAGTGTAGAACCCAGCACTTGGACTTGTTAAGCTTCATCCCAATGGAATCAGCCCATCTCTCCAGTCTGTCAAGGTCCCTCTGTAGGGCCCTCCTACCCTCCAGCAGATCGACACTTCCTCCCAGCTTGGTATCGTCTGCGAACTTGCGAATGATGGACTCAATCCCTTCATCCAGATCATCAACAAAGATATTAAACAGGACCGGGCCCAACACCGATCCCTGGGGGACACCACTCGTGACCGGCCGCCAACTGGATGAGACACCGTTCACTATCCCTCTCTGGGCTTGGCCATCCAACCAATTCCTAACACAGCACAGAGCACTCCTGTTCAAGCCACGGGCTGTCAGCTTCTCTAGGAGTCTACTATGGGAGACTGTGTTGAAGTCCAGGTGAAAGTCTGCTGAAAAGGTGGTGGTACAGGAGAGACAAAGCAGGTTTTGCTAGTACCCTTTCAGGCTCTGCTCACAGTATTTCCTGATCATTGTCAGAAGTATTGTACAGCCTGTCTGGTGTTATGTTCTGGAGCACTGCCATCCAATTCCTTGCCTTTGGGACAAAATTTCCCCAGTGTTTTAAAGGTAGCGTTATCTCTTGTCTTCTTGGTAGTCTGTACCATGTGTCATCAGCAGCACCCCTGTTGGACGCCATAACTCCATTGGCTCATATGTCAGATAACTTCATTTCTGGCTGAAACGCTCCTTAGGCTTGAAGTGATAAAGTCAAGCTATTCAGCAGGAATGTTAAAGTCTGTTTTGTTGCCATAAGTGTAGACATTTTTGAAGGGTAAAGCTCATCCCTTACCTTTTGACCCATTGTTTTCTTTGTTGGGCAGCTCATTGGATTTCCATGGGGCTATGCAGCATGTAGGAGAGGGTGTGCTGAGAGATAAGAGCCCATCCTCACTTCACAGGATAACTTATGGGCCTAGTTGGTCCTGCTGTTCAATACTTTTTCCAACCATAAAGAATCTAATATGAAATTTTTGCTAATATTTGAGAACTTGTTTCCTGTCAGAGCTTTTAAGCATGTTTGTTTTTTTTTTTGTCACAAATCCCTTTCCATGCTGATTACCCCTATCATGTCCTTATAGCAGTGTTGGTTAGGTCATCCATGAAACCCACAGAGGTGCAATTTTGGGGCTTGATCAGTCTGGCATGAAATGGTGTGATTGCTGTGTTGTGCCTTCAAAGCTCCCTGTATACCACTAAAGACAAGCTAGATCAAACTGTGTAAAACATATTGGAAGCCTCGCATCTTGTAAAATATTGGTTAAGAAACCCAAGCAAACTCTACTCTCCCCTTGTCAAGGTTTGTTTTAAGCACTCTGGAAAATGTCACATTTTTATGGTGATATGCAGTGCAGGAATTACTCCATTCTTCAACTACTATACAAAACAAGAAGTGGGTTGGGTCTTGATGATGCCGTGAAAAGAACTAAGACTTTGTGTTTGTGGTATTTTCTCAGGAGAACTTGAGACTTAATGCAGTGTTATACAAAGACTGAATTGACAGCTACATGAGGAAGAAGATGGAGTAGTATGCAAAGTTCCATAGTTCCTCTCATAATCTCATCTCAAGCTTCTGGGTGTACTTAAAAAGCAAAATTTTTCTTTAATGATTGTTGGTGGCAGTTCAGGTAACATAAGTTTGTGTTAATTTTTATGTCTCATCGCATTTTGAGACACAAACTAAACGTGCTTCTAATGTGGTATATAATACCAGATTAGAAGTCCTGGGGTTTTTTTCAGAACCAGCATGTGTTGAAGACCCAAAATTATAGTCTCTCTGTATAGTTTTCATCTATAGTTCCTTTCTATCAACTGCATCTCGTGTGTATCTCACCTTTGTATGCTACAGCCTTTGATTTCACATGGGAAAACAAACTTGATTTGGCTGTTGGATTATGTACTGAAAGCCAGGTATGCCAGACTTGCTGCCCGGTGGAAAAAGTGGGTGGGTAATGAGCACAGAGAATAGTTTCCCATATGTCAGGGAGCCTGTCTTTCTCCTTTGGAAGTTGCAAGAAATACGTAGTATGTGAGGAAAAGCAAGTATGTTATTTCTCTTTGCAGCATTGCAGTATGCTAATTGCATTGGGAGTGAGGCATAAACTTGTGTTCTCTTGAAAAATGAGTAAGACTAAATAGTTGAGGGAGTGCTGGCTTAACAGTTGACTAAGAAGGAGCTAAACTGGTTTGCAATCTATTATATTGTGAGAGAAGGTAAGGTTTAGACTTGCAGGCCAGCATTCAGTTGGAAAATTGGCATTAACAGAGGAAGGGGGAGAGTAATTTACATGTATGTATATGCCTCTGTGCTAATCTTCGCCTTCATCGCCTTATTTATACTTCACACTGAGCAGAAAATACAAAGGGACAATAGGCGTACAAGATGGAGGGTTTTTATTATCACCATATTTAAGAAGTTTATAATTTTCTTAAGTTTTCAAAATATATGAATACTTTGAACTGAGAGATCTAGTGTTATCTGCCCTCTTAATGAAGAGGAGCAAGAGGTGAGTTATACCAGGTTGTGAATCCTAGACAGAACAAGGACCAATTCTACCTACAAAGTCTGAAACTGTGAGTTTAAGGAAAAGAAACCAACAACAAACCCCACAACTGATACAAAATTGAATGGGAGAGAACTGAGAAGGAAGGGAACTATTCTTTTGCAGACCTGTGTGTAGAAAGAAAAGCCTGGGGAGCAATAATCCTGAAAGACAGTAGGAAATGACATCTCTGTCTATCCCATGAGTGTTCAAATGGGCTAGCGCAGCATAATACCACCTCTCTAGGGGTACCTTACCAGAAATCTGATGATGGTTGCTTATGTCTGTTAGAAACTTATGTGAACTTTTGAATTTGCTGTCTATTGGAGAGAATCACAGTAAGTAGCCTGCAATTCTGAGGGAAGTGGCATCACTGACTTGTGAGAGTACACTCTGTGTGTATGCTTTCTAGTCTAGTCGAGAGGTTTCTTTACATTTGTATTCAAAGTCATAATGAAAGGAAGGGATGACAATTTAGCCAAGTTGCATAATATAAGTTTATAACAGAGAGGGACAGTTGCCAACACTTGGAAGAGGAAAAAGTGTTCTGTGTAGCTGGTCATGAATGTCATTCACATGGTCCAGAGGAAGAAATTGCATGCTGCAATTGCATGCTTGCTGACTTTCAACCTGAGAGCATGATACACAGGAAGGTGGGACAAGGGAAGTGTAACTGTGATTAATATTTTTCAGCACTAGTCAGGAAACCGCTTGGGATTTTTCTTCAAAGTACAAGTTGGGAATTTAGGGAATCCTGGAGTTCTGTGACCATTTGTGTATTTGGGGTTGAAACAAACACATATTCCATATCTTGAAAAGTGGAAGCTCAGCCTTATTATTTGAAGTAGTCTGTTTCCTACTTAAAGTGAGGTCAGAAAGATGTTTATTTTGAGAGCTTTCCTTTGTGAAGTGGAGTGTAAATTTTGTTGTTCTAAGTACAGAAAACTTTCCTAAAGATCTTGCTCAAAGGAAAGTCACTGGCAAAGTGCAGGGTTTGCAGCGTGTTAAGTTTGTAATTCCCTTTTTATGTCCTGTGCCGCTTTCTGGTTATTGACCATGCTACATGGGTTATTGCATGATTTTCTGTTGAATTGTCATCAGATTTACTTGCCAGTTTTTGCGAATATTAATAGTTCTTGTTCATCTGGGGGTATGAGTTTCATTAAGAACTTATTGTTTCAAAAGAGATACATTATAAAAACTTAATAGTAGATTGTGAGAAGAGGTTTCATAATCAATTTTACTACCAATGCATGAGTACAATCCTTAATTCTTTCAGTACAATGTCTGCAAATGAGTTGCATAGGCACAGTGTCAGTTAACTATTTGTTGAACAGCTAGTGCATTTGTGAACTTGTGTGAACTCTCTGCCCAGGCATTATGAGTTATCTTATAGTAGCAGTGATAGCTTTTACATGCGTGGGTGTACCACAGGGATTTGCCAATCTTTAAAAAGTTACTTTGCTTTGAGGTTTTTATGATTTCCCCCCAGATTTGTGAGTGAGATCTGAAGGATGCTTTTTGGCTGCATAACAAATTAGAAATGCTGTCCAAGTTCTCTAGCTTCATCCTTTGTTGTACTTGCATAGGCTTAATTACAGGTCATTATACCGTTTGGAAGTGGAAAGAGTGACTTGCAGTCACAACATCTTGCTATAGAATGATTTCTCTCTGAATATACAACTGTAGCATTAGGTTTCTGGCTTTGGATAATTGTTGCGCAAGATTTGTGAAGGATGACTTTGAATATTTACCTTGGCTTTTCTTACTGTATTTTAGCAATCTGAGTGAATATCACTTGAAAAGTATTCAAAATTTTACAAATTAATTATTATTCTTTTCCCTAAGCTCTACTCCTGAGCTATTGTTTGGATTGGAGCAAGAAAAGACTACAACTCAGTGATCACTAAGAATGGGAATTGTTTTTTTTCTGAAGAAAAAACAATAGAAATAGATGGTTATAGCTTATGACTATTTGTTAGTCCTCTAATAGGAGCTTTTAAGTGCAGCACCTGTTTCAGAACATAAATCTAGACATATGGCTGTGAATTTTTGTATCTGCAAGTAGGAATCTCTGCTTCTTTAGACTAAGACTGGTGTTCCTTCTTCCAAAATTAGAAGGTAGAAGACAGATCTTGTAAGGAAGAATGGACAATACAACCAGAGCTTACCAGGCATGTAGTAAATGCAGTTGTAGGTAAATGGACATCAATAAATTATAGCAACCTCTAAAAGATTACTGAAATAGTCTGTAATGAGTCTCTACCTTAAGTTAAACATTTGCTGTGAGTGTAGAATCATAGAATTGTTAAGGTTGGAAAAGACCTCTAAGATCATCAAGTCCAACTGTCAGCCCAATACCACCGTGTCCTGAAGTGCCACATCTACACATTTTTGAACATCTCCAGGAATGGCGACTCCACCACTTCCCTGGGAGTGCTTTATCACTCCTTCAGTGAAGAAAGGTTGTTTTGCTGTAATGCAGACTTTTATTTTAATTAGTGCTGAGAATATTTTACATGTGTGTACAATGTATAAATTTGCCAGACCTGAATACAGTAGTAGATTAATCTGCTAACATTTTTCTAATTGTACATTTTCTCTTGTGCTGTTGGAACAGTTTGAGTGTGGACTTAGCTGGGTATGGTGATGCTGGGTCAGAGAGTTGCCTTTTGTTACTTTATCCTTTAAAAAAACAGTATTTTTTCTGTACATAAAGGTACTGAATATATCTCTTTCACACATCACAAGATGTAAAGGTACAGACAGGAAAACTAGTTTTCCCGTTTCATAGATTTGAAGTTCCCTCACAATATTAATTTTAATGGAAACAAATAGAAGTGATGTTGAGTATAAGATCCAGCTTTGCCATCAGTATTTTTTGGGGGACAGGCAGGGGAGAATTGACTGCCTGTCCAGCTGAACTTTAGAAGCACTGTTTAACACAGCTAGTGGTCAGAGACTTCTTGATTTCTACCTAAATTGTGTACCTATTGTTACGTCTTAGCTGCTGTCAATGACTTCATAGACTTTTTAATTTATAGAAGACAAACAATTTTTGAAATATATTTTTCTGTGCTCTTATTTGGATATCAATAGTAACTATCAGGTTTATGATATACTGTTAGAGCTGCCTGGTGGGTTGCAATTTGGATATAGACTGTGACTGCATTTGTGTGAATTAATGACAAAGTTTCAAATGTGGGATCCCCTCTGCATTACAATAGGAGATCCTCTGCTGTTTTTTCAGACCATTTATTGGTTGCCTGAGGGAGGGCAATTTCAATCCATGTCCATGTGTCAGTCTGTGGAGGTGCTGTACAGCATTACACTGTCATTGAGAGATGAGAAACAGTACGCTGCTTTTGCCAAGGGATCTGTGGCAGAGATCATAAAGCTTGCACCGCATAAAAAGATCTGCCAGTTTTGACCTAGTCTTAAAATCAGCCTAAATAATTCTTTATCCGTTGACATTGAAATAAATAGCTGTTTCTGATATGGCTTCTGAAGCATTAGTATATGAAAAAGCTCGTGTCTACTTAGACTTAATGTTAGAGGTTTTTTTGAAGTTGCATCAGATCTGTTTAGCTTGGTGGGGTTACCAACTCTTAATATTCAGTTTGACTTCTGGGACAGTGTTTAGAGTTAAATATGTCTACACAAAGTTAAGGTCTGTTCAACTTCTGCTTGTGCAGTTCCTTATTGGAGCTGTCATGCAGCATAGCTGATGGCTAAGTGAGAAATGCCAATTAAATAGAAAACCCAGCCCTTCTATACCATTTTCTTTGTATGTCAACTGCAATCAACTGAAATTTTGTTTTCTTTTTGTGTTTTGTTCTCCTGCATTCCTGAAAGTGATTTATAATTTAAAAAGAATATTTAAAAAAACCCCACCAAGATTCAGTCATATGTGAGGGTTAATGCATGACAATAAGAGAAGCTTGCTCCAATAACATTTGTTTCTTTGTGATAAAAGTGCCTACAGGTTTTGTGCTCCTGTATATGCTGATTTCTTTTCTATGTGTGCGTTTTTCCTCCCATACTACTCAAATGTTTCATGTTTTAAGCTATAAAGGTAATTTGGTATCAATGGGAGTACTGTTGCATTTTGGGGCCATTGGTATTTTATTACCCACTCCTCGCTGTTCTCAAGAATTTGTTGGCTCACCTTTTAATGATGTGAAAATTGGTAACAATTTATATTTCTTGTCTGATCTCTCTCTGTTGTCAGTGATGTGACGTTTATTAATAGGGTTGATTGGGGGCTGGGTGGGTAGTTTCTGGTACAAGCCGAACTTTGATATGACTTCTTAAAGGCAGAACTTGGATTTAAATTGTGTTTTAGAATGATACTAATTCACAGTAGGAAAATAAACTATTTGACAGTAAATGAAAATTTATCAAAATTTTGGATCAAAGCTTTATTTGTTTCCCTCATCAGAACTGCTCTGTCTGCAACGGGAAGCTTGTTTTAGGATTATTGCTCTGGAGAATCCTTCATCCAGGTTGTAAATAGATTGCTCAGTGTCATAGTGAAGGCAGGAGCTTCCAGAGCACTGAGGAGGTTTGCCAGGCTACTTTCTTTGTGAGGGTGTAGGATCTTCAGTGTGAAAACATCTGTGTAATCAGCAAAAAGTGTTTTGGGGTCTTAAGTGGTTTCTGTAGGTAACATGATGTAGGAAACTTCTCTTCACTGGTTCTGTCCAATGCTCTTGCTGCTCTACATATTATTTTAGCTTCAGATCTAGAGTTCAGTAAGCCTAGCTCAAATACATTGTCTTGAGTCTTGGCATAGGTGGTCAAAGTAGTCAGTCTTGAGTGAGATGCTTTTTGTGGGGAAAGATCATACATGTACCATAATACTCTGGTGTTTTAACGTTCTTTAGAGGCCATGGATACTGTGGCGCAGTTAAGACATTTTTATTTGCTCTTATTGTACTTATGCTACTAGCTGGATGGGTTCACCACATTCAGTGCACACACTACTTGACAGAGACAAGTTACCCAGGTAGAAAAAAAATAAACTGCCCACGCAAAGTATGTTCTCTGCTTCCCCAAACCTTAACAGGGGTGGAGCTGCTCTGGGAGGAAAAGAGGCTTCCCTCGGTCTCTGGCTCTCTGGTGTCTGCATTCTCAGCCATCCTGAATGTTTTCCTTTTGCAGATGACGCGATTGGTGCTGCCCAACATGCTGGAAAGGTGAGTCACACTAACACTATCCAGAAAAAGTCATCATTATTTATAGGGGAGAATCCTTTCTTGAAAAATTCATTACTGTGACTAATCGGCCTAGTCTCCATGTTTTAATGGCAGGGTAATGCTGGGTGAGTCACACTGATGGTGCATGAATCATCAGATGGTGGAAGCCTTTTCCACTCGATTCCCTTTTTATTTTTCCTCTTTTTTCTCCACTGTTGTGGTGATTCCTTTTAGAACAGAATTAAAAAGCCCATCTGACTCATCAGCACTAACTCGACAACCTGCTATTCTGAGGGGGTGGTTACAGTTCCAGGGAATAACCTTCTTAAGGCTATTTCTCTAAGTCATTGTAAGTAAAATGGGTGCAAAGAATATGTTCTCATTATACAGTAGGAGATATATTCAGTAAAGTCTGTGAGCATTTGGAAAAGTAGAATTGGAGACCAGCTCTTTAGAAAAGCATTAATGCTCACCACTGTTGCTGTGGAAGATGTAGTGACATTCTAGCTAGCTTCCACATGAAGCTAAAAGGTGCACAGTTTCCATATCGTCCCTCCAGGCTATTTTCTAGCTGATGTTGATCGTCCAAGGCAGTTTTCCATCTCTGTGGTACTAACCCTGGCTTTCTGGGGGTTGCCCTAGGTCAGGTCTGAGCTACAGTCATAATACTGTAAGGAAAGCTGTGTAGAACCGTGCATGACAGTCACTGTGGTATTGCCTCTAAATGAATGCTATAGGAGGAGCACATATACAGGGCAAACCTCCAAATCTGACAGATTAGGAAAAAAAATAGTATTTCTTCTGTCATCCCACTATCTAGGAGTCTTTGTTGCAGATCAGGATTCAATTATTCAAGTGTTGCACAGATGCAGAGCAGATGTTTCACATCTAAACCAAAGTTTAGTGGGTATAAACTGTCAGAGCTAGCGACCAGTATGGGGATCAGTGTCTAGCACATCAGGGTGATGGCAAGCTGAGATGTTTAGTGAAACAATCAAGAAATATGGAGAAATTTATTTAATGTAAAGAAACTTGAATTAGAAAAGAAGACCCAAGACACAGCTCTGGGATGGGGATGTAGTATTTTTCCCAATAAAGCTGGAGTAGAGGGTGAGGATTATATTACAGTGGTGGTAGCTACTAAATCAAGAGTTACTCCTTGCCCATTTGCTATTATTGATAGATAAAGCCTTTTGTGAACCACCACCCTCTGAAAATGCCAACATGACCAAAGCCATTCTGCTTTCTAAGAATTTAATGTGGTTTGTCATCACAGTATCACAGTATCACAAGGTTGGAAAGGACCTCTGAGATCATCAAGTCCAACCTATAACCCAACACTAACACCAACCATCATCTAAACCATGGCACTCAGTGCCACATCCAATCTCCCCTTAAACACCTCCAGGGTCGGCAACTCCACCACCTCCCTGGGCAACGCATTCCAATGGCCGATCACTCTTTCAGTAAAGAACTTCTTCCTCACATCAAGCCTAAACTTTCCCTGACGAAGCTTGAGTCCATGCCCTCTAGTTCTGTCACTGGTCACCTGAGAGAAGAGACCAACCCCTGCCCGACTACAACCTCCTTTTAGGTAGTTGTAGAGAGCAATGAGGTCTCCCCTGAGCCTCCTCTTCTTTAGACTAAACAGCCCCAACTCACTCAGTCGCTCCTCATAGGGCTTATGCTCCAGCCCCTTTACCATCTTCGTTGCCCTCCTCTGAACACATTCCAGTATCCTAACATCTTTCCCAAACTGGGGGGCCCAGAACTGTACACAGTATTCCAGATGAGGCCTGACTAGTGCCGAGTACAGGGGGACAATAACTTCTCTGGTTCTGCTGACTACACTATTCCTGATGCAGGCCAGAATGCCATTGGCCTTCTTGGCCACCTGGGCACACTGCTGGCTCATGTTGAGCTTCCTGTCAACCAGCACTCCCAGGTCCTTTTCTGCCTGACTACTCTCCAGCCACTCTATCCCCAGTCTGTAGCTCTGCATGGGATTGTTGTGTCCAAAATGAAGTACCCGACATTTGGACTTATTAAACATCATCCCATTAGAATCAGCCCATCTCTCCAATCTGTCCAGGTCCCTCTGCAGGGCCATCCTACCCTCTAACAGATCAACCCTTCTTCCCAGCTTGGTATCATCTGCAAACTTGCTGATGATGGACTCAATCCCCTCATCCAGATCATCAATAAAGATATTAAACAGGACCGGACCCAACACTGATCCCTGGGGGACACCACTGGTGACCGGCCGCCAACTGGATGAGACACCATTCACCACCACTCTGTGGGCTCGGCCATCCAGCCAATTCCTAACCCAGCACAGAGTGCTCCCATCTAAGCCACAGGCTGCCAGCTTCTCTAGGAGTCTACTGTGGGGGACAGTGTCAAAGGCCTTGCTAAAGTCCAGGTATACCACATCCACAGCCTTCCTCTCATCCACCAGGCGAGTCACATGGTCATAAAAGGAGATCAGGTTGGTCAGGCAGGACCTACCCCTCCTAAACCCATGCTGGCTGGGCCTGATCTCTTGACCGTTGTGCAGGTGCCGCATGATTTCACCTAGGATTATCTGCTCCGTGATTTTACCTGGGACCGAGGTCAGGCTGACAGGTCTGTAATTACCTGGATCATCCTTACGGCCCTTCTTGTGGATGGGCGTCACATTGGCCAACTTCCAGTTATCCGGGACCTCTCCAGTGAGCCAAGACTGCTGAAAGATGATGGAGAACTTTCAAACTGTGACAATTTCTTGCCTCCATTTCTTCTTTGTCTAAAGAAATGTTGAAGTTATCCACTTGGCACAGTTGATTGCTTCAGCTTCTTATGACAGAATGATGTACTTATAGAATACCCTGAGTATGTTTTTTCTCTTATGCATTAAACTGGGTAAGATGATTTGAATGAAAGGCAGCAAACCAGGATCCTGCTGAGTTCTAGGTTTGACTATCGTTGAGCACACCATGTCATATTTCCTCTTGCTTTTCACAACTATGTGATTACCTCAGGAATCTCAAAGATAAATTTTCAAGAAGCAGCTTAGAAAGGAAAGGTTAATAGTGATTAAAAAAGTACACATATTGAACTTTTCCCTGTATGTGAGCAGCCACTTTGACTCTTCATTTGAATGAAGGCCTTGATTTCTGTTCCAGGAAAAATATTTGAAAAATCTTCCATTTTCTGTTTGTGGGGTTTTTTTAAGTAAGATGGGTTTGCAGTGCACAGCAGCACTGTCTGCAGCTGCTGACTCCTGCAAAGTCATAGCTTGCAGGCCATTAACACTGCTAAGAGTCTGCAACAACAGGAGGACCTGGGTGTCCAGCAAATCCAAGAGTATGAACAAATGGCAGCTGGTCTTGGCTGTACTTTGGCCCAACCATAAACTTGGGATTGCAAGTTAGGAAAAAGGGCTCTGGGTTCTAAGAATATTACTAGAATAGGAATCTCATCGTTAGGACAATAGCGCATGGAGTGGATAGGTGTGATGTAGTTAGCTGCAAGATGCTACAGCATTAATACATACTTTTATATGTTTGACTGTTTATTTTATGGCAATATCATACAAGACAAATACAAAAACAGAGCAAGCTTTGCATGCTTTGAATCCAGGTCTGTAAGGAGAAAACATGACTGCATCTTGGTGTGTCTGTTACTTTTTATTTATAATAAACATAGCAGCATTAGATGAATACCACTTCATGAACCCTGCTTTGGCTCCTCTCCCATGCTCTGAACACTTCGTGACAATTTATAATCTGTGACTTCCTATTAACTGCTTGGATGAGCAGTTCCTCTGAATTTTCAGGCTACCCACTAAGGTGGGATACTCATAGAACTGAAAATCAAAGCTTGCTGTCTTTGAGAATAAAACAAATAACATCAACAAAAATTAGTTGGCTGTTTCTAGACAAATATCAAACTATGGTATTTATTGCCAGGGAAGTAGCAAGTGCATAATCACATTACAGAGGAAGCTTGCTCTTTCCACTTGGCATGCAGCTGGAGCAGGCGCTGGTTGCCACAGCAACAGAGAGATGGCTAAATATAGCCTCTCTGGCGCTGGACCACTTAAGGTAGAATGATGGGGAGGTGTGTGAGGGTGTGGGCCTGACTCTATTTATCTTGGCCAACTTTTGTTTTTTTTAAGTGCACAGTTGAATTGGGTGGACCCAAAATTTACACTGGTGCTTGTGTAGTTCTTCAGATCCCTCCCTAAAAATATTTCTTCTGCAATTCCTCTAAGAAGCAGTATTGTATTTGGAGTAATTGGAAGTGTTCTGCCTACATGCACACTTCTTGATTTCCTTTTATCTGGAGGTTTTAAGTTATGAGCTTTTAACGCTAGGGCTGTTTTCTTGATAAAAGAAAAAATACATACCACAAAACCCACCGTGGCATTGACTGCTTCAGAGAGACCAATACACGGAGCTTCTGCAAGGGGCTGCTATTAATTTATTGTGTTTCCAAGAGGGTTTTCTTTACTGGGTCAAACTGTTAATTCACTGTGTTTAGATGATGGTCACTATTCCTGGGAAGTTGCAGGCTAGCCAGATGCTGCAAGACTCGTGCTTTACAGCCTAAATGCCAGCCTCTCTTCTGAGGCTTCAGTTTATTTTATAAGCATGAGGCTCATGTTTGACCATATCCTTTTTGAATCCTGTTAAGCTTTTGTCCTCATTTAAGTTTTGTGGCAAGTATTGCTGTAGGGTGAATATGGGAAGGGCACTTCCATATATTGAATCTAAATTTCAGTCTTTCATTTAAATAAATGTAATCAGTATTTTGTAGTCTGAGAGGATAAATCAAGATCTTGATTTTGTCTTTTATTGGTCTGTATGCTCTTATCATGGCTGCTGTTTATAGTCTCATAAATCGCTAATATGAACCAATCTTTTCACCTCATTGGTGTATCGGGGTTTCTTTTTCCTCCTTTTCTCTTTTCTTAAATCATCAGGTTCTTAATGTTTCTGCCCTATACTTGGAGGGATAAAAGTGTTCCATAGACTGAAATACAAGTTTTCAGTGGGGGAGGATCTGTCCCTGCCGTTCCCACCATCCTGTGGTTTGCCTGTTTTTGGAGACTGCTGCACAAAAGAGAACTCCATGTGGACTTTGTTCAGGTTTTTCAGGGAGTGGGTAGTTGATTTAGAGTCCTACAAGGTTTGTGATTAATTCACATTTTCTTTAGTATGCATTGTAGGTTTTGTTAATATTGATTTTTCATCTGCCAGTCTGTAGTCTGTTCACATAGCAGACTGAGCCCTTTAAAAAGTTCCTCATAGCATTCTCCAATCTAGTAATCTCTTAAAACTGTGTGAATACTCATTTCTGTTAATCCCCATTTGACCTCATGAATAAATATCACAAGCACCACCTGTCTTGATATGAAAAACAACTGGCATCTACTGTCAACTTTTTGCTGTTGTGAAAATTCTTGATTAATTTGGGGTATTTTCTCCATACTATGTATTTTGATCCTCATTACTACTTCATTTCACCAGCCAAACCTTGCAGATGACTCCTGAAAAATACAACAAACTTTAGCAAAGGTGTTTTAAATCCTGAATGACTGAAATTATTCTTTTCTGTTATGTTAGCCATCTCATTTCTGGTTTGAATCTATTGTTGCAAGTTTCAGAGTTAAATCATTCTCACTTTTAAGGGTCACTTAAGCTCAGCTGTTTGCTTTCAAGTTGACCGCTTACGTCATTGTAGTAGCAGCAACATAGGGTATATGTGGATGAACAAATACGAGAAACTCGTATGTGAATCTTCAGGAGGTGAGCTGCGTGATACCTACCTGTGTGCATGTTCCCATGCTGCACTAAACACCACATACTTTGTGGTACATTCAGGTAAACTGGCTTGAATTTACTACAGGGTATGAAGAAGCAGAGATGCATCTTTCACTGTGTTGGATTGTCTGAAAGCACCCTCTAACTATGTACCTGCCCTAATTTGCCTGAAGCATTTAAAACTAATAATTCTTTCTATCTAGCACTAAATAATACGTTTGTCTTTATAGGTAAAACTACTCACGGAAATAAACATCCTCAAAGTCAGTGGGTTGGGAAATCCAGAAATCTTATTTTCTGTGCTTGGCAGAGCAGGTGGTAGCTAATTACAGACTAGTGCCCTTATCTAAATATTGTCGTGAAATACTTTCACTGTTACTGTTATACAGGTGAAAAACAACTCTTACTTTTAGTAGTCATCCACTGAATTTTCAATAGTCTTCCATATTATATTAAAAGACTTCTGTATTTGAGCGGTAGATTCAGATATTTTCTATCTTGAAGATGCATCAAGAAATAATATGTAGAAGACGAAAGGGATGATCAAATTGTAAACTATGCAACAAACTTGTGTTGCCATTTCTGCTACCTTAGCTGGAGATTTAGAAGTTGCCTTGTGGACTCATACCAGCTTTGCTCAATAGGTTTGGTGTGGTTTAGCCCAGCGTGAATGTATATATGTATGGAGTGTGATTCTCTTGCTGTATTGACCTTGGAGTTGTTCCTGCTTTATACCAGCTGTTTGAACACTTATATTGTGCTTAAGGTCATATTAGTAAATTTTAATTTAGGTCTGGGTTGGGGTTTTTAAACAGATCTTAATCTCAGTTGCATCCTAAAGGGGTTTTTTAGGCTTGCAATAATTTTCTGCAACATGAAAGATTTTTCCTTTATTTGATAATAATATATCTTCACTGAATTTCAGATCAAAAGGAGTAATCCTGAATATCTCTTCAGCTGCTGGGATGTATCCAACTCCACTGCTAACTCTTTACTCCGCAACCAAGGTAAGTGTTCTTTTCCACACTGAAATCAAGTGTCAAACATAAGCCAGCACTACAGGAATAAATGTTTTGGTGTCCATCTAGTGGTGCTTGCATGAACTGAGTTTCTAACTTAAATTTTTCGAATAGTAGAAGTTGAAAGGTAGAGAAAAATTAATGCAAGGGTTTACTGGTGTGGAAACTACTGTTTTATATATCTAATCCTGCATTCTACTTTTACATGGAAAATGATGCTAGTGTGCCAAGCAAACTTAGTGTGAGGTTGAGAAAGGACATTGACTCCATTCAACATGCTTTCTTATTTTTACTTTGAAACTTTTTCCCTAATCTTACTGAAGATATGTATCTTCTCTCGATATATGTGTATATATTGAAGTAGGACTCTTCTGGCGCTTGCTGAAAGCTAACATTTGTCCTCCTTTTATATTAGTTGCCTTAAATTTCCGACGTATCTTCATGTCCTTTATGTGTTTAGAAATGAATTCCAAGAGGAGAACTCTGTGATCTTTCCACAAACTGAATTAAAGCTGATGGGATAATTTTTGCCTTTTTGAGGAGGGATATACTAGCCCTCTTTCAGTTATCCAAGACCTCCCCCAGTTTCCATAGTTTTTCAGGTATTGTAGTCTGTGGACTGGTACATATACAGACTAGTTCTTTCAGCTGTTTTGAGTGAATCCATGGTGGATCTGTGGATTGGAGTACATCAGGCTTCTCTGAGTGGTTCCTGAATTGTTGCTGCTTCTGCCCATCTCCTTCATTATACAAGACTTGTGCATGCAGAAGCATCTGAGCAGGCTTTGGCTGTGCCAAGGCAAGAGAATTGTTGAATACCCTTTGCTGTCCTTTATCTATAGGTTGTCTGCCTCATCCATCAACAGTGTCATATTGAAATTCCTCTTGAAACTAGTGTACCTGTAATATCCTTTACTGCTATCCTTAATGTCCTTTGCTAGTCTATTCCTAGCTTGGATTTTATTCCTAAGTACCCAATAGTATTTTATGTTTCTCTTTTGTTACTTCTTATTTCTGTCTCTCATATGATAATTTTTAGTTTCTCAAGAGGCTCTCCACTTAGGCAAACACTCCTTTTACTGAAATTTCCTGTTGTCTTCCACAATAGGCTGTTTCATTTTACCAGTTCTTAAGTTACTAGTCTAGATCTACATTTCATTTTAAATTCATCTCCTCTGGTTTCTCTTTGTGTCACTGGGACAGTTCTATCTGTCTGCAGCTGATCTTGGTTTTTTTCCTGAAGATACTTACAGGGGGCTTCTAAAATTTTCACCTAGAAGGACTCCAGTTAACACTGTAAAGACAGAATATGGGTACCCAGTATGAGACTGAAGTATACAGGATAAAACTAAATGGATGACACATTTACACTGGTATTAAAGCACTATGGCACTACAGCTTTTTCAGGTGCACCTGGTAATTACCCTAAATATTTCAAGAATTTCAGAGTCTAAGCAGAACCTTGACAGGATGAAGAAACCTTCAGTAGTGTCATTCATGTCAGAACAGACCTGTCTTTCCTCTAGACCCTCAGTAATGACTTCATGTTTCCAGAAAGGAAATGATGCACAGTATTTTATTCATACCAAAGGAGAGGATATTTAAGTTTAAAAATCATGAAAGCATGAATTAGTTTTAGCTACTAGAATTTGCTCATGAAATAGCTGTTGCCTGAGAGCACGGTTCTTTGTTTTAATACAAAAGGTCACTTTGTTATTGGCAGTGCCATCAGCTTTATGCAATGAATTGAATTTCTGATTTTAGTGATAATATGCCTTACAACTGCTTTGGTTAGTCTTTTTTTTCAATGAGAATCTCGTATTTCCTCCCCTCCCATTAAGAAACTCAATTACAGGTTAAGTGATCTGCCTATTCTCAGCATTGCTCATCTTCTACCACAGAAATATTAGTAAACGTGAAAGAGATTCCCCTAATGTAACTATAGAAAGACTATCTGCAATTTCTAGGGGTTTTCTATACAGAGGGGGTTTAAAGCATAGTATCCTTTAGGTCTAAGTCATTGTCTTTGGCTAGTTACCAGGAGCAGATGCAGTCCAGCTCTTTAACCTTCTCATGGAGAATTCCTTATTTTACAATGAAACAAGACTATTTTAAAGGAATCATAGTCCTATTTTTGACAGGCTCCCCTGTCTATCTGCATTAATACTAACTGGAAGTGAAATACGATTCTCCTCCTCTCTTTAGTATTTTACTTTGTTACTGGATGTTCAAGAAGTTGTTTTCTTAATGCAATGTTTGTCTGTTTATATAGGGGATGCTTAATTAGTTTATGTACTTAAGACTGTCTTAAGTTAGAGACTGCTGAGGTGCTTGAAGATCTGGAGGTCTCGGAATAAATTCTTTAAGAGGAAAAGCTCCTGAGTTTATTTGGATACTGAAAGTTGCATTTTCTTCTCATGAATAACAAACATGTTCTTTATTGCAAACTCTTTGCAACCACTAGAGATGATAATCTCTTTATACTGTCTCTCCGTATTTGGAGTAGTGATGGATTTCAGGACTCTGTCGTATAGAAAAATTTATAAATTTCAATGCTCAAAGCCCTTTGATTACAACAATATAAGATTTAATTTTTTTTTAATAGATTATTGATATACTCTGTGCAGTTGTCACACCTACATCTGGCAACTGTGTTCGAGGACTGCATTGAGCTATTTGCATCTCTGTGTAAGTGCCTTACTGTTGCAATAGCACAACCAGTTCACTCTAATTGTTGCTACTAGGCCTGATTTTCACAGACTTCTTGATTTCATTAAGAACTTGGAGAAAAGGGAGAAGGAAAGAACAGTTGGACAGAAGATAAGTTTTTTGGTTTAATGAGCCTCCTGATAGCTTGTACATGCAGCTTGAAGATGAAGAACAAAAGGAGCCATCTGCTACACAGCAAAACTTATTTTCTTTCAGATCTTGTGTATGCTCCGAAAAGTGTCTATAGGAGGTCCAACACAACAGAGGCTGTGCCTATAACTCTTTTTTTATTTAACAAATTAAGAAAATCAACGATGATCATCTTGAAACTAGTTCCCTTCTGAGTTGACACATATCTGCATATGATGTTGCCAACGTTTAAAGCAGTTCTGCAGGTCATTTTCTGAAAGGCTGTTGAGGATCTCTATCGTTTTTGCTTTCGCATTTTATATCAACAAATAATAGGTTCCTTTGAGCACTGACTTGATCTTTGGGATCTCTTCACTGTAAGCCTTAGTCAATAACTGAAAAGATTCCATCGTAGAATTCTTCGGTTTCACAAGAAACTTGATGTTAACGCCCTGTTCACACTTGTACACTAACATTTTCTGACTAAGGGTAGGAAAATTATATTTGAACACACACCCTCTTATGCTGAGAGAAGTGATCGAGTTGATCCTTGTCTCATTGTGACAAGTTAGAACATATTTTACAACCATTCCTTTTTCTCTCTCTTCTCACTCTTGGTTCTTAAGGTATAGGGTTCATTTCGGGCTTTTTGTGTCAGACCTTGTCCCAGTAGCATTCAGTAGGATGACCTTAACAGGAAAAACACTGGGCACTGAAAGCCTTAAGCTATGGTTTCAGTTAGGACTTATGTTAATCCAGCAGTGACATGGTCAGCAAAAGAAGACTGTAAAGCAGTACAATACTAGAGCTTTACTGTTTGTTTTGAAACTGGTGGGAAGCAATTGCTTTTTAAATACTTGAATTAATTATTTTAGTATTTGTTTTAGTTTTGAGCATGGATAAGATAGCTTAGTTCCTTCAGTTGAAGGCACTCCAGTCATTCTGGTGGCTATATTGTTTCACTGAAACAATTTAGCAGAACCTGATATTTTGTCTCACTGAACTGCAGGAGCAAAAAGTGGAAGGTGATTTAGAAGAAGTCAGGGAGGGGGAATCTATGCTGGTTTGAACTACTGAGTAGCCTTGGGTTATTAGAAGAATACTTTGGCATAGTTACAGAGGCAGGTATATCAGATGCAAGGACACCTTGCAGGTAGGTACAAGCATCCACCTTTTAAGCTCTTCCACTTCTTGCTTTAAACTTTTAGTCTTGTAATTTCTAAAACTTCCAGAAGTTTGGAAGAGCATCTGTGGAAGTGCACTTTATGAATAGGACAAAGTAGGGTGGAATTAGGATGAAATTTCCTAAAACCCACTATGTTTAAAAAAACATGCACAAGAGAAACCTATTCAAATCACTCTTAAAAAAAGAAATCTAAGCAGATGACTTAACTGGTGCGCAATGTGAACACACAAAGTCTTATTTTCCTTTTTTTAACTAGCTTTTATGTAACAAATCTGGTTTCTTTTCCTTCTGCATTAAAAAGTTTTATTTGTTTTATTTGTTTAGAATGATCCTCGCTTCTGTAAAAATGCTTTGTAGGCATAGGATTTCTATTCAGATGGCATTGTTCTATGCAAAGTTTCTTTGAAAATGTAAGGTTTTTCACTTTGAAAATGGGAGTTATAAATAGAAATTCAAATATGCTTAGAAAACCCTGCAAACTATAGCGTCCATTTTAATGCATAGCATGTTGCATGTTTCCCTTCTTTTCTCTCTAGGCTTTTGTGGATTACTTCTCTCGAGGCCTTCATGCAGAATACAAGAGTAAGGGCATCATTGTGCAGGTGAGTAGAGTTTGTTTCGTGTAAGTGTGGTTACCACAGCAACATTGGTGTCTTGGCAACAAGAGGGAATGAGTATATTCTCTTATTCATGAGTATGTGACGCAGACTGAGGATTTCCTTTGATCCCATTAGCAGCTTTCTTAACTTAGTCTGAAACAATGCATCTTGAAACAGAAAACATGGGGAGGTCAGTGGGGGGGAGGAGGGTGTGATTTTTTATTTTTTAACTGATGGTGGTAATCAAAGCTTTAAGTATAAAATATTCCATAAAACTGTAGCTCTGTAGAATACGTTTTTATAGAACTTAAACTAATGGAATGCACTTTCACAGTGCATTTGTACAGAGATTCAATGGGTAACTGCCCAAAATATTAGTAGCAGTCCAATCCCTGTAGTGCCAGTGAATTAACTGCTGGTGTAAGCATATTAGCAAGAGGAAAGACCCTTTGTTTGTAATGGACTGATTAGTTTTCTTTAGTACTGACTTTGCATGTTACTAGTGAGTCTTGCTTTTTCCTCCTGTTTGTTTACCTTCCATAGTTTTACTTATTTTTGATGGGTAATAAAAGCAAATTAATCCAGTTTCTCACAACTTTCTGATTTTGCTGTAATATCTCTTCTCACATACTCTTAGTGTTTGCTTCCAAAATGTAGCTGGAGTTTCCAGCTTTGGTTGCAAATACAGGGTTTTTATTACTTGTTACACTTGTTGCTCTCCAGAGCAAGTCAGTTTGATAAAGGTTGTATAATATCTTACACTGCTGTCTTCACAGTACAGGTATTTTTTTAAAATTCAGTTAGGGATCTTCTTACAAACAGGATTAGCCTGCATCCATGTTTGTCATCTCCCTATACTGAATGGTGGTTCTCAAAACTATCTGGGCTTCCAAGGCCCTGTGAGGAATAAGACACAAAATTAGCTACCTGATTTGTTTAATGATTAAGTGTGAGAGCATGACTTTTGTTACTGGCTAAAACCAAAGAGAAGTTGTTACCAGCTTAGAGCTGTGTTACCTTTTTGACATGCTAGATTTTTTTTTCCCCATTAAGCATACATAGTAAAAGAAGAACTTATCACCAGGAAATGTTCCTTCAGTTTAGTATCCAGATGTTTAGTATGGTGTCCTGTCTCAGTTCCTGACATAAGATTGTGTTAAGAAAAAGGGCAGTTGCTGGGTGAGCTATTCACATGGAGTTACTGACTCTTTAATGGGAACCTCATTTAAACCCTATACTAAACATCTTAAGGGGTGCTGTTGGCAGCAGAGAGAAAAAGAGCAAAGGCAGTCCCTGAAAGCATTCTGATTGCTGCTGTTGGTCTTCAAGAAGGTCTGTATGACATTAGTTTTACGCTGGTAACGGATTATAACTTACTATAGAGTTCTCAAAGCATAATTTCTCCTCAGAGTGCTTGATGCTGTGCCCAGGCTACACCAATGTGTAGCAATGAAAGGTGCATAAAAAGCTAGCACTTTGGACAGGTACGTGTTCAGGGTGGTTTTGTGTGTGCTCTTGGTTCATGAAGTGTATTAAGTTGGAATAACATCAGTGTTTTATGTCTCCTCCTCACAGGGTTTTCCAACCCTTTCCCTGGCTTCAGCCCTAAACTGTCCTTCAGTGGGTCAATTTTTACCATACTGCAGGTTAACGTACTGCTTTCTTTTCATTTTTACCATTGTATAATACTTCCATCTACCCAGTGTTTCTCAAATTGTATTACTTGCAGATTTATCTTCATTATCAGACAGCTATTCCTCCAATCCATTTCATCTATGTGCAGTGTGGCCCTCTAATCTATGGTCACAGTCTCCAAATGAGACTGAAGGAACTGGTGGAGTTTTCTTTTCTACGTCAATAATACGAAGTCTTCCAGTAGGATTTCTTTCCTGCTGAAGCGTGTCTACAAACTGTGAGGCGTGGCCTCCTTCAACACACAGCTTCACTGGCATTAGAGCTGGGTCTGATTTTTGTGTGCCTGTGGGGTGCAGTACGATGTCTAAGCTCTTTCTCTGTTTTCTGGTGTTCTCTCAGTTGAAGCTGCTGGTAGTTACCATAGTGTGACAGTATTTAGAGGCAGATGCATGCCGACAAAAGAAGTGTTACATCTTTGAGATGTGCTGTTCCTATGTGCATTTGTAACTAGGCAGTCTCTTCCTCCCCAGACTTTACTTAAATAGTACACTGTCAGTTTGAGAGGCAAACAGAAGTGGGTTCTGCTCATTTGTGACTATAGAGTACCTACTGAAACGGCAAGGATAAATAACCTAGTAACTCATGCTTGGCTACAGGCGTTAAACACAGGATGAATGTAGATAGTATGTGAAAGATTTTCTAGCTTTTTGTTATGGAAAAAATACAAAAAGTTTTCAATGTCTTACTTTTTTAACATTCTAAAGAAATGAAGAATTAAATCTATCTTTCTGTATCAACAATTATGTTTTCCTGTATGAAATGTCACAGGTTGTGGTAAGCTGTCTTCTAACTCCCATTTTGGCTAAGGGTGCTGAATTCCTAAGAGCCCTGCGGTTTGGCCCCTAAATGTTGACCATGAATTGCCATTCTGAGTTACACAGGCCTGATGCCCAACAGCTGTCACAGCTTCAATTTGTTATGCTAATTTTATTGCAGTCCGTGTCCTTGTCATCTTGTTCCAGACTAAGTCACTATGAACCACTAATGGATATTACAAATATCTTCCTGTGAAGACTAGGTGAGAAGCCCTTAGGAAGCCTGGATCTCCTTTAGATTCTCTGAAGTTCATCTCTCTGACCTTCATAAATGTAGCACTTATAATTCCAGACTTACACTTCCAGTTGAGATCACAATTTAAAACAGTTAACTTTTACCGTGCTGATACTTGCAGAGTACCACTGAATGAAAAGCAGAAACACAGTACAGGTGGTAATTTACCAACTTCTGAAGTTCAGCCTAAGGTGTATTAGCTTTGCTCAAGTGGATTGCCTTATCTGTGTAAGCTTATTTTCAATACTGTATAGTGCTTGTATTGCAAAGCAGATATATATAGATTTAAAATATATTCTTTTTGGCTGACAGGCCTTCTTAATTTTACAGAAGCAGCACAGTAATAACATAGGTTGAAGTTCTGTGTGGGTTTACATGGAGCGAACGAGATAGGCAAAAAGAAAAGGAATGAGGAGGAAGACAACAAGGACTTCTCTCAAGACTTCTTTTTGGAAAAATCTCTCCCTGAAGGGTTTCTGCAGACTTTTGTGAAACTTTTGCTCTTTGAATATGTCTAAAAATATTGCTTAGTTCTTTATCACTTCCTTTTACTCCCCTTTTTTGTAACTTCAGTCACTATTGACATTTTTCCCTCTATACTTCGTTGCTATCTGTAGTAACAATGGAACAGTGAAAACTTCCACTGCCTGTTTTCTTCTGCCATATCCACTAGAAAAAATATCAGATCACAGAATCATGGAAATGTTTGCATGAAGGCATACCTAGGAAGTTTTGTAGTGTGATGCTGGGCTCTCCTAGTGTTTGAAGTGGGATTGCTGCTAACAGAAGGTCATGGGCTAGTTGTGGCTTTATCCATTCAAATCTTGAAAACCTTCAAGGGCAGGGTTGCTATGATCTCCAGACAACCTGTTGGAAGTGTTGCAATTCTCTCCTAGCAAATGTTTTCCTTAGTGTCCAGTCTTAAATTTTACAGCCAAAATTGACAGGTTTGCCTCTGGTTAGTTTTATCTGACACTACCAAGAAGAGTTTGGCTCTCAGCTTTGAAACTGCCCTTAAAATAACTATAGGCAGGTATTGGGTCACTACCAGCAACCTTTTCTCCACACTGAACAGGCCCATCTCTCTCTCTCCAGATATTTATAGAAGTGTACTGTCACTTTGCTCCAAAGCTGTCTAGCTTTGCTCTTTAGCTTTCTGTGCAGGACAGCTTTGGTTGCTGCAGTTATTCCATTTCCCTTCTATGTCCCCCACCCTCCTTTTCCCCCACAGAGAAATGGAAAGATACTTCTTTGGAAACATGTAAGGTAGAATAGGCGATAAAATTCTGTAAACAAGCTATTCTGACTTTGAGGGGCTTATTTTCATTGACTGTAGCATAATTAGAGGCTTCTGTTCAGGACTTAAGATCAGTTCTTTCATTCTTACAGCATTCAAGACCCCAATGCCATACAAGTTTAATAAGCATCAGAGCTGTAAACTCTAGCAAATGTTTTAAGAGAGCTAGAGACATTGTATTGCTATAAGCTACTTTTAGGGCATGTTTTGAAACTGAAGAGCAGGCTAGGCTTTTGCTGGTTAAAAGCAAGGAATTTTCTGTACAGTTCCTTCCCCAGGTTGTGTGGGTTTATATCTGCCTGAATACAAAATGCTAAAAGGCTTTAGGCAGTGAAAGATTTTTTTAATCTCTTATGCTAGTTTTAGATGTGGTTCATGAATGTCTGAGAACCTTGTGGGGAGGAAGAACGAGGGAAAAGTAATGGATTCAACAGGTCTCCATAGCTGTTAAAATATGGCACAGTTAATGGAAAGGTGGTAAATCTTATATTTGTAATATTAAATACCCGTGTGTCTGTTTTCTAAAGAGAAAAAAAAAAGGAAAAAAATGTTGGAGTGTAATATTGTGCTTCTATGTGCCTTGAAATCTGTGGATCAGTTAACAAGTAATGCCACTGTATGCTTGCTTTTTCAAGGATGATTGTTTGCCCCTTGATGCTATCCAGTGGCTTAACTGGGTAGTGCAGTTCACTACTACTTGAAGTCTGTTCTGAGCAGAGGAAAATGGAAAATAAATCTTCGCTATAACCATCATGCCACTCTGTGTGGGGATGTTGCAGATGTAATTTGATGGTGAATAAGCTTAGAATTGTTTTTGTTTTTTAAAACGCCAAACTAGAGATAAAGTTTAGTAAAGTATTCTGAAAAATGGATGAGGAGCTGGAGCAGAAACTAGGTTCTTATACTGTTTTAGTAGCAGAATGAGTAGTTTTCTTATCCAAGCATTCGTAGCTTTTGGCAACTTTAAAGGTGATGGTAGCCACTTACACTTACGAAATTCAAGTCTTCACGTTTTTCCTCTCTGTTTGAATGTGGGCTCATGCAATATGTTTTTTAAGGAGAAAAGTGCACAGTCTTAATGTTCTAAGGTGAAGGAATGAGCAGGAATACCAGTGTTTCCTGCTTTGGACATCCAATTCCTGTTGAAATGTGCACAGCCATATCTGATTAAAAATATGTTTGGTGTTGTACACTGTGATCTTATAACCGGAATCAAAGAAGGATAACTTAAGCTAAAATTCAGTATGCAGGTTACTTAAGTTTCTATGATGCATCTGTAAGTTAATCAGAAAGCATTCTCTGCTTAACGTGATCTTTTGTACATGCAGAGTGTTCTACCTTACTATGTGGCAACAAAAATGTCCAAAATCCGCAAGCCGACCTTCGATAAGCCCAGTCCTGAAACGTATGTCCGAGCTGCTTTAGGCACGGTAGGCCTACAGCCCCAGACCAATGGGTGCCTACCCCATGCGCTCATGGTAAGTCACTTTGGAAAAAGCAAGGATCCGGAGTGTCCTTTTTATGTGTTTATTATGGAAGAAGTCTAAAGAATCATTTAGAATACTAAATATTTTTTTCTTTAACTTCTAATCATAACTTGGTAATATTTGTGTGTGCTGCTGTTAGATTTCACTTAATACTAGGTATGTATTATATATATTTATTTTTTTTTTAGGGATGGATCTGCTCTCTTCTACCTACATCTACTGTAATTAATTTACTCATGAAAACAAACAAACAAATACGGGGTCGTTATTTGAAAAAAATGAAGGAGAAATAAGATGGAGGCAACTTGATTTTGGAGCCTGGGACTTCTGCAAGTTCCATGCCCACTCTGCAGCACCAAGTAGACCTAATGTTTTAAAAACCTCCAGTCATAGGTGTACCTTCTAAACAGTCTTGTTTTGAGGATACAGGTGAGACAGGACTGTTGACTTCTAGTACTGATTTTAAAATAGGCTTTATTTGTTTATAGATATTATGAGGGAGGAAGTGCTTTGGACTAAAATTACACAGTGCTTTAAATACTTACGTGGACTTGATCAAATATTATGCTTTTGAGGACCAGCTTGGTTATATAGTGTCCATCACATCTATGTATTGCGTGCATGGGTGAAGGGCAGAAAAATAGTAGTACACTGGACTTTCTCACTGAAGTTTCTGGACAGGTGGGGAGGAGTGGAAAAGGGAGCATATTTATTTAAAAAGGTAACCTAGCACTATTGACAGAATATAACTTTTTCCTAGCCCAGGTTCTGGATACTTGCAAGCGAGTCTACATTGTCAGTCAGCTGATGAGTACTCCCCTGCTTATGTGGTCCAGTGTGATTTTTGGTTATGAACTTGAGACAAATGGGCCAAAACCCAAAATGAACATAATTGCTTTTCTATAAATGTATACATAAAACAACATTACAGAAAGTATTTATGTTCTTTGGTACTTGAATATGGATTCTAACTTTCCAGTAATATGTAATCTTTACGATTTGTAATAACATTTTTAAAAGTTCAGTGCCTGCTCTTTGTAATAGGTGGTGATAACACAATGTAGATAAATGTCACAAGTTATGTGTTATGTGCTGGTTGCTATGTAAAAGAAAATGGGCACTTTAAATGCAGAGCTTGAAATTATTTACTCTCCTTGTTAGCAATGATAGTTAAATTCTTTTTGAAATAGATATTTGTCTTTTTGGTGAAGCCCTTTGAAATGTGGATCTTGAAGAGTCTGAGACTGCTTTAAAAATGAGAATCAGTAAACTTGTTAAAAGTAGAACATTTTGAATTTAATTATGTTTCACTGATTCATTTTATGGTTCTGTTGCACAACGGAGAGCTCCAGTGAGGCTGAAGTTACCCATCTCCAGGAGACTGATCGGAGTATATGAGAAGTCTGCACTACTATTTGTCTGTATTTACTTACTTTTTATTTAAAGCTTTTGGATTCCTAACATTCTTTTTTATAAACATAAAAGTTACTGAAATCTACAAGGCAAATCAAATTGCAAGCAGCTACCAAAGTGTTCTGTGGTGACTGCCTGTAGTTGAAAAATGGAGGCTGTTTTCAGTCCTTGAAAGAACAATTTCAAGCTCTCATTTTGAAGTAAAATATGTTGTACTGAGACATGGTTTGGGGCTAACATTTCTGTATATTGAAAAAACCTGAATACCGATGCAATGGTGCTGATCAAATATGAGACGCAGATTCTATCCCATAGTTCTCTTAATTTTTTGGGACAGGGATGGTGGAGTTGGTGGTATTAGTTCTATAAGAGCATGTGACTTGGTTTGTTCTGGATCTGATGTGGAAGCATTGGACTAAACAATCTATGTTTTTGACTTTGTAAAACAAATTAAATGGAATTTACTCTCTTTACTGTGTTGGGTTTTTTTTCCTTAATGTTTGCCTGTACATTCAAAGGCCTGATTGTCCTTTATTGCATATAATAACATAGTGAAAATTACTGTATTTTTACATGCCAAAACCAAAGCTCTTATTAATGTGTTTTCCTGGCTGTTCTCTCCTTTACTGTGCTGATATTTTAAAATCACTGGAACACAAAATAAACTGCTAATTAGAACTGTTAAGCTATTAATATAGTTATTTCCAAATAATAATTTTCTAGCTATTGAAGCTGTTTGGAAGGATATGCCTGAGTGGAATTCCATGCATGCTGCATTCCTGAAGTGGCAGTGTCCCGGCAGGGCAGTTCCTGGAAGTGGGGCTGTTGGAGCCTGTGATCCCTTGGCCCTGCTGCGCAGTGTTTGGTGCTGGCAGCTGTGGCTGGGGTGCCTCTTGCACGCTTCCTCTGAGGTCTTTCTCATCTTCCAAACTGCAGCAAGGAATCTCTTTTTAACCTCAATTGCCTTGACTTTTTGAATGTCTGTGTACCTCACCAATGGGGATGATGTGTGCAGTAGTGTCTGATGTATTTTGAAATATCCTGGGCAGGTGATGGGAAAAAGGATGGGTTTCTGGTGCTGCTGCCCTTTTGTGCCTCTGCTCCCAAGGTATGTTTATCACTGATGCCCTGTGGGAGCTGCACTGAGTTTTCACTCCCATGTTTGAGTGGGAAGTATGGGGTAGGTATTGAGTAACGCATCTGCCCTTTTCTTCCCCAGGAGCCACCCCAGCTCCCCAGTGCAGGGAGCCACCTGTGTCACAGCTGCAAGTGGGTGCCCCGGCTGATGCAAGAAGTAGTTACTATTACAAAAAGAAATATCTTGATTTAAGCTAAAGTAGAGCTAAGTTTCATCTAAGTAACATTATCTTTTGACGGTTAGACAGCAAGTTCCTCTTACAGCATGTGTTCTTTATAGCATGTGTGTTTCCAGACACTGTTCAGAGAGAAATGATTGTCTTGTGTTAAGTAGGATATGTGCTGAAGAGATATGTCATTTTCTATCACCTCTGTTTGCAGTCTTTCCCTGTCTAAAATGCAAGGTCAGACAGATAACTGGCTCTGAAGTTCCAATTAACAATAGATTTGGCTCTTGTGAAGTTCACTATTAAAATTAGTCCTTGGAAAGTAATAGAATGTGTGTAAGATTTATGGGAAAATTTATACACACACATGTAAGTGAGAAATATTTTCTGTCCCCAGCTTTTGTCTTGTCATGCATGATTGATGGAAATCCCTCATGCATCCAGTGCTGAAATAAAGGATGCTTGCTTTCTAAAACTCCAAAATGACTCTTGAGACCCCACCTGGAGTATTGTGTGCAGTTGTGGAATCCCCAACATAAGAAGGATATGTGACTGTTGGAATGGGTCCAGAGGAGGGCTACGCAGGTGATCAGAGGGCTGGAGGCCCTGTGCTGAGGACAGGCTGAGAGAGTTGGGCTTGTTCAGCCTGGAGAAGAGAAGGCTCCAGGGGGACCTCATAGCAGCCGTCCAGTACCTGAAGGAGATACAGGAAAGCTCGGGAGGGACTTTTTACAAGGGCTTGTAATGACAGGAGGGAGGAAAAGGGTTTAAATTGGAAGGGGGAAGATTTAGATTAGACATTAGGAAGAAAGAAAATTCTTCCTGATGAGGGTGTTGAGGCACTGGCACAGGTCGTCCAGGGAAGCTGTGGATGCCTCCTCTCTGGAAGTGTTCAAGGTCAGGTTGGAAGGGGGCCTTAAGCAGCCTGGTCTAGCGGGAGGTGTCCCTGCCCATGGCAGGAGGGTTGGAACTGGATGGGCTTTAAGGACCATTCCAACCCACACCATTCGGTGATTTTCGGAGTCACAGCCGCTTCTCGTCAGTTCGCTTTCTCCCATTCGCTGGAACCCGCGCGCGGGCCGGTGGTGTCGGTCGGCCTGCGAAGCTGCGCGAGACGCGGGCAGCAGAGGCGGGTTCAGCCCCGCAGCCGCTGCGGTCGCGTCGCGGGGCGGAACCCCTGTTGCGGGCTGCGGCGCCGGCGGAGGAACCGGGTGGCGCCGCGGGAGCGATGGCGGAGCGGAGGCAGCGGGCGCGTGTGCAGGGCGGCTGGGCCGGCGCACGGGCGGGAGCGGCGCCCCGCGCAGGTGACGGATGAGGGCGGGGGCCCTTTTGTCTGCGTCACGTTGCCCCTGTGCTCGGCACCGGTGAGGCCGCACCTCGAGTACTGTGTTCAGTTTTGGGCCCCTTAATACGAGGAAGACATTGAGGTGCTGGAACGGGTCCAGAGAAGAGCAACGAAGGTGGTGAAGGGGCTGGAGAACAAGTCTTATGAGAGGCGGCTGAGGGAACTGGGGTTGTTTAGCTTAGAGAAAAGGAGGCGGGCGGGAGACCTCATCACTGTCTACAACTGCTTGAAAGGAGGTTGTAGCACGGTGGGTGTTGCTTTCCAACCTGGCCTTGAACAGTTCCGGGGAGGGGCCATCCACAGCTCCCGTCGGCAACCTGTGGCAGTTTCTCACCACCCTCATTGTGAAGAATTTCTTCCTAATGTGTAGTCTAAATCTTTCTATTCCAATTTAAAGCCGTTCCCTCTCATCCTGTCACTCCTTGCCCTTGTAAAAAGTCCTTCCCCAGCTTTCCTGTAGGCCCCCTTCAGGTACCGGAAGGCTGCTATGAGGTCTCTCTGAAGCTTTCTGTTCTCCAAGCTGAACAACCCCAACTCTCTCAGCCTGTCCTCATAGCAGAGGGGCTCCAGCCCTTTGATCATCTTCGTGGCCCTCTAGACCCATTCCAACAGTGCCATACTCTTCTTACATTGGTTATTCTAGAACTGGACACACACTGGACACTACTCCAAGTGAGGTCTCACAACAGCAGAGTAGAGAGGAAGAATCACCTTCCTTGACCTGCTGACCACGCTTCTGTTGATGCAGTCCAGGACACGGCTGGCCTTTTGGGCTCCAAGCACACATTGTTGGCTCATGTTGAGCTTCTCATCAGTCAGCCCCCCACGTCCTTCTCTGCAGGGTTGCTCTCAATCATGTCATCACCCATCCCATATTGAGTGAAACAAATAGAATTTGGTGGAGCTGACTTCCATAATAACTATTAGTTGCTTTTATTCGTAAAACTTTATATGTGTCTATTTTTTTCACCATGAAGATATTGTAAAATAAAGAGTGCTAGTGAAAAAGGACGGAGTTAATGCCACTGTTTTATATCAAATGTTTAAACCAAAGAGTGCAGAGGAGAGCACAGTGTGGGTTTCCAGTCTTGCAAGGAGAACTGGTTTGTTTATGAATGTGGTGAGAACAACGTTACACTTGTCTGATTACAATACCCAGGGAAACTCCCGTTTTTCTGCAGACTTACTGTCCTATACACACTGGTATTTTTTTAATCCTGAAAAAAATTAGCCAGCTATTTTGACTTGTGCATATAGCCTGTAAGTTTTCTGTCACAGGTACAGGTTTTATTCCAGCTATTTCTAAGGGGATGTTTTAAAATTATTTGTCCATGTTTTAAATTATGCAGAGTGAAGACTTGTTTGGTGCCCATCTTTAAGCCTTTCTACATGTGTAAATAAAACACATGAAGTGTTATTCCTGAGTTGCTCTTCCATACTTCCTCCCTAGTTTCAAAATCTTGTTTTAATAGAAGTATTCTTTCTCAGAGAAACATCTTTCTTAAAATAAAAATGCGGAGAGGAGCTGTTTAGCTGTTTCTGTGTAGTTTTAATGCTTATGTAATGTAGGTTTGGTTGTTCCCTGGAGCCTTTGCCAAGCAGAGGCCAATACTTCAAAAGTGATTCCAAAAGTTCTTCCAAACTATTTTTTGTATGGTGAAGTTTGATGTCATGTGATCCGTGATCCATTTTTTTTTTCCTCTTTGCTTTAGCACCTCAGGCACCTGCGGGCAGCAACCTTGCCTCTGCAGGCACCAAACCAGCATGGATGAGGAAAGATCAGCCTCACGCTCAAAAGCAGTTTATCTTTGAAAAGCCATCAGAGGTAAAAATTACACAATAATTAGCAGAACCTTGTCTTTTATTAAACTTCAGACGATAAAAATTATCAGACTTTGAGATCATAGTCTCATGTTTAAAAACAAATTAAAAACTCAGCTGAGCTGAACTTTGTGTTTTTACCAAGTAGAGTTTGCAACTCTCCTGCATCTATGGCAAACAGAAAGTTATGGTCCCTCTGTTTGAGCCTCTAACTTTCATTACGTACCTGTTTGTAACTACTTTATTTATGCAGAGCCAAAAGAATATATCCGTGTAAATATTCAGAATTATGCAATGTTTTAAGCATGGTTTGAGCTCTGTTTTTTCCCTCAGTTGGAGTATCTGCCTTATCTGTTAAGACAAATAAGGGGAAGAGCATGGGATTTGTTTTGTAGACATTGCTTTATGTCCTGTCAGCAGATGAATGATATTTTGTGTTGTGCAGTGGGAGAACAGTTCCTTGATTTGGGGGGAAAAAATATTGAGCACTTCTTTCTAAGCCAGAATTGTTTGTAAGACTGTTGTCTTGGCTTGGAAGGACTGGAGATGGTCTGGGAAGATTCTGCTTTCTCTGTGGCAGACACTTGGTAGCTATACAGCACAATATTTTGACGCTCTCACTTGCTCAACTCAGTACCTCTTTGGATCTCAGTGCTTCACTGAGCTCAGGGAAGAGAAGTATAAATCCCTGAGACAATCAGAATGATAATCCATGATGGGTTAAACTACTGTGTTTATTTTTAGTTTTAACAAAAAACAGCTACCTGAAGCTGTGCAGACAATTTTGAAGTGTCAGCTCCTGTTACATCTCATCTGTCTTGTGTTTTGCACATTGTTTGGGGCCTAGGATTTGTTCATCCATCCTATAGTTGCTCTAGATTTTTGTTTCCGACTGTAAAGATAAGAATATTTTTTGTTGCTGTTGATAAATAAATAATTTGCCTTTAGCGGGCAGATGATTGTTAAAAAACGCCTGCAGTGGTAGCTGCATTTGAGAGCTTCTGGGGCCTAGAGAGAGTGGATGGGTTGTTACTGCTTACCAATTGTCCAGAGGTATGTTTTTCTCACTGATACATCAGTATGCAGCTATATAGAGTCACTAGAGATGGCAATTAGTTCTGTTTGACTAAAGCATGCCAGGTACTTAAATGTTTAATATTCACCATGTACTGTCTTGTTGCCTTTCAGGTGGAACGCAAAGTTCCTGAGGCAGGCGTGATAGAGTGAGTATACTGCTGACTTAAGTGTCCTTCATGCAGTTTTGCTGTCTTGTTGGTCAGTGGGAATCTGCTTATAAAGAGTTCCTGCTCCATTTACAATTGCTGTGCCTCTGAAAGAAATTTCAGTGCAAAACATGGACTTGCAGTCCTTTTATCCTGAATTGGATTTAAAATCAGGAGAGTCCAAGTCTGTGTTAATGAGGTTTAGCTTTGGTGTAGCTGTTTGAGCCAGGAAGAACAACTGGACACTCTGCATCAACAGAACTGCAAATACATCTTCTTTCATTAGAAATGTACATTTTCCTAGAACAGTCCCTATGTAAACTATGCTGGAAATTACTTACCATTATCCAAGAATATAGTTGGTATGGCAACTCAAGCAGCATGTCCTTTGAAGGTTGAGAAAAGTAGTTGCCAGTAAGTGTCAGAGTGAACCTAGATATTCATACAGTGTAGGTAACTTACTCTTTGTATTAAAGTGGAGATCTTTTGTGAATAACCTTGGCATGAAATGTGAGATATGGTGGTATATGGTGGTTACAGATTTTGAAAATTAATTTTGCTTCAGTTTGGTCATCTTAGAATTTTCTTACTAAGTGGTTCCTAAAAGGCAAGTTACAGATTCAGCTTTTGACTCACTGTATCTTGTTTCTGCTTTGAGGGATGTGGGGTTAGTTTTCTGTTACAATTTCAGATTTGATGCTATGTAGGTATTTGTGCATAGCAGGCATAATCCAGAGAGATGTTCAACTGTCCCATCTCTGCTAGCATGGTAGGGAACAGTTCCTTAAGTAGAACTACTTTGTGAGAGGTGCTTCTGTCAAAAGTGATGAAAAATATTGCTGGAAATAGTTACTGAAGCACTTACAGATTGTAACATATTTACTTGTTTTTTAACTTTCCATCTCACTATGAATGGTACAGCCATACGCTCTTTGCATATTGTTGATGATTAGTACTAATAATGTCGTGTCTAGGTACTATGTAAATTCAGTGCATTAAAAACCTTCTAAAGGTTCACTGACCTTTCATTTGTTACACATACTTGCAAATCAAATAAAAAAATATAGACGAAACAAAACTGAGATGCTGTTCTCATCACAACAATGAGACGTAGATAATATAGTATGGTTTATGCTCTGCTTGTGCAGTATGGAAGAGATCAGAAGTTTCTGTTTATTTAACTTTCTTAAATACAGCACAGTGCAAAACACAGTGTGTGATCATTTTGTGAGCTGGTGAACTCTTTTGAGGGAGAAGTAATGCTGGAGAGTGATTAAATCCTGCAGTGTTCAGGGCAAAAAGTGCAGTATAAATCTCAAAGATAATGAAGGAAGCAGTTCATACAAGATTAAATAATGCTTGATCACAGTGCAACTCGTAACAGGGAAGAGCTCTCTGTACCAGCTCATGTACTACCTGTAACTTGGTTTCACTGTGTCATACAGGTTGATGAACACTTTGCTGTTTGCAGAATGGTGGTATCAGTCATCTGACTGAAAACTGGGTTTTACACCTTCAGTTATACTCTTATTCTTTGTATACCTATATATGCAAATGTAACAGGGTGCAGTCTTGTGTGGTTGTCTCATTTAGATTCCCCATGACATCCCTTGTTTACCTATTTCTAGACCCTTAAAATTCTATATTGATCCTTCGGTGAAATGAGAGTGAGAGACAGGAAGTACACACAAACTCATTTGCTTCTGCAACACCCCTTGCTGCCTTACTGTGACCTCTGACAGTCTCCAGAATATTACTGCTTCCCATAGTACTGCAAAACTTTTTTCTTTTCCTTTTTTTCTTTCCTTTCCTAGTCTAGGCTTACATCAATTCTAGTCCATGCTGCACAGTGTAAGATAATTTCTTTTTTGTTTGTCCATCTGATGGCTTTTTCCTTTCTTACATCCTCAGCAAGCCTGGTGTGTATGAGCTCAGCAAAGTACCCACTGGCATTTCTAGGTAAGTGAACTGCACATTTTTGAAACTTGTAATTTGCTGTTGCAGAGCAACACAGCAATACTCAGCAGTCTCTGCTGAGTGTTTTGACTGTAGCAGGTGCCCATTGCTCTTCCTGTGTATCTTCTGTTTATAGTACTTCTGGATATATTTGCGTGTCAGGTAGCAGAGACTTATGCGGTTCTAAGCAGCACTGAAGAGAAGAAAAATGAAACTCTTAATATCAAGTGCTTGATGCCTCTAGTGTTCTTGTCTAGAATAATGAGAAAGGTTTATGTCCATTTGTTTCATGATCCAAAGTAAGTCGCTGCTTGAAATTTCTTTCAGTATTTCTGTGTTAGCAAGTGCATGATGTCTGTGTTGTGTAGTTAAGGGCTACCAAAAACTTTTAGCTGTAAAGCAGAATTGGTTTAAATTAATCTAAAAAAGAAAGTTTAACTTTAGGCAGATTTGGTAACTTTAGGGTTGTCCCTTTTGCTCACATGCTGTACCTTAATTATTTCAAATCCAGGACACTTCAAAACCAAACTTGTTTGTTCTGTGATCCCTGCTAACTAAAATGCAGTTTATTTTACCTGGTTTACTTAGCTGCAATATCAGTATTCATTCTTTTCTTCTGAATTTGATGGATTTTATTAATAGTGGAAAAAATGTAATAATGTTTTGTGCATTTTGTTCAAAGCTTTCATCTTGGTTTCTTCTAAAAGCGCAAATAAAGTTTTATAGCAATTTGAAAAGTAGAAGCTTTGGCCAGCTGGAAGGAGAAAAGATACGAAGCCAGCTGGGTTATTGTGTATTTTCTGGAGTCTGTTTTCATAATATGTTGCTGAAATATATACAATATATACAATTCTGGAAAACTGGAATTTGGAGGTCGCTGAGTACCTTTACTATATAATCGTATTGTGATGCCTTTGGAACATTGAATCTCATGAGAGTAACCTCTTGTGAGTAGCATTCCGACTCTTCACCCCACCACAGTGACTAGAATTTTTGAATACTGTTGTTATTACAATCAAAATATAAACAGTATATATGAAAATGTAATAACAGGAGAGGTTAAATACCCTAGGGTTCTTCTGCTTCAAAAAGAGAGGACAGGATAGCAGTGGTGATAAAGGGCTGTCAGATTCTGAGTGCCATGGAGATTGTGAATAAAGGGCAATTGTTTACTTAGGTTGGTTGTAATACCATAATCAGGGCTATCTGATTTATCAAATGGGAAGTTAATAATAAGCAGAAGGGTGCCATTTTTGACACATTATATGTCTGATAGTGGGACTCTTAGTTCATGTCATATGTTTTTATAGGTTTTAAAAATCAATTAAATGTATTTGGTGAGGGGAAGACTCATCACGAGCTCCTGCTGCCTGCGGTTTTTTCATCCACACCTGCTTTTGGCTTTGGTCAGAAATAGGATGTTGGGCTTAGACTTTTGGTCTGATACATTACAGCTGTTCTTGTCTCCTTTGGGAATCCAGGAAATTAGAATGTTTTATCAAATCATATAGAGAAGTCTATTTTCCCTCCATTTTTTTCTTGATCTTTTTCTTCCTTAGGATTCATTTGATTCCTGGCTTTATTGACTCAGAACAAGCAGACTGGATGTTTGAACAACTCCTCCAAGACATACCCTGGGGTCAGAGAACTCACATCAGACAGGGTAAGGGGTGTGTGGGCCAATTACTTAGGTCTTTCTCAGGTCTTTTCTATACCAAAATCCATGTGTTGTTTATCATTGTTGTTAATTTTACATGGTACCTCTTGTTATGGCCCAGCTCCAATGGTCCAGTTCGACAGGACTGGAGGGGTAGGGGTTTTTTGAGTGTTTGCATGGCAGTCACTCCAAGGATATACTCAAAATTCCGTTATTTACACAGCCAAAGTTACAACTCGGTTAAAGCAACACTCAATTTCCAATCTGTACGTTGAACACAGTTGAAGTTACAATTCTTTACTTTGAGCATAGTCAAAGTAACAGACAATTTACAACAGGAACTTGGATACAACCAAATTCACCCAGAAGTGCCAAGAAAAAAGCGAGGTAAATTTAAGGAGAGAATAAGGACAGAGAAAGAAAAAGAAGAAAAGAAGCAGAACCAAGGGAGTATAACATAAAAATAATCACTACCCAATGAAATTCAGTGGAGCTTTTGGCAGGAAAATGTGGTCCACAGGGCAAAGGGCATGCATGTGCCTCTTAGCACGGATTATAGAGGAGCTCCGTCCCTGTTAGCGTGCAGGGAAGGCTCTCACTGCGGCTGCGCTGGATCTCTGCCTGGAAAGTTCTCGAATTGGGGCTGGGGGCTCCTAGGGGTTGCTGGCAGTTCAAAGGACCCTTGCCAGAATAGCCTCTGCCTGAACCCTTTGGGCATGCACGTGTGGTCAGGGGCGCTCTTGCCTCTTCAGGGTGTGCAGATCCCTCGGCCACAACAGTACAGACAGCTTAGTGAACAAGAGCAGCCCAACTGCAGGCAGAAGGATGGGGAGCAGCGCCTGGTCCTGCGCCAAACTGCACAAAGCCCCAGGCACACACAGCCTTCCACCCAGACAGACAAACAACATGCAGACAAATACAAATAAAGAAGTTGATCTTTACAACACTTGTTCATATATTTCTTTTCAGATTTTCCATGTGTATCTGAAGAGTACTGCTGCTTATTTTTCTCTCTTTTTCCCACTCATTTTTTGGATTAAGTCTGTGCATCATCCCTTCATACTGTCTTCCAGTGATGCTGCAAAAGCTGTGTTCTTTGAGGTTTCTGTCACCAGGTGTATTTTTTGCCTCTCTCACTTCAAATCCCAGGAGAACACATTTCTTTTCCCTCATCTTTACTTATTAGTTCCAGTATGCAGTAGGTGAGGAGACTGCTATTCTGGATTTGTTCACTAAGGGGCACCTGTTCTAGCTAAATTTCTCTTCAGTTAGGAATGGATATAAGATAATACATCAGAGAAGTTACTGGACAGGGCTGGAAAATATCTTCAGCATCTGTGTTACTGGCTTGCAATAAAGATACAATATAATGGAGAATGTTACCTGTCAAGCATGCGAAATAGCTACCAAGATAGTCTGTTCAGAAGTTGAAAGAATTTTCAACTTGATGTTTGTATTACACCGCAGAGTACACATGTATTTGACAAAATATTACTTGTCCAGCCTTGATACATCCTGCTTCTGTAACGTCCCATTGACACTGCAGTCCTTTCCACTTCGTTCTTTCCAGTGCATGCATCTTGCAACTTTTGCCACCATATTGGGCACTGGAACCAGAAGAATATAAAACAAGCCAGAATTATAAATAGAATTTCAGTTTCATTTTTCTGTCTTTGACTTGTGTGACCTGTCTGGCATAGGAATGAGAAAATTGATGTTGTTCCAAGATTTTGGCAAGGTAATTTCTCTTGCAGAGTCAGGCATGCTTTTGAATAATGTTATTCCCTCACTCGTGTTCATTATATAAGGCTGAGGATTTTAAGTGGCTGCTTTTTAATTTCAGGTGAGTGGACGGTCCCTTTTTGATCAAGTTCCTTGGCAGAATTGTATCACCTTTCCATTTTCAAGCCCTATGATAAGCCAACTGAGAAAATCTTCCTGTTTTTTTTTTTTTCCTAGAAGTATCTTTTGAGGAACCAAGGCTTACCTCCTGGTATGGGGAACTTGCTTACACGTACTCCAGGATAACAATGCAGCCAAACCCAAATGTATGTATATGTTTACAGTTTTCTTTTATTATCATTTACAAAGACAGAATTTGCGGAGATTGAAACACAGAAATTCCTTCTATCCTCTTTCTTTTTATCTAGAATGTTTATCAGCATTTTGTTTGTGATCAGCAACATATTCTAGTGAAGTGCTTCATAAAACAAACGTTTTGAGTGGATTGACTGAGAGGAGCATGATTTAGTGGGTAAATTTTGGCAAAAGAAAGCTCCAGAGTTTAACGTTCTAGTTTTGGGTTACTATTGCTTTGGACAAAACTCTAAATTGTTCATTGTGACTTACTTTGCGCATCTTTATATTGGAGATTGTACTCAGTCATACTGAGTTCTTCTATTGTGAAAATATAGTAATATCAAGTACTGAATACTTTCGGAAACACTTGGATTCGATACTGCTTAAGTAAGAATTTAGGCATATTGTTGATTTCTGTGCAAGTGCTATGAAATTCACACACATGGCCTGCCTGCTTAGCAACTCCAGATTGTATGGTGCAATTTCCCATGCTATTTTGGAAGATTTAAAAACCTTCTGAGTGACTTGTTGATGTTCACGTTCCCTCTCTCTCTCTCTGGCTTCCAGCCTTTTATCTTATTGGCCTGTCTCTTGGTGTTGCTTTGTTTGAAATTTCCATGACAGTAGGCTGCAGTGTTCTGAACTGTGAATTAAGTGTGACTGTTGAAGGCTGGACAACATGAGAGAGTCCCAGCACTGCTGCCAAATGGGGTTACCTTGTAGCAAAGTTCAGTTTGGGAAAAGTGGAAAGGTGTTACTTAACAAGATGAGTTGTGAAGTTTTTTTAGTTTCAAAAGCACCATAATTAAAAAATTCCATAACCTGTGGAATTTATGGGGGAAAAATAGGCAATTTTTTTGTACTCATTTGTGTAATACTATTTAAAATGGACTTTTCTAGAAGCTGAATGGGTTTAGGGATTTGAAGTGCCCCTCCAAAATAATTCTGCTGTACACCGTTGGTTTAAAACCAGTTCAGAATGGCCTGTTTAGGAAGCCATTGCTTCTCAAGAGGTTGGATGGGTCCTATATACCCTGAATTGACAGTTTCAGTTCAGTCTGCATAAACATCAGAGTTAGCAGTCATTGGGCCACTGGTTTGTTTTTCTTCTAGAGGTACAAGGCCTAAATCAGTCATGCATGTGGATCTAGTCTTTTGTCCCTGTATAATTCTCCTTTTTACTGAGAGGAAGAAACTCCAGCAGAAAGTGAGATGCACTGGCAAACTTGCATAGCTGGGAGCCATCCCTGCCACTGGCTAGAAACCGCCCATGGGCAGATATGTGGGTAGACTGCACACAGACACTCTGATATTTCACTCAGCTTTGTAGGTGGGAGTTCCTGCAGCCTAGAAGCAGCAGTGGGTGGTGTAAAGAGCATAGTGCTTACCTGTAGAATAGGGTTGATATCACAAAAATATCCTGATTAAAATGTCATTTTAGTGCCCAGCTTGGCCAAAACCATTTACCTGCCTTGAACGCTGAAGGCAGGAGCAGCTTTGTGCTCCTGCTTTTTTTGTTTGGTTAAGACTGGGTGTGATTGGAGCACTGATAGGTATAATCCAATGCTCATGCCTAAATTAATTTTGGTATTAGAAAAAATTTGTAAACAGTGATGAAGCTGAATTTCTCAACTAAATTACTTCCACTGCTGCAGGTTTGTAGTGGGGTTTCCATTAAGTTATAAAATTCACCATATGGTAACACTTTTTAGTAACAAATACTTTTCTGATAGGAACGTAAGGAATCCAGTACTAGGTAGTCACTGAAAAGTGGCTTTCAGTAGTTCTTGTTGAAGTCTTCTGTCATTGCATTGCATGGCCTGCACATAACTGTACAGTCAGGCAGCCTAATTACAAGATATAGCTTTTTTTAGGTGGTGTTACTGATTTCCCTACATGTCCCATAGCTGCAAGTATGTTTATGTATAATTAGTTATTCATATGATGCTTAGTCATTGAAGGGGTGACTTAGCTAGAAGTAACCCAGTAGGGATTAGAGAAAGATGGTATATTGAGGCTCCTGCAACGTAGCTAATAGGTTAAAAACCCCTTGGATAAACATGAAAGGAAGATGGTTCAGACTTGATTATTTCAGGGGGATATTAGGAACTAATTCCTGCTGTGTGTTCTTCTTTCTGCCAGTGATACACTGGAAGGTTTGGAATCAGTCATTTATCCTCTCTTAATCTGCATTTCTGCTTTATAAAGGGCAAAAATTTTGGTCTATGTTGCTCTGACTTTTTTTTAAACTTATGTAGTACCTGAAAGCCTTCTGACAGATGAAAGTCATGATTTAAGTTCATAACATTAAATGATTCACTGGACTGAGTTGTAATGGAGTGTGCAGAGCTGTGGTGGGCTATGGGCTCAGCGAGATGTTAGCAGAGAGAGGGATGAAATTCAGGGCCTGTGACACTTTTTGCGACCCACTGAGGAGTTACAATGTTGAAGTCAAAACCCCAAGAGGTGATTAGTTGGGCTCAAAAAGCTGTACTAACAGGGTGGTGACGGAGGGCCACGTCGTAACAGTGTTAGGCCAACCATTGTCTCTTGTTCTGTGTTAACAGCTGCAGGCAATTGAGTATATGTCATTTAGTCAGTGACTGCAACTTTCTGGATGAACTATGCCCACCGGCAAAGGCCAAGTAACTCAGATATTATCAGAGCCCTGGGATAAACTCCTCTAGCTTGGCTAGGAGGTTAAAAAAAAAAAGGTATGCATGGGAGAAGTTGCACACTTTTTGTTTAAGTTAAGAACTCCCAGTGTTTATCCATGGGGAGCTCAAGCAGATTTCACTCTGTCTACTTTCTCATCTTTCGTTTAGTTGGGTTGGCTGGTTACATTAGTATGAAAGGCAGACTGTCTTTGCAGTTGTTAAGAGATGGTTTAGTATAGAGTGATAGGTAACATATGCTTATTTTGCAGAAAGCCCATTCCTCAGCTCTGCTAAAAATGTAATCAGAATTGTTTAGAGGCATTCGTTTGACTTCAAGTTTGTTGTGATTAAAGTGCAGCATGTATTTGTTTCTTAGTAGTTTTCCCCTTGTGTCATGATGTTGTCTGCTGTTGGCCTGTTTTCATTGTTTTTAACCTACTCCTGCTGTGCTGATTACAGTGGCATCCTCTGCTGACCATGCTAAAGGAGCGCATTGAAGAGTTCACTGGCTATACCTTCAACTCTCTTCTTTGCAACCTCTACCGAAATGAGAAGGATAGCGTAGACTGGCACAGTGACGATGAACCATCACTGGGAAAAAATCCTGTCATTGCCTCGCTCAGCTTTGGTGCTACCCGGACCTTTGAGATGAGGAAGAAACCCTCCCCTGTGAGTGTTTGTATCGTATAGAGAGAGTTCTATAGGTACTGCTATGTTTAGTATTTTACCTCTGTTTAGAGAACTTAATTGCTAAAAGCATTTAATAGCACAATTCATAAAGCACAACTCATAAAGTTCTGTGAAATAACTTAGAGATCAAGAAATCTCTTACATGGAATGAAACATCTTGAGGATGGGAATGGGACCACCCTAATAATTGTAGGGCTGCAGTGAAATCACAACCTGGGCACTGTTCTACCAAATGTGGGACTTTCTTGTTATTTAAAATGATATCAGTGATGGTGGAAGGAGACTTGCACTGTGTAAATTAACCAAAGAGCATCAACCGTTTTCTTAAACTCAGGCAAACGTTGTGTAATGCGTAGTGTATGCAGGTTGAAGAGTAGTTCTGAGTGCTCTTGTAAGTAAAAATCCTCTTAATGTTTGCATTTTGACTTGTTTGTGTTCAGATTGAGAGACAAGGAACAGAGGGAAGGAGCTATTTTCTTTTTCCATAAAATGCCAAACTATTATATCATATGTCACAGACTAAACAGATCTTTACTTTGATAAGGAAGCATATGTGGAACATCCTTTTGGAAAGGATGGTGATTCAGAGGTGAATACTCTTTCTAGATAAAGTGCTGTGCTTGCGAATGCTGTGTTTACAAGCCAACTTGTATTTATCCAAGTAAAGGAATCACACATTCCTGTGTTGAGAATACAGGCCTCATTTTAGGGTATCCTGCTTTAAATGTCTATTCTGCATGAGTAGTCTTTGAGAACTTTGGGAAGAAGGTTAATGTCTGCTTATGTTGCTTTTTTTTCTGAATAAGTAATGCAGAAAGCAAAAGTGATGATTGTCAGCCTATTAGAAAGCTATGCTGGTGTACTGAAGTCTGCCCATCAACAGTCACGTTGGGTCACCTTATTGTGAACAGCAAAAGTCAGAATTTGAACCAGAAAACAAATAATTTGTATTTTTCACCAGTTCTTTAATTTGTAAGTTCTTTTTTGTCTGAAGTGATGTTAATCCTGGTCCCTGAGCATGTGGTAACATAACCAGTGCATTATATCTGTGCACATAGCATGAGTATCTTTGATGTCGTGATGATTGTAAAATGTCAGCTGGAAAGTTCATTCATATGGGAAACCGTAAATCATGCCTGGAATAATTTAATGCATGTGTTTCCCTTTGATGGATCAGAGTCAAAGCCACTTAGGTTTCAGTATAAACTTTGCAGTTTCCCTCTTAAATATCAAACCCAGTTCTTGAGCAAGATGTCTTCTTTTTCTGTTTTCTGAAAAGACACCTACTATGAGCAAAGGAGGAAATTCGGTCTGTGCCATTCATAGTTGACCATCTTCTTAATCTGTACTGCATTATTTCTTCGCTTTTCTTCCTGACATGGATGATTTTCTATAGATGTATCTCTCAAGCTCCCCTCATGTTTTTTTTTTTCAGTGCCTCTGGCGTGGTATTTCTGACTACCTGAATTTTGTTACCTGTGAAGGGTATTCCTTTTGCAGGTGTGACATACCTGTTTCTAAGGTATGATCTCCTTGTGCAGAGTGATCTTTGAACAAGTTGCTATTAACTGCATCCTGTGCCTAAGGGAACTTAATAAGTATGTGGCACATGTTACATATTCTTTGCACATCACTAGACCCTGTGATATTCTGAGAGCATCCTATAACACTAGATGCTTTGCCAAGTGGGAGTTATAAGAGACTCTGATGGAAATTACAACCTTTCAGGCTGTACCACCAAAGAAGTAATTTTCATACTCGATTGTAATGTAGCACTCTCTCTTTCATTAAGAGAAAGTTAGAGTTGATTGTAGATAGTTGAATTTTGATTATTACTTTGCAAGTTACAGGAAGAGGAATATAGTCTAGCGAAAAGGGATTCAGCTTAACAGGCGTTCAGGCTCTCTCTGGTTTGTAATCTGCCACGTCAGTACATTGGGTTTTCCAGAGTTAGTCTTCATTGAGGAGGGAAAAAGGCTGCCGTCAGTCCCACTGTCCACATCTGCGACAAAGATGTTAAACAACACCGGTCCCAATAGTGACCCCTGCAGAATGCTACTCATCACCAGTCTCCACTTGGACACTGAGACACTCACCACAACTCTTTGAGTGTGACCATCCAGCCAATTCCTTATCCACCAAGCGCGCCATCTGTCAAATCCACGTCTTTCCAATTTAGAGACAAGGATGTCATGTGGGGCAGTATTGAATGTTTTGCACAAGTCCAGGTAGATGTTATCAGTTACTCTTCTCTTACCCACCAATGCTATAGTCCCATTGTAGAAGACCACCAAATTCATCAGGCATGATTTGCCCTTAGTGAAGCCATGTTGGCTGTCACCAGTCACCTTATTTTCCATGTGCCTCAACAGAGTTTCCAGGAGGACCTACCTGTGATCCTGCCAGGCACAGAGGTGAGAGTGACCACCTGTAGTTCTCAAGTCTTCCTTTTCCCCTTTTTTAAAAATGGGGGTTAAGTTTCCCCTTTTCCAGTCAGTGGGATCATCACTGGAGTGCCACAGCTTCTCAAATAACATGGATAGTGGCTTAACAACTTCATCTGCCAGTTGCCTCAGGACTGATGGATGCATTTGTGCACCTTCAAGCTCCTTAGATGGTCTTGAACCTGTTCCGCTTCATCAGAGAGCAGTTCTTTGACCTCCCAGTCCTTGCCTTTGCCTCCTGCCACTTTGATGGCATGGCTTGAACCCTTGCTGGTGAAGACTGAGGCAGAAAAGTCATTGAGTACCTCAGCCTCCTCCATATCCTGGGTAACCATGTCTCCCATTCTCTTCTGGACAGGGCCCACATTCTCCCTAATCTTCCTTTTATTGCCAGTGTACCTATAGAAGCTTTTCTTGTTGTTTTTCTGTCTGTAGAGGGACTCATCCACTCACTCTGACTGGTCCAGTGACCTGTAGCAGACCCCCACGATAACATCACCTGTCCCTTCCCTCCCTTTAATCCTGACCCATAGGCTCTCAGTTGACTCCTCATCCATCCCCAAGTGGAGCTCCATGCACTCCAGCTGCTCATTGACATAGAGGGCAACACCCACTCCTCATTGCCTGTCCTTTCTAAAGAGCCCATTTCCCTCCATCCCAACACTCCAATCATGGAATCCATCCCACCGTATCTCTGTGATGCAGGCATGTGCACATCTCTAACTACTCTTGTTCATTCCCCATGCTATGTGTGTTTGCGTAGAGGCACTTAAGTAGGGCACCCAATGAAGCCGTCTTACTGGCTGGACATCCTTTGTGTTACTCTTCAGGTGCTCTCCTGTTGACCTGTGTTCCTTCTCCAGGCTCTGGCACTGACGTCACACTGCTAGGAATGGGATGGGTTAAGGTTCCCCTCACTCAGGAACTTTAGTTTAAAGCTCTTTACACCAGGTTGACAAGCCTATGACCAAGGATGCTCTTCCTGTTCTCCAGCAGATGGACCCCATCACCCCCAGTAATCAGGTTTCTGAAAGCGAGTCCCATGGTCAAAGTAGCCAAACCCCTGGCTGTGGCACCAGTCCTGTAGCCATTTGTTGATTTGCTGGACTTGACTGGCCCTTTCAAACCCCATCCCTTTGACTGGGAGGACTGATGGAAAAACTGCCTGTGCTGCAGAGTCCCTCACTGCTACTTCCAGGACTCTGTAATCCCTCTTGATATCCCTCAGACTGCTCCTGGATATATCGTGAGTAATATTGATGGTTTCGGTTTATTTTGGGCATTTTTGTGTGAATTTTGACATTTGTCTGGTAGGAATTTGGTGGTGTTATTTATATAGGCCACTCGGAAAACTGTCACAAAAAGAAATGTTTTATCCTTTCTCCACATTTTCCTTTGACAAAAAATGGAAAAAAAAAAGTTATTTAGATGCAAGTGGGTTTTTTTTCCTGAGAGTTGTTCTAGGGTGAGAGGAAGGAAAAGTTCAGTCCTCTGTTTTTCTTTTTGGTGAGTACAGTACTGGATGAGTAAATGTTCATCATATAATGGATGGTAAAGGAGTGTAGGGACAAGTATAGCTTATTTGAATCTGCATCATGAGTATCCCCTGCAGATAAGTAGAAATAATTCCTGCTCAGATTTCAACCGAGTGCATATAAAAAAACCCTACAAATAAATTTAAAGAGTAAATTCCCTGCTGGAATTAAGGAGATTTTTCGTGGAAGTTAACATGACATCAGAAACGATTTTACTTTACCTGCTGGTGTTTTTCTTTTTAAGCATTTTTTCTTCTAAATACTGCCTTTTCTGTTTATTTGGTTGTAGCTGATATTTTGCCTTTGCAAATTTGGATGCCTACTTGGTAGTTCAAAGTCTATAGTGAAGTGATCTGGTTTCTTTTATTTTCTACTTCTAATTCCATTAAATGCTGAAACTTTTTGTTACTTCCTTGTTTCCCTCTCATCCTTGTAGCTCCTGCCTACACTGAAACCAAGAGACGAATGCTTTGTTTTAGAGCTGTGATTCATGCACAATTCGCACACAAGATCTATTGGTTTAGTCAGCAAGTCCTCTTGTGCTTGCCCACAGCATAACTGTCACCACTGCACCATCGTGACATCCTCCTGTTCTCCACACAGTCTCAAGAGCTCTCTCCCACTTGCACATGACTTAATTGTCCTCTAGAGGAACTGATTTCACTGTGTTAGATGGGTCTTTTTGAGACAGTCGCACTACCGTTTTTACTATTGCTTATCACTGCTTAACTCAGTGAGACGATACCAGGTTGTCTGATCAGGTCTTTCTGGAAGCTGAGTGTGAAATGTTATTTCAAGGGTGAAGGATGATATTTAATTTTCCACTAGGCTCCCATGTCCCACTAGGAGGTGCGTCATAGCAGAGGTCTGGGTGCCATAAGGACCAGTTTGGTGTAGTTGTCCAATAAACAGTCATGTGAGTCATGGAAGCAGTTAGAAAGCCAGCTGTCAGGTTGCTCCTCTTCCATCTGTAACCAAGGAAACTGATGGGTGCTGAGGAAAGGAGGGAGCTTCATGTGTGTCTTAGATAATATCAGGATGTTCCTGGTGTTCAGTCAGCCTTCAGATGGGTGTGTCCTTCAAATGGAACACTAAAACATAGTCTTTTTTTTCTGTTCTTGAGTATGTTCTAGCAGAAGTTAAAAATCTCCTAGTACTTTTGAAAACAGCAGAAAAATAACCTTTTGTGTCCTAACAGACCTAATTGAAAACAAATGTGGGAACACGTGGAGCACAGTAGAAACAGAGACTTGCATCAAGATGAGGAGTATTGAACCTTTGGATTGGCATGAAGGAGACTGGCAGGCAGCAGAGGCTGCAGAGGAGGAGGTGTTGTCCACCAGTACTGGCAGGATTTGAGCAGCTATAGACAAGCAGGGAGGAAGAAGTGAGTGCTTCAGAGCTACCTCAACTTGCAGTCTGCTAGGTCAGCTGCAGAAAGACTGAGGGAGTTTAAAGATAGTCCCGTGTAGGCGGGCAAGTGGATTATGTGAGGAAAGGGCCATATAACTGATATTCATTCTTGCTGAATCCATAAAGAAAAGAGCTACAGTGGAGATTTTGTCAGATATAGTGAGAATAAACAGGTAAAAACGCAGAAGTATTGATAGATGAGACTGCTTTGCTGTGAGGGAGACTGTTTCCACAACTGGTGGTAGAGGATTAAACTGGAAAATACAGATACAAGCAAGATGAAAGTCTGAAAAATGAGATTAGAAGTTTGTAAGGATAATTATTTTGATAATAGATAAATAAGTAACACAGAAGACTAGAAACCATCATTCTGCATGAAGGTTTTGAAATAATTTTGCTCATTTGCCTGTATAACTGTATTATTAGGGCCACAAAGATCATCAGAGGGCTGTAGCACCTCCCTTACAAGGACATGCTGAGAGAGCTGGGCTTCTTTAGCATAGAGAAGAGAAGGCTTCTGGGAGACCTTATAGCAGCTTTGCAGTACTTAGAGGGGGCTTAGAGAAAAGATGCGGAGGGGCTCTTTATCAGGGAGCGTAGTGATAGGATTAGGGGTAACAGTTTTAAGCTGAAAGAGGGCAAATTTACATTAGATATTAGGAAGAATTTTTTTTACTGTGACGGTGGTGAGGCACTGGCACAGATTGCTCAGAGAAGTCGTGGATGCCCCATCCCTGGAGGTGTTCAAGGCCAAGTTGAACAAGTCTTTCAGCAGCCTGATCTAGTGGAAGGTGTCCCTGCGCATGGCAGGGTGTTGGAACTGGATGATCATTAAGGTCCCTTCCAATTCAAACCGTTCTATGATTCTGTGATTATTATTTATACATTCTTCTACAGGATGTTTTAATTTACTTTGCCTTATAATAGATGCTTCCACACTCCCAGAATTCATTTCCTACTATAATCCTACTACTACTTGCCTGAGACTTAAGAAAAAAACTTAGGTGATTTATTTAGTTTCATATAGATTTATACTAGATCTTTTCTCTTTCCTTCCTTTCTGATTTTCATACCATTTTAAGAAAAAAAACCTTGATCGAGTCCAGGAATACTTACAGATTTTATATTCACAGCTTCCATCAACTCATGCTGAGCTTTCCTCACTTATTGACTATAGTTACTTGAATTAAAGATTAGAAAAAAAAAGTTTTAGCCAGTGTGCTTGGATAGTGTAAAGCTTGGATTGCATTTATATTGCAACTTGAAATTATGGAAATTCTAATATACTAAGAAGCAGAACAGTTGCTTTACTAGAGCTGTTACTGGAAGCAGCTGGTTTTGTAATACATATCTAGAGTTAGGAAGTGATCATATAGAAGTTATGTGATGCATTTCTTTCCGTGTTTGTTGTCAATTTAGAAGTCTTTTCCTCTTTAGATGTCAAGAATAAATTTCCTTAGTAAACTTCTCTGAAACTCAACTGAGTTTTCTATATGTCTAACATCAGCTCTAGAGATAAAAGTTCTGAAATGAAGTTTGGTGGACAGTGTTAGTAATGATGTGTAAGACAGCAAAAACTTTCTGTCTAACTTTGCTGGCTCTGCAAAACTGACATAAAAATATCTTTTTCAAAGTAAAACTAAGGTCAGAGATGTCCCATTTAAAACAGAAAGTAGATGCTGCTTTTACATACTGACCATGCTGACTTTTCTAGGCCAAAAGGATGTTTTCTCCTAAAAAAATTGTTTTAGAAAAACTCCTTTTTAATCAAGATGAGCAAGAGATTAAAGTAAGTCCATTGTTTTCCATCCACAAAGTGAAATGATGTAATCCAGCAGAATAGAAAACAGCCATGCAACTATATTTCTCTGCTTTTCATCAGCAGTCATGTATATAATACCTGTTTTTTAAATTTCTTTCTTATTTTCTTTGACATTTAAGAAAATATTTTGGCATTACACCTTACTTTTAATAGAGCAAGATAAATGGCTAATAATTTTAGAACCTTAAAAATATGTTTTGCGTTGTCCTTACAAAGACTACATATTAGAGGTGATTCTGAGTGCCTCCAGCACTCTCTGATTCCAGAGGTTTAGTGAGCTTAAATAAACACTGGCGCAGCCTTGGGCCCTTAGGTATCTCCAAGAAATGCAGTATTCAGGGTCTGCTGATTCCTTTTAGGAAGAAAATGGAGACTGTACTTATGTAGAAAGACTGAGAATCCCACTTGATCATGGGACTCTGCTGCTGATGGAAGGAGCTACCCAGGAGGATTGGCAGGTAAGAACTCCATGACACCATTCTTGCTTTACTTGTAGTGCAGTTTTCTAAGTATGCACAAGGCGCTCCCACAAAGATATGGGACATTCTGCTTCCAGTGACACACTTGGTTCCCAGTGCATTAATATTGCTTTCTGCCTCCAAATGTCAAAGCACACACAGAAACAATGAGTGTTCTTTCAGCTGCTAAGTGATGTCATAGGAATACACTCAGGTGTGCCAGCATTAAAGTTCAGTAGTGAAGGTTGTGGCCTGCAGCTGAAAGAGCAAAATCACTTTAGGGACCTGTAGTTTAAAAAAGTTGCAACTTAATTTAACAAGTCTACAGTAATCTATGAAGACTTTTTGTTTTCATTGGCCCTGAGCAGTTAGAACATCAATCTTCTGCCTTACCTAAATGTTTAGAAATGTTACTATAAAAAGCCACAGGAAAGGAAGTTCTTTAATGTTGTTTGAATACATGTATTTTAAATACACAAGCTCATGCCTTTTTTTTTCCCCCTAATGCCACTTAACAGCACCGAGTGCCTAAAGAATATCATTCTAGAGATGCACGGATAAACTTGACCTTTAGGATCATTTATCCAGAACCTGATGGAGTTTGGAAGTGAAGAGACACTTTGGGCACTGTTGGATATAAAGCCACAACAGATCCAGAGTCTCAGATTGCTACAGATTTAAAGGAAGCCTTACAGGAACAGAGTTCTGTGAAATATCTGATGGGGAAAAGAATCAATGTTGTGAACATCCTTGACAATCAGCAGCTGCCTCTGTTATGTGGACAGTGCTGTTTTGTTTTGAGAAATTATATGCTATGAGATGATACTAAATCACAGGCTTTAAGTTTGTAAAGAAACAATAGTTGTTCTGAAAAGAACACAAAGCACATGAAGGATTTGAGAGGCACTGACTGGAGTGGAAAGATTCACTGAGCTGTTACTTTTGCACCTTCTCTCGTCTCCCCTTTCTCTCCAGGTAGTGGTCTATGTTCCAAGTAACCATGAGAGGATTGCTTTATATAAAGCCAGCTGTATGTACAGAAATGAGAAAGCTGTATTTTGTGATGATCTCTAAGTATTACTCGCTTCACCAAGGCGTACTGCATAGCTTTTTATTTCTAAATTGCAAAATCTTTTCCAATGAAGCATTCGGTTCATTAGTTATATAACTACTTGAATTATAGTACTGTCCAGTAAAACAGAGGGTCAAGGCTCCTTTCTACTATGCACTCTCTGGTCAGACTTTATCACTGTTTATCCATGTAGACGAGACAGACAAAGGCAAGCAACAGAGACACCGTAGCCACCAGCCTTATCAACCAGGTTGAAGCTGCCCATTACTTAAATATTGATAGTCCTCCATTCCTGCTGGCTTAAAACTATGACCTCTGTGTCAGGTAGACACAAAGAGACAAAAAACATTACTTTCAGAATTCGCTAATAAGTTCTTAGTTTCTTTTTTGTGTCTCTTTTTAGCACAACTAAGTTGTGGCTTCCCGTGATTTCAGGTGGGACAGGAAATGACAGCATCTCTAAAAATTAGGCCTATGCTACCAAATCTGATGCTCAGAAAAACTAGTCCAAAGATTTGTTTCTAAATTATTATAATCACAGTTGCAAAGCTGCACTAATTAGAGTGTAGTTAGCACCAAGTGCAGCACTCACTCTTGTGCTGCTGCGTCTAGGTCATTGCATTTGCATTAAAGAATATTGCTTGAAGTGTTATCTCTCAAACCTGTGCTGTTACAAAGGAGCAATCAGCAGCTCAGACCTGATTGTAGGTTGACTTGCTGGAATTCTTCAAGTTTGCCTGCCTAACTAGGATTTGCCTGTTGGTGGGAATCAGTACTGTCTGGATGTTATGTCAAATATGCTATGTGGTTACGTTAGCAGCTTTCCAGTGCCTGAAGGGGGCCTCCAAGAAAGCTGGGGAGGGACTTTTCACAGGGGCAAATAGTGGTAGGGCGAGGGGGAATGGCTTTAAATTGGAAGGGGAAGATTTAGATTACACATTAGGAAGAAATTCTTCACAATGAGGGTGGTGAGGCACTGGCACAGGTTGCCAAGGGAAGCTGTGGATGCCCCCTCCCTGGAAGTGTTCAAGGCCAGGCTGGCTGGGACCGTGAGCAGCCTGGTCTGGTGGGAGCTGTCCCTGCCCATGGCTGGAGGGATGGAACTGAATGGTCTTTAAGGTCCCTTCCAACCCAAACCATTCTTTGATTCTATGATTCTACGAAGTTCACACTGCAGCTAAATGATATCCACTGTACTGGATCAAAACATAAGTTTGGAAGGTCTTTACTTGCTGCCTGAAGGAGGATCTAAGCATGAGTAAATATCCTATGCCTTGTAACATGTTGACACTGTTAAACAAGCTAGCATCCCTCTTCAGTGTAAGAGTAAGTTGTTCAGAATATATCTCTCTCTTCTTAGCCAACATTTGCTGTAGTTTAAAATTCTTATTTGATGAGAGTAGTCAAGTTATAATATTAATACTCAGTTATGCCTATGTTTTAATGTTATTGATGACCTAAAGGACAGACTGTTGAGCCATTTCAATCCCTGTGCCCTGAAATTGGGCCGAATCATTTTGTTTGTATATCACAACACTCCAGAAGCAGCTTTGCTCTATAAAGCACTACACAGGTTTTGAAGTGGCTTATTCTTCTAAAATGGATGAATGTTATTAGAAAACTTACTTTGTTATCTAATAATGTCTTTGCCTTTCATCCCAGTTGATATAGAAATATGTTTTTGGAGTATATTTAATGTGAATTCCATACACGTGAATCTAGGATCTGGGCTCTGTGATGTACTTCCTGAGAAGGAGCGTTGAAGGAGGCAAACACTTTCATGTTTACTTTCTTTGGGTATCTGGAGCTCTGTGCAGGTTTGGCTATTTTGACAGAGCTGATTTCCTTCACGAAGGGGCAGTGCTAATTTCTCCAGGTATTCTGACAAGGCAACTCTTTGGCCTTTACCAGTCCATCCAAGCTACATTTATTTACACTGTGTTAGAAGCAGTCATGCTGCAAGAGAGTAGTGGGCACCAGATGGAAACTTTTAAACCCCAAACTTCAGCTTATGGAGTTTGCAACTTATTTAAATTCAGTGAAGCTGTTCTCATGGAACTCTTTTGGGGTGATACCCGTTTATTGCTGGTGCCTACTATATTCTGTGTCAACTGTGCTGCTGCTTATATCCAAATCTGGTTGACAGCTGGGAGGAGGTATGTGGCATCATCGCTTCTCCCCCTGTCCTGAGTGCCCTGGCTGCAAGGGGAACAGTTGGCATAGAGGTCAAGTTTCTTTGTCAGCTGGGAACTTGTGGGTCATTCCTTCCTCCCCCACCTCCTCCCAAAAAAGTCACCTAGCCAGGTGGCAGCAGCTTGCAACCTCCTGCCTGCTGGGACAGCAGGAAATGGCTTAGAGCAGAGGAGATTCCAGCCCACATCTCCTCAGGAGATCTTTCTGCAGGGACATTTTTCCTGTAGGGCGAAGTTTGCTCCTGAATGCTGCGGACACTCTTACAGCTCTCAGAATGGATGTGCACAAAAGAGAGGTTTGAGAAGTCTTGTGCCTAGTGGTGTTCTCATGGCACCTAAAGATTTTTCACTAGAGAACAGGGCAACTTGAAGATTTATAGTGCTACTATTCAGCTGTTTCTGTTGTTCGAGTCAAGTGCAGAGGGTAACATATTTAGTGGTGATTGTAGTTAGGTTCCATTCTTTAACCTAAAGATAGTTGGAGGAGTCTTTCCCCTAGTTGTATGGATTTGAAAACAATATTTCTAAAAATACTATCCAAAAGATTTATTTTCTAGTTACAAGGCTTTCTTCCTTCCCAGGACTTTTTTGACAGTACAATATTCCTAGCCAAAGATTTTTGAAAAAAAGTTTAAACTCAGAATACATTACATTAATTTCAAGGAAAGTATATTGTTTTCCTGAATATAAAGTTTTATACATACGCAGAGGATTCGGGGGTGGGGGAAGGGCCTGGGGTTGTTCAGTGTTAGGCTCACTAATCTAAGCATGGTGTAACAAATCCATATGAGATAGTGGAGCAGGCACTAACAGCTGCTTTGACTACAGAGCACCTCTGAATTTTATTTTCCACATTCCCTGTACTCTTTGTGCATCTCCCAAACTGCCTCCCGTAGCCTTTTCTCACTCCCAGTGTCATTTGTTCATATAAATCTTGTTACGTCTCATATGCTCCCTGCTGCAGGTGTGACAGTATTTTTTTATGTAGAAGATAAAACCTGTGGATTTACTTTTTTCCTGTTTATTCATTCTGAAATGTTATTTTTCAGCAGAGTATGTGTGTGTCTTCCAAAAAAAGCTGAAAAAATGCATTCCTCAAACCCATTTGTTGTCTGTGGCTTTCAAACAGATCGAGTCTGCTAGTTACCCCAGCTAAGATTCCCTTTTGCAAATAGCTGCTTTTCTGAAATCTAATGGCCCTCAGGCTTGATGATAGGAACAGATGAATGGAAGCTGTATTTTGTAAGGATGGATGGTGGCCTGTCACCCCGAGGGATCTTGCAGGATGGAGCTTTTCTGAAAAAAATGATGACTGGATCCATCAACAATATGTAACCATTCATTTATTTCATACCTACAAAAACAATATATGTGTTATATAACCTGTATTATTACCATTATTAATCATTATTAATTAACCATACTGGTGTCAGGAATCGCCCCGTCTTTATGCTACTTGCAATATTCATTTAATCACAGAATACTTGAATTTTTGAGCACAAACTGTTGATGAGGTTAGAGTATTTCTGATTGAATGTGGTTGTTCCACACCAGGTTGATCTGAGCACACGCCATTTAAAACCAATAGCAACTTTCCATCATTTCTCTGCTGTATTTCTTTTTTTTTAATTTTTTAGGGGAAAAAAACCTCCTTAGGATTTTCAGGTTTGATTATTTTTAAAGCCATAGATAATTTTATTCCTCCTATGTCAGATTAATTCGTGCTATATATTTTCCACTTGTCATGACTGATCGGCTTAGTATAGCTACATACAGTAATTTACAGCTACCTTAGTAATTTAGGAGGAGAAGTGGTGCCAGGAAGGGATTAAGAAACCATACTTTTCATACCACAGTACTGGCAAAGGATACAAGACTGTTTTCCTGGGACTTGGGATAGAAGATGTCTGATGGGTGCTGTGAATTCATAATGCCTCCTTCTCAAGTAGTGCTACTATTGACTTAGCTAAAAAACATTTAACATTCACTTTGCCTTTTCTGGTCATAAACCTTTTCAGACTGGATATGAAATCTGCCTCACTATGCTTTGTTTTCAGTGTGCTTCTTTCCCATCCTTGAGGTTTCCATAGCAACCTGGGCCATTTATTTAAATTGGCACTCACTGGCCCATCCTCTCTGCACCTAACTTCTGCTGACATCTTGCAGGTATCACCTCCTCTTCTTGGCATGCCTGAAGGTGACTTGTAAGGGTATACAGGGGCTCAGCAGCTGTTGCTTATAAGAGCACTGGCCCTTTCCAGAGGGCAGTTCACTCAACAGGATGACAGATGTGTGCTTTCTCCCCTGTTGCCCTATTAGATTTACCTCACTCTTCTGTGTAATGTTCAGTACAGCTTTGTGGAGTTACTGCAAGGAACAGATTAGCTGGCAGATCCTTGGCAGCTCACACTGGGAAGGCAGGTCTCAGGAGAGCTAGGGGGCCTTGTTTTAAGTAAAGAAAGCAGGGACCATATTGAAGAAGAACAGGGAGCAAGGAGGTCTATCACGTGGTCTCCATTGTTTGATTTAGGTTCACCGATGTCCTGATCACTCAGGTTTTGCTGGCTGGGTAAGACTTAAAGCAGAGTCTGCACATCGCAGGGGATCATGCAGACAGACAGTGCTCACTGGATCCAGAATGATGCTTAACCAAAAATTGTTTCTGCCTACAGCTGCCTGTGCAGCTGCTTTGCTGTTCTCTTGAGGGTATTGTTTAGTCTCTCTCTGATCCTGTGGTGGAGACGCCACATAGACCCACACTGAAAAGTGGGTTAACATTACAGCTGATCTCTCAGTTACCAGTGCCAGTCCTCTGCCCCTGGGCATGTGTTTGCAGCAATGCCCTTGAGGCAGGGCAGGCTGCCATGATCCCTGCGAGTTAAGCTGGCCGAGCCTGATCCCTTAAAGCAGAAAAGAGCAGAGAACAGGCCACTTGACAGAAGCCATAGGTTACAAAGAGCCCCAGAATTGCGTGGGACATGGCTGTGACTTGTTGCTTGCCATTAGGTCCTTGTTGTTAGGGAGGACTGTGGGAGGATTTCCTGCCCTGAAGAGCTTCTAATGCATAGAGCAGAAGATAAAACAAAAGCAGAGACAAGACTTGCGAGAGGGCACACTGGCCCAGATACATGACCTGCAATCCCAGTTCAGTGCTTTGTTTGTTAGACTGCATGGTTTACATGGTTCCCAATATCCCACCCCCTCCCCACATCCTGCTTTCTGGGGGTCCATCTGTGCCACCTTTCTGCTTATTTCCAAGGAGGAGACCAGGAGCCTGCCTGACCCATGTGGCATGCCTTTAGCTTGAAATAGCTGGGAACACTTGAAAATGAGGGGAGGCCACAAGGCACAGGCTCCTCAATTATTTGGGAGAAGCAAGTGGAAGTAATGGAAGAAAGATTTAAAATCGCCTAGTGGTGGTGTTTTTTGTGGGAAGTGGTGGGTGGCTACAGGCTCCCTAGGTTACAGGGCCAGGAGGGGGCAGCGGTACCCACTCCATGACACCAGCACAGAGCAGGGGAGGCAGCAAAGTTTCTGACAAACTTGCACATATGGCATAATTGGCCAATATCTGCACTTCCCAGCAGTGATGAAGACTTCAAACTTGCACCAGAGAAGAGATTGCTTTCCTGGACAGGCTAACAAGTGAGCATGAAGAAATCCTCCCAGGCCTCAGGCCAAGGAGAGCAGTGGAGCAAGGCACTGCGTGCTGGGCGCAGGACACAGTAACGGTGCTGCAGCAGCCATGGGTAGATTAAAATGGCCTGAGTGGTGGCTGCTTCTCTGTGACAGCTCTGTATTATGCACTGATTTGTCTTTTCTTTGGTTGCATCATCACTTAACTCCTGGCTTCACTTCCCTTGCAGAGACCAAAGTGGCACTATTTTATCTTAGAAAAGCCTCTTTCTGGTGTTATAAAGATCATTCCTCAGTTTTGGGTGCTGTGGGCTTTCATCTGACAGGGATGGGTTACGCTTTTTTTCTTTTTGCTTGACAGCATTAGCACCACACTGGATCCCCTCCACAAGGCAGGACTTTGGCTGGAATCAGTGTCACTCACCTGTTCACTGATGTGGTTGTAGTAGTTCTTGTTGAAGTCCCCTAAAAAGTCTAGAGACTGAGCAAGAAACAATCAGCAGGATTTGGTTACTTGAAGTCTGATAGTTCATTGTTGAGAAACTTCCATTTTGATCTCTAGACTCCAGTCGATTTCTTTCTTGATTACTTACAAATAGGCTTAAAGAGAGAGGAAAAAAGGAAATTTATTCTGCTGAAATACTTGGATGCTCTGCAGTGGTTTTAGCTGCAGAAGAAAGTGGAAGATAAAATCCTTCAGAAGTGCTAAGATCCTGTTTGTGGCACTAACTTAAGATTTTTAATCTTGACTCGCCTAGGAAAGGTTTCCCTCTTGCCCGACCTCCAAAGTAGCCAGCATTTTTGTGACCATGCTGTCTGCTGGCCAACCCTCCCTTGCTAGTTTTGAGATTCATGGTCAGTTTTGTCTAAATCTGAGAGAGGTTAGGAAAAGGCTCAGAAATAATTCAAGTTCTTCGGTGCTTGTAAAAATCAGCAGTTGGGTACAGAAACCAAGATGACGATCCAGTGCTCAGACAGCCCTGGGTTACTGTGGGCCTCCTTGATAAGGACAGAGGGAATCCTCCTCTGCTGACTCTCTTCCCAATAGCACTTTTGCTCCTGCAACTGACGCATGTCCTGGGAGGCAGCACAGCATGTGTTAGCACTCTCCAGGCCACCAGCTCAACATGGACCATATGGAGGGACAGAAACTCCCAGGATTCATCAGCAAAGTTCTCCCCTGCACACACAAAGGGGTTTTTTCCCAAAAACATTTTTTTTAATTAATTTTGTGGGGCAAAACATTTTTTCAACTTTTTGAGACAAGATGTTGTGCAAAAAGTATTGCAAAAAGTATTATTAATGAAGAATCTTTAATTTCTGCACTGCTTAATAGGTAGGATCACAGTAACAACTAGACATAGTAATATCTCAACAGTTAAAGCCATAGGAGGTTAATTTTACTCCAAGTGACAGCAACTTGTACTAGCAGGAATATTCAAAGCAGTCAGTCTCTTAAGTTGTTAAAAGTACAGTTTCTTTCTTTAAACAGCTGAGTTTTCTGCAGTCACTGGTCTCCACTTGTCTAAACTGCACTTTTATCTTGTATCCTTGTAGCACCATGTCCTGATACGTTAGTAACAGTGTTGAGAAAAGCTGCTGTCCCTTCTGGCGCCAGTCAGGCTGAACAAGGGAAATTTAATGTAGCAGTTTTCATCAGAGAACATTTTGCAGCTTTCTTTGAAAACAGAGTTTTATTGCTACATTTATTGTTAGTGGTGTGTTGACAGCCAAATGTTGTTAATCCTGTGAGGTGCTACTGAAACACTGACTTGTCACTTCAGCTATCACTTTACAATTAAAACAATTGAATATAGAGAATAAAATAATGCATTTCTGTGAGGAGCATTAATAGATTCAAAGACCTTTAGGCAGTACTTTTTATCCCAATGGCAGTGGGCAGAAGCTTTATGGGATTTATTGCAGCTCCTACAAAGTCAGACAAGACTGATAGTGAGATATTTGAGAGGGCAGAGGTTTGAACACACATACTTTGTATTAACCACATTGTGTCCTGAGCTCCTCATAAGTATTAACAAGTGTTTATTGTGACCTATGGTCATGCTGTGGGTGAATCCTCACCTTGCAGCATTGGCTGCTGCTACTGGAGGAAATGGTCCTACTCCTCGATCTCATCACAGGCTGGCAGGGAGAAGTGAGGTTTGCAGCATGGTAGTGCTGTGTACCCTGTAGGCAGAATACTGTATGGCCCCTGCTGGGTTTTCCATCCTAGTCATTGACCTCCCACCCTGCCCCTTGCTCTCGTTACTCCAGCCTTGATTCTGCTCTTGACTGGCCCACATGGCTCAGCTGTTCCTCTTGCTCCCTCCTGTCTCAGCCCTCACCAGCCTTTGGCTGACTCCTCTGCTTCTGAGGATTCTTCATTTCAACTCATCCTTCCTACCAAACCTGACTTTGATCTTTTTGGTCTTCCTTTTAAAGTGGTCCAAGCCTGACCTTGGCCAAGTTACAGCAGTGCTCTCTTCCATGCCTCGCCTGGGAAGCTGAAACATGGGCTTCAACTTACATGGCAGTAAAAAAAGGTGACAGGTTTACATCTCCAGTGTCTTATGACTGCACCCTGAAATTATTCAGCATTTTGTTTTATATTTTGTAAATATATATATAGATTATGTAGTTATATGGAAGAACACTACTGAGACTTTGAATGGCTAACACTGCATAGTGGAATGCCTTCTTTTCCAGGTCAGTTCCCAGGCAGCGAGAGGCACCATCGAGGATGGCTGAACACTATGGCATCCCTGTGACAGTAAGCATTGCTAGGCTGGTGGGCCTGGGCTCACACATATCTTGCTAGAACTGTAGTGGCTGTGTCTGAGGAAGAGGGAGCAGGAGCCACAGCTGGATGACAGGAAAGAGGAAGAGCCAGGTTTCAGGGATATAGGCTGAGGAAGGGAGGATTGTGTGATGAAACTATCTGTAAAAAGACAAAGTTGGGTATCAACAACTCAGCTGAATTTCCCATACTTATTACTTTAGGTTGAATTGAAAAGATATTTTTTGAACTAAAATGGGTGAGTTATATATAAATGTGGCATTGTTAAAGTTATTTTGTCTAGAAAAATATCTTAAAACCACAGTTAGTGGCAAGGTGGCACCATTTTTGTGGCAGATTCCCTGGGGAGATGTAAAAATCCTTCCATGCACCTATAATTTTTGCAGTGAACACATGCAGCTTAAAGCACACCTCCAACAACTTGCCTATCCTAGCAACTCTCTGGTATGTCAGCAAGAGTTTCCTCATGGAAGGGACTTGCAGAAATAGTTTTTCATGTGCTGCCTGCAAACACCCCAGCAGGGACCTGAGCCTCCCAATGTCACTCACTGGTGCCTTGCTGAATATATGTGCCCTCCAAGATATGGTAAGTGCTGCAGAAGAGTCTTCTCATGCCTTATTGCCTAAGGCTTCTCCCTCATATCATGCAACGGGGGACAAAAATTGCGATGCTTGGGATGTGAAGGAAAGCCTTGGCCCACAGGAGGCTGGAGTTAGAGAGTGCAGCAAAAGAAGCCTGATCTCCTCTTGCCTATGGAGATTTCCAGTCCTTCACCTAAATCCCTCCCCATGCCTGCCTGCTGCAGAGGGGAGAACTGCTTATCCCTCACCTGCACTGCGAACTGCAGGGTTCCCCACAGCTGCCCCCAGGTGCTGCCAGGTAGGACGCCCCTCATCATGGCCCAGGGAACGTGAGGGATCTGTCTTTAGGAAAATATTTCAAGGGACACGTCGAGCATTTAAAATATTGGTGGCCCAACTGTGAGCATGCAAGTGTGGGAGCATTACTGTAGGATTACTCTCAGGATGTCAGCTGCTAGGGCTGGCTTTGCTTCTGTTTATTTTTTTAAAGGGAAAAGTACATTAAAAGGATACTGATGTCTCAGATAGAAACACTGAAAAGGAAGATAAAGGATATCCAAACAAATAACTAAGGAAAGGGATACGACAACCTTGAGTGCATAGCCCTTGCAAATAAGTAGACAAACAGTTCCCTGGTGAAAATGCATTGATGTGTGCTTTGAGAGAGAGGCTTGGCTACTGAGTTAAGCTGTACTCAGTGGTGCTGCTATTTTGTTATGAACACTAGAGAGAAACAACAGGTTTCTTTTTTCCAGTCATCAGTCTCAGAGTGGGTTTCAGTTGGGCCTTATTGAGCAATTTATGTTCCCCCATCAGAAAGGTACAATTTCAAGTTTAAATCAAATGCAGAGAAAAAGATGAGAAGACTTACTTTCTGCTTTCAGACGTAGTTTGTATCAACCACTTTTTTGTTTATTCTGTCCTTTCCTATTTGTAAGCCAGTATCTGCAGATAGCTGAATGTTTTTGGTTTTATTATTAAAATGGCTGTTTCGGGGTGTGAACTATAGTGAAGAAGGGGCTGCAGCTCCTTCCCATTTTGTTATGGAAATTAATTCACAGAGCAGAGTCCACAGCGAGGCACTGCATGGTGGCAGACAGTAAAAAAGTGTGACTGGAAATGCTGCCTGTCAGGACAGCAAGAGACAGGTTTTACTTTCAAGTATGTTTTGAGAGGAGATTTGAAACCCACCTGCTGGGGATATAGTAAGATATCCTGATGGGAAATAGCTTATCCTGGGGACTTGCAAGGAAGACCATATCAACTTCAACAATGCGGCTACCACACTGCTCTGTTTTGGGGCACAAACCACAGTGTGCAGGCTATCTGCAACTGGGATTGCCTAAATACATGTGGTTTCTGTGGAAGCCCTGGCCTTTCAAAAGTTTGGTTTTCTACAGGAAGAGGTGGATATTTCTTTCCCTTCTGTAGCATTCAATCTGATAGCCAGCAAGAGGAATAATAATTAATAGGCTAAGTGTATATTTCCTATCATCACACTGCTAAACAACTAACCTGATGACAAAAACTTATTTCCATGGTGCTGTTTCAGCAGCATTAGTCGTTTCTCCTCCTATGAAACTGTCATTTAACTTCCCAAGGCCCCACAGCTGTCAAGTGGATATTTAATGTAAAACATGCAGCAGGCTGTAGGTAAAGGTTCCCTCCAGCCCCTGTGCAGTGTCCTGGCATACAATGTGACTTCAGCCCAGTACTATGCAGGAAAGAAATCCTCTCTGATGATCTATGTGGCAGAGAGTTTCTGTAATCTATACCATGAGGTCACATATCAGTACTGGGAGCAACCAAGATTAAAGTCATGATTTAAACCACCAGAGTAAATATAGTTTTTACATTAGCACATTGCAGACCTAACTTAGGGGATTATATCACAGGATATTTTTTCTGAATTGTTCCAAGTAAAATCTTAAGACTTCCCAGTTATTACCATGGTGATGTTGCTCCAACTCAGCACTGAAATTTCCCAGAGCATTTTATAATCAGAACAGTGAGGGAATTAAATGTTTGCTCCACCTGAAGTGAAAACAATTTGCCCTCATACTCAACTTTGTGTGAAACCAGATGGGCAGTTTGGACATGGGATGCATGTTGAATTTCATATATCAAATCAACTGGCCTTTTTTTCTGGCAGAACTTTGGATCCTCTTATGCTAGAGCAGATTAAATTTACCTTGCTTCATATGAATGTGAGATGCTTTTCTCCCCTGCCAGAACAAGCCTTCTTTGTCATCTCACAGCTTGTTTCTGCAGGATAGACAAGCTCAGCCCCAGGAGTCTTCCAAACTGTTCTGCAAGCTCATCTTCTTAGAGGATTGTGCTGAGGAAACACAGTGCAGCCCTTGCTGTGCTGCAGAATCAAGTTGTCAGGAATAAAAACTGTTGTAAATGAGGTTCTTGGAGAGAAAGTCATCATACTGCACTAAGGGCTGCATGGGCTAAATTTAGCTGTTAAAATCAACAGTAAAAAACACAGCGTTCTCCAAGCTGGAATGATTAAATTTGACCAAAGAGAAAATTGTTCCCTTATTAAGCTAACTGTATCTTACAATAAAAGTCTTCAATCTGAACCTGGCCCTAAAGCTGCCTTGGGAAGCCAAGAAGCCAAGAGATTGCAGCCAGGTGCTTCACAAAGCCAAGGCTCTCCATGTTTCTTTCACCCTGGCAAGAGGCAAAGCAGCCAGCCTTCTGGAAACACACTAGCTTCTGATTCTCTCTCTCCCAAAGCAGTATTTTAGTTGCATTTTACCACATTTGAGACAGGGCTGTAATTTCAATGGTTTGTTTCCAGTGCAGGTCCTGAAACATCACCACTACTAAGGCAGTTTGAAAGGTAGAGGAACCAGTCTCAAGCGTTACCCAAAGACAAAGCTGAGACTTTCTGATAGTAAACTCACAAAACCAAGTCCTTTTTCTGTGTGTTGGACTAAGGCACAGGATGCGTGTGCTGTATGTCAGCTTCTGGATTTTTCAGAGCACTTAGCTACTTCTGCACAAAGAACATATTTTGTGGCAAAATGCAGTAAATTCAAGCTAGCTGCAGGTGTGCTAGCTTGGGCACAGGACCCAGGGCTGCTGGAGTAAGTGCAGATCTCTTTGTGACTTATTTTAGCGCCTGGTGCTGTAGGTGCCCTTAGTGCTGTGTGTTTGCACCAAGCACAGCGGTACTGACAGCTCCGGCAAACCTCAGGGCTCCAAGCACGCTGTCCCTGTCCCCTCACCAGCACAGACCAGGATTCTTGATGCTGTTGCTTGCTAAGCCTCTGCTTCCTTCCCAGTTCCTAATCAAGCTTCAAAAATATCCTCGAGTGGGTGAAGCTATACTGGAGAATATCTTTATGGGAAAAGTCTAACATTAGCCCTGAAGAGGGGACAGACTAACCATTTCAGGCTCTTCCTCCCTCGTGCTTTCTACTCTGCTTCCTTCTAGTTCCCTTCCTACTCCTACGGTATGTTTTGCTTACACTGTTGGGTTTTTCCATCACTGAAACTCCTTGGCACACAGCTTTAGAATGTGGTCCCAGGCATCACTAATTTGCAATTTTCAGCTCAGTCATAGGTGTATGCCATTTTTTTTGTCTGAGGAGCCAATTCTGCATCAGATCAAAGAGGTATTACAGAGCCCACAGGGGAATGGAAAATGTTAGAATCCCTTCTAAAAGGAAAAAAATAAAAGGAGTCGCACTGAAACTGGTGTTTACATTAGAGGTAACAGAATTGGGAACGAGATCCCACTGTCTTGAGTCCTGCTTAAACCTCTGTTGCTGATCGCCTCTTGTCTGGGACCATCCCGTGTGACTTCTGTGATTTAAATCGGGGTCATTGGAGCAGTAGGGTGTTCAGGTTTGGGCTTGCCTGGTGGTTTCCTTTAACCACGTGCACGGTGCTCTGATAGCAGCGATCCCTGCTGAGAGCCGATGCGAGGGTTCTGTTTTAGTCACAGAAATCTCGACATTGATACATAAAAGCCGCGAGGTGAGATGCAGAAAGCCGAACTGCGGCTGTGGCTCTCTGGGAGGCAGCGAGGCTGCTCGCCGACGGGCAGGCGAGGGATGCCCTGGGCAGGGGTGACCGGGGCAGAGGGGCCGGGAAGGGGCCGGGGGACCGAGCGTGAAGCCCCCGCAGGGGCAGTGGGGAAGCACCGCCACCTCGGGCTCTGTCCCGGCCTCGAGCGAGGGCAGCGGGCGGGGACCGGGGGCGCACGCACGACTCTGCCGAAGGGACGTCAGGCGGAACGGAAGCGCCCGGCACGCTGCGAGTGGGCTCTGCCGCGGTCTGAGCATGCTCCTCGGGGGCAGCGCCGCCATAAATAGCGGCACCAGGCGCTAGCGGCACAGGGGGTAGGTGCTGAAGCTCAAGGACGTGCGTTAACGCGCGTCTCGGCTCCGCGCCTCGGCTCCGCGTCTCGGCTCCGCGCCTCTCCGGACAGCACCGATCCGTTCAGTCCCGCTCCACGCCTCTCGGCTCCGCACCTCTCGGCTCCGCACCTCTCCAGACAGCACCGCTCCGTCGCCCACCTTTCGGCTCGGATCCATTCCGTCCCGCGCCTCTCGGCTCCGACTCGTTCGGTCCCGCGCCTCTCGGCTCCGACTCGTTCGGTCCCGCGCCTCTCGGCTCCGACTCGTTCGGTCCTGCGCCTCTCGGCTCCGCACCTCTCCAGACAGCACCGCTCCGTCCCGCACCTCTCAGCTCCGATCCGCACCTTTCCAGACAGCACCGCTCCGTTCCGCACCTCTCAGCTCCTATCCGATCCGCTCCGTCCCGCGCCTCTCCGCCCCGCCCCGCGCTCCTGCCTCTCCGCTCGGCGGGGCCGGTCCCTGCCCTCCGCTGTCGCCCCTCCGGACCTCCGGCGCCCGGCACGGCCGAGGCAGCGCGCCCCGCTCCGCCGGCCCCTGCCCCCGCGGCGGGCGCTCCTGCGGGCGGCGCGATGGACTCGAAGCCGGCCGAGCTGATGGGCGTCTGCTCCAGCTACCAGGCAGTGATGCCGCACTTCGTGTGCGTGGCCGAGGAGTTCCCGCCGCCCGCCCGCCCCGCCAAGGCCCCCAAGGGCAAGCTGCGGCGGCCACGCCAGTCGCGCTTCAAGACGCAGCCCGTGACTTTCGACGAGATCCAGGAGGTGGAGGAGGAGGGGGTGTCCCCCATGGAGGAGGAGAAGGCCAAGAAGTCCTTCCTGCAGTCGCTGGAGTGCCTGCGGCGGAGCACCCAGAACCTCAGTCTCCAGCGGGACCGCCTCGGCAGCTGCCGCCTCCGCAACAGCCTCGACTCCAGCGACTCGGACTCGGCCCTCTGAGCTCGGCTCGGCGGCGGCAGGGACTGGGCTGCAGGAGCCGCCCCGCCGGGAGCCACCCGGGATGTTTTCTAAGAAAGCGCTTGTACCTTCGTTTCTATTCGATTGTATGAAACTCCGTTTAAAAGACAAAAAAAAAAATCTTTTCTATTCGTTAGGAGAAATGAGCTGGTTTAGATGCATTGAACTGCTGGACTTTATATTTATTTTTGCATTTAAACGGTTGACTGCATTAATTTAATATGTTTCTACCTGAATGTCTGTTATTAATTCCATAAAAGAGTAATAAAATCTGATATATTTGCACAGTACCTATTGGACTGTCTTTATTTCAGGGATCTAATTGTCCTCTTTTAACTTTCCTGGCCTCTTTGAGGGCTGAAGGGATTTAAAGACTGTCCGTAGCTGGTGAAGGAGTAACGCTTTCCTTGGAGATGCTGCTCAGAGGGGTTCTGCAGTCTGTAGTGGCAGGTACAAGCTAATGAGACAAAAGCCAAGTTAGACTGATTTTACTTCTTTGAAATCTTTGTGTTAGCCTGAATCGATGTTTAAGGATTCCTTATGACTGGTTGTGTCTGAGAACCTCAATGCAATCAGAAAAACTTCGTGCATTCATAGAGGTGCGTGTATACTTTCTTGTCTAAGTTGGTTTTATCTCTTCTCTCCTTCCCTTTATAACTCATAAATTGTTTAGTGCTTCAGGCATGTTTGGTAATTCGATATAATGCAGTTTTATTTACTAGAGCAAGTGGTGCTATGTGGACACGTTTTTTTTTTGAGTTGAAAAGCAAGGGTATTTTGATGTGTATATGTGGGGCTTTTGTGTCTGTGCAGATACATGTAAGTTTTCATCAGATTTTCTTTATGGTGTTCATGTCAAGGAGCATCTAAAGCTCTCTACAGAATGAAAAGCAAATTCCTGGACTGGGAATCTTCTTTCTGTATTTTCTCCATTCTCCTGAAATTTTCCTGTGTAATCCCATGGGAGCATCTTCCTATGAGGCAAGCATCTGGGATTGAAACTCCCCAGTTATTAAGTATTAGCCCCATAGTGAGCTGTAGCTTCTAACTATTTCAGTGGTAATTTTTTTCTGGGGAGTTAGAGCTTTTCTTATGTCCTGGCTTGAAGTGCAATCATACTGATAAATAGGGATAAACAGCATGCTGTGAGCTTATTGGGGGAGGTAAGGGCTGGGGGAAAGGAAAAAGATGATCATGATGTAGATGCAGAACAGGATACCTACTTAGGGCTGACTATCAGACTTGTACCCTCTGGGCACTGAAGTATGGCAGGTGATCTGCGTGAGGAGCCCCATGGTGACTCTTGGCTCTAGACTCAACTGAAGTGTGTATCTCTCTAGCTTAAAGCTGAGGAATCAGGAGAGATGGGCTTGTCTTTGGAGAGGTGCTTAGCCAATTTTCATGAATGCAGGAAGAGTTTTAAAAACTCCCTTGCAGTACAAGAGCCAGCTGACTTTCAGCACCAGGGGAGGGTCACGTACGCAGTTCAGCAGGTATGGAAACAGATCTGGGCTCTGACCTGACCTCCTTGTTAAAAAAACATTTAAACCACCTCAGCTGTCCCGCTGCATGCAGTCTGTGGAACAGCTTATCTCCCTGTGCCGTTAGACACTTAAAACTGCTTTCTTACATAGATGTATACACAACATCTGTGTACAAAGCAAAGAAACTCGACCTCCAGAAGAGCTTTCAGTCAGGCAAACAACACTTGGGAAGAAATAACCAGTTACCAGCAGCTGCGCTAATTTTCCTCAACAAGTTCCTAATGCTGTTACACTTCTGGGAGTTTTGGGTTTGTGAAAGGGTTTGAAACATCTTTGGGAATACTATACATATGTGCCTAAATGTCACAAAATATACATGGTGGGCTGAAGAGCTCCGTAAGATTTCTAGAGGTTGCACACCAGCTTCCCCACACTGCGGGTTTCAGAACTTGCTTTGCATTCAGTTCTGCTACAAACGCTTGTGATATACAAAGTGTGTGGTAGTTTCAAGAGGCTGTGAGCATACAATCCGTTTCCCCTCTCATCCTTTCTGTTTAGCAAGTGAGATTAAAGGCTGGCCGTTTGCCATCACCCTTCCTATCCCAGCTTTAGTGTGCAGATGTGTTGCCACCATACTGGAGGCACAGGAGGCTCTGCTGTGCCAGCCAGCAGCAGGGGATTGGATACACACTCCCTGGAAGGGGGAAAATACGCATGTTCCCTTTTCTGTTTCAAGAAACAAATGTGCATGTTAACACAGAATACAAGGAGGGTTTGAGAATCTGTTGCAGCATAATATTTGAGAAAAAGACACATTCCGATGGTTAGACTGAATAAATTTCTCTTGAGCTGTTCTTTGTGAACATTTTGCTGCTCCATCTCAAAGTGAATAAGGGGAGATGCCAGTGCTAAAGATAGGCTAGTGCTTATTTTCCAAACTGTAACAACTGAGGCAAAAGGGTGAAAAGCCAGGGTGCTTTAGCTCTGCCCTGAAGAGGCCCTCCTGAATACAGCTGGAAAAACAAACATTCCTTCAAGCTTTCCTGTGCTTCTAATTCTGAAGGTTTCTGTTGCAATGGTTTTTATCAACATGAATATCTGTCCTGTAAGGATTGCAGGAAGGCCTATGAAATTCATTTTACTGAAGGTAATGACTATATCAAAGGATTTTGTGTTTGTCACCCACTACACAGGCTGAAGATGTGGGTTGTACATTTCCCTTAAGCAATTCACGACTTGAAAGCATCCAGCAGATAGCACTTACATGATGCTCAGGACAGCAGTGAGTAGGCATTAGCGTTCTACATCTGCACAGGAAGGAGCTGAGATTTCAACAGTCATGGAGCAGCAGGATGGGTCTCAGAGTGGAGCATTGACAGCGTGACTGAGCACCACAGGGGTGCCTTCAGCCCCATTTCTTCAAATCACAGGAAATCACACAGCAGAATTTGTCTTTAATGTGATCTCTGTTTTATTCCTGTGTCGCTTCGTGTGTAAATTATCTGATCCTTTGTGGCAAGAGGAGTGCCCAGTGGGGTGAATAGAAGCTCAAACTTTAGACCAGTTCTTTTATTCTTTTCCTGGTTTGTGTTCAGTCCTCTGCAAGCTTGTCAGCATTTCCCTCCTGTGCTCATGTTGAAAGGCTGCATTAGTGTAAATCTACTTACGTTGGTGTGGAGAATCTGTAGCTCCATGCCTTACATTGACCTGACAAGTGTAGAGGGGATCTGAATGGTGCAATGTAATGCAAGATTACATCCTGTGCACAACATAGTCATATATCCAGTAATAACACATGGAAAGGGAGCTCGCCTACTCCTGAAGCAGGAGGCCATGCACAGTATGGGGAGGTTGCCAGCTCAACCCTGCAAGCTTTATCGAGAAGTAGTACGTGGTCATTCACTTCCAAATTGAGCAACCACCTGAAGTCAGGTGGCTGAACATGGGGGAATTACTTAGTTGTGGAAATGAATTAATACCCAGCCAGCATCTCATCACATATATGTGTGTGTGTATCCCTCGTATGTCTAGTATAGAGTGCTGCTAGCAGAGCAGCCCAGGCCTTGACTATAGAGCAAAGCACCTCCAGATATTTAACTGACAGTGCAAGTAGTTTAACTGATACAAGGGGAGAAGGAAATACTTTGTGCATAACCAGTAACTGTGATGTCAGTGTTGTGCAAACATTTCTTGTGCCAGAGCATCAGCTTCAAGGCTATTAAATGTGTCAACGTGGTAATTCTGCACTTATGGCTACTGCGTTAGCAAATGCCATGGTGTGTTATGAATAGCAATAGGGTCCGGTCCTGATTTTGTCTGTACAGGTGTCAGACTGGCTGTGGTCCATCTGTACTCTGGAGTTGATCTGGATTTGCTTCTTGAGCAATCATACTATTTGCTAATGTTGCTGAGCATGTTTCTGGACTGGCTTGAAAAGTCCAAGTGATTGCTCCGCCTGCTCCACCATGCCCAGAATACTCCGAGGCTTCACACAACCTTACAGAAGTTTAACTATCCTTGTGCTTTGGAAGCAATGTGGATGATGTGTGCCCACCTGGCTGGGACACCTGTTCCCTGGTCCCAGATGGAGCAGGAGCTGGTAGCAACAATGGGAGAAGACTGGGGTAGCTGGAGGAATAGGAAAGAGGCTTTCCTTTGACTCCTCTGGGAGTCCTTACCGATATCAGGCTGCAGAAGACTTTCTTTGAAACCAAACTGAGTTTTGCCTGGATCTGATTTCAAGCAAAACAAGACCTACCATGGTACTTTATGACTCTGTCTTGAACAGAGATCCTTTATTTGGAAATATTTGCATTGAAGAGGTTGAAGGTTTTTATTAGGAACTGGTGAAAGGGAAGTTTTCTTCCTTGACTTGATTTAAAACCCTGTTGTTATGGAAGTTTTTTTTTTCTCCTTTCCCTGTGAAGAAAATGACCTTTCTTGGGCAGAAGGGAAGGGGATTGGCGAGAGGGAGAGAACAGAGCGCGCTTGTGAAATGGCTCTTGGCGAATACCAAACCATGTGAAGGATGTTTATGTGCTTGTTAATTTTAATGTCAGGTTCTGGCCAAGTCAGTGCTTTCCCTTCGAGAAGTATTTGGAGGTCCTGACCATGATCGTTAAAGATCCATTTCAGTCTCTTCACAACAACCTCTAATGTCTGGGGGAGGCTGCACTCTTCTGACTTGAATCTTTCAGGGGAAATTCAGCGAAGTAACATGTTTTTTCCACAGTTCCTTATGTAAAAGCAAACAGAAGGAAAGCAGCATTGGAAACATAGGTTATCACTTGTGCTTACTGTTAAACATTCACTGTTAAGATGAGTTGGATTCATTTCAACTGTATGTGGCTGGCATTTGTTGGCTGGGAATTCATGCAGGGGGGATTCACAGAGGCATAGGTGTGGTATCACAGTGACTTGCACAGCTGTGAGGTACTCTGTGCTTTGGAGGCAGGCTGGATGGTCAGGTTGTACAGGTGTGGAAAGATGCAGAAGCAGTGAAACCTGGAAGGACAGGGCTCTCACTTTGCAGAGAGGCAGCTAAAGCAGAGTTGTCTGGGAATGCAGCTGCTGGAGCAGAACCAAATCGTGCAGGGAGAGAAAGGAAGGAAACAAAGAAGACAAAAATACCAACCTCAGAGCAAAACTGGATGCGGCCTGCCTGAGAAGGCAAACAAGAGAGTCTATTTTAAACATCTTCCATTAGTAGCACCTCTGAGTTTTTGCACCCTTGGGATCCAATAAAATGAAATTAAGTTTTGCTTGCTTTTGCTGGTTCTGGGGAACCAAATTTTTATGTGATACTTTTGTTTGTTTCCCAAAATAAATGTGGCAGTTATCTACCAACTCCTCCTTTTCCCAGAAAATCGAACCAAAATAATCAATCCAATAGGAGTTTAGTTATTAATTCTATGACTGCGTCTATGTGGGATTTTACTCCTGGATGAAGTGTCCCCATGTTTTTCTGCCATACAGATGAAACAAGCAAGCAGGCAAAGCTGGAGAAGTGGCAGGATCACTGAAATTTCTGCTTTAGATGTGAAGGTGCTCCAGAGTTCAGAGCAGGGGTGCTGGTAGTAAGGGCTTCTGGGCTTTACTGCTTGTTTGGGGACAGAAAATGATCTCCTGCTCTCAGGGAGAGATGGAGAGTTCAGGGAGAGGGTGCTGTTCCCGATCTTCCTGTTGGTGCACTGCATGGCCCTGAGCAAGCTGGTTCTCTTTGGACCTCAATTTCTCTGTAGAGAAATTGTAGGAGACCTGAGAACTGCTGAGGCTTGGTTCATCAGTCCCTGAAGGTGGAGGCTGCTTTGCAACCATGGCAGATACATTTGGTCAGTGAATTTATTCAGAGGACAAGTGCCCAGCAATGTGATGTCATGGTTTATAAAACTCACAGCTGTGTGGTGAGATCACCTGTGCCAAAGAAGCCCAGTTCCCTCCAGTCCAGACTCCCCACTTCACCAGTCAGAGCCTTCGTGCGGTCCCTGCCTGAGAAGAGGCACCTGCCCTTTAAGGGCACATACACACTTTCTGCTGCTCAGCTGATACATTTGGGAACTGGGAAGAAAAAAGTGTCCTGCCACTTGCTGGTGAACAGTGCTAAGATTTCAGGCAGAGAAAGCTGATGAATAGTATTTATACATTACCAGGCTTGCATGTGGCCTTCTCAGGTGTTCCAGCCCCTTGCTCTGGGACTTGAGCCTGGTGGCTCTCCTCCCTCTACTATGCAGGAATCTCATGCATTAGGAAAGGGATTATTTTGTCAGCATGAATGTGAATCTGGATCAGAGAGTACGGAGGGCTTCATGTGAGCATCCAAGAGAAGAGGGCAGCATCGTGTCTGAGCTGAAATGGGGTCACTTCAGGAGCTAGCTGACCAATAGGATGTCAAAGTATGTGATAGCTGAGTCAGTCAACCAGGAGAGGAGCAACACTGTGTGTGAAAGAAAACCAGAGCTAGACAATATAGCTAAGCAAACAGTGTTAGCAAGTACTGTAGAGTCCTTGCAGGTGGAGATATTGTGTCCTCATAGGATCAGTGTATGACTAAGATGGTGATACAAAGCACCTAGAGGGGATGTTGCAAAAGTATTCTGATGGAAGGAGAGCACAAAGGTAGCCCATAAAGCAATTAGGGAAAATTTCACCTAACCTCATACAGGCTGGGTAGATATTTCAAAATAGTGTGATGGTGGTCCTACGTTTTTGTACTACAAGCAGTGCTTCCTAGAGCAACAATTCTGAACACCTACAAGTCTCAGAGAGCTCTTGATTTAGATCAAGGAATGTACAGATGCAATGAGAAGGCACTTTGTAATAGAGATAATCGAGCATTCAAATTTCATGGCTCGTAGGTTGAAACTTCCTCTCTCCGTTCTCTGTAGTAAAGCCTTAGCTTCAAGGATGAAAATTAAAAGGAGTAAAAGGAGTAGAAGAGGATTGCGGGAAGGAGTAGAAGAGGATTGCGGGTATCTAGACTCTGGATATTAGGAGTCCATGATAAATTTCACTACCAGAAAGACTTTTCAAAAAGAATAAAAATAGCTGACATAGTTAAATAGTATATTAAAGAATATTATTAGAAGTAAAAAGAAATCCTGCAGAAAGCATAAATCATGTCCGAAGGGGGAAAGCAGAAAGGATCATAAATGCTGGGATGTTAAATATGAAATCATAATAAGATGTGCTTATAAAAAGATTTTGAAGAATGGCTTGAAAAAGGCTAAAAGCTTCTTTTGCAAACACATTAAAAGAAGGAAGCTTGCTAGAAAATGTTTGGCCCTCTGGCTGAATGGAGACTGAAGTTGACCACTTGAGGTGGAGAAGGCAATATCAGAAAAAGTAAGTCTGTTCCCTGCAAAATTGTAAACTATGTATATTTGACTTTATATTCAATGCAAAGTATTCTAGAGCAGCAATTATTGATGGTGAAAGTGCTGCTGGAGTCATTGGGGATAACCTTATGTCAATTTGCTACTCAGTAATGATTAACTGATAAGAATGTTGTTAATTACTAGGAAAGAAATCAAGAGAAAAAAGAAATCCTGAACTGGCAACTGCCTAGAATGACAGTGCTCTGATTCAAGAATATTTTGCTTAGATCTAGTTAATTAAAAAAAAAATTCTGTATTTCCTGCTGTTGAACAGAAATGTAACCGAGTAGGACCTTTTGGCTTGGAGGTAATAATAGAAGTTAGGAAGGAAATGACAGAAATTCATGAATAGTTTGTGAAGATCAATAAGAAAATTCTTAATTATTTCTGATAATACAAGAGGTGGAGCAGCATACAAGTTATTTGATATTGTGTTTAGGACAAAGGAAAGGAATTACTTTACTTGTATGAAGGGTAACAGAATCACAATATTTACAGCCAAAGGATGTTATAGATGCTTGTTGTGGTTTGAGCTAAATTAGAGTCAGTTTTCTGAGTAACTTCATTTTCTGCATTTTTTTCAGACAGTTCCTCTCTAGAAATGATAACATGGGGCACTGTTATGCAGAAAGCCCATTGATTTTATGTATTCCTATAATAACCAAGGCCATCCTTGAGCTGGTGAAAAAGGCCGCACCTGCAGGGAGGAGCAGACATGACAAGTGATCCCAAACTGACCAACAGCATATTCCATCCCCTATATGTTATATTCAGTATAAAATTGAGAGATCATGAGGGTCTTGCTCTCTTCTGCAATGGCCGATGTCCAGTGAGGACTTTGTCTGTCTGGTTGCTTCTGATTCCAATTCCGTTCATTCCTGAATCCAATTCCTGAGCTCAGCTCCCTCCTAGCTATGAATCCATTCCCTCGTGTCTGCTCGACAGCAGTTGTGGTGACTTATAGTCATCGAGGGGTGGGGTGGGGGCACGATCTCATATATTTGTATATATTTTCTTACTTTCTAATTATTTTCATCATTATCATCATTATTATTATCATTATTATTATCACCATCATCATCATTATTATTTCATTAAAGCTGTAATTTTAGTTTCAAACCCTCAAGTCTTTTTCCTCTCATTTTCCTTGCCCCTTTCCCCAGGGGTAGGGGGAGGGAGGGATTTGGGACTGCTCAGTTTTAGCTGCTGGAATTGGCTGGGCTGGGGCTAAACCGTGACAATGCCAGAAGGACTAGCTCGCTCACAAAGCAGTTAGTTAGGCAAATTCGTAGGAGAAAGGTTTATGCTGACCAAGTAACAATCACATGGAGACAAGGGGACAGAGGCGTCCCAAACCACCGGTGTCCAGAAGCTGGGTGGGTCCTCTCGGGCATTGTTGTGGTGCTTCCCTGCAGCCTGTGCACATGGCCATGGTTGTGGCTAGGATGAGGGACCTTTATCCAACCAGCAGCAGCCTCTGAACACCCCTGGGCTGCTGCCCAGCTGTGCCAGCTGTGTGAGCTACCTTGGGACAAAGTCCAGCTGCCCAGTCAGTCCCAGGTGCTACCTCACAGCTGCTTGTCTGAGCAGTGCAAGGGCAGGGGTGATGATCCCCTGCTAGCGGTCCCCAGATGGTGGGCAGCTCTTGGCCAGGGACAGTCCTCATGGCCATGGTGGAGCAACAGCCCCTTCCCCACATGGCCCCAGGTCTCTGACAGGGATCAAACGCTAGTGTGGTCCCTCCAAGACAGTTACTGATACCTACCATGGAGGGAAGTGTTCAAGGCTGTGATGTCTGCTGCACAGATGCTGTGTTAAGCCCAAGACAGAAGGAAAGTTTTGTTGGGAGCCAGGCAAGTTTCCCCAAGTCTTGTTGCACTGAGCCACTCAGCTGGCCGGCCACTGCAGGTGGGTGGGCTAAGGCAAGAGGCTGCATGTCCCTGTACAGCACGTCCCTCTCTGCCCTGTAACGATGCCATGCCCAATGCCAGCATTTGTGTGTGTGCTTGTTGGTTTGGTTGCTTTTAAGTGACTGAAAATTCATCTTTATAAGCAGAAAGTAAATATTTTTGTCCTCATCCTCCCATGTCCATTTCCATATGGATATGTGCTTTATTTCCTCTCCTGTGCTTAATTCCTGCGTAGGCACTTGGAGACTCATCTTAAAGTGAGCATCAGCACCACCTCCAGAACATGTCTAAATAAAGCAGAAGAAGAGTGCCAGCATATGATTCCTTTCCAAATGCCATGTTGGTCCTGCTGGAGAAAATGGTTATTTTTATAGGCTTTAGGGTTAACATTTCAGTGGACGTGATTGGAAAAATAAACCAAAAATAACTGGGCCACATTTTGCGATGACTAAGTGACTCCTCTCAATAAATGGACTTCTACTGAGAGGTGAATAAACCACCCCAGAATGTGGCTCAGAGTTTGTGGCTGAAACCTAGACAATAATAACGGGTAGACTAGGATTGTATGTGAAAAACTCAGATTGTGCTTTTCTCTGCTGTTACCAAATATGCAGTGCCTATTTTATCGAGTATGTTCCTAGCTCACATACAATGGGCTGAAAGCTCTTGTCATTGTGTAATGCCCCCACTTCCTACACAAACGCACTCACACACATTTGCCAGGCCTTGGCTGATCCTTGTAGCTTGGCTTGACTTGTTTCCTGCTGCTTAACTGTTGGGCTTGGACAAGGCCGGTGAAACTCTAGAGAGGATCCGAGTGTTGCTGAGCATATTGGACCCTCCGGCTTAGATCTTTCCAAGTCCCCTCCATTTCCTTGGGCTTCAGCAGAGAGACACAGCCTTGGTCCTTTCAGGGTGAGTTGGACCATCTCAGGGAGGCAGGCTGAAGAGGAAGGCTCCCACTGTTGCAAGGTTCCCTGGCATGCCACAAGCAGGGACAGGATTCCCTAGAAAAAACTCTGGGGCTGGTAGGTCCTGCTGGCTTTTATCCTCCAGCCATTCCAGCAAGATGTGTTTGCACTACTCTGACAGGGCCTTTGGGCCTTTTTTTTATCTTTTTAAATACTGCTCAGATATAAAAAAAAAACAAACCCAAATGCTGTTAAAGCAAGGACTCCTTTGTCCGTCCACTGGCTTTTGGGAACCCTTTCGATATTGCCTGTCTTTAAGGCTTCTGGGGCCTGAAGCCTGCAACATGCTGCTGTGTCCTCTGTGAACGTCTTAAGACTATGCTGGACCTGAGGAGCATAAGAAAAACCCGCCAGGTCAGACTGCAGTGAGCTGGCTCCTCTCGGCCTCACAGGGTTCACTGTAGACCAGGAGCTATGTGTTCATTAACTGCACATCAACAGGGCTTTGTAGAAAAGGAGGAGAACTCAGGACCTTTAGGGACTGTTTTCTTGCACCTCCTCTGGTCGTGTCTGTGTGAAATATCAGTTTAGGGTCATTAAAGCACTATATGCAGTTCAGCCCACAGAAAGTTGCCGCTTTCAGCTATGTTCCTTGAACTATAAGTGCAGTTGATATAATGATTAGCTCAGCCTTCCCCAAGCACATTTTGTTTTGTGAAGCTCTGGTCTGTTACTATTCCCAGCTGAATAAAACCTGCCCTGTGGAAACAGTGCTAAGCCTGCGGAGCAGAGTGCCTCTTCCACCGCCACATGCTCCATCTATCACACAATGTTCTGCTCTTTTTTGCAATCACCCTGAAGCAAAAAAAAAAATCATGGAAATTCTACTTAATATTTGCACTGCCTGCCTGTTTCTCCCTAGTCTTCCCTGTGCTCGCAACTCTGATTTACAGCACAGTAACCTCTTGTCTCTGTAATCCCAGCAGATTCACTTTTTCCATTTTGCTATCTCTTTCTTGGCCTGATGTGGGCTCAAGTGGGAAAGCACATCAGACTTAGCCTCCTTAGCAGCTTGTAAAGTAGATCACAGTTCTCAAAGCAAGTGTTATTTTTACTGTCTCCCTCCGCTTGTTAGTGGCACTGATCTGAAAGCAGCTCTCATATCTGGGCTTGGCCATTGCATGCTTCAGCTAACAGTTTCAATTCTACCTAACAAGTGGGTGCATCGCATAAGGTGCCTGGGTGAGAGATGCATGCACCCTGAAGTGAGGTGAGGCCTCTCTTTCCACCTGCAGCCTTGTTTCAGTTTCCTGGACACAGCCCCAACCATAATCAGGCCTCCCATATGCCTCACTCTGTGCATGCCTGCAAAAACCTCTGCGTGATGCTGGATGCATTATGGAGATCTCTCCTCCTACATCCAAATGCCACAGTACACAGGAGAATTAATTAAGGATACTAATAACTACATATTTTCTGTCAAAATGTTGTGGGGGTTTTTTTGGCTAGGAAATTACTTGGGTTTTTTCTCCTGTGTTGATTTTTCTTTGCTCTGCTTAAATACTTGCTTTTGATTAAAACTGGAAAAATCTAATTTTGCAGTGATGCTTTGTGGAAGGCACAGCCCAGTGGCCTGACACTGCCCTTCTCCAGGCTGAGGTGGGTGAAGCCATCTTCCTCCTCACCCTGGGGCTGTATAAGCCCTGTGAGGCAGGACTGCTGGCAAGGGTGTTGGTGAGGTAGGGAGCATGGCAGAGCCTTTGGGGCAGAAGGACTAAGGCAGAAGGGCTGCGGGAGATGCCCAAGTACTTTAACCCAAGCTAAAGTAGAATTTGCAAAATGCTCTGCTTTTGTTTCTTTCACTAGAGAGAGCCATTTTCAGGAGGAGATTGCTTTTCCCTCTTTTTCTGTGTAACTCTAGGAGTTGCCATTGGTTTGAGGCCCAGCAAACAGAGCCGGATGTGAAGGCAGAGGGCTGGAAGAAAACGCATGTTGCTGCACATCAACAGAGGCAGTGGACTGAGGTAACCTTTTTAAATGCTGCTGTAAAAATTGTTCAAGTGCCTCTGTCAGAGTCTTCAGAATTTAAAAAACATTGTTAGGACTCTTTATTTTATGCGGTTATAATACGAAAGTGTTAGGGCTCTCTTGTTGGTAAAAGACAGGAGGACCTGACTTTGACTTCTTGAGGGAGGCTGAATGTGAGCACAGGAGCAGCCCGTGGTGCAGGCACAATGTCTGTCCTGAGGGTGCACGTTGCTTGCTCATGAGCGATGGGGCCATTACTCTGGTTAAAGTCTTCCAGTGCACACATCTAAGCCCAGTGTGCCTCAGCCCTGCCTGCCTTTGGGGAGGCTTTAACCTGATTAAAACTCAGGCAAAGCTCTGACTTTTTTTTTTTGTTGCTCATCTAGCATTGTTAATATAGCTCCAGTCTAGCTGCTCCCACTGCATTACAGCTCCTTGGCGATCCTCCAGCCACCTGCAAGTGTGCCCAAACATGCCCATGAACACGCACCTTGTAGAACATGGACTACAACCTACCTGTGGTTTTCATGAAGCATTCTTGTTTAATCTGTGATTTACAGATGCATGTGCTAAACACAAACCCAGCACATCATCTGCATCCCCTGCTTGAGTGCAGTGAAAACAAATCCACAGCTTTGTTTACCCTGGCACTAATTCTGTATATTAAATACAAAACGTGTCCTCATAGCACAGGGTTTGCCTTTCAAAGGATACGCATGCAGTAAAAGACAAACTGGACAAGTAGCTCTGTGAGAGAAGTTACAGAGGTTGAGAGCTGCCTTCAGCTCAGCATTGCTGCTGGATAGCTGTGCTGCTGGACCTGATTGAGCTGCCCCCCACCCCCACCACAGCAAGAGCTGCCAGCTGAATACAAACAGTCCTTGTAGTCTGGGGCTGCTGTGGCCAGACTGAACTGCCAAGAAAGTTGTTGCATCAATATTTACCTGTACCACATGCACAGCTCCACATGCTGTCCAGAAATGCATGTGCTTAGTGTATGTTCTGCACATAGATTTCCATATGTTCCTGTACATAAATCTGTAAGAACAATGCAGCATACATAAAGCCATGTGCAAGCTCTAATGTGCCTTGCACACCTGCGTGCCTGCACCACACATCACACTGAAAACCCCTCTACGCAGAGGAAACAGCAACCTCTGGCACCGACTGAAACGGAGGAGTGGGCAAGGTTCTTACGGATGTCCAGTACATAGAAGGCAGACCTCAAAGGATTTTAGAAGTGGAACTTTATGACACTTTGGTGGCTAAGAAGTGTGTGGTTTTTCAGTATCTGAATACTGTATATGCGTCCACTAGTAAGTGACAATTCGCCTAGGACATTGGCTAGCTAGCAGTGGTTAAATGACAACCAGAGGGAAAAGGCAATTGGTTTAATGACAGTTGCACTGAGAGACACTTCTAGCAAGTCAAAAACAGCCCTTGGCTTGCTATGATCACACAATGCAAGCACTACTTGTCCTTAAGACTGAAAGCCATAAAAAGAGCACAAATAGCCCTCAAATTATGACTGCTTGTTCTTGGATTGGTCTCACAGTGTTTCAGCTGCAGTCTCACAAGGACATAACCTAAGGCTTTGGTTTAATATCTTAATAATGGGGTCTCCTGTTGCCCCAGGATTTTGCAGTGACCATATAATAAAACTGAGAGATTCAAGTAGGTTTTGCTGAAGCACAGCATCGCAAGTGGGCTGGGCTCCTGCTGCCTCAACTGCTACCATGGTTATGCCTAAAGAGGCTGAGGCAGGAGGTTAGGGTGGCTTGCAAGAGCCACTGTCACAGCACACCTGTGAGTCAGGGCTTCTCATACTTCACATACGTGCTGGAGCAGGGAAATGACAAGCGAGTCCAGGAAAAAGCTGAGTGTGCAGTGGGCTGTCAGTAGCCCTACCTCTGAGCTTGCTTCAAGCCCTGCTTTTTGCTCCCCATGCTTTCTGCGGGGCCATATCTGAGCTGAGGTCATGCTTCCTTTGCACTTAGCTGTTCTGAGACACGGAGACAGCAAATAGAATGCAAAATATAAATGATGCCTATTAATCCTTTCTGTGTGTCCCAGTGACCTGGCTTTGTTGTTTAACAGCCAGTAGCTCTCCCTCTGTGCAGTGTTACCTGGAGACTAAATGTATAAACCTTCAGTTCCTCACACATCAGGTTCCAGCAGACGTGGATCCAAAAAGGATTTTAGAGGAGGGATTTCTGCTTGCTTGCTGATTATTGATCAGTGCAAACAACAAAAAAGTCTTCATGCAGTGGGAACCCACATATCTTTGTATCTTTAGCAATAAAGCCAAATACTGGTTTCTGAAGTGCGAAGTACAGCCAGGGCACCTAAAGCAGCTGGTTCTCGCTGGGGCCTTGCTTCTGACTTTTGCTCCTAGAGGGTCAGCAGAGACGTTTTTGTGAAGAGATATGTGGTAAATGTTCTTTCCTTGATTCTGCCAGTCTCTGCATGAGTGGGATGAACAGCTCTCTCTCCACACCTGCGCTCTTCCTTTCCCAAGAGCCTTGTGCTGGCCATAGAAAGTTCTGAACTTGATGCACCTTGGTGTTTTGTCTGCAAGGCATGAACCAAGGGGAACAGGCTGGAACTGGACATAGTTCTTCCATGAATGTCATTCAGGGCTTTTCTCCTGGGTAGGAAGCCAGTTGTGGGAAACTGCTCCCAGAAGGTGCTGATATTTAGCAAGGAGATGATGCAGTTTGAAGCATGTCGCACCCTCCATAGGGGACCAGCTTGCAGCAGAAGAGCTTTGGTCTGAACTGGTGTGACAGGGGGTCTGTCCATGGATCAGTATAGCCTTCAGGTAACAAAGTGATCTGTCTGGATCAGTGGACTGTGCCTGTATAACCAACAAAGGAGAATTGTACTGCACACTGGGGACCTGGCAAGCTGCCCTGCACAGGGATGTGTGGTACATGAGGGTGCAGTGGTTTTATGCACAGCTGTACAGAGTTGCAGCAGCTTTCAACATGACCCTGGGGCTTCCACTGACCTCCTGAAGCTTGTTAAAGAAGAACGGCTCCTGCTTCCCCCAGATTGACTGGCAGGGTTCTGCTGGAGCCACGTAGCAGATGCAGGACACTCCAGCTTGCTCAGCTCTGGCCAGGTTTATTATTTAGGGCATAGCCTCAGAAAACAGGATCCCAGAACCAGCTGGGTCCAGGAGCTGTTAGTTAGTAATTTACTTAATTATTTATTATAGATCTATATTAATATTATTTATTTGTTTATTTTATTTATATATTTCACTTTTTATTTTATTTATGCATTTTACACTCAGGTATCTGCTGAGTGCAGGCAGTGGAGTTAGTTCTTCAATACCAGATATTGAATCTGTTGTACTGCCAGAGCTCAGAGGGCAATGCTAAGGCTGAACATCCACCCCAAAGTCAGCACTGCTGAGTCCTGAAGGCCTAAACCAGAACAGGACCCACTATGTCTTTAGGAATCTGTACCTAACATTTAAGGGTCACAATCACTCCATCTTAAACCTACAGATGCTCAGCTATTCATGACAATTAATCTTCTGGTTGTCTGCCCAGCAGCACTGGCTGAAGTCTCGAAGAGGACTGGCCTGAACCCATATCTATCCTCAGACCAGGTCTCCTAGAATAGACCTCAGATAAATGTCAGCAAACAGCATTTGTGTGTTATTTTATCTACCATCCAGCTGACAGAGCATTAACTTTTGGAAGGATAGAAAGGAAGACTTGTGTTCAGTCCTTAATCTTCCTGATTTGGGTTTTGGATTAAACCTGATTCCCCTGCATCCTGGAGGGCAACGTAGTTGTGAAAACCCTGGCTGCAGCTCTGTGGCCTGTTTTGTCACCCAAGGCACTGTCTTAAGCTTCATGGTCCTGAGGAGAGAGACTTGCTACTCTTAGCCCAGAGGCTGTCACCTAAGCTACTCTCCGTGGCCACTCCAGCTAGTGACTTTAGCTGATTTCCAGCTTTCTCTGCTGCCACTTTAACAAACCCATCTTGTAAAGTGAGCTCAAGGAACCTAATTCTAGGCTATGCCTGTTCATGGGATGGAGGACACCTAGGAGCTTGGCATTGCCATGCAACTGGGCTACTTGTGAGTGTAGCCCTGCTTGCTGGTAACTGACAACCATGTCTTAGCACAGCAGCAGCATGTGGGGAACTGTTGGTGTGCATCACAGTGCACAAATATTTAAGAATTTCATGGCTGCTCAAAGTATGCCAGAGGGGGAGAGACAATTTCAAATACAACTGCAGGTCCCTGAGCTCACAAGCATCTCAGGAGCTGCTTATGAGACCACATCTGGTCTCCACCAGCAGAGGTCTATGGTACACTCCTATGGGCAATGGGGTATTGCTCTTTGAGATTTATAATCCTGTTCATACTTAAAAGCAATTCTTCTGGTGTGTTTAATACCATGGGCACACGAAGGACTCGAGGCCTAAGGCAAGAGAGAGGATTACTCTTTAAATATAGGCTCAGCAGAGGAGTATCCTGATGTAACAGGATCAGACACCTGGTTCACTTCTGCGTAGAGGTCTTGGAGGCAATCTACCCACTCACCCCTGCCTGCTCAGCCATGACTCCAGGCCGTGAAAAACGTAAATTATGCGGAAAAAAAAAAGCTCTGAGTCTAAACAAAAAAAATGCATTTTTGTTCCTTTTCCTTGTTTCCAGATACAGCTTGTACTCTGGTAGGTACAACTAGGTCAATAGACTCAAGCACTTTTCTGTACACAGCAGGACTAGAAATATTTTTTCTTTCCTGAGCCAAAACTGTCTTGTGAAAAGCCAAAGGCTGGGATTTAAGGATAGTGATAAATGTGTCTTAAGTGATCATGATAAAACCCCAAGAAACAGGGAGATGGATGAAGTGCCAGGCTGGAGTATGAGTGTTTGGGACAGAGAGGTGAAAGGGAAGGGTTTGGTCTTGTGCAGTCCAGCTGTTAGCCAGGAGCCAGAAGTGATGGGCTTGTTTGCACCCTTATTGCAAGGCCAACACTTTCCATATTTTTGCTGCACAGCACTGTGCCTTCTTTCCCACTCTGCAACTGCTCCCAGGGGGCCTTTGGGTGTTCCCAGAGTGCTGGCAGAAGTCACCTCTCCAGTTGCAGCCCTGAGCTGGCATCATTCCTCCATGTTATGGATTCATCCCTGGTCATGTACCTTAACATGACCTCAACATGATGTTCTGGAGAAGAAGGTACCTGTAGGGCTGTGGAGGAGGCAGCAGTGTGTGCCATGACTTTGTCCTCATGCTAGGGGCTGCTGCTGCCTCTGCCCATGGGGCAGCCAGACTTGCTTTCCCTCTGCCCTTGGGATCTGCTGGTTTAGGCCACTTGGCAGCTGCACCCAGCAGTTTTGGTCTTTCAGCTTTCTCCTCTTTGTGGGTGTTGCAGGGACGTCTTTGCCCCTACGCTGACTTACTGCCAGCAAATGCAGGTATGGACCTCGCTATATATAAATGAGCAGGGTCACAGCGCTATTTTTAGCATATCTCAAAATATTTCCCTTACTGTGCATTTCTTGCCACTGATTTCTAGTCCTGTCTCCTTGCTGCAAAAAGCCCTATGAGGTGAGTGAGGTCTCTCAGCCCCAGGATCAGACTGGGGAGACTGGGAAGAAAACAGTGCTATGGGACATCTCCAGCACCAGACCCTGCCATGACCACAAGATCAAGGCCTCTAAAATGTCTCTTTGACATTTCAGGTAAGAAAGTCTCCAGGATAATTTTTAGCATTCAGAGTCTTTCACCCTGCAAAATGAAATCCCAGCAGCTCGCTTGTACCAGAGCCAGCTGCAGGCACAGGCAGGGAGTGTCAGGATGAGCTGGGCACCACAGGACACATCCCACCACCAATAAGCCTTTCTTGCAGTACTGGGTAGATAAAATTTTGTTCTCTCTAGGGCTGAGCTTTGCTTTCTCTTATAGCTGGTAGGGTTGGAGAGCACAGGGGAAGAGCAGTTCATTTATCTTGTACCAGTATGTCATGTGTTTGCTGCTGCACGATGGCTCCTGTCATGCCTCAAACATTTTCTGAGAGCCATCACAACAGTACCAAATGTAAGACCTTCTTCCGGGCTGTGGACCAGGGAGATTTCAGGGAATTTGCTTGCTGCATTGGCTTTTTATCTTCCCAAAGCCAGGCTGCTTTTGGAATTGTTTGCAGTAGAGCTGGTGTGTCACTACTGCTGTTTCACCTGGTCTAGGGACAGGCTAACCTAAAGCTGGAGAGGGAATAGTATTTGTATTTGTAGAGGGAAACAGATAAACATAAAAGGGAGGGCTTGGCTGTGCATGGCATGGGAAGGGGATGGAGGGGGATGTGCAAGAGAACAGAGGGAGCAAACCCTGGCAGCTGTGACTACTCCTCTTGCAGAGACAGTGCTCTCCCATGGCTGCACTGTCTGCATGCTGCCAGCCCCTTTCTCCTGGCTCCGTGGAGCCTCAGTTTGAGGGACACACCCCCAGCTTGCTCTGGGAAGGCACAGCAGTTCTACGCCATCGTCTGTCCTGCTTCTGTCACTCGCTCTGGTCTTTGGTGACAGAGACACCTCTAAGGGATGGTTTGCTTTGAAGGGCTCCAGGTTGCAAAGAGCTCCCCTGCCCCATCACTTTGCCATGCCATTGCAAGTGACAGTGAGGCTGCTGAGTTAGGGCAGCTGTCTGCACGTGCGTGCTACGGCCCAGGATGAGCTGATCATCTTACCCTCTTTCATCACAAGCTGAGATTGATTTCATTTGCCTCGCAATAGTCCTGGCTTGTCCTCTGTGCATGGCCAGTTGCTTATGTCACCATAACTCAGGTCTGTCTGAGTCCCAGCTCTGACTGTAAATCTTATGCTATTTGGGGACTCTGGTCTGGCAAAAATCTCTGCTTTTGCTTTTCTAACACTTTCAACACTTTCTGTCTATGGAAAGAAAGAGCCTGAAAACGGGATTCCAGTATTTTCAGTAGGATAGGAAAAGAGATGGGAAATGCATGAACTATTAAACAGTAATCATGACTTCCAAGCAGCTTCATATCAGAAAGAGTCAATTTGGGAACACAGGGATCTCACTGAAAGAGAAACACCATAGCTTTTCTCTCATGGTAATGGCTGGTAGTCTGTGGGCTGGAGGCGTAATCAATCCATTTGTATTAGATGACTGTCAGGAGTTATTTGTTGGTTGTTTGGGGTTTTTTTTAATGCATGATAACCTTGTCCTTGAGAAGTTTTCCTGGAGGCTCCATCATGAAAATCAGGGGCAACTGTATAATTTTAGTTGATCTACCTATTGCTACTGTTCTTATTTACATGAGTTCAGCTCTTTTCAGTGCCAGTCACAACACAAAGTTTATTATTGGTGACGTGAAACCTCAGTGTCACATTTTTTTTCAGCTAAACAGTAAGGAGAAGCAGCAGCAAGTGCTCACCTCCAGGAGCAGAAAATTCCCATAGAAATCACACAACCTCAGTAGATGCAATGGCCAAGGCAGCATCACTTAAGAAAGTAAGTTTGTGGAATGCTCTGAGAGCTGCTTAGGTCCACAGCCACACACCAACTTTAGGAGTTGACAAAAAAGGATGATATAATGTGGGTCCAAGGTTAAAAATCCTACAGTTTGGGCACAATTAGAAAAATTGTGGATGTCAATGTGATACAAGGGCACGATAAAAATAATGGTGCTGAGGGAGAAATCTCTAAGTTTGAAGCAAGCTCCATGGTTATGAAACACCTGAGGCAGGAAATATCTTCTGTCAGATGAAAAAATTTTAATCATGGTTCCTTTGGAAGACACGCCTGACTGTATTATCACTAGTTATCACGATGGGTGTCAAGCACGTTTTGAAACAACCTTCTATATTTACTCATTTTATGAACTGTGCCTCTTTGTAAGTTTGCTCCAGTTAAGTGAAAGGCAATGGAAAACTAACAGCATTTTGTATTTCTTAATCTTTATACAGGGCTTCATTTCTAAGGCTTTCTAAGCAGGAAGATTAGATATTACATTTGCTTTACATCCAGGCCATGATTCCCTGGACTTTGAGTATGTGTGTGACCATATATTATTTTACAGCTCATCTGCCTGTGTCCATTAAAAAAAAAAGACAGAGATTTCAGTTCAAGAAAGCCTATTTGGAAGGATCCTAGTAGATCAGTCAATGGAACAGAGGATCACGAACTCTGGTGCAGAGACCCATAAGTTGTAAAAATATATCAAAAGGAGGACTGTGCACAGGATCATTTTGGCAAATATCTAAAGGAGAAAGGTAAGGATTATTATTATGATGTGTGAAATGAACAGCTAATTTATGACAAGTTCCTTACAGTAACCCATGATGCTTTCAAGAGAAAAATATTGTACATTTATTTATGATACATTACATACACAAGCATTATTTGTTAATTCCTTATTTGTAATATTAATCTCTTTTTTACTAATAAATATGTAATACAGAAGTCTTCCAATGCAAAAATATAGTTACATTGGAGGCAGGAGGGTGTTGCTACCTTTCACACAGTATTACTATCAGCAATACCTGATTTTTTTGATCATGGTTTGCTGATTATCCGAATATCAACTAGGAGAAGAAAAGGCTGGTCATGCAGGCTTCCTACAGTCCCCTGTAGCCTAGAAAGAGTCTGGAAACTGTAGAAGACGGGGAACAGACAGCAGAGCTCTTGAGTCATGGTGCAACTTAAAAGAAAACTTGCTATTGAGTAGGGTACCCTGAAGTCTGAAAGGGCATACGAGAACTTCCTGCCTGTGCCCTGCATCACTGCCACTCCAGATGATGAAGTAGTCTCTGCCCATAATGCTTCTGTTTCAAAGTAACTTCAGCCCTAAAACACAGAGGACTGAAAGCCACACAACAACAACTTTGAGGTGCTGCAGGAACAGGACAGGAGAGGTTAAGAATACCCCTAGGTCCCTGCTGCAGTGGGAAATTTTTTAGTACAAAACTCTGTGATGATTCTAAGAAACAGACTGTAATCCAACTCAATGTGAAGCCCAAATATTGCTCTGTGCAATGATGCTGTGGCATTTGGCAAGGTACACGAACCCCACCCCCATCAGGTTGGGAAGAGTTACAAAGCAGTTTGTTTGAGATCCTGTTCCAGAGACTGGGGAGACGTGTAGTGATGAAAAAGCAGGGGTACAGACCGACCATCTCAGCAGACAAAGGCAGGATCCCCATCTTCTTCTTTTTAGGCCTATCTGGGATCTGGTGGGGTTGTCCCATCTGAGAAGCATTAATTTGAAGAGCTAAGCCGTGACAGCTAACGCTAGTGACCGCATTGGGCTCAGAGAGTCACTCTGCTCTTGTTGCAATGCATGGCAAAACTCCCACCACTGTCCTGCAGCAGCAGGTCAAGCTTTTGAAAATCCTGCCCTACTGCTGCCACCCAGCTTGTCTTTTAAGACCACAACCTCAGCTCACTATTCCCTCCCAGTTTGACCATATAATTGCACATTGCTATTTAGTGTCTAAAAATGCTAGTGGGAATTGGTACTTTCCCTCTGTTAACGCTTAGAACTCTGGCATCTCACACAACTCCAGCTAGCTGTGAAGAGAAGATTTGAGCTTCCAAAAGACTGAGAGCAGGACCACGAGGGCAAAAAGATGGCCAGTGTCTAGCTCCTGATGTGTTGCCATTTTGTGGTCAGCAGAGAATCATGGAATCATAGAGTGATTTGAGTTGGAAGGGACATCAAAGGTCACTCAGTTCCAACCCCCCTGCCATGGGCAGGGACACCTCCCACCAGACCAGGCTGCCCAAGGTCCCATCCAACCTGACCTTGAACTCTTCCAGGGAGGAGGCATCCACAATTTCCATGGGCAGCCTGTGCCAGTGTCTCACCACCCTCATCATGAAGAATTTCTTCCTAATGGCTAATCTAAGTCTTCCCTCTTCCAATTTAAAGCCATTCCCCCTTGTTCTATCACTACAAACCTTTGTAAATAGTTCCTCCCTAGATTTCTTGTAGGCCCACTTCACATACTGGAAGGCTGCTATAAGTTCTCCCTGGAGCCTTCTCTTCTCCAGGCTGGACAAGCCCAACTCTCTCAGCCTGTCCTCATAGCAGAGGGGCTCTAGCCCTTTGATCACCTTTGTGGCCCTCCTCTGGACCCATTTCAGCACTTCCATACCCTTCTTATGTTGGCGATTCCAGAACTGGACACAATACTCCAAGTGAGGCCTCACAAGGATGGAGTAGAGGGGGAGAACCACCTTCCTCAAGCTGCTGGCCATGCTTCTGTTGATGCAGCCCAGGACACAGTTGGGCTTCTGGGCAGAGAGTGCACATTGCCAGCTCATGTCAAGCTTCTCATCAACCAGCACCCCCAAGTCCTTCTCTGCAGGGCTGCTCTCAGCCTGTGTTGAAACCTTGGATTGCCCCGACTCAGGTGTAGGATCTTGCACTTGGCATTGTTGAACCTCGTGAGGTTCACACAGGCCCACTTCTCTAGCTTGTCCATATCCCTCTGGATGACTTCCCATCGCTCTGGTGTGACAACTGCACCACTCAGCTTGGTGCAAACTTGCTCAGGTCGATCTCGCTGTCTGTATCATCAATGAAAGTATTAAATAGCACTGGTCCCAATATGGAGCCACACTCCCTGATGGACACGGTTGCTGAAAGCACAGATTCTCTGGGTCCATATCATGGGGGGGGAATGAATGAAGAACCAGAGGAACTTTGAGTTTGAATTTTGGCCAGTGCCTGGTTGCTGTTCCCATGAACGATGCCCCAAGTGCTAATTATAATCTCCTTATTCAGCTTTGATCGGGGCAAATGACAAACTGGGGTGAAACCCAAAAAAAAGCAGCCCTCAGAATAGCCCTCTCCATACCTTCCTGCTAATGGCATCTCTGAACAAGACTGCTTGTTCCCCTTCAGACAAGCTTTCAGAGACTGTTTTAATCAATTTTTATCTGTAAATAACATTTATCAGGATAAGAGTGGGATAGTTGCCAGTTCCTTCAGATCTTTGACAGCCCAGAGGTAAAAGTCTATGAAAAATAACTGAGTGTGCTTCTACTGCATGTTCCTCTGCCCAGGGGATTTTGGGGACGGAATAAGGAAATATTCATCTAATGGAACAGAGCCCAGGAACCAGCACTTTGCTAAAACCTGCAACACTTGTTCCCAGGAATCAGAGCTCTTGTTTCTGTCATCAGTGTGGATGTTTACAGATTCAATTTAGCAATCATTAGGAGGCAAGACGCAAAGTTGGCAAAAAGGTTACAGAGCTACTCATTTCTGAGTCACTGTTTAGAATGTGACCCTGGCTAATTGTGTTCAAAAATCTTTGCTGACAGTCATCTCATGGCCACTTGATGGTCTCCAGTGAGTTCACGATCCTCACTGAGTTTATAAACTGTTCAAAGTTATATTTTAGAAAATGTCATGTTGAACACTAATTGGCATTCCCAGGGTAGCAAATACAGACCAGGCCATGAAGATTAAATTCCCCCTTTCCCTGAAGGCATTTTGATAACGGGCACTATCTGGGCAGCTTGCCCTACTGCTCTATCTTAGTGATCTGTCTTGGGCTCTGGGGCTGCCATCTTTCACCAGTTCTAAATCAGTTTTAAAATACCTTAGGAATAATATGTGTGGTGGCCTACTGCCTGATTTCTCAGGACAAGGGGTGACAGGCAAGGGAAAAAGAGCTGACAGAAGGATGGAGGGTAGCATGAGAGACTTTGGAGCTCAATAGAATCTGACATAGGAGAAATTTAGGAAAATATTGCTGTTTGTGATGTCTTGCTATCCTCTACCATTTGTCAGAGTGACTTTGAAGACGACTTGATATATTGATATCTCTTGTATTCCAAAGCAGGCACCTAAAATGCAGATCAGAAGGGGTTCATGCGCAAGTGCTTTGCAGAAGGCCTGTTGAGCGTGTGATACCTGAGGTAGTTTTTAAGCCGTGACCCTGTGCAGACATCAGCATAATAGTGATAAATTCTTTGCCACACTGAGAGAAAACATTACACTTCACCAAGAAAACATTGGTACCTGCTCATTTTTCTCTCTCACTTCCCACCTGAGATCCAGTTATATATTTTCTGATGTGCAAAATTCATGTGTTTCACCAGTCATAATAAACAGTTCAGGATGATATGCGAAATGATACAATGTTGCTAAATTCCAGTTTCTTTATTATTTAAAAGGGTAAAGCGTGATAGTAACAGAACTGATCAGATGATACATTGACATGTAGACGGAAACAAGCCTTTAAGGAATATTAGCTAATCTCATTCTCCCTATTTGATTTCACTGATTTTGTGACAGGAAAGGAGACTCGGCTGGTGGTGAGCAGGTAATGCACATTTCTAATTATCACAGTTTTGAAGCTTGACTAGACTATCTTTGTGGCCTTTGTTGTCCTCCATCAGAGCATTGTAAGGGTCTTGCGCTGTCAGGGTCTTGTGACATGTGCATTTTTTCCCTCAAAAAAATCCCATAAACATGGCTTACCAGTTATGTGACATCCTCTCAATGCCAGTAGGGCAGTTAAACTTTCCCAACCCAATATGGCTCTTTTAACTAGTTTGCATAAGGGTCTTATCAAAAAAAGCAAATGGCAACCCTTACCTACCAGCTCCTGTCAATTCTGTTTCACTCTGTTTCCATACATGCATTTGGCTGTTGAGTGGGAGAGTCTTTAAACTTCACTGTGTGAAGAGTATAGGATGACTCACTGTGCTGCAGGGAGCTGGGATGCTTCTGCTCACTGCTTCCAAACTAATTCACTTATCATGAAAGTGGAAGAGTTTTGGTCTGCTGAATGTCACCATGCTTGTTTTCCCTGCCTGGACTTCCCCCATTATTTCTAGGTGGATCTTTAAAGGAAAAAAATCTAGTTTTCCTCCTGTAAATGCACTCAGCACTGTGACAATGCTGCAACCCCAGGTGAGAAGCCCCAGCAGCATCTTCCCTTGCACATCTCCAGGCACTGCACCATGGCAGCACGCCCAGGGCACAGCAGGGCCCAGGCTGCTGAGAGCAAGCAGGGTAGTGGGGCCAGTACCTGCAGTCCCATGGAGGGCGCAGCTGTTCCTGGCTCACTGCCCCACTGTCTTATCTGCCTCTGCATTGATGCCTTGCCTGTTGTGCCAGCTGGAGCCTTGGGGAAGCTGCTGATGATTTCCTAGCTCAATAAAAATCCCTGGTGCGAATGGAGAGGAAAGCGTCTCCATCTCAGATAGGGCTAGTGCCGAGAGTGCCGGAGAGCAGTCCAAATTCTTGCAGAGAAAGCTGGAAGGGCTGTTTAATGGTTCTAGCAACAGGTATGAGCCACAGAGATACCCCTCCACCCATGAGGTCCTACATTAACAGCCTGAAGTGCCAACTGCCTTGTCACAGCCATTACTCCTCACTACAGAGATCTGTTTACTCTGATGCAGGTTTGCCGTGGAGGTCAGTTTTGGTATATGTGTTATGTAATAAAGCTTGGGCACCCGACTGGACACTACTAAAAGTGCCACAGTGCTTTTGACTGGAGAATAAACCCGACTTTTTCTTTTTGGCTCGGCTGCATTCCCTCACCTTGCATTTCCAGGGATAGGTGCTGCTCCTCACCTCATGATGGGGCATTTAAGACTGTATTTAACAGTTGGAGTTAAAGAAGGATTGCATCTCTGCACATCAGAAAGTGGTAGCTGATGAATTAAAACTGAGTACTTGTGGGGAAACTCTTTATAGGTCAAGCAAACTTTGCCATTTCACCCTTGACAACATAATCTTCTGCAGAAGACTACAGCCTTTGTTGTTGTGTTGAGGAAATGCTAGGAGCAGACTGTGAGAAAGAAGGAGGAAGCAAGCACAGCCTTGAGGAATAAAGTCAGGGAAAACCAGAAATGAGGCTTGGAGGCAGGAGGCTGATGGAGACTGTCAACTCCTCATGTCCATAGGGTTACAGAAACATAGAGGAAGTCTTACCTGAGCAACGTGAGGAGTGATGTCGGTGTATCTAGGGGCTGTGTTTGGGTTTTGTTTTGCTTTTTTTTTTTGGAAATGCAGTTAAGGTTTGATTTTGTCCTTGGACATTTGCACAAAACCTGAGGCAGAACTTCTCTTAAAAGGCTTGCATTGCAGTTTGGCAAGCAAAGATTCCTCCTCATCATTTCTCACAATTCCCTTGGCAGAAGTCAATTTCCAAAGCAGAGGCAGTACATGGTGTGCACATGACTGGGGGTGGCAGTACAGAAAAGAGTAAGCAAAGGACTGCCTCTTGCCCTGAGCCCAGAGCACTCGAACATGCTGTCCCTGTGGTAAGCACAGCTCAGAGGGTGGGGGGCAAACTTTGTTCTTTCCCTGACAACCCAGAGCTGCCTTTAGCATCTGCTTTCCCGTCCTCTCATACAGGGCACTTGGACAGAACACTGTTTTGGATGGGCTTCAGGAGACCTTTTAAGGCTGTAGGGTTTTTCCTTTATAGCTGCAATTTACTGGTAAAACTTGTCTAAATTATGCAGGCTTCTTACAGTGATGAAGCATGTTCAAGTACCTCTATTTTCAGTCCTGCTGTAAATAAGTGCAAGAATTACTGCTTGCTCTTTCTGCGTTCCTCCATGATCCTCTCCCTCACCAAAGTTGTTACCTTGCTGTGCCAGGTAGCTGTTCGGTGGCAGGGACAGTCAGAGAAACAGAACTATTTAGTCTCAAAGAAAACATAACTGGCTTTTCCAGAATCATAAAAAGCTAATAAATCCTCTTGATTTGTCACAATGAGCTAATGTGCCATTAACTTTCAAGTCCAGGCTGCTTTTGGAAGAGGATAGGTGAAAAGCGCGCAGGCTTTTAGAAGACTGTAGACCAGGATAGAGCATGAAGTAAACATAACCACGTAATCCAGGAGTACTGTGTGGGTGGTGTGTGTGTACCATTTACATAATGATGTATTTGTGCACGATACATTACAGATATTTAAAATGCACATTCCTTGATGTAAAGAACTGCACTTGAGAAATTATTTGCAGTCATAATAAGGACTCTACCTGGCCTGTAGCTATGTTAACCACAGTAGAGTTCCTTACTCTGATGTCTGTTTATATAAAGCATGTATGTGCTCTCCCTCTGTTTTGTATACAAATTCACATAGCATCCAACCCAGGAAGCTTACAATCTAAGCTTAGCAGTAAAGGATGCTGATGGTGGAACTGATGGGAATGGTTGAAAAGCACACAGGAGCCTGCCCTCATGAGTGGCAGTGATTGCCATAAACCCACTGTGCTAATCCCTGCCCTCATTGCCTCTCCTCGTTTGACCTCAGCTTCAGCAGGTGTTAAACAACCTTGCAGCACCCTTAGAGTCGGCTGCTCCTGGAGTCCCATGAAGCAGGAATGGCAGGCTAGAGTTCAGAAAGGATGGAGTTACCTCTGTAGCATGCACACATGTGCCCCACCCCAACCTCAATCCACCTGTTGCCTCCTCCTCAAGGGCTGAAGAAAACAAAGGCCCTGCAGCAACTAATTGACTGGAGTACCTTTCTTATATACATCCCCTGGGAAAAAGGATTTGGAAGGCTCTGCAAAAGCTATGAAATCAGCTCCAGCCCCACCCCCACTTCTTTGTACAGGGGTGGTCCTTGGGCATGCAGAAAACATGCAGACATTTTGCAAAGGCAATTCACTATTTGCTTGGCTTCCTGTTGCTGATTTCATGGCTGTAGCTGCCCAGGCTGCTGCTGCTCTGCCAGGCAGAACCACACGGCCAATGATTGCAGTTTGAGAGGTGGTAAATCCTGGGTGGGGCACTTGGCTTTGGCTGGCTGGCCTGTGTCCAGGGCTCCTGCATGCCCTTGTCTCTTGATGTATCTCAGACACTTGTGGTCCAAAAATTTCAAAGCCCAAGCAGAGAGGGTCTCAGAATGAGTACAGCAGGGCCTGTGCAAAGCTGGTCTCAGCGGGCACTCCCTCCCTTTGCTAAGCTAGGGCAGCTTTAGCAAATGGAGGAAGATGTCTGTAGAGGTTGATTGCACATGGAAGGTGACGTCCTTCCTGAGAGCCTATAGCCGTCTGATGTTTTTCCCTTATGTCAAAGTTGTAAAAAGCTACATGGAGGTGAGTAAGTAAAACTTGTAACTGGCAGACCAGCTTTGGTTTCTGTGCCTGAAAGAGCAATGAAAGCCCAGCACAAGCCCAATTCTCCATTCTGCAGGGGACTTGCAAAAGTCTTGTCTTCTGTCGCTGTACAATCCAGCTCTCTTCTTGTGTCTCCCTCCACCCTTGCCAGGCTTGCAAGCAGCTCCAAGAGTGTGAAAGGAAAGGACAGCCTTTTCTTCAGGCTCTCATAGCTCAACCATGTCCCATGCTTCCCTAGGGCGAAGCACCCAGGGGCTGGGAAATAAACAGCAACAGCCGTTGTCAGGGTGCAGCTCTTCTGCCCGAGGCCAGCTTGATGTGGTGCAATCTCCTTGGTCAGAAGTCCTGGGGGTGAATCTGGTGCAGATGGTTGGTTGCCCCTCTGCTTCCTGAAGAGCAGCATCGAAACATCTGTTCCTGCTTTTCTGTTAGAAATCTATTCATCTGTAGGCTGAAATGAGAAACAGCTGGTGGTTGTTTGGGATTTATTTTAGAAAAAACATCTTCTGTAAAGCATTATTCTGTTTTGAGTTCCTGTTTCTTTTCCCATCTGTCTGAGGAGTTAGGTTTGTAACTCTCCCACTGCCTGTGTGTCCTTACTCACAGCCTGGCTCCTCCAATCTGGGTCCCAATGTGGCTCCAACGGGCAGGCATGAGGGTTTCTCCCCGTGTAAGATGCGGAGCTTGTGCCAACTCTTTCTTTGTTAGCTGGGTATGTTTTCATCTGCTTATGGTTTCCCTCTTCATGCATTTCCTAGATTTGAGTGAACTCAGAACTCTCAAAGCAAAACACCACTGAAATACCATCTGGTTTCACATGAAAACGGCATGCTTCTCAGCCATTTCTCTGCCAGCCCACTTGACTCTCCCTTGCAGCCTACAACTGTGATTTATCACTGGTACCAGCAAAAAATGGTTGGTTTGGTTGTATTCTGCACCCACAAAACCTCTGCAAAGATGCAAAACCACAAGGGATAAGGGTAGCTCTCAAAAACTGTGCAGAGCACACCCAAAGACATTTAGCAGTCTCTAAACTGTAAATCTTCAACCTTTGTGTTTTGTGTTTGATTTTACAAGAGTACAAAACTTTGCCTTATTTGTTTAAAAGGAGAGGTCAGCTGCCTCTCTCAGTTACACCAAAATTAATCTGTATTTACTTAATTTTGGATTTATGCTCAGGTTTTGCAGAACAGGAATACTTCTGTGTCCTCTTTTTCCTTCAGTTGTTGGTAAGCTATATGAAAGGTTTTCTCACTGAATTTTTCAACTTTATTAAAGAAATTGTGGCTTTAAAAATGGGATTTCACTTTCTTTTGTAACTTCTAATAGCAATTAAAATATCTTCCATAACACAGCACAATTTACTCTCATGTCTTTCAGCACTTTCAGAAGACTTTGCCATTCTTCCTGGGCACTTTTCATATTTTTAAGACCAGAAGGGACTTTATGATTATTTGTTCTGACAATGAATCTCACCCAATAATTTCTGCTTCAACGTTTCTTGAGATACAAAGTACCTCTGAAAAGAGGCTGAGGCTGCTTAGTCTTCAGTTCAAGACGACAAATTGTGGAAGCTCTACCCTATCCCTAGGTAAAGTGTTCTAATGGTTAATGACTTTCATTAAACTGCACTCCCTATAGTTCATCTGAATTTGCTTGGCTTCTGTTTCCAACCACCACATCGAATTATATTCCTGTGGCTGCTTGATTAAGAAGCCCTAATATTAATCATTTCTTCTTTCCTGGTAATTATAGACAGTGCTCAAGTCATCTTTTGACCTTCTGATGGATAAACTTGGATTGACCTTCGTAAGTTTCTTGCTAGAAATATGTTTTCCAGATGCTGAATTTTTCTTAAAGCTTTTCCCTGAACTCTTGACAATTTCTGGGTTTTGAAACTGCGAACAGTGACATATAACCACACATTTCCCTTTCAATGTAGTTTCTGCTGCTGTTTCAACAGCAGTGTACACTGAGGTAATGCCACCTCTCTGCTGTTATGTGATGCTCTCCTGCTTGTACGTCCAAGAATCACACTGGCTCTAGTGACAGTATCACGTTAAGAGATCGTGTTTAACGATGTGCCATGACCCATGGGTAAAGTCAGATTTATAATCATCCTTTACAAAGATGCGACTTTTCAGGAGGCTGTACACAATTAACCACAACCATCCTTTGCTACTGTATGAATGATCCCAATTTTGAGGCATTAACCACAAATTTGTTGTGATGGACAGTCTTCTAGGTGGGCCTGCACAGCTGAGCATGCTTCTTTTCTTTCCAAGCCCACCATTTTTTTATCATTCTTAAGGTTACCTGTTTCCTATGAGCAACTCTAATTTTGCAGATCACTGTTTACATATGAGAATGCCAAGTGAGGCTGTAAAATGCCTCCTGTTGTAAACATTCTGGTACAGTTACCTATCTACATTAAATAAATTAGTGATCTCAACAAATATGGGACCAAGTATGCTTTAATAAGGCCTGTTCTCATAAAAATGTATGCACATTTCACAGAGAGAATGGGGAATCTCCATCTCTGGAGACAGTAAAACCAGAACCATACAAGACTGTGAGCAATCTGACCACCTAATCACACCTGTGGTGAGCAGCTTGGATGAAATGACTTCCAGATGTCTCTTCCAACCCCATTTTTTTCTGAAATTATATAATTATGTAACTAATTAAGTTACTATTTTTAATAATTGCCACTGTTCTCTACAGTTACCTTTCTGCTTTTCACCCTGCTCCAATACAGGTTAAGTGGAACAGGTCCTGCAAATTTAAATATCTTTTATACCGACATCTGCTTAAAGAAATCTGTATTTATGGATGAAATAGAGAGCACTTCACTATCAGGTAATCCTGCTGGGCCAAATTCAAAACAAGCATGCTTGCCAAAGACTCCTTTCTCTGTGGGCTGATGATATTACAGAAGGTACCTGCTGTTGGGTGTGTTTCTTGGGGGATGTGGCTGGCACTGGGGTGTCTGGAGAGACTTGCTAGGGGCCTGTCTCCTGCTTTTTGGCCAAATGGAGGCAAAGGAAACCTGTGGCTCAGTTCCTGCTGTCCCTGGAGCGGGACTACTGGGCTGACAGTCTCCAGGAGAGGTCACTCCTGCCTACCAGAACCTGCCTGCACCGGACAGGGTGCCTCTTCCCAGAGCAGGTCCTTACTCTCCCCTCTGTGACATGTGGTAGGACAGTAGGAAGGCAAATGATCTCTTGAAGGTGGAGGAAGGTTTTCTCCGCAGTCAGCCTTTCCCATCCTGGATGCGTTTAGCAATATTAGGAATGTCAAGCATGAAACTCGTCTGTGATTTCAATAAGAGCTATTTAATCATGTTTATTTTAATGGGATATTTCCAAATCTTCCTGCTTTTGATTTCTTCACCCTTCCTAAATACTGTAAACAGCCATTCGTAAGCCCTCTTTTCATAGAATCATAGAATCTTCCAGTTGAAAAAGACCTTGGAAATCACCGAGTCCAACTGTAGCCATCTTCTGCTAAACCATGTCCTTCAAAAACTCATCTACCTGTTTTTTAAATACTCAACCACCTCCCTGGGCAGCCTGTTCCTGTGCCTGACCACTCTTTCAGTAAAGAAATTCTTCCTAACATCCAGTCTGAACCTCCCCTGGCACAACTTATGGCCATTTCCCCTTGTCCTATCACCTGTCACTTGAGAGAAGAGATCAACACTCGCTCTCCCACAGCCTACTTTCAGGCAGCCATAGACAGTGATGAGGTCTCCCCTCAACCTCCTCTTCTCCAAGCTAAACAACCCCAGTTCCCTCAGCCGCTCCTCATAGGACTTGTTCTCCAGACCCTTCACCAGCTTTGTCAGCCTTCTGTGGACGCACTCTACCACTTCAAAGTCCTTCTTGTAATGAGGGGCCCAGAACTGAACACAGTACTCGAGGTGTGGCCTCACCAGTGCTGAGTACAGGCGTGCAAACACTTTCCTGGTTCTGCTGGTCACAGGCCTGATACAGGCCAAGATACCATTAGCCTTCTTGGCCACCTGGGCACACTGCTGGCTCATATTCAGCCGGTTGTAAACCAACACCCCCAGGTCCTTCTCTGCCAGGCAGCTCTCCAGCCATTCTTCCCCAGTCTGTAACGCTGCATGGGGTTTTTTTGTCCCAAGTGCAGGACTTGGCATTTGGTCTTTTATTCCAAAGCTTAATGTTAACTTGTGATCAAGAACTATTGTAGAACCTCATTTAGGCTAGAAGTGATCTCTGAAGATCACCTGGTCCTTCCATCTGTTCAAAGCAGGACCAACTTCAAAACCGCATTGGGTTGCTGCATATCTGCATGAATGGCAATTTCGCAGCCTCTCCAGGTGTTCGTTGAACTGCTTGACCCTCAAAAGGTTGTGTTTTTTTCACTTAATACTTAAGGGAAATTCCCTTGCTCTGTGCTGTGTCCTGTGTTGATTGCATGTAATCCTGTTGTTGTACCCTTTATTGAGATTGCATGTAATCCTGTTGTTGTACCCTTTATTGAGATCTTCTGTCCTATTCCTGTCCAAGCTTTCTGTTCCATTTCTTAGATCAGTCTTGTGGCCCTTTCTGAAGTGTCTCAATTAACAGAGACCAAGTATGTAGTCACTGGACTTGAAGGAATCTAGGGGCACTGCAACCCTGCAAACATGCTTCATACTGAGAAATGTGCTCTGGTGCTAGAGAAGAGAAGCATGGTAAAGGCAGGAGGCAGCTGGGACCCCTGGCATCTCCCAGAGGGGCCTCTGGGGCAGCACAAGGGACCACGTGCCTGGGGATGTGTTTGTGTAGCCCTTCACTCACCTCCATGATACAGCTGCCACTTCACCACTGCCACCTGAGCCAGGCATTGTGTTCTGACTACCTTCCCTGTTTGATTCAGTTGGTTTGCATCATGAGGTTGAGTGGGTCGTTGGTAGTTTCTGTATGCTTTGTTCTTTTGTTGGGTTTAGTTTAGTTTGTGTGTTTAAATGCATCTTGTGCTTTGCAAAAAAGGACACTACTGTCATTGAATGGCATCATCCATCTAAATACCTGGTTTAGCTTTTACACCAGAAAATCTGATAAAATACAAGCTGACATCTTATTTTCTTCATCTGGTTAAAGGAAGTCACGATGTTTTTTCAGATAAATCTTTATTTGAAGATATGAATAAGTATAAACAAGTAGATACTTCCTCTGCTTTCTTTTGTCAGACTGTCAAAATTTTCTCAGGCCACTCTGGTTCATGGTTTTCACTTGTTATTCCTTCTTTCAGGTGACAACAGAGAAATGAGTTGACAGGCACGGGTGTCTGAGGCAGGGAGTTGCTCTAGGGAGAGAAGTGCTCCTCTTTAAAGAAAACTTAGTTGTGGTTTTGGCAAGGCTGTATCAGTGAACCTGCCACAGAGCGATGATGACTTTTGACCAGGGGTATTCATTTTGCTAAAAGACAGAAAACACCTGAAATAGCTGTTCTGTGGGCCTCCTCTTTGTGGCTGGGAAGGTGTGTATGGGTTTTATCTAAGGGATAAAGGCTGTGCTCAAGCCTGTAAACATGAGTACATGCAGACTTATTTACAAAGTCAGTCTTTTGCCAACAGTACCAACAGCATATATCTTTCCAGACACATAAGTGTACCTTTATTCTGCTCTCACTTATGCTTTCATTTCAGCACTGTAAAATTCCGAGTCAGTGAAAGGGCAGGCTCAAGCCCAAGACTGCTTATCAGTTTGCCTCATTTGGACCCAGTCAGCAGTTTGAAAGCTCAATGCAGGAAAACCATTAGGAGAGCTGAGGTCAGTCTGATCTTTGGCTTTCAGGATTAGGCCTTAGCAAATCACAACAGCTAATGAGAGGGGAGCAGGAGTGTACACCTGGGACTTGTATTGTTATATTGTGTTAGTTTGAGCTTAAAACAGCAAAGAGGGAGGAGCAGTGGCTGGTGGTGATTGTACTGGTGTGTTACACATCCATATTGGAGTGGGGGCTGGAATCAGTGGGGTAAGAGGCTTTGCTATGTTCATGTGAGAGGGACAGGGATAGCCTTAGGCATCAAGAGAGTGCTTGATTTAGGCTAAACTGGTCCCTCCATTTCAAAAGTCCATGTGGTGAGTTGGAAGAGATGTCTGCCATGAAAAGAGTGGAGTAAAGTGGGGAGTATGAAAGGATCCATCACTGCCGGGGAGCAATGTGAGAACACAGGCATGCTGGAACATGCCCGGCATCCTCTGATCCAGGCAGTGGCCAATCCATTATGTGTGTGTGAAACTGGTGACTGAGAAAGGGTGGGAGGGTTGTGGGGATGGATATCAGGAGGGAGGGGTGCGCTGTGGGGCTTTAGTTGCTTGAGGTAGCTGAGGAAGTGCTCAGCAAGGTGCTATTACCATTTTATACATTATACATTTACAACAGACGCTCATGTTTCCTGGGGATCATAGGCATGGACATTCCTCTGTTAACTTCAGCATCACTTACGTGATTATGTATGGGAGGGAGTAAAAGCCAAAGCCACTAATGTTTTCCTGCAGTGGGTGTGAAGCCATGCAGAAATGTTCTGTAGCCTCATATGAAGGTCACCTGTCAGCTGTCTGGCAGCGTTTTGTCCCTGTAGAGACTGTTGAAACTCCAAAGGCCAAGCAATGTTCTACTAAGTACCTCCTTGTGGAGCTGCTTCACCTGTCCTGGAGGTCCTGGATATGCTGGGCTCTGCTGAGCCCAGGCTGCATGGTGTGGAGAGTCCAGTGTGTCACGTCTAATATTCCTCTGGAGTCTCTACAGAGAGTCCAATGTTGGACCCGAGGTGTAGTGGCAGCTAAAGATAGGGGGTCCTTTAAAAGTGCACCCCTGCTCCCTTGGGCCCATTATCAAACAACACTGCCTTCCTGTAACGCCCAGGTGAATCTTTCATGGGCTTTATACTCTTCTCCATGAAGTGACACCTGTCTGGTGCAGAGTCATGGCAGGTGGTGGTTTAGGCATGCATCAGCCTGTTATTGTTGTGACACTACTCATATATATTTCCTCCTCTCACCCACTGCCTTTCCAAGAGGAAGCAGTGATAATGACAGGACTTCTGGTTCTTTGTCACTCAAATTGGGTTTAATTGCTCCATTTCAGTGGCTTTAAGAAGTGCAGCAAGGGAACAGACTGGATTCAAAACAGTCAGTCATCCAAAGCATTTGGTAGATGGCACATCAGGGCTGGGAAATTAACCATCTTTGTTAAAAGCAATCTCTGGGCTCTGGGAGAGATTAGAGGGAGAGAGCTGAGATGGGTGTGGGAGGGGAAAGGAGACTTGAGCAGAAAACAGAGACACTGTGTTCTGTGCTGCTGTCACAGCATGAGAGTTTCCTCTCGCCAGAGCTTTATTGAATCATTCCTTCAGTTAAGAAGCTATTCACCAGCCAGCCACCCCAACAACATAAAGACCAAGGTGTCCCAGAGAGGAGAGGTGGCTGGTGGGTGCAGCTGGGCTGAGCACAGCCATGCTGCTTGCTATCAGCAGCACCAGGTTTCTAGGCTGCAGCTTCTCCATGTGTGGCTGCAAATAGCATCTTTTCTGCGAGGGTGCTGGGGAGAGCACAGACCTCTGTTATATACCTCTGTGATCCATTAGAGAGGTGTGGGAAGGTGAGCACTCTGGCATCTGCCCAGATCCCATATACCTCTTGCTTTCAGCTTAGTGTTGAGATCTCAGCAGAAGAACCCAAGCTTCCCACCACTGCTTCAGCTCATGATAGGCTGTTATTAAGAGGAAAACCTCTTTGAAGATTGCCATGAACTTGCATGGTGTGATTAAACTAGCTCCCTGTTCTCAACTGACATGGATACAGGAACAGGGTGGCCTTCAGGTGAGCCTTCTGCCCAGGACTGGGAAGTCTCCCTGCTGGTGCGCTGCTGAGCTTCCGGGACAGGCTGCAGCCTTGCCCTCCTGTCACAACACTGGGAACATTCAGCTTGAGACAGTCGTAACCAGGAGCCATCTCTCCTCCTGACTGAGCTCACAGAAACCTTGTTGTGTTGGTCTTTCCTGCCTGTGAGTCTTTGCAAGTCTTATGTGATAAATTGCTGATGGCAAAGCAAGCTGCTTCTCAGTGGGTGTAGCAGGGACTGGCTTTGTTTGTTTTTCCTGTGGCCAAGGTCTTGCTTATCTAACCTCCATTTCAGTCCTGTTTTGCATGGAAATATTCTTATTTATGCAGCTGGTGCAGAGGCCCTCTTTTGTTTTAACTCTTCTAAGTTTGAATCTGTGGAACAGAAAATCTCTCACGGTAGCTGTCTTCCTTCCGCTGGATGAAATGTGGTGCTTGATACAAGGATTATACAGATTAATGCAGGTCAGTAAAGCCTGCTGTTCCTTTGTCTGTAAAAAGCCATGGTAATGTCTTCAGTGTATTAACACATCTACTTAAACACAGCTAATTTGGGCTTTCTTGGTCGAAGAGTCACCCCCATGACAGTAACATCCAGAGGATTCAAGCCTGATACAAGCCCATAGCAAGGAACACGCGAAGGTGTAAGTGCGACCATATCTGGAAAACTCTTGAAAGAGCACCCTGGTGTGATCTCAGAGTGGGTCTGGAGGCCATCTACTAGGATGTTATGTGCTTGGGCACATTTTTGGGACTACTTTGCAGTCAGGCTGGGGGCTGTCCATGAGGAGGCAGGTCATCGAGCAGGCTGTGGTCACAGCTGCTTTCATACCATATGCGAAGATGTATCCATGCATCTAGGAGGCTCTTCCACTTTGTCCTGGTGTTTCTGCCTCTACTCCAGGTACCAGCAACCCTAATTGCCAGCAATGACTATTGTGACAGTGGTGCCTGATGACCTTCACATACTGATGTGACCTTTTGATTGTGGGAACCAAAGTGACTGCTCTTTTCTGTTGTAAGTTAATAGAGAATTCAGTCATCTGCAGAGCATCTTATGCCTCTTAGGATGCCTACTGCAGAGTAAAAGCTCAACGGCCCTGATACTCTGGCTGTACCAAGTACTGTGCATTCCTAGATGGTACTGTAAAAGGATGCAGAAATGAGATTTCTGATATATTGCTTCCTTTTATAGTCTCTTAATGCACTGTTTCATGTTTTTGTTTAAATACTCCAGGGTCTAGGTTTGCTTTGTTCAGCACATTCTGTTCAACACAAAGGAAAGTCAAGCATTAGTGGTTAATTGGAATGTGTTTTTCTTTCTTAGCTCTCCTATGCTTTTATGGATTGTTCAGGTGCCTGTTTCCAAAACAAAGTGGATCTCTAAGGCTCTCCTCTGAAGAGCATCTACCTACGCTAGGTTATGACTCCACAGTAATTAATAAAGAGTTGCAGAACAGCCAGTGCTGTCTATTTAGTGTGGCCCAGCGTGTTCCTAAGTACCACAACAAATTGGTTATGGGAGCACGTGTGCACAATTTGCTACAGTTGATGCTGCAGTGACAGAATTAGACTGTCCATGTGCATGCTCAAAGAATCTGCATTGATAAGGTTCCAATGACAGTTTTTATGTAGCCTGTATAAGGAGAAACTGTATGTTGGGAGCAAGCAGAACTGCATAGAGCTTGTTAGGAATGTTTCAACAAAGATGATGATGTAGTTAGAAAATATGTATGTGCTGAAGCAGAAATGTGTAAACCACATGTTTCCATGAAAAACTTTGTCAGTCTCCTATCCAGTAACTTGTATCATATGTTCAATCTTGGTACTGCACAGAAACACAGCTTCCAAGGTTTGCCCCTGAATTATTGCCCTGTAGTCACAGCCCTGGCATTATCTGGCTGGCCAAGATGGGACTTTTCTTGTCCCATAGAACCTGGAAACTTGGCTCTTGAGTGAAGCTGATGTGACTCTTGAGCTCCCAAGTAAATTTGCTGAGCAACAGTAGTGTTAGAAAAAAACCCAACCAATTATGGTAATTTACTCAACAGCTACTGAAGTCCTGGACTGTGTCTAACACTACATATCAGTATTTTCGAAATTAAATTTTATAGGGTTTCTGCTTCATAGGAAACTTGCAAAGCTTTTTATGCCTATTTGAAATTACATTTTAAGCTACTGAAAATGTCTACAGAAGGGGAATCCTATTACTCACCTAGCTTGAGTTCTGACTTCCACCTCATTGTTATTGAGATTTTGAATAGATGTGGCTGGAGATGTTGTGACAGTCACTGTACTTCTAGATAGTAGTTGCTTTTATTGCTGTATAAAAGCTGGAATGAAGCTGTTAAGGATTAAAGTCCTGACCTAGCAACAGGCCAGCTGGGTTTGATTTAGCTGCTCTGCCATGGGTTTTATGTGCAAATTTGGGCAAACATTTTGATTTCACCTATTCTTGGCCCCTCATTTTAAAAATGGCGACAGTAGTACAGGGTGGGAATACAATACACCTTATGAGGCACTCAGTCATTACTAGTTCAGAAGTACAATAAATCCACCTGTTTTCATGACTATAGGGATGGTAAAGGCAATGTAGGGGGTCGGCTTTGTCTGAGGCTTTACTAGAAATTATGAACTAGTCCGTCTAGTCTGGGAATAACATGTTCTTATGCCAGATCCCCACTTTGGCCATCCTGTTGCTGTCTCTGCTATGCTTGGCTTTGCATCTGGGGTGCCGAGGAATTCCACCTAGGGGAGTAACTGTAGGTAAACCTCTAGTTTCTCTCCTTTACCGGCTACAATTATTTTCTGGAAATGTTTCAGATTAGATCAGTCATTAGACTCTCTAATTCCTTCAAAAAAGGTTTGTTTCTGCCTTCATATACTGACAATGTGCTGATGCTTGTCATTTGACTTGGCTGCATAGCACTTCCCATGACCCCAGTAAGATACTTTGGAAAGAATATTAAAACAAGACTAAATTGACCCTGAAGGAGAGCGTGTTCAGTAAGTGTGTTTTGCAAGCACTTACGTCAAGGAAGCTAGGAACATGAGCAGGACTTTTCTCTCCTTGAAAACCCTGTATTTTTCTGAGGTGATGACTGCTGACATAAAAGGACCTTGATGCTGTTTATGCAAGATCTGGTTGGCCTTTCCTCTAGCATTTACAGCACCCTCACTGATCCCACCTATCAGTGGAACACAGGAGGCTTATCTTCCACTCCTTTGGGAGCATCGCACATCTTCCTGGTACCACACAACTTAGGGTTCTGCCACACAGCAGACTGGTCATGTTCAAAGGTTACTGAAAAAATTGCACGTGATCAACAAAATGTGTATTGATCTTTGTCTTTGACCAAAGGAAAGAAGTTCAAGGATATGAGAGAAAGAAAAAACAGAAGTATGTGCATGTTCCTTTTTTTCTCCATCTTAGCAGATTTTTTTTCTTTATTTGCCAAAGATTGAGTACCTGAGTGCTCAAAATGATTGATTAGTTTAGGTAAAAATAAGGAGACTGTTTCAACTGTCTATGGCTGAAATGTAGACTAATCTATTTTTCAATATTTCTGTAATAAGATGCTTCATATTGTTCAGGTTGGGGTCCTAAGCCGAAGTGGCTACCAGTTACTGTTGAGGTCTCCAGTCCACTCACTAGGGCAGAAGACCCTTTGGTGTGAGACCCACATCAGAGTCTCCTTCTGCAAAGACTGATGGCCAGGCAGTTCAGTTCACCAGGCTGTTCTGTTTTGCTGTCTCCATTACATAGAAATGGTGGGATGGCTTCCAAAGAAAAGCCCGAAAAACACAGCTAGCATAGCTGATGATTTGGTGATTGCGATCTTTTAATGGGAAGGGTAACAGGGACAGAAAAAGAACATGTTCTGGATCACATATGTGAGGTTTGAACTTGAGATACCATGATGAATAATCAGTAAGTGGGCTACTCTGCGCTGTGTAATAGGGCCCTCTGGACATCTCTGTTGAAGCTGTTCTACTTTATTTCTAGTAACTCCTGAGGTCAGAGTAACTGTGGTTCCATAGCCAACTACTTATTGCAGCACACACAGTACCATCTTTCTTCTGCAGCCCTAGGAACAGTCTCCACTCTCTCAGGAAACCAGCCATTTCATCTGATTCCTTTGGTTTTTGTAGAAAATGCCCCCAAAGGAAATTATTTGGTTTCCACCTAATAAAACATTTCACTTAATCTGGAGCCAAATGTTTTCAATTTGCCATATATTACAAAATGCACCAGTCTCAGGGGGACCTACAACACTTCTTTGGGTTTTTTTCCCCATTCCATGACAGAAGAAAATTAATTAATTAGTGCCTTAGTCCACCTCCTTTCATGCTAAAGCTATGGCAGAGAACGTGTGACAGCACTTTCTCATGTTTTTGATGCAGAGCACTGTGCAAAAAGTGCTCAGGCTGAGGGAAGCACTGATTCTGGGGGGATTGGTACAGGGGCACCCACCAATCCTGAGGGCTAGTTTGTGTTTGAGAGGATGAGTCACACTGCCCTTTTTGCTTCCCACTGGAAAACGGTCACCCTGCAAAATGAGAGGCAAATCGTTCATAGGTTCAGGGTTGTCCTCAGGCAAAGGGGTGGATTTCACAATACCATCTGTCCTTCGGGCACCTTCTTCTCTACCCACTGACAGCTGAACCTCTCAGTTCATGTGCCCTGGTACCACTGAGGTGCTGATTCTTGCATGTTATTTGTCTTGAACAGTATCAAGGATCGTGGTTCCTGCTGTCATGAGAGTGACTTTCCCCCAAGCACCAAAGAAAGTGTCCAAGGAAGGCCATGGTGATGCTATGGCCTCAGTAATTTTCTTCCCTCTGCAGCTGCTGCCTCTTGTTTCCCATCAACTCTTGCCTACAGGCATGATGTCTGTGTATTATGGGGATACCTTCACCTGCGCCTCCAAAGGCAAATCCATGCTTTTAACTCATCTGTCTTTTCTTTCCTCATCTGTTATTCAGCCCATGTTAATGCCCTTATCTGCCTCACGAAGACTACACAGAAAGAAGAGGGAACAAGTTGTCTTCTAGCAATGCACAAACATAAAGCTGCAGCCGCAATTGCAGTTACCAAGCACATAAAAGCTATAATTTCTTTGCCAATGCACAGTCCCCATCCAGAGACAAAGCCTCTGCAAAGCCCTGCTGGCAACCACCCCAGACAGAGACATCTGTGCGGCACATCCCTAAAGGGGTGTAGAGTGGAGGGGATGATACGTTTCTATTCTGCAATTAAGGCTCTCATTTTGTCATTTTGATTCCCTTCTTGTGGAAGCCAGCAAAGTGCTTTGCTTCTCCCCATCTCCCACCCACACTGCAGTCTTTTATAATGCTTGGGTGCTCCCCCGCTCCCCTCTGTGGAGAGACTGCCACTGTGTCCCCTGTCCCCAGCTGCTCTAGCAGGGCTGGATGACAAGGCACCCTGCCGGCCTTCAGGTGAATGATGCACTTCTTGGCGCTTCTGGGAGGCACAGCTTGGCACAAGACTGCTGCTGGGAAACTTCTAGTGCAGCCCTGCTCTGGGTTCAGAAGGGCTGTTCAGGCCTTTCCCCACTTTTAGGGTGGGGGTTTTTGTTGTTGTTGTTGTTTTGTATTTTTTTGATGAATCCTCTCGTTCCGTGGCTGTGACTTACTGTACTCCACTGCAGGCCCCACACTGTAATCACTTGCCTGCCCAGTTCTCCTCTTCCACCTAATGCTGTGCTGCCAGAGTACTTGGAAGTGCTAAACTCTGAGCGGATGAACTGAACAGCTCAACTGTTTGGGTACACACACAGGCTGCTTTTGGGATATTACTGGTCCAGTGTGATTCCAAGATTGCAGAGACTGAAAGCTGGACAGACCATGGGATGAAGTCAGATCTGCTGCACTTCACTGTCCCATTACACTGACATGCATTGCAGGTGTTCTCTTTTCTCCTCTGAGACATGGTGTTGTACAATCCTCACCCTTCCTCCTAGTGCACTCACATACAAAGATCATCTCCAAGGAAAGCTGTATCTCTTGGTGCCCTAAACAAGGAGTCACGAGGCAGAATGAGTCACTAGTGCAATTTTCCATAGTTTAATCTAAAATTTTAGGGCCCAATTTCATTATTGTTGCTTACATTGAGTGGTTTCTTCCTGCATGCTGAAATCAGCAGGATTACTTGTGTCACTTGGGTGAAAGATTTTTTTTAAAAACACAGGTTGTTTTAGGTCAGGATTCATTTAGGAGAGTGAAGTACAGGCAGAAATACTGGACAGGTAAACAGAGCTGGTGATGCAGATGCCTTCGTGCAACGTTTCGTCTGTCATGTGTACTCTTATGTTACTTAAGCATTTGAGCAGTTTAGTAACTTCTGTGAGTTCCAAGCTGGAGCAGACAGGATGACATAGAATGGGATGGACAGGTGGGATTCAGTAGGCAATTAAGAAATGTCATGTCTGTTGTGGAAAAATGCAGGTTTTTTTGAGAGCAGGGAGCTGGGTGCTGTTCTTTACATTTTCTTTTCCAATAAATCCTCACTCAACAAACAAACCATCAGAGTTTAGGTACTGCAGAAAAACATTTAGGACTTTGAAATTACCCAAGGACCTGATGACCTTTCCTCGCATGCCATGAAACAGATCTCTGCCACTTACCAGAATCACAGATTATTCCTTTCCTCTCCTGCCTCTTCTTTTAAAATAAACTCAGTCCCTGTGCAGAATATCTTAGTATCTTGGCTAGTCTAAATTGAAAAATACTCTTTTATGGAAGCTTTCAGACATTCTGTATTACATTATTTTTTCTTTAGTCATGTCTGGGTTTTTTTCCTAGTTAAATCTTTTTCACATGCAAGATAAAAAAATCCTTTGCTTATTTTTGTCATATTTGCAGACTTACAAGCATACCTGTTTTGTCTCTCAGCCAAATGGCAGAGACAGCTCAGTTCTGACAGTCTAGCTCAGTTCCCCCTCTCCTGTTTCTCTTTTCTGAATTCCCACTTTGACAACATCTTTACTGGTAACATGCTACCCATAACTGAGCAAGAGTATTCCAGAGGATGTCACCCATATATCTTAACCAGGACTGTCCCTTCTCTCCTTCAGGACATGATGTATTTTCTCAGGTTCTGTCAAAAAATCTTTTGCAGATTAGCATCTTTTCCTCAACTACCACTTTCTCAGGATTAGCTGAGGAAGGCTTTGACCCAGCCAAATCTAGGGCAAAAGATCCTCAGGGATGGCAAATCAAGTCCTGGACCCCTGCTGAACTCACACCAGAGTATTGGCAAGTCAGGTTGGATACTGTGCTCCCCATTGAGCTCTGTCCTGCTTCCTTCTCTTCCTTTATTCCTTTTTATCTGTTCTCATGGAAAAAAACCAGTTCAACATCTTTCTATTGAGTAAGTAATTTTTTTTTTTAAATTCAGTTTAATCTTCCCATGCTGCAGAGATTTTTTGCCATTCTGGCTATCACTCTGTATGGACACCTTTCTTTTCTTGTAACCCCTGAAAATGTTAATGAAAACTATAGCATATATTCAAACATTTTAAGAAAGCATGTAATAATACGCCCTTCCCCCCCAAATGATTACCAGAGGCTTCAATTTTCTAATTTTCAAACCAATTAGATAATAGAGTAGGTGAAGAATATGTCTGCTCCATTTTTTCTATTTTCACTTTCCTTATGTCCTATTTCTATAGCTTTTAATTCTCATAATAGGTAATCCTTTGGGAATCATAGAATATAGAATCATCTGGTTGGAAAAGACCTCTGAGATCATCAAGTCCAACTGTACCTGTCCCCTTACTAAACCACGTCCCTAAGAAACTCATCTACCCACCTTTTAAACACCTCCAGAGATGGTGACTCTACCACCTCCCTGACCACCCTTTCAGTGAAGAATTTTTTCCTGATGTCTGATCTGAATGTCACCTGGAGCAACCTACAGCCATTTCCTCTCATCCTGTCACCTGTCACATGGAGAAGAGACCAGCACCCACCTCATCACAACCTCATTTCAAGTAGGCAGTGATGTTGTAGACAGTGATGAGGTCTCCCCTCAGCCTCCTCTTCTCTAGGCTAAACAACCTTGGTTCCCTCAGTCACTCCTCAAAGGACTTGTTCTCCAGACCCTTCACCAGCCCTGTTGCCCTTCTCTGGACAGGCTCCAGCACCTCAATGTCCTTCTTGCACTGAGGGGCCCAGAACTGAACACAGTACTTGAGGTGCAGCCTCACCAGTGCTGATTACAGGGAGACAATCACTTCCCTGGTTCTGCTGGCCACATTGTTTTTGATACAGTCCAAGATGCCATTGGCCTTCTTGACCATCTGGGCACACTGCTGGCTCATATTCAGTCAGCTGTCAACTAACATCCCCAGGTCCTTCTCTGACAGGCAGCTCTCCAGCCAGTCTTCCACAAGCCTTGAAACTAGTGTATGCCTGGAGTAGCTTTTCCCTTTGCAAACACTGGCTTTGCGTAACTGCATATATTTGCATCTGTGCGAATATTCTTTCTGGTAGCCTACGTAATCCATTATTAGTAGTAGAAATTGCTGAGTTTGAAGCCTATGTGTATGATTGAATAAATCCTGCTGTTAAGCTGAGGCACATGGGTGATGAATAAGAATTGCCCTTGCATGTATTTCCAGCTGCCTACAAGCACCGATTGGTATTTTCTGTGAGGCAGTAGCAACAACACATAGGTAAAATCCAGAGTGGAGTACAAGGGAAAGTGAGTATAAGTTGAACAGAGGGCAGGTTGGGTCATGAAGAATCATAGAATCTTCCAGTTGGAAAAGACCTCTGAGATCATCGAGTCCAACCGCACCCATCATCTGCTAAACTATGTCTCTTAAAAACTCATCTATCCTTTTTTTAAACCCTCCAGAGATGGTGACTCAGCCACCTCCCTGGGCAGCCTGTTCCTGTGCCTGACCACCCTTTCAGTAAAGAAATTCTTCCTAATATCCAGTCTGAACCTCCCCTGGTGCAACTTATGGCCATTCCCTCTTGTCCTATCACCTGTCACTTGAGAGAAGAGATCAACACTCGCTCTCCCACAGACTACTTTCAGGCAGCTGTAGACAGTGATGAGGTCTCCCCTCAGCCTCCTCTTCTCCAAACTAAACAACCCCAATTCCCTCAGCTGCTCCTCATAGGACTTATTTCCAGCCACTTCACCAGCCTTGTCGCCCTTCTCTGGATGCACTCCAACACCTCAATGTCCTTCTTGTAGTGAGGGGCCCAGAACTGAACACAGTACTCGGATGTGTGGCTTCACCAGTGCTGAGTACAGGGGTCCTTCTTGTCAGGAATAGACTACTTTAGCACAAAGCAAACAAGCTATAATGAGAGGGATGAGCACTGCCAGCTTGAGCTCCTCTTCCCGGGTTCACTGGTGGTGCCTGGGGCTTTAGCAGGTTCCCTGGGGACAGCAGCTATCACTGCTTCTTCCTTTGGCTCTCTGTAGACTCACAGCTGGAAGAGTCTCATGGGCTACTCGAGCTCCATCTGCTTTCTGTTTATACTGTGATATGCACTGCAGGGCCATACATACAATGAACCCACCAACAGAGTCCCAGCAGAGCAATCATCCCTTGTGATTTGGCATGCTGTACTACAAAAGACAGGCATAAAGCTGTCACCTCCTGCCAGAACATCCCCTGAAAATGCAAAAAATCTCAGGTCAGGGGTTTGTTTTTGCTATAGCTTTGAGAAATATTTGTTCTTCTCAGAGTCTGGTGTCTTTGGGGATATTACACAGAGCTGTGTCACCACCTTCTACAGTATTTACCAGGCTATACAAAGCTAAAAGTCTTAAAGGAAAGGTTGCCCTTGCAGACCGAATGCCCTAGGCCAGGCAGGACCCAGAGCTGGGGCTGAGCTTGCCAAGTTCAAACCCTCATTCAGGGCTTCATTTGGCTTCATTATTGCTCTGATGCAGTTTTATCTGGAGGGTGGCTTTGGGCAGGTCCTCCTTGCTCCTTCTTGTCAAGATCAAGACTTTCAGGTGCCTGTCCTGACTGTGACCTGAAATTTCAGATCAGAGCCTGCCTCGTGACCCTGCCCACTCATGGAAATAAGAGCGAAATTCCTGACACCTCTGGCTGCCTGAGCTGCCTAGATATTTACTGACTTGTTTCACATGAAGTCCTCTGAGAAAAAAAACAGCTCTGGATCTCTCTGCTCTGCACATTTTTTTCCTCTCAAAACAGTCAGACTTGATCAAAACAGAACCCAGTTTGCTAAGGCATTTGTAAACCTGAGCAGACCTGGCCTTCTCTGCGGTTTGTGATGAAACTCCAAACCAGAGGCACCTTGCCTGGTTCCAGGCTGGGTTTCACTTAACTGCTGGGTTCAAAGCAGCCTAAGCTGGACAGGTTTCTTTGCTACAAATGCACTCAGTGCAGTGGGATGCAAAGTGGAAAACAGCCTTTTGCTCCCTTTTATTCTCAACGGACAAATACGAAAAGGGGCCCATGTCTCCAAAGGGCAGAGGGTTTGGACGGGAGAGGCAGGGAATCTGAAGGGGAAAATCTGGTCGAGCTGGGTTTGCACAGAGGCCAAGTGCATTCCTGGTGCAACACTGTTGACGTCAATGCCCCATGCCTTGTTCAGAATCGGATCCTTTTCTCCTGAGCTTATACAGCCTGGCGTCTGGTTTGTGCTTTTGTTTCTGCAGCTGTTTGCTGATCTGGCTCCTTTAATAATTCCCCCAGTCCCTGGAAACATCCCCCTACCCCTCCTCCCCACCTCTAGCAAGCAGGTCTCTAGAGCTCTGTGATTGCTCTGTTAAACACACACTTCGCAGATTGCCTCCCTCTCAGACTAATTCATGTGACTAATTATCCCTTTAGTTGGTGCTAGTTTGTCATTAATGCAGAAATTTCGTCATTACCATTTGTTCTATTCTTGAAAATTCCAAAGTCATTGAATAACAATGAATAGGAAAAGCCTTTTGTTAATTCAAATTCAGCAGTGAATAGTGACAGCCCCTCTGAGGAACTGTCCTGTGAGGCTGTCTCTCCCAAAAACGTGAGGCTGTGACAGCAGAAATTCGACTGCTTCAGGGAAGTCGGCCATGAGGATGCCTTGTTGCCCAGTGCTGCAGCAGATATCACTCGCAGGCACTTTCTGAGTAAAATACTGGTGAAGTCTTGGGAGATTTTCCAGTGGGAAAGATGAAGGAATACCACTGGGACGTAGAAAGGAAAAACGCATGTCCCTTAGTGGAAGCAGTTTAGAAAACAAAACGTCTATCAGCATATTTTCAGCACAGTGTCAGCCTAGCAGGACTAAAGGACAGGAATTGCCACATTAGCTTAGATCAAGGGCTCATCACTGTGCCCAGCCTTCACTGCTTCAGAGGACATCATAAAATGCTACTAAAATGGGCACTGAGGTAACACCATGTTAATAACGATTTTCAGCTACTGAGGGCACTTCTCTGCTGTTTGCATAAATCTCTGCTGGATTTTTTTGCATTCCCACAAGCACTTTGCCTCAAGCAAGTTCTCGACAAGGGCCATGTCTTTCAAAATCATGTGGAGCCATCTGTGCAATTGTGCTCTGCACATCATAACTCAAAATACTTTGCTTCTGTTCTACCTGTTTCACTAGGGAGTGGCAAGCTCTGTGGGTAGGGCGGTTTGACACTTGGAGATGCTTTAACTTGGTGCTCTCTACATTCTAAAGTGAGATTATTAGGTATGCCTAAATGATCTCTTCCACAGTTATGCTTATGTCTGCCCTCTCATATTCCTGTTCACCCGTTTTCTTTCTCTTCTAAAAGAACCAATTCTTTGGATCCTTCTCTATGGATTTTTATGGATAATTTTTCAATCTTCCTAGTGCCTCCTTCATTGTTTTCTATTTTATTTTGGCTATTTCTTTTAAAAAAGAGAAACAAACACAGTTATTTCAGGGGATGGACTACTAGCATTCATTTAATTCCATTATATTTTCAGCACTATCTTCGCGATCTTTTCAGCATGCCTTAAGACTTACTGTTCTTGACCACTGCTGAAACTTGAGAAATATTTTTACTGAATCATTTGTAAGTGGTTTAATTTTGTTTTTAAAACACCAGTAAAGGCAGTTTTCCTAGTCTCTCATTGCTTGATTCTCTGCAAGTTAGGACCTTCTGAGACTCTTACAATTGCCTCTTCTTGGTGTTGGGGTAAATGATGCAAACTGTGGTTCAGAGACTTCTATCCCAGACATGACTCTATATACCAGATTTCCACCTGCTGCATTTTTTCTGAAATTGGTATTTTGAATTTATCTGGATGAACAGTTCTAACCCAGTATCACCTAATTATGGGGAACTGAAAAAAATTATCAGCATCTATTTGAGTATTTGAGAGCAACTCATAGACATTCCTGCTTTCTAGGAGGAATACCGCTACAGTGATGTTTTGGTTTCATGGAAAGTAAGTTAAAGCCGTAATTCCCTGGAAGGACATAACAAATTGACTCGAAGTCTATGAAACCATTGTTATCTTAGGACACCACTGGAATGAAAGCAGATTCTTTTGCTTCTGTCATCTCCTTGACTCCTTCTTGAAGCCATAGCGATCAAGTTCTCACCTGCTGCTGGTTTAGTGGTAGATCTTAATCTTATGTTCTTAGGGAGCAGTTCTCCTCCACCCAGAAACCACCATCACAGCTACTGTCTCATTGAGCATACCAGAAAGAAAAGTGAAGTCTGAAAGAGAGATAGGCTTGCCTTCTGATCTGTAGATGAAAGGTTGCATCCTTTTCCACTTGTCTTAAATGTGCTGGTTTAAGAGATATCATTTTGTTATTAAAGTAAATCTATTAGCTCTGGGGCTTCTCTTCGTAGGTGTCTGTTAGGTTTCTTCTCTAATATTCTGTGAGATGCAAAGTGACCTTTGCTGAAAATATTTGCTATGGTTAACGGTAGAGGGGACCCGTGAATCCTGAATCAGCCAGTAGTGGGGAAAAAAGACCAGTGAGACATGGTCATGCAGAACTGAAGAGAATTCCTGTGAATAGAAGATGTCCCATAAAAGGCTGCACACTGTTACCTAAATATCTCCCTGTCAGGTTTGAGATTTTGCTGGAATGTACATTTTTTTTCATATTCTTTTATGTGTACCATTTTCTCCGCTTTCTTCACCCTCTTCCTCTCATCTCTAATATTTGTGTTTGAGTTAAAGTTGGACACAGCAGGAGAGAGGTTTCAGTTCCCCCCTCCTTTTCCCTTTTGATCTCTCAACATTTATGTCTGTAAATGTTTTGTTTTATTTGATGTACATTTGCCAGAGAAGTGCTGGGCCCAGCTCCAGACAGTCTCATTTCCGTCTTCCATCTTGAGATATTCCAGACCTGAACAGTGTGAGCTTGCATGGCTAAATATTTAGGAGAAAGCAATGAAGCTGTGTCACCACAAAGCTCTGAATATCCCTCAGAATAAAATGAGATTATTTAGTATGTGCAGAAAAAGATGTATCACACCTTTTCTATGAAAAGTCTTGGAGCGGACTGGAAAGGCCTATACTTAAACTATTGACCATTGTGATCAACACAGCATTTCACTTGAGTCTCATATCAGAGCTAAGATACTACGATACCCAACTCACTTCTAACCCCAAACCACTGAAAGATCACAGTGTGGTCGTGACTTCTCAATCCAGTAGGGTCCCAGACCCCTCCTATCAGAGATCAATTTCTTTTACTGAAGATCAGGGTCTTTGTTTCTCTTCATCTTGTTCCTCTTCTAATCTTTCAGTACTTTCTGTGAACATGGAGAGACATTACGGCAAAGCATGCCTCACTTGGAGCACAGGCACTGTACTTACTCATTTGTCATCTGACAAATGTCACCTGCTGCTATGAGTTCTAAATCTGGCACCAGTGACTTTGTCTGCAAAGGTTTCAGAAATTTCTAAATCTCTCTTAGAAGTTGATGCAGAAGTTTTCCAGAGGTTACCACAACCTGTAGGAGTGATGGTCTGCAGTAGAGGAATAAAGCAGCCTGCTAGGACTGTCTGCCTTACTTATACTGTTGCAGCTGATTTTGACAGAGGCTGTGAACCAGAACACAAAGTCTGAAAAAAGTATCAGAGGTTTGGAGTAACTTCTGGACATTAGCACTTGTATGAATCAAGACCCAAGTCTTCAGACTGGACAAGTCTATGAAAGCAACTCCTCCTCTTCCATTGCCACATGCCCTGGATGCGATGGCAGTAGAGGAAATTGAAAGCTAATGGGATTCTGGAGAAAGAGGTATAATTTATCCTCAGTTAAGCTGCAGTAACTCCATGTGGCGGTTCCTTCATGTCCATATAAGCAAGAAAAAACGAAGACTGGCTGCCTGTATGAGCTTGCCCTGCCTGGTAGTGGCTAGAGTATGCTGCATCTTCCAGTTGCCTCCTGCCCATCGAAAAGGTTTTTAACACTTCTCGAATTAAGTCCGGACAACACTGCATTTAATAAGTTGGCTTTCAGCTGGCACAAGGCTTTGAAGTGGTTCTGGAGAGCAAGGACAAACACTGCATGTCTGCTTCCAGCCTCTGCCCAAGGCATTCTTAGCAACATGAAGCACTCCTGTTCATTTCTAGGTTACAATAAAGCATTAGAACAGGGCTACTAGTTACACAGATGTACAGTATCTTTGCGCCAGCCTAGGTCCAACATTTTACTCATTAGTTCATCAGTCTTATGGGAAACATCTGAAGCCTGGTCATACATGAATAAATATTCCCAGAAGATGAGAGGGAGAGCTAAGCCAACAGCCCGACTGAATGCAAATGGGATAGAAAGTGAGATAGCTCTGCATTGCCAAAGTCTGGATTTTTCTATCAACTTTGTGATTGTTTTTGCTTTTCTTTATGCCCCAGCTCCACAGAAATCAGTGTTTGTTTATTCATATTCAAATAATGCATTCCTAGCTCTTGTGTTTGTAGTGTGAAGCTGGAAGTGGAGTGAGTCTAAATTCACTAACATCCTGAAAAAACACCAATTTATTATTGTTTCTAAAAATTGGAGATTTAAGGCAAGACTCCTGGAAAAGAGGAAGTCAGGATGACTGTTTTTCAATGTTTGCTAACTCAATATATTGATAATAAAATCTTTGGTGGAAATCAGATGCTGGTTTTAATGTCTGGTTTTATTAATTGGAATGGGGGATATACGGACCCCATATTAAATATTTTTGTGTGTATTAGTATGTACACACATTTTTTTTAACAGAACACTGATGGAGAAAAATCTATGAAAGCTGTAAATAAAACTTATTTTCTTCCTCCCTTCTTGCAAATTGTTCTGTATATAACTATGATTGGTTTTGGACCAGAGGCTAGACCTTGACCACCTAATCAGTGGGTCACCTGTGCTTTTTCCCCTGCATCACTTGGGAGCATCTGGTGTGTTCTCCATGTGGGACAGGTTTGTACCTGGGTTTGGAAGGGAGACAGTGATGAACTGTCACGCTACCCCCAATGGTTTGGAGCACAAGAGAGTGCTTGGTGAGATAACACAGCTAAGAGATGACTCCTGCTTTGGTGCAGGAGGTCTTCCACACCAGTGCCTTCCACTCCTGAAGACCTAATAGACAATGCTGCCTCCTGAGTACCAAGCGATGACTGCCATTTAGCAAAGTTCCTGCCTCAAAGGTTGGTAATGCAGATGAGATTTGTTTTAAACCAGCTACTATTATTAAAGCAGATTAATATTAGCTTAAACAGACTCTGTTTCTGAAATAGATATCCTCCAGTCTGCAGACAAAATCTGCGCCATCTCTCTGAACATAACTATACTCTGATTTCTCTGTTTTTGCATATTTGACTTTACTGCAGTTTAAGGAGTTTCATGGAGACAGAATGAATGAAATCCCATGCATCAGACTGAAGTAGCCTGGGCACGGGCAGAACACTCTTCCATGTATGCTGCCTCTGCTTGCCAAAATATTTCTTGCTTCCAATTGGAAAGAGGCATGTTTCCTTAGGGGCAAACAGCCTGCTTCAGTCACAACTCTGGGCCAGCAACAGACTTAATGATTTTTTTTATGAGGTATTCATCATTTCTAAATCACCTGATTATAATTGAAATGTAACTAATTTCCTTCATAAAAGTTACTGAAATTTTTGTCATTTCTGAACCAAAGCAGTTTCAGTCAAACCAAAAAATGGGAGAGCAGAGGGAAGAAACACTGTGAAAATACACACATTTCAAAGGGAAGGTTTACATGTGTCCTTGATAATTTGGTTGCAATGGATCCAAAACTGTAGAAGGGGTGAAGAGACATGAGCTAAATATGGCCAGTAAGATAGCTTTTTAAGGGTAGACTCACATTTGGGTTCAATTAAAGCAGTCTGTTAAGGGTGAGTAAGATACTCCTGGAGTGTTCAGTCTGATGATAACAGGGCAGACTGAAAGGCTGAAAAATTGGGAATGTGATATGAAGGCTTTTGTATGTAAGTCTTTGATAGTACTGCAGGTGAGATCATGTTTCCTTTCTCCCACCTGTCCTTTATTTACAAAGGATGGAGGCTGCTACAACAATCTTGGTTACAGACACACCTCAAATTCAAGCCAAGCATCTTATATCTCTAATATTGGTGACTTCCATTTCCTTTCCCATGTCAGTTAGGGTAGTGATGGTCCTGGACACGATCCAGTAGCCTGGACAGGAGGTTTGAGTGGAACTGGCCTCTGCTCAGTTTCTGCTGCACAAATCCCATGACACAAAAGCAGTTCTCTTACTGAAGTCTTGCCAGATGTACTGAAGACTTAAACAGAGACTGAAAATACGTCTTTCATCTCCTGCAGTTACCCACCAGTTTCAAGCTGTGCAACGATGGCAGGGCAGCATGGGGAAAGTTTTCTTTGTCAACTGACCACGACGTGCCCCTTCTAACTGTACTCAGGGCATGAGTACCCTGACTCAGTTCACTGGTACTATGCTTACCTACTATTTTAAAAAATTGCTTACAAAACCAGAGCAAATCCCTTTTCTCCCATCATGTATTATATTTGGAAAACAACATCAACGTGCCAGCAGTAGAGAGTGGCTTTTGGCAGGCTTGAGGGGTCCTGCAAAGGATGCTGGGCCTCAACTTGCCAGAGATTTATGAGCATTGGAAAGAGGGGTCTCAAGTATTCCCTCAGGCTCTGGGATGGGAATTTGCTGGGACAGTCTCAGATTAGAAGGTGATCTCTGCAGAATCCCTCTAGTCTTTACAAATCTGAAGTTAGGGACTGGAAAAACATAGTTAGCATTGGCATTCTTCAAAGCACTGACATCTGATTGTTATTGATATATGGACCAGTGAGTAACTGAACAGCCTGTCACTTGAAGATATAAAAGTATTTTCTTAAATGTTTTTAGAACCTTTTGTGAAGTTCCTAGAATGAATCACTGTTTAACAACAGCTCAGTAAACATCATGCAGTTAAAATCACTGAACACAGTACAGTTTGAACTGAGACTGAGTTCTCAAATAAAAGGTTTGCCAAAAACTGCAAAACAAACTCTGTTCTTTTCCTTAATGCAATAAACCCCCTGTCAGCCTCCAAGGAATCAGATTTTCAGAAATTTCTAGCAACAGTTGTGATTTCTGAATGTTTTCTTCCACCACAGAAAGCTCACACCCAATGACTGATAACCAGCACACATTCTGCTCTTTATGTACTACAAGGAAGGCATGTGACCCTAGTCAAGGGCACAAGGACACAGCCCCTGATTGGAAAAACCTTGCAAGGGAGGTGTGTGATTCTCACACATGGTTTTCTGGGAGCTCTTTGATGCAATCTGAGTCTAAAGAACACACCTGACAAAGTAAACAAATGCAAAGCAGAGCACTTCCTCAGCCTTTTTGCCAAAGTTATAGCTGCAGTTTTGCCCAGGATCATAAGGCAAAATCTGACTGTCCAGCAGCCTATTTCTGGTTTTGCCAGTGAAGTCCACAGGTAAGAGCATAAATATTAGTTTCTTACTTCAACTGTGTTTTGCTTCAGCTCTAAGGCATGGGGAAATATATTTGTTTGCTTTAGACAATAGGTATAGTTCATTTCTGGGGTATTATAGTTCTGGATAAATGATGATGCCATCATTGCTGGGCTCTGAACTCAGAGAAGACAGCTAGCATGTCTTACTGATACTTTTCCACACCCACTCTTTTTGACCTGTGACAAGTCACTGAATTGCTCTGTGCCTCTCTTTCTTAGATGCAAAGTGGGAGCAAGCTGTATGACTGTGTTGTAAGGTTACAGTCAAAACCACAAGGCATTTGCCTGTTCTACAGCAGAAAACAACATTGGGATGACCAGCAGCTATATTTTAAAGAGTATTTTTTTTCCCTCTGCCAACTTTTTTGGAACTGGACCATAGTGGCAAGATTGTTACTCATCTCACCATTCTTTGGCTGGTAGGGGGAGAATACAATGGATATTGGGATGGAGGAGCCGCATGTTAGACCAAAGCAGCTCAGGACCTGCAAATGTAATTAGCTCTGGTAGCCACCTGGATGGGTCTGCACCACTGTAAAGCAGGGAGTGAGAAGAAACAGTGGGGTCTGGCAGAGATAATGAAGTTAGACATGGCATTGCGTGCTTGTGGTTGTTTTGCTTTGAGGATTGAGTTGGCTTAATTGGAGGGAACAGACCTCTGACAGATTTGTTCTGGCTTTGCATAGCACTGCTTGGTGCACAGTGCAGTCCTAGGATTGCTCAGGCACTGCTTGGATGCATGTCTTCACGTTCACTTGAAGTCCAGCATAGGAACCGGCTGAGATTGCCGCAGAAGTGTTAGCAATTATTCCTGATATATTACGGGAAATGCATAAGACCCAAAAATATAGGAAAAGGGCGCACATAATGATGGCCTTTGAAGAAAGGAGAGAAATAGGTTAAAAGAACTCAGTAGTAGTCACCCTAGCTCCAGTTCCTAGAAAAAGTGGAACAAATGAGCTGTGCATTAGCATATAGAAGATAACAAAGTGGTAAGTCACAGGCATGCAGGTCTATCAAGAAGAAATGCTATCAAAGCAATCTGCCCTTTTCTTTTTTCCACCCACCGTGGAAGAAAAGGAGATATCCTGTATTCCTAGCTGGGCAAGGTTTTCCATGTTCCTTCATGTGATACTCATAAGCTTGTGGAATACGGGTGCGCAGCCCGTGGAAAAGCCTACTGACTGAACAGCCCTCAGAGCTTTGTATCAAATGGAGAGGGCATTATGAAAGGATTGCATGGTCTCTCCTTGGTCAGTCAGTCTTGTCATTATTGGCTTCATAGGTGCAACAGATACAATGCTTACCAAATGTGATGGCTGTGGCATGCTGGGGAGCATGCAGGCACACAGGAGGAACAGGGCCTGAATTCAAAGTGGTCTTCAGGCGCTGGAGGACCAAATGGAAAAACATTAGATATGGACAGGCACAAAATAGGAAAGAATACTCCACTGCACAAATACAAGCAATGCAATAATTTGCAGGACAGCAGGTAGAGAAGGTTTTAGCAATTATAAGGGATTACAAAATTAACGTGTTTCAAATGCTTTGCTGCTGTTAAGAAACCAGCATTATTTTAGGACAAACAGACATAAGTGTAGTCTCTGAAACAGTTTCTTTTCTCTTAGCACAGGTGGGATTTTGGCTCGAGTGATATGTCTAATTGTGGATGCCAGATTTTCCAAAAGCAGTGATTGGTTTAAGAGAGTTGAGAGAAGAAATAAACAGAAGTCTAGAGAAGATATTATCTAAATCTTTTAAGTTTGTTAAGAAGGCTGTATGCTAATCACTGAGCTTGCTATGAAAGAAAGAAGACAAAGAGTTCCTGTGTCAGTGGTAGATAGGACAAGAAATCTCCCTTACAACTTACATCACAGCAGGAAGATAAGGGGTAGGCATTAGGAAGCCCTTCTCATGCCAATATAGTGAAGCACTGAATAGGTGGCTTAGGGAGGCTGGGAGTTTTTAAGGGAGATTTCCAAAACTTTGCATCTTCCAAGAGTAATGTCACAGTACTGCTGCTACAGGCAGAGATGGAAATAACAGAAGAGAACAACAGAGAACCCAGATAGTACACTTGTGAAAACCAAACAAACCTTTGGGCAAATAAGTTTCCCTTCCAGACTCAAGCTATTGGTAATCCTGCTGTGTAACAGACCAGACTGTGCTCCTGCCAACCTGTGTCAAGACAAGGGGCAGGGGCAGAAGTTGCTCAATAAGAAAATTAAAGAAGTGCTCAGCAGCCTTTATAGAAACAAAAGTAGCAGCAGCACCTGCACACTTTTGTTGACCATTTCTGCCTTATTTTATTCTCCAGATAATAATGGCACGTTGCACAACTGTCAGGACAAGAGTATCTCCTCCCTGGCTTCAATATAAGTGTATGGGGGCCACCCACTTTAAATGTATTTCAGGTTCTGGTTCCAGGTCTATGTGACAAACTGGAAGGATTTCCAGTCTTGTGAAAACTGACTTCCATCCTGACGACTTCCATGACTGCTTTCCCTGACCACTTTGCCTCAGCAATTTTTTTCATCCATCCACTACTCTAAAAGGAAAATAGACCCTTAGCAGCATTGATGAATGTCTACTAAAAGGTATCAGATCCTTGTGCTATCTAACTTCTGCTTTTGTCTCCTTTACAGACAGCAATTAATTCAATGTGGTTGGTTGGATTTAAATATTAGCATAAAATTTCTGCTGGCCTTACTTAAAAATTTATTTCATGCAGCTCAGAAACCTCCTTATCATTTACTCCCTTGCACAGCCAGACAGCAATGATTTCTCTGTCCTGTTCTCAGGAAGTTTGCATTAAAATAATATTTAAAAAATTGGAATTTTTTTTCTCGGCCACATCAAGTTCAGATAAATGTAAGTGTAGGTGGATGAGGCACCTTTATGAGAGTTGTATGGCTTCAGGCAGCTGGTATTATGCAGTTCAGCAGGACTCATGTCCCCCCCGTCTTAGGCTGTTTCCTGCATGTGCTGGTAGTTACATCATGATCATCAGTGTTCCTGGGAGCATCTACTGATTTCTTAAGAGCAACATCACTGAAGCTCTTGCACAAGATGAGGAGAGTGAGGGAAGAACAGAAAGGTCTCCAGCTCTCATGAACTGACTGCAAAGGAAAGCTTTTCAAAAAAAAGTAAAAAATTTAAAAGCAGTGATTAAGAAAGGATAGACAGCACTGACAGTGACAGTATGTGAGGGGAACTTCCTTTTATTTGAGGAATATACTCGGTTCAGGAAAGCAGAAGGTGAGAACAGCTCAGCTGGCCACGCTGATGCTGCTTTTATAGATCTCTGTTCAAGATAAGCAGTGATAGTAGTTTTGTGGCCTCAGACACAAGGCTACCTATAAATATTAGCATAATTTGTTATTCTTAGGCCTGGCAGAGCAAAAAGAAGGTCAGGATGAAGACGCTGATCTTCTGTCAGTGCAGTGAGGCTGGAGCAGAATAGCTGTGGGGTTCTGGCATGTTAGGAATGAATTGCACTGACAGCTCTGTGAAAACCAAGAACATCTGTAAAAGTGGGTGCTGTAGGCCAGCATTAGAGTTCTGTGGGGAAGTTTTCTCTATGTACACGGGTTCCCACTGTATATAAATACTTAAATTTTTCCTGTAATTCAAAACACTACACTGACCACCCCATCCCCTACCAGCCCCACTTCTTGCCCACACGGTTAGAAAAGACTCAGTGTGAATTAACATGTCTTGCTGGGGGCACATTTTAAGCATCCTGCTTAGCTTTTAGTCATACTGCAGGAAATAAGATCCAAATTTCAGCTTGTGGTTATTTCACAGGAAGCAATGTAAACTCCTTACTATTATAAATAAAAATACAGGAGAATTCTTATCCATGGTTCTATTTAGAAATTTAATCTCATCCAGTTTCTGTGTCAGACCAAACATGGAGGTCTCTGTGTCTATCTTTAGCATCAGATAAGGGCCAATCAGTCGGCTCTTCTCTTTGCCTTTGGCTTTTCTCTTTTAAGGCAAATGGTGACAGATCTTGAAATACGCCTTACTTAAAACTAGAAGGACAAAAAGCTTTTGGCAGTTGAAGGGCACAGTCCAGCCAGGCACAGAGAGGGAAATGGGTTGATAACTGATCATTACTTGAGGAAATTTCTCTTGCATTTGCCTCAGTGATGCAATTTTGGTGGTAGAGCATTCTGATTTTGTAGAGCGATGTAGCAACACATATCTCCTTCCAGGTTGTTGCTGTGTTCCCAAGCGTATTAGCTACTGGTTTACTATCTCTTTCAGGATAAAGAATAATATGATCAAAATGCATAGCTTTCTATGATAAAAATAGTAATCTTATGAAGCTGAGATTTTTGTGATCTGCAGATGTCAGTTTGGAGGCAACAAGAAACTGAGGGGTTCTTGGCTCAGTGTCTGTGGGTTCTGAAATGACCCAGGTTGTTTTCTGGCAGTAGGGAGGAAGAACACATTTGCATGACTCTTTGCAAAGAACTCAAAGTACAGAACAGAGCCAGACTAAGAAGCAGCAATGGCCAAAAAAGAAACTAGACAAATAAAAATGCATGACTGGCTAGTATAAACAGTATGTCAAGAGGGAAGTAACTTTGCTCATTTTCCATCTAGAGACAGTATCTCTTAATTTCCTGTGCTCTCTTCAATGTGCTTTTTTTCCCCTGCAGTCCTCTCCCAGTATCAGTGACCATGAAGAAGCTGCAAACAGAGGTCTCTTTGTCAGCTGTCACACCATGTGTCCTTCATGGTGAAGCCTCGCGGGATTTCTTTCTTTAGGGCAATGCAGAATTGCTGTGTTTAAAAAGGGAAGATTTCAACCAGCCCTGCAAGGAAATTAAATGTACATGTGACTCTGCAAGTGATGAGTGCCTTTGATGGCTTTGGCCACAAGAGGCCTGGCAAGCCTCAGTGGTGGGATATACAGGACATGATGCACTGCAAGAACTTTCTCTACACATAGCATGACAATGCCATAGTAGGACTCTGCCATACGGAAAGTTAAATTTATTTCCCATAATGGATCCATTGGGTTTGATTTCTTGCCCAAGACATCAGCCACTGTTACCTTACCCTGGAGAAGAAAACACAGACCCTGTCATTCCCTAGTTAACTGTGGTGTGCTCATCAGTTTTGCTGATCCACTCCTGCCCTGAAGTTTGTCACCATTTAATCTGTAGCATAGACACTTATTCAGTCAAGACTTAGAGAAATTGTATTATAGCAGATGAAACTACAAGAATTTAGAAATGTTTGAAAAAGAGAATTGGTCCAAGCCTGGAATTGCAGAAGTAGGCTTGGTCACAGGAATCTGGATCCATTCACTTTCTTGAACCCCTCTAACATCTGAATTTAGACACTCGGATTCACTTTCTCTGTTTGTTAGTAGTCACAGGGTTATCCAGTATTTAAAACATCCTGCTTCCTGCTCCAGGGAATACCATTAACTAGTTGCATGGGATAAGTGGGTAGGCCTGGCTCTTATCAATGTAATTTGCACAGAAAGTAGGAAAAACACAGATTCTCAGTCATTTGTGTGGATGTCATACTGACTGAGGGCGGAAAACACTCAGCACTTCCAAAGTTCCTTCTGCCTGCAATGGGACAGGTCCTGTGAGTCTGCCCAAAGTTTCACAGAAAACATGATGTGCTGCTTAATCATTGCAAAAACTGACACTTGGGGTGTGTGTGTGGGAACAGTCCCAGAAAATCTAGGTGCTTAATAATCAAACAGCAGTTTTTCTTGTTCATCTCTGCTTTACCAAAGGTTTTTGAAGACTGTCCTACCGCCCTCTGCGGGCTTTACCGTGAAATACCTTAAATAACCCTTTGGGCACGTGTTAGGAGCGTGAGCCCCTCAGAAACTTTGACTTCTTTCATGTCCATACGCTGAAACTGCTTATGAAAATGATATCTTAATTTAACGAGGCCAACTGTACCGCTGCTGTGCCTGTGAAAGCAATAAGAAGTCTAAGAGAAAGCATCTAATGGTTGTTAGGGTTTGCTTGCTCCGAAAGCCAATGAGATATAAAATCATCTCCGAAGAAACAAACAGAGATGGAGGAATTAGCAATAAGTTAGGAAGATCCTGGTACATATGAGATCCTGCCTTAGTTTTGGTTCAGGTGCTTTATTTCAGTCATCATTTTGTGGTTTTCAGGGGCTGAGCTTAGTGGTTTTACAGGAGGATTGAATGGATAATCAATATTACAAATAAGATTCAGACATCGTAAACTCTTTGTGAAGCAGAGAGGGTGTTTTCCAACACCTCTCTACCATGGTCAGTTTTTAAAGAATGTAAAAATAAATGCAAAAAGACAGTGCCCAGGGGTGGTTTTCCACACCATCTCTTGACCAGGATGTCAGCTCAGATCCAGAGAAACTAACAGAATTAAGAATTTCAGTTTGTTGTGGTTTGTCCAATAACATGGCAAAAATCTCATATTTATTTATACTGTCTGCCTGACTAGGAACATGTAAGAATGTTTTTGTCTCAATGGTCTATTTGGAGTTCAATTTCTAACCTGCAGTTATTGCAAGGAATTTTTACCAATGCCATCTCTTAGGAACTAAACCTGAGTCTGCTCAGTTCATCTGACTCCAAATCAGAACGGAAACAGGCGTTAGATGGTTGTGGTTTTGGTCACAGTGCTTCCAGCAGCCACTACACGTCTCGGAGAGGTAACCTTCCTCTCATCTACAGCGTTGTAAGAGTCAAACCAGCATCTTTTGGCATGTCGGAGGCTGTTGAAGAGAGTTGTGTTTTAGTCAACGGCATTAGAAACTTCCTCTTATAATGAACCGCAGAGAGCCACTTATAGAAAAAGTGTCAGCTGGGCAACTGACCCTCTGGTTAACCCTCTCACTGATGCATTCCCGGCCTGCCAAGGTCCCCGTGCTTGCATGTGCTCCTTCGCTCCCCCCCCCCCGTGGGTTTCCAGGAAAACCCGAAGCAAGTTGCAGACCCAGCTGCAGCCTGCGGCGGCTGGAGGAAGGTAGCCAGGGCTGGAGCACCCTCTGCAGGGACCTTCCTCCCATCACCGCGCCGGCCGCCAAGCTGCCCCCTGTGGGCAAGGCGACCGCGGGGAACACCACAAGCCCACCCAGGTTTTGCTTTTGCTCAGCTTCCGCTCGAGGTGTGTCAGCAGTGGGAGCCGCTGAATGCTCTCTCTGCTGGGAGGGGATGCAAATGGCTTTCTTTGGAAGAGGAGTAGAGCAGAGTGACTGTGGAGATGCTCCCCCAAACTGCTGATTGTTATTAGCCATCCTCTGTGCATGAAGGACTCTCCAATTTTAATGCCTTTTTTTTAAGAGAAAAAAATAGTTGCAAAAAATAATTTATTACCACCTGACATGTAACTGAATTGCAAGGTCTCCATTTGTTTTTGTGAAAGTTTTCCTTACCAAAATGACCACGATGGTTGCCACATTTTGCAGCTGAAGGCCTGATATTCCATGGGCCCCTTCCGCTCAGCTTTCAAATGTACTGTAAATAAACAGAAATTTCTGCTTCAAGGGCTTTCATTTCGGTGCTGTCTGTGACCATGCCATTGAGTTAGACTCCATATCTAATGAAAATTTATTCTGAATATCATTGATTATGGGTATTGGCAGGAGAGTGCAGACCCCTGCTCTGATGGCCTACGATATGTAGGGCAGACACTGTTGTCTGACATACAGCTGATCGTTGATTTGTTGCATCAATGGAGACCTGTAATAAACTAAAAATAGTGAAACTCAGCACCAATTCTAAAGGGGATATTTTCAGCATCACAAAAGGAGCTGTGGTACGCAGTTTGTCCAGGGAAGGAATGCCCTGTAACTGTGGCATTTGGCTGTCATCTGCTGAGACAAAACTGAGGCATGGATTTCTCTAAGAATAGGGAAAGTATTCTATGACAGCATTCAGTTTGCATTCCTGAGCTTGCTGCATGAAAAGAAAAGGTAGAGAGGCATTCTTGCCAAGTGAGTGTTAAAAAATTAGCCTGTCTTAGATACATCAAATTAGGTGGCATCTAGACTTTTGTCACTAAAATATGTGTATAAGCCAGTTCAGAAAAAAGTCTGTCTCTTTGGTTTTGCAGTTCTTAGTAGCTTGAACTGTGCGCATTTCAACACTATCACTTCTTGCACTTTGGGATCACAGCCCCTATAAGTCCTCTTTTCTGTCTGAATTGGAAAAGCTGCTCAAGGAACTGGCTGCTTAAACAATTATCTCAGCAATATTATACCATGTGATATGTTTGTTCTCAATGCTGCACATGCCTTACTTATGTGATTGTAAGGGAAGCTCTTAATTTCATTTAAAAAAATCAAGTTTCCACTTCATGTGGCATAACAACGTGGAATCAACTGAACCATGAACTGTTGTTCAAGATTTATAATTATTGTTTTACATCATGAATCTAGGTTCCATTGCTTTTAATGCTTGCATTTTGAAATAGTGGCTCTTTCTGAAGTCAAGGTGTATGTTGAGTTACTTTTGAGAATGCTCTGCTGGATAAGTTATGGCCCTCAGGTATAACAAGCTGCAGGCAGGCTCTCAGGCTTTTTTTTTCAAGAGCTTTTCAAAAAGACTGTACCATGCTGCCTTTAATCTATTTATATTTGTTATTAAACTTCTATCATCAATGGCTCTATTCATTGTTGCCTTGATCTTTGTGTACTCTGGTACACAGTCAACATAAATGTCCTTATGTAATTAAGTCTATATTTATAGAACAGAGTGCTGTTCCCATGAAAAACTCTAGGAAAGTACAAGCACATCTTTCTTATGGGGTGTGGAAGTATAAACTAGTTAAGCATACCACTGGAAAAAATCGAAACTACTATCTGATCAGTAGTCCTTAGGAAAGGTAGTATTTTTAAAGCTGTCTTTTTCCCCCCAATAAAGATGGTATTCAAAGTATTTCACAAAATATAATGAAAATCAAGATTTTTATTTCCATTTCACGGGTGGAGAAATAGAAGCATAGTGGCTGTGGATAATTTATTAAAAACCAGAGGGAAGTTAGTAAGAGTCGGTCAAAAAAACAACTGCTGCAATGAAGCTACCTTTTACTGTAAAAGGAAAATAATGAACCAGGTACGTGCTACACAACCTGTACACCAGCTGTGAGAACTGTGTTACAGGATATGGGTACACTGTGCTTTCAGTCTGTTTTTCTCATAAATTACCATTTTTAAGCTCGTGTCCACTGCCTTACAGCTCAGTCCTTAGCCTGCCAGGCTCAGGTCCAGACTGAAATTTCTAAGCCAATGGGCCACAGTGCAACATGCTCTGTCGTGCCCTAGGGCTTGAGGCCGTCTTCCTGGCTGATGCAGGAGGACAGCTCTGCAAAGACTCGAGATCTGCATATCCCTGTAGGGAATCTGGCCTGATTGATGTGGAGGAAAAGCAAGACATCCTGCATTTTCTCTCTGTAGTTCTCCACCCCTTTCGGGGAAATAGCGACGGACAGGGGGTACGTGGAAGGATTTGAACCGTGCTGCTGACTGATGAGGGGTGGTGAATCAGCGAACCGTTGCAGCATTCGCTCCCTCCGTATCCCCTGCTTACTAAGCTCTCTGGCTGGGGGAGGGAAGGCAGCCAAAGTGGACACACAAATCCGTCCCTGGTGTCCAGGGACGGCAGGTAGAGACCTGTCCTCGTGCCTTTCCCCGACGCCTGCTCGAGGTGCTGCGGGGACAGCCGCTAACACCGGCGGCTGCTGCTGCCCACCCCGCACTCCGCACCCCTCCGGTCCCGCACCACGAGCCGCTCTGCCGGTCCTCGGGGAGCTGCTCCGCGGCGGCAGCGAGCCGTGCCGAGCCGTGTCTGCTAGCACTGGGCGGGGAGGGACCTGGTGGGCCGGCGGTGCCGGGCGGGGCGCCTCCCGCGGGCGGCGCCGCTCGGCAGGGTAGGGAGCTGCATAGCCCGGCTTGGCTCGGCCCGGCACAGCGGCTACAGAACTGCACGGTCGGGCACAGCTCAGCCCGGCCGGGGGGCGGGGCCGGCGGAGGGGCGGATGGGCGAGTGGGAAGGAGCCCCGCGGCGCTGCGCGGAGCCCGGCGCGGCCCCGGGAGTGCGAGAAGCGCTTGGCACGGGCTAAAGTTATCCCGGAATAAGGGCCGCACGCATGTGCGTCACCCCGGATGTGAACATGCCGGCCCGGCTCCCTGCGAGCTCGCTCCGCCCGGCTCTGACGGAGGGTCTAAGCCGAGCTGAGCCGTGCCGTGCCGAGCCGCGATGAGCTGAGCCGTGCCGAGCCGAGCCGAGCCGCGCAGCCCGCTAGAGGCGGGAGGGGCATCGCCGCGCGGGCGCTCCCGGGCTCGAGAGTGCCCTCCAGGCGGGGGCAGCGCCCAAGCGGCGGGCGGGACCCCCGGCGTTGTCCCCGCGGGGGCCGAGCCCCCGGCCCGCAAGGGGGAAGCCGGGAGCGATGGATTTCCGCGGGAAGAAGTACGAGCGCGGCAGCAACTGGTCGGACCCCGAGGTGGTGGAGCTGCTGCAGCTCTGGGCCGACGAGTCGGTGCAGATGGAGCTGGAGAGCTGCTTGCGCAACCAGCACGTCTTCAATCGCATCGCCGAGGTGCTGAGGGAGAAGGGCATCCACCGGACGGGCGACCAGTGCCGCGAGAAGATCAAGAAGATGAAGCTGGAGTACCGGCGGATCAAGGATAATAGCAAGGCCCCGCGGGGCGGCCGCACGTGGAAGTTCTACGAGGTGATGGACCGGGTGCTGACCAGCCGGCCGGCCCTGGCCTACAGCTCCCTGGGCGGGAGCATGATGGCTCAGCAGGTGCTGCAGGGCAGCATGGTGGAGAGTTACCACCACCAGTTCGCCTCCTCCGCCCTGCCCTTTGGACACTCCCAGCACCCTGAACTGATGGAAATCAAATGTGAGGAGGTGAACTCTGATGAACAGTGCTTAACCCCAGAGCCCCCACCATCCATGTCTTACCAGCAGGGCTCCCCTGAAGAACGTGAGATGGAGAGAGCCTTCCTGGAGAGGGCCCAGAACGACTCTCCCATCTCCAGGGTGGAGATTCCCATTGAAACCAGTGTTTCACCTTCAGGTAGGGATAGTCTTTTACATTCCAGCATAAGGTTTCTGCCCGGTTTCCCAGATAGATTGTCTCTGGTGCAGAGATAAGACACCTGGTTTTTGCACTGGCGTTTGGATCCTTATTTTTTCCACATCCCAAAAAGCTTTACAGTAGAAGGCCAGCATCTGCATTCATAGTCTTCTCACCATTCCTGAAATGTATTGTGCTGCAGGTAAATAAAACCTAAAATTACTGTGCTAGGCTAAATATTGTGTATGAAATTTAGAGATCTGGCACATGTGTCATAAGCCAGGCTAGACACTTGTGCTATATTTCTCCATCTGATACTGACAGTACTTACCTTATTGAAAAAAAAATAGCATGCTTTTTGGTATTGTTTGAACATGACCGGAGCTGTCTGTGGTCCTCATGCTGAATTGTATCAGGAGACCTTCTTATGCCATGGCTATACTATAAACCTGCAGGTGAAACTTTCCTTGTGTTCTTTTAAAATACTTTCCAGATCTAATCTTTTAGGACAATCAGCAATGAAGAATATTTGAGAATAATGATTACCTCGTTTTCTAAGCTATTCATTAGGACTTGGAAAGAAGGTGAGTTTGAAAGTCACTGGCAGAAATAGCTTATCAGTTTACATGAGATGAGGCTCCTGTGCTGAAAGTGCAATTAATGGTTGCTTGGCTGCTGCATAGTATACAATATCCTCAGTATTTCAGAGCAGTTTAGGACAGACTGATAGAAGAGCATGCTGTGTTGGGGAAGAAGAGAGATGATAACCAGTATGAGGTTTATGTCTGAGATCAGGAAGAAATGCTATGTCCTCTTCGCCTTGGAGGTTCTGTAGTTAGCCCAGTGAAGAGAACTGACAATCATTCAGGTTAATTCAGAGGTTGACTACAGAGCTAGGGCTGGAGTTGACATCTTAATGAGGAGCGCAATGTGTCAAGCTAACAAACTTCAAACAAACTCACAAACTTGAAGATATACCTGACATATTTTACTTTGGTTTTCCTGTAAAACCCTGCAGTAGATAAAATGGTGTTTTCTAGGCAGGGCAGAGGAAGGCAGCAATGCAAGTCCACACCGCTTTACTTGCTGCACATTTAATTTTTCTTCCTTGGCTTTACGTATTCACAGGTTTCAGTGAGCCGAACATGGCAAATTCATCACGGATCCAGAACGTGGTTCCCCGGTCCAGCTTCTCTGCCTTGCATCGGCTGAGAAAAAAACGGAAAGGCCAGCGCGTGAAGGACCCACTTGATGATCTTTTGCTGAAGACCTTGACATCTCAGCGGGCCATGGAAGAGCGCTTTTTGCAGATGGAAGAACGCCGATTTCAGCGAGATTTGGATGTGGAAGAGCGTCGGATGCAACTGGAGCAGCGCCGATTTGAACTGGAACGGGAACATGAGTTTCGCATGTTCAGTGTCTTTGCTCAGATGCTCAGCATCCTAAAGCAGAGCCACAGCAGCTCATCATCCTCCACTGTGATGCCTCGGGGTGTGGACTTCAGCCAGGCACTGTCTGAAATTGTGGGAATGGGAGGAGGAGGAGGCAACCTGCAAGATATGAGGGCTCGGCTGCTTGCCGAGAGGCGGGTTGACATGCAGGGCTTCTGTAACCCCAGTGACTTCCAGAGAAGCCCTTACCTCTCTGCTCGTGGCAACATTGCCAACATTTTCCGTGGCTCCACTGAGGAAGGGTACAAAGCTTATCATGCGGATAAGTATGATGAAGACAAGAACCCAAACGTGAGTGAGAGCCTCAAAGTGATTTCCTGGCTTTCTTGCTGGGGAGAAAAACCCCTCTTCTCAAGATCTGCTAACAGATCTGCTAAACATATGGGTTTTTTTTTTCATTCTCACTAATACATGGCAGGTCAAACTGTTTGTTTGAGGAAGAGAAATTAAAAGTACCTTTGAAGATCAATGATATATCAAAGATGAATGCTGAGGTTTGCAGGCTCCAATATGCCTGCTGGGCACTAGTAGCAGTAGTAGTCCTTGAAATATGTAGGAAATCTGCAGGAACAAGCAGAGCTTCTGTTCCTGCTTTTACCTCATCACTGCTATCGCCCACCAAAGACCATCTCTGATTATCTGATTACATCTGATTATTGTGGGTGGTGGGTGCAGGAGGTACAACAATTAAGTAGTAGGCTTTTTTTTTTTAAATGAGCTAACACTCAACATGATTTCTGCCTGTTTAGGCTTGGCTTCTCATTTGTAAGTAGCTCATCATACCCCCCTTGTGGCAGAAAGGCTGAGTGTTAATACTTCATTATTACTGAGTAACAAGTATAGTAAATATAAATAATGATTTATACATGGATTACTTTTAAATAGATTCCACATTCAGATACTGAACTACTTGAAACTTTAAAAATGTTTTGCTATTAGCCCTGACTTTAGTCACACTAGCGTAATGCTAAGTAAACAGGGCCAGATCCTAAACCTGGAACTGTAGGGTTGTCTCTCCAGAGGGGAAAATGTGGTGTTTTAACTACTTTTCATGACTACATCTTTGTATGGTTTCTGAGTGAATGAGTAAAGTAGAATGGTAATGACTGATTAACAAATGATTTTAGATAAAGAAATGTATCCAAAACCTTGTTTAAAACTGCTGCAGAAGGGTAAAATTGGTTTTCTCAGGATTGTTTTAGGGTTTCTTTGGTAGTTAGATATGTATCAGTGAGTGAATTCAAGATTAAGTTAAACATATTCTGTAAAGTATAAACCATTACTACCTGTTCGTTTATAGACAGTTTATTGACTAAGAAGCTGTGAGCATGGGATATATATGTAAACACAAACACATAAATATGTGTCTCGAGTTATATATGGTGAAGTTGATGTGAGTTGTGTTTTGACTTTTCCTTAGTAAGATTTTGGAGGCAATTTAGTGAAGATAAGGTGGTGTATGCACAGTTTTTTTGTGTTCATAAACGATAAATTATTTGTTTTTCTAGGGCATAATAAACTTTGGCACCAGTGAGAATAAACTGTGCTTTGATCTGATGTCTAAGCGGGTAAGTCCTATTCCAAAAATAAATACTTAATTTGTTGTGTAGTTCCTCCTTAGTTCTTGCATTTTCCTAGAGTTATTGCTATTGGTTTCTCTGGTAAAGTTTTTAATTGTTAATTTTTTATTTGTTGGAAGTCTCTTTTGAATCCAGCTACTTGTACATTAATTTATGTTATTTTTCCAGGAGGATATGAACAAGCATGTTTTTTTCTTCCTTTTCATGAAGGGTTTCCCTTTAGAGATATACTTGGCTCAGAAAACTAAAAGAAAATAAGATGCATTTTATTTTCTCCTGCTGACAGTATTTGTTATAATATAGAGATTCTTAAATTAGTTTTGAACTTTTATTTAATTTCAAGGATCATCACATCTGTCCATTATAAAGTCACGCAATTTGGATGCCCAGTTCTGAACTTACCCAAAATGTGTGAGGGTGCAAGCAGTGAACAGTGGCAGCTCTTGAAATTTCTCAAAATCAGACTGGGTCAGCTGCTACCTGCTCACTGTGTTCAGTTGCACTAGGGAGAGGCATAAAACACATGGCACAACTCAAAAAGTAAAAAAGTCAAAAGAAAACAACAGAACCATGCTGTAGAGGGATGTTGCTGCGGTACAGCCTGCAAGGCAGTCAGGTGGCAGTTTCTCCTACCTGAAGTTGTCTGTGGGGAGGGAAGATGGCTCATGGTTGGACAGTCAGCCTCTGCGGTTTGAAGTTCGTTGTTGCTCCCGTTCCACCAGTTCCCATCCTCAAAATGTTCCTTATTTTATTTCTGCCTGCCACTTTACTGACTCGGGGGAACTCTACCCCACCACTCCGCCTTCCAGCTAAAAGAACAGGTAAGGCAGAGGTGCTGCCTGCACAAAAAAAGTGCCTTCTAGGCTGTGTAGGTGGTACATTCCTTCCTTTACTGTCCTTTCCCCTTAAAACTAACATCACATCTGCAGTAAGTAGTGCAGAGGGAGACAGTAGTCAGCTGCATCTTAATTAGCCTCATTATAAAAATGAGTTAAGACTTTGTTGGCTATAGTGAGACAAGCCATTACACTTGGGGTAAAGTGGTGAACAAAGTTATTGTTCCCAGATTTTCAGTCATGGAGTTCAGCCTGGAGTTACAGTATGAATTCACTGAATGCAGCAACAGCTGGGATTGTAGACAAATAATTTGCTGCTATTTGGGACAATAAACACTTACTGTTTCCACTGAATAATGTATGAGATTTTGGTCTTCAACATTTGACACTTAAATTATAGAATATTTTGTGACCTAAGATCTCAGATGGTCTTCCTTTCAGTTGGCTCATCTGTTTCCTTAACCCTTAATGCATTAAGGGTTCTTCTCTTTATTATTGCAACTTTTGGCCAAGTCTGCTGATATGTTTTATGTTGCATTCTCTAGATAAAGTTTAGGAGAGACATCTAACAAGGCACAATTCTGTGCTACGTAGGCTTCAAGAACATCTACAGCTGAATAAAGGAAATGTAATCCTATAATATCACGTTGTAATTCTGTATAGGATAAGGGTAGCGTCTTTAAACTGCAGAGCCTGGCACCAGTTATTAAAACAACAATATAGAATGTTGTGGTTTTGTTATTATGTGAGGAATTTTCACACTGCATGTTGAATTTCCTTCCTCCCTTTCACTACTTGTTGTGTCCCCCCACCCTCAGCTTATTTAATATTAACTCATAGATTCAGTTGCCACTTAATATTTGGAAGGTACATTGTACATAACATTTGTTTATTCCCATTTTGTTTATGTATAATGTTCTCTTCTCTCTGCCCATATAACCACTGTTTCCCTTGCAACTTCACAGAACTGGATTATGTGAAACCCAGATGTTTAAAACTTTGAAAACATTTAGATAAAAGCCGTGTGCATACTTTATCTAACTATAAACATTAAAAAGGGCTCCACAGTTCAGGTGAATTTATCTTTGAGATCAGAATGAACTCCCAATAAGGAACAAAATGCTTGCCTCGGGGAAGAATTAGCAAGAAGGTAACATAATTTTTCTCCTGTCTTTTGGAAGCTCCCATTATGCTTTAACACTTATCAAAACTTATCAGAATAATAGAACTGAAAGAGCAGCAGTGACTTGGAACTGAGACATAAATGAAAACTAGAATTCATTAAAAAATTAGGATATTTAAATTTTGTTATAGAAAATACCTATCTGACTGTGATTCAAAACCCTTTCTTTCTCTTTCTGATGGTCTAGACCTGAGCTTTCACATTTGGGACTTCTCAAGCTGAAGGCTGTTGTCCTTAGAGCTTGGATGAAGCACTCTTTGGGACTCTTTGGGTTGCTTCATTTGCTGATAAAGCCCTCTGTTTATGGGCATCATGTACATTGCCATTTCTGCATCTGTTTTGTAGTTCTCTGTGCAGTGAAGTTTTGTCTGCAATAACTTCACGTAACCTGAACTTATCACTGATCAGTTTGTTGGTCCTTACTTCTCCAAGCTGCATTAATTTTGATGATCAGTGGCTTTCTCAATCCAGTTTTACAGCTGTTGAAGTCGCACGTGTGTGTGTGTCTCTGTGCAGGTATGTACCTGTACATGGATCCTGTCTATCTCCATGTTTCCAATATCAGTGATTGTGCTTTTAATGGTTCTTTTTGCTTCCAGCTGACACAGACTGATATGAACCTGATGGAGCCTCCACTGCTTCAGTATCCGGACTGGAAGGGACATATGTTGTAAGTCTTCTCTTTTCTGTAATGCTTCTCTTTTTGACTACTTGTCTGATATGGAGAATGGATGAATATGAACTGCTTCTGCTACACTCACTAGTTAAAACTTTTCTAGGTAATTTAATTATCTTTTTCCTTGCAAAACTGTTAATTAGCTGCCCTACCAGTTCATCCACTTAAAAATCATTTTGTGTGAGATAAAATGCAAATTTTCTAAAGGAAATGTGGTTTTAAAAGCACTGTATACGTTAACAAACCAGATAATTCCAAACAGTTCTTTGAAAGATAATGAACTCTTGGGGACTTTAATCCTTTTCTTCTGTGCCTTGATTAAACCTCATCGGAAATGTATGCACCATTATAGACATTATCCATGACACCTTTGCCATATGTAAAAGTCACGTGTGTCGCCTGGGCCTGACCTGTCCTGTTTTCTAGCTATTTTCAGCACACTTTACTGTGCCCTGGCTTTATTTTCCTGAGATATGGACTTGGGGATGCCCAGCCTCTTGGAGAATAAGCTGAATCACTATTTGCTTTTGTGTCTTTCTCAGTTTGCGGGAGGAAGTGGCTCGATTTTTGACCTATTACTGCAAGACCCCTGCACCTCTTAAGGCAGAAAATGTGGGTAACCCATTTATGTCTGTTCTAATGTATTGCCATTTGTTGTCAATCAGTTTCATCTTCTTATTTTAGACAAATCATTTGGTAAGATGACTTCCTTTTATCATGTAAATGAGATTGATTCCTAGGCATTTCTAGTAGCTGTTGATGCAGACTTCAGCGAAAACACTTCAGGTCTACTGTATATTTGCCTCATGCTTAACTTTTGTGTGCGAGTTTCTCAGGCCAGTGCTCTCAGTGGGGCTTTATATTTTTATCTCCTTATTCAAATCTGGGACCTACTGTGCCTGTATCCCTCAGCCTTGACAAACAGTGCCTATTGTTTCAGTCGAGTTTAATTTCATCCTGTTCTGCTGTTACACCTTAGGACAAAAATCTGTAACTGAGCCAGGAGTGGTTTTAGCTTGTAAAAAGAGACCTTTTCAAACTTTGTGGCAGTGTTGTAAGAAAGGCATCAAGCCCGAGTCTCTGCAGGACTTGCTGACTTGGGAGAGATGGAGGTTGAGCAGAGGTGCCTGCGGAGATGAGGGACTCCTGCCTCTGCTGAGTGCTGAAGGCAGCAGGAGCTGGTGCAGCCATTGCTTTTCTGGCTGCAGTAATTCAGCAGAAGCCCACGATTCACGTGAACTGAAGTTACCTCTAATGAGTTTGCTGATCACTGCTTCTTCAAGTCAGCAGTTTGTGCCTGATACTTGGAGTGAAACTCTTGGAACCTGTGAGCATCTGTCTTCTAGAAGCAAGACCTGCTTCTGTATGAGACAGTGGTTTCTACCTTTGCACAAATTTGGTAGGAGCTTGGAGCTGCTGTTATCACAAAGAGATGGTAACACCTATTAGCTGATGAAAAGTATCTTGCTTTTCTAGCAGTTCAGAACTGCTCCCCATTTTTTTTCCCTACTTAAAGCCTACTCTTTTTCTAAATTACTGATGAGAATCAAGAACTGCACCGGAACAGAGTGTCTCTGAAGCAAAAAACAGGATTAAAGTTGTTTCTGATAGAAGTGGAATTTCAGTAGCAAAACTCTAGGAACATCTGTGCTGGGGAACTGGGTCAAAAATATATTTCAGTGACATGGTCAGAAGTTATTTTATACTGTTGTCTTTCTATGGACAGATTTATCACTAGGCTCTGTCTTTCTCTCTGTAGGTGATTGTTTTAAATGGTTGTGGCTCTTTATTTTCGGCGTTAGCTACAGTCCTTTGTGATCCAGGGGGTAAGTGAAGCTTGGGAGATATTTTTAATGTTTTTTTTTTCTGGCATATAATGTATTAGTCCATTTAAATAGTGTTTCATGAAAGTGAAGTAGTGGAATTGGCATTGGCCTGTTGCAAAGTTCTTGTTTCCTGCAACATTGTGCTGTGAAATTCATCATCTCCTTGGTCTGCAGGTTTTGTGCATGCACACTTGGTGTCTTGCCCTGTTTGCCTTCACTGTTTTCTTGGTGCCTTGTTTTAGTTTGTTAGACTAAGTGTAGGCTATGTTCACCTTTACCGGGGTTCTTGCAGAAGATGAAAGAATTAACTTAAAAATAAAGTGGAGAAAAAGGCAGTAATATTATAGAGTTTGCAGAGGGCACAGCTGTAAAAAAGCTTTAATGTTTAGCTAAAGTATGTTAGAAGAGATAATAAGGATTGTGACATGTTGATAATCAATTTTGTTTTGTCGATTCCAGAGGCTGTTTTGATAGCTACCCCCTTTTATGGTGGTATTACCCAGAGTGTCTTCCTCTATGGTAACGTCAAGCTGGTGTATGCCTATTTAGACAGTAAGGTAAGATCTGGGAGAAGGGAATACTGATCTTTGCAGTTGAAAAATAATTGATACTGGAAAGGACTGAGCTTTGGGAGCCTCTGAAAGCAGTCCTCAGAACAAGGGTAAGTTGCAGCCTGCAGTCATCTTCCCAATTTATTGCCGGGAAACCGGGCACATAATTTGCAAGAAGGTTGTTTGAGACCATCAGTCAGGATTGCAGTCTTGCCCTTTCGTTGTCTCTTGCTCGCAATAACTGCTCTTGAGAGGAAAAAAATGGCCATTTTGAGCCTTGGAGACAGAAGTATGTAGTGTGCTACTAAACATGATCCCAGGGGTGGAAGAGCAGATAGAGGTCTTGCATTGTTTTTGTTATTCAAGGATAAACAGAGAATTCTGTGCTTATGCCCAGCCTATGATGAACATTTTTTTGACTTTATTTATTCATTTATTCTGTGCCATGTTAAAGGATAAGAAGATGGCTGCTAGGTCGTCATTGTTGGGATTTTATTTTCTTTTGGAGAACATTCCTCAGAGGATTGGCTTAAGGCAGACTATTGAAATAACTTGGCTTTTTTATCTTTGTGATGTCTTTCAGATTACTGGAACAAACACTCGCCCTTTTCAGCTTACAGTGGAAAAACTGGAAAAGGCCTTACTTGATGCCAGGGCAGAGGTGAGTGTAGCTGAACTTTGTATTACCAGTTAAGTCTATGATATGTTTGAGACAGCAGGTCCCAGAAGTGGCCTAAATACCAAAACATTTTTAAAACCTAACATCTGGCTTTCCAGTTGTCCTTGTAGACTACCTGAGATTAGGCTGTTTGCAAACTCTGCAGCAATCTTAGGGGGCATCCCTCCGTGTTGTGTGTGTCCAATTTAGGTCACAGCAGAAAGAATAAACCAGACAATTTATAAAGCACTGGAACCCATTACTATCACAAAAAAAGTGTACTTGGGCATGCACTAAAAAGTAGGGACTACCCAGGGCTTCTCCTTCAGGAAGGCCAGCTGAATTACCCCAAAACTGACTGCTCCACACAATAGTGCACATGAATACGCTAAGACCACTGAGAGTTTTTGCAGGGGAGACAGAAGTGCAAATCTAGAGGATAAGTGCAGATGAGCATTACCTTTCTGAAGAGTTAGTCTGTAAATTTTGATGTTGTCCTAAGCTCCATATATGACTGGCTCTCACTTCTACAGCCAAGTGTGCTCTGAATGATAACAGTTTGCATCCATGCAGCTCAAATGCCTATTTTCTTTCCATGAGCAATTTTCTGTAATTTGTTACTTCCCAATTACTGATAGCACTCAGAGAAAGTTCTTTTCCATGCTGAGAACATGCGAGAACACCTTTCTTCTTAATTGGTTGACCAACAGGTCTGGCAGACTCCCTCTTTTCAAAAATATAGATTCATTCTATAATCTTTTCCTCAGATCACTTTGCAAGTGATAAAAGAAAAGTAAAAAAACCCTTAATTTGTTGAAAGTTTTCTCAGACAAAGCTAAACTTTGAGGTGAAAAGTTAAAAAGGAATTAAAAGGAATTTTGTGTCACTCTCATTGTTCAAGTAGAGGGACTGAAAGTTTATCCTATGATGGACGCTCTCTTAATACTGCATTATTTGTGTTTTGCAGGGTGTCACTGTAAGGGCCTTAATTCTTCTGAATCCCCAAAATCCCCTTGGGGACATATACTCCTTGTCAGAGCTGCGGGATTACCTGGAATTTGCTAAAAGGTATGTCAGTTTGGAAGGTTGAGGCATTCTGAGTTGGATACAGCTTCCAGAATCTGGTGTTACTCACTGTTCCTGAATTTATCTTTGAATATCTTCTGACAAACAGTCTGTTCTTCATGCGTAGTGGTGGGCTTAAGAGAGGAAACGGGAATGGTGGGGATGAGGGACTGTGTGTGGACCATGCAGTCACCTGGAGTGGCAAAGCAACTTGCATCGAAGAATGCAAGTTTTACTTGTTGGTAGTCCTAGCAAATACCATTGTGCTGTGCTTGTCTGGTAGGAAACTTGAGTTCCTTTCCTCTCAGTTACTCCATATGTGCAGAGAAGAAGAAATACATGAATATGGGCTTCCAACTTCATCATGGATCATTGATATTCTCTGAAATTTTGTCAGTTCTGAGTGGGTGACGATACACCTTATTCTAGATGGGTAATATGCACAGGAGTTAATTTTCATTAGTGCATTGAAAATGACCGAATTTTTATGTCATTATATTGTTGCAGTGGGTGACAGGTGGATATATCTCAGATCAGTTCAATGTGCATATGATAGACCTTATGAGTTGTGAAAGAAATGGTTCTGTTCTGTAAAACTTGGTGTACCTCTTCTCGGTATAAAGCAACTTTTTGGAGTCCAAAATTTATCTCAACTTCTAAACCAGAAGCAGACTTCTTTTGTAATCTCTATTTTGTCCTTTTGCAGACATGAATTGCATGTGATAGTAGATGAGATCTACATGTTGTCAGTTTTTGATGAATCAGCCACGTTTCATAGTGTCCTAAGCATGGACAGGTAAAATCAGCTCCTATTTTTCTGGCCATCTTCCAGTGACAGTTCAACATGATGCTTTGCTGAGAACTTGTGACTTGAAGTTAAGTCCTGAGCTAGCAAATTCTGAATCTGCCTTAAGCTGGTCTCTTTTCTTTTGTAATTTCTGAATGGTAAATGCATTTTGTCAAGTTCAATCTAGCAAGTAAAAAATGGTAGGTAGTTTTCTGTTGTGGTACACTTTTCGATGTGTGCTTCAGTATTTGCTTGTGACAGTCCCCAAAACTGGAAAGAGATACTTTAATTTGTTGAGAGTGAGGCTTTTCCTCCTATCTAAACATTGTTATCTCCTTTCCACGTTGCTGTTGATGCCTGCAAAGACTTTTTGTTGCTGTTTACTTTCTTCTTTTTTCATACAGTAGTTATGGATCACAGTGTTATTACAGACTGGTGAATGGGGTTTATTAGTTATCAATTAAATAAGATGAAAAATTTTGCAAATATCACCTTTCAAAATATACTTTGTGGTGGGTTTGACTTTTTTTTAATTTCTAGTTTTCACCAGTGGTGCTATTTTTCTTTTTGTGCTCAATTGCAAGGAAATAAAATACACTTTGTTAAGTGTTACCTCAGTGTTGCTGGGCTTGGATGTACAACATTGCAAAAGAATGAGGTTTGAAAGAAAGAAAATGACTTTTCATTATTGGCATATGATCCAAAAGCTTCAGCGCTTTTAAACACTAACTGCCCATCTGCATCCTTCTACATACAGATTGCCCGATCCACAGCGGACTCATGTGATGTGGGGAATAACCAAGGTGAGTGTTGGTTACAATTAGGCTGCAACTTCCTGGCTGGTATGGTTGGCCTGGTGCCCTCAGATTCATCAAGCTGGAAAGAACAAGGCAGTAGTAACAGGATCCCCATCTTCCTGAGCAGTAAAATAGTCTCTCTATATCTCCTGCAGGATTTTGCTGTCTCTGGGATTCGTTTTGGAACTTTATATACAGAGAACCAAGATGTCGCTAATGCAGTGGCTTCTTTGTGTTATTTCCATGGAGTTTGTGGACCTGTCCAGCACAAGGTTGCACAGCTGCTTAGAGACAGAGGTGAGTCAGTAGCTTCATGTATGATCCTCTCCTGTTCTCTGGATCTTGGTGTCTGGGGAATCCCTTCCCCTTCTTATCCCAAATGTTTGTACAGCTTAATTGACAGGCTTCCATAACCCTGAAGTTGCCCATGTAACATGTGGCTGACAGTTCTACAAAAAAAGGAACATTACTGCAGAGCTCCTGATCAGCAAAATTAGAGGAGCAGCTTTGAAGAAGTGTGATAGCTATTTGTATAGAAATAGCCAGTGTTGTGTAGAACCAGCTGCATTTTTAGCTTTGCCCTGGGTAGTGTCCTAACAGTCCACTACAAGTAGGAGATATGAATGCAGGGAAGCTTCCTCAGAAAAGTAAAGAAGATATTATTCTGCTTAGACATGAAACTGCTAAATAGTTCTTGCCACACTTTTTGCTTTCTGATGAAACAGAAAACAAAAATAGGGTGAAATGGAAAAAGGCATTGTGAGTGGTTTGGAAACTTGAACATTTCTGAATTCTTTGTCAATTTATGATTTTTTTTTTTTAATCTTCCCCTTCTGGTCAGATTGGATCAACCAGGTATACCTGAGGGCCAACCACGCCCGCCTAAAAGCTGCCCATACGTATGTGACAGATGAGCTGAAGACGCTCGGGGTTCCTTTTCTCAACCGCAATGCAGGTTTCTTTATCTGGATTGATTTCCGAAAGGTTGGTAGTCTTAGAAAGGGAGGCTTCTCCTGCAATGAGGGCAGATGCGTGGTGCGACTGCATCTAGAGGAAAGTTTAATATTGTGATAAGCATTTTGTTAAAGACCCATCTGTTGTCTGAGCTGAGGGAAAGACTGCCTGGCATTTCTGTCCATACTTCTCCTTTTGTCTGTCTGCGCATTTCCCTCTTTGCAGGAATCTTAATACTCTCAAGCTACTTTCCTCCCTATTTCTTCCTTTATATCACAACTGCTGTACTTCAGATGTAAAAGGTGTCTGTCTCCCCTGGCCTTTGCAGCCCTTATGGGAATGGCAAATTCATGAGGATCTTGGTGAGTTAGCCTGTATGTTAGTAATGTCTGGCCCTTCTACTGACTTTCGTAGTACCTTAGGACAGGCACATTTGAGGAGGAGATGCTGCTCTGGAGGCGTTTTCTGGATAACAAGGTCCTCCTGTCCTGCGGTAAAGCTTTTGAATGCAGTGAACCTGGATGGTTCCGCATCATCTTTGCTGACAAGACCCACCGGCTGCAATTAGGTGAGTAATGTCTTCTTCTCTTTTTCCTTGCACCAGAATTTCTGCAGTACTGTTTCCTCCTCTCCTTAATCTTAAACTTATCCTGTTATTATTATCCTCTTGCTTCTACATTTTTTTCTCCTTTTCCTTCTGTCCTCCAATTTTTTTTGCATCTGAGAGCTTTGGTCACAATTGTGGCTTAAACTAATCCACTAGTCTTTCTCCTTCTTACACCACTGCAGGTATGCAACGGATCCGGAAGGTTTTGGAAGAGCGGGAGCAGGAGATATTGGCTGAGGAAAAGGAGCAGCCTTGTCAGTCAGATCAGGATGGCAAGGCAGATAGCACAGATGAAGTCATTTTTGTGTCCCGCCACCAGGAGCCTACCTGTGCCAGTTCCTCCAACCTTGGTGACCTCATTGGCCTCCTGCAGCAACAGATGCGTTCATCCGACTGGCTACAAAAGAATACAACTGAGCAGTTTGCACAGGAAAAGACAGAGATCTACGATGTATTCAGCAAACTGGTGGGGAAGCAGTAGAAGTCAGTGTGCCTTCAGGGGGTTTCCTGAGCAGTGACTGACCCTGGGCCCCTAACAGCTCAGCAGAGACTTCCAGCAAATAATATATTTTCTGTATAGCAAGAAAATCACTTTGTAAAACTCCTCCTCTCCCCCGTTTGAGATCTCTAATTTGTATTATATAGGTGCATTCCTTGGATCGGGGTGAGGGTAGGGAGTGGTGGGGATCTTTTTCACCTGCTGCCCCCTGTCCTGCAACATCATTGTATTTTGTATTTCATTTCTAATAAATATGCTCTTAACTCTCTTATAAGGTCCTGTGGTGTCATTTTTTGTGCTGCTTATCTCATGCTTCACAGGAAGACAGAGACTTAAGATTGTTAAAATGTGCAGTTTCCCTTTTCCTGAATGGCGATCAGATATAACTAACTATTTTGGAGCCAGAACATGACTGCTTTCTCAAAGTGGTGTTCTTGGGAGATGGTGTCAGCCCAACTTAGCCTTAGCTAAGGGTAGATAAACATGTTTATGGGTTCCTCTGCATGGATGAGGCGCTTAGGACTGTGGTCATCTAATCTTAGTTCTGCAAAGCTTTTCATTTTGAGTTGGTTACTCGTCTAACCTCGGATCAGACAGTATGCAGCACCCTTGGCTGGTGAAATGCCCATTTTTGTTTCTATGCATCTTTTTTGGATTCATATAAATATACAACATTCATTGGCCTCTCAGCACAGTGTCTACAGAAGAGCTAAGAACGGAGAGCTGATTGAAAGTAGATATGTCCCTTCTGGTTAGCACTGAGGTACATTGGCAGGACAATGCAGAAATGCTGCTTCTGCCCTGTACTATGTCTAGCTATTTTAGTCCACAGGCTTCCAAGATGGCATCTTCCACCATTATTGAGGTAATTAAGGCAATTTTTTAGCTGTATTTGTCAATTTGCAGGGCATTTTTTTTGATTAAACAGTATTCTTCCATCTCCTCTCCCTCTCTTCCATTTTTTAAAGACACACTTCCCTGTATGATGGTGATAAAGTATTTCAGTTAGAAAGCTTCTTTCACAGATACAAACCTCGTTATTTTCTGGTACTATAACATTTCTGGTATCTTAAATGGAATTTAAGCTGTTTTTTCTGTATATATGTTTATCTAGAGTTCAAAGAAATTGCACATGAAAACTAACGGAAGTGCACCTTTCTCCTCCTATAACTTGTTCTAATAGTAACCAAGTTTCATCCTGGTGAACATTATGGACCCTATTTATATAATGAGTTAGAGAGGTAAAAGAAAATTTAGGCTAGATTCTGTGCTGTCAAAGCAGCTAGAATTTACTGATCACGAAAACCCATCTTCTACTCTTCTGATTGTGCCTCCGATATGAAATTGAAAAGGCAGGAAGAAAATCCTTGGTCCCATGAAACATGCGTCTTGCTTAGATTTGTTCTCTGTAGATCATTTAGGAGAATTGAGAGTTAATAGGCAATTCACATTATTCTTTGATTCACAGTTACTTTGTGAGGTGGGTTGTTGGTGATGGATAGCTCAGAGCAGTACCATTGTGGCTGTGTTGGTTTTGTTCTTGGGTGTTGCAGATTTGGGCAGACAGGCATGATGAGTGACAAAAGCATATGTCTATATTGTAAATCAAATTACCAAGGCCTAAGTAGATAATAATTTATGCGACTGCACTTTGGTGAGGTGGAGAATTGCCTGGATAGTGAGAAGGAGAGTCTGACCAGTGGCTGAGGAGAAGATGGTGCTGCATGTGGTGGCTGTTAGAAGTCACAGTCCTTCACAGTCAAATGCCAGTGATGAGGCAAAATTGGTGAGGTGATGGGTGAGATGACTATAAGGGACAGTTATAAGCGTTGTATTTGCTTATTAATTTGGCAGTTGTCCATGTGCCCCCCAAAATTTCTGCATCTAAAGTATCAGGCATGTAAAAGGGTAAAGCTGCTTTTGCACTTGTAATTGCATGTGCAGCTATTTTTGTAAGACTGGCAACCTAACAGGGGATTGCTTTGGTTCTTTCTGAAGCAATCCTGACTGCATCAAGAAGAGCAGGGCAAGGTAACCTAAAAGGCTTATATATGCAAGAAGACATATTCCATTTAAGAAAATCAGAGTGGAAAGGTACACTTGTTCTTCATTCCAATTAATGCTTTATTACCAACTTGCATAAAATATTGGCAACTGACCAATGACAAGATCCTAGATTATCTGCAGCCAACAATTGAATTAATCAGTCTGAGATGGTTATAAATACTTTTTGTCCTCAGTTTGCTGGGATCAGTTATTCTTAGCAAATAGCCAGTCTACCGTACCAAAATGAAGAATCAAAAATAGCATGGAAAAACACTGCAAGGAAAGGCTATTTTCAGCTCTCTGTCTATTCCCTGCTGCTATCCAGCAAGGTCTCATGGCACAGCTCATGCACGAGCATTTAGTTATTCTAGGCAAATGCTTGTCATGACCTGTTCTTTTCCCGAATATCTCACTGCAGAATGCAATTGATTAAAGATTAATGCATCTGCAAACTGTGACAGCTGAAAGCTTTAGGGAGGGGGGAAAGTACACTCTTAGAGTGTTTCTATCTGCATGTTTCTGCCATGTTATTGTATTCTCTGCAGAAATGCTTGCCTGACTGAATATCCTCATGTCTCACATCCTTCAGTGGGAGTTATAGCAGCAGACCTCAAAAGTATATTTACATTTCTTTATCCTTTCAATTCTGGAAGGCAGTAGAAGACACAGAGTTAAAGACATGGGGCAGATCACTGTATTGACCAGCATAATCAATCAAACCAGCAGCACTAGAGGTATACGATGGACTGGCTCAAGAGAAAATTGGCTGCTAGATAGAGTTTATTGATCAGATGAATTATAAATTTAACTGCTATAAATAAGGGTATCATTCAGCTGTAAGACATAAAACAAAATAGTGAGCCAACACAATGATCTGCCTGTTATAATATCCTGTTTTCTCTTACATTAGACTTTTTTTCATTTAGTCCAGTACCTTATATATTTGCAGTAGCCATTAACAAATGTTTAAGAAAAAACCCCTGAATTATGATTGTTAGTTGTGCTATGCAATAGGTTGAAAATAAGGTGGAAAAAGATGTCCCTAAAACACTGGGTTTCCTATTTCAGATGAATCTTCATATTTGCCTTTTAAAATGATCTCCTTTTATTATCAAGTTTTCCGAATAAGCTGTTTCCAGCACTGATGCATAAGGTACACCATGATCTCACATACAGCTGCTTTAAATGCATGGAGACACAGTAGCAGAAAGCTCTGAGTGTTTCTGCTTTGTATACTGACCAGCCCAGCAGAAAATACATGATCCTGTATGAGACAGTAGGCAAATGTATGGTGTGATGGTAAAGCCCTTAAAAACAAATTCCCATAAAACTCCCCAAAGAGTCACAAAAGGCAGGACATAAAAAGGCAAAGCAAAGAGAGGTAAAATATCTGATTTCTCTTGTGCATTTATGAAAAATGATAGCCTGTTATCCAGATGCTGATGAATATTCTTACAAGCTATAAATGGCAACCTGGAGTCTAAAAATAGACACTGTGCTGCAGACTTGTCTGGCGTAGCTACATCACTAGAATATAAACAGGCTCCCTGATACAGATTCAGGGAAATCTCTATCAAAACATCCTCCATTTTTCCTGCCATTTTGAAATAAAGTAGCTGATGCTGCCTGCATTTCTGTAATTCTAGATTTCAATACAATTTCACTTTCCATATTTTCCTACGGGGATGAAACAATCATCAAACAACTGTGAACATTTCCGCTACAAATGATTTAATGCACTTTCTTCTCCTTGGCAGAGCTGGGAGGCAAAGGAAGCGCCTGTAGGCTCGTCTTGGCCTGGCGAAGGCAGCGCTTGGCAGCCCCCGGCTCCCCCCCTCCCGCCCCAGCCACACGTGGACCAGCCGGTGTCCCTGTCATGTGACAGGGCTGTGAATCTCCCTCGGGCTCCACTCGTCCCAGCAGCCCAGCACATGATTCGTGCCCTTTCTGATTCACAAAATCAGACACGGTCCATTCACTCTCCAGAAGCAGAGCTCCTGCCTGTGACTTAGGAACTGCAGCTCACAATTTCAAGCAGACGGGTTAAAACCATAAATATTATATGCTCTAACAAACCTGGTAACTTGAACAGGAAGGAGGAAAAAGCTGGTACCAGCTCAAAAGGGACACTTTAAGATCCGAGTCCTTTCTGTTGTTGGCTTTGAATATCACAGACAGGATGAAGAAGGTAGCAGTGAGTCTGAGGAGAATGCTACATCACCTGCTATGCAATGTGTGTGAGAAGAGGTGGAGAGAAGGAAGAGAAAGCACTGCAGTGGCAGTGTTTCTTCTTTCTTGTGGGAGTACCAAGTTGACTCTGTGCATGCATGTGGACAGCTTTGCAGAAAGCAGCTTTTCCCAAGGACAGATGAAATAAATGAGAATTAATCCACTGCTGACAGTCAAGACTGATTGAGACTGTACTCTGTGTGAGTGAGATTCAGTTTACAGGTTTAGAGCAGGGACAGTTACAAAACCCCACATCCTTTCACAAATACATATCATAGAATAGTACACTATCACCTCACCATTTTACATAAGATATGAATGCACAAAAATGGTTACAAGAAAAATTAATGAGGGGAATAATACATTTCAGGCCAGAAAAGCTTGCACTGTAAATCTTCCAAATAACCAAGGCGTGCAGGAAAGGACCAGAGCTGGTTTGTCTTACCATCCGGCACAAGAGAGCAAGTAGCAGACTGAAGATGCTTCTGGCAGCTGAAGGGGCTGCAGCAGGAGAAGTTTGCATGGCAGGACATAACTGAGCTCTGGTAGCTCTGTGTCTGTTGGCAATATTCCCTGCAGACCTGCAGCTTGACAAAACAGAGGACTTGCTCCTCAAACAGCCCATATCTATCTTCAGATTGGCAGGAGAAAAGAGCCAGTTAACAGGTGAGAACTGTTTTGCAGGTGTGAGATGTAAAGCTATCCTTGTTTCCACCTCAGCGGTACTTAACATAGCCAGAGTCTACTGGTACCAGCCCAGAGAGCAGAGAAAGGTAAAGAACATGGCACTGCTACTGCTGAAATGTCTCTGCTGTGCAGTTGCAGTGTGTGTGGTTCAACTGCAGCATCTTACCCACTTTTATTTTTTTTTCCTGTAGGTCTTGCCTATAGACCAAGTCATGTCCTGTTTTTGGGAATGAAACCAGTGTCTGTGATTCCTGTACTGCTAGTGAAACATATTTGTTGTTCTCTGTCTTCTGTCAGGGGGGAGATTGGTTCATGTTACTCTTGAGAAGGGTTTGGGACAGTATGGGTTTGCTTTTTTCCTCATTAAGTAGCATGAGTCAGCTAGTTTGAAAGTGACACACGACCCAAAAGTCCTCAGACAATGAGAAAGCCCAAAACAGTTTTGGAAAGGCACACAGAATTGGAAGAAAGTGAGCCAGAGTGCAAATGTATGGTAAACCAGGGCAGTGGTGGCTGGTACAAATTTTGCACACCCCGATAAACATTGTCCCAGGACAAAGGAAGCGTCACTTCTGCGGGGAGAGGCCTCCCCAAACCCTGCAGCCGGGCCTCAGGCGCCGGGGAGTGGGCTCAATGTAGCACAGTTTGCTGGAAGGAAACTGCAGCGGCTGTGGCTGTCGGGGCAGAAAGTAAGGTATGGGAGGAGAGGGCATGGCCCTCACCTGTAAATATCTGCACAGAATCATAGAATCACTTGGTTGGAAAAGACCTTTGAGATCATTGAGTCCTACTGTAACTGTCCATTACAAAACCATATCCCTGAGTACCTCATCTACCGGTGTTTTAAACACCTCCAGGGATAGTGACTCAGCCACCTCCCTTGACAGCTGTGCTGGTGCCTGACAACTCTTTCAGTGAAGAAATTTTTCCTGATCTCTAGTCAGGAAAAAATTCTGTCTTCCCTCGCGCAACTTGAGGCCATTTCCTCTCATCCTATCACCTGTCACTTGCGAGAAGAGACCAACACTCACCTCTCAACAACCTCCTTTCAGGCAGTTGTAGACAGTGATGAGGTCTTCCCTCAGCCTCCTTTCTCCAGGCCAAACAACCTCAGTTCCCTCAGCCGCTCCTCAAAGGACTTGTTCTCCAGCTCCTCCACCACCTCCGGACCCGTTCCAGCCCCTCAATGTCCTTCTTGTAGTGAGGGGCCCAAAACGAAACACAGTACTTGAAGTGTGGCCTCACCAGTGCTGAGTACAGGGGCACAATCACTGCCTTGGTCCTGCTGGCCACGCTGTTTCTGATACAGGCCAAGATGCCATTCGCCTTCTTGTCCACTTGGGCACACTGCTGGCTCATGTTCAGCCGGAATGCAGTTGGAGAATACTGGCTTTCTTCCCCTAATAAAGCGCGAACACCACAACTAAACCCAAACCGATGTCAAACCCCGCTCGGGCCGCCCCCCCCCCCGCAGCCTCGCCCTCCCGCCGCGTGGGGGCGCTCTCGGCAGCGGCGCTGCCGGGCGCTGCAGCTCTCCGGCCGCGGAAGAAGGGGGGATCGGTGCCGGGGGGCGCGCGTGCGCACCCGCCCCTGCCAGGCCGGTTGGCGGCGGCGGGTGCAGAGCGATTTCAGCTCCGCGCGCGGCGGAGCCCGAGCGGCTGCGGGCGGAGGTGAGCGCGGGCGGTGGGGGCGCGGGCGGGCGCGGGAGGCAGGTGGGGGCGGGCGCGGGCGCAGCCGGAGCCGGGTGCGCGCTGCCCCAGCAGCGCCCGCAGCGCCTCTCACGGGCGCGTCCCGTGATGGTTTTGCCTGCTCTTTGGCAGCAGAGTCTTTATTCCCGTTCCGTCTAACTCTCCAAAGGCTACGTGGAGCACACTTATCTTGTGCCTGAAGGTAGTACAAGTGGGTTGTCTGCGCCCATACAAAAGTTGTGCCAGGAGAGGTTCAGGCAAGACATTAGGAAAAATCTCATCACCGAAAGGGCTGTCAGGCACTGGCACAGCTGCCTGGGGAGTTGGTGGAGTCCACATCCCTTGAGGTGTTTAAAAGATGGGTAGATGAGGTGCTCGGGGATCTGGTTTAGTAGTAGACAGGTGTGGTTGGACTTGATCTCAAAGGTTTTCTCCTACCAAGTGATTTCTATGAAACGATTCTATGGATGGAGAGTCACATTTTCTTGTTTCCCCCCTCTCTCCCCAGCGTTGGGCCTAGACAGCTTTGCTGTGTGACTCAGATGGTTGCTGCAAATGTGTAATCTTTGTCATAATGCGGGTGGGTCTGACGCTGTGTCAAGAAGGAGGAATAAGATGGTTGAGACATATGGCAAGTCTTTAGTTGTGAATCTGAGAGTAGTACAGTGTTCTGGTGTCTGTTCTGGTAACAGCATAGTGCATGTATTGTCAGCAGGAATTAAAAGCTGACTCCAGCATCAGAATGTGAATGTAAATTAATGAAGGCAACTGTTAAAAGTGGAATATTTATTAGCATAGAATCATAGAATGGTTTGGGTTGAAAGTGACCTTAAAGATCATCTAGTTCCAACCCCTCTGCCATGGGCCACGACACCTCCCATCAGACCAAGCTGCTCAAGCCCCCATCCAGCCTGTCCTTGAACACTTCCAGGGAGGGAGCATCCACGACTTCCATGGGCAACCTGTGCCAGTACCTCACCACCCTAAGATTATCTGAGATTATTTTTGTGCTGCTGTAAGTGCAGTCACATTGTGTGTCAGCCACAAAACAGTCTTTTGTTAAGAACTGCCAAATAAACCACCCAGTTTATGATAAAAAACATTTAATGCCTTACTGATATTTCTTTTATTCATATTTACTGCCTACTGTACAGTTGATTGTCAGACTTGCTCACAAATCAAGAAATCATCCTGTTTATTCAAAAGGAGAACACATAATTATACGATTCCCATTTTTCTTCAGGAAAAGCATGCTTAATACATTTAAAAAGCTCATGCTATTGAAGAGTTCAGGTTGGATTTATTTATTGTGGAAGCTTTAGTTGAAAACCTAAGTGGGTTTTTGTGTGCCCCAAGTAGCTGATTCTTCAGTCTGTAGTTAATATAAATTGCCTCTTGCTGGAAGTGCAATTTGGTGTGTAATAACTCGTAACATCAAAGACTGCAGTAGTTGTGTGACTCTGTGATACTTTATATTACATCAGGTTTTTCACTACAAGTGTTATTCAGACTACAGTGAACTATTATTTAACAGCTTTTTTTAATATGGCCACAGAGGCAGCTCATAGAACACTTTGTTCCACAAAAAGGCATATTGACAGCGAGGACTAATTCCTTTTTCTTGCCAGTAGTTTAGCATCATTCTAGTCTGATATTGTTGGGGCTTCTGTAATATTCAGTTTGAAAGTATCTTGACAGTAGAAACGGTATTGTGCTCCTGAGTTCTCTGTGATGCCCCATTATGAGTCCTTTGCAGGGTATCCAGATTGTTTCTCTTCACTTGTAGGTAAGCATTTTATTTTTTTTATCAGTATTCGCTATAAGTAAACTTAGAAATAGAGCGGCACATGTGAGGTTTCGCTAGTTTTGTAGTGTCTTGAGATTTTCCTTCAGTCACTGCCCAAGCTGTGCCCTCTCTGATTTGTGGTTGTTAACTGGCCAACATAATTCCATTACAGCCAGACCTGGCAGATCAGCCTTGTGTTGTCCTTTTCAAGTGACAGTCCCTGTTCATATCCTGTGTTCTGGTGGGATATGTGAGTATGGAGAAATTTTGCTATAATCTGCTGAGGCAAAGAACCTTGTCTTGAAAGGCTTACTTGGATTTTTTTCTGAGTTGTGATAACTATGTATCTCTTCCAGAGTTTATCCTAAAACTGCTCTCTTTCTATTTCGTAGAGACAAGAGATAATTGATTTCATTATGTGTGCGTCGGCCAAATATAACACCCGGGGTCCAGCCCTCATACCAAGGATGAAAACCAAGCATCGCATCTACTACATCACTCTCTTTTCCATAGTTCTGCTTGGCCTAATTGCCACTGGAATGTTCCAGTTCTGGCCTCACTCCATTGAGTCAGCCAGTGACTGGACCGTTGAAAAACGCAGTGTCCATGATGTGCCTGTTGTCAGGCTTCCTGCTGATAGCCCCCTTCCTGAGCGGGGGGACCTCAGCTGCAGGATGCACACCTGCTTTGATGTCTATCGATGTGGCTTCAGTCCCAAAAACAAAATCAAGGTATACATCTACTCACTGAAAAAGTATGTGGATGAATATGGGACGTCGGTAAGCAACACCATTTCCAGGGAATACAATGAGCTGCTGACAGCCATCTCCGACAGTGAATTCTACACTGACGATGTCAACCGGGCCTGCCTTTTTGTGCCTTCCATAGATGTGCTCAATCAGAACTCACTTCGTATCAAAGAGACAGCTCAGGCTTTGGCACAGTTGTCCAGGTACTTACTAAAACTTCACTGTGTGAATTTAAAGAACACAAAGTGGAAGAAACTAAGCTTAATGCAGGAGGGAAGGATGCAGTGAATCATTGCCGAGCTAGGCTTTGATGAAACTTATCATCTGTACGTAGAGAACACCTTTGTAATTGTTGTCTGTTTCTTCTTTTGCCTCAGGTGGGATCGAGGTACAAATCACTTGCTCTTCAATATGCTGCCTGGAGGGCCACCAGATTATAACACTGCCCTAGATGTTCCTAGAGATAGGTATGTGTTTTGCTGTGTTTGAATGCACAGGTCTGGGTTTAACTGCTGTTGAAGAAGCAACAAGCTTAGAAGTGCAACTAATAGCAAAGGACGTGCTTCTTAACTGTTACAGAGCTGGAATATGGCTTTCTCTCTTCTCAAAAAAAGAGAAGTAGAGAAGTCCCTATCTTGTATCGGACAAGATTTTGCTCCTGGAATCTGACAGTTTAGCCACATCTGGAATGTGGCTCACAATGTTTGCTTTTAACTGTTGGGCTTACTGTGATGGAGGATCTTGAAACTTGTATCTTGTGTGTTACTGAAACTGAATGTTTTACAGAATGTCCCATTTGATGCAAATTACAAGTTCAAAGATGGCTGTGGCTGCAGCTTTCTGATAGAAGCCAGGTACTTAAAGGGCATTTTAAAGCAGCTGCTCTACTTGACCGACCTATAGTGAATTTCAGTAGTTTCTGTTACCCTAACAATTATGCTGTATTAGTAATCAGACAAATGCTCTTAGGTGCTCTCCGGCAAGTGTGTTTTGAAAATACTTGCCAGAAACTTAAAAGACCTGAATCCTAAGCTCGGTTTTCACTTGCAGAATAGTTCACTTTTGGAAGAGGAAAGGAGGTTGTAAGGTAAAGAAAACTGGAGGTTGTAAGGCAAGACAAATATGTTGTTTCGTGTAGGTACTGTTACTGAATATGGTTCTACTAAATTAGCCTGTATGTGTGTAGTTCTGCTGAATTAGGTTCCATGTAACCAGTCCCTCTCTTGAAGGTCAAGCTTAACTTTCTTCTACCAAATGTCAGCAAAATGTTGCTTGAGATGTGGGATCTTTGCTAAGATGACTGTGTGTGGAATGTGTCTTGATTTCTTTGCACTAAAGACAATTTAAAACAACTTTCAATGTCAGAACAGAACATGTTTTTCCTGGACATGTTCAACAGGTAAATTTACTTATTATAATTACATCAATGATAGTGAAATAAGGCTTTAGTTTTTTATTTCTCTGTATGAAATATGTTGTATGCATGTGGCTTAACCTGAAGAGGGCAGTGAAGCATCATTTGTATGTAACCAAGCCTGTTAAATCTGTTAGTAAGTTAGTAAATAGTCATATTTGTTATCTTAAGATGATTTATACTTCTTAAGGGGAATTTAATTTGACAGTGCTCTGTTTATTGAAATGGACTGTTCTGGGACCGTATGTTTGTGGATGCACGTGTCTGTTGAAGAAGGAGATTTATTAATTGAATGCAGCAGATTTCTTACACTGCACAACATTTTTTTACCTTTTTTATGTCAAATGTCCATTTATATTTTATCTTACACATCTTGGCTTAGTATGCAGGAAGTCTATTATGTGAGTAGGTGTTTGTTGTAAGTATTTGTTGTGGTGACTTGGAAGGCTGAGTAATTTGAACAGAAAAAAAAATATTTTTTGGCATACGGCTGTTGTTTTAGTTTGCCAAACTGGTTCACCCCACAGCTGTAGGCTCACTAGCTGTAATACATAAGAGAGGCAGTAACAGTGCTTTGGATGAAGAAAAGGTGGAACCTACTGTTTTGTAGGCAACCAACAGTTAGACTGTATTCAGCGTAGTACAGAACCTGTGCTACATGTTACAGGAGTGAAGACTGGGAAGTGTGAAAAAGTCAATAGTGTAGACCTAATTCTGGAAAGCCTGAGTGGTGCGATATCAGGTTACAATATGATTTTGCAGACCTCTGGAGATTTTAGTTCATGTCTAACAGAACAAGCGACCTGGATGTGTTTTCTTTATTTGGGAATGTCCACATGTGTTACAGAATGGGTAGTTAACAAAGCACGGAGGACAGTTTTGTGTAGCATCACAGGGTGAGAGGCTGCAGGCCAAAATAAAGGTGCATTGGCAGAGTTCCTTAAGTTGTGAATGACTGGTCTGAACTGTACCAGTACAACTCCAGAAGGACAGGATTTGTGGGATTTTGTGGATCGCTCCTGAAATATAGATACTATTTGTGAAGTCTGCGCAAGGAATGTGACCTGCCTTCTCTATTTGGCACCTATCAGAGATCACATATAGTTGAATGGTAGTGGATCATGAGGTTTGATAAGAGTTGTGCTCTGTTGATGTGTTACAGAATATTAATCCAGCTAAAATAAGACATTATACACAAAGGGGAATTCAGTTATATTTTTACATTGGAAAAGTTTTTACCTAAGTTACGTCGCTAAAGGATTGCTTGTTTATTAAATCTTTAAATCCTATCTCCAAAGACAGTGAAAAGTGCTTTATTCCATGGTTTCAAAGATGGAAGTCTGCCTTGTGGGCACGGAGGCTATGTTGCTCATATTAGCTGTCATAACATGTATAATCTCCTGCCTTAAAACTTAAAAAATAAGCTCTTTATTATTTGTTAATAAGTGCTATTGAATTTAATACAATAATGAGGATGAAAGGATTTCTTTGCAAAGCTACTCTGTAACTGTAGAATTGAACATATGAACTAAGATACTTTTTTTGTTCTGCTTCAGTTGATGAATTGTGTTTCAGTGGTGAAGTTTGGCAGAAAGCTGGTGATGATGGCAGCTGGGCAGAAACATTTACAGTACAGACCAGCTGAGGCACTTCCTGGAGAGAAAGAAGGGTCAATATCTGAAAAGTGGTGAAGAGTTGCCCAGGAACAGGCACGTTCCTCACTGATCAGAGCAATTTAAAGATTATTTGTCTCAAGTGCATTAGGAGTTAATATCTCTTCTCTCTTACTGCACTGTACAATGAAAATCTGAGTGGAGTTATTTAACTGGTGTTGGTTCCCTGTGGATTTATTTAGGTAAAAGTCTGCATGATGCACCCCTACTTTCTCAGGGCTGATGAGGTGCTGTCATGTTTTTACCAGATCCAATTAAAACAATCTGGCTGTAGTTTCCCAGTTGGGGGGGTGGGTGGGGAAGAGGAGGGAGATTTGAAGTGCAAGAACAGCAACTCCCAAGCCGATTTTTTCTCCCTGCTTGTAACTGAGTTAATATGGATAAGACAAGGAACATGCAGCTTCAAGGGTGAAACCTAGTCATAGCAACATTGCACATGTAACCAAAGTAGGGGGTGTTTGAAAGGAATCTAAAATTATCCCTTCATTTGGAACATAAATTTTCAGTCAGCACATACTTGATTTATAGTCCTCTTCTCAAGTTGATTTCTGCTCCTACCATAGTTTGTGTTCTGCGTGAAGACCAAGAAAGGGCAAGTTGTTTTGATTTTGTAACTATCATCAAGCTGAAATGCATCTCTAATCCAGAGCATGGTATTTTCAAAGAGCTTTTTAAAAGACGCTTAGGACTGCTTCTTGACTTGGGTGAAGTTGCATTTATGGCAAAGTGTGATTGTAGTGTTTGAACACTGGACAACTGTGCTGCAGGTCAGAGCAGGAAGTGATGTATCTTGTGGGACATCTGCTGGGGGACTAGAACAGGCAGAACATACTGGTGTTTGTCTAGGGTGTCATGTTCTCATGGGAAAAAATTATAGGACTTAGATGATAATTAGGTACAATGGCAACCTGTTGTGTAACAGCTGTGGAAAAACTGCTTCTTCAAACACTATACTAAAGATTTTGTTTGGTGATACCTGAAAACAAGAATATCGGCTCATGGATTGTTAGTGCCTCTTCCAATCTCACCTTGACTTTTTGTTCTGATGTTTCTATTCTGTTTACTGATGAGACGTGTATTTTCTGATCGGAACTGTGGTAGTATACAAGCTTGTGATAACGGGGCTTTTGGCTGTAATCACAGCTGCTACAATGGGCACAGCTGCTCAAGATCTCTGTAGTGCCTAGTGTAGTGGAGTATTTGTGTTCTGCTCCTTTCCACAGAGGAGAGAAACTGGAATTGGAGAAATGTTTTTCTCCAAACTACTTTGTACGGTACCTTAAGCAGACCCAGTATCCCTAGGCCAATTTAAAGTGTAGCCCACCCTTCCATTTGGTGACAAAGGACTGAAAGTTTGATCAGCTGTTTGAGAAGTCTCACTGAAGAAGCTGAATCTGAGCTTCTTTTGGAAATAGGATGATGTGTTTATGGTGCCACCTGGTCACTGGAGACAAAACGGCAACTGAGAAGCTGATGCTCTCTGCTAGTGTATTTCAAAAAAGCCTAATTTGGGATAGGAGATAGTAACAAGGCCTTTTTTTTTCTTTTCTGGCTTTGTGAATGAGACATTGCTTTCTTCTGTACACATCGTTCTCTCCTGTTACTTAACCTCTGTGGCAAAGCGTTGTCCCTTCTAGGAAAAGCCACACGCAATCAGAGTCATCTTGTTGAGAGATTGAATTACATCTTAATTTATCGATCCTTGATGATTCTCATGCTCTCTAGCACATAGTGTCCCAAGCAGTCTCTACTGTTGGAAGTTAGTTTCAGAACATATAGGTTCTTGTTGTCATGTTTTCTGTTGATAGCATTTTTCTGTAATATAAAAATGAGGTAAACTTCACTGATTTATATAATCACTTTGAAAATACACTTGCAAATAACTCCACTTTCATTTCCAGACTGAGAAGTCCAGTGTCACTGTAAGCTACCAGAATATTGTGTTATTGTATCTGGACTTGTATCTGAAATATCGCTTATCTCTAACACTTTGAGAGCTGTGGTATGCCCTGTTCTAATGCAGACATTGGGGAATACGTTATCTAGTATAAATAATTAAGAATATATTTCTTTAAATTAAAATTTACTTAGGACATGTGAGCTTGCAAAAAGGCAAAATTATCATGCTGACTGCAATAGATTCCATTTCCCTATATTAATGCAAAAATGGTCCATTCCTTAATGATCATACACAATTGTGAGCATTGGTGACTAGATTGAATCTTGCAGTAAGCCTAGTTCACAAAAATGGAAGTGAACTGAAAAACTGCGTGAAAACTGCCACTGAAAGAAGCGGAGGGGCAAACCTTATCCAAGAGCATGCATCTTCTTGATGTTCTGGTAATGATGATTAGTAAATTGTCATTTTTGAATGGTTTACATGTTCTGTTTAAAGTTGCTTTCTTGTATTTTTCAGAGCGCTGCTGGCTGGTGGAGGCTTTTCCACATGGACTTACCGGCAAGGCTATGATGTCAGTGTTCCTGTTTACAGCCCATTGTCAGGGGAAGTGGATCTGCCAGAAAGAGGACCAGGGTAAAGTAATTTGCATGATTTGGACAAAATATATTCAATATCATGCTTAATATTGATGCTGATAAAATAAATATAGCTACTAATTTGTTGTTGGTCTTGGGTAGTTTTGTAAGAGTTGCTGAATTCATGCATGGCTCTTGCTATTAATAGATACAATGGTTCCAGTGCTAATGGCCTTGGCTGGTCTGCTGACATGTGGTTTAGCTATTAACTGAGGATTTTTTTGGAGTAGTTTTGTTTATCCCACTCCAGAAACACAGCTGAGAAAAGTGACAGGATGTCAGTGTTTCTAGTAGAAATAGATGCAGTATTTCCAGTGAGCTGACAAGGTATTTTGGATATGAATAAAAGTAGTTAACGTGTTTGGGTTTTCTAAGGTGTAAGTAAAGTAGTACAGTCATTCAAAGTGATATATTTTCTCTAATAAGTGATCTATTCAGCCAATTACTTTAGAATACTTAAAAGCAAGGTAATGGCAGAAGAGCACTATTGCAATGGTAAAAGAAGTGCTCTATACCTCCATTGTGACTTTCAAAAGCTAGAAGGTTTTGTGGGGACAACATGAGTGCCTCAGGTAGTATTAGCCAGTGCAAACTTTGAATGAGGAGAATAGGAGGGAGGATGTGATCTTTACTTCTGTATGTCTTATGAATATGTTCTCTGTAAATCAGTTTAGATGTTTTTGTGGTTCAGAAGTCGTTTCAAAATGACATTGAGAGTTTGGAACTGGAGATCCTGTAGATAGAGCTATGAAGGGAAGAAGTTCTTGCAGAAAGAATCTTAAGGAGGTTGGTGTGATTAGCTCCTGAAAAAGAAGAGTGAGAGCTGATTTGATTATGAGAATAGTTACACCCAAAGATTAGAATACTGATTTTTTTTTCTTTTTAAAGTAATGGAGAAAGACATAAACACAAACAACGCCCCCAACCTTGTAGTTGGAAGTAAAGCAAGAAAAGTGGGAAATAAAGCATGAATTTTAACAGGGAATATAATTAGCTATTGAAATGAGCTACCCTGGAAAGCAGTGGTTTCTCTACTCCATTCGTGTCTTCAGAACAAGAGTGGATAGAAGTCTGGAAGACATGTTTTAATTGATTATGGAAGACTGTTCTTTTACTATTTCATAAGCCTCTTAATTATACAGTTGAAAATGCTTCACTGTAGCAATGTCTTACCTCTGTTATGGTTTAAAAGATAAGCAGACTGAGACAATGGGGGTAAATGGTTTGTCCACTGATTGTGAAGATCAAGTTTAGAAATGCAGAAACTTTAGGTCCTATTTTCTGTCACCATCCTGTAGAGAATGTGAATTATTAAAGTTGAGAACAGTAATTGAAAGGGTGCTGACACTATCAGACGCAAGTTATTGTTCTTGGCTTCAATTGTTTTCTTCTCTGGTAAGGGCAAAACTCTAGCTGATGCTCTGGACTGCTTCAAGTAAGATACTACAGTCAATTACAGCAGAAACTTGGGCAGCAGTGGCTTGCTTTTCTCACTCCCCTTATGTTTCTGCTTGGCATGTGCCTGGACAAGGCCATTGTAGAGGCATCTGATTGCATCCCGATTGATTCTTCATAGGTCTTAAGTATTATTATAGTCTGACACAGAGTGAAAGTGTGCTTTGTATTTCTGTCTGGAAAGCGTGAATGTGATGATAGGCTTCAGCACGTATAGAACCAATTGTACAGAGAGATGCAGCCATATTATTCATGTCCACATAGTCGACTAAATGCTTATGTCTGATTTTAGGTCGACTAAGAGAAATTGTTACATGGGAGTTGATGAAGTGCATCTGTCCGTGTTCAGTGAAGGTGTTGGAGCTTCCATGTTTTCAAAGTTGTTTTTTGTGAGGAACAGACTCCAGAGTACCATCTAGTGGTCAGTTATCATTACTAGTTGAAACGCTTTCACAGGTCTGATTGCTTTATGCGGAGGAGTGTGACAAGGGAATGATGCTCTGAATTCAGGACTGCTTGGGATGAATTATTACATTACATTAGTGTGTTACCTCCTGGGAGCTGGGATGCACTTTTTTTTGTAGCAAGATTTAATAGCTAGGTTTTGAGTGTCATAGGATGATGACAGTTTCAAGGCAATATTTGATTTTGTTTGTACCCAAGCAAATGTCCATGATTTTTAGCTGTTTATAGGTAGTTATGATCTGTTATTTGCAGCACTATTTCATTTTTGTAATACAAATACTTTTTATTCCTCTTACAGAGCTCAACTGAGGGGTTTTTATATACTCTCTTTATTTGTATAGTTCAAAATATTTTAAATCCAGCTTAGCTTGAAATATATATGTTCTACAGAGCTGCTGGTAGCAAGTTGGTAGCACCTGTAGGCTTGGGAAAAAGGAATGTTTAGAAAAGTTTCTATGCACATGTCGTCTGTTAATCGGAGCAACTAAAGTGGCTGATGTGAAAGTGAGTAGAAGAGGTAAAAACAGCAGCAGAAGAGGTCTGATTTTATGAAGTGTGCGTTTGTATGTGTTTTCAGAGCTGTAAATTAAAGATAGTATCATGTAGAGGAGAACTTGAATCCTGAGTAACAGGCCTCATGCTTCCTGTGTTCTGGCAGCTTGAGGCAGGCACTCACTATGTGTTCCTTTCAGTGGGGAGCAATGGAGCAGTCTGACAGCCAACACTTTTAAAAAGAAACAAAAGTAGACAAGAGTAAGAATTATATAACATGCTTTTTTCCAACATTACTTTTTAAAGCTGTGATCACCTGATTTTAGAGTGTATCCCTGTGTGTTTTAACTACAACGTTAATTAGAGTCTTGAAACACTTCAGTATTCATAGACTCGTAGAGTTATTTGGGTTGGAAGAAACATTTAAGGGTCATCTAGTTCAATCCACCTGTTATGAGCAGGGACATCTTCAACTAGATCAGGTTGCTCAGAGCCCCATCCAACCTGATCTTCAATGTTTTCATGAATGGGGCATCTACCACCTCTCTGGGCAACCTGTTCCAGTGTTTCAGCACCCTCATTGTGAAAAATTTTCTTCCTTATATCTAGTCTGAATCAATACCTAGTATAAGTCTTATATTACATATTCATGTTTTTTGGAACACGGGGCCTTCAACTTTGTCCTGGAAATGTTTCTTTATGTTGCCCAACGGGACAGAACTGAATCACAGCTAAGGAGATGAGCTTGTCCTCTTTCTGCTGTCACCATGTCAGGACCAAATAAGCACAAAGGTGGCTGAGTTGTCAGTTCAGCATCTTTTTTCAATAAAAATAGACAGGAAAGTATGGGAGGAGAAAGTAGCAGCAGCAGCATCATTCACTACCCTAAGCCACTTACTATCCAAGATTTAATTGTGTAGCATCATTACCTTTTTCAGCCTTGATTTCAGCAGTGTGTTGACGTTTAGTTAATCTTGCTCTGCTTTTCTAGGTTGGAAAGGAAATGTGTTCTAAAGCATCTTGGAAATAAACTCACTGTACTGTCAGGTAATCTTGCTGTGGTTTTTCAGTCCTCGCAGGTATTTCATTCTATCATCTCAACTGTCTCTGCACCCAGAATACCGATCTGAGTTGGAAGCTCTTCAAGCTGAGAATGGGGAATCAGTGTTGATCCTAGACAAATGTACAAATCTGTCAGATGGGATCCCTTTTTTTCGCAAACGCTGTCACAAGAATCAAGTCTTTGATTATCCTCAAGTGCTTCAGGTAAGTTTGTCTCTCCTGCAAACTTCTCCCCTTGGTGACTGTCTTGGTTGTGGAGCTGTTCCTGTTTAGCACTGATAGGGTAATTCCTTGTATTTAGTGAACTTTTTGGCTGTGTTTTGAAACTGCATAATTCTTTTATGTTAGATTGGTTATTATACCCTAACTTTATTCTTATTTTATGAGGGCCAAGAACTATGTACTTAAACTGATATGCAGACTGCACTGCGGTTTGAAAACACTGCTTTGTGACAGCTTAATGAGATGGGTCATGATGGTCTTCTAGTAATGCACGATAACATCATGTAAACTTAAAAAATGATACAAAGATACTGCCAAATCCAGTAGCAGTGGGAGGAGAAACTTCTGGAGACCAGGCAAAATTGCTCACTTTAGAATGGAGAAGAACACTGAAATCTACGCTATCCAGAGTAATTGACACAAAGTGACCTTCAGCAGGCATGACTTTGGAATTGATTTCTCACATATGACAGTCCAGGCCTTACTGCATGGAGCCTGGAATAGAGGATGACTTTTTTAATTGGAGGGAAGATTAAAATAAATTTCAGAGAGCTTATGTGTGGATTAATTTTGGGGCAAAAGAGAGCTACGTTTAAGGAGAGTTGATCAGATTATATTTTTGTATGCAGCTTAGTAGTTAAACCTTACAAAATTCTCTGTATAGATGTGACAGACTGAACTAGAAGACTTGTCAGCATGCAGCTATGAAAACATGGAGGTGTAATGTGTTTCATGGTCTTGGCCCAATTTCCAGAGGCCTTTTGATGTGTCAGTGAAGATAAAACTAGATAACTTTCTCAGACCCCTGTTTCTTTTGGCAATTCACTAACAGAGAGGTGCTTTGGCATACAGTGTGGTGAAGTGAGTTATGCCATAGGCCACTGTGCTCTCTCTGTGGCCACTAGCACATAATCTGTCTTTAAACTTCAGCAGATGATGATAAAATAACAAACAAGATGAGGAAAGGCCAAGTTTCCACCCCTTCTGTTATGTTTTGTAGGAAATATGTATAAAATTCCTTGTGGAGGAGGGGGAGAGGGAGGAAGGGGTCATCTTGAATCCCAAAGTTTCATCCGAAAGGGAAAAAAAATATTTGTTTGCTTTATTTCTTTAAATACAGATTGGATTGCTCAGGGATAGCAAGTCAGAGTATCTATATCTATGTTATGCTATGTATGATTTTATAACTTAGAAGAGAGCTGGCACATGCTGAGATTGTTAAAATACTTTCCTTTTGCAGAGCCCTGTATCTCCCTTTGGAATGTCTGGCTGATAACAGTGGTGATGTGAGGAGATATATTTATAGTAACCTTTGTCTAGACAGGAAAAGTGGTTATCTGGGCAGATGAGCATGTGTGTTCCACATCTGGGCTTCTTTTCTTTTCTCTCCCAGACCCTACCAGAGTCGCTTCCACCTGCTGCTGTGTAATCTAGTGAGTGAATGGTTAAAATGTGTATTCATTCTCTCCACTCCTTCCATTTCCCACACTGTTCTCTTCTTTCTCATCCTGTCAGACTGGGGGAAGGGGAGAGCCTGAGGACTGCAATCACAGTTCATCCTTTCCAGCACTGCCTTTGCAGACTTTCTACTAGACAGGCTCCTGGGCTCTGGGTTGCTAATGCTTCCTGTTTGCAGTCTTCTCTTGGATGAGATTTTCAAGCCTTTTAATACTTAGATGGGTATGAACACAGGTCTTATGGTTACATTAGGAAACAAGTGAAAAGCCAGCAAACTCCCTTGTATTTCCCAGTTCCATTTTGATGTTTTGCTGCACTGCTGAGCCTCCTGCCTCCTTTTCCTCAGGCCACAGAACACAAGCTGGAAAGATGTTTTCTTATCTGTGGAAGCCCCTGTATCAACTTTATAATTTTTCTTTCTTAGACTTAGGGTTAATATTGACTTGGGCTTTTTCCTTGTTTATGTAGCTGAACTCTAAAAACATTTATTTTGCAGTTTTGAATCTCTAGCAAGATTCCTCAGTGGCAGTGAGAAGTGAAGTCCCTATTTACAGAGGAGTGCAGCATGGTTAAGAAGTCTTCTGTGCTGCAGTTTAAACTCACAGTATCACAGTATCACAGTATGACAAGGTTGGAAAGGACCTCTGAGATCATCAAGTCCAACCTATAACCCAACACTAACACCAACCATCATCTAAACCATGGCACTCAGTGCCACATCCAATCTCCCCTTAAACACCTCCAGGGTCGGCGACTCCACCACCTCCCTGGGCAACGCATTCCAATGGCCAATCACCCTTTCAGTAAAGAACTTCTTCCTCACATCAAGCCTAAACTTTCCCTGACGTAGCTTGAGTCCATGCCCTCTAGTTCTGTCACTGGTCACCTGAGAGAAGAGACCAACCCCTGACCGACTACAACCTCCTTTCAGGTAGCTGTAGAGAGCAATGAGGTCTCCCCTGAGCCTCCTCTTCTTTAGACTAAACAGCCCCAACTCGCTCAGTCGCTCCTCATAGGGCTTATGCTCCAGCCCCTTTACCATCTTCGTTGCCCTCCTCTGAACACATTCCAGTATCCTGACATCTTTCCCAAACTGGGGGGCCCAGAACTGTACACAGTATTCCAGATGAGGTCTGACTAGTGCCGGCTTTTTGTCTTGTGTTTTGGACATTATTAAGTGGATTATGTTCTTATTATATACTTGAAGCTCCCTTTATCCATCTTCCTCTTGCCCTTACACCATCAGAATAAGTCATATTAATAGTCAATCTTTCCTTGTAGATCATACTTCAAGGTAAGTAACTTTTTTTAACTTCTGGAAGTGCATTGCCCAAGACTGAACACACTGCTCTGTCTGAGGTCTTTTGTTACTGAGATGAGTGAGTGATTCCTTCAGGTCTCTTGCATTGTATTAGTACTTCTTTTTCATTCTAATACAACCGGTGGATGGGATAGTTTGTTTTTTCAACAGCACAACATTACTGACATGTAAATACCCTTTCTTTTCTTGCCTTTTTGTAGGAAATGTTCTCTTCTGCAAAACCTAGCAAGTTACATCATGTTTTATGATTGTGCAATTATTTATTTTTATCTAAGTCTTGAATCTTGTATGTGTTGACATTTTTCAGTCAATTTATCAATATAATGTCAAACTCTAGTCCTGTTATCCATTATGCTCACTAATTTTACAAAATTGTAGGAATTGTCAGATCTAATAAATACAGTCTTAATTCTGCCACTTGGTTAACTAAAGGGCACTTTGAATATTGTTGCACCTAAAAGATTATTTGGTCCATCACTGTTCTACCTGTCAGCCTCTGCTGACTGCTTTATACCTAGAGTTCTGTAACTATAATTCCTGTAACTATAAAGCCTGTGAGGACTTTATTTAGACCGTGATTTCTTAATTTGCTTATGAAAATGCTATTAAAGATGATGTCAAGTGCCTTTTAAGGTTGAGATGTGATACCTATTACTTCTATTGTTCATGGAGCTGAATTGTCCTGTAATGGAAGAAAATCGTGTTGACTTCCTATAGTTGGTACTTAGTAAATTCACTTTTATTTGTTGCTCACCTTATTATATGAAACTTTTGAAATGTTTGACTTATTCTTCCCCTTTTGTTTTCTCAATTAGAATGTTGAAATTTGGCCACTAAAATTAGGCATAGAATAGTCCCGTTAGCTCATTTCTCATTTTTCCACTCATATTTCTGAGCCTCTGGAAGATAAATTTATTCAAAATAAATTATTTTGGATTAGCTAATAATTCATAATAAATTAGATGCATGGAACAAGCCTGTTTTCTTTTTGACTTGTTTTTTTATGAGGGGTTAGGCAGGACAGCGTAATGCATACATATGTACACATGTAATACAAATCTCCTCATCTGTGTGTTGATTACAAATTTCTTCATCTGTGTCGGATACCATTTGTTGACAGGAGTCTACGTTCTGTGTTGTTCTACGTGGAGCCCGCCTGGGACAGGCTGTACTAAGCGATGTTCTTCAAGCTGGCTGTGTCCCAGTCATCATTGCCGATTCCTACATTTTGCCTTTCTCTGAGGTTCTGGACTGGAAGAGGTCTGTACCCTCCCTGTTGTACCTTGAAGCGCAGCATAAAGGACTTCATTGCTTTCAGTGATTTGAATAAAATCTGTGTTAAGTCAAGTGTACTGGGGCTTACAGGGAATACAGAGTTAAGATACATGCAGTCTTTGCCTTTGATACATTATGTATCAAAAATAAGAGAGGAAAACAAATGAGATAGAGGTGGCAGTGTTTGGTTGCCCTGTAGGTGATGGTATTTTTTCTAAAACAGACTTACTTTATTATCTTGTGCTTTAATTCACTGAGGACTGCTCTGCATTCAGGCTCTTTTGAGTAAAGTATATGCTAAAAATTTCATCACATAAATGCAAGATTCTCTACATTCTATTCTGATTCCTAAGTTCATTCAAACCTGAGAAGTGTAATTATTTTGTAGTTGAATACACTGTGTTAAGATCTTAGATTATTTTTCCGTGCATGCACTATGCCCCGTTATGTGATCTTAGGATAATACATTAAAAAATTACTTGTTTATATAAATACATCTGGCTGTATATGCTATTACTGTTTGGTCACTCCAAAAATCTCATCTGACAGCAAGCTAGTGGCAATCTGAAGATGACAATTCAAGATTTACGTTTTATTAGATTGTCTGTACACATTGGTCCACAGACTTCTGTGGCATTGTCTGCGGGCAGGCTGGCTGGTGTTGTGAAGGAACTGCTACAGAATAACTAATTACATCGAGAGAAGACCGTTTCTTTCTGCTAATATCATCTAAATGTGTCTTATTAGAATAGGATAAAGTTCTGGGTCGAAAAAGTTTTCGGCATCTTTTAATGTAGAACTTTCTTCTGGTTTTACCATTTGTTTTCTGGTTTTTGCTTTAGGGCCTCTGTTGTCATCCCTGAAGAAAAGATCCCTGAAATGTACAGTATTCTACAAAGTGTTCCCCAGCGACAGATTGAAGAGATGCAAAGACAGGTAAAATAATGTACTTAAAAATAATGTATTTAAATTATTTACCTTTATGGTTGGAGTGTAAGTTCATACACTTGCCTTACTGTGAAATCTATCGGAATGCAGAAGCATCTATTGCACTCTTATGTTAATATTTGATTATTCAGGCCTCTTCTTTCTTTATGCTAAACATACTCATTTACCATTACTTTTCAGTGTTTTGTCTCTGTCCATCACTGGTGCGGCTAAATGTCTTGAACAGCAGTTGTTGATACCCTTCAGGTCAGGAAATTAAGAATATTGTATATGATTGCGATTGCAGAACAACACTTCAGTAGGCAGACTTCAGTTACTCAGAGTAGGTTTTCTCCAGCCTACTATGTTAATGTACATGCTGTTGTGGAATATGTAGTAGAATCTCAGCATCCACAGCGATCAAAGCCTCCCCATTTTGGGCTGCAGCAGATCTCCTAAAATGTAAAACTGAGGTTTTGGTCATCTGCTTTTTCATGTAAAGATCATGCCATGACTGGAGACTGCCGGTTTCTATCAATGTAGTCAAAACTCCACTTTCATTAGTTTGACTTTTTCTTGTGTCCCCTCTGCTTTCCTAGTGTCCCCTGGGATGGAAGCTCTTCCTGAATGCAGGTGTACTGCTTACTCTCATATATTAACTCGTTTCTCATGAAATCACAATGTGTATTTGTTTCCTTTTTCTACATGGAATTTAAAATGTATTAAAGAAGAAGTTGAAGAGTGTTTTTATCTCAGGAGAAGTTTTGGGTTGTAGGTAAATATTAGCCACTCAAAATGTGAGCGAAGCATGAAGTGCAAAATGTTTTAATATTTTAACTAAGTTCACAATTCCTCTGAGAGGGAAATGTTAGTTATTTGGTGACTAGAAGAGTTGAGATTGTCTATGAGCAGTGCAAAGTGTCTGTGTGGGCTGGATATATGTAGCCAAAAGGAAATGTCTTCTAGTTCATGCCAGATGATGGCAATTCTTGTTTTTTAATAGCTTTGCTGTTACGGACACTATAATATAATATAGTCACAGCCGTTATAGTACGGTTGGACTTGATCTTAAAGGTCTTCTGCAACCTAAACATTTCTATGATTTTATGATTATCAGTTGCTTTCATTCTAGAGTTCACACATAAAGTGCACACTCAACAGGTGAGGACTGCTTGCCACGTGAGGCTGTTCAAAGTTTTGTTGTCAGATTAGGGGGTCTGATTCAACCACATTGTTCTTCTGGTGGATTGAATATATAGGTTACATTTTTGGGCTGGTGAAGAAGTAAGATGTTAACATATATTGTAAACTTGTATGTAGGGTCTTTGATCCTTGTCACCTTATTGTTCCTGAGCAGATATTGTTATAAGGCAGGGAGATACTGTTGTCATTGTTTTCTTGATGGGGAACTGAGGCATAGAGAAAGTAAGAGCTACATGTATAGGGAAAAAGTGTACCAATTGAGTTCAGGTGAGTTTTAAAGATTCATGGAATTGTGAAGGCATGTTTCTGAAATTCTCTTGCACAACCTTAGTGATAAAGTAATCTTTTGTGAAGTTCTTGAAAAAAGTGACCCAAGGCATGGTTTTTCAGGGTGTAGCCTGTAAGACTCCAGTTCTTTCTACCTAGACAATGCTACAAGCTGCATAATGTATATTAATACTGGATATGTGTGGAGAAAATTTACTCTCAAATTTAACAGTAAATCTTTTTATGCCTGGGTTCTATTGCCAGCTTAAATTCAGTTCTGAACAGAGAGTCTGCAAATATCACATCAGCCATCAGAGGTCTCCTTTGTCTTTAGTCTCTTCATACAAATTGACCATTTTGGTGGGGCTCACTGGCAGCACCAAGTTGCCACCAGGCATAGCAGGTGAAAAAGTAACTTTTCTATACAGCTCCTAGAAACGTGATTTTGCTTTATTTTATTTTTTTCTCTGACATGAAGATAAAGATGCTAACACTAGGGAGTTTTGCCTAATAAAGCTTTAAAACTGACATTAATAGTCTGTTAGAGTGTGCATTGATTTTCTTGTTGCCCATTTTACTAATATCATAAAATAATAATTTCAGGATGATGAATACACTTGACAAAAACCAAAACAAAACCAAAAAACCCCCCAAAATATTCACGATGAAACCAACCTAATCCCCCCAAATTCAGATGATCTGTAACTCATCTATATTATATGTAACTCCATAAAATTAAGTTAAAATAGGAGATATTTTAATACCCAGAATGCAAATCTAGTCTGGGTCTGGAGTGTATTTTGTTGGATTACAGATGGTTTGCAGTTGTCATTAGGTCCAAAGCATCACTGAACATATTAGAAACGATGATTCTATTGACTGAAGGTGGAAAGTATGTTTTTTCTAAAGTTTCCTCTAACATATTGATGCTTTTGTTGAGAGTGTAGTTGTTTGTTGTGGTAATAGGAGTATCAGGATGGAATTACAAGGTCTGTCGTTCTCTTGTCTTTGACTTTATTTCTGCCTGCATGTAGAGGGTACTTGAGCATGTTGTCCGTGCAGTTCATGTACTGTCAGCCTTATCATAGAATGGTCTGGGTTGGAAGGGACCATGAAGGTCATCTAGACTAACCCTCGCTGCAGCAAGCAGGGACATCTTCAACTAGATCAGCTTGCTCAGAGCCCCATCCAACCTGACCTTGAGTGTTTCCAGGGATAGGACATCTCTCAGCTCTCTGGGCAACCTGTTCCAGTGTTTCACTACCTTCAGTGTAAAAAATTTTTCCTAATATCTAGTATAAATCTCTCCTCTTTTAGTTTAAAACCTTTACCCCTTGTCCTATTGCTAGAGGTCCTCCTAAAAGACTTTTCCCCATCTGTCTTGTAGGCCCCCTTAAGTATTGAAGGACCGCCATAAAGTCTCCTCGGAGTCTTCTCTTCTTCAGGCTGAACAACCTCAACTCTCTCAGCCTCTCTTCACAGGGGAGGAGTTCCAGGCCTTCGATCATTTCTGTGGTCCTCCGCTGGACCCATTCCAACAAGTCCGTGTCTTTCCTGTGCTAAGGGCTCCAGAGATGGGTGCAGTATTCCAGATGTGGTTTCAACCAGAGCAGAGTAGAGTGACAGAATCACTTCCCTCAGCCTGCTGGTCACGCTTCTTTTGATGCAGACTAGGATACAGTTGGTCTTCTGGCCTGCAAGTGCACATTGCCAGCTCATGTTCACCAGGACCCCAGGTCCTTCTCCGCAGGGCTGCTCTCAATCTATTCATCTTCCAGCCTGTGTTAATACTGAGGGTTGCCTGACCCAGGTGCAGTACCTTGCGCTTTGCCCTTTTGAAAGTCCACTTCTCCAGCTTGTCAGGGTCCCTCTGGCATCCTGTCAATCAGGGGTGTCAATCTCACCACTCAGCTTAGTGTCATCTGGAAACTTGTTGAGGATGCACTCAGTCCCCTTGTCTGTCATTGATGAAGATATTAAACAACATCGGTCCCAGAACATACCCCTGAGGGACAGCACTTGTCATAGGTCTCCATCTGGACATTGAGCCATTGACCACTACCCTCCGGGTGCAACCATTCAACCAATTTCTTATCCACCAAATAGTTCATCTATCAAATCCATATCTCACCAATTTAGAGAGAAGGATGTTGTGGGGGACCATGTCAAAGGCCTTAGAGAAGTCCAGATAGATGACATCCATGGGTCTTCCCTTATCCACTGGTGTTGTCAGTCCCTCATAGAAGGGCAGTAGGTTGTTGAAGCAGGACCTATCCTTGGTGAAGCCATGCTGGCTGTCTTAAATCACCTCCCTGTCTTCCAAGTACCTTAGCATAGCTTCCAGGAGGACCTGTTCTGTGATGTTCCCAGGCACAAGGGTGACACTGACAGGTAGGTAGTTCCCAGGGTCCTCCTTTCTGTCGTTTTTAAAAATCAGTGCACTGTTACCCTTTTTCCAGTCACCAGGGGCTTTGCCTGACTGCTGTGACTTTTCAGATATCATGGAGAGTGGCTTGGCAACTATATCAGCTGATTCCTTCAGAACTCTCAGATGCATCTCATAGATTTATGTACATCCAGGTTCCTCAGTTGGTTGTGAACCTGATCCTCTCTTGCAGCAGGAGGGACTTGGCTCTCCCAGTCCGCGTCTTGCAGCCCATTCCCTCAAGAGGTGTGGAAAGAGCGGTTGCCAGTGAAGACTGAGGCGAAAAAGTTGTTTTGTACTTTAATCTTCTCCTTGTCTGTTGTTGCCAGCTTTGCAGTCTTGCTCATCAGGGCAGGTATACTCTGTTTGACCTGTCTTGTCTGATTTACATACCTGTAGAAGCCCTTCTGGTTATTCTTTGCATCCCTTGCCAAGTTCATCTTCAGCCGTGCATTGGCCTTCTTGGCCCCATTCCTACACAACCAGGCAGCATCCCTGTACTCTTCCCAGAATACCTGACCCTGCTTCCACTGCCTGTGCATTTCCTTCTTGCCCTTTGAGTCACAGGTCACGACTCAACCTTGCCTGTCTCTTGCTTTTCTTGCCAGACTTCTTGCACCTGGGGATGGAGAGCTCTTGCGCTCTACAGAAAGCATCCTTAAAGGTCTGCCAGCTCTGCTCCATTGTCCCTGAAGGCAGTTTCCAAAGGCATCCTTATGTGCAAGGCAAAGTCCCAACATAAGCAACTGTGAAATTCCCATGTTGATATGTGGTTCTATGTTCTAACTATTTGATATGGTGAAAAAGTACTTAGTGACTGATATTGTGTGGACTACCAGTAACCTGATTGCTTTTCCTCATTGACAAATACGCAGTAATATTCCACCTGTGCTATGGATTTTTGTTTCCTTTCTCTTTTCACAGTAGGGAGCAATTGCACACTTTACTTTTTGTCTTTTAATTTAAATAGTTTGGGAAAGTACCTTAGGACATTTTGACTAACCAGTGTGTCTTCACTTCAGCGACAATGTACAGGAATTATTGAATAAAGATTCACAAAGTAAAGCTAAAGTGATGATAGGAGAAGAGAGAATTTGAAGTTAGAATGAGCCTTTTGAGGAGGCTGGTGATAAGGGTAGTTCAGAAGCAAAGTGAATTTGTCATAAGTGCTCTATTTTGTTTCTTGGGCAAGAAAGTACTAAAATGAAGCTCATCTAATACCCATTTATAGACTGAATCTGCAAATGAACTGGAGTGATTTATACATGTTTTCAGATATAGCGGTTGTTTGTTCTGCTTAGCCATGGAAGGGCATCAAAATATTCAGTAGTATTCCATAGAATCATAGAATGACAGAATCGCTTGATTGGAAAAGACCTTTGAGATCGTCATGTCCAGCCGTACCTGTCCACTACTAAACCATATCCCTGAGCACTTCATCTACCCACATTTTAAATACCTCCAAGGGTGGTGACTCAGCCACCTCCCTGGGCAGCTTGTTCCAGTGCCTTTAAACCACTTTCTTTTGCTACTTCAACTTCAAAGGCTAACAGCATCATATGCAGATTTTGATGTTTATTTTTTTGTGAAGCAGAAGAGGATTGACTGAAACTGGTCTTATGGTATGTTTGTTTTTTTCCAGTCTGTTCTGGTTTTCACTGAACATTGCTCTTATCTAGATGGAAACAAAGGTAGTTAGATCACAATAATCGTGTTTTCTTGTGTTACATTGTGTAACACCTGGAGTTTGATTTAACGCAAAAAATACTGGTCTGTAACTGATGTTAAAATGAGGAAGGAGTGATCTTTCCAAAGAGCTGTTTTATAGCATCCCACTGATTCCTTTGCAGCTAGAATGTGTTTAGGCTTTTATTTCAAAAACTATACAGGCTCCCGTAGAGGAATTTTGTGTTTGATAAAGACTTGTGAATCATGCTTTGCCAGTACTTGCCAAATGACATACTTTTTCAGTAAATTAAGAACCAATTGACATGTTCTGACATGAAGATGGTTGAGATCATCCTGTTTTTAGCCAAATGGAACAAAACCTTGCTTTAAATTTCTCCTAACTTTCAGTAGGATAAAGCATGCATTCATCACACCTATCAGACTTTCTAGGTCTGATAACCTTTGTGGGAATGGAGCCTTATTGTCCAACTACTTCGGTTTCATTTGTTGTTTTGATTATGATATATTTCTTATCCTTAGTTGAAAAACCTCATAATTAGAACAAGTTTTATTGTGAATGTGAGCTTGTCAGTTTTCTTTGTTGATTAGATACTCTTTTTGCAGTACTTTACTGCAGTTGATTCTCTGGAGATCATGCATCAAATATACACACACACATACACGCATATGTATGTATAGTTTTTTTCAAGTTGAAAGAGATTGTCTGCTTTTAATGAGTAAACTTTTCTCTATGCTTAATTTTTGCTTTCTTTCTCGATGTACTTCTTGACATACATCTGCTGGAGAAGAAAGCTCTTAAAGACAAATCATTACGTTAAAACCCCCTATTTGAAAGTACTTTCTTACAGTTTGTGCAATGATCAGGAGCATCATGCAATACTGTCACGAAGAGTATGAAATAGAGGTGCTTTAGATTTGGAGTCATCATCTGCTAGGATCTGTGGCTGATATGACCTGCGCTGTGGTTTCCTATGACATAACTTGGTTTTGCTCAATTGTTTTGTCAGACAGTACATGGTATGAACCAGAAATGAGGTGTATTGGTTTGATCTGAGCTGGACTGTAGGAAATCAGAATTAATTTCTACTGTCCTGCATTATGCCTGATTGTGGTGAGATCTCTGGAGATAAGCCATATTCAATTATGCTTTTATTGTTCAAACTTGTGCAAAACGTTTTGCACTCAACAGTTCCTGGTTCAGTTTCCTGCCTTTCCTCACAAAAGGGGGCAGTTTCTGTGCTCGTAGCCTAGTCTACACTGTTGTGAAACAATTTCAGTACTCCAGGTACAGCCTGTGTCCATTGGAGACTAGCATATGATAGCTCTTACAAATTCCAACATATTGACAATCAAAAAGAGCCTCCGCTAGTTGAGCTGCTAAAATTAATACCAGTCTGGATGAAATTTATGCATCTCTGGGATTGCTGTCTTGTCTGTTTTCTACAGTAATGTTGTCATTTTCATTTTCTTTGAAGCTTCCTTGAACATCCCCCTCTCACAAATAGTTCCATATGGAGTCTGAAACTCTGGCAGAAATGCCCAGAGGCAAGTCTATAAGCAGCTCAGCTGCACAGCTACTGATCCAGCAGACTTGGTGCTGCATCCTTATGCTTTCGTTTTCTCTGCACCTCAAACCAGCATCTAGGTAACAGTGAAGTTCTGGATGTGGAGGGGCAAGAAATAGAAATAAATGTAGTAGACCTATATGCTAGGGAGTGAAATTTGAAGTTTGGTTTTCCTTTTGAAGAAGAGCGAAATAGGCAAAGGAAAAAGAGCAAATTAAAATTTTGCTGGTATCTGCTTATCCCATACCTTGTGTAGTTTTCCTCTCAGCAGAGTTTTCTAATGTTTTGCTTTGAAAGCCTGTTAATCTCCAGAAACATATTTCATCACTGTACTTGATACATTAATGTCTAACTTGTATGGAAGTTTTCCTCGACTAACATCTAGACCTCTGTGCCTTTTTTCCCTTCTTCCTCTGAGGTTAATCTTTCTATTTAAATATACAGATGTTTTGTAAACGTCTTTTCTCACTAGGAAGTCTTTTAACCCAGATAGGCTCATTAGAGCTTAGGATCAGAATATAAAGGTATTCTGTGATGGGAATAGGAGAGTTATTGCTCTGTTCCTTTAGGCATTCTTTCTCACTGAAAGGATTTTAGGTAAGGAGGTTATTTTCGGAAGAAGGCTTTGTCTGCCTGTTCCTTTTTTTTTACTTTTTAATACTCTCCACCTCCCAGAAATAAAACTTTTAAATTAATATATAGTCTGGAAGACTAGGTGACTTTGTGCACTCCAGTGGTACAAGAAGGAAGAGTTAGTGTTCCTGAGCGCAGGAGTTGTTTTCATCCTGGTTTCCTAGGGAAACAAGGGTATGATCACATGTAGTGTGCATGCTGATTTCTCTTCTGATTTCTGTTGCTGCCCAATTTCAACCAAACTTAGAGAGGTGGAGATGTTGGAGATAAGAAATTCCATAAAGTTAGGTAGCAGTGTAGAAGGTAAGCACACTATAACAGCATGACTTTTTAAGGGAAATCTGCAGCTCAAGCTAACAATAACAGATAAACCCCTTGCAGTTACCACTTATGAATGTTTCCACTTTGGGAAAAGGTTTTATTTGGAATTGCCACATCTTAGGCCACAGAAATTGAGATACAGCGTGACCAAATGATAAAGTGACAAATTAAATTCGGTGTATAAAGAAACCAGTATATATGCAATTTAAAGCTGCCTTCTCATAGGCAGTGGTGGCCTCTCAGCTAGCTGCAGTCACTTGGAAAAGAGTTCTTAGAGCTGTAATAAATAGTTATGTGAAAATACAAATTCTCCTGTCAGTTATGGTCAAAAAGTGTGACATAAAGAAATTTTAGAAAAGAGGTAGACAACTAAATGGAAAATATTTTGCTACTGCATAAATCTGTTGTATGTCTATACTCAGAATACAGTCCATACTTATAGTTGTCCCATCTTAAAAAGGATAAAATAGAATAGAAGTTTCACAGGAGTGATTAAATTGTCTAACACTCCTCATCTTGAAAATGAATGGCTTGTGGTAAGATGAGGAGCAAGAGTATAATACAGAACTATAAAATAAGAAGGTTGTGTAGAAAGGGAGTGGATATGAATGTACATTGTTTGATACGATTTCATGTGATGTTTCCTAGAACTTATATTATTGGGAATCTGGTCTAAGAAAATAAAATGGGAGATGACCTTTTCCCAGAATGAGTAGGTAGTTTGTGGGACTCAGTGCTTCAGCATTTTGTGAGTGACGGGTTTTTATTGGCATAAAGGGTGAGTGAAGAAACCCAGAGAAGGAAGATCTGTCAGACATGAAGGCAAATATATACCCTCAGAAGTCCCCAAGTTCCTGAGTTGCGGACTTCTGGAAACTGAAGAGTACTTTGAGGAAGCAGTGGCTTTTGCTTGCTGTGTCTGTGGGTGGGAGTTCCTAAGGTACCTGCTGCAGACTGTTGTCAGAATATGGGAGCAGAAACTATTTGTTCAGACCTGGTATAGTCACAGTGATGCAACTTAAGGACACAGGTTTGCAGGAGACCTTGGTATTATAATGCCTTGTGGAATAAACTTGTCAGATCATCAGTGTTTTTTTTTCAAATTCATCTTAACTTCACTGGCTGCCAGACACTTCAGTGAGTCAATATTGACTGTGATATATAGTTTCCAGCTTTGTATGAATGGATCATTCACTTACCTGAAGCCCCGTAAGATACTCTCTCAAATAATAGCTATGCAGCATTCTTAATTTCTATTAAAATTTTAGATAATCAGAACCTCTTGTCCTTTCGGCCCATGTGGACATGGTCATTTGGCTTTTAAAAGCTAAACAGGGCTGTAAATTCAGTTTAAAAATTGCGGATAGAAAACATGTAGTTTGCAATGTTCCCACAGTCAGAATACCTGGATAGGCTATTGTGGTTTTTCTGGTGCATGTCCCATGTGCCTCAGTCCTGACCTGAAGAAAAGTTCAGACTCTGGGTCAAACAGAGCTGAAGACACATGCATAAATCAATGACTTGTTTTAGTGCCATGTTAAAACAACGTGAGTGGCTGCCTTTTCTGACCCCTCCTCCCTTTCGTTTAATGTGCCTCCTTGGCTCGTCTTTAAAGAGGACTCTGTAGAGTAATTTCAACTCTTATCAGCTTGCTGACAGCTATATGAGCCTTTTTGCTGGCTCCAGGCAGTCACTGCTGGCGTGTGAAACATCCCGTTCTTGCGATGAAATGGTCCTGGATAGAGTTAAAGCAAATGAGTGGTGGAGTTTTCCTGTGGGTGGCGCAGTCCACATGAAAGAAGTAGGATTTAGTTTGTGTTAGCCAGTTAAACAGAACTTCATTTTGATATCTGAATACTGGAAGCTCTTTTAGCATAGTTAGATTTTTACAAGTCTTTTTAATGAGAATATCCAACTTCCAGCTGCAGTTCTTTCCCTGACAGGCGACAACTTCTGTCTCTGGCTTCTTTAGATTCATCATTATCAAATTTAAATGAACTTTCGTCCGTCCTCCATTTGTAGCATTTTAAGGAGTGTGATTGGAGAGGCTAACCCTACTTTAATCCTCCCAGAGTGCTTTAGAGGAGCTTCATAAATGTCAGGCCTGGACAATTCGCCATCTTATCAGATCCAGTGAAATCAGTTCCAGCCCACTCACCCCTCCCCCAGAGAAAAGATTTGTTTCTGCAAACAGCAAAGGGAAGAGAAAACTTTTTCCTGGCTTACTGCCAGGATCACCAGGGGAGTTGTAGAATCCTTGGCATTTATATATGAGACTTTCATTGCTCTCCCCTCTTCATTTGTTGCAGAGAGTATCCTTATCCTAGATTTTTTTGTGTGTGTGTTGTCTGTCCTGCCCTACTGCTTCCTGGAATGAAGAAAACTGTTTTCATGCTTGTTGTATTACAGACTGGTCTTCAAGGTGTCTCTGAGAAAGAGCTCAGAAATTTGAAGGCAGTCAGCACCTCAGTGAATAATGTGCTGCCTTTGCATCTAGGTTTGCAAACTCTAAACAACAAAAGGTTAAACTTAATTGTAAGAGGGAAATTATACTATTTTAAGACAATATTTTTTTTTGTTTTTTTAAGAGTCTGTATTTTAAAAGTTTTGTTGTTGCAAAGTGGACTTTTGGTACTTACCCATGAAAGATCACTATACACAGCTTGGATCGAGTACAGATAAACCCAGATGATCCAAAAATTGGAAAGGCATGTGCTATTTTTAGAAGGAATATTTGAGAATATTCTATGTTAGGCACACGAACCAGTTAGCTGCAGGTAAACAGGTGATTAAGCATCTTTTCTGGTGTTCCACTCATTCTTTGTTACTCTGTGTTCTCCTCTGCTGCTGCTTAGTCTGTATCACATCACATTTCTTTAACAAATTCACTTGCTCTACTTATCCCTTCTTTATTGAAAGTGTCGCAAGCTTTAGCATTTACCCATACAGTATAAATACACTGCATTGCTGTAGTAATTTGCATGTAAGCGTATTAAATAGTAGTAGTAAATATACTTGATCTTGTATCAAATTTTACTGATCAGTGGATGGAGGCATAAATATGTTATACTAGGTCAAATTATAATATTACTAATAGGATTTTTAAGTTCTGGATCCTGTTTTAATGGCTAAATCAAATGTATCTTACAACACAGTGTGGGAGCGTTTGGCTTTTAATGATTTTACGTGTTCTATAGAAACAATCAGCTGCCTTATAATCTTTAGATGGCTTTTCCTTTAATCTTTGTCTATCAATTGTGCAGATGTATCTAACAGTTTCTTGGATGCCTGTGTGTGGGAAAATTATATATCTTTGTTACAAATGAAAAAGTGTTACGAACATAGTGTAATGTCCTTTGGCTTGCAAAATGGTGTAATTTGTACCTGGGGATTGGCTCCTTCATCTCCCTTCTGCTCCTGTGTGTATTTTTTCCTTTTTTCCATTAGCTGACAATTTTGAATGCCCTTTAGAAATGAAAATGACACCTGGCATTACTCGTCTTTGAGTACATACTCTGTCCTGGTGGCTTAAAACTGTATAGGTGCTCTAGAGAGAAGGGTTATAGAGGGCATGCATATTCCAGGGTAGGGAATCATAGATAGAATTTGTTAGATTACGGTTAAGCTTAAGAAATACAGTTTCCTGCAACTGGACTCAGCTAGGAATGGGATTTTGGTCCCAGGGGGTCCACAGAATATTTCATTTTGGTTCCCTCATACAGCACAGTCTAGCAAAACCCATTCCCAACACTCTAGCGAACAAAAGCTAAAAAATACCAGTGGTGCCTGTTGAGACATTGGGAAAAACTTTCTTGATCCTGGATCTGGTGATTAGATTAAGCCTGAGTGTAATTGCAACACCCATTAACAAACTGTCTGAAAAGCTTCAGTCAGCTCTCAGCACCAAGCCCAGGCTCTGTGCTCTTCCTTTCACCACTTGTTTTGTTTTTGAACTGTTGCTACCTGTGTTGAGTAGCCAGTGCTTCGGGGAATCTCCCAAGATGTGTTTCGTCTGTTGCAGAGGCCATGTTATATATGTTTCAAGGGGAGAGGGAAAACAACTCTTTCCTCACATTTTTAATTGTTCAGGTGAAGCAAAAGATTACTACAGAATAAATATGCAAATGCTGGCCAGTGGTGTACTTTTCATCTTTTTTGAGTGTTCTAGTTTGAAGTAAGGTTCAGTTTATCTTAATGTTTATCTTTGAGATTACTTCTTCGTTTTTACAAAATTTGGCTTCATACAGTGAAGAGTATTCCTCCTTAGCAAGCTATTTCAGATATTTGCCAAGAAGAAATAACTAAATATTGTTGATGTCTATCAATTATTTTCTCCATGTAAAGTAATTTTCAGTCATGTTCTGTTGCTGTGTGACCACCACCACATAATATTATCACGGCTAGCAATTATTAATCACCTTATCTATTTCACCATCAACTATGCAGCCATGTACAGTTTGAGTCATGAAGGATGAAGTATTTTTGTATAGCTTGAGCTAATATAAGTTGTTTTTTAAGGTGTGGAGGAAAAAAGCAGCACCACGCCTTCAACTGAGTTTTTCCCGTAAATACGGAAAAATCCCCATGACTGCAAGTCCTTCAGCTTTTATCCTTCTAGAAGTCAGTGAGATATATATGTACTCAAGCAATGCTGGCAGTAATGTCTGATTAAAGTTGTCCAGTGTTGAGAAATGTGTTATGTGTATGTTTATGCTTATATAAAATAGAACTAAATAGCTTACAGGTAGCTGAGCAAAACATGCCTGCATCAAAAGGGCAAGTTCTTCCTGGTGTAGAGCTTAAACTCTGACATTGAGATGTGTGCTGATTTTTGACTGCTATAATATGTTGGTAACCCTAGCTAGATTTTTTTTTCCTTGCTTCAAAAAGCTGTCCTTTCATGTGCATGATTGGCACTGATCTTGCTTTGTGTTTAACTTCTGTAATCAAGGGAATTTAAGCTTCTATTCTCTCAGCATTAGTATAGCAGTCATGGGAAATCTCGAACAAGACGGATCTTGTTGCAGCAGTTGACACAAATAAAAGTAGTTGTGCTTTTATTTATTTATTTTTGATGCTGGATGCTGATTAAAAGTTTCCAAGCATCCTTTAGCCGTGTTATAAAGCCAGCCAGCAGAGAGCAGGGCAGCTGCTGAGGAAGGAAGATGCTGGTGGACGTGGGACAAGATCACAGTTGGAAGCATCAGTGTGTGTAACTCAGAAAGCTGGGAAAGGTGTAAACAGATCCCCAATTTATCTGTAGAGTGGGCTCTCCAAACACTGTTTTATTGGCCAGTGGCTCCTGCTTTACTAACCTCTAACCTCTGCAATACTCAGAGGTGCTGCCCACCAGCCAGCTTTGTCTTTGAACCCCCCTTGGCTCCTGCCACCTCAAAGGCTTGCAGTCAGATTCCTGTGTTTTGCTTGGGACCTCACCTCTCAGCAGGATGCCTGCAGCAGGGAAAACTGATCTACCCTGAGAACATAGACATATTTGAAGGCAGTACCCCTGGGACTGGAAACCTATTGCTTTCAGTTTCAGAAGCTGTCCATCATTTGTCAAGAAATGTGGCTAGAACGTGTCCCCACCCCCTAACTGGTGGTCATATAGTAGTTGAATGTTCCCTGAAATTACATATGTGTATTTGTTTTCTGTTACTTTCTGGACTGCTGTTGAATCAATGATAGGGTAAGTCTAGCTCACTGTAGGTGTGGTTAACTGGGAGTGTGCAAAGGACAAACTTACCATGAAAAGGATGATACAGATCCAAGTACTGTTGACTGTTTCTCAGGTTAGGTGTATCTGCCCCTTCACAGTAACAGCCTGGTGAAATGGGAGTAATTAGGGAGCCCTACAAACTCCTGGAAACTGGAGGGAGAGCGTGTGAGCTATTTTTTGTGTCTTTACTTCAGTATCGATGATGATTATATGGCTATGACTATTTAGGATCTATATTACTCTCTTAACAGCTGTTATTATTTCTGTGGTGTCAACATATGTCATTTGCCTGTAAATAGGAAAACAGAACTGAAAAGCTCTTTGAGACCCAAAGGAATTCAGTGAAATGTGGTGATTTTTACATTACATGTTTTTAAAACATTTAAGTGCTTTACAAAACTTTGCTTTTTTTCTCATTCTGCTCCTTTCTTTGCTGGCTTTGTCTCCATGCTTCGTTGACTGTATTCCCAGCCACAGCTGAGGACAGGGTAATTCCTTGCTGTTTCTAGTGCTGATACCTATTTGTTGGCTCCATAACTGAAATGTATTTTGGCAGTAGATTTGTTGGCTGCCAGGGCAGTAAGTCAGGCTTCCTGGCTGGTGCAATGTTGCCTTCCTCAACAGAGTTGTGAAGCTGACATACTCATTAATCAAAGAAGCAAGTCTGACTGTATGGAGGGAGGGGAGGACTCCAGTGCTAAGTGGTATTTTTATCTAGTCAAGTCTTATGTTCTGATTATTTTTAAAACTAAGTTAACTGTCACTGGGATGAGAAATAGTGGAAATCTGTATTTTAGGGGACAAGATAATGCAGGGTTTCTAAACCATATAAAATGTTAATGTTTCAAGAGGGAGAATGAAAGCTATTGTGTTAAAAAAAATCTTCTGTGTCACGTATTTGAGGCAGATTTTAAGCAGAACAAAGCCTTTGTATAGAACAGGAGATCAAAACCTTAAAAAAACCAAATCAAAACAATAAAACCCAAACACACCAACCCCACACCAAATTATCTGTAAGTATGGAAGCAATACTCAAGATGTTAACTTTAACAGATTTCAAAGAACGATGCTCATACGTGCATAGTATTGGTGTTGTATGTATGTGTTACTGTAACTCGTATAAGTGGTTGTTTTCAGAGAACTGAAGAGGAGAATCTGAGGAAGGCTGCAGAGTAAGAAACTTAAGGTTAATATCTGAGCTTATACTAACATTTTCCTTTACCATTAGCTCTCATGAGTCAGCATTTGTCAAATAGTTTACAGCAATAAAACTGAGAGCCAGTAGAAGTGAGTTGCTCCCAAGTGGCTGGTATATGAAGAGTAAGATTAGCATTTTGAACTCTGACCTTAGTCCCCTTCTGAATCAGCAGCTTCAAAAGAAAAAAAGAAATTTGTGTAATGGAAAGATTTAGTTTTCACTCTCTGTTGTATCTGAAATAGGCAAATGTTCTTGTTTCATGGCTGAAATTACTACAATGGAAGATATTGAGCTGGGTGTTACTTTTGAAGAGATACCGATAGAGAGAGATTTACAAGAAAAAACAGCACCGCAAAATATCTATCTAGAATCTCTTTCTTAAAATGTAGGACTGTAATGATCCTCGTAATTAAGGGATATTGCTCTATAGACTACTCATGTAAGTTGTATACATTAAATAGGTAACTATTTTAAGAGTTTTAATTGGGAATTATGTGTATCTCAGAAGCAGGAGTTGAAAGATGGAATGAAAATTCAGAAAAAATTACAAAAGAACATTGTCATGTTCTGTTAGAAGCAAACCTTAGCTAAACTTGAAACAACTGTATGTCCCCTGCATTTTATACTGTTGATTCTTCCTTTTCCCTTCTGAAGTGATCAGACAAACGTGTGATTCCTTGCCACTCCCACTTTTTAGCCTTAAAAATGGTGTGCTGATGTTATGAACGCTCTTTAGACAATGCCTACACTACTGCTTTTCTTGCATAGGTCCTTGTTGACAAACAAGCACAAGAGAAGCAGCTTAGGTCAACTTTGAAAGATACTTTTAATCTAATCTTCTATAAAACATGAAAATAACTCAGAAAGCTTTTAAGTTTTAGGCAAGTTAGCATGATTTTACCAGTATTGCATTAATTTAATAGATCAGCTCTTAAAATTCCTACATAGTATTCTGTGTATGAGGACAAGAATCTAATTTTTACTTTCAAATGGTGATTTCTAAAGAGGTTAACTCCCTTTTTGGGTAACTGTGCTGACAACCCAAAAGTGAGCCAACTTTTCGGAGCATGGTTCTTACATTTTTCCATAGCCTGAAACACATGAATTATTTTTGAAAAATAAACTCTACATTCTTGTTTGTTCTCATTTCAACTCTTTGTGCCTCTACAGGAAAATGAGAGGGCCCTCAGATCATTTTTAAGATAGAGCTTTAAGGGAAGGAAGGATCGTGGCCCACAGCTGGTCCTCTCATACTCACGTAGTAGGAGAAGAATGGATTTTTCAAGAGGTATCTAAAGCTCTGGTAACTTAAAATTTCTCTGTTTTTTTCCCACTGATTACAGAGAGAAGATTCAGCCAGCCAGCTTTATGTGTGTTGAACTTGATTGTGTGATATTGCTAAGGGTCCTAAGTCAAATAGCACTTTTTTAAAAAAATCCAAATTCTTACCACTTTCTAGAAAAAAACAAATTACTATCTAATTATTAATAATATAAAGTCTTCTGAGTATTATTAATAAACCTGTGCAGAGAAACAAAGATGGCACTGGTTTTAGCTGACTCAGATTCGTATCAACTTTGCTGAAAAACTGCATACTAGTAGTAGTGTGTGATCAGCAAGGAAGTTGTTGAAACAGGGAACCAGCTGTAGAAACAGTAAGGCTGTCCAGAAAGAGGGGGCAGATTGCAATTTATAGGTAGAAAAATGTGGAAATTTGGGGTTATAGGGTCCTCTGTATGAACCAACAATTTGACTTGGGAAACTTTTTATAAAATACTCCTCCAAAAGAGGAGCTTACGCTCTCTCTGCAGTCCCATTTTACCTTGGGGTGGGGAGGGGTGAGGGAGGAAGTAGAGGACTTGAGAGCTAACGCTTGCCATGTGATTTTTGGATATCATCAGCTATCCTCGTATGCATCTTTATTATGGGGCTAATATATAATAATATAGTTTATCATGAACCTCAGTAGCCTATCTAATCCTACTGCGCAAAGGAGCGAGGTCGTGGGAAGGGGTTGCCTCTGACCAATTCCAGTAGCTTGCTTGATTGGCAATAACTTGTTAGATGTCAGTAACTTAAAAAAACATTTCATTATATTATGGTATCACATGTAACTTAAGAGCCTGAAGATCTTAGTTGATAAACTTCCATTCCTAGAGCTTTTAGATACACACCAGAGGTCTGCTGAAGGTACACATTTTAGCAAAGGGTTGCCAAAGTCAGTCAGTTCAGTAGCATTGATTAGCTAAATATTAGTTTTATTAGTTTAAGACTTTTTTTTACAGATAATAAGAGAGGATAAAGTTTTTTTTTTTTCTGTTCTTCTATCCACCCCAAAATTTGAAGGGTCTAGAATGGTTAAGTCTCGTAATATCTCTGTGAGGTAAATATTACACATACTTCTGAGAGGCTGAAGTAGAAGCAAGAAATTGAATGAATGTCAAGCATTTTTCTGTAAGTAAGTGACAGAACCAGGATTAAAAGTAAAATCACAAAGCTTCTGGGCTAGTGCTGCTACAGCAACTAGGCCATGCTTTTTTCTTTGGCCAGAATTCCCTAACCCAGCCGATCAGGGAGTAAAAATCAGGAACACCTAGCCAGTGTGAAAATGATAATATTTCAAGGCCTTGTAAACCCTTTCAAGGTATTTTGGAAATGCTGAACTCCTGCAGTGGGGCAAAATCTTACAGCATCACGGCGCCTGACCTAAAAGCTGAGAGAAGTGGTGGTTTATGGGCAGTTAACTTTTACTACTCTTTCACAAATCTTATTTTTTTCCCTGTTTGCTAACTTTACCAACTCCCACCAAGTCATGACTATGAAAAGACAGGAGGGTAGAAAGTTTCTTTCATGGACTGTTTTCCCCTTGATCTAAATGTTACAGAAAGTATTCTTTTCCTTGCCTCATGCCTGGTGTTTTTCTTTTCACAAACTAATCAAAAGATTTATATTGATATGTCTTGCACTCTACACTGGAGCACCATTAGTGACATTAACACTAGAACTTACAAACATTATTTGAATGGACTTTGTAACCTGATGCTGTATTGGCTTGTAAAGAGGTTAAAAAAAAGATGCTAGGCCCCCAAGTGTGTTTATTTCTAAGGAAAATAACACTTTACCTAAATAAATGTTAACTTTGTCTGCAAGTAGGCAACCCTATTGCTGTGTTCTGCTCTCTGTTGTCACCTTCGAAAATAACTGCAAATACTTCCATCCCAAGCTCTTGCTTGTGCCAGTATGTGCTGAATGTGGTCAGTTTGGTTTCTTTGTTGTCTACATGAACAAAATCCTAGAATGGAAAATAAGTGGAATTGAGCTTCTGGGTTGGACGCTTGTTTACTAGGTTGAAGGAATGCAGAATTTCCCGTACCATCTACAGTTTCAAGAAAGAAAACTACACAAAGTTTCTAAACTTTTTCTTCTGTCTTATAGATATTTCTGGTGTTCCTCAAAGTGTGTGTATGTATTCGTAGAGATAAATTAATACCTCTACAGTATATTAATAAATTAATACCTCTACAGTAATTTAAGCACTTTTAGCCTTTTCAGAATGTGGTGGGTTTTCATGGATGATTTAATGAGTATGCAGCATTTGAAACTGGGGTGTATTAGGGAAGGAAGAGAAACAACTTGAAGCTACCTGCTGGCATGCCCGTGTTGGTAACTTTGGTCTCCAGAGCTCACCTCTTGGAGAGAGGGGAGACTTTGATCTCTAATTCCTTTAGTCTTTCATGTTGAGGCTGTCTTGGCTTTGTAAAATTTTGTACAGAAATTGTATTCAGCCAAATGAATTTCGTGAGGAAACTACTGTATTAGAGATTCTGATCACTTCCAACCCATTGGGCAACCCAATAATACCATGTATTTCTCATTCTCAGTCAAGTTATTCAGTACTCTACATTTGATTCTTCCACGTGTTGATAAAACTGTTATAGAAAGTAATGCTTTTCTGTCTTTCATCGTGGATCTATCCTGGATTATCTATGTATCTAGAAATTTAGAAGGTAAAGAGAAGCTGTGTTTATTAAGTACCTCTTCTCAATTCCTGGTAAGCCATGCACCCAGAACAAGATCTCATAGGTTAACGTGTGTTCACCTGTGTTGTTTTGGCAGTTGTACGAAGTACATGATTGAGAGCTGTTTACAATTCAGATTGCTGTGACCTTAGCAAGATTTAGGTGTAATCAAAGCTGGCATTCTCTACAAGTCTGTGGTCCACATAGTGCGTTTCGTTAGAAAATTCTGACAGCACATCAAGCAGACTACTAGAGTACTAGAAGCTAATTTCAGTTCAAGTTAAAAGGAGTGGTGTCTTGACCAAATTCTAGTTATAGACTGTGTATAATCAGTGCTATATAGAACACAAGATCTATAATTATGGGTCATTTTGTTTCAAGATCCTGAAAGGCGTTCAGGTAGCTCTAATTAGCATGTTACAATGCCAATATTTTACCAACATTAGCAAGTCTATTAAAGCTACTCTTCAATATATAATCGTTAGTCTTCTAAATCCATGGATATGGAAAAGGGAAATGGACAGCTCAGAAAAAACTGTGTGAGAATACTAAGAAATTTGGCATGAGAGTTAGGAACAGATCTCTTTTGTTGTTGTTATTGTTTCTCTCCTGTATGCCAGATGTGTTCATGGGATTTTTATCCCTCGTAGATGTTTGTTTGATTCCAGCATAAACTTTCAACCAGGCCAAGTAGAGCAGAGAGTATATTTCAAATGGAATCCACATACATGTTCCCAATAGAAAACTTTCGCAAAATGTTTAGTAACTTCGCATGCTGAGCAGCAGACACTAGCAAGCCATGTTAATCAGTTCTACTTTATAAAAGCAAACAAGGTGGGGAGGAAGTAATGAGACCCTGAAACATCTGTTTGGAGACTTCAAATCCCCTTAAAGGGTTTTGAGTTCTGCCTTAAAGAAACATAACTCAAAAAAATTGCAACTAACTGTGGGAACATTTTCTAGCTCTTTACGAAAAAATTAATTATATAAATATTAGTCTATAAAAAGTAAATTGCCTCTGCCCTCTTCTCCAGTTTTGTTTCTCTGTAAAGGTGTAACCTTGCCTGACATTGCAAATATTCTTTCAGCAAAGAGAAGCTAGATAATCTCCATCCTAGTTTTGCTTGAAGGAGGAAAAACAGCTTTGATTTTTATAAAGCTGGATAAGCATAGATATTACATTATTCATAAATAATCTCAGGGTTAGAACAGTATAGGAATGCGGTCATTTAATAACATTTTCTATTTTGCTTTTTTAATTGTAACACGGATTTTTTTATCTTAAGTATTAAACAGAACTGTTTGAAGAAGTTATTTTACAAACTAACCACAGAGTAACAGAGTAGAGTTTTAGGGTTAGTGTTTTGTCAATAGGCTTTTAGTTCTGAATCCCATAGTTTACATTCAAATTAAAGTACAGGGTAGCATAAGCATGAATATGTGCAAGTTTACTTGTGAATTTACGTTTTCCCTACTTATAATCTTTCCTGTACACTGGTATTTAGCCTAGGAATACTCCAGCACAAAGTGTACATGTAGGGTTTGCTTTTTGTCTTCTACTAAAAACTAATGACCTGTAGAGTGAGACACACTGGCAGCTTGTTAACAACAGCTAAACAAGGTTATTTTTGGTTCATCTTAAAGTGTCTACCTCCAGAAGAAGCTTGATGTTCCTTCAGTACATTAATATTCCAAGTAATATTATTTAATATTTTTACAGCATGTGATTAAAAACAGCCTGTCTGTAGAGCCTTTCTGCTGTTTAAGGAATCCATAGAAAGAATAAAATAGCATTTACCCAAATTTGTATTTTGTTTTCAGTCACATTCTGACTCTGAAAGCTTCAAGTGTGTAATTATTAAAAAAAAAAGTTTTTTGTTGTAATTGTTCTATAACTTAGATGCAAACACATACTCTTATAGTTGGTAGTAAACCATAGGGAGACTGAAAATTAAATTAACTTCTGGACAGTTCAAGTTGCTGGAGTTTCCTGAATTAAAATTAGGTTGAAAAAATTCACTTCTCTTGGGCCAAAACACTTGAGCTACAGTTATTGGCAAAGCGTGTTTCTTCTGGGTTGGGTAGGATCCTACAAGATCATTTGATGGGTCTAAGCATTTAAAAGATATGTTCGTGTCTCTAACAGAGAATCAGGTAAAACAATATTTTCACTTCTAGAACCCTGCTCTTCTTCCAACGCTCCTATCTTCTGTGGAAACTGGTACAATATCAAAACTTGCCATACAGGACCGTAGCTTGAACATGACTCATTTGTGACACTCAATGCATAATTCATTTCAGCAGTTTTACACAGCCCGTCTTGTACATTAGCTGAGATTAAGCACTGGGTCTGTGCAATATGAAAGTGAACTTCATTCTCTTTACAGGCAAGGTGGTTCTGGAAAGCATATTTTCAATCGATGAAAGCAATTGCTCTTGCTACTCTTCAGATTATCAATGATAGAATTTACCCATACGCTGCCATTTCTTATGAAGAATGGAATGATCCCCCAGCTGTGGTAAGTAAATTCGTTTGATTTACGCATAAAACAAATCATGGGTTTTCTTTCTCATATAAAACGTATGTGTTACGAAACTTGATAATAATTCTATGTGTGTGTATGTGTTGTGTTTGTAACTTGCACAGATGAAGCTAATATATTTTACAACAACTGGCAAAATAACTAGCAGTTCATTTTATGTCTGGCAATGAAATGCGAACTTTTAACTTTTGCTATTGCACATGCTAAATTGCTTGCTTTTTATATATTTATTTATTTGTCATGCATGTATTCATGCGCACACACACACATACTTCTTTATTTCTGTTGAACTTAGTGTGAGTTTAGTACTCTTAAAAATTAATAACTGCAATGGAAATAGTGAAAATACTGAAGTTCTCTCTCATGTAATTCTGGTGAAACAGCTAATTATTCCTATACCTACAATTTTCTCTGTGTTATTTCTATGTAATTTCTTTTATACAAAAACTGATGATCAAATTTTTGCTGTGGTATTTTTTAATTCCTTAAAAAAAAGTTTTACTGATTAAACCTACCTCTGTTAAGAAGAAACACTGGAGTGTTAATTAACCTTCTGCACCAAACAGCTGGTTCTGATTTTTTAGTATAGAAAAGCATGCAGATGATTTTCATTCATAATCAGTTAATTTTCTCAGTGTCAAAATATAAAAAATAGTTATGTTTTTCTTATAAAACTCAACTTGTTAACTGTCTCACTTTATGATGATTTAGAGAGAATTTCTCTGAAATTCTCTGGGTAGGAGTACTCACAGAATCGTAGAATGGTTTGGGTTTGAAGGGACCTTAAAGATCATCTAGTTTCAGCCCCCCTGCCATGGACAGCCCAGGCTTTCTGGGCTACAAGCCCACATTGCCAGCTCATGATGAGCTTCTCATCTACCACCACCCTCAAATCCATCTCTGCAGGGCTACTCTCAATCCATTCTCCGCCCAGCCTATATTTATGCTTAGGATTGCCCCGATCCTAGTGCAGGACCTTGCATTTATCCTTGTTGAACTTCATGAGATTCATGCAGACTCACTTATCAAGCCTATCCGGGTCCTTGTGGATGGCATCCCTTCCCTCCAGCGTGTGGCATGAGATATCTTGGTGGTGTTGACAAGCTTGCTGAGGCTGCCCTCAATCCCACTCACTGTCCACATCTGCAACAAAGACGTTAAACAACACCAGTCCCATTACCGACCCATGAAGAACACCACTCATCACCAGTCTCCACTTGAACACCGAGTCATTGACAACAACTCTTTGGGTGTGACCATCCAGCCAATTCCTTATCCACTGAGTGGTCCATCTGTCAAATCAGTGTCTTTCCAATTTAGAGACAAGGATGTCATGTGGGACAGCATCAAATGCTTCTCTCAAGTCCAGGTAGATTATGTGAGCTGCTCTTCCCTTATTGACCAATGCTGTAGACTCATTGTAGAAGGCCACCAAGACCCACACTCAGAATTAGTGTGTTTTACTTTGAACTCTTCAGGACGATACAGTGTGAACAGTTGCTGACAAAGAGTTAGGAGCTTATTGCTGGGTTTAAGAAGGTGATTTTTCCATTGCCTAGCCAAAGGCATTAATAATCTACTGTTGCCATTGCCTAGAGAGCAAACATGGCACTTGTCTTTTAAGGAGGAAATTAAGCTGCACAAGAAGTATGTATTCTGCAGGAATGGAATCAGAACCTCTTAACACCTTAAGATTATGCTAGCAAAACAAGTGCCTTGAAACCCCAAGTAAAATAAAGAAAATGGCTTTAGTCTTTAAAGGGGACACAAAAATACCTTCTCCCGGATTTTCTCCTGTACTGTAAACACATCCGTTTCTGGGAAGCTAATCTTACTAAGCTGAATACTTAAGTAATCTTACTTAACAAGCAGGCTTCTTTTTTTTTCCTTTTTTTTTCTTTTAATAGATACTTGAAAAATATTTATATTAGTTATTCAGCCTAGAGGTTCTCAAGGAGAAGGTTTGTGACTGCAGAAGTGGCAACATATAGAACAGAACTCTGAAATTGTTGAGGAACATTCAACAGGCAATACCATGCTAGAGCAGTGCAAGGAGCAGGCAGGAATGTTGTATCAATATGCGATTGCAAAGAAAAGTTAGAAGGCTGAGACTGCAATTAGATAGGCTGGAATTTGTCCAGGACTTTGGAGTTAACACCTCGTATCATGCCTCTCTCATGCCACAAAGGGTCAGTTCCTTGGTGGTTTTTGTGTCTCAGTTGAAAGAATTTGCTGTTTATTCTAGTCTATGAAAACTGCTTAATATGTGCATGAATTCATTTCTTGCTTCAATATGAAACAGCAATATCGTTAAAAGTTCCTTTGTGGGCTGTGTAAGCTCCATATTAGCCAGCAACACAGAGTGCCTGGGACCTTTTCTCAGAGGGTCACTTAAAGAAAATAGAATTCAGGCTGGGAACTGTTCAAAAGTAGTTAAATTTGTAGAACAGCAGTACACAATCCTGTGATATCTTTAACTGGGAATTTTGATAGCTACTCTGAGCATGTATGAAGTTTTCCTTCTGTGAGGTTTGTTTGTTTGTTTGAAGCCAGCTAATACTATTTGATTTTGATCCTTGTTCCTTCATTCAAAGCTAATAACTGGACCCTTCTCCAATTTATCTTTGAGATTTTTTTTTCTATGAATCTATTTTATCACTTTGAAGTGAAAGCATATAGCAGTTGTGGTCTATTGAGCATATTTTTCAGGACTCAGCTAATTAATTTCAGAAAATTTAGGTGATGATATATACAGTATTTGCTAGTAAATTTAGCAAGCCAGTAAATTAAATAATAGTTATTTTAATTCTTCTGGGGTTTGTGTTGGTTTTGGGTTTTTTTTTAATAATTGCGCTATTAGGAATTCCCCAGTGGCTGTCTGCTTGCTGCAGGAATAACGATCCGCTTGAGCCTGAGCGTGTCTCTCATCGAAGCTCATGCCCGATGTTCACTCATAGCACTGTTACAATTTCTAGTAAGCCTGGATGACACATTATAGTTATAAAGTAGGTACATACGTGTGTTTGAGGTAGCAGATGAGGACAACTCTATCATCTAACTCTGATAAGAAGACAGAATTACTAAAGATGGCGTGAATGTGTTCCTGATTTACAAAAAAAAAAATGCTGTTTTCTTGTAAATAAACTCCAAGACTGAAGCATTTAATGCAAATTAATTCAGGTTGGCCCCAGGGCCAGGATATAGGTAACTGTTAAAATGAAGCACCTGTGAGGTAGCATTAATACGACAGTGAAATGTGTGAGTAACTGAGTGTCATAAATTCTTGTGTTACTGGCCAGAGCTGTACCTCCAAGAACTTGCTATGTGAATTCTGTCTTCAGACTTGGCTGCCTTCGCATGCAGTTCTTCTAGCTCTGATGGCTGTTCTTGTGATGTTGTGGTCAGTAAGGATTAAATGCAATGCTCTTCTATATGCTGTTTTTTCAGTTATGCAGTTTAGGAGGAATGTGGAGTTGCAAAAGAATATGCAGAAGCTGTAGGAAGATTAACAGAAAGTGCAGGGGTGCAATCACCATATTAAGACAAGGGGCTTACTGCCTAATTAGCCACTGATTTTTTTCATCAGTACAAGGCTGTTAATAGGGCTCAGATCCCTATGCTTTGAATAGCGAGGTTTTGAAAATGAGAGCATCAATTTCTTTATGGAATATTTATACAGAAAAGGCCAGCTTCAATGGGTTTATGAGTTTACTTGCTAGGGCAAATACACCTTTCTAACAGAAAGAAGAATTTACTGTCTGTACAAGATTGTCATGCAATGGAGAACCTTAGCTAAAGAGAATCCTTGGCTGTGGTTGCTTACCTACCTGGCTCCTTGCTAAGGTTTCTTTTTCTTTGTGTGCTTATAGAGGATAATTTTGCTTAGTATGTCACTAGTTTCCTGAGAATTAACAGAAAAATAGAGCTCAGTAAAGTGACCTGTTGTTAATTGGTTTGCTGCTCAATTGTTACAACTGCTTGAGGTGTAAAGTAAAGCAGTAAAAACATTATTTCTACTTTGGCAATTAGGGTAGCTCATAACTCTCCAAGGTACACAATTTGCTCTGCTTTTTGTTGAGCTACTGCAGCTTCATGAGTTTGCTTCCAGTTTTAAGATTTGTCATCTAAATGTCAGCGTATTTCCTATGATTTTGTGTAGTATTGCCTTTTACTATTTTGATTGTAGTACATTAGAATTGAATCTTATTTTGAGTTTGCAAACATTTAGCAGATTACAGCCTGTAAGTATACTAGATAAAAGAGGTTTTTTAGGACTCTCAAATATTCGATTAAGTAAGTTTGTAACAATGTCTATGGAGAAAAAGCTGCATCTTTCACAAAGGGCTTTCTCTTACTTGATGTCACTTGCACAGTAGGACCAGTAGCTACTTATGGGTATGTTCTGAATATTTTCTCTTTGCTATATTTTGAATGCTGATACTTTAAATTAGGAATTAGGATGTATTGGAAAGCATAATGATTATTCTCTTTTCAGCAAAATTACATTGATGTTTTTATCTGAGAGGATGGCTGTTATCTTGGACAGTCAGCATGAAAGTAATACTCAGGCATTTAAAATTGGTGGGGTAATGTTTATGGCTATGCTTATGCTTATTCCTGTTCCCCAGATATTCCTCAGATCTCAACACAAAGAAACACCTTGTGTTGAGTCTGTAGTTTCCCATACCTTTTAAACCACTGTAAGCAGGTACTGTTGCCAAAAGAAGCAGTCTTGCACTCTTCTACATCTGGATGATTTCTTTATGCGCTGCCCTCTTTTTGAATTTTCTAGTTCCCTTGTAGTGAATTAACAGAAACAGTTTTCCTCATGTAAAACTCACTGAGCAAAAGAAAAGAAAGGGGGAGTGGGTGGAGCAAGGAGTAAGGGAGGGACTGGGTGGCTGGAAGGCTGCTTTTGGGGGATTCATTTGGCTTATATTGGCTCAAAATATTAGTGAGACTGTTGCCTGAGTATCTACACCACAGTGTGAATACAGCAGCAGTACAGGAGGGTGATTTTCAAGCAGAAGGGAGTATGACTTACACAGAAGATAAATGCATATGCAGTTAATTCCATAGTTAGTACATTGTATTGTGGAAGTGACCAAGAATTTTATATGTTTGTATGGGTTGCCTGAAGACTGTTGGCCTTTTCTAAAGAATAAAGTATGTTGTAAAGGAGATTATTTTCCTACTTGTCCACTGTCCTGTTGAGGAAATGGAAGACTAGTAAGATATAACGTACTGATATGAAGTGGAATAGTACTTTCAGTAAAAATGCAGTGTAAGGTGTTTCCTCCTTTTAATGAAGAGGGGCGGTTGGTGGTTTTGTGGCCTGAAATTTATTCCTGGACCACTTGAGTCCTTTATGTCTCAGACAATCTTTTGCTACAAGCACGAGAGTTTAATGCCTTTTGTATTTGTTGGCCCAGCCTTTATCCATTGGAGCAATCAGTTATGTTCAAGTCAGCCAGAAAGTGACTGTTTCTGGAGTGTGCATTGTGTCGGTGACCAAGTTGGACTGTATTAGAACTAATGAGCTGGATTTGTTATCTTCAGTTAAGTACTTTGTTGTTCTCTAACATACGTAAACTGTGTTCTCACTTGGGCTTCTTTGTAGATTACTTTAGTTCTTCTCTTAATTTGCCTCATACGTTGCTCACATATGACTTTCTGAAAAATTGGGTTTTTTCCTTATTTCTATAGGTGCTTTTGTTGAAATACTTTCAAGCCTGATTATGATGTAGACCTATAAAACATTAGTGGGGTTTTTTTGGTCAGAGCCTGCTTTTGAGCTTTGACCTTGGATGATACAGACTATAGTTTAATAATCACTTGAGAATATCGCTGTGCCGAACAATAAGCATACCAGATTTAATTTCTCACAGTGAGGCAGAAAACAACACCATCATTTGGTTTAAACTAAAATACCCAAATTAATTTAGTGCAAAAAATGCCATTTACCTAGCAGAGCCTAGGCTGTTCATTTACAGACTACTTTGTGGGCTTCTGTCAGTTACCAGGCAGTTAACACTTGTTAAACAATTAAACTATTTCTAAGCTCTGTGAGTAGTATTTCACAGCCCTCAGTCTCCAGGTAATGCCATTGTTAGAACTGTGCTTCCATCCTAGTACCATTCCTCACCTTCAAAGAATTAAGCAAATATTAACATACACTTTTTTATTTACCTGTCATTGAGAACAAGCTATCACTTTTCTGGGCAGTGCTGGTATTTTTCCCTTCAGCAACATTTGTTCCTGTTTCTGCAATATTTGCAGCTACATGGTGTGATGGTTTGAATCAACAGGGTGAAATTTTGCTTCATTTACCATGTTTGAAGATAGGTATTCTTTCTTATACTAAATAAATTCCAGTTTATTCATAAATTTTGCCAGTGTTGATAGTATGTACAAGTTGAGTATACCACATGTATTCAGCTATAAATATTGGTATTTTTGTGTGTGTGAAACATGATTTAACAGTTTGTTATTTAACTTGCCTGCCTAGAGATTAGTATTCTTCTTTCACACAGTGGTAGGTAACCTCACAGTTATACTGTGTTGTGTGGCTAGTATCCAGTGTTTAGGATTGTTTCCATTGTAAATTGTATACTTTCAGGCGTGAACAACAAATTTTTGGAGTTGATTGGCAGAGTCATAAACTAGATATGTATTTCACTTGACTGAAATTTTAGTTCTTAAGACTACACCTCACCATTTAAGGCTGTTGGGTTTTATTTTCTCTAGGAGCTTTTTGCTTTGTCTTTAGCTTAGAAGTGGACACCCAAACATACAAGTGAAAGACATGATTTTAATCTTCGCAAAGCTGATTTTGAGATGCACCCTAAAACTATGCAGTTTTGCTGGTGAAAAGTGAGAGTCGCATCATTGCTGTTCTTACATTGTTTGTTGCACTGCCTGGTGCCTCCTGTGGCTTCGTAAATGTGCAGCTTTGTTTTATGTAATAGGAGTCATTAACTTAAAAAAAAAAATATTGGTACTTTGTTGCTTTGGATTCCACAAGTCATCTTCTCAGTATTCCCGGACTCTTCTGACCTTGGGACCACAAAAGATATATTAAGGTCCCTTTCCAATTTCAGATTATGCCATACCCTTTTTTTGGGTCGGGAGCTGCTGTATTGACTTATACCAGGGTAAAAAAGAAAACCAAACAGAAAAACATGAATACTTTTCTGGTTCTGTTTCAAATTGGTTGAATATTGTTATTAATGTTATAATGCTATAATATTCTTATTACAAAAAAATGGCAATAAAACTGATGGAGAGATTTGAAAAAGCGTTAGTGTCATGGCAGCTATAAATATGAACTCAGTTCTAGATAATTCTCGTCTTTTCAAGACTATTCCTTTAATACATTATTGAAACTAAGACATTGAAGAGATGAACCGTAAACTGAGGTTTTATATCAAATAGTATATTCAGCTAATAGGTTCTATCAGAAGGAACTCAGAGAGCTGGTTATATTTGAACAGCTAAACAAAATAAAAGATGCTGAATAACATAGTGTTATAGTTCTGTGATGTATTTTGGCAATCAAAATTCATGATTCGTGACAGTATCAGATTTCATCACTCAAAAATAAATTGGTAGAAACTCCTGTGTGACTTGTGGCTTAAATGTTTTTGAGTAGGGTTTATAATCTTCTTCAAAACAGGAAATGGTGGCCATTGGAACTTGGCTTGTGAGTCTTAAGAGTCTAAGCATTGTAATTGGCTCTGGAGAAGTAGAGAGGGTTAATTCCTTTAGTTTTGCCCTATGACCACTCGAGGATGGGAAGCATGATGAAATACTTTCTCAAAGTATTCAATAGAAACTTATCATGAATAATTGCAGCAACATAGAATAAATCAAGCCTTTTTTTCATCTGCTAGTTCATAATTGAAGCCACATTGAAGTTAGACCGATACTCAAAAAAAACCCATCTAAAAAAACCTTATCCCCAGTAGCAGGGACTATATGTACCTACTTTGATTACACGTATAGAACTGCTTAGCTACTATTTAAGTTCATTAAACTGCTGTCCTTATTTCTGTGCTTTTAAAAGACTGGGTTGTAGTTGTTCAGACTGCATGGTTTCACTATTATGTTGTTGAAAATAAGATACACAGGAGGGAAAACCCACTATCTTGTTCATGGGAGCAGTGAAATTTTATTCACTATTGAGTGAGTGTTGCTGAGTTTTCCCATTAAATGATAGCTGGGAAGTACTTGACTCTCTTCTAATATAGTACATCTCACACAGCCTTGTTTTCCTAGAGACTGTTCTGTAATGCAGTTTGTTATGCATCTGCTGTGTGTTACTCAAATCTGTTTCAGTGGTACACAGTGTCCACCCAAATAAGAAATTTTGAGGTAAGACCTTTTCTTAGTTATGCCTGGTATTTTGGCAATACCTTTGAGGTTCTGTAGCATTTATAAAGATTGGTCAGTTTAGTCCTATTCTGTTCATTGACATCCTGTAGTTCCCATCTATCTCACTTCTGTATCCTGCCAAGAATCGTCTGTTTAAAACTTCTGTGCTAACCTGAATCCGAAGAATTCGCAATGAGTCCAACTTTAGGCACCGCACATAATGAATATTCAGCTCCCTTGATATTTTCCCTTAAAGTATTAACTTCTAAAGTAGAATCTAGTTGTTTTTCGTGACAAAGAAGGAGAGCATTATTTGGTGTATTTATATTAATGAAGGTGCCTTGTTTCTAAGCCATTATTACGCCTGCACACTTATGGAAATGATGTGCAGGACAGCTGCAACAGTCTGAATTCTTCCCCGTATACATACCCATTCCTGAATTCTCCTCTTTCCCCACACCCAGACTATCCCTAAGTTTTCACTGTTGTTCAAGTCCCACTGTTTTGGCTTTTCATGTGAGCTGCATAGAGCTGTCAAGACGGTTGAGACTTAAGTGACATGAGATTACTTGTAGGAAATGGGGATTTGAACTTAATACTTTCTGCCCATAAAAATGGTTGACAGCAAGTAACCTATTAGTCTTAGATTAGTTATCCTGGTTCCTGGGAGGGAAAGAGTGAAGGGTTTTCTTATCCATAGCTGAGTATCAGCCCATTGTCAAAGAAAGGTGATGGATGATCAATCCACTGATGCTGTTTACTCTTCTGAAAGTGAAAGTTCCTGTGAATTTCTGTCAAAAGCATTTAATAAAGATGAGACTGGAGCATATGTTCCTTCACCACTTGATTTCTTTACCAGTTACTGGAAGAACCCATCCCTACCTAGGTCATTATCCATTTCATGCTTTGCTGCCATAATGGAGATTTAATTAGGTTGCTGTTGGATTAATTGCCTGTATGGTTTGCTTTTCCTAAGCAGAAATCTGGAAGACTTTAGCAAATAATGGAGGCTTGAATTTGCCTGATTTCCTGCAGAAAGTGGGGTCAATAGGTCTCAGACCGTAGACACACTCTTTAGGGAGGCAGCAGGGGGTTGGCTCTTAATGGCACTTGAGAGATGCTTAATTGCCTTTTTGAAATGTTTTTCTCAATTGAGAGCCTTGATTCTCCCTGCTATGAGTGTGTGTCTACAGGCTTTTCCCTCCATCTGTCATCCTTTAGTAAATGCATGAGCAAAAACATCTCAAAACTTGCCTTATTTTTCCTGTTATAACCAGCAAGTGAGAATTTTCATGGCTTTCTGAAAGTAGTAAAATCGGAATTTATATAATATATCTAAACCTTAGGTTTTTAAGAGAAAACATGACAATACTTTAGGCACGTATGCGCATGCTTGCACACATACATCTGTACTTTTTTTCTATTAGTACCTAAAATAGTCTTAGATGATAGAAGAGGAGTAATTGGTTTCCAAGGATATTATACCAAGTAATTTGTTAGGAAATGCTGTGGCCAGAGAGAAAAAGTCACCACACAAACTTCAAGCGGGAACCATTAATTGAGGTGGCAGTGCACATCCATAAATAATAAGTGCAGCATTGTGTGTAGATTGCCAGTTATTTCTTCTTGTAGGGTAGAACCGGAAGATGTTTTTGGCACTCTACTGTTAAACCATTGCTTTAAGTATTAATGAAAAGAGATTTCTGAAAGTTGTTTTAAGAAACTGCTCAGAATTTCAAGGGTCTTTTGGGTATTTTGGGTAATAGCAGTCTTGGGATGGGGGTTGTGTGGAAATTTGTCTGTAAAGCTGTAATGAGAAGGATTATGCTCTGGTAACATTTAGATTGTGATGTGTTGTGGGAATTATTGAAGCTGGAGCAAAATTAGAGGGCTGTCTCCATCTGCCACCAGTCGTCTTAACAAAAGTATGTATGAAAGCTTTAAGTTTAGAAAATGTAATAGTCTGAAAGCAGACTATTGCTTTGCACTTGTCAGTTACTGAAGTAATGGTTATCTGTTTTCTGAATTACTGAGTGTAGTCCTCTGCTATCACAGGTAGCCATATCCCTCTTATGAACCAAAGTTCCATATTATGCTGTTACTATTTCCACATCATCCTATTACTCTTGTTAAGTAAAAATGAGAACTTCATGCGTTCCATTAGGAACCTCACAAACAGTTTATGTTGAATGCTACTTGTACCAGATTTGATAAAGTACATGTAGCTGAAGGTTAGTCCATCTTTCCAGCTGTTGAAGGAAGTCTACTAAAGGGTATTGCTCCTACTGACAAATCCTTGCCTGGAACTCATAGACCATCCCGGATAAAGCAATGTGCCAATTTAAATATCTCTTTTTCACCTTACGTATTTATCTCCACTTCAGTGTTGATGTGTTTGTAGAATGAAATCATACTCATATCATATTTTCTTCTCCTTTGCCAAAATGATAAAAAAGTTATCTTTTTTTGGTGAGTAGGCGCTCTCTAAGTTGCTGGCAGTTGCTAACCTCTTACAAGCGTTCGTGTTTTTTACAGGCTAGGGTTCAAGACTTCTGCAAAACACCATCACTTGGTTTCTGCTTTCCTAACTCCCCTTGTCACCTCATCACAAAAGGTCTTGTTTTTCCCTTTGTTTTTCCGTCCAGTCCCTGCTCGGAACATCAGCTGGAATGGAAAAGTTGAGACTGAAATGCCAGCACTTTCATTCCTGTCGAATGGTCCCTTCACTGCTTGCCCTGCCACATTGTTGGCTTCAAGGGAGTTTGGCACATTCAAAGAGAATTTAGTTGTCTGTCTTGTCTTTTGCCAGCTGAACTGACTTCCTTATGCTGGCAATGTATTGAAGTAAGACCTGTAAAGTCTTAAAAGGGATACCCTAGTTAAAATTCATGAGGAGTAGATAACAGTGAAATTCATCTTTGCATCTCATGCCTTTTTTTTAATGCAGTAGGGTTTTTTCCTGCATTTTTGTGGAATCTAGTACATTATTCTTCTTAGTGCCTGCTTTTACTTGGGTACACGTTTTATGTCAGGTTAATGTTTTTGCTGCCTTGCTTTTGTTGTTGTCAACTCTTTTTCACTTCTGAAACTGTAGTGCGGATTAAGTTTCTCTTTGTTTATTGAGTCCTCACAATAAATATAAATGTCTTGAAATAGTGGTTATTAAATGAGAATTGAGTCATGTTAGCTGGGTTCAAAATTCACTGTGGTTTTCCTTCTCCACAATCTATCTGCCTCTTCCACTTTATCTTTTTTTTACCTACTCCCCTCCCCCCCGACCTTGTTTGCAACATTTCAGCCAGGCAAAAATGAAAATTAAATTAAGAAAGAGATTGGAATAAAGATTTTAAGGAATTGGTGACATCCACTTTTGCCGGAATTGGAGGGTCAACTTGCTTGATCTGAGCAAATTCCAAATCTGATGGTTGTGAACTGGCTATGTGTATTACTCCCTATTGTGATCATTACTCTCTACTGTGATTATTTGTGGTAATCAAATTATATTCCTGTTTTTTTGTTTTCCTTCACAGAAATGGAGCAGTGTGAGCAACCCACTTTTCCTTCCACTGATTCCACCTCAGTCCCAAGGTTTCACAGCCATAGTTCTGACCTATGACCGAGTAGAAAGCCTTTTCCGAGTTATCACGGAGGTGTCTAAAGTGCCTAGTCTATCAAAATTGTTAGTTGTCTGGAACAACCAGAATAAGAATCCACCTGAAGGTAAGACCCCATGGTAGGTGTGGTGGAGGAGGGTGAAACTAGGGGTAGCATGCTTATTGGCACCTGTTACAGAATGACCTTCCTTCTACTTCGTTAATATGTCTCCAAAAACTCTTTCATGGTTACTTGCAAAATAATACATTTGAATTTTTTTGGTGGCACTGTTTTTGAAAGTGAAATAAGAAAAGCCGATGTAGATTCAAAGAATTTGTGTATTTTTACTGATGAAATGAAAACTTGGGACATTCTGGGTGTCTGAAAAGAAATTCCTGCACCTCCAGAGTGTCTTGCGATAATGCTATAGCTAGTGGAGTAAGACAAGAAGTGCCTGTTTTTAAATGTTTGTTTCCAACATACATGATACTATGTTGCTCTTCATAGTCTTCATGAGTGAGTCTGGTAAAGTCTGCATAAAATTTATATTTTTTTTAATTCATGATTATTGTAAACCGAGGGCACATTCACAGACCTTTTCCCAAATGATTTAAATATTTTGATTTTTAGAAGATTTGGTTTCAGAAAGTACGTTAATGACTTCAGTGTGCACTCAGTGCTGTAAATCTCTGAATTAATTTGTTTAATTCTTAGTAGCTGAGGTGTGCTTTGCTGGGATGAGTATCTGCTCACCTGGCGTGCTACTGTGCTGTATTCCCTCACGCCAGGACCTCAGTCTCAGGCTGCTCAGTCCTTACAGGATTTTCAAACCAAAGATCCTAATCCCATATTTATCTCTCCTTCTATGTAACACTGCTGCACATGCTGTAGCCACTCTGTCTCCCACCACTTTGCTTTTTCCCTAGCCTCAGGCTGTCTGCCTCATGAGACCATACTGCTCTTATACTTCTCCTGGATCCTCAGCTGGAAGCGTAGGTCCTGACATTGGTGAATTCCTTTACAAAATCACCTTGGAGTAAATGGGAGAGCCAGAAGTCATTGCCCCATGTAAAGGAAGGTAGCTAGGCTTGGCCTGTGGTAATCCTCTCCATTGCCAGACAGCTGCTCCAACATTGTTCGTTTTATTTCCATGCTTATTACTTCCTAGGATGAGCTGCTTCTGAGTTCCAAACACTAATACGAAATTCTGGGCATTGTTCTGGGCAATTTAAGCCTCCTTTTCTAATTCTTGATTGAATACTGTAGATATAGTGGCTGTAAATGAGTTTAGTTCCCATATACTGTGCATGTGAATTTCTCTTATCTGAAAATGTGGTGATTTTGTGGGAGAAGACATGTTGCCTTCTAGGAATACATGTTCAAAAAATGCTATAGTCAGTGGTACAGAACCTTGTGGATTTTTCAGTTTTCTGTAGTTAATAAAGTGTATTGCTAGGACCCCCCTCCTTGCTTTGTAATTCGGTTTTCAGAGACATCAGCTTCTGCTGTTTTCCACTCTTCCCAGTTAGCTGTTCTGCGTAGCGGCAAAGTAAAATGTGAAAATTAAACCCTAACCACTTGTCTGCTTTCCATGTCTTCTAAGGGTTTCTCAGAGCCAAGCTACTGCTATCATTCACATGTTCCATTTGCCATTTTGGCAACTTCCTCCAGTGTAAAGCAGAGTAACCTTATTGGTTGCTTTAAAAAGTATTCTGTCCTATGTATTTAGTACTGCTGTGTTAAACACTTCAAGTTTAGTGGCTTATTAAATGTTTTGTAGTCCTTTAGAGTGAGAAATGTTGTGTGTAAATTGATGATAACTGGAATTTTGTCTAAAAGCGAAAATGCTTAGTCTTATATTCAGTTATGTGATCACTGTGAATGCAGGTGGATTTAACCCAAATGGATACTTTTCACATTTCCCTTGAGTGAGTCTCGGATAGAGGAGAGTCAGAGCAAATAAATCATTAGAATGATATTTTTGTTAAATCATTCTAATAATCCTGCATTTAGAAATTCTTGTTCTTGAAAATTAGTGTGTTTAATTTTTTTCTGCCTCTATTGCCATTAAGTCATAAACTAGTTTAAAAAAAAAAAGAAAAAGCTGTTGCCTGGAAAGCATAAAATTGTGGATTTGTGAGCACAGTTGCAAGCACAGGCAATTTTACCCTTACGTTAGCCTGAACACTGCATTGAAACAAATAACTATTTGCTTCTAGTGTCCCTTGTTCCTTTATTGCTGTTATAACCATTGTAATATTTTGGCCTGTGGGTAAAGAAAGGGCTGTTTGATTAAATTAACTTGTTTTATTCCAGATCTGTGCAGAGCATTCCACTTGGCTCTTCAGCCAGTCTCTTTTTCAGTCTGTCTGTTAGTGATCCTAATCCTTGGACTTCAAAGCTTCTGCTGTTTATAGTCTGTTAAAGCCAGGAAGTTTCTGATGGATTAGAGCAAGGAATGAGTTTGAAGTTTGTAATGTGCACCACTGTCACTGATAAAGTCTGGTTTATTACCCTACAGTAGTATCTGCACTTTTATGGCTATTTGCTTTTAATTGTTTACAGTAAAACTGAGGCGCTGAACCTCCTGAAAATAATGTTGTTGAGGGGTTTTTTTAAATGAATGCTTATGTACATGTAATAATACCTTTATGTAACGAAACTCAACAAACTCAGGACTGAAGAGGAAAACAATAAAAATAAAATATTCTATTCTAAATATTGCACCCCTCAGCAAATGCAACATTCCATAAGAAAAAAATCCTTCTGTGCCTGTACTGAGCATTTAGTAAAGTTTAAGCGTTATGATTTGAGTTAATTGGGGTGACTGACTCTGGTTCAGCCTTAGTCTAAAGTAACTTCATTTTTCTGAATTTTTCAGACAGTTTCTCTCTGGCAGTCATAACACAGAGCATTGATATGCAGAAAGGCCAGTGTTTAGTAAGCAAGGCCATACTTTAGCTGCTGTAAAAGGCCGCACCTTCAGGGAGGGGTGGACAGGACACGTGACCCCAAACTGACCAATAGAGTATTCCATCCCATATACATCGTACTCAGTATAAAATTGAGGGATCATGAGGGTCTCACTCTCTTCTGTGATGGCCGATGTCCAGTGAGGACCTCGTCTGTCTGTTTGCTCCTGACCCCAGATCCATGCGTCTCTGAATCCGGTTCCTGAGTTCAACTCCCTCCTAGCTGTGGACCCATTCCCTCGGTGTCTGCTCTACAGCAGTTGTGGTGACGTAGAGTCATCAAGGAGGGGGGGGGGCAATTTCAGATACTTGTACATATTTTCATTACTTATTTATTATTATCACCGTCATCATTTCATTAAAGCTGTAGTTTGGTTTCCAATCTGCAAGGTTTTTTTCCCCTCTCATTTTTCTCTCTGTTCCCCTGGGGATGGGGATGTGGAATCTGGGAGCCCAAATGCACAATTTTAGCTGCTGAAAATTTAGCCAGATTGGGGCTAAATTCTGACATTGAGTGAAAATGTTTATTTGTCAGCATGACCTAAATATGAACTTAATGGTGGTTTTTGTTAGACGAATGACAAGAATGGATTGCAGTCAATCTACTATCAGTACTGCTGAGCGTTCCTCAGTGCAGATAAGAGGCTGCAGCTGATCTCAGCTGCTGCACTGTGGAATGGTAACAGGTATAGTGAGTGTGCAAGGTGTACGGAAAGCAAACTCCTTGTAAATCTAAACACGTTGAGTCAGAGGCAGCTCTGGTATGGCTGTCAATTTTTTTTTTATCACATTGGCTGATAATAAATAAACAGCTAAGCATCTGATTAAACGAACACCTGACTGGAAAGGGTTCCCCCTAATGATGTCAAGTGTAAAGTTGGAGAAAAAGTGGCTATGCATATATGGGCTAGAAATCAGTAGCAGTTTTTCCCTTTGTCCTATGAGTTTGCAATAATCACTCTTGTAATTTGAAATACTTGAGAGTTACTTGTGCAAGTCTGAGCTCATCACTCTGTTGCCTTTAGAATCAGTGAAAAGAAACAAGACCCTCCATCTAGACTGTATTAGGTATTTATTTTAGAGTGAACTATATCATCCCTCCACAAGTACCCTTTTTTCCTTCACTGAGTATGAAGGAAATACAAGGTTTAAATGACTGATCTTAATCACCTGTCTGCTCTGAATTCCTATGTGTTTTGCCATATGGGTACCTGAACACAGTGAAGGACACATAGTCTATCTCAGAAGGTTCTTGAGAAATAAATAATAATTAAAAAGCACTAAACCTCCCAATGCTTCAGTTGGTTTTAGGGTGCAGATTAGTTCTTGTAGCTAGGACACTGACCAGACACAACTGCCTGCAGAATGAGAGCAACTAATTTCTTACTGTACCTCAGTTTCCATGTCTATAAAATAAATACAACAATATTGTCTTAGGTAAAATGCTTGAGACCTATAGTTTAAAACGGCTGTGTAAGTAATATTGTTCATGGTATTATTGTTAGGTAGTTGCCGAGATTTCTAATTAGAAAGTTACTGTCTAATTTGAAATCAAAGTAAAATATGAATATATTAAAATAGAAGTAATAAAGGAAACTGCTTTTTATAGCTTTAATTTAGTCTGAGTACCTTCAAAACTTTTACAAATATGGGGTCCGACACAAAAAAATGAGGGAACCGAGAATGGAAGGGGAGAGACAAAATGATGGTTGTAGAACATGTTCTAACCTGTCACAGTGTGACAAGACTCGGCTCGATTGCTTCACTCAGTGTGAGTGGACACATATTCAAACATAGATTTTTTTCTTACTCATGGTTGGAAAATGTTGATGCACAAGAGTGAACAGGGAGTTAACATCAAGTTTCTCGTGAAACTGAAGAAATCCAGGATGGAAACTTTTCAGTTATTGACTGAGGCTTACAGTGAAGGGATCAGGTTGGTACTCTAAGGAACCCATTTTTGTTGGTTGAAGATGTGAAAGCAAAAACGCCAGAAATCCTCAATAGCCTTTCAGAAGATGATCTGCAGAACTGCTTTGCACATTGGCAGCATCATATGCAGCTGTGTGTCAGCTCGGAAGGGAACTATTTTGAAAGTGATAGTAGTTGATTCTCTTAATTTGCTAAGTTAAAAAGTTACAGGCACGGTCATTTTTTTTGTATTGGACCTCGTATGTATGTATCCTGGGTATATAACGAGCAGATTAACTGATTATTCCCATTTTACAGCTTTAGAAACTGGGGTACACAGAGGTGATATCTTCACTGTCACTCAATAATTCAGCTTCAGGGCAAGGAAGAGATTTAAAAAGGACCTGTCCTTTGGCCTTTATTTTGCTTAGTTGAACATACTGCCTTCCCATGCTTTCTGTTTGAGAGATATCATAGATATAGGTATGTGTAAAGCGGTGAAAGCTTTACAGTGTATTTTGAGGTCATTGCTGAATCTGTGTGGCGAAGTAGGAATGCTGTGATTTGGGTGAGACTGGAAACCAAGGGTCTAATCTTTTGGTTTTGAACTCAAAATATGAGCAGTCTCTTAGGAAAAAATGTGACTGCAACAGACAAATGTATGAGCAACACAGATGTCTCGAGCAAACATATTGATTGCATGTATAGTATTATTAAAAAAACCCCAAAGCCTTGAAATATTATAGAGATTTTTTTTCTTACTCATTCTGCATCCATTAAAATAAATATTGTAGTCCAAGTGTGTGCTGCTGGGAAAATTTAAATAGACAGGTTGTTTTTTTCATTTTCTTCATCAGCCAAATACTTTTCCCCTTTCATCTGTATTTGTCTAAATTGCTAGTTCTGAAATTCAAAAAAATAACCTGTGGTGTAAGTTTTCACTGACGTTTCATCACCTTTGTTTCAGACAGTTGAAAGAAACTGTTTTATCTACCAAATAAACGGCATAAAAAATGTATAAATGCATCACTGTTAGTAAATATACAACAACCTACAAATTGTGTGGTAGCTTAATTCCTTTTTTAGATTCAGTTTTATAAGAAACGGAAAGTGTATTTTAAAGAATATTTACTTTCTATGTAGTGGTATTGGTAGTAGTTCCCGGAGCTAAGTTGCTGATAAACTTGGAATAAGATACAGACTGTAAGGCTTATCCATATTACTGCAATAATCATCTCTGCATGTCAATTTGATGCTTTTAATTGACAACATTGATATATAAAACTGGGGATAAGGAACTGGAGTATCCTATGGATTATTGTATCTGAAGAAAGTGTTAACTTTAAAAAAGGCAATTTTCAGTGGCAGTGTTTTTAAATACTGTGCCTTTAATAGTCAGCACTGGTAGAAATTTTTTTTTAACTTCTGTTTAGGTTTTGAATTATTTCAGCTTCGTGATGATGGGCTTAATGCCATTTTCCTTGATCCACTGGAGAACTAATTCATCGTGGATTTAGAGGTCCATGAATCATCTTATGAACGTTTTCCTAAAAAAGTCTAGAAATTTAGCTTAACAAACTAGGCTCTAAATAATGTCCTAGAAACCAATATTCTGTTTTGTTATATGTAAGAGGAATTCTGTGTATTATTCTAGAGCAGGATCAACATTGAAATATAAGTAGAAAACACCTCTTTTGAACAGATAGTTCTAAGTTGAAGCAGTTGAAATACCTGAACAGACTTTTTCAGTTGACCATTATTAAAGAAATTCTGCTAAAAAATAGATGTAACATGCTTGATGTTGTTCCTGACAGTTTTTGAAACGTCAGATTCCAGCTAAGTTCTTCTGTTGAGTTTCTGAGGATGAAAAAGTACTTGTTAGGCTTCCATCACCCATGTTCAATTAGCTGAATTCATACAGACTGCTGTAGGTTAATTAGAATGAGCATGAAGTAAAAGATTTTATAAAAGATTGGTATGAGAGTTGACTGTGGTGTGTGGGATTCTGTGCAGGTAGCATAAGAAGAGCATGTTTAGAGGTGTTTTCTGCTAGTTTTTATTGATCTTGATCTACCTTGTACAACGTCTGGAAAGGTTTTTCCTTTTCACAGTTTCAAGTGACCTCTGTATCAGGTTATCAGCAGTCCTGAGATTTCCCTAGCTGTTTTTGTAAAATAAGGCAAGGAAGTTTGTATGAGCATCTTTGTATGAGTCATCAAAATGTGATTATTTCAGCCAATAAGTGGATTTTTATTTGATTTTAATTTGTCAGATTGTTTTAATACTGGCAAACATTCACTTCTTACCATGAAGAGTGTACACTGTGTTTCCAACTGTCCCTCATTATCCTTACTTGCTACTTCCAATTGCAAATACAACAAACTATCTGTATTCAAGTATCACTTGTTATTTTTGAACTTAATACTACTTAGAATGAGTATTCCAAGAATACTGGTTAGCTCTGTACAGCAGCTTGACCCCTGCAGATGCTCTTAACTTCCTAGTTTCTCAGAAGCAAGGAGACAGAGAATGATGCGATTTAACAACATGATGGTGTTATTTCTCTTTCCAGAGAGGTAATACATTCCATAGAAATATTACTTTGTCTTTTTAATGATCCCTCTTTTATGTATCATGTGGCAATTCACTTAAGAGCTGATAAACAGGGCTGGACTTTAGACTAAGAATTAATTTTTATGTATAAGCATTTTGCAAGCTTATGTTGCTTAGGTTTTTGTTACACACATTTAATGGCAAGCCTAGGGAGGTGTGGCACGTGAAAGGATTTCTTGGCATGAGACATTTTTCCTTTAGGTTATAATGAAGTTGACCACCTCTCATGATTGTCCTTTCTTTTCCTTATGTCTTTCCTGGGAACTGTAGCTGAGAAATGCCTATTTAAAGGATGGGAGATTTTGCTGCTCTTCTATATATGAGTGTTTTAAATGGGAAAGTAATTACGGCATTTTTTTGATCCTGCAGTTTGTGGAAATCATCTTGAAATCACACTTGAAAAATCTGCTGTGAGATGCAGACTTGCAGAACTCAATGGTGTGGTTGTGGACTGGCCAGAAATACAGCCACGTATGTGGTTGTTGGGCCTTGTAAGCCTGTTAGAAGTGAAAGCTACATTTGAAGTTTTGCGAAACTGTTGATTATGTTATTAGCAGACCAGATGCTCTTTTCTGTGGGCAACTTCTGCAATAAGTGCATCAGGAGTCCTAAAAAGCACAAAGTGCCCAAGAATGGTCTGAGTCTTGTTGCCAAAGACCAAGGGTCATTCAAACACTCTTCTCTCATAGTTATTTCTGTACAATGTGCAATAGGAAGTGCCTTTTATTCTCCTCAGACCCCGTATATATATATATACACTTTTATACGCTCCAGAGAGCTTTATTTGGATGTCTTACCTTTGTCTTCTGCTGCACCACAGGAAGTCCTCACTGTTTTTTAAAGAAGTAAGAGTAATTCCCGGTCCATACCTGATTTTTTTTCTTCTGCATGCTTAAAGGTTCTCATGTGTCTTGTAAGGCTTCATCTGCCTTCTCTTCTTGGGCTTCTTTTATCTTTGTCATACTCTGTTAAATGATGCAGTACTATCTTACTGTAGTAATAATACTGTAATAATAAAGCATGTGCTTTTGCCTTGGTTATAATAGAGTATACTGAACGGAGAGTTTCACCCACATATATTTTGCTATATCTTAAGTTTTCTCATAACTTTCCAAGAAATATCTGAATATTCTGTGAAGTATTACAGAAGTGGCAGACCTGTCTCTGACTTCTCTTTAAGCCATATTCCTCCAATGTATAAAAAAGAAAAGTACAAATACTCTTGTGGGTTTTTTTTAAGTATACATTGACAATTTTAACCCTCTTGATGGCTTCTAAAACTTTGACTTCTGAAGTATATGTTGCCTTTTGTTTTGTTGACTGTATATTTCTTTTGGAGTTCCTGCAGCAGGGGTAATTTTGAAAGCTCAGATCTCTGGGTGAAGCCTGCTCTCATTTGTGACAGTCAGTTTTGCCCAGGCTGCCGAAGTGGTTACTCGGGTGTCATCATATCATGACATCTCCCGTGAGCTTCCATCTCACAGCAGCCTTCAGGATCAGATCAGCTTCCGGGCAGCAAGTAGTCTTATGCTTCCTTTCATTTTGTGTGCTGCAGAGTAACTGGTACCCTACTGTCTTATTCATAGTTTCCCCAAAGTGGTAATATTTTCCGTTAAGTAATATAAGTCCAAATTTAGAAACTTTGTATTATGTTTCTCAAAGCACACGTATTTTATAATAACATACCTCTTTTTGAGAACTGGTTGTTTTCAGAGACTTTCCAAGACCTTAGTAAATCATGTGGTTTTAACAGTATTTACTGACATCTGAGAAGCATGCTGATTATAATTAGGTTACACCTTCAGTTTTCATACAATTTTTATTACTTTTTCTTCCATTAACTTATCTCTTTTATGCAAGTGGCATATCTTTTATTAAGCTATCAAACAGCTGTTTTTCCAAAGAGCTAGAAGTTTAAAGTGTCTATGCTTACTTACTTTTCTGAATTATTATTTTTTAATCCTAGTGACTTTTCAGTTTCAGGTTTTGCTTCATTGTATTCTTGCCCTGAAACAAGATCTTTGTTGCAAGAGTACTTAACATGTAAAAATTTGTTGATACTTACAAGTACAAATTTCCCAGTGCATAGATACCTACAGCAGTTCTGTTTGGTACTGAAACACTTGTGACAGTGGAGTCTTTTGGGAATCTACCTGGCTGCTTAAAATTATTTGAAAGCAATTTTAGGATTATAATTGGATAATTATATGCAATTAAGCCTAAGGTCTTTAAGTAGCTTGCAAATGTTAAACAATCAAGAATCTTTAGGCGGCCATGATATGTGTCTTTGTCAGGTACCTGTATCTTTCTTATGTCTACTTGCCTGGTGTATGGTAGACCAGTAAGCTGTGAGTTGACTTGAGAGTACTAATTTGCAAGAAACAGTTCCAGTCGCTCAGTTTTACTGCCTCCTGAGATCAGGATGACTAGTGAGATGAAAATTTTTGGAATATCAGGGATGTCCTGCTGGAATCATTGCTTCATATTATGGTTCAAGCAGGAGATTTCAAAAACCTTACAATGCTGAGAATAAAATGCGTTCATTGCACTGTAATTCGAATCTGTGACTCTTGAATGTTTCTGTTGTGGCCCTGAGGCACTTGCTGTATCTCCCTAGATGCTTGCTGACTGTGACTTCCATTGGAGCCCATCAGTAGCATGGCTGTGAAGCCTTCCATCTGGCTACTAGTCAATATTGTAACCCACTAAAGTGTGTATCGGTGTTCAGGGTGATGCTCCTTACTTCTATGGGAAGGAGGAAAGGTGAGGAAAACCAGACAGGAACCTGTATTTGACATGTATGCAGGCCATGATCTACAAGACCACTCAGATAAAGGTAGGTTTTACAATCACTTTTTCAGTCTCACAGGAAAAAACTCCGGATAGGAAGCCAAATACTAATTTTGCCAGTAAATATTGCTCTGTATTTCTTCTCCTTTCTTTTGGCTGCCCGTGCATGCCAATCCTTCTTTCTAAAATACAGCTCCAAGGAAGAATGACATTTGAAGACTCTTAGTGGTTTGGAAAGATGACTTTTGCCAGTGAACTAGTGTTTTGACTCCAGTGCCTTTAAACAGTGTGCAGCTGTGTTTTATTTTAGTATTGTGTGAGCTCTTAAATCTGAGAGGCCCGGTGGCAATGAGGATGTGGACATTCATTCCTGGGAGCAAGTTGTAATTACTCATACACATTCATAGGTTCATAGAGTTTGAGCCAGAAGGGATAGTAAGATCATGTGGGTTGACCTGTAAGTTGACCACATCACCTTTTTTTTGAATCCAGTGACTTCTATCTAGCTTGAGCAGGTCTTCTCTAGTAATTCCCAGTCTTGTTCAAAGACAAAATGCACTGAATTGGTTGCTGTCCTTATTACCTTCCACCAGAAGTGGAACCACTATTACTGTTAAAAATGTTTGCCTTATTTATACTTTGAATTTGCCTGGGTTCAGATTCCAGTCATTGTTTTTTATGTCTTTCTTTAGTTGGTTAGAGATATGTGGCTTTTTTATTCCTGCACAGATCCTTGTACATGTTAATCAAATCCACTTTTTGCTCCTTCCTTTAATAGGCTAAACAGATTTACTTCCACTTCCACCATAAGGCATTTTCTCCCACCCTCATATAATTTAAGTGGTTCTTTCCTGCACCATTTCCAGTGTTTTAACATGCTTTGAAAAATACTAACACCAGAATCAAACAGTATTTTAGCATACATCTGACTATGTCTGCATACAGAAAAATTTCCCTTCTACTCTCCTTGCCTCATTTCTTACTACTTACTCATCTACACACAAGAATTACATTAATTCATTTTGGCCCAGGAGCATCCTGAGAACTGAGGTCCACTCTGACCCCTGAATCCTTTTCAGCAGGTATTTTTAGGGAAGGCTTTGCCTTGGTCCTAGTGTATCGGATTGTGTCAGACTTTTTTGTTCAAATGCACCTAGTTTACTAAGCAGTCCAGAGTGCTCCAAATGACCTTATTGTCCTCGCTATTTTCGTATCTCTAGGCTTTGTGTCACTTGCAAATGGCACTGGCGATTTATATGTATTTCAAATCACTGATGAACATTTCCGTGGCTTTAGGCCCAATATCAGTTCTTACAGGCTCCAAGTATCACAGAATCACAGACTGGCTGAGCTTGGAAATGATCTCTGGACATCATCCTGTCCAGCCGCCTTGCATAAGCACGGTCACCTCGAGGAGGTAGCACAGGGACCATCTCCAGATGGCTTTTGAATATCTCCAAGGATGGAGACTCTACCGTGTCCCTGGGCAACCTGTGCCAGTGCCCAGTCACCCTCACAGTGAAAAGCATTTGCTCAGGTTCAGAGGCAATCTCCTGCATTTAAATTTGTGCCCGCTGTGTCTGGTCCTGCCACTGTGCTCTAGTCTTCTTTACATCTTCGCTTCAGGTGTTTGTATGTATTGATGAGACCCTCTCTGAGCCTTCTCCTCTCCAGGCTGAACAGTCTCTGCGCTCTCCACCTTTCCTCATTGGAGAGATGCTCCAGTGCCTTCATTTTCTGTGTGACCCTCTGCTGGACACTCCAGTATGTGCGCGTTTCTCTTGTACTGAGGAGCCCAGAACTGGACACAGTACTCCGGGTGTGGCCTCACCCACCAGTGCCAACTAGAGTGGAAGGATCACCTCCCTCGCAGTGTGTCCTTATGCACATTTTCATTTTACACAGAGGGCAACTTAGATTCTCTGAGCAGTCACTTTGTAGTTGATCTAAAGTATTTTTGTTTATTTTTCTTATCATATACCTTTATTATTCCCTCTATTTAACCAGTTTAAGAAGCTCTAGTGTTTGTCCGTCTACTGTTGACAAGGTATTTAAACTCATCTTATGATGCTCTTTTACCTCAGATTTTCATGAAAATATATAGTTAATTGTGAGAGATGGAAGAAACTAACAATCACATTTGTACATGTTTAGCTGTAGATTCAATCACTTTTTGATGAATTGGTGCTTTTGGGATGCATCGTGCTTTAATAACGGTTACTGTTAAGCATTGTGCTAGAAAATGTGTATGGTTAAATATGTGCATTGAGAATTAATGTTTAATAGTCACTCTGTAGTTATGTTTCTTTTAGCTTGTGCTCTATACTTATGCCTACAGTTGCTTTTTTGTAGGAATAGAACAGGATTTTGAAAATATTCGGATATGTGCAAAAGCCTGCAGAAACTGTTAATGTGACACTTAAGTTGCTACTTTTTAAAGACATAACAAGAAATGCAAATCTAATTTCATTGTAGAGTGATTTGGATCCAGTTTTCTATCTACAGGGGTTTTTTTGTTGCTAGTTAAAGCATCATTTGATTTGTGAATTTTCATGATTATGTACTCCAGTGCTCTACTTCACTTGTAAGCCTGTTATAGGACACAAGTAGAATCCTTTTACGTTTATTTAGCTTAATTTATCACTGTCAGTTTGGACTTTGTAGATGAAAGAAATTACTCATACACAGAATCTACTCTTTAACTGTCAATAGTGATTAATACTTCAGGTGTTTCTAGATTTTTAGTTGATATAATAAAATCTATTTTTCTCAGTACTTGATAGAACTAGCATTCATTTTCAAATTCTTAATGACCCTAGACTCGCAGTTAGTGATCGTATGCTGCTACCTCAAATTCTTGTAAATAGTTGCAGTTGAATAAAATATCTTTTCTTGCTGTGTGTCCTAAACCAATAGGTAGTATTGCTGACTCTTGTTATGGGATCATCGCAGACTGCTGTTTTGGGGAAGCTATCCACCATATAAATGTCTGTGAACCTCTTTGTAGAGAGCAGAATAGGGAAGTGTAGATTAACTTCTGTCTCTTGCCTTCATATGCTTACATTTTGCCTAACTGAAAGTCAGGTGTTGGCCATTAAAAAGCTTTTGTTTAAGATGTGAAGGAAAAAGCAGTAAAGAGAAGCTAAGATGGGTGTGTGGTCTTGTTCAGAAGTAAAGAATAATGTTGAATTCCATTTGTTTAAATTTTTCTCTCTAGATTCCCTCTGGCCAAAAATTCGTGTTCCCCTGAAAGTTGTTAGGACAGCAGAAAACAAACTTAGTAACCGCTTCTTCCCTTATGACGAGATTGAAACAGAAGCAGTGTTGGCTATTGACGATGATATCATTATGCTAACCTCAGATGAACTCCAGTTTGGCTATGAGGTAGGTGAATTGATTTTTTTCCTGTCTCTTAGGCTATTCACTTCAACATTGCGTTGTATGAAGTGGAGGAATCGCTGCACAATCTACTGATTCAGATTGTTGCATCTCTCTTTACCCTAACAGTTCAATGCTGACTGAAATATTTCTACAGATAGTCATTACTTTATGGAAAAAAACTGCCAGCTAACAGAAAATTTTCAGTAACTGAAAAAGTAATACCAAGAGACTCCAGAAAATGTTGTGTAATTGGTGCAATGGCAGCACAGTCTGGAGAATGTGAATTGTATTCTTAACAGTTTCAAACAGTTTTCAGACAAATCAGAAGTGCTTATCCACGTTAATGTGTCTTGATGGACAAGACAAGTTTCAGAGATTAAGTGTTGAGAACAGAGGAGGCCTCTTGAGGACATGTCGAAGTAAGGTGGACTGCAATGAAGAGAGGAGCTGAAGAATGTCAAGGGGGGGACACGTATCATATGTTTGAAATGGCAAAGCTTCAACAGCTGCTGTTATAGTGGGGGTATCAACAAAAAGAAAGTTCACTCATCGGTTACTCATGGCGGTACAAAGAGGTGAAAGCACTCATAGGCATTTGAGTAGTTTGTTAAAAAGTGTTTGTTAAAACTCATTCCAAAACTTTGGTTTGAATGAGTTAATTTTTGTCTTCTATTTATATTTGTATGTATGACACATTCCATAATCTGATATTACTGTTATATATGTGCATTTAAACCAATCATGTTATAGTTGTAAATAAATCAGAATTGTTAAAAAGTGTAATATCATATTTTAAGAAAGGTTTGAAATGTTTAGTCACACCTGTACCTGCAATATCAAGAGTAATACACTGGGCTTCATACGTGAGAGGTAGAACAAGGAATTATTACCTAAATTGTGTGAAATAATTAAAATCACTTTTCTAAATGGTAGGGAAAAAAAGTAAATGTGATGGTTGTTTCATTTTTAAGTCTTAAATGTAGTTGTTAACACAAGAAGATTTTTTTTTAAGAGATGTTGGAAGTATTTCTTTAATGTGAATATGTATGTGGTAAAATGGGCTTTTTCTCCCTCTCAAGTGAAAGTGGCTGTTAGCAAGTAATGGGCTTTTGGACTCAAGAAATTACTTGTGGTAATGTAGGTATGCTGATGTAATAACAAAGATGTTAAGTAGTGGAGTCATGTGTGTCTCCAGAAAGGAAATACTTCCCTTGCCAGGTTAAGAATAACGGGTTAGTATATGAAGTGTGAAAGATGGAATGAAGAGAAGACAACTGAAGGAAGGGGGATTTTGGCCTTCTCTATGCTCTGTTGTCTACATTGAATGCTTTAAGCACTGCATTGCAATAGCAGAGTGATCAAGTGTTGGCAGTTCTGCAAACTGATTTACTTTTGTCTCTTTTGGTGGTGTAACTAGTAGTTTTGAGGGTGAACTAATGGGATGGAAGATAGCAAATCCATAATCGGCATGCTGTGTAAATCCTGGCTCCAGTTGCAGTTTGATTTTAATTTTCATTGAACTGTCTCAAAGAAAATAAAAATAAGTTTTATAAAAACCTAAGTGACTGTGTAAGTAGTTCCAAATGAATCTCCGCTCTGGCAAAGCAGGCTTGGAGGGCTTCGAAGCAGAGATTCAAACTGCAGCTGGGTTTCAGCTGTGTCAACCAGAAGTCGTGAGAAGTAGAATTCTGACACTCGTGTATCTGAAGCATTAATTTCAACATTCTCAGTGGAGAAAATCTGTAACTTCACATACATTGAGTCTGGTCACTTAAGCAGGAAAGGATTTTCCTCATGAAAAAGTAAGAAAGGAGGCAAAGATAAGTTGATGTGAATTCTGCTGTAGTCAGTGTGATTAGGTGGCAGTTGGGACTTAGAACTCTTCATCCCCAGGTCTTGCTGTTGGCCTGTGCTGGCTAATTTATTGGCCTTCTGTGGACCATATGCATTGGTTGCAGGGACCATCAGAGTAACAGTTCTTACATTTGGTATGTGAATGTAACTTTTTAGACAAGAGATTATTTAGTCTGGCAGACTGAAACCTATTGCTTTTGCAGCTTTTTGCATTTTATTATAAATTCTGTTCCTTTTTGATTCTAGGAATTCAGCTTACTACACAGCCATATCAATGGAAAACTAAAATGCCTTATTGAGCAGTTGAGAGACAAATGCATGGGTAGCTTGAATCCTTATATTTTGAAATGGCTTTTTTCCCCTCTGTAAAGTAAATTAATAGAAATGTTTTGAATACAGAAAAACAGCAAATTATTTTATAAATTCACAATTTTGCTCATATAGAGAGTGAGTGATGTGGTTCCTACTCTCTGGCATGGAAATCGGGGGCTGAAGATTGATCTTTCCTGTCCCTGAGTGTCTGTGACTTGCTTGACAGGCCTGAGCTGGCTCCCAGATGTTTAAATTGTATTCAGCCTCTGATAATTTATTTATCTGTTTATGCGTATTACCAGAAAAGCGTATCTCAAGCTCTTGTCTCATTTGCAGGGGAATCCGTAGGGAACAGTAGCATCATATAATGTTACTAGAAAGTTTTCTTTTCAAAGTACGTCTGCTTGTGCTTTGGTCATATGAAGGACTGGAAACGTGACATTCAGTAATTTCTCCTGACATCCTTGAGACTTTACATTTAAACATGTGGCAAAACCCTCTCTGTCACAGACTTGTCTGAATGTATAGAGCAAGTCTAAAAAAAAACCAGAGAACTTTGATCTCTGTACACTTTCAGCCATAAAAAATTATAGTAACACTCAAAGTGTCAGACATTTTTTACTTGTTAAAAGTGAACTATTATGGTAAAGTGATTTATGACATGGAGTAAATCTGTTGGAGCAAGCAGAAAAATAGTCCCTGTGTGCTGCTGTATTCAGGTAGCAGAAGAGTACTCATGACATTCTGACTTTGAAAAAAGTATTTCTGTCAAGTTTCATGATGAAATCACAGCTGTGATTTGGGGCACTGAAAAAAACCCTGCTAGGCTAGACAACTTTTTTCCCACTTGCCAATCTCTGTTGCTCACAGAGGGAAAGTCAGAGAGACCAAAGAAAAGGAGCAAGTATTTAGATTATCATAATCTTAAAATAAAGCAGAACCAATGGCTGCTCCTGAAGTGTTTGGTGTTTGGATGTGATGCTGAAAGCTTGTGTTGTAGCATTCCCACCTAAGCCTTTCAACGGGCCTCAGGGCAGATAGATGACAGCATTTCTATCACCCTGAAAAGTAATTGTTTCCAAGTATGAAGTTCATGAAGATTTCTTATTACATACTTATGCAGCACTTTGATAAAAATACTTTGTAAGGTGACAGCAATAATAGACAATCTAAATTGGGATTATTGCTGTGAGTCTGAGTTTTGTTCATAGAAAATATTCTTCAGTGCATTGCTAAGTTTGTGGGTTTTTTCTGTTGAAAGCTTTTCGCGTTCTTCTTGTAGATGATCTGATTCTGTCTTATAGCTGTTTTTCAGTGCTTCATGTCTCTGACATTCTTTTAAAAAAATAATCTCTGATGAATTGCATATTTTGCAATTTATCACAATGTTTGAATGCCTTCTTTAGAAGAATTCTTTCATACCCATTTTGATTGTTAAAACTGTATTTTCTAGCATTATTTTGTAGGAGGAATGATGTAACTTTGCTTACCAAAAGACTTCTCCATGGGTAACTGCTGGCTATATTCAGAGCTCTTCTTCATATTAACATTAATTTGCAAATTGTGTGCATGTGAAGCACCAGTTATCGTTTAATAGGCTTTGTGTTTCCCTTTTGTCTTTCTTTTCAGTAATAGTACAAGCTATCCCTTTGAGGTCTGGGGAAGAATTAAGACTGGATAAGGCTCTGGGGATAGAGAAGAAATACTGATTGGTTAGGCTTTCTTTCATTATTAAATTTTAAAATTTTGTAGTTGTAATGAGACAGTTCCTGAAGTTGCATGTGTCTTAATATAGTCTAATAAATTTAATGCATAAATGCTGGAGTCTATTCTGGAAGAGGAAGTGCTTCCCTGTCCTCTGGCTATAGGGAGAATGAGCTCCGGCAGCTGTTCTGATGGCACAGCAAAACAGCACAGAGAGTTGAGGCTAGGAGACAGAGAGAACTGTGGAGAGGTGAGACTGGAGGGCGTTTTAGCTAGGTTATATGTGTAACTTGGGGAACTCAACTTGGAAACAAAATTACTACCATTTTCTCTTGCTGTATTTGCAAGATTTTTAGTAAAACTACCAAGTCAGAATTTTGATTTGAATTTTCATCTGCGAGATACTTTGTCCAAAATATTTGTTTTCAGGATTGTCTAGCAGAGTCATTGGAATACTGTTGTCTGCAAGGAAGCATACCTTCTCTTCCCTTGGCAGTATGTTTTTCCTTGAATGTGTTCCTTACTAGTATTAAATCAGGCTGTCCTCCTTTAGTCTGAGAAAACTAATGTGATCACTGGCTAAAATGGAATGTATTCCTAACAGTCTAATAAATTATAGGCAGCCATCAAACCAGAAGACGGTAGTACAAAGTAGAAAGTGGTAAAAGAGTCGTGACCACTATTTCTACTCTGAAAGCTTCCTTATAAGCAGTAGCTGTATGTATTAGTTTTGGCGCAAAACTTATGTATGGATTTGGGAAATGAGCTAGATGCAGTTATTTGGAGTCTTTCCAGGAATTACCATTGAATGAGCTAGTGATGAACTTTATGAAGAAGCCAGGATTTTTTTCTGACTTAGATCCCTTTTAAAAATAATACTGTCGTTTAAAACAACCAAGTTATGTTTTAGATGCATCAAATGGACAATTTTCAGAGACCAGAATTGGAGTAGGATTGAGCTTTACAGTGATACAAAAAAATCTGTATGAGTAGCATGTTTTTGGCTTTTATTTTATGTCATTTGGCCAAAACTAGAAGGGATATGAACTAGAAGGTTCTGTGTTGTGAAGGCACTTGAGAAGTAGTAACTGCATTTAATCTTTCTTTCAGCTGTCTTTAATGTATGTATGCCATTCCCTCTACAAGAATTCCTAGCCCAGTACAGTGCAGATCTGTACTGTCTGTCAAATCCTTTGTTGGGCTTCGGTGGCTTATGCGATGGTGCCTTCCAGCAGCTGGGAGATTATGCGTTTTAATAGTCAGGTGTAAAAGAATATATTAAAATTAAAGAATTATTTTTTTTAGACCTGGAGAGTGAGGAATAAAATTTTGGAAAAGAGAGTGGCCATACCTTTGTGTTTTTGTTCTTTATTAATGTTTTTGACATCATGATGAAACAGGTATCTCAAGCCCTCACTGGCTTGCCTGCCAAAAATCTGTATTATTTGAATTACCTATTGGCACCAACTTGTAACAATATTCTGTGAATTCTCTTGCTTGAGTTCCAGATCATCTGTACTTTCAAGAGCCCTCTGTGTTACAGTGTTGTCCTATCTAAATACTATCCCAGTACTTGTGCCATGGAACTGTCTATAAAGATTGATTTCTGGATAAACTATAAGTCGGGGAGTCAAAAGATCTGGTTCCCATTCTTGTTTCATGTATGATTTTTGGCAGGTTTCCTCATCTGTATGTTTGAAATAGTAACTACTCTCATCATAGGATTCTGAAGCTATATTAACTGACAGCAGTAAAATGTGTTGAGATGTGTGGATGAAAAGGTATATAGTAATGCAAAATCACAGAAATGTAGATACAGAAGCACTAACTTCAAGCTGATTGTTTTGTCATATTTACTTTGACAAAATAACTTGCATAGAGTCCTTATAGTCCAGGCCTCCCAGATGAAACATACTGGCACATAAGAAAATGCCAAAGTGAACTGCTGGTGAGGTGAGCTTTGCAGGATAGTGGAATTCCAGATAACATGTTCTTTACTGCAAATTCAACTGTTCGGTTCCTTTGCCTTTTGTACAGAGAAAAGAGGTTTGCTACTAAAGAGACTGTTGTGGATTTATGACATAGCTTGTTGTTGACGTTCTTGCATACACAATGCAGTTTTGGTATGCATTTGTTTATCTACATACTACTTCATTATTGATCATCAGAAGAGCATACTGCATATTTAGCAAACAAATAGCATTCAGACCCTTCTAAACAATTATAATCCTGTCTCACTTTAGTCCTAACACAAAAATTTGCCCATTTTTTAATGTGACCAGCAGTGTGGAGAACTGGGGTTGCGTTAATGATGCCCTTCTTGTACTTGTCTACTGTGTTTGATCCTGTGGTCAGCTACAAAATAATGTATGGAGTGACAAGGATGGTATCTTGATTGTATCCAGCTGTCTGAAACAAACCAAGGGCAAAGAGGCCTTCCATGTAGCAGTAGATCCATCCAAACAGCCAGTAAAGAATATGAGAAATATTAAAATATACGCATGTTTTAAGCCTGTTCCTATCAAAGGAAGCAGGTTGGTTAGGTTTAAAGCCAGCTGTGAAAGCAGTTAGGTTGCAGCTATATCTACTGAAGTTAACATCAAAAGTTCCATTTCAATTGTGCTTGGTTTTAGTTAGTGTTAAAATATTTTTGAATAGTAGGTTGTATTTCTCTACCACAAGGTGGTTAGTGTTGCTTTAGTGGCCTTTTGCTCAGTGGTGTGACTTCCCTGGGTTGTAATGTCCTTTCAAAGCAAGCTTGGGCTTTTTCATACTTCTTCCAGGTAGTTCCCAGTTTTTTGAAGTGCCAGAAATGGTACTTAGAGAAATTGAAGTGGTCTTTGCACCACTGTAACTGTCTTCCCAAAGCAGCATGTTTGTGTTTGCTTGCTGTGCAGGCCTGATTTACAGTGTGTCATGTCTCTTTCTGTTCAGGTTTGGCGTGAGTTCCCTGACAGGTTGGTTGGGTATCCAGGTCGCCTGCATCTCTGGGACCATGAGATGAACAAATGGAAATATGAATCAGAATGGACCAATGAAGTCTCAATGGTGCTCACCGGGGCAGCGTTTTATCACAAGGTAATATACAACTTGTATACTAACGTACAGTATGAACCTTTTTTAGAGAGCTGCGTGAGTTTCTGTCATTGTTCTGTGAGTGTTTTGTGGTGCCACAATTATGTTTTCTACAAGAATCAAAAAACAGTTGCCAGGTTTCCCTAAGCCCTAATCTTTCAGTTGCTGCGGAAACAACAGGTTTGTCTCTGCTTGTAAGATAAAACTATTACCTCCATGAACTTACAGAATAACTCTTGCCAGTTTGCGTGACCTCTAACTATAATATATAGTGAATTTTACCTTGAATATAGCTAGCAGTTTAAGCAATGAAAGCTGATTTTAAAGAAATTTGTCTGCTGGTCAGGAAAGATGTAATTGTGCAATTAAGCACCCAAAAATTATTTTCTATTTGCCAAAGCAGTCCTTGGCTGAAGGAAATATCACGGTTTGCCCATAATCCATCCTTAGCTTCCTGCTGTTCAGTGACTCTTAATATTTAGAGTCTTGCAGTTACTGCATCTGTATCTAAAATGATCTTCTCTCTCTTCCTCTATCCTGCAGTATTTCAACTATCTTTATACCTACAAAATGCCTGGAGACATCAAGAACTGGGTGGATGCTCATATGAACTGTGAAGATATTGCCATGAATTTTCTCGTGGCAAATGTTACGGGCAAATCAGTCATTAAGGTGGGACTTTCCTGCAGTTTAACTTTACAAAGTGTAAAAAGTTTGTGTGTATCGTGTACTTACTCATATAAATTTATTTAGTAGGCTTCAGTATCTTATTTTTTCTCTCATTTACCCCTGGTATGGTGTCTTGTTCTCCTTCCATGGTAGAAAAGCCCTCTTAGTAAAACTTTTATGCTAACTGAGAACAGAGAATTGGTTTTTACCAGTTGTTTCTGGTGGTTATTTTAGACATCTATATGAGGTAAGGAAAAGGTAGTTTTAATGATGGGTATATTTATGTGTGTTTATATATACACACCACATACATATATTTTAAGTATCGGAGATCACTAGAGGAAAGAGAGTGCCAACTGTCCACAGCTCACTTGGTCATGGCCTGGCAACAGCTGATTTATAGGAATGTTAGTTGCAAGAATGTTAATTGCAAGCTCAGCTTTAAATGAACTTTTTATCCCTGAATTAATTTCCTGACATGTTTCAACACGTTTTCAGGTCTGGACATTCGCTCTGTACATTCATTTCAAAGTGTGTCAACTTGGAATGAGTTTTAGAGGCCACCAGGCATTACTTCAATTAGCAGGGTCCTTTTTCCCTTCTGTCCATCATCATTTACTGAGACTGGTTCCTGCATTTCCTAGAACAGTCTTTAGAAGATAAAGTGTGTGGTTTTGCTGAAAATGTTTTTGAGCTGTATGAGGGCACAGCAGAGTAATTTGGCACCTCTCTGTGATTCGGAGAGTCTTGCAGAGTTTGCCAGTCAGCTATTAACTGGAATGAGCAAAGGACCGTCTGTTGGATTAACGTTACGGTGAAGTATGGGAAGCTATATTTCATCGCTGTTATGGCTGCAAGAACAAATGGTGTTTATACAGGGACCTTGGCAGTGAGAAAACAGTCATTAAACAGGAATTAAGGAGCTTGTCATCGCCACTTCTTTTCAGTTACAGAAGGAAAAACCCCTCCAAGCCATTTTTATTTGGCCCCTGTGAATATTGCAGTCAGCAGGGCCAGATGGAGCTGAATGGAGGAATGGAATGGCTTATTTTCTCTTTTTTATCCACCCCCCCCAACCTTTTTGAGACAGCGCAGCTTATGCTGCAGGCGTGTTCATAGATATTGCGCTGCTCTCTGTGCAAGATTAATGTCCCTTCTGTTGATATTTGATGATAACTGGCGTGCCTTTCCACAGGTGACCCCACGGAAGAAGTTCAAATGTCCAGAATGCACAGCAATTGATGGGTTATCACTGGACCAGACTCACATGGTGGAAAGGTGAGTGACCACCCTTTATTCCTCATGATTGCCTTGTTCTGTTCTCTAGCATCTTATCCTGTTTCTCATTAAATTAGATAGAAAATACGCACTGATTTTGAAAGAATGTGGCATGGATTTGATCATCCTAAATCATTCCTACGATGGATGATGTGACACTGAAAAGTGAACTACTACAAGAACGGACTTTAGAAGGGCATAATATTTAGCAGCTTTACTGTAAAGCATATAAGATGCATATGAAATGCAGGTTGTTAGCAGTACTTTCAGTAATACCATATTTCTGTTTTACTGTGGGATATCAACTGTCATGAGTACAAGTTTTATTTTTTTTTACCAGACAGTTGCCAGCTTACCAAAGAGGAGTAACAAGGATCTAAATTCTTAATAATGTTATTTGAGTTGATGTTTGTACATTGTCTTTCCTCTAAAGATTGTGAAGCACATTGCTTCCACTAATGAAAGGCATTTGCCTGAAAAATTGCGTGTCGCATTTTTTAACAATGGCAGCATTATTATATTTTTGTCAGAATTTAATTTTGAAATGAAGTATGTGTTTAGAAGGGCCGTGCATGTTTAGAGTGAGATACTGGGTTGCATTCCCTGCTTTACAGTAAAATGGCTTCTCAACCTTGACCAAGACAATAAACTTCCCACTGCCTTGGCTTCTGAATGTATAAAATAAGGGAAAGTTTCTTCACTTTTATAAAGCTTTTCAACAGATTTGAAAAGGGCTATTTGATAATAAATGTACATACATTATGAAGTGGAATTGACTGGAAATCTAGGACTGACAAAGGCATTTCACCGTAAGCTTTCTGGGTTGTTGTATCTTTCCTACAGACTTTGGGGTCTGGTAGCAAGGGCAGCCATAGTCAAATCTGGCCTGCATTTAAAATAGACCAGTTCAGATTTTCAGCGAGACACATCACAATACAGTTTTCTGTATTTCTCTACATTACTTGGCAAATTTAACTTGTTATATCCATGTATTGGCCTTTAGCAATATAAATTATATTTATATATTGTAGTATATGCAGTGAACTAATGCAAACCGGGTTAGTAATTGGGCGCTTGCTTACAAGAAGAGCGTGTGCATGTGTCAGTCTGATGTGTAAACACATGTTACACAGCACACACAAACACATATAAGGTTTGGCTGATTAATTATTAACCAAGCATCATGCCAGGCGCTAAGGTTAGTGACAAAACATTTAGACTGGATGTATAATAAGGAATATATAATAATAAGGCAAAAAAAGGAGTATGCATCTGAGATGTAAAACATAACTCACAAAGATGGTAAAAATTACTCTGCAGAGAACTTCTTTAGGAAGGGGCTGGTAGTTTGTAGATCTTAAATGTTGATTGAAGGGGAAGCACAAGAGGTTGTCCTGTGTCTAGCAATTCTACTCTGACTTACAGGATGGACTACTCGAAACCAATTGAGCTTTCCTACGATCATACTAGTAGCGTTACGACAGTACATAGGAATTTTGGTCATGGTCATGAACTGGGTTCTCGTTAAGGTACACATCATAAAAATAGATGATGAAAAAGTGGTTTTTTGCTCCAAAGTACATTATGATGCAGGGTAAAGGTCATGTTTCCATGTCTATAGGAATTCTTGTATCTTCAAAGTAAAATATCATTGACAGTTTATTGAGAACACGTTTAAACTGTAGCTTTGCTTCTCTGTAGTTTCTAGCAGTAGAGTTAACTGGGTTGTGGGAAATGTTAGATTGACCGCAAATCCACATACTTTTCTTTGTCCAGTCAAAGGAGTACATGCTGGGATAGAGTTTGGGTGCATATACAGTTTGGGTGGCTTTACGCTTCATGTTGAAGATAATTACTAACACTGAATCTGCGTGCTATACCTAATAATACCTTCTTGCCCTGTGTTGTTGTTATCTACTTTCAATGTAAAGGAGTTATTTGAAAGTCTGAAAGGGTTTCTTTTTTTGAATCTTTCAAGCTACCTATTCATTAAGTAGATAATAAATTATATGAACTCCTAGAGCAAGTTTTCCTAACGTAGCAGTAAGTAAGGCTCTATGTATGTGTAAGTATACACACATCAGTTATTTTTGGGGTGAGGAGAGAAGCTGAATGGGAAAAGTGCATGCATCATGGAATTCTTGTCATATTATAAAATAACAACTTTGTACAGGTAACTTTTCAGTGTTGGGTACCGAGAACAATCCCTTGAGCTATCAGGCAAAAAGCCATTATCAGCTTTTCTTGCAGCTTCCCAAAGTTCCTGACTCTTTGTTTTTTAGTATTCAGAAATAGCAAACAGGTAGTCTGAACTAATTACTTGCCCAGGTATCCAGGAATCAGGAATCAACTTGTTTCACAAACAGTTCATCCAGGGTTGTCATGGGCACACAACGTTTAGTGTTAGATATCTGGTTCAGAAGTAGCAGAGAGATGCCCAGCAACTGCCTGATGATTTTGTATGTGTAAAAATTTTGAGAAATCAGTTGTGGAGTTCTGTCCAGGAGAGACATGTAACTAACCAGTTCTGTTGGGCCTTTTGGTGCTCTCAGCAGAGACAAAGGATAGATGGTACAGTTGAACTCTATCTCATTAAGGGATTTTTTTTACTTTTGGCCAATACTGAAGGATATTTATAGCAAATCTGGGGAAGCCAACACTGCTCTTTTTCTTGCTGTGTAATTTCTCTGAGATAAATAAAAAGACTTCAGTCCCCAGGGTTATCAAGCTACATTATTAAAATACATTAACTAAAGAAAGCTTTGAACCAAGAATCGCCGCCTTGCCCTAGGTTAGCCTTTACATCAGGTCATAGAAGAAGCTGTAGCAGAATCTCATAATCCTTGTATTTACAGGTGCTATTTAAGTAGCAACAAGTTTTCTGCCTTTAGCATCTTTGCATCTGGCTCTCAAAAATGGAGAGCTCTGTAAAAGGCAGTCTAGAGGACAACTGCCTGTAACTGTAAATACAACAAAGGGCTGGGCTGCTCCTGCAACAACATTAACAGCAGTGTCTTATTTAGGACATGTAAATGTTTGTTAAGAGTCAAGATAGGAAGCTATTCCTTTCAGAGACAAACTGACCAGGTAACAGTTGGCCCAAGGTTGCAGGTGCAGTTACCCTGCCAAAAATGTTTGGGTTATAAGGGAGAGGAAACTGATTTAGAGAGACCTTAACAGATGTGAAATTCACCCAGTCTGCCAGGGACAACGGGGCTCTCAATTTCTCTTTTCTCACAGTCTTAATTCCTTGTTGAGCACAACTGCATGTGGTCAGCAGAGCAAGGAAAAAAATGAGTGATTCTTAGATGCAAACATGCCGCTGTCAGTATGAATTTGCGGAACTGTCAATAGAGCCAAGAAGAACACCTTCCCTCCATGTTGAGATGACATGTTATGCTCTCTTGGCTACCTGGCTTTGAATGTTTAAGGTTCTAGATATGCTTTCTGGTTTATATTGTCCAAAAGTGGCAATGGTTTTGGAATTGAAGTGATTTAGTTCAATGCAGGAGATGAAATTTTTGGAAGGAGTTTATTTTTCTTCAAACGTATTTTGTGGCTTGTGTGTGACATTTTTTTCATCTCAAAAAGCCTGTTTTATCTTTGAACTTGGTATTTCCTGAGTTCTAACTTTTCCGATTCAGCCAGAATGATTAGAAAATATTTATTTTTCTTTACTTTTTCATTTCTTTAACAATGAAGTGATTTCTTGGTGGTGAAAGATGTTGCAGTAGTGCGCTTGAATGGTCTTACCACCAGAATAAGTTTGGCTGTAGAAGGATTCCATCTTGATATTTTCTCATAAGGCCTCATCTTTGATTTGGGACTATAACCTCTCGAGAGAAGTGGTCAAGTCTGTCTCCACTATCCATTTAGTTTTGTCTTTTGCTCTGAGGGTGCCGCTTAGTGCCAGTTGTGACAGTGGCTGATCTGATGTGGACACCTGCCCTCAGGCAGCAGACTGAGATAACTAATTCATTTCACACCAGCCACCAAGCAGCTGTTGCGTTACAATGTCTTTCAGTCATTACTGGTAAAGGCAGGATTTGAACCAGTAGACTAGAACTATTCTTGTATTCTAGAAACCAGTGAGGGCCAGCAGCTGTGCAAACTTCTCACATGCACATCTCCCAGTGCGTCTCCCTTACTTGTGAAGTTTGTACTTTCCCTGCCACAAGACTTCTCCAATACACACAACTTGGGTTGCACTTAGCCACATTTCTCAGAAGTAACAGATTGTTTGAAAGTCTGACCTTATCTGAAAATCAGAAGTCTTTAAAATATCTCACAGAGGCAGCAGAAGCTGCTTGGTGTTCCTGGAGAAAACACTCAGTTCCTTGTCTCTGTGATACTGTAAACTTTCTGTGCCCAGGACCCAAAGCTTACCCTACCAATAGTTCACCTTGTTGTCACAAACATTGAACAGCTACTTGGGTCTCTTTGCTTCAGTCCTGACTGATGGCTCTGTTGCTATTTCAGATCAGTGCTACCCTGGAGCAAATAGTGCTTGTGCAAGGTCTAGAGGTTGCTTCCCACTTCACATGGTTTTCTTTTACACTCTGTCCATTTTCATTTGTTTGCTAGTCCAAAGATTTTAATCTGGAGGTAGGAATAAGTATGAGCGAATGAGAAGGTAGCAGAAAGTGAAATATCTGCAGTTACCTGCATAAATACTGTATTCAAGTATCACCCCATATGAAGTAGTTTTCTGACCTGAGAAAGTGTCAGAAAATAGCCTGAAATATATGACCATTATAGCTTGAAACAGCTGTGTAGAGATGTAGCACTTTAACAATCTGGGCTTTGTGTTTTCCAGTCATTTACTTTAGTTAAGGAGGGAGCCATGGGATGGCTCAGTGGCTGAAGAATTAAATTTGAAAACCAGTCTTGCTGTCCCATCTGCTTCAAAAGAGCATTTGGGGCAGTGTTGAGCAATCCCCATCACAGAACTGTCACACTTAGTTGGTGTGATTGACCCAGGACTGTTGAGGAAAATTATCCTGGAGCTGTAGTGACCCCCTAACCCTTCAAAGGGGTCAGAACAGAGTGCAGTGGTTGGAGAGTGGGAGACCTACTCTGAAACCGCCTGCAAGCACATCAGCCTCTGTAGCTGAATCAGAGTACTCGTTTCTTTTTTGTTTTCACTTTTGAATGGTAGAAGAAATGTGACCTATTTTCTTCTGTCTCTGTTATGTTACACCTTGGGGACTGTTGTCACAATTCTTGGTGTCTGAAGTTCTTAAAAGCTGTTTTATAAAGTACGTAACTAGTGTTAGCTGAGGTGGGATGAGGTAAGTTTTCCCTACCTTGCTTCCACAGGTACTGTGTCTTTCAGAAAGGAGCAATGTAAGGTTAAACATCTCCTTGGTTGTTTTTTGAATCACATGGCTGTTCCCTTCCACAGTATTACTGACACCTGAGATTATTAAAATGGAAAAATCATCAGTGGTCTGACCTTTTTTTGTGCTAATATGATGCCTTACTGCTCAGTATCTCTTTATTTACACAAGGGAAGTAAACTAGTTGGTTTTATTTTCTGTATTTTATTCAGCTTCACTTCTAACTTACAGTGCAATCAGCACTGCCTTACACTGAGGCTTTTTTGTGGGAAAAGATAGAGCTTCTGAAGAAGCCTGAAAAAAAAAGCTGGTTCGTTTTTTTTTTTTTTTTTAGAACTCCATTTTCACAAAGGCTTGGTTTTTGCAAAACCTCAGTTATGAGCCAGATTGACCCAACAGTGGACCTTTAAGAGCCATGTTGGCAGTTAATCTGTTCTGGTTTACAGCATGTACATTGCTTTAAGAATGACTGGAATTCTAGGGGGAGGGAGAAGGGAAGCTCTGACCTCCATGTGCACGTGTACTGCCAGCATCCCGTTGCTTGTCTCTGTGATTAAATGGATAAATCATAGAACACCAGCTTCTTTTCAGTTCTCTCTGCAATGAGGCTCTCTTTTTATTTACTAGTAGCCAGCATGGCTGAAATACTTCCAAGTGCAAGAGGGAAGGCTTCTGCTAGTTACGTCGGTGCGGGAGCTGGTAGCCAGAACAGTTGTTTGCGTTCTTAATTACGCTGCTTTCCCTTTCACCAGATCTGAATGCATCAATAAGTTTGCCTCTGTCTTTGGGACCATGCCTCTGAAAGTGGTGGAACATCGTGCTGACCCTGTCCTTTACAAAGATGACTTTCCTGAGAAACTGAAGAGCTTTCCCAATATCGGCAGCTTGTAAAGGCAGCTGTGAGACAAACCTGGGTGATGAAAATGACAGCCAAAAAGGTGCTATGAGGAATATAAGGCCCTGAAGAAAAAAATCGTTAGAGAGTGAATTACCTTTGAAGGAGATCAGAATTAATGTTTTATTCTGGTATGCTGTCTTCCCTTTACATCACACAAAGATGTAATAGAAAGCTGAACAACTGCTTCTCTTTTGCTCAAAGAGGATTGACTCTATTCATGGGTCCTTTCTGAAATGCCAAATACATACTTTTCTCCGAAAAGGGGCTAGGCACCTGGAAGAAAAAACTGAATCTCGTTCTCTATGGTCTGACTGGCGTGACTGACCTCTTCTATCAAATGTGCTGCGGTTCTCTGGTGTGTAAGCACCCATCCATTGAAAGCAACTGTCTGAAATATACAGTTGCTCTTTTTTGGGAGGAGTTATTGCCTGTGTGGTTTGTGGCCCTCTGTCTTTTGAGCTTAATTACTGGCTTAACTAACTGTGTAACAAACACGTTTTCTGTGTATTGAGAGAAATGTTTATTTTTTTTACATCAACAGTAACAAAAATCTGTGTTTTCACATGGTTTAAAAGGGCAAAGCATTCTGTTTTACTTAAATTATTTTGGTGTGAACTGAGACATGGTGTGGCTGGGAGGATGATCTTCAAAGCAGAGACCTGCAGGGGAGAACTCCCAATTGCTGCACTACTTCCTGCATAAATCTCAGGTTTTCTGCTGTGTCAGTGCAAGAGACTGAGTCTGCGTCAAAATTAGTTGTATTGTACAAAAAAAAGATGTACCTTTTGGTCTTACTTTATTTTTGCTTTTCATTATCAAAAGAGAGCAGTCAGATTACAGTTTATGTTGTAGCCATTCATTGGAATAACAGCTATGAAGGAAGGTTTTAACATCTGAATCCTTTCAGCAAGCAGCATGTTGTAGTATTGATTTGTAAAACACTTCAGTTAACAGAAATTTCCAGTTACAACTTACATGTTCAGGGCTATGTGTATGTGCAAGACACTATTAATGCACACTTAAAAACTCTTATAAAAACTACCGTTGTTGGAAAAATTACTGTGTCTTTGCTTGTAATTTAACGAACCAACACATTGCCACAGGCTGCCACTTAAAACATTCAGCTTGGGAAAGCTTTTGGAGAAGCTTTACATTTCTCAGAAGCATTGGAGTTGTTTCCCAATACTGAAATTAACCTGAATTAGAAAACTAAATGCAGCAAAATTAGAGATAAAATTAACTGGACTTTTACCTGTTACCCTTCGATATTAAAGGTGATCCCAAGTTAGGCTGAAAAAGGAATCTCTGTTCCAGCTCCAGGGACAATATGTTACCAGGTTTGGTAACTGACTGACATCACTGTGGGTGATTTGACTGTCTCTTGAAACCTCCATTGCTGCCAGTTATGAGACATCCTACTCCATGGGATACTTTTCTGTTACATTGCAAGCAACCTTGTTCCTCGGATTTTGCCAAACCCCAAACAATAGGACAAGTGTTAGGCATCACGGTTCACCCCCTCTCCTAAGCTGGCTAGGCAGTAATGACAGAAACTAAATGAAAGTCAGACTAGAAACAGGAAACATCTGCTCCTATTTGTCTCACCCCCACTAAGACTTATCTTATTGCCCATTGCAGTGAATGTGCTGTGAATGAAAATCGTATTGGAACAATAGCTCTGAGGGGATGCTTCACTTAGTAACCCTCCTGGGACATGCCTGTAAACTGTATCATCTGATTCTCTGGGAATGTTTAATTACTTGTGAAAGTTTTTTGCTGCAGTATTTGTTTCACATTCCTGACTTGCTGTGGGAGGGGGTATTGGGGAGCTAGGAGGATAGCTGTTGCAGTGACAACATCTACTGTCTGCACGGTGGGTATCACAAGGCAAAGGAAGGTTTGTCACTTACTGTTCCTCGTTTATGGCCCCTCAGGTTCATTCACATGGACTTTCTTTCTGAATTTTCCTGTTGATTTATGTCCTAGTGCTTGAACATCAGGAGATACCAGCATATTTCCCTTGAGAAGTTTGCTTTAAAGGGCAGCTGTGACAGTGCAATATTCACTTCAGTTTTGGCTGTTCTTTTGGGGCTGATCTCAGCTTGACAGGCCTTAGCAATTTAACTAACTGAGGTATAACATTTTTCTTACAGAGTTGTGAAGCTGCTGTGATTTCTTGTTTCATTGCATTAAAAAGTACAAGTTTTGCACAGAGTCTTAGCCGTGGAAGATTTGAAATAGTTGGTGGGATATTTTTAAGTGAGGTCAGCCTAACCAGCTCTCCTAAACTGATCTATAGTCTCAGGTCAGTAAAAGGCAGCAAGTCCTTCTGCCTACATCCCAAAGCATCAGAATGGGTTCCCCTTCCACAGATTGGCCAGTGATCCCTACCAATCATGTTCTGTCCTTTGGCATTTTACACTTGCTTTTATAGAGCTATCTCATTCAGATGGTAATTTGTCTATTGTTCTGTGTATGGAGAAAATTGGACAACTGAGTGTAAAAAAATTTGTAAACTGGTTTAATTCCCCTGTATGTTTATAATTGTGATGTTCCTGATGCAAAAATCTGTAAAGGAAAGATGTACCTGTATGTCTGATTCGGAATGGGTTTGTTGTCAGTCTTTAAGATCATTGTTAAATTTTCATTGTATAGTTATCAAAAAAGGTTAATATTGGTATATTAAAAAGTAAATCCAAGGAGTGTTTGTTGTATTTCACTTCCAAAGATGCACAAGGAAGCATGGATGCATTTAGAAGGGAGAATCTGTGTTAAACTTGGATATCCATAGTGTACTTTAAAGATCTGTCAATATTTTGTCTTTCCCATAGCTGGAGTTGGGTGGTTGTCTTTGAAGCAGAAGTTTGCTCTGCACGAATTCATCCCAGTCACCTTTTAAGAGAGAGTAGTTGTTACTCTAATTTTCTGCCAAGATTTGACAGTAGCATTTGTCTCGGAGAAACAGGGAACAGATTCTTTCTTTTTTTGTGAGGATAGACAGCGAGTGTTGAAGATCTGTGCTTTTGAGAAAAGAGCTTTGGCTGAATCATGACTAATAGAATTTAAAAAATCAGTGAGGTTGGAAAAGACCTCTAAGTTCACGTCCAACAGTCAGTGCAACAACACCATGCCTTAGAAACCATGTCAAGAAAGTGTAACATCTACATATTTTTTGAACAGCTCCCAGGATGGTGACTCCAGTACTTCCCTGGGCATCCTGTTCCAATGTTTGACCAGTCTTTCAGTAAAGAAATTTTTCCTAATATCCAATCTAAACCTTCCCTGATGCAACTTGAGGCCGTTTTCTCTCATCCTGTCACTTGTCACTTGGGAGAACAGACCAACACCCTCCTTTCAGGTAGTTTTAAAGGGCAGTAAGGTCTCCCCTCAGCCTCCTTTTCTCCAGGCTGAACAGCCCCAGTTCCCTCAGCTACTCCTCATAACACTTGCTCTTTAGGCCCTTCACCAGCTTCGTTGCCCTTCTCTGGACAGGCTTCAGCACCTCAACGTCCTCCTTATACTGAGGGGCCCAGAACTGAACACAGTATTCGAGGTGTACAGGGGCACAGTCATTTCCCTGTTCTTGCTGACCACACCATTTCTGATACCAGCCAGGATGCTGTTAGCCTTCTTGCCACCTGGGCACACTGCTGACTCATGTTCAGCTGGCTGTTGACCAACACCCCCAGGTGCTTTTCTGCTGGGCAACTTTCCAGCCACTCTTCCCCTAGCTTGTAGTGTTAGCTTTGCGTTGGGTTGTTGTGACCAAAGTGCAGGACCCAACACTTGGCCTTGTTGAACCCCATACAGTTGCCCTCAGCCTATCAATCCAGCCTGTCCAAATCCCTGTGTATTGCTTTCCTTCCCTCAAGCAGATCGAGACTCCTGCCCAATTTGGTGTCATCTGCAAGCTTCAGATGGTGGGATTCGTTGTGGTGACGGGCCCTTGTTTCCAGAAGCACTGCAGCAAAGTCCCGGCAGAGCGTGCTGTGAAAAGGCGTGTGTGCAGGGCTGTGATGCCCCGCAGTGCTTGCACTGCCAGTCAGGGTGAGCCTTAAGGGTACATTTTTAGCATCACCAACTCTCCCTTCAATGTGTTGACTCTTTCCTTCCTCACAGCTCCACTATCTCATTACAGGATGTGCCAATTCAAGCCCTAATGCTCTGAATTACTCTCTCCTGCAATTTCCAGCTCCTGCTCTTGAACCTCCTCACCATCCATCATGCTTCTGCTTGTGCGGTTCAAACATGCTTTACTGAAGCAGCTAAATTATCCCTGTCAATTATCGGTTCACAGGCTTTAAAACTGAGGGGCCTTGGAGATATGATATCAGAATAATTGTGAGGTGGGATTTAAGAGATCCTCAGCTCTTCTGGCTCATTTTGGTTTTAGGTTGTATTGGGGTTGTTGAGCACTCTGGAAGAAGGCTATACTGAGACACGTGACAATGGATTTAGGTGGGCAGTTTTGATGTTAAAAATACCTTCAAAATTTGGTGTGAATGCACTCTATAATAAGTATCTGGTACCATGAGTACTTCTCACAGGCAGAGCAACTTTTGATCAGGAAAGACTTCAGAATGGTTAATTAGTACTGCATCAGTCTTTTGTCCAGCCCTTTCACGTGGAAGCTGCAGTCAGATAAGATCTACAACACAGGAAAGAAAAACTAAAATTGATGGTGCTGATGAAAAAATGGATTTTAAATGCCTTAGCCACAGATACGACAAGAGTGAGTATGATTTTTTTCATAATTCTTAAAGTCTTGTTTCTTTAAATTTTACTAGAACTGTTGCAAAACCTGTTCTTTTGTAAACTAAAATATAAACTAGAGATAGTTCTTGCAGTTGTGGGTAATCTCCTCCAGGTACTTAAAGCAAGGAAAAAAGCATTCTCCAAAGTTACATTACATTAAATAAATGCTAGAAAGTGAGCACCCAGTTGTTCCAGTTGGCCCAGTTGCTAGCTTCAATCCAATCATGAAGAGCTGGGAAGAGTAGAGCAAATGTTCCACCTCTATTATCTTAGATTTTCAGTCTGGAAAAAATAATTTCTGTCAAAAACTGCCAGAAACTCTGAACACAGTATTCTTTGCACCTTTCTGTAGGATGTGAAAGTTATCCCATGAGCAGGTACTCACTTCAGACCTCTTGCTAACATTCTGCATTTGCTTAGCAGAAAAATCACCTGGAATACTTGTGTTACTGTTAAGTCATGGATCCTTCAGCATGTAGGTTGGTGTAAGTTCCTTTGTGGTGCTTGCCACTGCTGTATCTGAACACAATAAAGTGAGCTTCAGAGTCCTCCTGTTTGAGTAAGATCAGCCTCTTCCCTGTTACTGCAGATAAACAAACGGAGAGAAACTGCGATATACCCAAGCCCCTACGAGTTGTGTGGGTAAAACCAGGATTGAACACCAGTATCCCAAGCCTGCGGTTTAGCAGAGTGGCCACACTTTGTCTGAACTGTTGTTTGTTTGGAGTTTTGGGTAGCTCAATAGCAAGGTAAGGGACTGTTAGCCTTGACTTGCAGCATCAGCATGCTTCAGCCTGCCCGGGCTTGAAGCCATTTAGAGACATTCCTGATGCACTCTGTGTAATTTCAGCCTGATGGAAATGGCTGCAGTGTAGTCCCACCTCTGCTGATCTTTGTGATTCCCCTGTCTGCAGCTTCTTGTAGTTGCTGTGAAAGTGAGTTATGTTTCCCATTAAAGGATAACAGTGACGACTGAGGCAATTAAGTGGAGTGGCATGGAGCTGGCAGCATGCAGGGAGTTTTCTGCCTGAAAATAGGCAGTGCAGCTCAAAGGTTCTCCCTGCAAGGATGCCTGTTTGCCATCTTCATTTGTCTGGCAAGGGATCCAGTAATTCTTCCTCAGATTTCATTTACTCATTCTAAATGCCTATTTACTTGCATAAATAGGAAGTGTTCCTACTCCAGACAAGCAGCTCTGCAGTTACTGCCGACTAAGGTCAATCCAACTTGGTCATTTCGTTAGGTCTGTGAACTTGAATCAGTGCTCAGTACCAGACTGTAAGTAGGGGGGAAGACAAGATAAGATGAGTAAGGGAAGAATCCATGTTGTTAACTATTTCTACAGAGTCACAAGAAAAAGAAAACACCAGCTTAATTGTTAAGTCACATCTATGGATTTTTAACCTAAATTTTAGTTGGTGGGGACGGGAAAAAAGGTGCAGCTAGACCATCTGGCCAACAGAGGTGTGAAGAACTTGGGATACACAGGCCTGTGTGAGGTTTTCTATGTGTGATTACAAGGTGTGGTTGCTGTGGCTTTTAAGGATGCGGCTTATCTCTTCTAACCCCACCCTCATTCTGTGCAGTAATGAGAACCTGGAAAACAAAGCCAAATCTTGGGACTAACTGAAAAGTGCCACTTGAGGATATCCACCTGTCCGATGTGAGCATCTCACTTCTACTGCTCATCCAGTAGATGAGCCTATACTGCCTTGAAAAGGTACCTGAGATTTTCAGGCCAAAGGCCCTGTGCACACTTGTTCCCTTCTGCATGTCCATATAGCCATACACTGAAGAAAAACTGTTTCTTAGCTGCTGGTCTGGCCATTTGAAAACTTACAGGTCCTTCTTTTGTGAAAGATGTCTTTTGAAGGGAGTGCCAGATCTCAACTGTGTGCTACGTGCAGTTAGTTCTGGGTGCATTCAGGCAAAGACTGATGGGAACAAAGCCCCCTTTGCCACACTTGACACAAACAGGCAGGGAAAGGGTTCGAAGCAGAAAGGAGCGTAAAATGAGATCCAGGAATTCAGCAAGACTACAGGGAAAGGAGCAGATTGCTAACTCAGAGCATCTGTGTTTGCCCTGTGTGTAAGTTAGGAACAGAAATGCAAGAGAAAGTGGAAGATCCTTTCACAAATAATAAACACTTGTTTATCTCAGATTAAATGCAACACCTTTACATGTGGGTTCCAGCTGGCCATAAGCAGATGCACCTTGCTTGGCTGTTACCTTCCTTGCCAATGAAAAGATTATTGTACATCCATCTGTTTAAAGGTTAATAATCTGCTTTTAAAAAGAGGAAGAAAAAAGGAAAATCTGTTTATTTAACAGGAAGAAAAAATTGTTTTTCATTAAAACTGCCTGAACTTTGCCCTGCCTCAAAGTCATATTCTCCAGCGGAGAAGGAATGTGTTAACCTAGGTGCTGTAGCCACATCTCCCAGAGAGGAATTTTTCCATGCATTTTAAACAACTCCTGTAATGCCAATAGGAAAGTGCAGTTTCAAGAAAAAGCGTGCATTTCTAATCTGGGTCCTGCCACTATCTAGAGTTTTATAGAGAAGCTTTTTAGCTCTTTGGCAACATCCAGACCAGGAGCAATTTCTGACGTAAACCTGTACAATCAGGATGTTACTGAAACTGGCTTTAGGTTTTCAACAGCCTGAGCTTTGCCAACATCTGGAGAATCTGGCTTTGAGTGTTGGGGGAGAGAAGGAATTTTTCTCCTGCAAGTGAGAGGAATGGATAAGCTTGCAACAGCACCTGCATTATCTGTTTCTTTCTAAGATGGAAAACAGCTATGCTCCATATGAACCGAGCTGATGCTTCCAGCCAACTGATGGAAAGGCTAGAAAGGCTCTGAAGGTCTTGGTGGGTTGATGGCAGCTGCTGGGCACCTTCTCAGCTCTGCCTGAACACAAAGGGCAATTTCTGATTTGTCTAGTGTCTGGGTGCGGGGTCTTGGGTTCTTACTGGTGCCACTGGTTTGTTGGAGTTGGGGGGAAAGGCTGAGTTTATACATGGAGGGAAAGTAGCAGAAAGGGCCCTCTCAGAACCTGGTTTTCGCCACACTGGGATGGGGCAAAAGATGTTCCCTGGGAACCTGTGGGGCTGAAACAAGCCTTCCCCTCAGTGCAGGGAGAAGCGAAGCCCAGAGGATTTGGTCTGCCCCACAGCCCAGTAAGCCGTGCCTGGCTGCTGACAGGCACCTTTGAGGAACCCAGGAGAGCTGCAGCAGAGGATAGAGTGTGTGAGGCTTGGAGACCTCTGCCAAAGCACAGATGGGAGGGGGAGGATTGTGACTGGACCAAAGGAACATGGGAGGAAGGAGTGCTTTCAGGGAGGATGGTCCCTCTACTGCCAACCCTGTCTTCTCTGGACTTTAGGAGACCTCATGCCACAATGTCAGAAGTGTGACTGTGCTGAGTAAAAGCAGCAGTGCTGTAGTATGTGGAGATGCGTGGCTGAGGCTCTGCAGCTCTGTAGCACCTTGTTGCCAAGTCACTTCTTCCTGTGTCAGCCTGCTGCCTCATTATGGTCCGCTTGGGAGGAACTTGGAGACCCACAGGAGCACCTCAAGGTTTAAGCTTTGCCAGAAGCAGCAGCTCCTGAGCAGTAAGCAAGGGACAGCATCTTCCTCATTGCCCTCTCTGTGCTGGTTAATGACAATACTGAAGGGTCCTTGCAGAGGCAGAAAGGAGGCCCTCCTCAGCCAGGAGCTGGCTGGCAGGATATTCTTGTGTCTGGCTGCTGGCTGTAACCATCTCTTTGTACGGGGAGAGGCAGTGGTCCGTGAGCTGCCACCTGTTGTTAATCTACGCCGGGCTAATCCATTCGGCACTGTGTCAGCAGTTCAAAAGGGCACTGTTAGTATTTTTTGCCAACTTCAATTAACATGAGATTTTGGAGGCTCCTCTGATCACATTTCATCTGTCATGAGTCAGGAACAAACCAGCCAGATTGCAGTCGAGAGGAGAGAAGGAGTTTATTGCAAATCAAAACAGCAACAAGAGTGTTTGCGCCCCCTTGGCTGGGACGGTGGGGAAGGAGGATCCTTCTCAGCAATGCCTCTCCTTTCAAATCTGGAAAAATACAAAGTGGTGCCCTGAAATTCTAGAAGGAAAGGGAAAGGGAAAGGGAAAGAGGAAAGGGGAAAGCTGCAAGTGCAATAACTTACTTCAAAAAAAAAAGGGAAAAAAGAACCAAGCTGCAAGACTGTTTTTTTTTTTTTAATATTCCACTGTAATGAACTGATAATACATGGCTGCATAGGCAATAACATTGCATGGCACAAACCTCACATGGTAACACTTTTAATGATTTTTTTTTTATTCTTTTTTTTCCTGAACTTTTTAAAACTTTTTTTTAATATGTTCTACCCCAGGCCATTAAGCAAAAGAAAAAAATAAACCAGTTTGCGTTTATACAAGGTTACAGTATTTTACAACAAAAACCCAAAAATATTGATTGAGGTTTGTTTTCTTTCTTTCTCCCAGTCTCTCTTTCAAACACTGCACACCTAAATTGATATATTATTATACACTGAAAACTGTCCTTCAAAATCAGTAGTACGAAAGTCCTAGCTCTACCTACCTACCTAGCTATGTTGGGGGAGCGGGGAACCGTGTTACCAGTAAAGAATTAAGGGGTGCAAGACTGCTCCCTTCAGGAGGCTGTGAAGGGCTGATTTACTTTCCATTCCATTCTGCCCCCTCTTCCCTTCTGGGTTTAATTTCTCCTTCAGTCTGTTTGCTTTTTGCTGTGTCAGTCAGAGCAGCAAAATAAACATGAGGGTCTGCCTCTGCTTGATTACTTTTCAAACCTTTTCCAAGGAACTACCTTTTTGCCTTTGTTTGTTTGGAGAGTGTTTTACAACATGCTGCCCAGTCTGGGTGTACTCTGGGAAACAGGGAAGTGCACCTCCCTGCTCTGGAACACTTCTGCTGCCAGAAAAAGCCAGCCGGCAGCACTGCTTGGTCAGCGCACCAGGTACACCTGGCCCAGGCTGATGGGGCAGGTAAAGCCACGTGTCCCTGCATGAGGCCTTCCCAGAATGCCATGCCCATATTTATGGCTCAGGCAGGGACGTGCACTCCAGCAGAGTGGCCCACACACTAATGTAGGCTTTAGAGGAAAGGGAAGCAGGTTCTCCTTCACCTTACTGTCTTGGTCCTGTTCCTTGTGGGCTCTACCAGGGTAGGTGCTGGGGCAGTGAGACCTAAGCCAAGTAGCACATTCAAGAGGAGGCAGATGGAGCCTGGCTGTTGGCTGGAGAGCCTGCTAGGAGCATAGGCAGGTGGCAGTGCTGGCCATGGACGATGCTCCTGACGGCTGACCTGGCCCCTGTCTCACTCCCCTCCTCATGAGCTTGTTGAGGCACAGCAGCTCTTAGAACTATGGCACAACAGGGCTAGCAAACCTCAGCTGTAGATCACCACTGGTTTATAGTTGCTATTGAAGCACTAACAACTGCTTGTAGGTGAGAAGTACTTCCAAGTAGCGAGCGGCACCCAACCACCTGTAAACCAATGCTAGGAAGCCACACTGCTCTTGCCATTTTCCTGCTTCTAGTCTCAAAGCTCTGGGACATCTCTGGTGTTTCAAACCATGGGCAATATAAGGCAGCCCCCTAGTATGATACCTGCTGCAGGGCCAGGACAGCTTGGGAGAAGTATTTTCCTACCTCCATGAGACTAGCGAGGACAGCTGAGACGGGCCAGCTAGCCAGGTGCTGTGAGTGCTGCATCCACAGAGGATGCCACCGCAGGCACAAGCATGATGGGTGTCAGAGCAGCTGGAGCTTGTGAGACATTTTAGCAGTGGCTAGGGACAAAGCCTGCAGCTTTGAAGGGAAGTCAAAGCCAGGAAATTGTAATCCAATGTATAGACAAGAGTAAAATACTAAATAAGAAATAAATAGAAAAGAAAGTCATAAATAGATTTGAAAGGTAGTAAAATAATTGTAGTAATAATTATTAAAAAAGACATCATTGTGGTAACTTGAAATTGCAAGAACAACACTGACTCTGTGACCCTTAAGAAAAGCAGTAGCTGCTGGCTGGCTAGATTAAGATACATATATATGTGTGTATATATATTTATACAGTTCTTCTTGTTAATTTAACAGCTAATTTAAAAAAAACCCTTTTAAATTAATTTAAGAATGTGTATAAATATGGATACACATAGCTTAAAAACTGCCTGAATAGCTGCATTCAGAGGCCTTTGAGGGGTGCACCTTCCAGCGTGACCCACAGGTGTGGGCTTGAGGAACTGTGCTGGTACACTGACAGCACCAGGAGAGCAGAGGCAGAGCCCAATGAGCAGTCGGCCACCCATGGCAGGTGGTGGGAAGGAAGCCCTGCAGCAGGGGACTTCAAGGAACACCATCACCCCTCGCCTCGTGATATTTTCAGACAGGATCAGGGCTGGGCACGTGTGGTGGCGTTTAAAATAGATTGAGTGAGTCCAACATGTGCTTTGCACATGGATTGTAAGGTGAGAGAAGGCAGGAGCCAAGCCTCCGTAAATGCCAGATCTGCTGCCAGGAGATACTCCTCTCTCTCTAACAAGACAAGGAAGACAGCACTTAATTCGCTGGGCTGTTAAACAGCTTGGGTGAAGTCCTGGCCCCATGACCAGGAGGGAAAGCTACACTTTAACTTCAGTAGGGAATGCAGCCAAGCTCTTGAGTGGCTACAGCCCTCTATCACAGACACCTTTGGTACCTGCAGGTGATGCAGGACCCCTCCCTCTGTGCCCACCACCACCACCGCCCACTCCTCAGCTCTACCTGGTGTTACTTTGCCTTATCTTTGATGTTACTGGGATGTTCAAGCAGTGACCCTTCACAGGACTGCCTGCTGACCATGAGAAGCATCATCCTCCCTGGTGTACATGGGACAATGCTCTCAGCACTGAACTCAGCTTCCTGCAGAAAGTCTGCTGGAGAAACTGTCTCCTGCCCCCCAGGACCCTCAGTGGCATCTGGGGATGCCCAGTGGGGATGACATACGCATCCAGCTGGTCAGCGTGATCCTGCCTGGTTCAGTGATGAGCATCATACCTGATGGCTCAGCTGAATGTTTAGGCTGGGACAGAAGTCCAGGCTGCTCCTGATGGGAGATGCCCCGATCGTACACATGATCTGGTTAAATGTGTGCTGGTTCCCTGTGAGTAAAAAGCAAAGTATCTCTTAGCACTTCTGAGGAGAGAAAAGAGACAGTACTGCTGGTATTTTCTTGTTCCAATAAATATATTACATTTGATCTAGCAATGGTGGATCATTTCTGTAGTGTATGGCAGTCCAGGCACTACACAAGTACTTGAATATCTTGTTAACCTGAAACCTGACATTTGGTTGTAACTTATTTGGAGCCTTTTCCAAGACCACTACATATTCCTGGACCTTGAACTACAAGATTCCTTAACACTTAAGCATGAGTTGGAGGGCAGGGTGACACACAATTTTTTATGGGAGCAAAATCCTGTAATTCCATTGCAAACCTTGGAGATGGCTGCCCCAGCTCACGCTGAGCCTGCATAGCCACACTGTGTGGGTGATAGTGCTCAACTGGCCTTCGGCTTCTCCTTGGTGAGAATTCAGTGGGGTAAAAGGATGTTCCAAAATTATTCCTAGCACTATGAGATCATTGAAAAGCTTGTAAATGATTTAGCCTTGCAAAGGAGATCTTAATAGCGCTGTGCAGGTAAGAGCACTAGGAGGGAAAAGTGGGGAGACATTTGTTTAGACAAACCAGGCAAACATTGGTGTCTCCTGCTTCTTCTGCAAAGTGAAAAGGATCGGGGATGGCTGGAGATGGGGTAGCATTGCCTCGTCTTACCTTAGTCCCTTCCCAGCCTGCTCTGCGTGCTGTCCCCCCTCACACAGCAACTGTGTGCAGCAGGGGCCCTAAGGTGGAGGGTGGCAGGGAGGGGCTGTGATTGCAGCTATCTGACCCCACGACAAAGTGTATGGGGAATTTGATGAACTCATGGCTGTGTGCTAGTGCTGGAGCTGGTTGATTCTCAGAGCAGTTGCTGTGGATTTACACAGTAGCTGTATTCCACTCCCATCTCTGCTATCTCTAAATTGAGTATAGTAATTCCCGACCTAGTAAAAGGCAGAGAAAACATTTTGCTGCCCTACCATGGACATAATCCTCAACACTGACTGTGACCATGGCAAAGTGAACCTCAGGTTCTTCTTGGGACAGTGAGCTGTGCTGGGAAGCTATCATCTCCTGGGGTGCACCTCCAGCCAAGTGACCAGAGAGCTGGCAAATACTCCAAGCATGGTGGCACTGTGCCGTTTTGGGAAGAGATGCATCCCTTTCTCTATGGCTCTGTATTTCACCTCAGACTGCAAGATGGGGAGAAAGCAGAGTAGTTCTTTCTAGCCTAAGTAATCTTCCCAGCCCTGTTACCCATTCAGCTGTAGGAAGTCATGGCTCCTGCTAAGAGGATGGGAGCAGAATGAGAGGTGCCTCTTGGGTGGCGCCAGAGTCCCCATCCAGTCCCCTGCCCAGGGCAGAACAGATCTAAGCAACACTGTTGACAAATTAGGAAGGAAAGAGGGGAGTGGGGGTGTTTGTGTGTGTGTGGAAAGGCAAATCAGGTGACAGATTTGTCACCGGAGGAGAGGAGAGGAGAGGAGAGGAGAGGAGAGGAGAGGAGAGGAGAGGAGAGGAGAGGAGAGGAGAGGAGAGGAGAGGAGAGGAGAGGAGAGGAGAGGAGAGGAGAGGAGAGGAGAGGAGAGGAGAGGAGAGGAGAGGAGAGGAGAGGAGAGGAGAGGAGAGGAGAGGAGAGGAGAGGAGAGGAGAGGAGAGGAGAGGAGAGAAAAATATGCCTAGGTTATTGGGGAAGTTGCAGTGTGAGGGGATGAATCCCAACCCAGGTCTCACTGGCAGAGGTGCTGCTCTGCAGCCTCCCTCTCCCCGCCTGATCCCAAGAAGCCAGGAGCTGCTGCATTCATGCTGGAAACACTCCACTTAGGTTAAAATATGTACTTTATATGCCTAGGGTAGCTAAAAGTGCTGCATTCACATCCCCAAGGAGGCATCTGCTGTCTGGAGTCCAGGTGGATGGATTTATTTGGCTGTCCCCGTGTGCTCTCTCCATGTCTTATGGGTGCTGGGCTGCAACCTTGTCATGTCGCCCAGGAGATAGCGGCGCTGTGCTCCTTCGCTTTCATCCTCAGGGCAGCAATGCTGGAGGTCTTGCGGTCTGGCTCGCTGTTCAGCTCATAGCCATTGAGGCTGGGGCTCATCCCAGCTGTGCCGAAGAGGCTGCCCATGTGAGTCTGTCCCACGTGGCTGCCAGGGCCAGAGACGCCAAGGAACTCGGAGACGCCACCGGCCGCGTGGGGGTGGGCATGGGGGGACATGCAAGAGGGCACCGTCTCACAGGGGACGACACAGGCAGGCACGGGCGAGGCGGCTCCGTTGTTGCCAATCCAGGAGGGGTTCTGGATCTGGGGGTGGGAAAAGAAGGGTCAGAGCTGCCCTGTGTGGGATGCAGTTGGCAGCTGGCCTGAGGGGATGAAGCGTGTCTGATCCTGGCCCCTGCTGCTGCCCCGCAGGACAGCCCTGAGTGTGAGGGGCAGCCGGTGTGGTGGGATGCAGCACAGTGGCCACCGCCAGCAGTGGCATTCACCAGCCCTCCCCAGAGCCAGCATGTCTGCTCCAAAGCCCATGTGCCGGCCTGGATGGGACACAATGCCAGAGACTAACTGACATAGTGCCTCTCTCTTCATTTCTTCACCCTCCCAACCTTTTTTTTTTTTCACCATGAACACTTCTTGCAGCAGGGATACTCTCAGCAGAGGAAACCTGTTGTCATCCATGGTATTTCCATGGGCCTGCCTGCTACAAAAGAGGCAGAAAGGGATGCTTTGAGACAGCCGATCCACCCTCTTTGCCTGCCTAGGAGCAGCTTTGCCTAGACAAAGGCTTTTTGTACCACAACAGACATGCCCATCAGAGCTGAGATACCCGCAGCCCCTCTACGGACAGTTTCCCTGCTCCTGTCCCCAGCAGTGCTTGTTGCCCAGTGTGGAAGTGCCACTGCAGAGCAAGGCCCTGCGGGGCTGCCTCACACAGCCATCTGGTCTCCTGCAGGGTCAATCATAAAATTATATTGCAGAAGAAGAGAGGAGGGCTCAGTATTCGCCAGCAGGACTAGGTGAGCTGTGGGCTGGGGGGGACACGGATATGCACAATAAAAGCAGGGAGAAGGCAAGTAGCTGTTTGGAGCAAGAAAGCAAAGGGCCCTTCATCCCACTGCTCCGCTGCACTGCTCACCCTTGAGCTCTCTCTGATCTCTTACCTCCTGCAAATTGCTTTTCATTTTTGTGATCTCTAGGGCTGGAAGAGGAGGGCAGAACAGAGGGAGGGAGCAGTATATGTTACAAAGACAAGAGAACAGAGTGCTGAAAAGGCTGCTGACGCTGTCCTCTTCTTGAAAAGCTGCTTTGGCATCTCTCAGCTTTTCATAAGGGCTTTTTCTTCAGTTTGGGGGACACGCCAAGCAGGAGAGAGGTCATATGCTCTTGACTTGGCTGCGGCACTCGCTGGGGAGGTAGCTGACAGCCAGGGTATCTCAGGGAGAGGACTCCCAGCAGATGTTTGAGAACAAGCTGGGTTCAGAGCATCAAGCCTGCAGAGTTGTGCCCTTGAGCAAATTCTGGGTGGTGGGAAGAGGAGTTGGCAGGATGGAATGCTTTGCAGGGGGAGACAGCCTAGCCCTTGAGCTAAGGAATGCCCATCCGCCCCAGCAGGTCTGAAGGCAGTGTTGTGGAAACTCGGTGCTTAGGAGGCTGCTGTGGTTTCCCGGGACAGGAAGCTAATGCAGAGGGGCAGCTGTGTCACCTGCCTCCTGGGCCAGGGCAGGAATGGTCTCAACAGGCCCCAGGAGCAGCCCAGATACCCCAGCAAGACTGCTCTCACCATTCCTTTGGAGCACAAATCCACGAGCCTTTTGGGAAGCATCCTCAGACATCACTGAGTGTACTGCTGGGAAACAACTCTGGGAATTTTCCTAGGGGAAAATGCTTTTATTCAACTGCCTAAAGAAGTGTATGGAAACCTAAGCATGGCAACAGGAGCCCTCATGGGAACTCTTTTTAAACATAAAATAGCCTTTTGGACCTTTTTGCAGCAAGTGGGAAGTTAATGGGCAGCAGCACATGTGATGGGAGAAGAACAGCACAATAGGATTGTGCTGAGCTGGGCAACCTGTGCACAAAGGGTCGCTATGTCACACAGGGCTGGGCTTGGTGCCTGCTTTAGGGATGGCTTCTCTGGGCCAGGGCATGATACAGTTGAGCAGGACATCCAGCTAAATAACTCCTGCCCCTTCAATGCTTGGCAATATAGCCCTGACCCCAGTGGCCTTGCAGCCTTGCCTAAGGGCAAGTGGCTGAACCAGAGAAGTGAACCATCACTTGGAGAGGACCAGGAGCAGAGGCAGATCAGCAGGCATCAGGGCAGACAGACCAGGGCAGGGGGATGTGCTCACCTGGGCATAGTTCTCAGCACGGGTGAGCAGGGGCAGCTCGTAGGCAGTGGAGAAGTGAGTCCGGACCTGCTGCATCTGGCCAAACCGCTCCCGCTTGCGCCATTTCGCTCGCCGGTTCTGAAACCACACCTGGAGAGAGAGTGACAAGGGGGCTGTGAACAGGGGTTCCCGCAGCGGCTGGGAGTACAGCAGCCCTGGGGAGCCCATTGGCAGACAGAGCTTCACTGTATGGGTGGTTGGTTGTGCATTGCGCAGGAACAAGGCACTGCTCTGCACACAAGCTCCATGGTGATGCAATCATCCTGCCCCCAAACTGGGGAAGGGATCTGGGGCCAGGCTGCAATCTGAGACTGGAAGCACCTTGGATGAAGGCAATGTCCAGCTTTTGGTGTCCTGCCTGTCTAGGGAAATTCACAGCTCTGCCTCTCATAACCTGGCTTGCGCTGGGATAACCCATCTTCCTCGTGCCCCTAAATCAGTGTTACCTGGGTGCTGTCCCAGTGCTCCCCAGGCGCTGGGGCTTTCCCCAAGCCTAAGCCTAGCTATGATGATGCCACTGGATGAGAGCTTGCATTTCTCACTGCACTCTCAGGCTTATTTTTCTTAACTGTTTAGAAAAACAAGCCTAAAAAGCCCTTCCCTCCTCAGCTGCAGGAGAGGACAAGTGCTGTCTATAGAGTCACATGTTCTTTGCTTTGAACTAAGTTGTCTTTGCAGTGTTTGCTCTCTGCTTCACAGGTGCTGCTCAGATCCCTTCAAGGCAGAGGAAAGACCAAAACTCTGTTTCTGCTCTTATTTTTACTGGCTTGACATCAGTGTGGATTATTGCAGTGTTGTCAGCACCATTGCTCCTGATTTGCATCAGAGCCTGGCTCAGTGTCTTCAAAGATTCTTGAAGCTTGTGAGTCAGGGAAACACATCAATCAAGGGCCTCTTTGAAGGCACTGAAAGATGCAGGCGATCACCAGGGGCCAGAGTGTGCAGGTCATGACAGTGCATGAAAGGAGCAGCCCTAGAGCCGCTCAGTTCTGCTTCAAGTTTTACACGGTGACTCGCAGAGGGGGGCACCAATAAGGAACAGCTCGGCCCTGCCTGTGCTGGGCGGTGGGGCAGCTCTCCTGCTTGGCAGGCAGCTGGGGAAACCACACTCCTGTTGGGAAGGTCACATCTTTGGGGCTGCAACAGAGTGGGGTGGCAGGCTGGCTTTTGAGGGGTGGGAGAGTGGTGGCATTTGCAGCCTGTGTCAGTGCAGCTAGAAGCTGCTACTGGGAAAGACAGACCTCATGATCTGTGGTTTCTGATCTGAGCTGATCTTCTTGCCTGTGTCCAAAGAGTTGTTTCAGGCTCTCCTGCTTCAGTTTCCCCTCACATCACACAGGCAGCTGGTCTGTCGCAGCTCCCCGCTGCAGTTAGCTCCATGGCAGGAATGGGCAGCCAAGGGTCTGGCTGTGCACTGTGATCTGCTTGTTGCAGGGAGCAGATGGTGCAGCACCTGGGGATGTCCTCCCCATGTGGTTTGCGGATGGTGTGTTTATGTCCTGCCCCGCAACCATGGCAATGCCACCGTTGTGGGCCATCTTCAAGCCAGCAAGACTGGCCATACCCAAAGCAACAACCTGATGTTAACCCCCACCCTGAATGAAAAACCTTACAAGGATTTTCAGCGGGTACAAAAAGCACCAGCAGAAAGGTCCTAACATTAATCCCAGCTGAGCACATGTTGCACATGAAGAGCGTCCTACTGGAGCAGGTTTGATGCCCCAGGCAACTGTCTGCCTTTCTTCTACCTCTTCTTGGCACAGGCACTCCAGCCCAGCTGCAGGCCAGTCCAAGGGCTGGCCCAGATCATACTGCTTTGATCTGCAGATTCAAAGTTAGCGGTGGTGACCCTGTTCCTCCTTGGGCAGAGGAGGCCCTGCTGTGCACAGAGGGGTGGAGATCAGGTAGGGAGCAGAGCACTGGCTGTGTGCAAGGCTGTGGCGAACATATGCCAGGCATATGTGGCCATTCCTCTGCCTGGCGAAGGCATTGGCTGACCTGCCTGCCAGCCTGGGGGCCTACCTGCACTGCCGTGCAGGGGAGCCTGCCTGAGCATCCCACCTGGAGCACCCACCTGGGAGCAGGGCACCTAAGTGTGGGCTCCCATGGTGGTGCCCAGCTCCATCGTGCAACCCCCAAAGCCACCACCGCAGGTTTGTGCATTCGGCTTCCCTGGGACGGTACGGTAGCTGCCTTGCTGGAGCCACAGGGAGGTTTGCTGAGGCTGTCCCAGGCAGAACAATGTCTCCAGCACAATGTCTCCTCTGCTGCTCTGCATTTATGCATTGGATGTAACTGACACTGGCAGAGTAAAATGATTTAAAGTGGCAGTTCCCAAATTGCAATTCCCACACAGATGGTGGGCTGGGAAACCGTGGCAAACCATCGCGTTAGACTGAAAGGAAGAGTGTCTGCAGTCTAAGTGTTGGTGCAGAGGGCACTTGCAGATCCTCCGAGAGCTGGAAGTGAGCCACTGCTCCAAAATGCTTGTGACAAGTTTTTGACTGCATTTTAAAGTTCTCCTTTCTCCTCCAGTCCAAACTCTTTTAGGTTGCTCGGTATCTTGCAGTCAGTTTTCTCTAGACCTCAGCAGTACTCCAGGGAAAAAAGGGCAGGCGGGGCAATGTGAAGATGTCAGAAAAAAACCCAACTAATTCTAAGTATTTCCTGGTTCCTCTATCTCAGAAGACACCTGCATTTAAAAAACAAATATAAAACCCAACAAAAGTCCATTTTCCTTTCACTGCCTGTCACCTTTAATCAAAAGAGGATGCTATGGGATGGTAATGTGACAGTGGGTGTTGTAGCAGTGGGTGAAGCCTCTCCTCTGGGGCCAGGATAGGTTACTTGGTACAGGGATAAGCAGTCATTGTGGGCTGCATCTCAGTGTTAACAATTAGGGTGGGAGTGTAGGATAATGTCATGTATCTGACTCCTGCAGACAATGCTTTGATAAGCCCTGATGTACCAAATCAGCTCTATAAAGATCTACAGAACAGAAAATGTTTCACGTCTCCATAAACATTCAGACATATGTTGGTACCTAAATCCATATGCATACACAGCTGACATGCCATGGAGGGTGGAGAGGCCGGGAATGGTCCAAAAAAAAGAAAACTGGAGGTTCCTCCTTGCTGTTTGGCTGCTGCTACGCCAGCACCCAGCCAGTGCTGCTGGTCTGTCTGGCCCTGCCACCAAGCCCAGAGCGTAGGTGAACGGGCTGAGCTGGAACCTCACCCAGACCCCTCTGGCCATGGCTGTGTGGTTTGGGACAGCATTGCTACATTCATCCTTCCTCCAAGTCTAAGAAAAAGGTGATTACCCTCTCTCCTGCTCACCTTAGTGCAGAGGTGGAGGGTGAGGCTGTCCTCTGCATGAGTGATGATGGGTTGATGGCAGCCCCCGTGGATCCAGCTCGGTGCCCCACACTCTGTACTCAGGCCCAGTTATGACTGTCCCAAAGCAGACAAAAACTGCCCGCTGCATTTGAGCCTCTTGCACTCCTGTGCTCCCCTGGCAGCCTCATAGTATTTGTTCTCCCTGTCCTCTGGCCCTTCTGTCTTCCTATGTCTTCTCAACCTCCATCTGTCTGTCTGTTTCCAGGACCCTATCGTCCTGCGAAAGCCCAGGCTGTCTCCTCTCTTCCCAGAGGTGGCCACCAGGCCTTTACTTTCCAGCCTGAAGGAACAGAGCCAGAATTCATCCTTGAGCGCTGAAACAGGACACCATTTTATCAGTGGCCTGGAATGGGAAATTGGAGCCTGGGATGAGAGAATTGAATAACTTGAGCTTGTTTTCATTTCATGTTTAATTTCCTGCAGGCTTAGCTCAGTCTTTCCGCTCCTTCCACCAGCCTCCCAGGGTTTTATGGGGGAAAAGGGATCAAGATATATTACTTCTTGCTTTGCTTTGCTGCTTTACTTTTCTTTTTTTTTCCAAGGTGGTGATTTTGCTACAGTGGACTTGGCCATATTCCTCTCATGTTTAAGCCCCTGCCACATCACAGGGGTACCACTGAAAACACTTCATTAACAGTCCTGGCTGTCATAAAGCTGGCTCTGAGTGGGGGCTGACTGAGGAGTTATAATCCCTTGCTGTGAAGCTTCTTTTCAGACCCTTCCCTATGTTCTCTACTGCAGGGCAGGCCAGGAGGCAGAAGTACTCACAATCCAAAAGAGATGAGCCACAGGGACTGGGCTGGCGCAGGCTAGGGGGGAGCTGTGGGGGGTGGGCAGGTGCATGCAAGAGAAAAGAGCCATGTGTGAATGCACGTCTACTGTGTTTCTCCAGTGCCACTGCCTCAGACTGCTGCTGCAGCCCTGGATGGGCTGGAAGAAGCTCAGGCTGGTGCTCTGGAGCTTTTTCTGGGCTCTGTAGTCCCAGACATGGAAGGAGATATGCATGATCTGTAGAATCTACACGAAAACAGCACCTGCTGCAGACTCTTGCAGGTTTGTTTCTGAGCTCAAGCAGCATGTCCCTGGTTTGGTGACTGCCTCTGCACAGCTCTTACATACAGCTCCCATGCAATAACCTAATGGTACTTGGTAACAAAGGGCCAGGTTGTGGGCAGAAGGCAGGGAACACAATGCATTGCTTTGAAGTGGGAATTAGTTTTGACGTTGTTAGACACCAGCACTGACAGTTGGAATCCAAGGTAGGTAGAGAAACACAGGAGAGGGTTCAGGCTGCCAGATGGCATCTCTCCACAGATATCATAGCCTGCCTGTGCCTGCTGCTGGCATGAGCTCTTCCCCAGGCACCAAGATCTCTGGCAGTTATTTCATTAATGAAGCATGAGCTTGGGAAAGAAATGGAGAAAACTAAAGCCACCACTTGCCTGTCTCAGCTCTACGTTTGCTCCTGCCTGCAATGTGAGGGACTGGTTGTGCTCCTCAAGGTGCCGAGCCTGGCCAGAAGGGATGACCTCCAGCCAAAAGCTAGCTCAGCCATGGGAGGAACCGTGACACCTCAAGCATGCTGGACACCTTGTCTTCCTGCCACTCTGATTTGCTTAGTTCAGTCCTGCAGGCAGCTGAAGCTGGCCAATGTGAAGTTATCCCGGGACACTCGCTGTCCCTTAGAGGGTAGTACTTTTCTTGGGAGAGGGACTGCTAAGCCCATTGAGATGCAGCAGATGAGTGTCCAGACACCCCATAGCTGCCTGGTGGAGGGCATCTGAGTACACAATGAGTATTTGGCTTGCAGAAGGATAGAAGTAAGGGGCTCATGGCTTATTTGCTATTTCTTCCCTCTGCCTTGGCCCTGGTTGTGCCCTTGGTCCTTGCAGTAGGCATCTGCTTCCCCACTGGTCTCCTGGGCTGTTGCCCCATGCCTGTGCCCACTCTTTGGCTGTGAGCTAATGGCCTTCAGTGCTGCAAGTGGAAAATGGGGAGGGCCCTGCAGAGCAAAGCTGCCCAGAGGGGTGAGAGGCCAAATCCAAGCCTAAACAAGCTGTAACACAAGCCAGAACTGGAGACAGGCACTAGGGTGATTCACTAAGGCCCTGATCCTGAAAGTCTCCTTTGTGGCAAGTGCAGCCCTGTGCTAATAGCAGAGGAGGTCTGTGACAGCCTCAGGCTGCGTCCCTGTGCCTCCTGGGGCTGCCACAACCATATCGAGGCTAAGCAGCTCACCAGCTGGCATCCCCAGGCCCCATGGAAACCCACCTGAAATACCCAGTGCCTGAGCCTGCCCAGCCAGCACCCACAGCACTCAGCGTGAGCCTGCTGGTTCTTGTTCTCCTGTGATACGGAGTCTATGTTTCTAGTGAAAGCATAGCAGCCCTTCATCGTGAGAGTGATTGCACTGGCGTGCCAGCCCCCAGCCTGAGGAATGGGGTCCTTCCAGGCAGGGCTGGGGGAAGGATTGAAATAAAAGTGCTTACTCCTCTCACCCAGAAGTGCTCTAGCAGCCCAGCAACTTAGACAAGCCCTTCAGCTGCTCCATTACACGAGCCCTGTCATTGCCATCCCAAAAGCTGGCAGTCGTGAGAGGAGAGAGGCAGTTCTTAGCCACCCATCATAGTGGGCTGCTGGGGCACTTGTCTCAGGGCACAGTGAAACCCCCCAGCCGCACCCTCTCTCTGGCAGGCTTCCTCATGGCTGCCCAAGGAGGATCTTCTGCCCTCAGCCACAGTGTTACCCAGAGGTAAAGAGGGAAAAAAACCCCTCTGAGATTGTTGGTCATTTATAATGAACTTCTGAATTGTGTTCACCTTGGATGCCCCTGCCTCTGCTAGCCAGCCCTGCACACTAGCTGGGATGTGCTAGCTGCACACCCTGGCTCAGAGGGGAGCAGAAGGAGCTTGCCACCCTCCAGCATCTCATTCTTATTCCTGAGCAAAAGGAATTTCATGCACTGTGTAGTTGGTAATCTGATGCTGCGCCTGACCGCCCAGGAGAACCCATCAGCAGTTGTGATGTGTCCCTGGGAAATCAAGGGCTGCATCCAACAGCAGAAGTAAAGAGCTGCTGTTTGTACTGCTGCCTTCCTCTGCCTACCCCGCAGTGCTCAGCGTGCCACTTGCTGGACCAACGGGTATCACACCGCTTGCAATTGAAATGCAGCCATGTCTGGCCTGAAGAGAAACAGCTGTGGGGAAGGAGGGCATACCAGCCCTGCAAACCAATTTAGGCAAGCAGACAAGAAAAATCCTGCAGACAGTTGAAACTGGAAGTTAATGTACAGACTAACATGGATTTATGCAAGGATGCTGGCCTAACTGCTTTGACTGTTTGCAATAACTACCTGTAAAGGTTAGAGCAGAGGGCGAGCTGGGCTAACTGGGACCTAGGAGTCTTCCTCCTTAAGAGATACAATCAGACACCTCCACATGCCAGCTGTTCTTAAGGCTAATGCAGGTTCTAGGGGTCGTGAGCTGATGAATGACTGCAGATAGAAGTCACAGGATTAGCTAGACTGGGGAATGAGAGCCTAAGATTCAGTGGAGCCTTTGATGGCCATCAAGGTGTAAGATGCGGGCGTCTGCTCCAAGTGATGGTACTTCTTTTTGCACATGTTTCTGAGCTCTGCCAGACCTTTGGTTTAAGCTTGACTCACAGGATAGAGCAGCACTCAGAGAATCATTCACTCCTTCAGTGTGGAGTTTGGCTCTGCTGGACCCCCCCGAGATGATTCAGGGGAGCTAGTTCATGGGAGATGACATCTGTGTGGTGGAGACAGTGAGACCACAATGCAGTTGTTTGACCATCCTGCTCCTCTCAATGTGGTGGGAGTACATTTTTTTGCTCCACATCTCCAGGCTTCGTGCAGTCTCAGCACAAGCTTAGCCAAGCAGGCAGCAAGAGCTACCTCTCCTGTATCAACTCATGCTCTCTGGGACTGAACATCCTGGCTCACCTCTGCAACTCTGTCTTTCCAGAAACAGCCCACACTGTGGGAAAGATTGCTCCCACTCAGACTAATGCATCTGTGTCCACTGCTGAGTATCCTGAAGAAAAATTTTTTGTAAGAACTTTGTTTAGGGTGACAGTGAGCCTCATTAGACAAGAGGCATTTCTCTGAACACTGGACCTCAGGACACCAGCCCAAATAAAGATGCTGACCCTAGTGTCAGACGTGGACATACTTCCCTATCCTGTCCTTGCTGGAGAGGTGTGCTAGCTTGTGCCACTGGCTCTGAGTAGGAATCCACTACCTGCAGGCTGTAGTGGGGCTGCAGAGGGCCTCAAGCACAGCAAGAGACAACGAAGTTGCAGGGCTCACAGTTTCATTCACCAGAGAGTAGGGGCTTGTTTGCAGCTTGCCCACCCCTTGTCCAGCCCCAGACCATCCCGTTACCTGTACACGAGCCTCAGTGAGGTCTGTCCTCATGGCTAGCTGCTCCCTGGCATAGACATCTGGGTAATGGGTCTTCTGGAAGACCTTCTCCAGCTCCTCCAGCTGGTAACTAGTGAAGGTGGTGCGGTTCCTCCGCTTTTTGCCCTTGTTGCTCTCTGAGTCGGCTTTGTCCATGGGGCTGGGGAGGTCTGTGCTGGCTCTGTCCTGGGGCACTTTCACCCCTGCCTCCTTCACGCTGAGGTAGCTGCTGTCCATTCCCGAAGTATCAGAGCTTGCCTGCAAATCGGCCTCTCCCAAACTGCTCTCCTTACCTATTTGGGTGGGAGGGTGGGAAAAGGAAAGGAGGGCAGGTTTGAGCAGCGCGGGAAGGGAGAAAAAGAGAGAGAAGAAAAGAAGTGTAAATATTTCAACCAATTAATTGTTCATCCATGTAAAGCTAGCCATGGCAGTTGGGCAGCGGTCCCCAAAGCAGGCACAGAGGCTAACACCACCCTGGGCAGAGGCAGAGAAGGCAAGGCAAAGGGCTGCTCTGGATGCAGTAAAGTTGCTCACATCAGCCTTGGAGGGTACGGAGCTTAGCTTGGGGGTAGCACGGGCAGCTGGCCAGGCTGTATTCAAGGGAGAAGGTGTCTGTTATGGCAGAGGTGGCTGATTGCAGCCCACAGATGCCAGCTTAACCTGGAAAGGGTAGACTGGGGTTCTGCCAGCTCCTCCCAATACTCTTTTGGGAGCCGGGGGAAGGACAAGCCCAGCATGCTCGCATGTACAACCCCCAGCAAGAACTTCTTCACCCACTGTCCACAGTGTGATTGAACCCCAAAGAGCACTACATTCCTTGGTCCTGGCCACAGGAGAGGTCTCTGATGACAGAGGAACAAAAACCCAGGTCTCAGAGGATGATCCCCAGTCACCAGCCTATCTATGCTTCCCTGTTGAATAACATATGGTAGAAAACCTGGGGCTCACAGCAGCCACATGTGGCACTTGGTGGGATCTGTTTTCTGCTCATGCATGCCCAAACATCAGCAGTGTGTCATCGGAGGTGTTCTCGAGTGACACCCCACAGTCACCCCCACAGCTTTCTACGAGGACTTCCACCGCTTTCCCCAAAGAGGCTATGAACAGCGCTTAGTGCCACAGAAAAGGCTGGTGTGAGACACCTACAGAAACACCCCAATCTCTGCGCAGGGCAGAAAGAAATGAGAGGGTTTAGACAGCAGCATGGGAGGCTGTTCCTGCCTGACTGCACTGAGCAATTAATAATTAACGGGCCATGACATACAAAAGCAATATGGCAAAGCAGAAGGTGGATGTTTCAACCACTGCAGTAAGCTGGTTCCTCTCTAAGGCTTAGCAACTACAGATAAAACCTTTGAGCTTCTGTAACAGGGCAGACACAGACAAAGGCGTTGTGATAGAACATCCTCTCCTGCCCACCTCCTGCCCCCAGTGATAGTGGTATCCTCCTGCCGCTATGCTCAGCTCCTTAAGGTCCAGGAAAGAAAGGGTGCAGTGATGCTTCCTATCCATGCTCTCCTTACCAAACCAAGATCATGCCAACTGGCTAATCTTTTTTTAATTTCACATTAACCTATCTTTAAATGTGCTCAGTGTAGTATCTATCTTTCTGGGAAACAGCTCCACCATCTAGTGATGTCTCCACTGGAACATTTCCCCCAGTAGTGCCATATCCAGGGTCATAAATGTGAGCTCAGGCATCCAAGCCAATGTCTTTGGAAAGCCTCATTTTTTTTCCAGCACTCATCCCTTCTTGCAACATCCTTCTCCCCAATTCACTTTCTGTTTACATCTTAGACCTTCCATGAATGTCTCTGTCATGGTTTCACAGCCAAAAGCCCATGAGTGGGCTTGTGAGAAGCCCTTTTCTCATTCTTACAGCTGAAAGACTGTATTGGGAGGAAAACAGGAGGATGAAATGTAGCTGTCAACCTTGGGCACAGGAGTAAGGAAGATCTAGGTTTAAGTTTGGGAGGGATGAGCTATGAGAGGGGTTTGGGGAAAAAAAATTGCCCAGTTAGTACAGAGGAGTCAAAGGCAAACCTGGGATGAAAGCGGTGGCCATACAGGAACTGCCTGCCACTACTGCTACTGTGTTTTCAGATCTATTGCTTTTTCTAATACTGTTCCCTGAAGCTTTTTGAGGAGTTCCTTGTAAAGCAGTGCAAAGCCTGATATTTCCTATATCTCAACTCTTTTTGATTTGATACTTAGGAACATTTTTTTGTCAAGATTTATGCTCCCTGGGCACCAGAACTGATGTCCAGGCCAGTGACTGCCACACTGCCTCCTCTTTGCACCTACACTGTCCAACTGGCTGAGCTCCTCTGGCTCTCCTGGGGTATGCAGGTGTACAGGGCCACTCAAAATGGGCTGGGACAGTGCCCTGATGCACAGCCTGGGGGAATTGTATGCTACAGCCATGATATTTATTATTTTCAAAACTAATGATAATAAAACAGTTCCAAAAAACAGCTGCAATGGACTGCAGCTTATGAGAGTCAGCAGAGACAGGGTCATAAGTAAATAAAAGTATTCCAGTCATTTTTATTCGTTCTTTCTTTGCTTTTTTTGTTATTTATGATGTCAGGAACCTCAGAATATTTGTGCCTTTGTGCTTTCTGCCTGCCTGTCTCCCAGGTCCCCCACATGTCTAGCAGCAACAAAGGAAAGACCGGATGCCCTTCCTTGGGAACTCTTCTACCATTTCTTATCTGCTCAAGTAGCTCAGGTAGCTGGGGAAGAATCTGCACACACAGAAAACCTGTGGGTCTGATCTGATTTAATTGACTTCATAGCTCAAACTGCAGCTGGGAACTGGGCCCAGGGCTTTCAGCAACAACAGTTATCTCCCCTACAAGCCATCAGCCCTGAGGAGCAAACGAGTATCCCTTCTGTGCAGGCAGCAGGTGTCCTCATGCCTGCCTGCTGCCAGCCCAGAGCCCTCCTTGCCGGCTCAGCCATGCTGCTGGCATGCTCCCATGCTGCAGCAGACACAAGCTTCTTTACCTCCAGCCCCTGCAGGCACTGGCAGGGATGAGCTGCCTCTGTGAGAGGGGCAGCAACAGTGGCATGAAGGGCATGAGGCAGGGAGCATGGATGGTGGTGTAGGGGGGTGTAGGTATGGGATCATGGCTGGTAAAATCTTGGCTGATCATCCCAAGAAATAACTCTGACTCCCTAGGAACAGGATCTCTGACCTCAAGCCAGTCATGCTAACTACTGAAGTGAAACAAATCGCATGCATCTGTGTATGGATATGCCCAGACTTCCTGTAACTGGAGATGGCCTCAAAGTTTCAGTGCGAAGTTTGGGGTGTCTGTTTCTAATCAAACCTAGAGAGACACTGAGTTACATATTGTGAAGATCTTCATGACATAGAGGTAATGTGAGCATCATTGCATCCTTACAAACCTGACAGGACTGCTTGGTGCCTCCTTCAGTGCTATGACTCCATCCTTGCCCTCGCAGCATTAGAAGGATATTTTCTGGCTTCCCATGCTTATACCCTACTCTCCCAGTGCCTTGGCTGCCTGTAAGACCATTGACACTTTCAAAACCTTCCTTGAATCATCCTATGTCAGTTGCCAATAGGCAGGGACAGCCCAGGACAGCTGGCCACGTGGGCCCCAAGCATTACACTGCTCATTTTTGAGCAGGAGAGCTGCCTGTTTCCCCAGTTCACCTGGAAGGGATATGTCTTTCCAGTCTCAATGTGTATGTCCTGGGAATCCCACAGAAGAGGAAGGGGGTGGAGAAGACACAGATCATACTGCACACATGGCCATGCAGTGAGCCCTCAGGACAGCCAGGTATCACACTACTCTGCTGACACCTTCCTGGAAGGAATGGCCATTTTAACTACTCCATGACAATACCTGGATACACACCTTGCATCTGTTTTGTTCCTGAAGTCTTCTGTTTGGGGAGGGTAATGAAGTAAAATCTTTGCTGTGTGCAATCTTTTATATGAAATTTAATTTAGAGTGAAGACAGCTTGGTGCTTGTAGATGGCAATGGAGAGTGGGACATCTCAAATACACAGCTTTGGGCCCAAATTGAAATGATAGGGCTACTTTGCACAGCACAAGCACGACAAGCCACAGCTCCTTTATGACATAGATCCTGAGATTGTAGCCCTGCAGCATATGAGACTGCAAGACAGCTACATGGCCAGCAAAACCCAGGGGCACAGCTAGCACAAGGCTGTTTTCCCCCTGGCTCCAGACAAAGAAGTCTGCAGGATCTGGGTATTGTTAATGTACTGCTCTGGCAGCATCTTATCCAAGCTAATACAGTCCAAGAACTCCCACTTTATGCCAGCCCTGGGGAGTTCCGAGCATAGCCTGGGACACCTGGACACCCACCAGCATGCCCACTGGCAGCTGACCCACGTACAAAGCATGTGGCATGGGCAGCGTGGCTGCACCAGGTGGCTGAGAAGTGCTCCCACACTAAATGATGCAGGGGTCTTCTGCCTTCCTGCTCAGGTGCGGGGCACAGGGGTTTTCTCCCCTGCCCATTCCCAGATCCCTATGGCACCCTACACTGGCAATTTCGTGTTGCCTTTCTCTGCCTACACCAGTCGTGGTCTGGCTCTTATTTTCCACAGCAATGAAACTTTCTATTAAAAAAAAAACAACAAAACAACCCCCACCCAAAAAAAAACCCAAAACCCCAAAACTTCTAGTGCAGATGTATAAGAAGAGTTTTTAAATCCAGTCCTGGCTTTTAACACAATTCTCTCAACTTTTGCTTAAATATTGGTGCTAAGATTTTGCCTATATGATGTATGGACAGTGTGTTCTACACTTCTTACCAAGGAAGATTTGCACCACCAGCCCAGCTAGTACACCTCCAGGACTTGGCTGGCCATGGTAACCTTATCCAGTCCTTGTGATCCTTTCTTAACAAATGCTGAAGTCATTATGTTTGTTCCCAAGTTGTCTGATGTAGCTTTCTGCCTTCTGTCTGTCATTGCAGTCTAGAAGTCATCACAGGGATATAATTTAAAAAATATCCATATTTTGGGTTATATAGGATAAATTGGAGTGGCTGGATTTTGACATACATAGGTTTATTTCTGTTCAGGGAGTGAGTGCTCTTGCAGTCTAGAGATGTAGAGAAGGGTTTAAAGTTGGAGAGAAGACCTAGAATTGTGTGACATCACTGATTTTACCAGCCATGATCAGACACATAATCATACCTTCATTCTTGGTCCCAAGAAAAGTATAAAACTGAGCAGCATTCATCTCTTAAACAAAAGTTATAGAAGTCTGCATAAGACACAAGCCACTGACATTGTTCTGGAAGCTGCAGTTACCCTTGCTGCTAAGCAGAAACTGGTTGGAGCATCTCCATTTCAACTTAGGATAAGGAAGAACACAGCCCTGATCCTCATGGGGGATTTCAACCATCCTGATACCTGATGGAGGTACAACACAGCAGGGCACAAGCAATCCAGGAGGTTCCTGAAATGTGTTGATGATAACTTTCTTTTCCAACAGATAGAAGAGCCAATGAGGAGAGGTGCTATGCTGGACCTTGTTTTCACCAAGGAAGAACTGGTTGGGAATATGAAGCTTAAGGGAAGCCTTGGCTACAGTGACCATGAAATGGTGGAGTTCAAGATGCTTAAGACAGCAAGAAAAGCGCACACCAAACTCACTACTGCGAACTTCAGGAGAGCAGACTTTGTCCTCTTCAGAGATCTGCTTGGTAGGGTACCATGCAACAAAGTCCTCGAGGGGAGAGGGGCTCAAGGCTGCTGTTTCATATTCAAGGATTACCTCCTCCAAGCTCGGGAGCAATGAGAGGACCGTGCCACACACCACCAATGAGTCCATGGGCTGTCTGTGGCCCTGCAGCCAGCATATAGCTTAAGTCACTGGCTGTGTCTCCACTCTGCGTGCCTTGGAGATGTTTCCCTAGGAGTCAAAACCACCTTAGCCCTGGCTGCCCTTACACCCTCTTGTGCCTGGCTGGTTATGTTCTCCTGGAGTAAACCAGTGCATGGGTTTGAGGACAGACAGCTTGTTAAACGTTAACTCTAGTGCTGTCGAAAGTTTACATCACAGTTGGCCCGGGGAATGTGTGTGTGTGTGTGTGTGTGTGTGCATGTGTATTATTTGTTTGTGGAAGTTGCTGCTGTGCTTGCTTTTTTTCTGAACTAGCTTTTTTTCCCCATACAGACAGCTGCTTTTGAAGGTATGTATTGCTTGCTTTTCTGATTAGCTGAATTCATACAGCTCTTTGCTGCTTGGGGAGAGCTCAGCACTTTCTATATAAATGCAGCAGGCACTGCTTGCTCCTTTATATGTTATTTAAAAGACACTAGCAAAACTGGATTTTATATAAACAAATAAATGCTGAAACCTCTGCATAGAAGTTGTGGCTAGAGCAAAAAGCACAGTTTATGCCCCAAGTCCTTCTTCACGTGGCATGTGCATTTGAACAGCAGGAAAGAGCTGACCAGCAAATTTTGAAAAATGCTTCTAACAACCTGTTGCAATTGCAGCTGTCTTTCTGGCTCCCAGAACGTGATACAGGAGAACAGAAAGAGCAAGAAATTGTACTACCATTGCCTCCACAGGGAGAAAATTAAATTGCTCAGTTTTGTACCGTGGCTTCCTCACTACCGGATGTGTAAGGAGATTATTGTTGAGGCCAGATATTCTGGAGCTGCTCATCTTGGCTCTCTCTGAGTTGACCTGGCTCTCTCTGACAGCTGAAGGTCTTCAGCGGTTGCAGGGGATGACACGGTTCCTTGCGGATGTGCATGCCAGGATCAGCCACAAGATGGCTTTTTAAGTGACAGTGGAAGGAAGTGACAGTCTGTGCAGTGACTCTGTGCAGCTCAGTGGCATCCAGACCCTCAGTAGATCCCACACGCACAGCCCCAGGCATATAGCTGAGCATGGGCAGGTACAGGTTTTCAGCATCACAGGCTACGTGCAAAGTCCTGCATGAAAGTCTGGCCGTTGAGCTGGGTCAGCACCTGCAGTTAAAACACCTTTTTCATCTCCCAGTGTAGGTATGCCACAAACAACTGGGAAATAATAGCAGGGCACGTGAACCAAAAGCCATCTGGTACCTCTGAACTGATGAACCGAAATTTCGCTAGTGTTTCTCTGCCAAGGAAGATGAATGAGGCACACAGGCACCAGAAGTGGGCTTGAAAGGGCTTTCAGCTTTCCTTCGGCTCTGAATTAGATATGTTTTTGATAAGTAGTCTTCTGCTTCCAGAGCAATCCTGCACTGCCATGGCCACGGTCACCTAAGAGTCTCAGATTTCTCAAGACCCTCAGAGCCAAGTGTGAGCACCCAGCTCCTCTGAAGACCTGACTCAATGCTGAATAAGACAAAATATGGGAGCTTATAAAGAATAAAAAAAAAAATCAGCATCACTAATACAGGATAAAGCTTTGAATGGGATCATCTCAGTCATAGACTCATACCGATACACAGCTCAGTAGCTGTTTATTGGGAGTCAAGTACAAAAGGGTCCACGGACCCTTGGGTAAATGAAAGTCAGAACAGGCAGGTCCCTATGCTGTTTACTGAAGTTCTTCATTCTCCACAGACAGACACTTAAAGGCAATGTGGGTCTTTCCGTGCCCCGATACACTGATCCAACATGGGGTCTTCTGTCATGCTCCCATCTGAACTGACTGTCACTAACTGGCTGCCAGCATCTGGGGCAGCAGCTGCCCCATCTGTCTACCTTACTTCAGGATCATCCAGTTCTCTCAGGGTTGTTTCCTTTGGAAAATCTAGATATGACAAGGTTACTCCTCCTCTCTTTAGAAGTTATGTGCAGCAGAGTAAGATGAGGATAGTGTTTCAGGTACCCAGGATTCAACTCCCTCCCTGCTCCGAGGTGTTGTAAAGTTGGACCCTGTACCTCCAGCAGGGAAAGGTAAGTGCTGGAGAGATGAGACTGATGGCAAGCGGGGCCATTCAGCGCTTGCAGAAACACTGAAGTTGTTCAGATGTAACAGGTGTGGATGATTCAGGGCTTAGAGCCAAGCACTCACACAGAAAGGAAGAGCATAAACCTCCCCATCGGATACAGATTTATGCATTCATCTTAATTTCACCCGTGCCCTTTGGCCACCATAAGGATCTGGAAAGATCCTTTGCCTAAGCACTGCAAGGCAAGATGGGACTCTTCACTGCAACTTGTCATCTCCTCCAGAGCTTTCCCCCACAACCAGTCAGTGCCTCCCTCTTCCCTGCAACACACCCCAGACATTTCCCTTACAATTTCTCTCCAAGACTGGGCACTGGGTGAGAAGGACATTCATTCAATCAGGGCAAGATGGAGGCACTGGTGCATGCTTCCACGATCTCAGTATGTGTTGCCTTCCAGGCTAACCGCAGGTCAAATGAGGCACCACCAGCTTATGGTAGCAGACACAAATCAAGCTACTTAGTTAGAAGAGAGTTGCGGAAAACACCTTCCAGTTGGTGGGGAAGGCTGGCGAGGCAAAACTGCCTGGAGGGATTTGAGCTTTGCTCTGATGTCTGGCTATGGCACAGTTTAATTCCCTACTGCCAGCTTGAAGAGTGATTCACCCCATCCTTTGTGTCTGTGCCTGTCTGAACAGTGTTCACACCGTCGGTCGGTTGGTTGGTCCGTCAGTCTCCCTGTCTCTCTGCATTCTTCTGTCTGTCTGCTTTGCAAAAGCAACCTCTTTGCAACAGAGGCAGCAATGCATTGCTGAACTTCAGCTGCCTCCCAGAGGTGACTTCTAGTTGCCTCTTCTGTGCTGCTGGTAACAGGGCTTAAGCTGCAACCTAAAATAACCAGAAGATTAGAAGGGTAGGAGAAGGGAGATTAGGGCCATTTTGTCACTAGCTGAGCAAGAGCTCAGCTGCCTCTGCATTATGGAGTCCTGTTCCAAATTAGTGACAGACAAACTTCAAAAGGCCTGCAGGCATTGGCCAGAGAGGCGTCTGAGCGGGCTCTGCCTAGATGAAGCAGCCAGCCTGCAGCCCTAATCCAGCAAAGCGCTGCAGCATATGCGTGTCCCTGGACTATCCTTAAAGTGAATTGTTATGTACTTCGGATGGGTAGCCAGACAAGCCCCAACAAATCCTCCCAACACAGCTTCTGTGCTGCTCCTCATGCTTCTCAATTTGGGCCCTGGGGTGCCCTTGTAGAAAAGAGCTGGGGACTCCGAGTCTGGATGAGGTGGTGCAGCAGCCCCATTGCTAGTCCAGAACAGTGCATCCCAGGGGATTTGGGTGCTACCATTTTCGTTTGGAAATTGGAAAACAAGAGTGAAGGGAAAGCTGAAATAAAGACACAAAACACCCAAAGTTGGCTGAACCTCACTGAACCTCAGAAAGGGTTGAGTTTAAATGGACCAAAGTTTGGGCCAGGTTCTTTAACAAAATAGTTCTGCTGTTCTTCAATTTTATACAGTTGATTAGTAAAGAAACTCCTGGGCAAGAAAAACATTCAGCCTTACCCAAACCTGACTGTTTTTGGAAGCACGGCTAAAACACTTCCATTCTGAATGCACATTACAAATCTCAAGATGAGCCAGGTCTAGGAATTGTTAATGTTCCTACAAACACTAGGCTTTTAGATGTATTCCAGAAAAAAAGTTAGGTTTCTGCCTACTGGAACCATCAATTCCCTTTTACTGGCAGAGGGAAAGAGGACAGCAAAATCACGGAAGAAAGAAGCAGCACAACCAAACCAGGAACTTGCCAACCAAGAATGAAGACAAAATAATTTTGTCAGCAAACCTGACAGAGGCAAGTTGTTTCTCCCAACCTCTACATTTCCTCACTGCATTGCTCAGGTCACCCACTGCAAAAAATCTCCCTGCCATGCGGTCAGGAGATGGGGATGGTGCTGTAGTTCCATGAGATTTTCCTGCCAAGGAGATGCTGGAGCCCCGTGAGAAGGGGAAGCCTGGAGTCTCTCCATTAACCTTTGCTGCCCTGCATCGGAGCAACATATTTCAGCTCCAGCTAAACTGAAGTTAAATAAACTCTTGGCCTCTGTAGGATCCCTCCAGCCCCTGTCCCAGCTGGTTCTCCCTTGCTCTAGCCTGGATGTGGGTCTATGTCCACTGCTGGCTCTTGTCATGAAGAGCAATCACCAAAGTGGGGAACGGTCAGCACTGCTCCAACCTCCAGTGGGAGCTCACCATCAATTGTGGGTGCTATACTCTCATGCCTTGCATTCCTTTCTGTTGGGGATACATAGAGGAGGGAAAGAGCATTTCTCTTCGGCCCCAAAAATCTAACCCCCAACTTAGTGTACTTTTCTCTCTGGAGGATTATCTCCGTGACTTTCATATCACAATAGAGAGAAGGTAAATGTTCACCATGGGAGACAGTAATCGAAGTCTTTTGAATCATACCAACTGCTGATTCAAGCTGCTGTGCTCAGGAAAATACTTGGAAACCTTGCTTGCTTCATGGTTTAAATGCAATGTTTTATTCATCAAAAAAATATATTTCTGCAGTTCAATAATCTCCTCTTAATGAAGTTTTGCCAGCTTATCAAGGAGTAGAAACAATGCTACATGACTTGGCCGATTATACTCATGAGTCGCCTGTGCAAGAGCCCAAGCCCATGATTCACAAAGGAGAAGGATGAAGATTATTTACAGAAGCAGTGAGGCAAAGTTCTATTGATAATGAGACACTAAGAGGAAATGGAATGAATGTGGCTAAGATTCCTCTGGTAAATGAACTATGAATAGTGTTCATAGCCAGCAACTTAACATTTTTCATTTTGAGTTGAGAATAACAAGATGCAGGGCAAATGACCGTTATCAAGAAAAAAAAAAAACATTAGGTAGAACTCAACAAGGAAAACATCCACAGAAGTGTACTCTTTCATGCAAAAGGGGAGTCATGAATTGCTCAAAGGGTAAACTGTCCTTGCCAAGTAATTCAGAGCACTAGATACTTTGAAACCTGAGAAGGGGTATTTCATTTCACTTGAGGACTGCTTCACCTTGCAACACGTTTAATTGTCACCATGGAAAAAAAGACAGAAGCAGGATTGCACGAATCAAGAGAATTTCACCTTTACTTTCTTCTCTACCTCTGTGGTTCACTTTCCCACTGGGCTGCCCGTGCCCAGTGAGCTGCACTCCCAAAGCATCCGCCCATGCTGCTTGCACTCTCCAGTCACCCAACTCTGACCACTGAAGTTCCTGCGGTTTTGGACACTGTATTTGGCAGTGACTGAATCATACCGAGATGTGGCTCTCTCACCATCACCTGCAGTACTGAATCCCTTTATAAAGCCACTCTAGGACCAGATTTTTCTGCAGAGGGCACCAGAACTTTTCAAAAAAGGCAATGTCATTTTTTTCTGGAATGGATAAAACCCAAATGCGCTTAGTTTTAGCTGCGTTCTTGGAAACATCTTAATTGATTCAGAAGGACTTTAAAAAAGTAGTAGTATAGAAACTGTCAGAGGTAAGCAACTGTTGTGGGAACTTTTAGGCAAAATCACTAAGTTTTGACTAAGTTAGAAGAAATTGGAGGCAGGATTTTAGTAGAAAGTTTCAAACAGTAGACACAACAGTGACTCTGGTACTACACTTCCTAACAGAGAACAAAATAATCACGAATTGGAAACAGCGACGCTCCTGGAGAATCACTAATTCTTAGCAGAACTGGATTATTATGTGAAAGATGACAGCCATATAGAACAACCTAAATGAAAAACTATATCTACATCAGCTGAGCTGATGCCCACTTTTGTGTTTGTTTCCAGTTAACAGTCCAAGATGGGATCATATTGATATGAGTGACTGCAAATGTCAAGTAAACATTAACAAATATTTACAGAAATCATCTTTAGGAACTCATGAAAAGAAGTATTTACCCCAGAAACCTACTTCTGCCAGTGATGCTCATCCAACCAGGGAACAGAGAAGTCTCTTATCTCATGTGTCCACCATGTACCTTCTCTCGACTCAGCAGCACAGACCACCTTTCAACTGCCTGTTTCTTGCACTTGTTGACACACACTCACACACAATATGCTGGCCAAAGATTACTCACAAATGTAATTCAGACAACAATCCTGAGTCCCAGACAGACCTGGACAAATCACACCTCGCTCACAGAAAATCTGCAAATGTAATGTGAGGGCCACATTACATCTATCTCCCAAAATAACTCCCTTAGAGGAACCTTTAATCATGGAGGTTTCTAATCTACATGGAGGCTGATACAGCTCTCAGCTCAGAATGACGTAAAGAAGACACCATCCCTATGCCAGTGCCACAGTCAGAGTTTCAGTATTTAAAAGCTGCCTTTTCTAGCAGGGTGGGAAGCCGTGGGAAGCCTTAAAAGTATATGGAAAGAGCAACTGCAGCCAGGGTGGCCTGGAAAGGAGAATAAAATACATGATCCTAAAACATGGGCTGAAACCAACACAGACTTTCAGACTACTACTTTTAACATATCTGCAAGGATCTGGAAAGAATGAAATTTGATAAGGAGAGTCTGAGGACTACTGGCACTAGTGGGGCCACTAGGCACTGGCTGACCTCTTCTTCCCAAGGCATCCCCAGCTCTTGGGCTCAGACTGTCCACAAGGAGAGGGCTGCAGTGTGTTTCCTTCTTCTTCCTTCTCGTCTCAGACTAGGCCTCCTGCACACTGTCTTCTTGGATTTACTATCTCATCGTACATTTGGGTCATGATTTTGCAGACTTCCAGAAAGGTAAACATACCAGTACAGGAATGTGGGAATTCTGCTGTAATTCATTTTCTTCATAAGGGTCTCAGGAAAAGATATACAGTTGGACATAAATAATAAGGCTCCAAACTACAAAACTCCTTCAGGGAATACAATTGCAAGGCCGCAACTTCCAACAAACCAGGGTTTTAGAGCCAAGGTTTTAGTGTTAGGGGAAATTATGGAAGCTCTCAATCCCAAAGAAGGGGTCAGAGAGCCCTGTGCTGTACCTGCTGGTACCACGAGACTTGCCTGGAGTCATGAGCTCTTGAGTATTTGCAGCTCATGTCCTCTGTTTTCCAAAGCAACTATGCAGATTCCCAAATTGGCTTAAATCCCATCATTCTTCTCTACGGACATCTCCTACAACTGATGAAGCTGAGGCTTACGAACAGGGATAAAACTACTGCTATACAGTTAAATTGGCTTCAAACTGCGGTACAAAATGGACTAAATAACCATCCCTTGTAAGTAACTCCTTGTAAAATAAGGCCCAGTTGGGGGGGGGGGGGCGTCGGGGGAGGGATGGATGTGTCAAGAATATGATCTGATTTAAACAGAAAACAAAACTTTGGCGCTACATCTCCTGTCAGTAGGTGGACTATGATGTTCAGATGCTACAGTAAGAAGCTCTGTAGACTATTATCACCTGGGAACAGTCTGGATTTCTGTGTGTCATCTCTCTATTTAATGTGTCTTTCCTCCAGGAGAAAGCTCTGCCACGAGAGCTGGAGGCTGTGGACTAGAGCTGCCTGCCTGGTGTAGGGGTGGCATGGTGCAATGTCCCTTTTTGAAAGACACAACAGGGTGAGGGGAGGGCAGGGACAGCACTGCTGGGCTCGAACCATGGTGCTACACTGCTATTACTGCCACACTGCCAGGTCCCTTCTTACCCTTGCTCCGTATATGCTTAGCCTGGCCTGGGGTGTGCTTTAATCAGTCTCCAGTGCCTTTATCTGCTGGCTTCATCAGCTTGCCTGCTCTCATACCACTGCATGACTACTTCTGGCACTGGGCAAAGCAAAAGGGAACTCCTTCATTTACCACTTTCAGGTACTCCTGTAAAACCACCCCTCGCTCAGTCTCCTGCTAGCAGACACCAAACCCACGGGCCTACTTGATCTCAGACACATGGGAGGAAGAACATCAGAGTAATCAGTTTAGCTATTTACATGCTCATATTATGTTTTCTCATTGGGCCACTTTCATAGAACCAGCTCAGACTGACTCTTCTTCTACTGGGATGCTACTGCAGACTTTTGGCTGCTGCTCCCTTTCATTTTGACCCCTGAGAAGGAGTTCTGGCAAAGTTTCTGGTTTTAATGAATCTGTGGGCTAAACCAGGCCATTCCTTATTTTTTTCCCCAGTAAGGAACTAATTTTTGTTGAATTCAGCATTCACAGTTATATTATTGGCTTTTTGGACCCACTCGGTTCCTCTCAGAACCCCTTCTGGACCAGGACCCATTGGCCTCTTACATGTTTATGCATATATGCAGTCACTGCTACACACCACGGTTTATCTGCTTTGTGCTCCTAATCTCTCCATCTCCACGGGCTGTGAAATCAGCTCAGTTTCTACACATAAGCCTACATCAGAGAACATGGGTGTTGCCTGAAGAAATACTCGCATTTGTTTTTCTCTAGAAAAACTCAAACTATTCCACTTGATTTTTTCAGAGTCCAGATAGGCCAGACCAAATGGCCCAAATTTATGAACTTCTTGCAATGATTGTGCTATGTTTCCTAGCTAATGAATGAAAAGGACAACAGGGGCCAGACTGCACTTTCTCTTTCTACTTCTCTGAAAGTCAAAATCAACGGAACAAAGAGCTGGATTAGTCCTGATCCTTATTTTTTATTCTCTCACAAAGTACCTGGAGGTGATTCAGTTGCTCACTCATAGGTTACTAGCTCCATGCAAGACATACTAAGGTCTTTCAGATGCCAACACGGGGCAGAGAGATACCAAGGCCTTGAGTAGCAACAGTAGGAGACCAGGCAGTGTAAAAGGGGGAATCTAAGCCAAGTGTCATGCAGTTGTCTTAATACCTCCTCCCAGCACCAGATAAGCTTCCCATCTCCACCATCCATAGGATACTGGGCACCTCCTGTTACACTTATTAGTGTCTAACAAACCTGTGGAAACACTTCGGTCTCAGAGCCCCTGCTTTGTTGCATGATCTTTATGTCTAGGTCCCCAAATATGGCGAAAAATCCATCCCTTAGAAGCCTGGTTGCAATCACAGCCTCTTGGTTCCTTTTTGGGTAAGCTTCAGGTCATTTTCTAAAGAAAGCCATGGCTACCAACAAATATTGTCTGGCAGATTCCATCTCAGGCAAAGGCCCAACAACATCCACAGCAATGAACAGCAGCAAGGTCCCCAGGAGACACTGCTCCGTAAGGTTTATTCCCATCTGTGGGGACTCACTTTTGAAATACAACATATGCAAGAAATTCATCCCGTTTCCTGAAGTAATTTTCCATCATCTGTCTGCATTTTCCTCAAAACCAATTCTTTCTTGGCTGGTTTCTTTGCAACCTCAAGATGTCCAATGGTTTTGACATCGTAAAGAAACCTCAGAACCTCCTTTTTGAGTGTTTTGGGTGTAATGAGCTCTCATGAATACTCACCACCCATTGTTTTATTTCCCCATCTCCTATGCAACATTTCATCTTTAAATTCCAAGCTTCCCCACCACGACCAGAAAGCTTTTGCTCTGCTACTCTGAAGGAAGTCTATACTCCAAAGCAGCAGAACAGACACAGTTGCTAAATGAGCTTGTTAGGTTTTCTTTTTCTTTTCTTTTTTTTTCTAAATCACACCTTGGTTTGGTACCAGGAGCCTCTTTGATAGACTTTTTAGATCCTTGAACTCTGCTCTGGCAAACCTACATTTACTGGATGAAGCAGGAGCATTTTCATTTCTGCAGACAGTGAAAGAAAGGAGAGGGAAAAAAGGTTGCAGTCTCAATCCTTTCTTTCTGTCCTGCTGAGGGAGGGATCTGCCTCAAAAAAAGATATTTGAACAAGACACTAGCAGAACTAGCCTTTGGTCTCACGTCGGTGCTGGCACAGGCACCCCCCCAGCTATGTTCAAAGAAAATTGCTTCTGCTCTGAAAATTCCCAGCTTCTCTCTTATAGCCACTGAGGTAACATTCCCTTCTCGTAAGGAACACATAGAGCTTTTGTAATCCTATCAAGACTACAGCTGAGTCTCCAGGAGCAGGATCAATGCCCTGCAAGGCCAGGCAGCTGATAATGCCATACTCTCCTCCCTTGCATCGGTGAAGCACTGCCTCATCACCTCCAGCATTTGCCCAGGGTGCATCTTACACCTCTTTTCAACAGGTCACCTCACTCTGGGTTCAGTTTCAGATTTGCAACCTTCAGTTCATGACAGCCATCTTATAAAACATTATCAGTTCAAATTAAAGTGTTTACCATATGCCAGGATATCCTCAGCTATAATGAAGGTATTAGATGGCTGGCCATGCATTACCAGCTCTATCAGTTTCTTGAGTGAGGACTACCTTACACAGATGATGGGAGACCCGCTCTGCAGTTTGCTGTGGACTTGCCCTAGCACAAAAGGCATTTTCACCACCAGATATCTACAGTGGAAATCAAAATGAACCTAGTAAGGTACCTTCCAGACATTATCTATTAACAGTAATGCACAAGCAGCCTTTGATGAACAAATCAAGACAACAAATGAGGTCCAAGAGCTGGCTACAAGATCCAAGAGACAGCTCAGGGCCCTACCCACAGAGGGAGGTGTGGTAAACAGATTGGCCAAACCTCTTTTTTTTTCTTCATGTGAGCCGGGTCTTAAAAGGAAAGTACTGCAGAGGAAAAGCCCTGGTGCACACTGACCAGATACCAACAACAGTGATGTACATGCTGAGTGTTAATTTGTCTCCCACCTTGACTACGCTATTTTCCTGGATCCTAGCGGTCCAGTTTCCTACAGTCATTTCTCCCTAGCAAGGACACTTTCCCCAGCCCCTGCCTCCCTTCATACTCATGGAATGGCTCCATTTTGGACTAACCCATCATCTCCCTCTGTGTTTAGTTTAAATTGACAACTGCAGAACCTGAACAAGCATCTACAATGCTTATAAATTACACACGTGATAACCTCTCTCTTGCTGCTTGGCTTCCCCTGTAGCCCTCCCTCTGAAGTGGACTGCTGCCAAATGAAGGCAAATAAGGCGTTCAACCAATAACCCAAGTCTTTGTCACCAAGGGCAAAGAAAGTACAACCAGCCACAAAAGTACCCTTCCTAAAAGCAATATATTTAAAGGTTATAAGGGAAGAGAGGGGTTCTCTGAATAGCAACTTAATATGCAGCCCTGGGTACCACAAAGCCTTGCTACAACCTCGGTTCTAAATTAAAACGAGTATCATCCAGCTTTACACAGCTTCATGATCCTCTGTTTCCTGAGTTGAGTTTGGACTTTTCAGTAGATCTTTATGAGGCTCTGTCCTGACTAGCCATATATTTATAACAACCCTCTCTGCAGATATTTCTCCTCCCCACCAGAGCAGCAATGCTCACGTTTGATGTAGCCATGTTGCTTTCTATGCTGCATAAGTTGCTCTTTCTAATAGCTTGAAGTGGTATGAACCAGATAGAAATACTCCTCTCTAGCACAAAACCTCCTGTATAAAGCAACCAACTTCCCTCTCTTCCAGTAGCATCTTTCCAACTTTTGATCAGGGACTGAAATGCAATATTTAAGCTCCGCCATAAATCCCACAGCTTCATAGAGTGTTTGTGGTCTCCTGCAAAATCTGTCTAAGTGTCTAGCAATTGGTCCATTGGCTATTTATCTTGGAAGTCCTCACTAGCATCTGGAGATGTGAGGAACTCAAAATGTCTGCAGGTCCTCTGCCAATTTAGGTAGGTCTCTTCTTCCTCTTGCCTTCTAGCATTTGGCTGTGTCCTGTCTAGCTCAGACTGATATCTGGCTCCAATCTACTTACAAAGATTCAGACCAAATCTTGATAAACCAGGTTATGTCTATTACACAGTGCTTTTCAGCTCTGAGGTATGGGTCTTTGCCATAGCCGTGCTCCTGACTCTGCTCCAGGATGAGGTCTAGGCATGCACCACCCCAGGAAAGGCTGGAAAAGAACCACACGATCCTCCAGAAGGTCTCACAGCCTCTCGAACCAGAGACCAGCACCACAGTTCAGGCTATGGAACATACTCCTGCCTGGTGTTTGACTTCAGGCTTTTCTTCAGGCTTTTCTCTGTGAACAAGTGCTGCAGATCGAGGCCCTGTCTGGCCACTCTTTCCAGCCAGCCATACAGTGTGAATGGACACACATCAGGCTCTTGTGGGGTCCTCTCTTGAGCGGCATCACTGGGACTGGAAAAAACTCATGCTGTGGGCCTCCCTGTACTTTCATCACAAAGAACACACACTGGAAATTGCCAAGTCCTATGGGTGACCCAAAGCCCTGCCTGGCAGACCTGACATCCTGAGACCAACTCCATGCCCAGGAGGCTGGTACCCTGGTGAACCTTTGGTTTCCTTTTGAGGTGGGTTTCTGTTCTTTCAGAAACCTTGCTGTGGCTCAGGTCTCCTATTAAGTTTCATGCTGAATAGTATTTTCCCCTTTCACTTGTTTTGTGAAACCTCTTCTGACCTGCATCACACATGTTTCTCAGCACCTCATGAAGTCCAGGTCTTGCAGCTGGGCCTTTGGATTTTTCTGGGCACTGTCCCAGCACAGAGTCATTCTCTGATTGGTTTTGGCCCTTTTTGGAAAAATTCCAGATACTGCCCTCTTCCCCACTATGGTTTACAACTTTGTTTTGTTTTGATTTGATTCTAGTATGAATTCCTTTCACTTTCCCCTGCTCCCGAATAGGTTAGAGTTCCGCAAGCACCTTTGTTATCTCATCCTTCTTGCATCAAAAGAATTAATTCAGTTCTCCCTTTCCCTCTTTGGAAACTGCATCCTACTCTGATGCCAGTGTTACTGCTCCCCTCTGAAGCAGTCAGCCAATATAGAAGTCTTGAGGAGGCAGTTTCCACTACATGGAGGAACTGATGAGTCCCAAGGTACTTGTTTCATGGAAGAGTGTTTGCACACAAAGCACTATCTGCCTAAACACAGTAGCAGTCATATGGGAGATGTTTTGAGACACTATGAGTTTCTTTTATTTCTCCCAAAGAGAAGACTACCCAAAATATTCCTTCTCTCTTCCTCAGGTTCTACATTTTTCTGTTGATAACGCTTCTGTGATGGGCCTTGACTTTCTGTTGGTTCCCCCTCTTCGGTTGTGTCCTGTTTTTGGACTTCTACTGAATAAAGGCAGGGTTCCACCAACTTCAGAATACAGCATATCTATGAGTAACTAAACCAGCTTACCTTTCAGGCTTTATCACTGACTAAAAAAACACTTGCCTCTCAGCTAACGAATGCAATTCTTGCTGATAAAGAAGATACTTAGAAATAATACTGATTCAACCCTCTGTTTCCAGCAAGCAGATTAACAGCTGCAGGATAAACCCTTAAAATAGCATCTTCACCCAAAAAATTAGCATATTTAAATTGGCATTTAACTGCTGAGTAATGGTCTTCAATCAGTGCAGGACGGACCACAGCTCATGATGTATCTGTTTGAAAAGTTTAACTCCTTCTGAAACCTGAAGATAGCAGCTACTAAATGTTGAATCACAACTATTCTCAACAAAGAGATAAAGAATTTCATGCTGGTGGATTCATACTTATATAGTCCATAAAATCAGTTCCAGACCACCTTCCGTAATACTGGTGAGTTTGTCACTACTTGTCACCCCTGTAAGATCATCTCCTCTTCTTCCCCAGCCTCTTCTCATTCATCTTTGTTCCTTCCTCCCTCCATTCCCATCTGCTATTCCTCATTGACCCATCTTTCTTCGATCAGAAAATAGCCATAGAGCTATCATGGTAATCACAATTGCTTTTTCACATCATGCCTACTATGTGGCAGTCAAAATATGAAAAGTATACGCAAATATGAATGAAAACACAAACAAGCAGAATCACGAGTATGTATAATAGCATTGATTCATTTGATTCATCTAAACTTACACAGAAAATAAAGTGAAGGCCATTTATTTAATATATGTAAGCAGCTTTCCTCCCTTACTTATGAAATTTCATGTGCAAATTGAGGCAGCTGAGAGACATGTAACTATGGCAAATTAATGCTTCATTCATATGAAATGTTCCCATCGCTCTCTTTGTAAAGTGATTCTCAAGTCACTAGGGTCATATATTAGCCATGTTACTCCTCAGGCTTCTCCTAATCCAGAACTATTTCTCTTTCCCTTTTGAAAAACGTATCTACATGAAGATACTACACATACTCTTTCTAAGCGGATTAACAATTGAAATGGGATTTTTCCAAACGTGTAGGAGTAATACCTCAGAATCACATGACTCTTGTGCCAGGAATTTCTCAGCATTTTCTGAAAAGCAACGACCAACCCATATTTTGCTTTGGCCAATATAGGTTGCTCATGCTGATGAGTTTCTTTTTAAAGATAAGACCATTTATGTGGATTGACAGGTTGAGCCTATTTTATTCACTGACAGTCCTGAACATAATAGAACACACCAGTTGCTACAGCTTCTTGCACCTAATGAGGACTTGGCCGTCAGGAAACCTAAGTTCATTTCCCTCCAAAATTAAAACCTCTACTCAGTGAGTTTTCAGACTCCGGCAATGGGCTCCTTCTCGAGCTCTTTAAGAGCCTTCTTCTGCAGAGTCACGGCCCTGGGAGGATCACACTGATGCCACTGAGTGGCGACAACTTTACCTTCCACAAGCGACTCCTAGAACCTAGGAGTCTCAATTTTTCCGACAGCAAAATGAGGAGAAAACTCTCTTACTGCCACAGGATGCATCACGCTTTTTACCTGAGAATTGCTACCGCGACACAAATGCCCTGAACAAGATAATAAAGCGGCTTAAGGACTCAAGGGAGAGAAAGTGTCTAAAGAGCCGGGAACCAGAGTAACTGAACGGACACTGCTGTGGCTGGGGGATGTCCTTTAGCAGCAGACCAGACCTTGGCTCCGAGCCTCCCAGACACTACCTCCCTCTTACAAGGGAAACTCATCATGGCTTTGAACGCAGGGCTTGGAAAAGGAACAAATCTTAAAGATCTGAGGGACTGAAGTCTGCACATTAGCTACCCTTAAACGCTGAGCGCATTTAACTTGGGAGGTTGGAAACCACAGCCAAAGAAATCTCTGTTGATTCACAACTTGTTTTGAGCAGTCACCCATAAAGCAGCCAGTGAATCACTCCAGCCAGTTAGTCATGCAACCACACTGAATGTACACTCAAAGGCAGCACAAAATAAAACAGCCTGCAGCTCCAGATAACACACACACAGCTCATTTGCTCTATCTGGCATCAGCATACATTGTTAATAGGACTCCTACACCAAACCCTTAGGAAAAGATGCACTCAGTAAGCATCTCCAAATCTCTCTCCCTATCAGCATTTTTCTTGTCTGCTTCGCACCGTGCTGCTTTCAAAACAGTTAAGGCTAGTAAAAGTTTTAATACTCCTTCTCTCTCTTTACGCGTTGTTCTTCTTGCTGGCAACGTCCTGCTGGCGTTACATGCTGCAGGAGTGTAAGGCTAACGCGAGTTAATCCCGATCAGCATCGGACAAGTCGAAAATAAACAGCTCTGGTGCGAAAGAAATCTTCCTGCAAGGCGGGAGCTGGAGGCATACAGGGGGAGGAAGGCTCCCGGTCCTTTGACACTAAGTGTTATAAACAGCTCGGGTCAGGAATCCTATAGAAGTCTCCAGCCAGATCTACCGTCCAAGTCAGGAGAAGCGCAAAACACCATCGGAAAGAGCCGCGAAACAATCCTCCTGTGCAGCCGGGGAAGGTGCAAGAGCCCTACCTTCACGTCCTGCTCCCTGAGGAAATCCCGCGGAGGAGATCCCGCACCTCGGAGCGCCTGTTCAACCAGAGGCTCAGCCAAACTCCCGGCGACAACTCCCTCCCCTCCCTGGGAGGGTGCTGGAGCCCTTGAATGGCAGATCTGGTGGCCCTATTGTGGAAAAGAGAGGGCGATTGCCAGGGCGGCGTCAACAGGGAGTCCGTGGCTGAGCCCCGGCGGGCAGCCAGCCCCGCAGCACACGGGAGGGGCCGGCCCGGCTGCCCCCAGTTCCCGTCCCCGCCCTCGCTGCTCCGCTCGCCTGCTTCTTCTCCCTCATCCCGCCAGGGTCCCGTCCCCCTTCCCCACTTGCGCCTTCCTCCCGCATCACGCTCTCCTGTTGCTCCTCGCGGGGACCAGGGCAGCAACATGTCCCCCACCCCCGGTTCCCTTGCACCTCCGGGTGCGTGCGGGGGGAGTTCGCGCACCTTCTGCCTGCCACCCCGCTGCCGCTTATCATAGAATTATAGAATCTCAGAATGACCTGATCTGGAAGGAACTCCAGTCCCTGCATAGGACAACCCCAGCATTCACATCGTGTGCCTGAGCGCATTGTCCAAATGTTTCTTAAATATTGTCAGGCTGGGTGCCATGACTGCTTCCCTGGGGAGCTGTTCCCTCTGAGTGAAGAAGGTTTTCTTAATATCTAACCGAAACCTCCCCTGGCACATCTTCCTGCCATTCCCTCGAGTCCAATCATTGGTCACCAGAGAGATCAACGCCTGTTCCTCCTCCTTCCCTTGTGAGGAAGCATTAAACGGCTACGAGGTACCCCCGAGTCTCCTCTTCTACAGGGTGAACAGACCGAGCAAGAGCCTAGATCAAAGCTGTGGCGAGAGGAAAAAAGGGGAAGGACCGCGGCAGCCCGGGGCACAGCCACGATCACTACTTCCAAAGCCCCTGCACCCTGCGTCCCCCCGGGCCGGTGACTCCCGGAGAGATGCGCACTGCGGCGGGCGGAGGCCCGATGTGAAGGAGCCTTGCAGGAGCCTCAGGGGTAGCACACAGCCCCGGGTGTCCCCGCCTGCCCTGAGCTCGGGGCTGCGGCTGGAGCCTTGAGAAGGAGGAAGATGCCGACCGTCCTCCCCGGCTCACGGCATGCCCTGCAAAGCCTTTGAACATCGGCGGGGGCTCTGAGGGGAGCCCCGAGCGCTGGCAGCGAGAGGGCTCTCACGGGAGGCGGAGGTGGGACTGCCAGCGAGTTCGTTCCTGCCGTGCTTGCAGTTAACATTACATTAGACGAAGGAGGAAGAGAAAAATCATTAAAAGCATCAATTCGAGAAAGCGTGCAGCGAGTCTCTGATTCTCGGTTTCTGCATTTCTATTAATAAGACACTTCAAGGCTGCAGGTTTTATTTGCTCCTTAAATAAAAGAAATGGTCGTTATTTGCATAAGCCGGCACTTCAAGAATTCCCTCTGTTAGAGAAAGCCCGCTTCCTTTCTCCTGTCTTCTTCGAACAAACATCCCCATCACATTCGCCTTCACTCCCCAACGAATTCTTTTTCCAGCTCGTACTTCTAGACAGCAATAAACGAATATATTTATGTGTGTATGTGGTATATGCATACACGTGTTTCAAGATATATAACAAACGTCAGCTTCACGCAGTAGAAATAGCAAGTCAGGTTACTACAGCACATAAATCATTCGAAAGCTTTTTCCTCTCCTAAGCGAAGATACATATCCTGTTCTGAGGGCTTTCATTTAAGATTTCGGCTTTAATTGCCGGTGATGGTCTGCGGAATATCATCAGTACCCCGCTTTTTACAGCGGGGGAAGCCGTGCGGGGCCGTGGGCAGCGCACAGGAAGGGGGGCTTCAGGGAGCCCGCCAGGGCGGCAGCCGGAACCCCGAGGGTCGCGGGCAACCCGGCCGGGAGCCAGGGTTGCCCGATGTCGCCGAGCTGGAAGCGCTTCAGTGACTGCCGCTCGTGTCCTCCGTGTGTTTACGGCCGCAGCTCCCCCTGGCCTGTATTGATCAGTACAATGCAATGGAAGGGCTTAGATCTAGAAACAGAAGCCGAGGGCAACAGATGGCAGGCACGGGCTGTTTATAACTCGAAACGACCTGTTTATTAAAGAATTAAAATCAAATGTTAGGGGGAACCCCGCTCCCGCCGGCTCCCAGAATGCCCGCCGTACCTCCCGTCGCACGATGCCCGGCCGCTCCGCGCTGCGCTGGCCCAGGAGCTCCGCAAGCAAGGAGAGTGAAGGGGGGGGAGGCGAGCGGAGGAGCGGCGACCCTCAGGCAGCGCGGAAACTCGCCCGGGCGACGGGCCAGCAGAGGTTCCGGACACGGGAGGAACCTGGCCGCCTGACGGGAGAGCCTGCCGGTTTGGCGGCCTCGGTTTTTTTTGTTGTTTTGGTTTTATTTTTTCCCCTCCGTTATTTTTTGGGGGAGATGGTGTTGCTTTTTGAATTGAGACCCTTACAGCCACGGTGTCCCACCACGTCAGCACCCTGCATCCCGAGTAACCGGTAACGCAGGGAGCCAGCAGTGCCCGCTGCTCTCCTGCACAAGGCATACGACAGTCCCGGCACGGGAGCGACCGCGGGGGCTGGACGGGCGGCGGAAGGCAGCGGGGCAGCCGCCTGTTCCCCGGCTTCCCCAGCAAAACCCTCCTGGAATTCTCCCCAGCCGCCTCGTATCCCGCCTGCGCCTTCACTGGCCGCGCCTGTGCCTGCTGCGGAGAAAAACGACGGCTTTCTCTTCTCCCGCTCTCATTACCCGAGCTCGCTCGGTGCATTTCCCAGTACCTTGAGCCGGGCAGGAGTTCCTGGGGTACAAAGCCTGTTCCCGGCGCGGAAGGTTTTAGCTGTTTGGGAGACGGCAGAGAGGCTCCTACGGACGCTCTGCGAACCCCCAGTTTGGCTGTTGCTGGCGAATCTCTCTCCTCAGTCATTAACTATTATTATTACTGCTATTAATTATGCTCGCGGATCCATGTGTCTCTTATTACAGCCCATCATCCCCAGCCACATCACACGGGGCTCCGGGCCGGGCCGGGCCACCCGCGGGGCTCCCGCTGAAGTCAAGTCCAGAGCCCCACTCGAAAACACATCGGGGGGCGTGGGGGGGAACCCCGGCGGTGTCAGGGATGGTGATAAACTCAAGTGGCTCTGCCGAGGGTTATAATGTATCATCACAGGCTAACCCGCCCCCCTGGGCTTTGCCATCTACAAAAACAAGAGAGTTGGTTAGCAGAAGTCGGGCAATCGGGAAGGCACCTAGGACTTCCCCGCCGCTTCCACATCTCCCAGAGGGAGAAGAGAGAGGGTCTCTCCCGGCCTGGGTTGTCTGCCCACAGGGAAAGGGCAGGGGAAGAGAGGAAATGGGGGAGAAGGCGAACACCCCAGCTAGAGCTCTCCGTTTCATTCCCCAGCCCCGCGGGGACAGACGGCAGGAGAGGCTGGAGCCTCCCGGGCGCGGACAGGGGCAGTGCGGCCGGAGCAGGGCGGTCCAAAGTGAGGGAATGGGACCGAACCCTGTCTGGCCCGGCCCGACCCAGGGGAGCGCGGGCGGGCGCAGAGCAGCCGGCCTCTGCCTGCGGTTCCTGGGCACGGCTGTCTGGCGAGGACTTGATGCCCTTTGCCCAGGAGAGGAGTCACCGGTGCTCAGGGCACTGGGGCCGGTGACCTTGTATGCAAGGAAGAGCGCGGGGACCCCTTGGCTGCACTCAGAGTGTAAGGGATGGAGCCTGAGCACGGCCCGGCACACCGAGGTTTGGAAGATGGGTAGGGGGAGGGGGCTTCTGTCTCCTTTTAAGACTAGAAACGAGCGAAACGAAAGATGCCGGTGGATGAAATAAAGAGGACAGCGAGAGCCTGAGGTAGCGGGAGGTGGGATCGCCCGCCCGACCCGAGGCTCTCACGGCTTCCCTGCTCCCCCATACTGCAATCACAGCCCGTCTCAGGGGCACCCCGGAGCCCCCGGCCTGTCTCTGTCCATGTCCCGCCCGGCGGGGTCACAGTGGCCCTATGCACCGAGGATGTGGCCAGCCCCTCCGGTGGCGACGCACGGGATCCAGGCCGAGGCAGCCTCTCTTTGCCTGCACAGAGAGCACCGGGAGGGAAGGGAAAAGATTTCACTTCCACTTTCTCTTTTTCGGTTAAAAAAACAAAACAAAACAGAGGCTTTACTTCTTTGGTTGTTGTATTTTAGATTCGTTGTTTGTTGGTTTTGTTTATTTTTTTCTTTTCTCCCTCGCCCCAATTGCCCCAATCGGAAACCTCCCGAAGAGGCGGATTTTGCCTTTTAAACCCACGTTTAGAAACGACAAGAGAAGCGACCTCGTTCAAGGCTGTCCTGTAGAGCGCCAGCTCAAAAGAATATCTTAATTGCCGCTAATGATCAGCGGAGGGGATGCGAGCGGGTTATCAACAGTCGGACAGAAATCAGTTAGGGGAGAAAGTGAGAGAGACTACTACAGTGAAATTTTCCAGAAATTCTCTCTCTGGAAGATGGTCCCCATGGAGAATATTTTTTGCGCAGCCCGGCACTCTGCCCTCTTTTTCTGTTTCTCTCCCCGTTTACTGAGGGATTGCCGAAGAGCTAAAGGTTTCTGGGAGCGCATCGGCTCCCCTCAGAAATGACGACTGAAGACACCACAAAGTGGGACGAGAGGGAAATGCGTCTTCCCGCGGGAAGACCCAGCTGGGAATAAAGATAGTGTGGCACACGGCGGCTGTTGCGGGACGGGGCTGCCCGCGGTCTGTCGGCAGCGCGGCTCGGGGTGCCGGAGTCGGAGCCGGGCAAGGTCTCCTTGATCCCAGGAGGACTTGTCCTACCGAGCAGCCCACTCTCCTCTCCAGGAGGCCCTTTCCAGCCCCGAGCGTCTGTCTCTGGTTTCGCGCCCCGTGCTTCCCCCGCCGCACGCCAAGAACTCACCGTAACAGGAGACCTGCAGAGCTCCGTTGTGGCCGTTGTTCTCTTGCAGCTTGAGGTTGCTCTCTGGGGGAGTTTTGCAGGGGCCTCGCTGCATGTAGAGATGCGGAGGCGGCTGCTGCTGCGGGTATTTGTTAAAGGCGGCCGGAGCCCCGGCAGAGCCGGGAGCTTGCACGCTGCCATCCAGGGACTGACATTCCTGCTGGCTGTAGCGGCTTCGGCACTTAGTGCTGCTGTCACCAAAGCCTTGTCCTTTGCTGGCCAGGAAAACAGGGCTGAACTTGTCACTTGCTTGAAATGCCCTAAAAGGCGAGGAGCCTTCTGTGCCCTGGGAGGCTACGTTGTAGTAGGAATCCATGGCAGCCGGATCACAATAAGAAACACAAGTATCAGCATTCATTCCTAAAATTAAAAGGCCCGAGTGTCCTTAATGCGCTTGGAGGGGCACCAGGAACCTCTCTTTCTCTCTCCCTCTCGCATACACACACACTCACAGCTGGGCCAGGCCACTCTAAGAGGATTCAGATGTTCTTGAAAGCTGACCAGATCTCCAAACCCCCTTAAGATCTCGCAGAGTAAAAGGGGGCTTTTTCTTTCCCTCCCTCTCTCTTTCTCTCTCACACACACACGAGCCAGCGCCCTCCGTCTCTCCCTCCAAACTATCTAAACTCTAAGGAGGCTCTTTTCCGCACTTTCCCCACCACACAGAGGGGGGGGAAAAAAAGAGAGACCTCTCCCCCAATTAATATGTAGATGATGACAGTAGAGGGGAGGGGGCCCAGGAAGGGGGGTTGTGTGTATGTGTATGGGGGTGCGTGGAAGCAGAGGGGGGTGGAGGTCATATCTTTCGCATTAAAATAAAACAAGCCCCCAAAATTTTATGTCTGAAAAATAGAAAATCAAACAGATGACACGAATGCCACGAAGAGATGGATGTGTGATCTGTGCCGGCGGAAGCACCGGGGGCAATTTAATGGTCATGACAAGCTTGGTTCTCTCCGGCCCTCTCCGTTGCTCAGTGACCACAACTGCGGGGACCTCAGCCTCCGCAGCCCCCTCCTCTGTATTAAAGGCAATATGGATTTTCCCCGCAGCTATATGCCTCCCCCCACCCCCGCTTAACCCGTTCATGTCTGGCAGCTCTCCCAGCGCTGCCTCGCTCGCCCAGCACATCGCCAGTCAAGGTCTCCGCGGAGTCTCGCCGCACGTTTATGACCGTCATTATTTATTTACCTCTAAAAACGTGCTCTCTCCAGGTGTTAAACAACTGGATCAAAAGCCGGAGAGCAGCAGGGAGGGATTTTAACAGGGTCGCCAAGCACACAAAATTGGTCCCGGCTTCTGGGACTGCCAGAGGTCTCAGTGGCACAGGGGCTGGCAGGGGCCGTTTTTGTTTTGAAGGGTCAATTGCAGCCAAAAAAGGGCTTAAAAATAAATCAATACTCACCTTCCGTCATCCCGTCCGTGTCCCCCCCCCGCCATCCAACCTGATTCCCCTCCTCCCCCGGTTAACTCCTGCTACCCCCTGTACTTATTCTTTACCCAGCCTTCCTCCCATCCCCACATCTGTTTTCTATTGCTCGCTTACCTTGAAGTTTTCGGTAATAAAGATATTACGAAAACTACATCCACAGTTCTTCAGTCAAAAAAAAAAAAGAAAAGAAAAACAATGAGAGAAAAAAATCAGGAAAAAAGAGGAAAAGAAACCAAAAAAAAGAGAAAATGAAAGGAAGAAAGGAAAGGGAAGAAAAGAAGGCTCTTAACCCCTTGGGGAAGGCGGGCCGCTGAGAGGCCGTCTGCGGATGGAGAGCGGGGGCACTGGCGGCGGCTCTGGGCTATCCCCGGCACCCAGTCCATGTGTCTTCCCTTCTCCCCTCCGCTTCCTCCCCCCGTGCAGAGAGGGGAGTCTCGTAACTTTCATCTGTGTGTATCTGGGGCGCGGGATGCCGCTCGGGGGGGAGTGGGGCGGCAAGGCGGGCGGGTGGCCTCCGGGGCGACGGTTCGGGGGGGTTGTGGCCGCCGCCCCCCAGGGCCTTGCTCGAGGAGCAAGACCAGTACCGCCGTTTTCATTAGCTCTGTTCTGACAAGAACGTTCCCCTCGCCCCCCAGATGCAGAAATGTTTTCCTAGTGAGGTCGCCGTTAAAACGAGCCTGAGATGGATCCTTTTACTGGATTTCAAACCATTTTGAGAGTATCCCTCAGAGCAGCGCTGGGCTTGCTCATCTTTCTTGTCCAAGAAAGCTTTCGGCGGATTTGTCTTCCTTATTCTCTTTATTACCTTGCTTAATTCTTTCCTCGCCGTTCCTCTCCCCTCCCAATCTTTCCCATCCCACCACACCCCCCTCTCTCATCCTTCTCCACGACTTAATAAAAAGCAAATCAACTCAATGTATGAGTCTTTCTGAAAAACGCTTTGGGGCGGTCAGGGGAGCGGGGCGCTGCCGATATCCGCAGCTTGCGCGGGGCTCCGTAACAGGAGCGGAGCCCCTGTCGTGCTGCGGGTATCGGCAGTGCCCCGGCTCCAGCTTCCCCGGCTCCTCTGCAGCAGCACTCGTGAAAGATTGTATTTGCGTGTGGGAGCGCGTTAAACACGCATTTCCCAGCCACTTACTTCCCGAGCAATGATCTTAGCGAACGAAGAAGTAGCCTAAAAGAAATTATGTGGGAGCAGTCCTAACTCTTTCGGCATTATACTCGGTCTCGGGATTTATGTTCGGCGAAGTTAACTAACAAGAACGACAACAACAGTTAAAGTGAGAGATTCTGAGATCAGGCAGGAAATTATTATTATTATTATTATTTATTTAGTTATTTAGTTTGTTATTCCAAAAGAGCTGCAGGGAAAGGACTCGCAGAGGCACTTCGGCTTGGCGAGAGTAAGGAGCGCTGTTGGGGGGTCTGCATCGGCCAGAGAGCCTCATCAGCCCCTCTTCGCATAAAACTGTAACGAAAAATCCGTTAGTTCCCAGTCACAGCTAATCCTCATCCCCGCGGAAAGGACCGTAATAAACCCCTCTCTCTAATGGCCAATTTGTGTCCCTGGAAATGGGAAGCTAATTCGGGAGTCGTTACTGAGGGAAAGTGTGCTCGCAAATACCTGTCGATCTGGCAAGGGGTGGGGCAGGGGACATAACCGAAGAATAATTTTTCTTGATGTTTTTCGTTTGCCTGGGTTGGGTTTTGCCTGAAGTCCTCTCGGCAAATTTGACGGGGAGCGGAGCCTTGCGACCATAAAATCCAGCAGGGCGCCTGCAGCCGCCCTGCCTGTTAAACGAAGCGATGGGTCTACGTGTCGCGACGGCCCTGTCCGTCCAGAGCATCCGGCGGTGGCCGTTTGCCCTCCCGGTCCCGCCGCACCTCTGCCAGGAGGGCTCCCAGCTCTGGAGCGAGGGGAGCATCTCCACCTGCGGGAGCGACGATCGGCAGAGCAGGGCAGAATCAGACACGCACCACTCGAAACCCGATCTCATAATTTTTCCTCCGAGTGACCCCACACCTGCCCTGTCTCTGTAGCAAATGCGTCCAAAGGGAAATGGTGAAAGAGCGGCCGAAAGTTCTGCGCTCTGTAGCAATCTGTTTGCCAATTCCGTATGTATATGTGCTTTATATCGAGGCTGTTTTCATGTACAGCCGCGTTGGTTTTGGAAGGGGTCAGTCCCGAGGATCCCTTCCCACACAGGGCTACGGTGTTGGGGAGGCCAGGTGAGAGCCAACTGGTACTTCCTTTGGGGACGGCAGCTCCCACCGAAGCAAGTCACTGCTAGTGGCATCTCTCGGCTTTCCTGCCCTGAGCGATCCGCATGTCCCCTCCCGGCGATAGCCCCGGGAGAAGAGAGCAGCCCAGGGCAGCCGTGCCTGGCCTGTCTTCTAGGAGCTGCTTCCTTTCCACGGGGGCAGGAGCGGGCATCGCTCCCGGGTGAGGACCCGGTGCGAGGGGTAGGCGAGAGCTGTTGGATCCTGCATCTCGATCTCTGCAAGAAAAAAAAAAAATCTTTACTCCCGTGCGATTCAGGAGCGCAGGCTTGGTACATGCCCAGGGAAAAGGCACCCTGATGTGCGGGATGCGGGCAGTGGGAGGCAGCGGGACCGTGCCCAGCTCTCGCAAGGGGCCCGGAGGAGGCGGCAGGAATACGTTTCTCCACTTCCCCAGCCACCGCCGGGAGAAACCTCACGGGGCTTTGGCCGCTCGAGGCACGGCGGGGCTCCAGGATGCCGAACCCAGCACTCCAGTTCCTCCCCACTCCATCCGAGGGGTGGGAGAGTAAATATCTCTGTTCAGAGAGTGGGCTTATTTCACTGGGGATGGAGACAGAAGGGGATCTTTCACACCGTCCCCTCCTGGCTCTTTGGCACAGCCCTGGTCTTGGAAACTGCCTCCGGTTTGTTTACCCATTGGGTTGCTTTGTGTGGTCACTTCAGAGCTGCGGGCTCTTTTTGTACGGGATCGAGATCTGAAGGCGACCACTGCTGAGGGGAAGGGAGGGGGGAAAAAAGTGGTGCTAAGCTCCCCATTTTTTTTTTTCCAGGAGGACGAAGATTGCATCTCAATTTCGGGAGCGGAGCTTGTCTAGCAACAGTGCAGTTGGTACCTGCCGCTGGTACTTGCCACCGGGGCCTGAGCTGTCGATTGTTGTTATAACACGTTCTTCGTGTCACGAAGGAGCTTAATGAGAGATAGAGCTGACCCGCGAAAGTGAAGGAGGAGGCTCTGAGTGGGGCCAGGCTGGCCCTTGCCCATTTAGGCTCGTGCGGACAGAGCTCTTTTCCCCGTGTCCTCCGAGGTTCGCCCGCTGCCTCTCGCTGCAGCGGGCAGCAGCGCCTGCGCCGGGGCTCCAGTTCCCGCGGGCTCTCGCCCCGCAGCCCGCGGCTCCCCACCCTGTTGCTCCGTGTGGATCCATAGGGGTATCTGTATCTCTACAGGTTTTCACCAAACCCGGGCACCTACTTGGTCCCTCGGGTGCGGGAGAAGCCGGTGCCGGGCTGCCCGCGCGGCCGGTGCCCGGCCTGCACGCGCAGGCGGAGGCTACGGGCTCTGCGGCGAGCGGGCCTCACCGTACCCGCTCGGGGAGGAGGGGGAGAGGCGGGGGACCTCAGCCCGCTCCCTGCGGGGCCAGAGGGCGGCGGGTGGTTGGGGTCGAGGTTGCCACAAGTCTGCTCCTTGCTCCGCGCCACGACCCTGCCTCCCGACGCCGGCCGGGCTCGAGGATCGCTCCGGCCCGCGGGAGTTCCGCTCAGGCCTTCTGGCCAAGATTTTTTTTCTCTTAATTTTTTTCTCTTTTTATATTTTTTTCCTTTTTATTTTATTTTTGTTTTATTTTCTAGGAAGTGTTTTGTTCTCTTCAAGCTGCAGGCAGCAGAGGGTATTTATCCACCTGCTTCTGCTCTCAGCCGCCGCGCCGGCCGGAGTCTGCACGGAGCTCGACATCCCCCGAGCAGCTCGAATTTTCGGGCCCGAAACTTTCGGTCCCGTGTTCGGAAAACATGGAACCGAAGATCACTGCTTTTGGCATCCGCGCTGCCGGCCCTCCAGATGACGTGCGAGCCAATGAGAAGGCAGAGCAAGGACAGTCTCGGTCGCCCCCCTCCCGTTCTGCTCTCGTGTCCAGCCCGGCACGGGGGGCAGCGGCGGAGCGTGCCCAGCGGCGCAGGTGCCCCGGCCCGGACTGAGCCGGCGGGGAGGCTCAGGCCAGAGCCTCCCGATCCTGGTCTGGGCTTGAACTGCCGGCGCCGAACTGGGTTAAAGCCCTGCCGCGCGCTTCGTCCCGCTTCCAAGTAGCCCCAAAAGCCATCTAGGAGAGGGTCTGTATCCAATCTGCCACCCCAAGGTTGATATTTTCAGTGGCTCTCTGTAAATTCCTTCTTGCGGGGAAAAATGCCCTTGCTGTTAATTTCCTCGATACTTTCCTTTTGCGTGTGACCTTTCCAGAACTCGCTCTGAAGTCGAGGAGTGTTTTGTGTTTGAATTAGGAGGCCCGGCTGCGGGAAGGCAGCGCTACTCGCGGCTCTCCAGGCGAGAGGGCGAGGTAGCCCCCCGGTTCCTACCGGAGGCGCCCCGGGAGAGTGCGCCGAGAGCCCGGGGGGCGCGGCGGCGGAGCCCGAGGGATGCGGCGCCGCGCTCTGGGTACCATCCCGGCTGTGCCGGGGGCTGTGCTGCGGGACCAGGAGGAGCCAACGCCCCCAGCGCCGGACTCTGTTCCCTGAGACAGGCCAAGGCCAGACCCCGGTGACCTCTCGGGGCCGCGGGGAGGCATTTCCCCGTGGGGTGCGGCGGCCTGGGAATGTCCTCGTTGCCCTGCGCACGAAACAAAGAGGCCGGGGAGGGGGCTCCGAGACGAAGGCATCCAGTGGTATTTGGTGCACCTGTCAGGGCGGCCAGAGCGGCTCCCCCTGACCTTTACGAGCAGGGCAGAGCCAGGACAGCAAGGCGGGAGGAGGACAGGCTGGGGCAGGCGGGGAGGCCGAGCGAGGGGGGGGGGGGGCTGCAGGAGAGCTCGCCCCCCGGCCGTCCCCTCTGCCAGGGCCCCGGGGATGCCTATGCCCCAGCCCGGAGACCCACCTCCAGCATCCCTTGGTGAAGAGCAGCTAGCGCCTGTTGCCGAGAGCGGATGAAATGCGCTCCCAGGGAAGCGTGGGTATTTTTGATTACAAGTATGAGGCAATCAAGGCGAGCCCTCGGGCCGCCGCGATGGACAGGCTGGCTCAGCCCCGTCGCCATTGCCGCCCGGCCGTTGGATTTAGTTGGTTCCCCTACTTGCCTTAGGTCACGCCGTGTCGTTTATAGAAAATTCACCTTTCTCTTGTGATCTCCAAGTAGCTCTCCAAACCCAGCCCTAAACCGAGCAACACCAGATCCACTGCTAAGGACAATAACCTTTACGATTTTTTTTTCCTGATTATAATCGCGTCCCAACTACGGAAATCACAGCAACATATTGGCTGCCAGTGCACCGAGCACAAACGTCCATGTGAGTTTCGCTGAAACATATTGACCCGCTATGGCCAAGGTGCTCCCGGCAAGGGCTGCCTTGTGCCCCAGGGCCACGACAATGGCTTTGTCCCCACCCCGCTGCTCGGAGCTGGGGTTTCCAGGCCAGTGGCGCCTGACGACATCCCCCGGCCTCCCTTTCTTCAGCAAGTTCCTTCGGGGAGGGATATAGGAAGAGGGACATGGGTTTCCTTTGTGGGGAGAGAGCTCAGGCAAGCTCTGAAAAAGCCCTTTCCAGAAATGCTCCAGAAAGGAAGAGGAGCAGGACAAGGAGGATTTAAGCCTTCCAGGAACACTGCTTTTCCATTTTTTTTCTTTTTTTTTGAGCTCCCACAAAAATCTGATCAAGACTGATTGTACAAGAGCAATGCCTAACTAAGGGGGAATTGGTTCACAGGGTTCACAGATTCCCTCCACAGGATGGCCCAGGGTTGCTCTTTCTTATAGAAAGCATCCAAAAAAATTTGCAAGCAGTGGAGCAGGGTGAAGGATTGTCTGGATGTCCATCCCATGAGGCTGCTACTTATTTGTTGTAGAGTCTCACACTGAGGGCAGCACCCTTGCTTTAAGACAGAGAAACTGAGTCTCAAACAATTCATTCCTTGAACTCACAGTAAGCCACAAAATCTGCTATCAACTGGGAGCTGGGAAAGAGCTCAGGAGTCCTGTGGGTCTCTGCCCCTCTTTCCAGTGAGACCCTCAGCAGCACCAACCATCCTCCTAGCTGAACTGCTCAGCCAGCTCCTGAGTTTGAGGTAGAAGTACCTTATCTACTGAGAGACACAAAGACAAAAATGACTAGGATTTCCCCAGGTTCTGAGATTCTTCAGCTTCCCTTGGAGCCAGTGAAAACTGCAGGAACTCAGGCAGGAATCAGGTCACTATGATTTAGACTACTGAGTCAGAAACTGTGGTGATGTGCACCCAGTCTCCAAATTGCATCGCCAACAATATTGCTCAGTCACAGTGAAAGACCTCTGCCCAGCAGCTGTCTTCAGCTTTTAGGAGTCATCCACCCATGAAACCTTCTCGCCAGGACACTACTATATGACAGAAAGTCACAAGAAAGCCCGGAGAAGAGAAGAGTCTGAATAAGTGGCTTAAAGTTCAGAAGGACAAAAAAGAGGGAGTAAACGAAGCAGCCACAAGAATAACAGCAATGAACCAAATGCAGAGCCTCCACAGCCATTGCAGTTTGGGATGGAGATGGCCTGTGGCGTGCTGATGCTGGAATGGGTGTGAGGACAGTCAGATGGACCTTCCTCAATTTAGAAATGACAGTCCAGTCAGCTGAGTCCCAGGGCCACCTGTGTCCTCCCTGCTGCTCAGATTTATAGAGTGTAACATTTTAATAAAAAACACACACACCACTCCACTTTGGTGCATTAAGAGATTTCTAGCAAAACAGAATAATGTTGCTATAAATTTCCCTCCCAGCACCCTCACAAGTAATAACTCAAGCCCCAGTGTTTTGTATTTAATGTTTATTTTGATGGCTGCATTCCAGAAAGAAAAGCGAAAAAGAAGCAAAATCTACTCAACCACTCTCCCCATTGCTATTAGCCCGGTGTTTTCAATAAAATGTAGTGCAAACTGGGAAACAAACAGTTGGAAAAAGAAAGGAGGAAAACAAGAACACTTTAGCAAAATTCTCCTAGACATCTGCCAAGGCCTGGGTTCAAATCCTGGCTTAAATTACAGATGTCCTGCCATGTCCTGCTCATTATGTCCTCCTCCCTTTGCGTGTTTGAATGACACTCCAGGGAGCTGTACCTGTGTTCAGCAAGGCTCAGCAGTGGGATTCTCCAAAGAACTGAGACATATAAAGATTGCAGTTTAAAAAACAAAGACTGGAAATAAAGGCTGAGGCTTCTCGGCCGAATAATGCAGGGCAGAATACAAGAAGTGCTGCTAGTCAGGTTTGAAGTATGTGGCAGAGCTATTTAAAGCTTTCAGGGCACCTGCTTCTCTGTGAAGCCACTAGTCCTTCATTTGCACCAACAGTCAGCCCACACTTGCCACCAGAAAAGGATGAAACCATGCAGACAGATGGCAGTACACCCAGACAAGCCACTGGCATTTCCTAACCAGCGTGCATGCTCCAAAGATGATTCTCAGCTCCTGTGAGAGTAGCTTAAACCCTCGTAACAGTGGTGACTGTTTACCCAGATGCGATTTAAACTTCTGATTGCTTACCCAGAAGTAACAACCCTTGGATTCAGGTGCGGTTAAAAAAATTTGCTGAGAGCAGCAGCACTACGTAATCTCATTAGTTTCTAACTAATGAGAGATGTGCCACAGGCTTGCAGAGAGCACGTGTATGTGAAGTCCGCAAGAGCTAAACCTGAAGAATGAATGAAACTCATCTTGTGCATTTGTCCAGAAGAAGACAGTGGGTTTAAGGACTCACCAGATTTAAATTTTGCAGCAGCTTTTAGACTGCTCTTTCTGCAAGGCACACTTTGACTTCCATTCCCAGTCCACTAGCCTGGGAACATGCCAGTGTGGTTGTGTTTCTGCCTTTGTGTTTATTAATCCAGTTGTGGCTACATCTGGATTTTCCATATTTCCTCCTCTTCTCAGATCACTCTAGATCCCAAGTAGATCCAGAGACTGACTGTATTGCTCCTGTGATGTTTCCTTGAACCATCAGTGCCTGCACACCCTCAATTAGGCCAGAGTCCACTGATCCCTTAAAACTTACCAGCTCAACCAGTGCTCTCCTCTCCTCGTGGTTTCTCTGGTGTCTGAGTATCTATGTAGGATATTCACTTCTCCCTACTTTGCAGCAGGGAAATCAGGAAGATTCACTGCCTTGGGTCAAAGGCAATGAATTGTCACCAACAAACTCTGCTATGGTGGCAAAAGAGTGATTTCAATCCCCTCTTGTGTTCAGGCCATCTTGCTGTTGAGTTCACGTCCAACGCTGAAGTCTCAATGGACAAAATTAACCTCTGCAGTGATGCTTGGCTTATGACATTAGGTTCATTGGGAAAAGTGTTGCCGAATAAATCAAGTATAATGGTCATGAATTCCAGAAGTAGAGAGATCTATTATCTCATATTAATTCTTGTATTTTGACATAAATGATACATTTTTGAATAAGTGTTCACAGCACCTTACTAGGAATAAGTTTTGGTTCTACTATAAGAGGCTTTGTTCTGTCCATGACTCTCCAAAATTTTCATGCCATTTGAGTGGACTTCTGCATTACATTTGGTCATATGAAACAATCAAAAAAACCCCACCCCAAATCAGAGGGGACCAAAATACTTTACTCATGCCTGGCTGTCTTCCAATGGAACTCTTTTTTTTTTCAGTGGTGTGAAAAAAGCATTTGGATTTGGTCCTGAGCACATGGGTAAGAGTGAAGGTGTCAGTGCCCATAAGGGTCAACAATGCTTTCTAATGTCTCTTTTTGATCTTATGGGATTATTGCCATTTCAATTAATCCTAGTCTCACACATGTAACATGAGACATGCATAAGGTGCATGTGAACTTGTACCTACTTTACTGGAAGCATTAGGCTCGTGGTGATGGTGATCTGCCCACTAGCAAGCTCTCTGTTGCAGGAATGGGAACAGCTCTTAGCTCCTTGCCAATCATTACCAAAACAGTATTTGCAGCCAGAAGAGGGCTATAATTCCTTACTTCAAGTGGTTTGCTCTATTAACTTTAGTGCTGATGGGTGGTTTGAATGAGGCTAACACTAGTTTTACTCCTAGAAGCTAGTCCTTTGCTTTCTTTTCATTCTTTTCTTCCATAGAAATTTAGCTGAGCGACCTACAATTCTCTAGGGCAAGGCTGTTAAATATGCCAACAAGAAAGTATTAATTAAACATGTCCTTGTTATTAACTGGAGAGTATCTGCTCGGTGAATAATATTTGGAACTTTTGAACTGATTTTAAGAAACACATCAGTCTGTGACCATGTGGGTCTGAAATATGAACCTGCTGTTTCTAGAGGGGTTAAGACAGATCTTTTTACCTGTTCTGTATTTTGCCATCTTCCTTCCCAGCAGAATTTTCTAAATTCCTTGAATACCCAGGCTGGTTTTCATAGCTCACAGAAATTGATATTACTCTGATGATGTCATGGTGATTTACACAAGACATTTGTCTCCTCAGTATTTGTCTTAATTCAGAAAAGGAGAAGTCTAATGATGCTTAAAATGCATAATCCTGTTCAGAAGGGCTGTCTGAGTTTGGTTTGATGTAATTTCAAGAGTCAGCCTGAGAAAGACTGTCAGCCAGGCTGGACAAGAGGAGATGGTCTAGGGATGTGTCCATCTGATTCCTTTTTTTTTTTTTTTTTTAATAAAACACACAGCACTGCAAAATGTTGGAAGAGATATCTTAGTTCCTCTTCAAGGCCTCAAACAGCACAAAGGAAATATATTCACAGAAAATCTTAAATTGACCCGGTGGACTGATAGCCAGTTCCAAGAAACTCAGCATTTTATTCTGTATTATTATTATTATTCATTTTTTACTAGATTAATATTCTTCTTATAAGGAGAATGGGAATAATAGTTCACTCTGGACAACCTGCATGATTTACTTCAACTGTATTATCACTCTTCCTGTTCATATTTGAATCAGCTTTTGGATGATATTTCAGGGAGGTCAATGGAGTTGTGTGATGCCATTTCAACAAAACAGAAAGCTGAAATATGATTTTTTAAATATTTCTTGAGGGACAAGAAAAGATTTGTTTTAAAAATCTTCAGTTGCATTAAATCCATAAATTTATTTTACCTTGGGACAAGCATCGAGGATGAGATCACCAGACTGCATGGATGAATAGAGAACTCACAGATACCATGAAAACAAGAGTCTGGTTACTTCCATGGTCAAAGATCACTTGAAACTCTATCCATTGCCTCATATCCAGCTCCCCCTCCCAGAGACTCAATTTCTGAGTTACCCTGCGTGCAAGACTGGCAGGCTGAGTTGGTGTTCTGACTTTGGGAACTACCCAGGAAATCTACTGCCAGCAGCAGAAGGGAGGATTTGGTGGTGTCCTCTTGGATGTTTGGCCCGAACTTTGTTTCATATGTGCATATGACAGATTGACAGATTGCCAGACACTCTTGTGGTTTGTTAACAGAAGTTAGCCTGAGTTTGCTGAGCTGTTCCTTTTAGACTGTCCTCCTTTGAAATCCTTAGACCACTGTAGCAGTAAAAGAAGAATGGAAAAATAGTGAGGTTTTGTCAGGGGCTGCAAGACTATGTCCCTGTCTATTGAATTGCAAATATGGCAATTAATCCACTGGAGAAACAAAAAGAACCTCCAGTAAAGCTAAATACAGTAATGTTGCTATTCAGGTCTACCAAGGATATACCTTGTTGCTTTATAGACTCAGGGGCCAATTCAAGGTCTGTGTACTGTTTTTTAAAACTCCTGAGAGATTCCGCTGGTAAGAGTGCAAAGGACCACACAGAGCACTGTAGCCTTCCTACAGCAATGGCTACTCATGACACTTGACCTGAGCTGAAGGGTGCAAGAACACACAACAGTCCTGGCAAGTTTTTGAAAAAATTTTTCCATTCCATCTTCCCATGCACATATGTGCAACTATAGAGGCTCGTGGACTTTAAAGTTTGATTTTGACCTGCTGAAAAGAAAGGAATATGGGTTTTTTTTGGAGCTGTCCAGGAAATATGCATCCAGGTCTGTGAAGGAAGTTGAGTTTTGAGTTCTGTCTCCTTCACTTAGCTGTATGGAATTCCAGTGTTTCAACATTTGAGTGGACACATTTGCAAAGGGTAATCTTCTCCCTAGTCTCCTAAGACTGCATTATGTTGACTCATATAATCTAAATAGTGACTTGCCATAATTTCTGAGTGCCTGGGCCTAATTTGGCCTGTACGAAAGTCAGTAAAAGTTCTGCTGTTCATCTCCTTGGCATCAGGATTAAGCTTTCTGCTTGTATTAATTTTTTAACCTGTGATTAATTTTTCAGCCGAGCTCTTTAACCATTGATGTCGACTGGTGATAAGGAAGGTGAGAGGAGAGAGAGAAGCAGTATTTTTTAAGCATCTTACTAGTTGCATAAAAAACTTACAGTTCTTTATGCAAATGCCTAGCTTCCCAGATCAGAATAACTCAGCAAAGTTACTCTGTACTTCACATTTGCACAAGAGCTTTTGAAGACATTTTTACTTCTTAAGCCCTTTGAGCGTTACACAGATCAGGAATATGCCCAGCAGTTGTTCTTCAAAAACTGGATAACAAATAGTCTAAAATTAAAGCTAACTTTCCTTCCTCTCTTGCTCTCTGTGTGCTTCATATGGCCCTTAAACCAATACCCTGCATTCTGAGGAAGCAGCAGGAGCATTGACTAGGAGCATGAACACACAGATAGTAGAATTCGAGCTCATTCAACCATAATTGACTAAAAAGAACACTAAGTGAAACAAAAAAACTTAGTTACTCAGCTAAGAAACACATCACGTCTTTCCCAAACTTATAAGCATACCTTTCTCTCTCTCTTATTAGAAAACATCCAGAGACTCAGAGGGTTAAAAGCTTTATTATTTGTTTAGCCAAAGCATGTAAACCTAAAGGCTATTTTTGACCGGGAGCGTATCCTTGATGCAGGGAGCATTAGCAAACAGACAGTGACACTGTCCCCTCTGGGCTGCTGCCCAACTGGTATGTGAACATCCTTTCTACATTGCACTGTGAGGCGGTGGCTGGGAAAAAAAGCTTGGAAATGGCAGTCATGGGAGCAAGGCTTCTGCATGGCATGAGTGAATACCAGGATGGGCAAGGGCTCTGGTAGTCACCACGAAGACACCCGACTGGAGCAGCTGAGCTACCTCCTGCCCTGCACAGCAGAAAAAGGAGAACCAAGTGTGTGAGGGTTGCTTGTGGCTCCCCATCCTTCTTTCCTCCCTAGTGGTACGGAGCTGGAGCCTTAATGCATCCCAGTTCCCCAAATCTTTGACAGACAGATGCTCTTATAAAAAATATTGAAGGAGAAACCCAATTTTCTCTGACAAAGTCATAGACTTACAGGCACAGAAATTTCTTGTGGGTTTGGATCATTGCTGCAAAATATTACTGCAAAAGTATCCTCACTATGTCCCTTCTCCGTACAGTTAGACAGAACTGTTCCCAGTTGCCCAGACCTGGCTCTCATTTACACTGAGGTAAATCTAGGACAAATTCACAAGACTTCAAGAACAAACAATACGAAGTCTGGAACTGAAAGAGAAGATTCAGAGAGCTATAGACGGAATAGTCTAATACCAGTCATGGGTTAAATAGTGCAATGGTTATGGTAAACAGCATGGACAAAAGTCTTTTGCCAATACACAGCTTCACAGGAATGGGTCTTGTAAGAGGACCTGCTTGTCTTTTTCAGACAAGAATATGGCCTGCTTGGTCAAGTCAACTTACATTAAATCTGTCTACTTGTGTTTCTTGATGATGCCTGTCTAAATACTTCCAGATTAAAAAGTTGTAGTATGTGGAATTAAGATGGAAATTTTTAAAGTAAAAGCAAATTTGTGCATGGATTTTAATGGAAATACTACCAGTGTGGCAGCAGTAGTAACGCTTTGCTTTTCTGGCAGCAGCAGCGTACAATCCTTGCTAAGGCCACTACTCAAATGTTGCACCCAGTTCTGCTCTCCTCTGGCTGCACAAGTGCTGGAGGAAGTTGAAAAGGTTTTGGCAGGGTAAGCAAAAAAAATCTCATAGAATCACAGAATGACCTGAGCTGGAAGGGACCCATAGGGATCATCTAGTCCAACTCCTATCCCTGCATAGGACAATAGCAGGAGGCTGTGTAGAGCATGACCCAATCATCTTATTCCAGAGAAAAGATTGGGAGATCATCGCTGTGCACAATTGCAAGCAGAAATATCTATGCATATGAGGTTTTTCTATTCTGCAAGTGGAAACGCATCATAAGATGCAATGGCTGGATGATGGAGTCAAACAAGTTCATCTTTGGAGCAAGGTATCATTTCATTGCCACCAAAGGCCTGTTCTAGGGAGAGAGGGTCTTCCTGGCACTTGAAGGCTTCAAGCTTAGGCAGTTTTCAGGAAGACATGCTTTAACACAGCTTTTTGGAAAAATCTATTGCCTGTATAATACAGGAAGCAAACAAGATGATCACAGCAATCCCCCTCTGGTTTGGAAGCCTGGGAATAAAAGAGTGGAAGCGTTTTGCTTTTGCAGTGGCATATGGTGATATGAAAACTCCTTGGTCATTTAAACATTTTGGGGTCTTTATTTTATAGGCAGGGATAATGTCTAAATACACGTTATTTTTTTAACACCACCACCCCCTCTTGCGCTTTGTAGAGTTCCAAGCTACAGTTGCAGAGCTGTGGTCAGGATAAAAGCCGACATACCAACCATAAATCAGCCAGAACCGAGTTCCTTAACCTTTCATATTAACCTCTTGCATTGACTTGAGTTAGGTGCTATGCTCTGCTGCTATAAATCATCCCACAGTTAATTTATGAGCTTCAGCACAATAAAGGGGTTTTTCTTTATCCCCCTCTTACCCCTTTCTCTTAGTGCATTTTAGAAATCATGCAGGAAAGGCCTAATGACTGTGATCTGTGAATATTGCTAACTCTCCCCCCCTACCAAAGGGATCTGGCAGGAAGATGTAGGGTTTGGGAATGCGGGGAGAGTGGCTCTTAATTTCACTTACTAGTGACACAATCAGGAAAGCCTGTTTTAGAAAAAACAAGAAATCATTAGCTGCCGCTTAGAATAGGAAAAAATAGTAATGAAACCCATTGGGGGATTAAAATAACAATCTGTTCACTTGGATGCAGTCATCACCCTACTTCCCCCTCTCCCCAAAGTGCTTGGTCATAAGGATGGAGGGTTGCTTTGCCCTGTGGACCCTGAGTGCTCTGGGCACCCCTGCATGCTCTCCAGGCGCAGAAGGACTTTGCTGGACCCAGCCCTCTCTGTGCTCTGAACTGTGCCTGCAGGAACAAGCCTGTGGCAGTATAAGGAGACCCCTTAGAAAATCACCTTCCTCTCTGCTTTTGTTCAGCAAGGCTGCAGCATGTGAAATGAAGGTTCTTTGGCCCCCAGGGTGTCAGGCATGTCTCACTGCTCCCAGGCTGTCCCTTGGGGAGAGGACTCAGGGCTGGAACCACTGAAGGAGGGCACACAGATGGAGGTGGCTTTGCAGTTTGCTGGTGCTACTGGGAGGGAGAAGATAGTTTTGCATGTACACTGAACACCACAGATGCCTTTTGGTCTGAGTAGGAGCCTGTCAAATCCTTCCCTCCTGCTGTTACTCTGCAATGCTCCATTTTGCTGTCTGCTGCCCTCTGGACCACAGCTGGCTGCATTTCTGTGTTATTTAGAGATCTGAAGTGTTTTGAGATATTTATACAGTGAAAAATAAGTGACTTGCCTCTGCGTCCTGGCACCTTTCAGCTTGTCTATCTGCAGTATTTCCATGGTGCTGGTGACTGCAGTGTCTGACCCAAGAGCTAAGGAGTTCAGTGTCGCTACCACTGAGCATGTTCCTACTTCTAGTTCTGGCACTGCACGGCAATTAATTCTGATGAACATCACACTGCAGAGATGCCCAAGACCTGCTTGGCCTTGCAAAACCAACCTCTCTGACCTCATAGCTGAAGGCAACACATTATGCCTGTTGGAACTTTTGGGGGCTTCTGCACCCTGATATTTTGATGACTGACCAGTGAAGTTGCTCTCCCGTGCAGGAATGCTGCTGGGACTGAGAGGGCTGAAGGCATAGTCTCATGATTTCCGAACCAGCACCCCAGAGTCCAAGATCAGGAGGTGCTAGGGATCAGAGGTATCTCTGCTAACTCTGACACAGCTACCTCAGGAGCAAAGTGTTAGCATCAGCATGGCTCACTATCTTCCTGAAGTATCTGCTTTTCTGTGGTCCTGTCAAAAATGAGCAGTATTCTATCCTACCTGTGGGGACACTCAGTTTCAGTGGCTCTTCCAAAGATAAAATGGCCATTCTTTTTAAACATAACTGTTGAGGCCCAGAAAACCTTTCCCTCTTTCCTTGAGTAGGTGATTCTATTCTGTTATTTTTATTTATTAGTGCAGCTGGTGCTCCCTAAAACCCGAGTGAGCTTGCTGAGGAACAGGGAACTGGCTCTGCTCTCCTGCCTGGGGGATGACAGCGAGCAGCAGTGGCTGCTCCCAGGAGTGAGGGGTGGTCTGGGGGACTGACATGGTGCTCACTATGGAGAGGTATGCTCCTAAGGGCTTTGTTCCCCTGCTTGGGAGAGCAGCTGTTCCCTATGTAACCAAGCAAGCAAGGCAGGATCAGGGAGCAAAGCAAATATCCCGTGAGAAAAAAAAAAACAGGTTTCCTGGTTATCTGCAAGGTGGTGTGACGGTCTGAGTATTTTTGTGTTGGTTTTTTTTTATAAAGAGATGCAAAGGAAACTGGAGAGGGTTTGACTGAAAGTTTTTCTTGTGGGCTTTGTTTCTTCTTCTCTCGCATCTTCTCCCATGTTCTCAGGTCTGCCTGTGAACTTGCCACTTCTCACCTACCCTGGGTTTCCTTGGAGTGCCCTCAGGGCTTACGCTTTCTACTTGTACTGGGGTGTGCAGCACGACCAGATTGTGTCCCGGCACCTCAGCCTGCCTGGGTTCCTCCTATGCTCACTTGGGTCTTCACAGGCTTCAGTGGGCCCTGTTGAAGCCAGCGGGGAGGGGAGAAACAGCAGCTTGTGAGGATGAAGAAATACTCCCATTCCACCGTTAATCCACCCTGGAGAGTTAAGGGGCATCTCGCATCTAAAAAAGCTGGGGAGCCCCAGGGCAATCTTCATGTGATCCTGCCCTGGGTTCCTTCACACTGGTGCTTGCCCCAGCTCTCGTCTGTGAGGTGCAAGGGATGGGAAGTGGGCACCCATCCCACCCCACTGGGCTGCTGCTGGCAAGGCAAGGCTGGGCTGCCCTCTTGAGCCCACACAGCCGGGAAGCCTCTGCTCAAGTTCCTGGGACCCCAGCATGGGGGCACCCCAACCTCCCTTCTCTGTCAGTGAGGGAAAATGGTACAAAAAAAGAGAAAATGGCGCAAAAAAGGGGGGAAACCAACAAAAGGCTGGACTCTGTTGGTTTGATCTTTTGTAGGGATATTTCTTGTTCCTTATTTGTTTACCTTATAGAAAAGTTAATTGGCGCCTTTTGATCTTACAGTGAAAACCACAAAGGAAATTTTCTTAGAGTAGGAGCAAACTGAAGCCTGTGAGTTCCTCTGCTAGCTCTAGATATTCATTAAAACAAATCTGTTTGAGTCTTAATTTAAAGAAAACATTAATTTCCAACCCTCTTCCTTATTATTAAGAATCCACTACGTCCCTAGGCTAAAGCGCTCGCTCCACAAATAACTTTCCTGACAGCTGCCAACTCAGTGCAGCTTATAACTTTCCTTTAGAGAAAATATATATACGTGCACATGTATATAAAGAAAGAGTTGTGTTTATAGTGGTGTCATCTTTAAAATTCGCCAAAATTGGCAATTCAGGATTATTAGAAAGGTTAACGGGCTAAAGGAAAATTGTGCTAAGTTTAGAAAATGTTACTTTATTTTTTAAATTATGAGTTTTCCCAGTGTGCTGGAATTAAAACAATTTTTAAATCCAAGTTTTAAAAACAATTTTTAAATCCAAGTTTTAAAAACAATTTTTAAATCCAAGTTTTAAATCCAAGTTTGAGGCTATTGAACTGAATATGTGAGAAGAAAATATTTCTTTTTTGAGGTTGATTTAATTAGCAGAGCTATATTAGGAAAGTAAGTAATGCAATCTGTTTATGGTCAGATGTATCTCTCCATAATAATAGACAATAAAAATTAATTAAAGAGGATCATAAGGCAAAAATAGATGACGCTTTTTCTCATGTCTTCTAGTAGTTTCTCAGGGCCAGTAGACAGCAGATCTCTGCTACTTCCATTATTTTTGTTTCAAATAAAATGATTCCCTCCTCTTTTTTTATGAAGTCTCTGTCTATTTTATGAGGAAATTCAAGGAACTCGCCAGCCCCATCCCACTCCATTTAAAACTATTCTATAGAGCAGCAAAATGGGTTTATTGAAAATATGGCTCGTGACAAATGATAACACAAACCAACCAAACAAATAAGATCTGATCCTATGCTTGAAGGAAAAAAAGCCTCAAGTTTAAACCAGATAGATAAAAATCTGAGGGGACAGAGGAAGTTTGTGTGCTGAATGCACAAGCTCTGATGGCAAAACAGTACGGCTTGAAGGCAGGGAACTAATGGCGTGGGTTCCTGAAGGATTTTCTTGTTGTTTTAAAACTGAGCTATACCTGCTCCCCATTGATCTATGTATAAACACACATATGGACAGAGCGATACGCATTTGTAGCTCTTTGTGCGCACACTTCCTTACAAATGCAAACTCTTTTTAGAGGAGAAATACTCTGAAGACAAAAAATAAATTAGTGCACAGCAAAGGCATTGCTGTGTGATTATCGGAGCAGAATAAAGCAGGGAGTCATTCTGGAATGGAAACAAATGCTCTGTGTGTAATTGCAACATCATGGTAAAGACATTTTGTTTTCATTGTAAAAAGCTACATAATTATTAGCCAAAATGGGACAAGTAAGCACAGCTTAAATAAATAACATATTAAAGAGAGTTTTATAGCTTTCTTGCTATGTTTTTCAATGGTAATTTTTGAATCAACAAATGTGACATATCAGCCATTCAAAAATAAATTGCAATATTTCTCCCCTTTGTTTTAACATGCATGTGTAAGAAATATGATGCTGTCAAAATATAGTTTTTAATAATAAAAACAATAAAAGTGGAGTTAAGTTTGATATCTTTTTGTAACGGAAACAGGCTTTTTAGAAAACATCCTGGAAGATGTTACAATTCTTACAGAAATTTTTATGCTATGTTTGGCATTTCCAGTTGCCTTTTCCCAACCATGAATTCTTCTCTTTCTCAGTCAATATAAAGATGTTCACAAACTATTATATCAGGTAAAATAAGGACAATTAAATATTTTTAAATGGCAAAATGGGAAGGTATGTTAAATTTTTTTAGTGAAGAAATCATAAGAATGCATAAATATGAATGCTATCTAATAAGAAACAAAGCCTACTTAACTCTTCTTATTCTTAAAATGAAAGGCTCTTCAGATTTATGCTTTCCAGAATACTGGTATAAACAGCATAATTTTTCCCATTTTCCCCAGCAGAGACAAGTTTGTAGAATTATTGAGAAATATATTTTTTTTTGTAACAGCAGAAGGAACAGGAAAATAAAAATTTCTGCAGGTTTGTGACTAAAATGAGATAATTCTTAAGAAGGAGGGAGAGAGAGAACAAGAGAGTGTTGAAAAGCACAATCAAACAGCAAAATGCAAGTTTATCTTTTGCCAAATCCAGCTCAGACTTAAACCAAGTAAGTAACTCAGCAAAGAAAGAAAATTTAGACCCTACCTTTGTCAGCTGAAAAGTAATGAGGAACGTCTTCCAGAAGCGAGGATGACCTGCACTGCCTATACGGTATGGCTTACCTTAAAATCTATACATTTCTAACCAAAACAGCTTGGAGCAATTCACATAAAACAGACCCAAATGTTGCCCATTCCATGTAAAAGATCAGGTTTCTGTCTCAGCTCAGCCTGTGATATCAGACTTGGGCTTTTTTTTTTAAAAAAAAAAAGATGTATTCTTATGTTTCCAATCCTCTTACACAATTTTTTTATCTCAAGCAAAGTTCTCGTTTTTGGAAAGGGTGTGAGGGAAGGATTTCCAACTTGTCAGAACTCTCTCTTTTCAGTACAATTAAGATTTCACTTGATCATTTTGAAGGCCGTAATGATTTGCTGTGGTCACCGGCTCTTTATTATTAATATTGTTGCAGATACATAAAGTTTACTGCAAGCTGTAAATATGTCAGGTTTTGCCATGGGGTTTACTAATAAAGAACTCTTAGAGAGGGATTATTGATGGGAAAGATAATCTTTTCAATAAGGCTCCTGCCTTTTTTGTTTTCCTGGGCAAGCGCGGTGCAGGGGCACTCCTGGCTTGGGGATGTGCGAAATCTCTGTGCCCTCAGTGACAAGCGTAGCAGGGCCCAGGTCTCCTGCTCCTGCCTCCCTCCTGGCCCAGCGTGGTTCTGTCTTTCAGCAGGATTTTAAATGTCCTATTAGTTTTATTAATACCTTTGGTGCTATGGGTTTTTGAAACTAGCTTGTGACCATAAGGAACTGATTGATTGTCAAGTGACACTTCCAAGTTATTTCTGTAGGTGTCACCTTGGGTTAGTGCAGCAGTATTAAACATGCAAAATACTTTTGTTTATTTTGAATTCTGGCCACATAATTGGTCGAGTAATTTTTTTTAAACAAAAAAAAGAGAGACAAATATATTTGATTTTCTTTTCTGCCAGCATTTCTCTTTCTTCAGTTGAAATATCCTCATATTAAATATGTATATATTTGGTCATGTCACAATAAGTGTCCAATCAATCATTCTTAATTCACTTTGGTATTCACTGTAATAACAATAAACAGTTTTGGGCTCATCTGGTGCTAATGTGTATGTCATATGGCTACCCAGAAAACTTCTATGCACATTTATTATTAATTAAATTCGTCATTATGAATTGTGAAAAGAGGAGAAGAGAAGAGCACGTGTGGACCCCTATCTGATCAGAAGTGCTTTCCTAGTTGACTTACGTTGTACTGGGAAGGAGGGGAAATGATTGGTGAAATAGGGCTGTATTTCTTCAGCCATTGCTTAAAAATGAAAGCTTAAATTTTACTGTAATCCAAATAAAATCTAGTCAGCACAAGAGTCTCTAGATTTCCCAAGTCTATGTTTGAAAAACTTCTTTATACTCAGATAAATTTACAGCAAAACTACAAGATAAGGGCAGGAGTGCTTTTACTTGACACACTTTCCCTTGCTGCATGCAGTTGATTTGTTGAGAAATGGGGAAACCTTAAAATTCACGGGGCGGGTGGAAATCAGTCCTCTTTCCTCAAGAATGAGGGATAGTCTATAAAATAGGGTGCTTTAGGGTAGCAAGGACTTTAGGGTCCCAGATGGATGTATACAGGGCCCTATGCCTGGCGAGTGGGGAGGGCCAGGAAGGCAGCAGGAGCACTGATTGGATAGGAGCCTGTTGGACAGGAGGGGACAGGGTGGCCCAGGGGACTGCAATGCACCTTGCACCCTGCAGTGTCTTTGGCTGTCTCTGTCCCTCTGCAGCCTGTGCCTTCTTCTTCAGGGGGAACTTGTAGTGTTGGCGAATGTGCCACTGTAACGGGGGGAGGCTGCAGCTGATCACTGGTGGGTGGTGCAGATGAAGTGTGCTGCTTGGGGAAGGGCAGTGCTGGGGCCAGGCAGGGAGCATGGGATAGCAGGAATCTGTGGGTCTCATAGCACCCTAATACACATCCAGGCACCAGACAGAAGAGCCCTTGTGGCATTCTGATTATATAAACAATTTTGTGTGTACCTTTGTACATGTTCATCATCCCTCAAATTATGGCCAAACCTGAAAAGAACCCTTGCTCCTGCCTGTGGCTCCTTGTCCCAGTGTTGTGCATGGCCAGGAAATGCAGAGGAGGGGAGGCAGCCCCAGCTGGGTGCTTGAGGGGCTTTAGCTGGAGGTGAGTGGCCATTCGACACCCCCCAGGCATCCCTGGCATTCTCTCTGGAGAGAGGGCGGCTGAGCAGCTGGCACTGCAGGAGGAGCAGGGTCAAGGTGGCTGCAGGAGCAGGACATATGCTGGAGTTTGCTGAGTGGATTGAATCATCAAGCACAGACATGCAAGGGAAATGGTACTACTGAGCTTGCCACGATGAAGAGGGAAGTGGGAGATTGGGAATGTGAGGCAGGGGGGAGCTTTGGAGGCAAAACCTCCAAAACCTCAGCTGTCATTGGGATAAAATAATGACTGGCTAAGTCTTTTCCTTGGTAAAGCAAGCGTGATCAGGAAAGCCTGTAACCTCATGCTAGCTTTTTTTTTTTTTTGGTGTCAAATCAATGCTGTCCTGAGGAACAGTAGATTTAAGCATGTACTTAAGAATTTCCTACGTTTGTGGCCTAGAATGGAGGCAGCAGACCAGAGCGGTTGCAAGCTGTGGGCATGGGTTTTCTCCACATGGCCACGGCTGCAGTGGAGAAGAGCTGAGCCTGCTCAGAGTCAGCTCTGAGTTTTGATGTATAATTATATGCAATTCCCATCTAGGCTTAGGAAAGCTGAACAGGGGCCTTGTTTACTTTATCCTTCTTATTTTTTCTGCTGAAGGCAAGCAGCCAAGGTTAAGTTTCAACCTGGTGGCTGCTTTGGCCAATGATGCAAAGGAATAAGGGCTCATTTACGCTGTCCTGCTCAGCCTGTGATAGTCTCTGGGTACTACTGTCTGACTCGTAATGTTAATGAGTCCCTTAACATAAACATTGCTTTTCTAGCACACTCCTTGGGGACATGAAAAACCCCTCAGGAAAAGTCTGGGGCAAACAGAGACATATAGTGGCTACAATCCACCAGAGGAAAAAAAAAACCTGATTATTTCCAGCAGGTCTGAGTAGTTGTTTAAACATGATCTTTATCTTTCCCCCTCTCTTCCCAGTTTCCTTATGCCCATCCTTGCAGGCAATGAATTAAACTGATGTAACATGTTGACTTCTTTGCATTATCTGCTTACTCCTGATGGGGCTGCTCGTTGCTTTGATGCTCTCCTGGCACAATGATTTCATGGAGATATCAGTCAAACGTGACTTATCTGGAAGTGCATCTTCTAAAACAACTTTTGAGAGTCTCTGTTACCAGACAAGGAATTGTTTGACAGATAAAAATTGTCTGTTGCTCTGTCAGACAAAATGGAATATATTGTTTTTGGTGGAGTGATGCTGGACTGCCTCTTCAAATGGTAAATTATAGAGAAAAGGAAGTGCTATAGGGACCAAATGATATCAGCTGAAAAAGCTGGATGGGAAAAATCTCACAAATATCAAAATGTGATTTTTTTACCCCCCCCTTTTTTGAAATTATATGAATAATTTTAGAAATGTAAAAGTTAGGCAGTTCAGCAAAAAGGCACAAGTTAAAAAATGGAAGTGGGAGAAAAAAAAATTTAAGTAGCTCCCAGCTGCTTTGACTTGAAGGAGGCACTTGGAGCTGGAAAAAAACCCCAAAAGATGGACAGCTTTTCTGTCATTCTCTCAAAACTAAAAAATTTATCTTGATGCCAAGTGATCAATTTTAACTTAGCCTCAATTTCACTTTGGTGTGTGAACTAAATATCCCTTCTCCCCAACATACACAGTGCTAGTTCTGAGCTAAATGGTCTGCTCAGACCTAGAGAGACCTAGTATTCGCTCCTCTAAACAAGTTGTTTCCTGAGATTTTGCCATATCAAACTTATTCCTCACGCTGGTGAATAACAGCCTTTCCCTGGTCCAGCTCTTGGCATCTCTGCCCCTGTACTCGGCACTGGTGAGGCCACACCTCGAGTACTGTGTTCAGTTCTGGGCCACTCACTACAAGAAGGACATTGAGGTGTTGAAGCACATCCAGAGAAGGGCGACGAGGCTGGTGAAGGGGCTGGAGAACAAGTCCCATGAGGAGCAGCTGAGGGAACTGGGGTTGTTTAGCTTGGAGAAGAGGAGGCTGAGGGGAGACCTCATCACTGTCTATGGCTGCCTGAAAGGGGGCTGTGGGAGAGCGAATGTTGATCTCTTCTCTCAAGTGACAGGTGATAGGACAAGGGGAAATGGCCATAAGTTGCACCAGGGGAGGTTCAGACTGGATATTAGGAAGAATTTCTTTACTGAAAGGGTGGTCAGGCACTGGAACAGGCTGCCCAGGGAGGTGGTTGAGTCACCATCCCTGGAGGCGTTTAAAAAACAGGTAGATGAGTTTTTGAAGGACATGGTTTAGCACAGGATGGGTATGGTTGGACTCGATCTTGAAGGTCTTTTTCAACTGGAAGATTCTAAGATTCTATGATTCTATGATCTGTCAATGCAGAATATATCTCTTCTTCTGCAAATTGGCTGTAGTGGGGCAAGGCTGAAGCTCCTTCTTCCACTAATGGAAATGAGGCATAGGGATGTGGCTAGTGTGCCTTGGCATGACGGAGAGCAGAGAAGACGTACTTCCAGCTCTGAAAGACACATTATTTCCCTTGTCTTGTACACATTGACGTGATCTTCCTAGAGATCTGGGGAGAAATATATAGGCTAGAGTCTTCTTTTCCATAGCGTGATGTAATGTTCTTTTACTGCCTTGCTGACTGCTCCAGCTGTAGTCCATCTGGAAAAATGAGGAACTGCCCAGGGCAAATTAAGGTTTGTTGTCTTGGGATGAAAAGCTGGTGAAAAAATGGTGGGGGCTACTACTAGTTTGAGCCCTCAGATCTGAGGATCATCAAGTCCTTTCTTAGCTGCATTCTCATTCCCATCTCACTCACTTGTAATGATATTTGCTGCTGAGGCAGGAGCCTGACCAGAGCTACGTGTCTGCAATCAGCGCAGAGAACAGCACTGCCAGCAGTGACCCACTCCCTCCTGAGGAACATGTCCAGAGGGATGCAGGGAAGCAGTGACTGCCCTCCCTGCAGAGGTGCTTACTTCTCTCCATTAACTAGACAGAGAGTGTGCAGGGGGGTGCCAAGCTTTTAACCCCTTCTGTTGAATGAGGTCACTCCCTGCTGATGTGACCAAAGGGAAGACATATCTGAGCAAATAAGAGGAGTGTGAAGTCTTGAATATGGAAAGGAATGCTCAGCAGAGGCTAAACGTTTCTGTCTGGTACTATGATCTATTTTTCATCACTGATGGGTTTCATGCCTCTTGGGAAGAAGAGTTGTGAAATTCATCTTCTTGCCAGAATCCTCGTGAAACTGGTGCATTTTGCCCTTGAGAAGGTCCATGAAACTGATAGCTATCACCCAAAGAGGACATGAATCTCCCGAACTTGCTGTAGTGCATCAGTCTTTCCCCTCTGGATGAGTGATCAGAAGGTACATGAAATCCATTTTGAATGATCTTATTTGGAAAAATTATAAATATATTTCCTTTTGAATTTTTAAAAATTTCAAATTAAGAATTTTGAGAGTACCTGAAGTGGCTTAACTGGTAAATTTAAATTAAAACACAAAGCTAAGGGAAAATAACCATTGTCAGGGTCTTGATTTAACTTCTGATAATCCAATAGATTCACTGATGTTTTAGGTGGTTCCTTTCCTGTTGTACAATAAAGGAACACCAAGGAAATGCATTACCATGAGAATGAATAATTATCTTTTTGTGGCTGAGACACTACACTCTGAGCTTTGTAACCTGGGACAACTTCTTTATGTGAAGTCCTGAGAATTATATGTAAATCACTGCACCATCTTTTGAAGTACCTGTCATTTCTCGAGGTAGGTCAAGAGGGTGCCAGGACTTCAGGCTGCTCTGAGATGGCAGTTCTTATGTTCCTATGAAGAGATTAAAAATGCAAAATTGTGTCATATTTTAATGAAAATATATATTTTTTATTGCAACAGCTGACTTCCCTCATTAAAAAAAATAAAATACACATGTTCTGATCAGCTTGAGCTGTGTGCTTTCATACATTTTGTACATTTGGTGAAAGAATTATAAATTACCCATTTTTGAAATAATAAGATCAGGTAGACAGCTATTGAAGGAAGTTAATGGACAAAGATGCAGTGTATTACTGAAAAGCTCAATGGGTTTGCATTCAGTCATCTTTTGTTCAAATCCTGAAGGAATTAAAAGGCATCATGTGAAGCAGCCAGCTGTGGAAACCCTGTGTGGAGCCATCTCTGCTTCTCTGTGGCTGGCAGCAGAAGGCTGCAATGTGCTGCCAGGCTTCAGAAGCTCTGCAAGCACCTCATAGGGGTGTGCAGATCTCGGGCAATACTGTCGTCTGCAGAGATGACAGCTCCAAACTTTCTGTGCTCACCATGGGGCATGAGAGCACAGGCACAGCAAAGGCAACTCAGGAAGAGCTTGAAAGTGACGGATTGGGAAGAGGGGCCATCAGACTTTCACCAGAGGGGATATATTGTTTGGAAAGTAAAGTTGATAAGAGTAATAAAGAAGGTGAATGGGAGCTGGAAGGAAGGTTGAGGAATCAGGTACAGAATAGAAAGGGGAAAGGTTTAACTGCAATTCAGATGCAGTTTTGATTTCTGTGCCTTTTGTCCTTATGAACACTTCCTAACAAATTAAGGGAACATTAATTATTCTTCTTGCACCTTTCTGAACATCTGAGCTTGATTTCCTCCTGCAGCAAAAGTCCTCAAGCTGACATGTGGAGAGCTTTATAGAAAACGGACACATTACTGCAGAGCGACCATGATCGGCCCTTGGGAAGTAACACAGAGAGTAACATGGAGGCCTTGACAGACTTTGATAATGAATTGAGAACTGGCTAACCTTGAAGTAGTGGAAAGTCCCGAGCAGTTTATCAGAAGGGAGTTGGACAAAGAGTTGCTGTATTCATTAAGGTTTGAAACCAAGTTAAAACAGTAACAGGACTTCAGGGGTGGGCACGTGAATAATGTAGAATAAACAATAAAGTTAAAAAAGTTAAGTGCTTTGACAGCTTATGCTTTGTTTGCTTGAATCAATTAAATTGTAAAAAAGAAGTGTGTGATTTTTCTAACAAGGTATAAAAACAGACATTTTAAGACAATAAAGGTCTCCATTTTGAAATACCTCTTGGAGTCTGTCTTCGTTTTGTAAATAATTTTTGGAGTCCGTGCCCAGCTTTCCTCACTGGCACTTAGTGCCTCCCACAGGAAACAAAAAGCATCAGAGAGAACTAAGGTGCCAGCCTTTGGTTTTTCCCTGGGTCCTGAGATGCTTCTACTTGTTTGCCTCATTTTCAACTGTAGAAATCCTTGCGCTAGGTCTGATGAGCTAACTGGATGAAGAAACTGGGTGGTGGCCAATGCCTACTGCTTCCTAAGAAACTGGACAATTTTGGGGCTAAATTTCTAAATAGATTTCGTTTTTCTCCAGACCTTAGGCAACTGGAATTCATCCTGTCTCAAAGCATGTGGTCCCTTTTTATAATTACCTTAGTGCCATCTGGATATTTTTATTATGAATATTAAATCTCCCCTTTAGAAGGGGGTAGACAATACCAGGCATTAGAATGCGTAGGAAGGATCCCATGAAAGTGTCCATCCAATCATAATTACTTGCAGAGAAGACCTAAAAATAATTGAAAGTAGGAGCCACAGTAATTTTCAATAAAACCTAATCAATACATCTACAGGGTACTTGAAGTTCAAGGCTTGTATGGTTCCAAATGGTGGGTATTGCTTAATGTTGCCATTTCATAAATTCCCGCCCTTTGAACTGAAGAATCCACCTCCTTACCCTTTGGTGGGAAAACACAGATGTACTTTTTACAGCCTTGATTGACTAAAGAAAACCACAAAGTCAGATTGCGGCACAACGGTTCACAAGCCAAACACCCTGGAACATTTTGTTCTCAATACACCACATCGGTTCACATGGTCATGTTTTCTGCCCTGTGGTGGTGGCTACAATGCACTCCTGCACATGGGAGAAAGCTAGCACTTGAAAATGAGCGACCTTGACGATTCCTCTTTGCTGCAACCATGGATATCTCTGACTTCCCCCAAACCTTTTTGTTTTAGCCATCTGCTCTGTAGCCCCAGCACTGCCACAGCAGTCACCAGTCTGGCTCTATGGCTGCTAGTCTGAGCAACTACTTTCCTGGATGTACCTAGGAAATAAACAGATGCTATTATAGAGAGATATGCAGTGTATGCATGCGCATGGGCACAGATAGATAGATATGAACAGCAGAACATAAGCTAATTGAGGATGATTAAATAGTACTGAAACTCCCAAATCTGGCAAATGGAAGCAATTTGCACCAGCACTCAACAAACGTGCTGCTGACATGTGATGACCTTCTCCTCTGTAGGTCTTTGGAGAAGATCCCAGGGAAAAAAAGCAGAAGCTTCTGGTATTTGAGTCATGCTTTTTCCTGCACTTGGGCCTTACTCCCACATGAATGTCTCTGCAGACCTTAGCCCAGCATCTTTGGGCAGACCTTCTATCATCTGCTGGATTTTCAGCTGTTTGAGTTTCCTTATGATGTGGGTGATTGTTTTTCAGATAAGACACATAGAGTAGCATGAGTATATTATTGGTGTCATTTTGCCTCTGATCATTTCATTAAAAAGCATTTGCATCTCCATCACAAACTTTTAGGTCATGGGTTAAAGCAGGAGGAGGATAATATGCCCTACCTTGTGGGAGATAATTTGTTTACAGGGCAAGGGAAAAGGCAGGTGCACAATGGGAATGCAGTAGCCCAATGAAGGGGAACATCTGGAAGGAGTGCAACTTCAGCTTGTAGACTGTGTACTTAAATAACTTTGTTGGTCTTGTAAGGGCTTTTATATCTTTAGAGGTGTTTTGTTACTATTTTGCTTTTAGAAGAAACTTCATTGCTCTGTGTCTGGAGGTGGGGACAGTAGCATCATTTTCAGCCCCAACTGCCTTCACTAATCAAATTCTGTCCTGGATGGTGGAAGGTTTTGCATACTTTGAATTGCACCTGTGTTTTCCTTGAGAATGAGGGATAAGATGAAACTCTCCCCATTTCATGTGACATTGACCATGTTGCTTGAGGTATCCAAACCTAGATGAATAGGACAGTTTCATGACCCACCTTTTAGATGGGTGATGACTCTTGAGTTGAGTTCTTTATTTGGGCCATGCCATAAATGTTCTGTTTCACAGTAGGCAATTGGCCATAAAAGGTGAACCATTACAAGACAGACAGCTGCCAACTGTGTTTCAGACAGTCCTCAAGCTACTCAGAGCTGTTTAACACACTGTAGCATGAACTATGAATTGACATGTTTTTTCTGCCACTTAACCACCAATTTCCCCCCAAGACCTTTCAGTCTCTCTTAACCTAATGGCTTAGAAAACCAGTCTTGCTTTTCCTTCCTTCCACATCCACAGGAAAAGCAGGACTGCAGCCTCACAGCCAGCCCCATTGGTCCCTCCTCCTTCTCCACCGCTTTGTTCTCTCTCCACAGCAAATAAGAGGGGTAGAAAAGAAGCTTATGGCATAGTTTAACTATGTTGAATTTTTCTGTTAAGTAATAAAACATGTTCAAAGCTTTGAGTTTTTATAAGCAGATTCATCCAGAGGGAAGGAGATGCTAGGAAAAAACAATTGTGAAAGATAAAGGAGTCCCTTGAAAATGATCTGGCCACATTGTGCTGTAGCTGTATCCAAGCAAAAGAGAGCCTTTCCGGGTCTGGAGAAAGTTAGCAAAGTGTAGCACTGCATTGCAGGAGGCAGATGCGGGACGACATATGTTAATATCTGCTCTTCACAGAGTGTTGACCTGAACGGCAAAGTTCATATGTGGATCAGAATTATCACTAAGACACAGTGCTTTGAGGGATCATAGTTTGATTTAAGTGCGCCTCTGGTGAGAGAACACATATTTCAACTTTAGCTGCAAATCCACAAGTTCTGTTAAATATATTTAGGCTTATGTTTTAGTGACCGTCTGTAAATTCAGCAGAAGTTCACCAAAGTGTTCCCAGAAATTCAAGAGTATTTTTGTTTAAGATAGCTGAGTGAATCCTAGAGAATTGGAAAAATTTGCACAACTTAATCTTTGAAAGTTGTGGTTCAGTCAAATCCCTTCACTGAGTGAAATGGTGATGCCTGGCAAGTTGCACAGCTTGGTTACATATGCAGTAAAGATGCCATCTCTGCCCTGGGGAGCTTATGGACTAGGCTGACATTTGGGGCCCCTCAGCCGTCTGCGTTTCAGAGCACTTACTCATGGATAAATATGAATGACAACATTAATTTACTACCCAGAGGCTGGGAAGACATATCTGATACTGCTTGTGGGGGGTGGCCCTCTATATTGCAGACAGCATAATGTCAAATAATGGAAACAATCTAATCGCATGAACACCTACCACAGAGTCTTTATTTACCGGAACTTTAGAGAGGTGGAGGACTCGTTAGGGACAATTAATACCAGTGAGGCAATGATGAAGTATTGATTGGCCAGTTCAGATTTTGGTAGTGTCTGTAGAAATGCTAAGGGGAATTAAAGAAGAAGCAAAGGAAGAAAGCACTATGATAAGAGGGAATTTAGTGCTCCCCATGTTGATGTGACAAATGCTTTAAGAGTATCATGGGGGCATAACGCTGTCAGAGTTCATAAACGACTGCTTCTTGGTGCAGCAGGACCCATGTATTTAGTTGTGGGCAGCTCTCATGTCAAACCCAGCTCTTACGGTGCGTAAGAAGAAGACATTTGCTCAAGTTAAAATATCAAGAGAAAAGCAGCCAGAAATGAGGAGGATGATGCAAAGGAACTGGTATTCACTCCACAGTCTGAGATGAACTCAAATGGTTGTGCTGATAAGATTTAGATAAGTCCCTGAATGTGGCAAATGGGACACCAGCCTTTAGGTTCCAGGTAGATTTCATGAAGTTCCATAAAAATGAATGGAAATTAATATACGTAATAATAATAATAATATGATGAGCCACATGGCTTTTGCAGAGGGAAGCAAGTCCTGCAAATCTAATGGAGTTCTTTAAAGAGCCAGTAATATCATGGAGGAAGGTAATCTAGAATAGTAGACCTAAACCACTCACATTTCCAAAAGAATATTTACAAAGACTAACTAATGAAAATAAACTCTCTTGGGGCAATAGGGAAACTCCTCTCATAGATTAATAGCAAGTTAAATGAAACAGGGAAAAAGAATAGGCTCAAATAGTCATTTTTCACAATAGAGGGAGGTTACCCACAGTGTCCTTCAAGAATCCTTTGGGACCACGTTTCATGGGATTCAGAAAAGATCCTTCAGAAAAAGGCATGAACGGTTAGGTGATAAAATACAGATGATACAGTACTGATCTATGCAGTCAAACCAAAAACTGAATGGAAAGGGTTGCAACATGACTACAAATGACCAGCTATAAAACAGGAAATTAAATGTTGCAAAAATGATATATATGGAAAGAGACAGTCCTGACCAGACAGACCCAATGGCAGGTTTCAACTGGCTTATGACCACACCAAACAGTCAGATATGATAGCTAACCAAAAATAACAATTGCAGCCAGGAAAAAAAGCAACTACTATATGGATCGCACTGGAGGGGGTCTGCAGCCTACTAGTTTGAGGGGAACAGTCAGACAGCTTGGCTAGAGAGAGGGGATAAAGCGGGAGGAGATGCTGTGCAAAACAGGCAAATGTTACCTTTTCAGAGGGCAACAGTCTTATTTACTGGATTTTGGGCTTCCAGCTACTGCTGCATCTGATTCAGCTGAGTGCATGCAGCAGGGCTGTAGAAAAAGTTATTACTGACCATCTATCTACCCTTATGGATTGAGCATTACTTGCCTTACAGGAGAACCAAGGAAAATGAAACTATTTGACGAAGACCTTGGAGGGAGGAGGGAATGCAGCAGAGTGGGAATGCTGCTGTATATGTCTCCCAGTTTTGGGCCCAGAGCACTGGATTTCTTTACCCCCATTGCTTCATCTCTTCCTCTTCATGCCCATGTAGGGATTGGCAGTCGAATTAACTCAGCAGCAAGATGACAATTGGGAAGGGGTCTTGGTGTCACCAGTGGTTTCCAGTCCTGCAAACTGCTGCATAGTTCTGAGAGATCTGGAGCTACAGATGTGTTTTCTGCTGTATGCATGAGTCCTGTGAGCTGTGGCTTGGCTGTATGGCAGTAGAGAGGAGAGAGGAGAAATTGGTACTTCTAATGTACAATAATAACCCCCACTGATTTCTGTTGCTGCGACATTTTCTTTCATCAGGTCAGAAGTGCAGCCTTCTGGGACTTCCTTTCATCTGAGCTAGAGTCTAGTGCTAGTAGTGTGGGCGAGAATTTGTGCAAAGCTGGCAGCTGCCTGCAGCACACTTTGGTTGCCACATCTTTTCCCTGTGCCACAGGGTTGGGAAGCCAAAGATCTGTTGTGATCTATTGTCTTCCCTTATTGAAGGAACTGTACTGCGTGTTAATCGTAGGAGTGATGTTGATTCCAATAGCAGATGTTTCTGCCTAGCTGCTGACTTCTCTCCTTCCTGTGGCAGCCAGACTTCCCCTCCAAAGCACATCCACCCCAGCCCCACTCTTTTCACCAGCAGAAAAGCCAAGTTTAGCTTCAGCTTCAGATCCACAGGGCAAGAACAGGGCACTTTGGTCAGTTACAGCCACAAAACCTTGAGCTCCACTGTTACAGCCAGAAGCACCACCATTGCAAACTGGACAAGCTGTAGCATTGTGAAGCTCAGTGTGGGCTGGCCACTGCACTTCCCAGGCTTTCTTTGCATCCCAGACAAGCTCCAGACTGTTGCAGATACACAGCCACCAGTATTTGAGTTAAATAGTTTAATTCCAGTCTTAGTAGCAGTGCAGCCTAGATGGGAAACCTAGATGGGAGGTGTCAGCCAATTCAAATGGAGGAACTGTCTGGCCAGGACTTCATGAGCCACTCTAGGCAGTGGCAACACCTCCTGCATTCTACATCACTGCCTAGTGAAGCTGTAGCACACATAATAACCCATCACGTTAATAAAAGTGCTCAGTATCCAAGACCACCCTCTTACATCATCGAGTTTGTAAAAATACGTGCATCATAGGGGAATGTTGTGAGCTGTCTGAGGTGTCTGGAAATCAGGTCACTCCTTAAAGGGCCATAATTGCACCTCTGGATAGCTGAGCTTCTGCTGTTCTTTTCTGAAAAATTGAGCCTACTGTGTCCAATGCACCTACCTGAAGCAAATCAGAGCAGTAGGAAGAGGAACACTTTTCTGAAAACTTGTCTAGGCAACATGAGGCAGGCATTTTTCTCATGATGTCATTGTCCTGGAAACTTTTGAAAGCACATTGCAAAGGAGGAAGCCTTGTGGGTCTGAACTCCCCATGAGCCTCTCCAAATGGGCCAAGCTTTGATGAAACCAACTCAATATCAAAAGCAGGGAAAAACATGTTGGACGTTGTTTATCACTGACATCACCCTGGTGGTTCTTCCAGCTGCCTGAGGTTATTGCAGAAGACAGAGAGAGGGAGAGATGGAAAGAGAGAAAATGCCTATTTTGAAGTTTCCATACTCCAGGTGACATGTATTCTTTCAACTTAATTAAAAAAACCCTCTAAAAATCCTCTTGAGAACACATCTCTCCATGGTCTCTGCATCTTGGGTTCTGGGTGAGATCCATAGTCTGAAGTTGCTTCTGGGGAACTTTGCTTACCTTTGAATCTTTTTTATGACTTTTTTCCTTGTTTGTCTTGGCATTGGAGTGGATAACACTGACTATAAGAAAATGGTTATAATGATCCTCATACAATTAAAGGCAACTCCAAGTTTCAGCTTTTACAATGGTTCAGGCCCAGGATTCTGAGCTCTATACTGCCAGGAGCTGCCAGATTCTCATGATGAAATTCTGGAGGACTTCACAATCTATGGACACCATCATAACAGGGAATGAGAGCTAGTTTGCTATTGTTGATAGAAATTATGAGAAATGCAAGCAAAATCCTGCTAGAAGTCTCTGATTATCATATAGTTAACATACTTTGTTATGTCTGAGTTGGTTAGAAAACAAAATGAGGCTTTTCCAGTTCTTTCATCAATAGTTATCTGAACCAAAAGGTGACTCAGAAAGAGACAGGCCATGTCCCTGTGCTCTAAGCAAATCCACTGACACCGGTGCATTTACTGAGCACATTCTGTGTCTGAAAGCATTAACTGTATCCAGACCTCCTTTAGGCTGGGGGCGTCCAGACTGACCTGCACTCCACCAAAGTTTGAGCTTTTTTCAATAGGGACCTGAGGGATGAGCACTGGAAGGAGTCAGAGGATAAAAAGTCTGATGAGACCTCAAAATGTAAGCCTTGGTAAATTGTGTAAGAATGAAATGGTTTCTTTGGGAGTGATCATACAAAAGCCTACCTAATAGAAAGGCAACGAAAGCCAAAGGTTAACTTAATTTTTAATTCTGGTTTCTCTTCCCTGGTCAGGATCAAAACCAGGCAAGCTCAGTTCTAGCTATTCCTCGGCAGCTGAAGAGGGTTGAGCACCAAAATTGCAGTTCCCAGAATACATCCCCACTACTGTATCAGGAGAATAAGTAATAAGACTCACAAACAAAATTTTAAGACTTCTGGTGACATAGTAGGGGTAAATACACTTGCTTGCATTAAGGAAGGTGCTTACCCAAGTGACTTAGTGGCTGCCAACTTCAATTGATGGGCTGACATCTGGCCAGCTGAGTTGATGAAATGGGTAGCACCAAACTGTTACACTTTTGCTGTGCTCATGGGGATCTCACAAAAGCTCTGATAAGAGGGATCTGGTGACAGGTGGACCTTGCTGCTTTGGATGTTCATTGTACACATGCGCTCTGGCTAGAGAGGATCATTGAAGAACATTTAGTCTAAAAATAAGCCAAGAAACATTGCAATCATAGAATATCTCAAACTGGAAGGGACTCATATAGATCATCAAATCCAACTCCCTGCTCTTCACAAGACTGCCTAACACTGAACTGAGACAGGCAATAGCTTAACTATGTATCTAATTTTTTGATGGATGTGCTCCTTAAACTTTGGGATTCATTAATAATGCTACATAAACAACCTTTCTCATGGGAGCTAAGCAGCATGTTCTCTTTCCACTCGGAGCTGTTTAGGAAATCTACAGAATTTTTCCACTTTCATTCTATATACTTGTTTTTCACCTCTAATTTTGAAACCCACAAACTACTTCCTTTTAGAACTGTGTATATTTTATTTTCCTTCAATTTGCATTAGTTATTATCCAATATTCAGTACCTCAGCAAGATTTGGAGCTCTTTTGTGATAAGCTCAGATGCATAGGAAGAACTCATGGTCTAAGTGGGTAACATTCAGAAAAGAAGTGCTGGATTTGTGCTGATTGGGAAACACTATCATTAGGAAGAGAGAAGATTTTTCGACTTACTGATCCATGAACAGGCAAAAGAATACAAAGAGAAGTATGAAAAAAAACCCGAGTCACTTTATGCATGAAAAAGCTGTTTGAAATATTTTACTGTGGTTTCTTAAGACAAAAAAGTGTCAAGTAGGAAAGCTTTGTAACTTTTCTGCTTTGCCATAATTACAGTGTGTTTGCTTATAAGGCAGAATATGGGTTTTGTGCGATTTTTTCCTTCCTCTTTTTCTTGTCCTTTTCCTTTCTCTTTCTTCTCCCCCTCCTCCCCCATGACTCCACCCCCCTCTGCATTTTCACAGAAGATGTTAACTTAATTTCAAGAGTTTGTGGGGTTTCTGTTAGGATCACAGTATTTTGAAATGTCATAAGAAGGCCCAGCAGAAACTGAAAGTGATATAAAAGAGGTTGGCTCAGATCACTCTCTACACCCTGCTATTTTGTTTCAGCTTAATTGCTTCTGGGTTGGAAAGTGGGGAGTGACATTTTGGGGGAAGAAGAGAAGAAAGGAAAAAAAGGAATGGAGGAGGGGAATGGAAAGGCAGATGTAAACCAGTTTTCTCCAGTCTTCATTCGTTTTCTGTATTTAGTGCTGTGAAGAGTGTATCACCACTTCGTTTATCTTTGAGTAAAGGTATTCTGGATGAATATGGTATTCTGATTACTCTCCAAGTAACAGGGATACAGCACACAGGGATAGAGATATGGTTATGCAGCTTAGGGCATGCAGCAAGGACATAATCTGGTAGTATGAATCTTGCCAGAATGACACTTCCCTGAGCAAAGCCAAGTTGTCTAAGCTAACCAGAATTTCCTTCCCCAATTTGCCTGGGAATTAGGTACACAGTGAGATGAGTGTGACTGATCTGGTGGAGGTGTTTCTGTGAGCATATATTTGTGCATACACATATGTATGCGTGCACACATGTATTCAACTGTTGCCTGAGCTGTAACAGACCTGTTTCTTTTGGAAAGAAAGGGGCTTGTTCTTGGGCATACAATTTTCCTGCTTTCCCCAGTCACCCAATGGCAGGCACATCCCCTCTGATGTCCCCACCCAAGGGGGACAATACCCAAATACCTCCTGAAACGTAGAGCATATGCTGTACCAAGTATGTGAACAGGGGTGGATGGGTTTGAAGCTAATTTCTTTCTCCTTTCCACCCTGGGAATCTGCAGAGATCCTTCCCAAAACCTCAAAAGGGTGAGGTGCCATTCTGTTGACACTCTTTAACAACACTTCTTTTCTTGCTTTAGTTTGTAACCCAGAACCCACTCAGAAAGCCACCCTTGTCTTGGCTGCAAAAGCTGCTGAGAATTTCTTTCCAAAGAATGTCCTTTTACAAAAAAATACCCAACAGGAGATTCAACAGCCTCCCTAATAATACTTAAATAGAGATCTCTGAGCATGAAGACTGAACCAACACATTTACTCTTAGGGCCTCATTTGCAGGTTTTTCCCTGGTTTGTGCTGCACACGTGTTAGGCAGTGCTAAACTATGAGCTCAAACAGTGGTACTGGACGTGGAGTAACATCATCTAATACAATATGGGTCCCGTATTGATGGCTGATCAATGCTGGTTCAAAACTGGGTGTGAACTGAGTTTATTCCACTTGTGGTAACACACAGTATCACAGTATCACAAGGTTGGAAAGGACCTCTGAGATCATCAAGTCCAACCCATAACCCAACGCAACACCAACCCATCATCTAAACCATGGCACTCAGTGCCACATCCAATCTCCCCTTAAACACCTCCAGGGTCGGCGACTCCACCACCTCCCTGGGCAGCGCATTCCAATGGCCAATCACCCTTTCAGTGAAGGACTTTTTCCTAAGATGAAGCCTAAACCTCCCCTGATGAAGCTTGAGTCCATGTCCTCTAGTTCTGTCACTGGTCACCTGAGAGAAGAGACCAACCCCTGCCTGACTACAACCTCCTTTTAGGTAGTTGTAAAGAGCAATTAGGTCTCCCCTGAGCCTTCTCTTCTTCAGACTAAACAGCCCCAGCTCCCTCAGTCGCTCCTCTGGACACACTTCAGCATCCTGACATCTTTCCCAAACTGAGGGGCTCAGAACTGCACACAGTATTCAAGGTGCAGCCTGACCAGTGTCGAGTACAGGGGGACGATAACTTCTCTGGTCCTGCTCGCCACACTATTCCTGATGCAGGCCAGAATGTCATTGGCCTTCTTGGCCACCTGGGCACACTGCTGGCTCATGTTGATCTTCCTGTCAACCAGCACTCCCAGGTCCCTTTCTGCCTGACTACTCTCCAGCCACTCTGTCCCCAGTCTATAGCTATGCATGGGATTGTTGCGTCCAAAATGAAGTACCCGACATTTGGACTTATTAAAGTAGAAGATGCTAATTTGCCTTCAGCTTCCCACCATACACATAAACATGTAACTTTGGCCTGGTGGCAGCTGGGAAATCACGTTGCTCAATGGTGGAGAAAAGAAAAACTGATAGCTGATTCTCAGAATTATAGAAAAAGCTTCCTGCCTCTCCCCACTCACTATATTTTTTTAATATCTTGGAAGTCAGTATGTAAAAGAAATCCTCATCTGGATAAATATTAGCAGTTCTGCCCACGGTCATCTTATATAACTCAGTCTTATGGATCTTCCCAATACCACCATCTAAGCCAGAGCAGCCAGCGTGAATATGGGAGTACTAAAGCGAAGAAAGGTCTACCAACAAAGAAGCTTAGTGCTAATGACCACTGCTACAGTACAAGTGCTGTTTACGGAAAATGTGTCTTTCAGCTTCTGTTTTTTCTTTCTCTTTATTTACATTCAATGTTTTCTCTTGCCTTTGCATTTTAAAACAGATAGCTGATTTGCTCATTCTTTAATTAAGTGTTGGCCAAAGGTTCCCCTCTGATGTCTCCAGAAGCCAAACTCCTATACGGACAGCAAAACCAATAGGGTAAGATCATCCTCACCTTCATATTATGCCCTCACCTCCAGCCGAGTCTCCAAGACATCTTCAGAGTTGATGGCTTGACATTGATGGTTATGACAACAGTCTCTGTGAACTTGAAACATTGTCCTGAGGTACTAAGACAGACCCACAATCAGAAGACAATGCCTTGCTATTTCCATTTGCACCGTAGGACCTAGTTTTGATGTATCATTTCTGTTCTTACTCTTAAGAGCCATCTCACCCAATTACAAGGAGCAATAAGGGGGCAGTGTTCCTTCATCAGCAAGATAAATTAGAAAGAAAGACCTTCAGGAATGAACTCCCAAGAAGAGGTGACATCTTAGAGGCAACACTTGCCTCCACTGAAGTCAGTGAGAAGATTTGGTGAGCCGAAACTTTTACACATGACGCCAAGGAATATTGTTCTTCAATTGGGCAGATGCCTCAGATGCCTCTTCTCTCAGCTGGCTGAAGTTCAGAGAAAAATTTGCACCCTCAATAAAAGCTTGCTTCACTGAACACTGGATCTGGCCTTAGCAGGATACTCAATCTGCCCGTTTTCATGTTCCTGAGTTACAGATCCAGTCATTTCCACTGTGGAAAAAGTCATTTGAGGTAGTGTGTTGTTCCTTCCAAACAATTTATTCAAGGGGAGCAGGCAACATCCTACTCAGAGATCCCAAGGGCTGTTAAGGCAGAGAAAGAACAAAGTAGTCCTTCTCTGCAGAATGTACAAAGAAACATTTACTCAACATATGTCTCTAATGCAGCAAAGGCACTAAAAAAGAGAGAGGTGAGGATATAAAAAATAGGGAACAGGCCAAACGAGAAGACAAGGAAGGGAAAATGAGATTCCTAAAACCAACCTCCATCTTTTGTCCAGAGCTCTCAGGCTTAAAGCCTCTCTGGCAGGACATTCTCTTCCTGGGTGATCATGATCTCTCAGCTCTTCAGGCCTCCAAATAACACCTCAGATGGCCTTTCCAATTACAGCTTCTTGTAATTACAACTCAGCCTGTGATGAGTTGTGATATACCTTTTCTTTGCAGTTTCCTGATGGACCCTCAGGTGAACAGCAGAATCAGCTTCAGGAAAGAGGATTTAGGAATCTGAGATAGAGGGCATGACGTGGCTGTAGAAGAGTCTTTCTTTTGTGAGAGACTTGAGAAGCCCACACTGACAGTGAGATGCTGTGATCTAGATATCTACACCCTGCAGAGTGGTTGTGTGGGTCTATGCAAGAGATATGCAGAAGAGAGTCTTTGAAAAGCAAATTAACACAGGGGCCTGCGTTTAGCCAGCAGAAGAGGACGGGTGGAGAGCAGTGCTAAGAAGGCTGCTATGTGGTATGATAGTTAGAGCTTAAACAGAAGCATCATATGGCATTTATCATTCATTTGTACATACTGATTCCTGTAAACCACAGCAGGGCTAACAACATCTGGTTGCAGGCATCTCTGGGCCACCACAAAGGGGACCCCGGTCAGTGCTGTGACACCAGCCAGGTTCTTGCCTTTGAGGCCAGGAGCAATCCCATTCAGCCAACAGCTGTGGCCTGAGGAGTTTGGGATGCACCACTGGTTTTGATTATGTTTGAACTTCCTCCTCTACAATTGACAATTGCCATAGTTTGGAAATGTTTCTTCCTAGCCTTGCACTAGGCAAAAAAAGATAAATAAACTATTTTTGTGGTTTGTTTTAGTTGCTGCTGGCATCTTAGGAGTCCTGAAGCAGGGGACCCAGGACACAATAAGAAAGAGAACAAACCCGCTTTCAGGGACCAGATGACCTTTCAGACCTCTTGAGCCTTCACAAAAAAACATGCCAGTTACAAACCAGCTGTGGAATCAGGAACTACTTTTGACATTGCTGCTGAAAAGTCCTAATTAGATAATTTCCCAAACCATGCGGGTCTCAAGTGCCTCAGCTTCACCTTTAGCCCTGGACAAACTCACCCCATTTAGTGGTTAAAGGTTCAGTTCTGTGTCAGGTCAAAGGCATTCTTGAGAAGACACCTATTGTTTCAAAATGGATTTTGCCGTCTGATACTCCTTGAGGATACATCCTTTCCTGTGTGTTTCCAGTGCCTTAGCATTCAGCCCAGCTGCTTTAAGGAGAATAGCAACACTCCTGAACTGTCTCTCACCTTAACCATCCAAGCAGCCTTCACCTCCTAAGAGGCCATGAATACAGTCCAGCTCCCCAAAAGGCATTTGGAAGTGCTACAGTATATTTATATGTATACACTATTGCAAGGAAGCTGATAGTAGCAAATAATAAATATAATAAGCCCGTCTCTTGGCAAAAAGTCTAGTGCTGTGCTTTAGAAATGGCATCTGTTTAAATATAAACTTCCAGATGCACTTAACACATCACGAACAGCACAGTGAATCTCTCAAGTGCCTCTGAAATGGAGATATGGCTGAGATCGAAAATGCAGCTGTATCTCTGGAGACAAAGAAGTTTACAGCATGAAGGAGAGAAGGATGTCAATATTAATGAAAGTACAAGGATTGTGTCCCTTGACATGTAATAACATGAAAAGAAATGAGATTTTTCTCTTTTTCCACTGTTTTTAATATTTCCATTTTTATCACCTGATAGATTTACCTTATCAATTTCATTTTAATTCATTACTTCACTCTAATTTAATATTACATTCCATGAAATAACTAATTTTACTTTTCTCCCAAAACAATACAGAATTTATAATACATTGCCTTGGTTGCAGTAGTGATATGAGAAGCGTAGAGCATGCCTGCTGCTACACTAAATTAATTTAAACTCAACCCCAGTAAGTCACAAGACAAAGAGGAAAGGTAAAACCATTGTGATCACAAAGAAAGCCCTGGGCGTTCACGGGGCACAAGAGTAAAAATGGAGCTATGTGATGGCACCACCACCATGTTTATTTGGGGATTTTCTTTTTAGTGAAAAGGAGAAGGGCCTGCCAAACCTCTGTGCTTCAGGTTAAACATATTTCTGATGTTTATTCTTGTCTGCATTCCACTCATGTTTTCTGTATGCCCTAAAATAGCATTTGAAGTTTATTAAAGTCACTCTAAGAAAAATCACGTGGTAGGTTTGGCCTGATGTCTGATTTTTCCTGTTCCCCCAAACTACAGTATTTTGTGGTTGACCACCCTCCTGTGAGCTTTAGCTTCACATTGCCTGGCTGAGCTCTTGAAGCTAGGCAATTTGCTTTTTCAATGACACTCATTCCCTGTGTCCAGGAATGGATAAAGGCCATGAGGCTGTGTCATATTATTCTAAATAACATCTCTCTGCTTAATGATTTTCCTCTGGATACTAATCATAAAAAATCTGAGTCAGCATGTACCTTTTAGCAGATTTTGAACTTTTAGTTATGAAATCAGAAATGCTGCTTTTAAATCAAAGCCTCTACTGGGGTCCCTGGTTCATGAAGGCAGATAAACTAATTTTAAAGATTATAAAAATGAAGTCTCAAACTCACTGAGTGGAGAGATACTTGAGCTTGTCCCCCATGGCATGGTACTTCAGAACAGAGTTGCTCCACTACCTGGAGTCAGCAAATGTGCTGAAGAGCAAGAAAGTCCCAGGCTCCAGCAGATGCACTGTACACATTTTTGTCTTCACTGGTTTGACATAAAAACCCCAGACTCACCTCAGCATGGGCAAAGCTGAATTTTGCTGCCCAGGAATATTGAGATGTGTCTCTCCTGCCATGTGAAAGGGAAGAGAAGAGACAGAATATTGTGCAGAGTCTGTAATGGCGATTTCTACAGGTTCCTGGGAAGCAGCAATTACTCTGCATAAGCCAGCCCCTACCCAACATACCCAAAATCTGCACTAACCTGACCCAGCTGTGAAAGGCGGTTTTCCCCTTTGCCTGGACTTACAGGCCAGACATAGTCTGGTGGTTCAATTTATACCTTGAAGACCTCTTAAAATACAGCTTTTTTTTTATTTTATTTTTCTTTTTTATTTCTTTTTTTCTTATGTTTTTTTTAGAAAAAAAAGAGGGTAGTGGAGAGGACCAGGCATCACCTGAGTCCTAAATGAGTGAGATAGTGGGCAGGACCAAAGAGGAGGTATGAGCTGGAACTGTGCAGAAACCTCTCTGAGAAGAGTGCAGTGCTGTTGCTGCATAGTCTTGGAGGTGTCTGCTTATTCAAAGATAGAGGAGGCTGCACTGCAGCGCTTCCCCAGGAAACTCTCGAGGGAAGCAATTTTCAAGAAAGTCGAGTAAGCATGTGGATTATTGAAGCATTTAGAAAAACAGTCTGTAAAACAGTGAATCTCGATCTCTAATTATGGTGGTGTTATACCCTCATTATAGCTAGTGGGGTGTGCATGGGAGGAAAGCTCTTCAATTACTTCTGTCTCCCTGAACCTTAAAACAGAGAAATACAGGAATAAACAGACACAGACATAACTACACAAGAACGCAAAAAGCAGTCTGTATGTATGTATATATATACACACATGTGCATACATATTCTTATTTGCATACTATCACTTTTCTTTTTTCTCCTGAGAAGACAGTCTTCTCTTCCAGGTCCTAGTTGTAAATTTAATAAGGCTTTAACTTGATCTTCATTCGAACCATCCTCATTGCTGGGATTACTGGGATGGAGGCCTGGAAGCAAATCATCCAAGACCTCACAGCCAAAGCAAAACAATGGCTCCTTTCCCCAGTCTCCTAATAAGTTCAAGAAGTTACATGAAAACAAACAAAGCGGTGGCCTGGTCACATAGTTGAGAGGTCTGGTTCCTGTGCTATGCTGTGCCGTGCTGTCCGGGCCAGTGAGCCCTGTCCAGCCTGTGGAATGTGATGGTTATGGTGGTGCTCATGGGGTCTGGCAGTGAAATCCACACTTCTGCAGGCAGGTGTGCTGCCCAGCAGGCTTGCTGTGAAGGACCCCAGGGACAACAGCTCTTGCATTCTCCCTGCATGATGCCACTCCTGGTGTCCAGGCTGGAGGTGACAACACTGCCCACCTGTGTGACGGCACACGTAATGCGGAGGAGCGGTGGCATAACCCACATGCCTTGCACTTCTGGGCCACCAAGGTCTCCAGAAGAGCAGAAACAAATTGAGGAAGTCTGGTGCTGTCTGGGGACATAATGAGTTTTATGGAATATTATTTATCCATAAAGTTTGCCTGATTTACAGCACTCTCAGGTTATTTAGTCGTGAGGACTTAAATGAGTTGATTGTACATGGCAAACCAGAAGAGCAGTGTTACTGCACTGGATGTTTTTTGGAGTACACAGATGTTTTCTTACAATTGTGTAAGCCATGACAACACAGTTAAGTTAGAGTTACCTCAGCTGCTGTTCCCCTCAGTAGTATATACCTTGGTTTGCTCTGTGTGTGGCTTGGAGGAGAACTTGTATCTGGGTGAAGAAAATCCTCTGAAGCAGACTTTGTGTGGTGCTACTAGATCCTAAAGATCACAAATCTCACAAGAGAAATTCATTACACTCTACTGTGTCACCTGCATGAGAAACAACACTTGAGAGGTCAGGAGAGACAGCGTCTTGAACATCTCTGCAGGATTACAAGGCAAGTTAATACATCAAGGACATAACACTGTTGATGGCAGTAAGAATTTTGCTCATTTTAGCAGATTTACAATTGAAGAGTCTTTGTTTGGAATTTTTTTTTTAACATTCACTTTGTAAAACCCCCCAATTTTTAAGAAACTGTCTTTCCCTGAAGCAATATTGCTGATATTCAAGGCTTTGTCCTGGCTACTGCTAAGTCAAAGCTTCAGTTTTAGAACAGTGCAGCTGCCCCTGAATAGTCATAAAAGAGACAAACAGGGAAGGACCATGGCTAGTCACTGCGAAGCTGATGCTGCAGTGTGGTACAGGTCATAAGACAGCACTCATCACACTGGGCTGCACTGGGATGGCGTGGGTTTGGTGTCTGCATGGAAACCAGGGGCCTCTCAAAAATTTCCCCTTGTTTTGGAGTGCCAAGTATGTTTTAAAAAAGCATGTCCTAGTACAACTGACTGGTTGGCCCATTTTCAGATAAGGAATTTGCTGAGTGGCCAGGGTATGGGCCATGCCGTGCTGTGGCTCTGTGAGCAGCAGTCGCCCCTCATTCTCCCCTGGGGTGGCTGTGCTGGTGGGACCCACAGGGCTAGCAGCAGTACCATTCCTGTCACCACACGGGGCTCCCACCCTCGCCCTGACAGGCCTTGAGCACTTGGTGCTAAGTCAGGCACACCCTCACACAAGGCTCCACTCCTGCCTGCACGAGAGTGGCTTTGCCTCAGAAAACACTAACTTGTGAGGTTGAGTTTATGTCATTTGTGCCTGAAGGAACGAATCCCACATTGTTTTTTCACTTTCCTGCTGTGCTGCTATTTTTTTTGGTCTTGTCCCTCGTTAAGCTTCTCGCTGTTGCAGTGTGGCCAGCCGGTTACTTCCCAGTTTCCAGCTATGTGATGTTCTTTATAGTTTTTCTCAACTACTGCACGAGGACTTCTAGATGAATTCTTGGAGTGAATGCTGCTTTCAAAAGCGCTTGTGAGATTAATTAATCTTTCTGGTAACTTCACTAGGTGGGTCAACACCTCTGATCCTGTTGTGCAGAGAGCAAGTAGCTGGGAGCCTGAGCAGCTTGCCCGAAGTTATGGAAGAAGTTGCAAAGTTTGGTTACCAGGCCTGAGGTCTCACTTTCTTATTTGGTCCGAAAGATACAACTTTTGCAAATCTGATTTTCCTTCAGCATCTCTTATGAAGTGACTCCAGCCTGGCCCAGGGTGTGTCTGTAACAGGCAGGGACTTTTTCCTGGGTGTCATGGTACTCATTTATTTTGGATAGTTGCCTATCATGCAACTTCAGCTTGCTGAGGACAATAGTGGTTTTGTTATTCATTAAAGGACTTAAATTAACTGAAAAAAACCCCAAGTTCTTCCTTCAGAAGCTTACAATTTAATAGATGAAATGTCAAAGAAAATCAATGCAAGTCTGTTTCCTCTCTGCTTCATTATGCACTCCATTAAACAGCTTTTATGTTTTGTTTATGGGTTGGTTGTGTGTTTCTTCTTTCTTTCTTTCCTTCATTTTTAAATTTTTATAAAAGAAACAATTTTACATTTATGACGTAACGTAAGCTGGACTGAGAACCAGCACTACAAGAAACACATTTTAACTGAGCAAGGGATCTGTGAGACCACAAACATAAACATGTCCCTAGCAAGAGGCTCCATGGTGTGACAATGCAGAGGAGAGGTAGGCAGGGAAATTAAACATGTTCCAGGCAATTTGCTGATTGCAGATCTTCAGAGGTATAAAATGTCCCTAAATTGCTACATCCCCCCCTGCAGTGTCAATAGAGGTCTGATCCCCTAACCTGGAAAGAGAAAACAAGTGACTTGTTAAAGTTTCTCTCTCTCTCCTATGGTGAGGAGTGAGAGAATGTCTTTTCCAGTTTGTAAATACTGCCTGGTTGACTGGAGAGATGTTCTTGCCTGAATGTGGCAAATTTTATAGCTGTGTGAATAAGAAACAGAGCACGCAAAGGAAAGTATTACAATTTAAGGGGTGATAAAACTTAACGCCACCCTATTCCATTCCTCTTCTGCCATGTGCTTTCTCAAAATGTCCATTGGGAATGTTTGGCTTTGGTGAGGCTTAGGAGGCAAAGAGAACAGTGAAACGAAGTCTGGAGACCAGTAGAGATGTTATCCAGCATAAGTTTACTTGAGCAATGGAAGATAATAGCCCATGGCTGGATCATGAGGTTGATAGCGAAGGTTTTAATATTTTTTTCCCCTTTAATTCACCACAGGATTTCTTGGCAAACTTATTTTGTTTCTGGATGTTTCAGTTTTCCCAAATGTACTGTGAGGACACATCTTGCCCAGCTTAGATCAATGAAGGTTAATTTACCATTATTTGTAAAGTGCTTTGTCACTACGGTCAAAGCCCTGCAGAAGTGTCCAAGGGCAGAAATGACACTCATAATGGTTCTGGTGGTTATGCTGCTAAGTCACCTCCCACACTACAGGACCAGCCTCTGCATTTTCACAGCTCCTCTCTTCATTTTCACACATTGCCAAGAGTATCTTAGTGGCAAAGCCTCTGAAGTTTTTTACCATGGGAGCACAAGTGAAGGGAAAACAGGCAGCTCTAGCTAGGGGAACCAGATAGTTAGCATTACCCAACAAACAGATTTCTAAGCAGAAGAAAAGACATTGGAAATTACTGAGTGTCCCAGTAATTCTTGCAAGGGAACTACTTCATTTGCATAAGCTGGTCTCTATTTGACTTTAGAGAATTCACCAGCAGGAGCAAAGTCTCTGCTTTCTCTGCAGGCAGACGTCTCATGTCAACGTACACGGGACTTCTTCCATGATACAGGTTACTATCCCAACTGCAGACCACAGCAGGAAGGTGCTGGTCATCTGTGACAGGGAGTGAAAACTAAGAACAGCATTGTTGGAATAATCAATCAGAGAGGCAAGTTAGTAAGAGATAGAAGGGATAAAAATGATGATTGACAGTGATGACAATGACTTTATTAGAAAAGTTTCAATTGCAAGTACTAGGATCATTATGGTATGACATGACTTAAGACAGGGGTGTCAAACTTAAGGCTCCTGCCATTCTCCTGCTCCTGCTCCTACTCCTGCTCCTGTAGCGTAACGCGCGTCACTCACTGCACACAGGACCAGTGCTGGCAGGAGCACAGGGACGAGGATCTTGGTGCTCCTGCTGGGTAGGAACAAGGTGCCGGGCCAGGTAAAACAAGGTGGAGGGTCAGATTCAGCCTGCGGGCTGTGAGTTTGACACCCCTGACTTAACGAATGAGTCAACAAGATATCAGAGGAAGGTTCAGCAGAGGCTTTATTAGGGGAAGAGGGAGAAAAGGAAAGGAAGGTACAGACAAGGCTGAGAAGACCTCTGCCAATGTACAGAGGGTTGGAAAGATTGTGTTGCTGCACCAATTGCTGTCACATCACACCATCAGGGTGTTCTGTCCTATCACAAGTAGCACTACTAGGGAATGCGCTGTCTATAGCCTTCCCCTTAAAATCTGTGCTTGCTGATAGCCCTCTGCTACTGGAAGGCAGATATGTTTGGAACCAACTTACAAATTATACCTAAACCCAGCTCAGCTCAGACCCCTAGGCAGATCGCTAATTAAGCGATCTCCAGACATGGAGAGAAAAGCAATCTCTTGTTTCCAGAGAATGTTTACAGATTGAAAAGAAAAAGCAAAGAATGGGAGAAAAGTATTCACGGATTTTAATTCAGAAGTAGAAAAGCACAAAATAAATCTTTTTGGCATAACTGAGACACATAAAATATTTTTGTGATTTTTTCAGTTTTACTAAACTGATAATTCATTCAGAAAACCTGAAAAAGACAAGTGAGAAGATATTATCTGAGAAGAATCTCATTTTGCTGCGTGCTGACAGAGAGGTCCTGGGAAAGGTGTGTCTGGTCTCCTTGCAACTAGCAAGCTAGAAAAAGCTATGGTTTTGAAATTGTCAGCAGGCAAACAAGTGTGCTTTCTTTTCAAGGAGTGAAGCGCAGATCATCAGGGAGCACTCAACATCTTTCTGAAAGACAGGAATAAAGAAAAAATATACAAAAAGCACGTATTAGATACAGCGATGGGTAGTTACACACATTTTCTAGGAACAGCCACCAAAATATTGAGTTGTATTGCATTAGTGTGATTTATCACTTCTACTTTCATCACATTTTCAGTTTTGATTTCTATTAGAGAAATGATTCATATATGTTGATGAATGGAAAACACATCAGAAAACTGCTCAGGATTAATTAAGCAAATGTGATAGAAATAGGTCATTCTCTGACTCCTGTCTCCTGGACCATGCTCAGAGAAGTTTGTTTCTGCCAAGGAAGAGATAGTTAAATCAGTGATCACATAAAATATTCATAAGGAATTCATGGTCTTGGTCAGCTAGGTAATTGGATGAAATTAATGCTCTTTAAGAACATTTACCAAAACACTTAGTTAGCTTTTCTTTTTTTTTAAAAAAAAAAGACTACAAGTAAATTATTTTTATTTTGTTGCAAATTGCAACTAAACCTTTGATCCAAATCAGAATATAATAGCTTTGTTTCACAATGAATTTATTTAATTTGACTATTTTTTAGAAACTAAAAAAGCTTCCAAATGACCCCCCCAAAATAAACTATTTTTTTTAATTTTAAAGCATTCTTTTGTCGTTACTGACTCTTCCTCTTTCTTCTTCTTGAACAGGGAAATCAAAAGTGATTATGCTTTTTGACATTAAAGAACTAAAATCCCCAACCCCAAAATCTTGAAGGGCAACTTTGCCCTGAAGACTAAGGGAGAAAAAACAATTTTCCATAGTCCTTTTCTGTTTTTAAGTTGCAAAACCTAAGTCCATACCTCTTTGTTTCTCTGTTTTCTTAAATACCAACTAACAACTTCAGGCTGTAACACCTCCCCATGCACATTAACCATAGCAATGCTATGAAACTGTCCCTGCAGTCAGTGGTTCCTGAGAACATTGCTCAGGACTGGCAGAATAGAGGAACCATCCTTCCTACTGGATAAGGTCCAAAAATTGAAAAGCCCGGTTACATGATCTGACAGGCAAGGCACATTCCAAATCTAAACAATTTCCCTGATGCTTGAAATGGCCTTGCTCATACATGTGAGATATATGGAAACACTGGAAGGAAAATTAATTGAATTCAGTTTCAACCTCCTGAAATTATTACATCTGTTTTCCTCCTAGTGTTTGAGAAGGGGCCCAAAACCAATCGACGAGTGTTTTTTAAAGTCTGAACACAAGCGCCCATGTCTGGGACATGTGTCTTGTAATGGGACTGCGCAGCAGTAGTTTCTAGGTTTTTTTGGTGTATGCAGTTTTGCACCGAGATACCCAGAGACTGAATACCTGCCCAGGAGAATCTCTTTAATTTGCTGTTGGTGAGAACTAGTCAGGAAACCAAAAAAATTTAAACTACCCAAACTGAGAGCATTTCTTGAAACCAAAATATTTCAGGGCTTTCAAAATGTGTTTAGTAGTGGAAAGTAGGCCACATGAATATTTTTTCCAAAACCCTTGTCTGCCTTTTCTGTTTTGCTCTCTAAAGAGAAAAAAAGCAAAATATTTTCAGAAAGTCTGATGGTGAAGAGCCCACCTACTGTGGGTTTAAATCTTTGCTTAATCCTTGGCATGGGGCCATGGATCCATCTCATTCGCTTTTCTGCCAAATATCTCTTTGACATCATTCACCTTTGGCAGGAGAGACTGCTGGCAGGCAGGGGGAGTATGCATGTCCTCAGGTGTATGGAGGGGCATCACATCCCACTCTATTTAAAGGAGGCCAAGGAGAGACTGAAGGTTTGTCATGGTTCGAATTATGGGGCTGTCCTCCTTTGCACTTCTCTCTGTCTCTTCCTGGCTGCCACAAATAATACCATGTGTCAGAAATGCTTTTTGTGAATCAGCCACTTCTGATGAAAATCTATTTTGTCCCCCAAATTTCCAGCCAGACTGCCCATGACTATGTATGATACCATGCTGCAAACTCTGGTGGTTGCTTCTCATTCTTTCTACGACCAGACAAAAAGATTTCAAGTAACAATCTGAATGGCTTAAAAAAAGAGCAAAAATCTAATTTTAAAGGGATTATGGTGAACCTCTTGTAAACTGTGTTCAATAAGAAGAAGACTTAGAACAGAGTCTGTAATGAGTCTGAGTGACTGTGCTGGGGAAACGGGTCATTTCCTGACGGTTAACAGCTAATTTTTCTAATGATCAAAATGCCGGGATCATGCATATAGGTTTCTAATGGACACTTGTGAAATGGCAAGAGGATTGATGAATACCAGGTGGCCAAACTTCACTTTCCTATTATTAAAGAGTCCATTTAACTCAGCAGGCAGCAGGATCTCTGACCACCTGAATGTATACAGTAGTGCATGGGCAGGTCATAGCCATATACAGTTTATACCCATCCTCCTGGGAAATAAAAACCATTGATAAGTGGTATTGCAATATCTCTATCAGAAACAGCACCATCAAAACTATTCAGTCCTGGAACTCATTCCTTTAAGCATCCTGGAGTCATCAGAGACCCCACTGTCTGTTAGCTCCCTAATTGCTGGCCCACCATGTTGCTTTGCCATGATGTTCCCCTGGAAGCAATGAGGCAGGAACACAAGCTCCATGGGATCACCGGTGCTTGGAGGGCTGGCCTGCAAAACTCACCACTGCAGGACCAATAAGGTCAAAAAAGATACTAGTATAGTTCTTTGTCAAACTCGCTTATCCTTCAGTATGCTGATGATAGCCTTGTTTTACAGGAGAAATGTCAGTTTTGAAGTCTATGCACTGCTATCTGTTATGGCATAGTTTACCATAATTAGTATTTCTTGTAATTAGAGTTGGGTATTTTCTGATGAAATCCAATTGTTTCTTGAAAAGAAAGACTTTTCCTATGACTTTGAAACATCCCTTTTGTGCAAGTTTGCCTAATACTTTATATTAGAATTTTTTTTGTTAAAAAAGGCTGATAGATACAACATAGCATTTTACACTTAACATATGGAATATAGACCCATTGTGAGTCATCTGCTTACTAGCCCTGGCAGTACTGCTTAGGTCAGAAAGTATTATGATTTTTAAGTCTGGAGTTCATTCAGGGCTATAGAGGTCTGGTCATTCAGTTTTACAGCCATTTTTTACTTTTACCGACCATCTTTCTAGCATTCAAATTTCACTTCCTTAGTGGTAGACTAGTTTTGAGTCCTGGAAGTGAATTTAGGAGACTTCTCTTGAAAAGCCTGTGAAAAGTATCCTCCTCCTGGTAACAAATTGTACAGGTTTCTCCCATTTCCTACATGGTTCTCCACGAATTTCCAGAAGATTGTAAATGCAAAATGTTATTTAGCTTCTGAAAATACTCCTGAGATTTCTGCAGAGTAGAAAAACTCATGACACTAGCTAGATTTCTTTGGACTAGAAATCTAAAGAGAAATGAATTTCTGATGCAAATTCTCTGTACAAAGCAGTTGACAACGGTATAAAATACCGTACAGTTATGTTATACTGTAAAACATGATAAATTCAATGGGGACTCATGCTGGGATTTAAAACTGTGATGGCTAAAATCTTGGCTTCCTGGGGACTGTGGCATTTCCAGATTAGTTGTTTTGCCCTAAATGGCTGGAGAGCTGCAGGCATTTTAGGGCTTTCCCCAAAACTCTGAGTTACGAGAAGAAGTAACTGGGTAAAATACAAGTTTCCCTTTGTAAAGATGTAAAAAGACAAACATCTGGGAAGATTATGGGAAGACAAGGGGAGACAGGAAAACTAGTAAAGAGAGAGAAGATCAATGAGATGCAGGGCAGATATAGAAACGGGAGACACAGTCTGCTGCTCATGAACAGTGAGGCAGCAATCATCGCAGAGCCTGTGCTGACTAGGACTTTTTTCCTTTGCTTCTGCATCTCCCATATCCCTCCAGAGGAATTAATTCCTCATGTTGTAGCTGCCTGTTGGTCCTTCCTGCTCTTTCTGATATTGTACAGATCATAGTCTAGCGGTTAACACTTAAGATTGGGAGCTGGGTTTCTTGAACTCTGTTTGCAGCTCTGTGACTGATATATTGTGTAGTTGTGGACAAGTTTTTCTGCACCTTGGGTCCCCCGTCCTCAGAGGATAACTGCACCAACTGGCCTGCTGCAGAGATTATGGGGCTTAGCTAAAGCGTCTTTGAAAAGCTACATCTGACATCTCGGATGAAGAGCAAATTGGTACTAATGCATATTGTTCCTCATGATGTAATGTAATTATTAAGAAAAGATGTTTGCAGGCTTTCAGAAAGGTTGTGGAAGTCCCTAGGAAAGTTATCTGAAAGAAGGGTCACTTACAGATGCACCAAAGGCCGAGCTATGCTTTTTTTTCAATTTTCCAGATATCACGAATGGAGCAACATCTGGACAACGGATTCCACATGGAGCCAGGGCCCAAGCCAGATAATTTAGTGTAGTGTCTCCGGGAATGCAGTAGGCATTTCCTATCTTACAAAAAGCAAGCTCAACCAAAGAACAGTTGTTGTGCTTTTATGACGGAAGGCACAAATTCAATTCAATAACAGTTGTCAAGACCTTCATGTGCCTGAACTAAGGATACTTGTCCTAGTTCTCATATGCCACCAGTGCTGGAAATCTCTGTTTCTCAAAGCTGGGATCTGGGCTCAGCGAAGTACAGCAGGACTTTGAGAAAGTTTAATAACAAAATTTTCTCCGTATATAAAGTGATGAAAGGAGCCAAATACAGCTGTCTCACACCAGCCCTGCAGTAATAGCCTCAGTTTCTCTAAACTATCAGCAATAAAACTATATTTGCTTTGAACAACACCTTGGAGAATGGAGTGAAATGATTTTTTAAGCAAATAAACCATATATTGCAATATGTATTTATCGCACACACTGCCTTTTACTAAATGGTATGGAGTAATATTAACATCGGACTGCTTTGCACTCTTACAGGGCTTTCCACTGGAAGATCTCTGCGTACCTTGCTAAGCTTTCCTGCTCCTGCCCTCACTTTACTGATGTGAAATCACACTCATGGCCTGACCAGTGGGTTTCTCATCCTTTCTTAGTGCAAGCTGATCCACAAACACACACAAGCCACGTAGATCACTTGTGGTGACTGCTGATTCAAGAACTAGGAAGGAAACATGTTTTGCCCTTCCTGCAGAGATGTGCCCAGACCCTGAGATTGTTGCCTCCATGGGTAGAAGTCTGGGCACATTTGTATCACTGTTCTCTTCCCAGAGCTGCATTACCTTAAGATGAGGGATATGATAATGTGAAGAACACATGCTGATGGTGATTTCTCTTGTGTGACCAACATCTTCCTCAGAACCTCACTACAGGAGTAGGAAAAAGGTCAAAACCAAGCTGATAGATGGCCACATTTACATTAGTGTTGTACCTGCCTCCCTTTCCATTTGTTCCATGTGTAAACATGGTTGTATGTCTATGTGCATGTCTCTACAGACAGGAGATTCTGGATACCACAGAGAGCACAGAGTATCCCGTGGATATATGATTGTGCTTATGCGCTTTGCCAATGTTAACAAGATAAACGTGATTTTTACAGCACAATCAGAAGTACGAAGAGGACATATAGACAGATCTTGGCAGGGAATTTATTTAAGGATCTAGCACAGCAAGCTTGGATTTAATGAGGTATATGTGCTTTGTTGACCAGGAGTAGTTTTCCCTCCAACTAGGGAGGCTGGCTAAATTGGAACGTCAAGTACTGCATCTCCTTACTAGTTGTCTGTTTCCTGCACAGGTGTGTACTTTGTGAGCTGTGGCAGTTTGCTTTATATTTCCTTCACAGAACAGCCAGGTATCAGATCTCTCTGTGGACGTATTTCTGATAATTAGGGGCCCATACTCCTTGACATATAGACTTGAGAAACATATTAAGTCCTAATTTTGTATGAGGTAGGTGTTAGATAAAGAAATCTAAAGCAGAATACTCTCCTGAATATGGTAACTTGTCTGGTGGGTACAGAAAGCTTCCAGATAGCTTCCAAGTGAACAAAGTATGGCCAGGTTGAACACAGCACACAACTAGTTAAAAAAACCCAGGATCATGAGTCAACAACATGATGTAGTTGCACAACAAAAAACCCCACCAAACAGATTTTGCAATGCAGCAAGATGAATGCTTTATGCAAGGTAATTATCCTGTTGTACTCTGCTTTTGCAGCAAGAGTACTAGGAAAGTCTTGGTAGGGCTTATAGACATGAGGTTTCACCTTATTGTGGATCTTTGTAAATGCTGTGCTATATTAACTTCACTATAAATTAGGCTTCTGGCTCATTTTAACTGGTGTTTCTTGATAGAAGTCATGCAGTTTCTTTATGCACCATTAGCTGAGAAACAATGACATGCTGTAAGCAGATGGACTGCTAAAATATGGCTTTTGATTTACACTCCTTTGGCATATTTTCTAGTTTTAGGTATTGCACCTCAGGAAAGATGTAGTAAAGAGAGACCAGAGCAGTCAGAATTAGAAAGCACACAACTGCTGGGAAAGAGTAAAGGAATTCCACACGTGTTGTCCAGAAGAGAGAGAAAAGTGAGGGCAATGTGAAAGTCCTCTTATATGTAAAGCTTCTTCTGAAATGGGCAATGGTCTTTTATACTCCCCAATACTCTGTGTAGAGGTAGAAATTATGTGTTCAGTTTGCAGTGAATAAGCTGTTTGAAATAGTGTGAAGATGTCTAAGCACTTCCAGCTAAGCTCTGGGAGAGTCTGGGGTGGACAGCGGATCCCTTACTTGGAGCATTAGAAGAAAAAGTAAGATGATGATTGCTCAGGAACAGGTCAGTTTAATCCTGGTTTGGATATGAAGATTGGGGTAGATTCATTCCCTGCTTTCAGTCCTACATTTCCATGTTCTGTTGATCCCTTAGTTTCTCAGGGATATGGTTTAGTAGTGGACAGGTACAGTCGGACTCGAGGATCTCAAAGGTCTTTTCCAAGCAGGTGATTCTATGATTCTATGATTTTGAGGAGCTGGAGGGCCCTGGAGGCTGGGTTGGCAGAATAAAAGAGCCCCTCCAGGCTATATAGACTGTACTGGTTGATCTGTTGCCACTACAGTGTATTTTGCCTCCTCTCCCTGACCCTTTTCCAATATTGTTTTTTTAGTTGCACAGTAAGCAGTCCGTGTGAGTCTGTTTCCCAGGGCAGGACACCCAGAGCGGCTTTCAAAGTCAGCCTGATATATCAGCATGTATTGAATACGTGTGAATACTCACTTATAGGAACACACAGAGCTGAGAAACTGCTTGTTAGTAAGTTTGAGTAATATTTTATGTATAGGATACTTCTTTCACTTATTTATAACTTTGGAAGCTTCAACTGTTCGGGCTTAAATTTTATATAGAGGGTGTTTGCCTCAAACTGAATTATTTACGGAAATTTCAGCCAACATGACATAGTGTTTCTGAGAAAAAGCCTGGAAAAATACATTGTTTGCCTTGTTGCCTTTTTTTTTTTTTTAACAACCTTTAATTTGGAAAGTCCTAGAACCCCTGTGCTTTGGAAGCGCAATCGGACACTTGGCAGAAGAGGTGACTTTTGCGTTGGGGATGGGCCTTGTCTGTCCCTGTGAAAAACTACCCATTTGGCCAAGTTATAAGACTTAGAATAACCACATGGAGAAGATCTGTTACTTCTGTCGGTTTAACTCCTGGCACAGCGACAAATAGGAGAAAGTTGCTATCTTGATAGCAAATTCTGCATTGGCATTGGCATGCCTATGCTACTACCTACCTTACTTTAAAACATAGGAAACCAGGTGTCTCCTGTGTTAAGTGTACATTACCAAGTTGATTACTCAAAAGTCAGGAAATAACTGGATTAGGTCTTCCTGTGCAATATTAATTCCACCCTTTTGTGCAAAATATGCATTCCATGCTCAAGCCATCTTTTTTACAGGTCTCCTGCTATGTTCCACCGAACAGGAGGCTACCAGCACCTGGACTCCTGCTGCATTTGTTGCAGGTGATGGCAAGTGGGAGGCGAGTAAAGCAGGGTGAGCAGAGAGGGCCAGGGCTTTTATCTGACCAAGCTGAGCAGTGCTGCGAGGAGCAGGGATTTTACCCTCAGAAAGGCTAAGCTGTGCTGCCTACAGGGAAATTTTCACGGAAAGCTCCTAGTTGTAAGTTCTCATTTTCTGGTGACCCAGCCTGGGACCTTGGGGTGTCAGAGGGGACTGAGGCTGGCAGGAGCTCTGCTCTGAATATCTGCAGTGCTGGCTAATGACAAGCAAGAGGAAAATTCAAAACCTAGGCATCTCGCTGACAGGTTTCAAAATTTATGCCTACCACAGATCTTGTAGGCACACTGTTGACAATATGGTTCTGCCTATACCGTCAAACAGCCCCAATACCGCCTTCAAGACCAGGTTCAACTTTGTAAGATTGCAAACATGGCCAAGGGATCAGGCACTACACATGCTGAAGCCAGACGTAGCCTGATGGACCATGCAGACACTGCACAAAGCAGCTGTGGGACCACAGAGGACGCCACAGCTTTAGCTGCTTTATAGACTGCTTCCATGATAGTATAGAGAGGGTTTATGCTTTCAGTTCAACATTTGGAAGATGAAGAAAATACCAACTCGCCTCCTGGGGCTGTAGCAAAAATAGATGAATTAATCTTTATGAGGCACTTTGATGCTATTGTCATAAGTGCTATAGAGAAGTCCATGAGAAAACAAAGTGATGTTGTTTTCAGAGCAGGGTTTGAATAGTGCACAGTTAGTAAGGCTTGAGGTCACAAAATGAACAATGAAGGAAAACCAAAATCTTGAATAGCTGTTCCTGTAGTGAACATTATATCTCCTGAGCAGAGAGTGAGGCAGCCATCCCATGGAAAAAAGATATGTCCTCATGTCACAGAGGGCTGTGTCATGAATAATGCAAACACATGAGGGAGCCCTCCTAAAGGTACACAGGTAACTGAAATGGAGTATGTAGCTGCTACCTATGTGGTTTTGCAATTTGGATTTCACAGGTTTCCGCACACATATGTGCATGGATATATTCCTCACGCATCAAAGGTCAACAGCAATGTGGTAACAAGGCAAATTTTCCCCATTAAAATCTTACTAAAGGCAGATGTTTAGGGCCCTACAGGATTTATAGATTTGCTCTCCAAAGAGCATATTAGAGAAGATGGCTCTTCTTTGTTTGGGTTGTATACTGTGTTTTTGAAAGCCTCAGTGCCCACCCCAGATTAAAGCAGCATGTTGTTGGAATACTGGGCCTCCAATGAAGATGCCTTTCAACAACGCAAAACCACTAATGAGAAAACATAGACAGAAGGAAAGCCAGATCCTGATGGCTGTGTTTCTCAGTTTTGTGTAGCTTCCAGGGTAATTGGTGGCTCTGGACTGATGGAAGAACAGGTCAGAGGTAGATCAAGTCTTTGTTCTCAGTGGCTCTGACATTTCTCTGTAGTCCGGACACAAAAAGAAAGAAGGAAAGACAGCAAGAGAGGGAGAGATCCTGCTTGGCCACATACCATACATGCAGATAGTGTATTGCATTTTTTCAGACTAGGGAGAACTCCTCTTCCAAATGTTCCAGTAATTAACCTCACTTTCTTGGCTGGTGTTAATTTGTTCCAAGTATTTGGGCTTTAGATCTAACCATGGGAATCTCATTCCCTGCAAAAGTCTTGCCAACTATTACTAGACGTTTTACCACACACATGCAGGCCAAAAAAAGCAAGGCTAATTACACTGCTTTTTTTGTGAAGTGCATTTTTTATAAGTTCAGTGTCTCCTAATAAAGGAGAGGAAGGGGGGAGAGGAGGGGGAGAAGACAAGGCAGCATCTTTCTGTGTCTGCCCATGAGAGGAGGGTGCAGAGAGGAACAGGGAGCTGCCTTTTACTGTGTGGTACCTGCAACAAAAATCCTTTGTGAGGTTTCAGGAGCCTAGGTGTGATGATCTACTACATAAAACTGGAGAAGAATGGTGCTACCAAAATTTTCAACAGTGAATAACTGAGTTCAATTATTCGGTACCAATGGGAGTTCTCTAAGTAAAAATTTAAATAGGAGGATTTATTCGAACCAGATGTCGATTTCCCAATACATTTTTTTCTCTCCCTTTTGTGCTGTATACGCTACCTGTTAAGGAAAGAGTGGGTATGGGAGGAAAAGCGTGTGTGTGAATGTGTGTAGGGGCTTTTTCTGACAGTGTGACAAGCAACCAAGTCATACATGACAACACCTACACCAGAGGAAATAGATTATGAAAATCCTTATGAATTTTTAAGTTCAAGTGCCTGCAGTTTTGGACCCATTCCACACTGCAGAGGTTTAGAAAGGGCCAGCAAGGTAAGAAGGGCTGGAGAGGCAGTCATAATACCAGAGTGTTGACATTTGGCATCTTCTATCAGGTTAAGTCCTTAATTTTATGGAAAGTTTTTTTTTACTGCTTGTTATTAATTTTCTAGCTTTTGAAATTAACAATAAAATGTAATAATACTTAGTACTAACATAAACCCTTTTATCCCTACACCTCAAAGCAGTTCATAGTGGTGAGTCAGTATTATTATCCACAGTTTAAGCCCATCTGCAAATAAGTTTCTTCAAGGTCTATCTCTAAATCTGTTTTTGTAATCCTTTGCTTAGTGCATTTGAATTTATTTTTTAAGTGGGTAAGTGTAAGTTGCTCAGACAAGTTTCTTTGTAAATTCTCTGGGACTGAGGTTGTAGAGTCTCAAACAAAAACTACAGCAAACATCTTTAGTGTTTGGGAAGGTTAGAGAGCAGTCAGCAAGTAGCAGTCAGCATTCACCTTTTTCCTACAAGAAATTCAAGCCCTCTGATGAATAGGTCAGTGGAGGGAATAAAATGCTTGCTTCATGAAAGAGTTCAAAATTTGGGAATTTGGTCCTACTGCAAATCTGAGCAACCCTCCCAGGTTAAGCTCTCTATGAAAGGAAACTCTGCAGAAAAATATGTTTGGAATTCATTGAAATGCTTACTATTGATTTTGGATTTATAATTTTTTAACTGTTTTCTAATACAAACTATGGCTTGAATTGGAAAAAAATCTCAGTAAAACTTTGTTTCAAAAAGAAAAGTGGGATTTTTCTGTTTCAAAATGTTAAAATATCTTGTTTTTTTTTTTTCCTGGCCTTGTTAAAATTCCTTCCTTTCTGCCAGGTATCTTCTTCATAAAACAACAGCAGTATCTGCTTTATCTTGATGGAAGGGCATATTCTTACAGAGTGCAATTCCATCAGCTTTCTCTGACCAGCATTAGCTGCCAACTTTGCTCTTTTGTGATTTATATTAAAAAAAAGGTTGAGGTTACTCCCCTATGATTCTCATTCTCTTCACATTGAATTGCCCCCCAGAAGAAGGTCAGACACTCTAAATTAGCACAGTTCCATTGGAAACTGTCACAGCAGCTGAGGGTTTGGCTCAATAGTTTTAGTTAAAAGAGTGCATTTTTGCCTGCATGTAGACTGAGACTGGCACAGCCAGTCTGATGAAGCAAGGCATAAGGAGTGGTCAGAAAGATTTTTTTTTTCTTCTTGGTAACCTTTTAAAATCAAGTGTGTTCTGAGCTTTTATGCTTATTTAGAGATAATGGTGAATTGATGATAAGCCAATGGCAGTGGAGATAATGGGCCAGTGGTCACACCAACCTCCATGTGAGAGACTGGCAAATGTGCCAGGTCTCAGTCCAGGAGGAGCAGCCATCCCAGCTCTCACATACAGCCCCGATATGTCCTGACTGGCCTTTGTGCTTTTGAGGAAGCACAAAGCCCTTGAGCAGACACTCAATAACCTCTGCCTTTCTTTGGTGCTCTCCTACTTTTTGGTATGTTTAACTCCTGAAGTATATTGATAAGTGGAAACCAGACACGTCTACTGCTTCCACATATCTGACTGTGTAGTGACACATCCTCACTCACGTGCGTTTTGCCTGGGGATTTTCTAGCCTCTCAGCTGGCGCCTGGCCACACAAACAGTTGATTCAACATTGTCCACTTGAAAAGGTAAAAGGTACTTTTACGAAAAGCTAGGAGGAACGTGGTAAACCTCTTGGATCACATATGTTGCCCGGATAATTTTTTAATCAACAGTACATCTATGGAGCAACGAAGATAGTGAAGGGGCTGGAGCACAAGCCCTATGAAGAGCAACTGAGGGAGCTGGGGTTGTTTAGTCTGGAGAAGAGGAGGCTCAGGGAGACCTTATTGCTCTCTACAACTACCTAAAAGGAGATTGTAGGCAGGCAGGGGCTGGTCTCTTCTCTCAGGCGACCAGTGACAGAACAAGAGGACTTGGTCTCAAGCTTCATCAGGGGAGGTTTAGGCTTGATATAAGGAAAAAATTTTTCACTGAAAGGGTGATTGGCCATTGGAAAGTGCTGCCCAGGGAGGCGGTGGAGTCATTGTCCCTGGAGATGTTTAAAAACAGATTGGATGAGGTACTTAGTGCCATGGTTTAAATGACGAGTAGGTGTTGGTGTTGGATCATAGGTTGGACTAGATGATCTCAGAGGTCTTTTCCAACCTTGTGATACTGTGATACGTTATGATGTTTCCCAGTCCTTCTTCTTTGCCTCTTCCTTCCTCTTCACCTCTTCCTTCCATCCCAAAATTTTCAATCCTTCACTAGCGCGAGATAACTGCTTATCTGCATGAACTTTAACAATGAGGTAGAAATGTTAAATGTTTTTTCTCCAGATCACAAGCTGGCTGTGATTGTCAAACAAGCCCTCTCCTAAAGCAGGGAGCTGGACAACCTTCCTGTAATACATTCACATTAGGTATTATATTTTGAGTAATTGTGCTATTTCTGAAAATATCCATCTTCTTTTGAATATTGCCATGTATGGGCAGCCAACTGAGAAACAGCTTGATTGCAGAGTTGTCCTCTTTTGTGCAGAACACTGCAGGGAATGTCTCCTGTAAAGCACGTGCCTCCAAATCCCAGTGCCTGGGAAAGGCAAATCCCCAGAGCCTGGTGGGATGCTCTGTTTCACCCTGGCAGGAGAAGGCCAGGAGAGTATACTGGGGAGACACAGAAATCTTGTGCACAGACAGCAGAGGAATTGTTTGAATGAGAGAGCCCTGGGACAACTGCACAAGTTTTTGGCTTCTCAAAGGGCCATCCAATGGTGAGTGCAAGCCTCTGGAGCCCTGGATGGCTGAGCTGAGATTAGAGGAATGTTTCAACACCCAAAGCTGAATCAAACCCTCCTTCCTGCCTCTAGTTCATAAAGCTTTTTAACTTTGAAAGGAAGAAAAAAATGATCCCAGATGTACAGCCCTAATTACATACTTAAATGAAATTGGATTAAGGTGGCTGCTCTTTGTCCTTTTCCTCTGAAGATGGCTGGGACTGGTGAGGGACTGTGGCTTGCTGAGGCTGGGGCACAGACAAGGGTATCAGACCCAGCAGTGCACTCAGTGAAAGCTCCAACAGAAGTTCCTCTCTGTTTCAGGACCTGGCTTCTAATTCTTAAGGTCATTATCTTGACCGTGGAGTAATTTTCTACTATTTTTCTAAAATCTCCCCTTCTGCCCCAGGAAGCTAAGAGCGGACCTAGAGGGAGGGTCTGTTACAAACTGATCATCCTAATGACACAGACATCCTCTTAAAAATAAAAAGATAATTACCCAGTAACGGTAAGCAGGGGCACAATACGCATCAGTACTTTTAATATGCTTAGCATATATCTAGTTAGTTTCAATTCCACTATATCAGTCCAGTGGCATATATCTTTATCCCGCCTGCCTCATGCCATGTGCAACACTTTTCACTCAGCATATGTAAAATGCATGGGAACTGTGTTCTCTTGCTGTAAGATAAATGGTAAGTTACCATTCAGTTGCTTGGTACAAGCCCACAACTGCCAGGGTACTCTGAGACTGCTGACAAGCAGGAGGACGTCAGGCCAGCTACATGGATCTGATACGAGTTCAACAAACATGCAATATCAGGGTCCCCCTGCCCACTCACAGCCAGATAGCATCAGCTGGACACAAATCAGTCTGCTCTATGCGCTCTGTCTGAGCAGATTTTTCTCAAAATGAATATTTACGGTGTTTGCATATTTCATAATCTTGTTTGAGTCCACATGAGACTGATGGTAACAGCACAGCGTCCCACCACAAAACTCAGCTCTTGCAAACCTGACCCAGTTCATAGAGGTTTAAAGCTAAACCAGTGCAGAGGCTTGAATGATCCTGTGGTCACTGCCTCACCAGTGTGTTGATGAACTGGGATCCACAGCTTCAGGTAGGTGAACTCAAGGCTGTGGTTGTCAGTTTCTCAACCATAGAAATAACTCCTGCTCTCATCTCCTAGTCACTTGTTCTGATATATTATACACCGAAGAAAGGTGAGACTGCACTTCAGAGAAGTTCTTAGCAGATGTGAGTGTGTTGTGATGGCTTCTTAATATTGCTTCAGTGACTGTTTTGATGTTGTTTGAACACAACTCTCAGAAATGCCGTACTGGCAAAAATTGTTAAAGTAGAAATCAAGACAGAGATGTGAATAACTTTATTGAAACACAGCCTAGAGTTCATAGGAACAGAGTTTGAGGTGGAGTTTTTGAGTGGGGGGAGGTCTGGTCTTGCATCCTGCACGTTCTTGGAACTTGCAACCTGGAAACAACTTTGAGTGGGAAAAATCCAAGCGTCCTTGAAGGCTGCAATGCCATCACACTCTTCCCTGTGGCAGCTGTGCCTTCAAATAACCTTTTGTGGCAGGAACAATAATTTCATCCTGGACAAATATTCTGTTTTACTGCAACTATCTGGCTACCATAATAGGTAACAAAAGATAGTCCTAGGAGCCTGAAGACATGTAGCTGGTGGCAGTGAAGTAGTGTTAGAAAGTCAAGGGGTTCTGAGTTTCTAGAATTAAAGAAAATAGCACTAGAAGGGGCCTTTGGAGATCATTTAGGACAGTGTTTCTCAGCTTAGGGTCAGGGGAACAACTGCTGATCTGAAAGACATTATGAGGTGTTTCACAAAACCATTGGGGAAAATAAACCTTCCTCCCTCCTGATATTTCCTGGCATCTCAGAAAGCAAGCAAATGCAATGGGCAGCATTACAAATCACTAAGCAAACACTTAAAGGTCAGCCTAATTTTTATTTGGTTGGAAATAGGAAGCACTATAGCTCATGAACTGTTTTCTAGAAGTTTCATTGAGCTAAAAGCCACCAGTCTAGCCAAACCTCCTGCCAGACTCTAACCCCAGCTCAGCTAGTCATTTCCTTTTAACCTTCCCAAGTAACTGCTGTAGCACCCTCTTTAAAATCCTTCTGGCTTGAGCTGCCTGTGCACCAAGGAGCAAATCCCTGCTCTGATATGACACAGCTGCATAATCTGACTCAAACTGCTGACAAAGAGCTGTGAGAAAGGCTGTAGAGAGTTAAGAAAAGCAAAATTACTGCTAGAGATAGCACTATTGAGATGGGATCATACATAGCTCAAGGATTTAGTAGGGAAAATACTACCCTGATACACATAAAACCCCAAAGCAAAGCACTCAGCAAATTAACGAAAATCCCAGAGAGGTGTGGGAAGAATTGTAGGTCCCTGTGTGGAGAAGTCAGGGTTGTCAGTGCCAATGGAGCCACTGCAAGATGGCAACCGGGCAACAGAGATGAGTTATTTCCCAGGAGCTGCAGAGGCCAACCCAGGCCCTCCTGGCTGGTGCCTGCCTGGTCAGCCAGGACTCTGGATCCCCTACTAGGGTTGCAGGCACACTGACACTTAGTCTAATGGCTTATTAAATCCCTGCTGATTTTGCTTTGAGCCAATAAATGATTGTGCCACACTTCTAACCTGTGTATATTCTGCTGTGCCTGAAAACTGACGTCATAGAGGGGCTGTCACCAGGTGTCTCCCTTTGGGAGGTGGAAAAGAGGAAGCAACCAGGGCAAGACAGATCTGGTAGGCTTAGCTCCCAGCGAGTGTCAATGTTCAGCATCAGCTCCAGCACCCGAAGCGTGAGGTTTGGGAACCAGGGACCGTGGTGCCAGTGCTCTTCTCTCCATATGGCTCCCAGCCTCTGTGCACAGAGCAGAGGATAACTGTGAACACCCAGTGAATTTGTCAGAACTTCCCCACCTCAGAGGGGTGCATTGTGAAAATTAATCAGTTTGTGTTTAAATTCTTTGACTTGGCGTCCTCTCAATAAATTCTTCACACACAAACCCACAATAAACTAATTAGGCCTATTTCTCTGACAGGCTGTTAAAGAAGAAAGAGGAGGATGTGTCTAAACTGTTTGAAAGACAATATCGGACATATATGCCAAGTAGCAAAAGGCATCAGTAGCTCTTTAAATTCCTTCACTCTGAAGATCTGATGAACAAAAATAGCAAATGAACGGTTTCCAGAAATGATGGGAAATAGTTCTTGTTGCTGTTTGGCTTGTGTTTCTGTTTAGGGGATAGGGAGAGCTATGAAAGAATTAGTTTCAAAGAAATAAAGTATGTTAAACATATTTTGAAATAACTTTCTCAATTTGCAAAATAAGGTAATAGAGGCCATGCTCACAGCTCAATTTATGTTTATAAATACACATACATGTATATTGTGCAGAACACAAAATAATTCCATCTGGAGAGTTGGGTATTGTCTTGCACAAAAGGCTTCTACTTGAGTCATTAATAGTATATTTTACTAAAGGAAAATTGGCTTCAAAAGTGGTTGGGAATTGTGGGAATAAAATTGGGATGAAAGTAATTATCCCCCTGCCCTGTCTCTTCCCTTGTGTTCATTTTTCAGTTCCAGACACAGACAGCAACAGCAGCTCCTCTGTCTTCTGTTTCTTCCATGTTTGATCTTCTGCCTGTGCTTTCTTCTGCTGGGTCCTGGAGCCCGTAGGAATGAGGGTATTGTGTCCGTATTGCATGCGATGACATGTGTTTGAACCAGCATCAGGGCAGCCTGGCAAGAAATGCTTGAAATCCAATGGGACTGAACAGCGAGCCAGGCACAGCTCAGCCACTCACTTCGTTAAAACCCTCTGGGGATAAAAGAAGGAAAACTTGAACCTGTTGTGACACCTGCTTTTTTCTTCTGCCTAGAGGCTTGAGGAGATCAGGGACTATTGGGGGTGATCGCATCAGCCTGGTCAGGGGCTGCAGCATATTGTTACAAAATAGGATACAGAGGCATTTCCCAATATGGGGAAGTAATGTGGGAAACCCCATATCAAGATGGATGTGCTGAGTACTGGAGAATGCTGGATCACCCTGAACGCCTTTGCAAAGATGTGGGAAACAACAGGTGGCAATGAGGGTGCACCCGGGCTGTATCTGGGCGAAGTATTTTGGGTTGAGTTTTCATAATTCATCTTGGCTACTCTGGCCCAGGAGACAGCCAATATAAAGGGATTGAAAAGCCATTTATTTTAGAATTCAAGAAGAAAGTGAATGCAGATCTTGGGTGGTAAAATGTCTCTGCAGTTGAATAATTAACTTGGAAAGGCTACAGAATCCTTCGTCTTTAACACAGTTAACCCTCCTTTCCTTTAATCAATACAGTTACTTATGGAGTGAAGTATCTTTCAAAAATGTCTACCCCATAGATTACCTCTCCTTGCTGAGAGGGCTGGTCATGAATTCTTGACAATGGTGGCTTTCATTTCACCCAAAAAACATTGTGTGTCATAATTGAGGCAATAATTAATGCTTACTGGGAATGCTGGATACTGGTTTTAAACAATCAAACTGTTAGTCAGTGGAGCATAATGTCATGTGGAAAAGACTTTGGCTCAGCAAAAAGCAGGGAGGAGAAAAAGGGAGGGACAGAAAGAAGTGTTCAACAGAGACGTGGTGACTCTTACACAAATCTCAAACTGAGAGGGAAGCGGGGAAAAAAATCACTCTTCCTCTTGTTAAAGTAATCCGTTCAGTTAATATTAGGTCAGGACAAAAGGTCAGAGATATTCCCATTGTCAAACAACTGCAGTTGGAACACAATATCATAGCTAGGGGGAATATACAGCAAGTACTCCAAGAAAAAAATTTCCACTCGTGAAATTAAGTAATAAACAAATAAATAGTGTGATAAGTGTCAGTGTGCACATCACTGTCTCTGCACTAAAAGGTATTTTTATTCATAGCACAGCAGTACCCAGAAAATCAAATGAGCTCAAGACCCAACTTCTTTTACTGCTGTACAGAGGCATACTCAGAAGTAGCCTTTTTGCTTGAAGCAAGCATTGCAGCCACAGTGTATGAAGGGACACTCACTTATCTCCCTTTCACAGGTGAATAAAGTGAGGCAGAAGGGCATAGTGACGCTGATTACAGAAGAAATCAATAAACATTTAGGAAACAAGTACCTCAGTACCTTACAGACCTGGCCTTGCATGATTTGCCTAGGGTTAAACAAGAAGTCTACAACAAAGCTGAGAATTGAATCCAGATCCCTGGGATACCCAGCCAGAGCCTTTTCCAAAAGCCAGCTTTATATGTATATGGAAACTCTAAACGAACTCTCATTATGTCACTTAATTTTTTCTTAATTAAACAAATCTTTTGCAAACATGTGGAATGTTAGCTCTCTTTCTGTATAGAAAAGAAGACAGCTATATGCACAGAGGGACTGGCTGGTAATTAACTTTAGTAGCATAATAATTGATTCAAAATACAGCAACCCAGTTTGAAGGGCAGTCCACAAAGCTAGAACTGCCTTCAGTTTTGATGCACGAAACAGCTGGATAATCTAATGCAGTCAGGGTAGCTCTATGAGGTCCTGATTATTGATCAACATGAATTTGTTACTCCATAATATAAAGTAGAATCTGATAAAATGCAAGTGGGCAACTGCTTGCAACTACATGCCATTTGCAAAAAATGTGGCTTTTATGTGTTGTCCACAAAGGAGTTTTGCACTTGTCACCATGTCTGGCAGAATCAGCTGGTTGTTCTGGGGCCAGAGCTGTCAGCAAACATGAACTTTGTGGCTAGACAGGGTCTGGAAACCCCAATGGTTCTCGTCCAGAACATCCCTTGAATGGGAAAGCCATTGCAGGGTTCTATTCCAGTGTCTTGTTCACTTGGAAGTCAACGAAGGTCTGTTTTAGAGGGTGATGGGAGAAACTAAGAACTAGAACTTGAATTTTCTGTCTGATCTCCACTTGATATCCAACTCCCTTAGCTATTCTCCCTGCACGAAACTTGGATACAAGTTGGTACAGCTGGTGAGTTATGGAGATGTAGGTTGTGTTAAAGATTACTTAAATTATTTATGGGTTATACCTAATAAAAAAAAGGATGACAACTATACTCTCTGGCCTGAGGATTGAGCTGAAATCTTCACTGATTCCTCGACTCAGACTCATCTGAGCTGATTCAAAGAGAGAAAATGAGCCCACAGGAAGCACAAAAACCTGTGCCACAATGACAAGACTGCTCCTGGTACCTAAAGAAGGAAGTCCATGTTCACTTTGGGAACTGCTAATTTTACTGCAGTGAGGGCTTGGTTTCACTGTGATTTACACACAACAGATACAACTGAAGTTAACACCATCACACCAGGACTGGAAGCATAAGAAAAAACACATCAGAATCTCATGATCTATGTACCTTTGAACATAAACTGTGCTAGAGATATGAAAAGCCTGCATGGCTCCTCTCATGTGTGGCTTAACAGTAACGAGGACACAAAAAATATCCAGAACATAATTTTCCCAAGCAAGGTGTAGGAATAGTCTTCATGCCGAGACATACAATTAATGTATTTGCAGGTGCTAAATTGGTGTTGTTTCTAAATGCAAAGGCTAGACCCCTTCACGTGTGGCAATAATAATGTTTATCAGCAGTGTGAAGGTAAAGTTGCAGATTGGTGATTTGAGGTTTTCCCTTGTGTTAGTTACTAGAAAGGGGAGAAAAAATTCAAACTTCACAAAAATTTCATATTGGATCTTGGAATAGTTTTACTTAAAATAGATATTAGAGACTAATATATTTGTTGACAAATAACTATGAATGCAAGAAATCGAGAGCAGCTTTTTGAAACATTTCTATCATCTGGCTGATTCCAGCCTTCTCCCTTCCTTTCCTACCTTTCTCATACTATGCTAAATGATCCTTCCAAGTTCTTGGTTTGGAAACTTCTTCCCAAGTGTTGCCTTTTTTTAAACTCCAAAATAAAAATGAAGAGTTAGAGTATTCACTAAAACTTCAGCGTAACTCATCTTCTCAAGTGATTTCAAAGGAAAATATTCTGCATGGATCTCCTTAAATGAACTGTCAACAAAGTATGCTCCGGGTGGCCAGAATTTAGAAAAGTCATCCAGCGTGCTGACTAGGGAGTAGAAAAACAAACCAGGGAGCCATTCCCCCAAAACAAGAAGAGATAAACTTCATCCCAATGGAGCAGATCTTAATGCTGAAGGTTTCTCTTCATGCCTGTCTGAGGAATCCAACCCCTCACCTCACTAACTTCGCCCTCGAAAGGTTATCTTGCAATCAGAAATGCTGCGTTGCGTGACTTGGATTCATTGTTTATAGAATCGTCTAACTGACTTCATATGTATCTGGTCCAGGGAAACTGATATTATTAAAACACAACACTGAGGCATTGAGCTCCGATAGCAGTTCAACATGAACAAATAAAGCAAGAGTTTTCCCCAAAGTAAAGCAAAACAAGGATCCCGGCCTTCATGTGAACCGCAGGGATGAAAGGAGGATGTGATACCATCATCTGAACATTGACCTTTTCACTGTTGTTTCTTTTTCTAGCTCCAAGCCTCAGTCCTGGGTCTCTCCCACTCTCTTTTATCCCCTCAGTCCAACTCTAGCAAACCCCTGGAACAGGTAAGCCATGAGCTGAAAAGGTTTTTCTCATGATTTCACTCTATTTATTGCTTTTGCAGCCTGGTCAGAGAGGTATCTGGATTGTGAGTTGTGACCTTTAATCCCCAGTATCAACTCTGCTTATAGAAAATTCAACAGGTATGGTTGAAATGGGCACATAAACTGACAGGTAAAAACACACATTGCTTGACTGTATTTGTGAAGTGGTGACATCTCATCAGAAACTTGTGACTATGGTTTTTTCCCCATATACTTTTCTCAATATTAATGTCAGAAATTCTGGAATAAAATCTCTGTTATGCATGATCAATATGGAGTAATCTCACTTAAGTCTGTGATAGTCTCACTTTTGGTTACAGAGGTCTCTAATACAGGCATTTCAAATATCAGAAAAAACCCACAGTAACTCTTTAAATCGTTGTGTGCTCTTATTCTAGAGAAATACCGAGCATGAAGCCATACTGGAAAATGGAGAATATCTGATGTTCCACAGAGAAGTGTCACAACTGTTGAGTGAGGGCTTTAGGATGACTGAAGAATTTGGTTTGATTAGAATAATTAAATGACATATATCTAGGAGCTTTTATCCAGAGGTCACAAAGCTCTTATAAATGGAGGGCAAGGGAAATGCTTTGGGTATTCCAGACATCAGTGGAAAGCAGCCAGTTTCAGAGTGTAATATTTTTTCTAACAGTGCACAGCAGCAGTAAATAATAGTCTATGCTTTGCTTGCACTGAAGAACAGATTTCTACGGTAGCAATATGCATCAGCCCAGACGAAATTATCAATGTATATAGTAGTGCTAATTCTTTTGTTTCATGAGAAAAGCCCACCATATCTGTAATAAGCACAGGTTTTGCCAGTGAGTCAATATATTATTACTAGATTGGATGCAGAGGAGGTTAGCAAGAAGTTGGGACTACCAAAGCGAATGGCAGCATCGTGCTTACTTTGCAGCAATTGAACTTTGGTACTGCTCCCTATCCTCATAGCACTTTAAACAAACGAAGCACAAACCCAGTCAAGACTGAAGATAAAATGGAAACTTTCCATATTATCCATAGAAGAAACAAATATAAATCTGGCAAGCTGTTGCTTGGAGATCCAATAACTATAAATTGAAATGAGGTCTGGGTTACTCAGCCAGTTTATGGTCAATCTCGATAGTAATCCTCATTTTAGTGTACAAAAGATTGCAGTCCTGAAATGTCCAGAGGTCTTTCTGCACCATCAAGGGGTTATCAGAGCACACAGAGTGACTGTTTTGCAAACTTGTTTGTGTTGCGGTATGACAGCTTCTTTAAGTTCCTTATTGCTGGCTGATGCACTTTTAAAAGAAGTCAAAATTTTATATTTGTGGAGCTGCAAGTGACTTAATACTACTGCTACATTACTTGAGAAGTCCTGCTGTCTTATGGAGAGAAAAAAACCCAAAAGCCCACGATTTTAGTAAATGAAAGAATATGATGAGAAATGTTTTGAAAGCGGAAGTAAGTCAAATCAGTATTCTTGAACTCATTGTGCCAAGTCTAGCAACACCGTTCTTTCAGAAAGCTTCCCCAGGTTTTTAAAATGTGCTGCCATAATTACTTGTGTTCACAGAAACGTGTATCTTGGTCTCTAGCCTTCCCTTGAATATTTTGTCTCAGTGTTGTTTCACCTTTATACTACACCAATAAATTAATTAGGAGGGTAATTCTTGCCTCCCTTGCATCACAGAATTAGGGATCCCAAAAGATGCTGAGTTAGTTGACCATATTGGTGGGATTGAGATACAGAGATTTCTTTGGGTGCTTACAAAATGTCAGCCCTTCACCATACCTAAATAATTATAATAATTTTTATAGGTTCCCTTTTTCTTGTATTGTTGCCTACACATTGCTGGGCTGGCAGACCTTTGGACTGGGCTTGCTTGGTCACTGTTATTTTATTGCAAGTGCTTGGAAATCACTGCCCAAGAGGTGACGATTATCCACTGCTTCAAGATGCCTTATTCAGTCCTATGGAGATGTGGCAACTTTTCAAAATAGTTAATCCAGCTCTCGTTCACTTTCTGCCTCTGACTGAGAAGCCTCCCAGGAAGAGTGTGTGTATACATATATATGTATATACACATATATAGCCAAGTACCCATGCCATGTTCCAATCTTGAACACCCTGCCTGTAAGGTAAAACTTTGGGAAAACAAAAAACGTCACTGAAGTTCTATTTCAGCCCTCTCAATGGAGCAATGGGCTGACCTTCTGATGCCTGAAGATAGTATCACCCTTCTTTCCTTGACCTGTGATTCTGCAGCAGCTCATTGTATACACGTGCAGGTAGGCAAAGGGAAACCAACGAAGCGCTCAAAGCAACGGCTGAAGCATTCTTGGGGGTAAAATAATACAAGACCCTCCAGTCTGGCAATAGAATCACAGAATCATAGAATGGTTTGGGTTGGAAGGGACCTAGTTACAACTGCCCTGCCATGGGCTGGAATACCTCCCACTAGACCAGGCTGCTCAAGGTCCCATCCAACCTGATCTTGAACACTTCCACAGAGGGGACATCCACATCTTTCCTGGGCAACCCGTGCCAAGTGTCTCACCACCTTTATTGTGAAGAATTTCTTCCTAACGTCTGATCTAAATCTTACCCCTTCCAGTTTAAAGGCCCCTCGTCCTATCACTACAAACCCTTGTAAAAAGTCCTTCCCAGCTTTCCTGTAGCTCCTTCAGGTACTGGGCGGCCCCTATGAGGTCCCCCCGGAGCCTTCCCTTCTCTAGGCTGAACAAGCCCAACTCTCTCAGCCTGCCCCTCAGCAGAGGGGCTCCAGGCTTTGATCATCTTCATGGCCCCCTCTGGATCCATTCCAACACTTCCATATCCTTCTTATGTTGGGGATTCCAGAACTGGATACAGCTGGGGGGGTCTCACAAGAGCAGAGTAGAGGGGGAGAATCAGCTCTCCCAATCTCCTGACAATGCTTCTTTTGATGCAGCCCAGGACACAGCTGGCCTTCTGGGCTGCAAGTGCACATTGCTGGCTCATGTTGAGCTTCTCATCAACCAGCACCACCAAGTCCTTCTCCGCAGGGCTGCTCTCAATCGTGTCATCCTCCAGTCTGGATTGAAACTGTGGATTGCCCCGACTCAGATGTGGGACCTTGCACTTGGCCTTGTTGAACCTCATGTCCAGGTCCCTCTGGATGACATCCCATCCTTCTGGTATGACCACTGCCCCACTCAGCTTGGTGTTATCCACAGACTCGCTGAGGGTGCACTTGATCCCACTGCCTATCCCATTAATGAAAATATTAAACAGCACTGATCCCAGTACAGACCCTTGAGGGATACCACTTGTCACAGGTCTCCATCTGGACATTGAGCCATTGACCATTACTCTCTGAACGTGACCATTCAAGCAATTCCTTATCTACTGAACAGTCCATTCATCAAATCAATACGCTTCCAATTTAGAGAGCTTTGGCTTCATATGCTGGTGCCAGGGAAACAATGGTTCTGTAAAAGCTCTTGAAAAGGCGTCTCTGGAAATGCTCCAGAGATAAAGATTTCTTCTGCCAGACTTTTCTGGTCCTCTGGAGGGATCACTTGGAACAGGCCAGGGACAGGCTCTGCCCTTCTGTCTTGATGTGAGGAAGCTCATTAACATTTCTGCATGTCTATGTTCCACAGGAAAATCAAATACAGATTTGGTCAATCAAAAGGTTTTACTTGGATCTTCACTTTGGGTTTTTATCAATTAAGTATGGGAGAACCTCTACCTTTTCCTTTCAGAGATGCCAAAAGAAGATAGGATGACCATTGTTTCTCCACAAAGTTTTGGTCTTCAGATGAGAAGAGTCTTTGAAATTAGCCTTTCCTGTGACTGAAATTGTTCTGAAATCACTGGAGCTTTCCAATGTGTGTGTGTGTGAGTTTCTTCAGAAAATTCTTCCTGGACTCTTCGTCAGGAAGGTAGATGTTAAATAATGGTGCCTCAAGGAGACTATGCCCCCGAGTGGGTGGTGAGGCACTGGAATGGGTTGCCCTGAGAAGCTGTGGATGCTCCATCCCTGGAGGTGTTCAATACCAGGTTGGATGCGACTTTGAGCAATCTGATCTAGTGGGGAAGGTGTCCCTACCTATGGCATGGAGGGTTGGAAGCAGATGATCTTTAAGCTTCTCACTCGACCCTACCAAAGGATCCAGCCCAGCACTTTCCAAGTATATTCTAAGTGCATTCTCAGAAGACTGAACGTTGCTTCCAAGGAATCTGTTGTATTTCAAACACCACGATCAATAATTGTAGCAAATGTACATTTACCATGTAGCCCAGTATAGGTTTCCTGCCTTCTTATCCATTCATCTGCAAAAACATAAATAAACCATATTCACTCCAGAGAGAGCAAGTTAAAAAGAAAATACAGAAGTCAAGTTCATAAATGAAAAGAATTGAATTTTTTGGGAAATGAATGTGCTTGCAAGAGTGAAACATTAAATGCCACACAGTCAAGCAGTCCATCAAGAGCAGAGTGGTCACCAAACAAGTGTTGCGGAAAAGAAACCCAAGAGACAAGTGATGTGTAAATGGAAAATAAATAAATTTAACATAAGACATTCCCGCTTCCAGACTCATGTTAATAAAGCAGCTACTAGGTAGAGACGCTGTGGTGATGCTTGAGTTGATGTGGTGGTTGGATTTTTTAATTTCTTGCAAGCTCTTAATCAGTATTACTTTTAAAATAGCAAGAAGCAGTTTTAAAATAGCAAGAAGCAGTAAATTTTAATGGCACATCTGAATGCTGTTCCATTTGATTTCTATATGGAACAATATTAACCATCTAATAAACAACCTGTATCTGAAACAGTCTCCCTCACTCCTTATACACACACATGCGTGCGCTCCAGCTCCAACAAGTATCTTTGATGTTTTTGCAAGAAGGTGGGGGAGAAATGGCAGAGGGATAGGCTGAGGCTGGGTATGGATCAGCTGAAGACAACATTCTAGAGGAAACAAGCATGTTTTGTTTTTTTCAACAGGAAAATACAGTTTAGGGTATATTGAATGAAAACCACGTCTCTTCCATAGGCCTGCACAAATCCCATTTTATGCAAATCCTGCTTGCATTTTAGCAAGTACAAGACAAGATCAGTGGTGCCTGAGTTGTTGTCAACTTGGGGTGCAAGATCCAGACAGCACACACTGGGACAAAAATAAATAAAGGATTACACTTCAGGCAGACATGCAGGTTGAGAGGTTTCTATTTGCTGCTTGGCCCAGGCATACCTAGCTGACTTTCCTTTAATAATTGTGCACAGACACAGTGTGCACAAAGGCACAAAAGGCATCATCATGATACAGTCCCCTGCGACACCTTTCATATCTCTGCCCCAGCTCCCATTTCTGACAAACATCTTAAGAATAATCCTCCTTTGAAGCCCCTTCCTTGTGATATTTTCTTTTTCAAATACTGGCAACCCATCTTGCTCCCTGTGTGCTTCAACTAACCCTGGATAAGAGGGGACTGTTGCTTCCTGACACAGACTGTACAAGAAGCAGCACATCAGCGTCTATCCCAGTCCCAGGCATTCCTCTTCCTGTTTCACTTCTCCCCGTTGTTTTGGCTTCCACCATCACAGTCAGTCCTGCCTTCAGTGTTTTCTGATGGGAAACTCCTTGGACCAAGGCAGTTCAGTTCTGTACTAGGCACTGTGCTGTGTCATGTGCTGTTTTTCAGCCCTGCAAATTAATATTCTTTATGGACAGTGGCAGTCTGCAACAGATCTGGATGTGGATTAAAACTGTCTTCTTCTTTAAACACAGAAAAAAGAGCTGTACAGAGACTCACTTCTCCAAACATTATAATCAATAAACATAGGCTGGAAAATGATAGGCATCAAAAGGGAAAGAGGAATTGGAGGAGAAATTTGGAGGACAGAAGCAAGGTTGCTGCCTGCTTAGCCTTCTTGAGTGGGTGGCTGTTTGAAAGCTGAAGGCTGCGAGTGGGAAATCCTAGATAAACAAGAGGGTGTATTTCTACCTTCCTCCAAGCTGGCTGACACAGGTGCTCACCAGACATGGATTACCTGGGTGGCCTGAGCGTGGGGCTGCGTCACTGCAGGGGAGGAATACTGCCTCAGGGAGCATCACCAGGACCATATACCTCACATGCCATCTGCAAGGTGCATATTTGAAACATGTTTCCAGTCCACTGGGTGCAAACTACAAGAGCTCACTAGGGGAAATAATTCAACTTTTTCTTTTTTTCCTAATAGTGATACTGTTCCCCTGCAGCCACAGCCTGATTCCTCACCTGATCCTTCCACATCTGTAAGACTGTTGTTATTAATTCCATAAATCATGGTTACTAATAAACAACAGAGAAGCTCTGAGAAGTGGGAGGCCAATTTCTCCACCAGTGTGGAAGCCCCAAAGTTTTGGGCCCTTCTCCTGCCCCAGTGGCAGTTGCCTCCTGCTCCAGCTGCGTGGGGGCTTTGTGCATGTGACAGCATCCCCAAGCTCCTGTGCTTGGTTGTCACTGGGGAATGAAGCTATCACTGCAGAAAAAGTCTTTGACTGTTCTTGTTGGCACCCTGGGGATACTCCACACTTACCAGCCTCCCATCTCACTATGGCGGGTTGGGCCTTTTTTAGCTCTGCGTGTGTTCAGCACAGAGAAAAATGTTTCCACTTAGTTTTCCCCCTCCTCTCTTTGCAATATAAGGCACACACTTGTCATGCTTAAAGGAGTGGATTTATGGTTGCCTCTGTCTCTTATCTCCCCACAGAGCTCACTGGAGCTGCTCTCCAGATGGGACAGTATTACAGGCTTCATCATATAAAGCCCAGTTCAGACTGCAGTCCAGATGTTCTTTGTTCATGGAAATATTCCTTCTCAACAGTAAGTAAAAAAGGGAGCTGGTGTTGGTATACAGTGCCCAATTCTTCTGTTTGCATCGCTTGTTTATTGTTTACACACCCCAGCCCCAAACATCACAGTCATCTCTCCAAAAGCCTGATGATGAACTCCGGGCCCTGGGCAATACAGTGTGGGAGATGGCAGAAAGGATCCAGCAATTCCCGCAGGGGCTCAGCTACCTTTGCAGACTATGTCTAACATGAAGAGTGCGTTCCCCTCTCAAGCAGCAGATAGGGGTTTCTCTTGACCCAAGGCTAAACTGAGAGTACAAAACAAAGCTCATTTCACTCAGTTTTTGAAGAGGAAATTCTTGCCAATGGGAGATTTTGAGTAGGAAAACCACAGCTCTCAAACAAGTCCACTCATGGCAGCAGAGTGAAAGCAATCCTGCTGGCAGGACAGCAATAACCACCCATCCGTTTGTCACAGCATCTCCCAGATGTGCTCTGCAATGGATTAGGGGACATACAGATATAAACATCGGTGCCCTCTCTGAGTGAAGCCTCCAGCCTGTGGAAGCCAGCTTCCCCGCTGGTGAAAACCCTCTGGCTAGGCCTGGGGAGCTGGCGGCAGGGGTGCTGGAGTGGTTAGTGCTGCTGCGTGGGCGGCTGAGCAGGCTGCTGGGACCCTGCAGGGCAGCCTGGTTTGGCTGACTGCGTCGTCCCTGCTCGGCCCCGGCCCTGCAGCTGCCCTTGCACGGCTGCCGGCGGCACAGCGGGGCCAAGCCTGCCCCAAGCCCGGCCTGGTGCCGGCATCCTCGGGAAGGGAAGCTCACCTCACTTCGCCTCGCTGTGCCTGGAGCGGGCAGGCACGCCCTGCGGCGGTAGGACTGCCCCCCCAGTAAAGGCTTCATATTTATGCAGCTTTCCCGTGCCCTGAACTTTGCCTGTGTCTCTGGCAAAAGGGCAGCTACCCTAGGTCAGAGCACTGCCTCGAGCCAGCGTGGAGAATCGGCTTTCAATTTCAGCAGCGACTTTCCTTCCCTTTTTTCTCTTATCCCTCCAGCCATCACAGAATAATTCCCATCCCTATTAGCTTACCCCCCCTCCCCCTTCCTTTCCCTTTTCTTTGAAATCCTCCCGCCTGTCCCCAGGACCGGGCAGGGGGAGGCGGGGGGCAGCGGGAGAATTCCTCTAGATATTACACAAAAGCCTCATGTATCCCCAGTGTCAACCCCAGAGGGCGGCTGAGTAATTTAATTAAGGCGAAGGGGCTTTTGTTTTACTTGCTTTCTTTTTTTTTATTTTCTCAAGTTTAAGACAAGAAAGAAAAGAAAGAGGGAGAGAAATGTTAGCCCTCAGAGGAGGCACAGCAATGCAAGATTTCTCATCTCTGCTAGGTCCCTCGCTGAGGAAAGACCATGGGACTGTCACCCTGAGCGTGCGAGTGTCCCCAGCCTTGGATGGCTCCCCTCCCACAGTGGTGATTTAAGGAACATATTCCAAGAATTAGCTTGACTTTTTCTGCAGGCAAACACATTCATGCTGTTCCCTCTGTCTCCCCAACCGTGCTCTTTGTCCTCCTCAGTATCTGTTGCTTCACGCCTGTGTCACACTCTCTCCCACTGCCCCTTCCTGCCTTTTCCTTCTTTCATTTCCATTGCCTATCCCCTCTCTCTCTCCTTTCCTCCTCTTCCTTTTCCTGAACTCTCAGAGCACTCACTTCCTCCAGTCTCTCCCTTCAGCCTCCACCTTCCTTCTCTCCCCTTCTATTTATGAGAAAGCTTTTTTTTATTTGCCAATAAATACAGTCTTCTGTCCTCAGATTGATGTTTATAAATTGCAGATTTATCACATGTCTGATGAAGGGCATCCATGGTTGGGTAGGCTCAAATGTGGGAGAAAGTGGTGTCTCCTTTCAAGCATCGAGACAGGCAAAGCATCAGCCCACCCGCATGCCAGTGGTGGCAGATCTCTTCTCTTTGTTTCTTGTCTGGGCAAAAAGAAATAGTGGCACAGAGGGGCTGGAGGCTGTGCCAGATTCAGCTTCTTCTTGTCATGTTGCGGCACCAGGACTTGGGGACTTTTTGTCAACCTCATGTGGTGATGGAGCCTGCTGGCAATCTCCTTCTGGTTCTCTCTGCCCCTGAGGCCATTTCTAGTGCTGGGCCCCTAGCTTTGGCCGAAGTTCCCAGGGTGCTGGAGGGTGGGGAGGGAGGCTCACAGGGGAATAAAGCTCCAAGGAAGCAGAAATAACTCCAGTGTTGTTTTAATGTTCACTTCCTGGGCCATGATGCTCCTGGAGCCAAAGCCTAGGCCCAGCACCTCTCACCAGGAAACCATCCTGCAGTGCTTACCTCATTTCTTTCATCAAAGTAGCCTGAGGGGAGGGCTGAAGGTGTCACGGAGCATGATCCTGCTGGAGGAGAAGGAATTTCCTCTCTGGGGCAGGTATAGCGACAAGGTCTTCCACAAGACTCTGTGTTTCTGACACTGAACGCTGTTTGGGTTTTGAGTTGAACAGGCTGGTTTGAACCCCCTGTGATGCCATCCATTCCTAGTGGTTTTACTCAAGCCCAGGGATAAGGATTAGCCTAAACACATGACATTGGCAGACATGTCCTGTGCCACCAGGGCCAGCTGCAGACTCCTCACTACTGCCTCCCTCGAGGGGATGCTTCCCCCCACTGAGGTGCCAAAGATGTTTTTGGCACTATCCCTATGTGAGCCAAGGCATTGATTGCTTACAGAGCGGCAGGATTTCCCTCTATGGGAGGGACAGTAAAAGCCCTTGGTTTGGGTTTGGCTGGCCACAACCCCCTCTCCTCTGCTCCCACAGCTTGGCAGCCCTTGCAGATCCTCACTTCCTTGCTGCAGGGCTGCAGCTATTGAGGCCACTTCCATCCCTGCCCGCCCTCACTCAGGCACCCCAACCCCACTTTCCCTCTTCTACCATCCCAACATGCACAGTTAAATCTTCACTGCCCTCAAAGCTTGGGGTGGGGGGGACACACGGACTGTGTGTTTGTTTATCTTTTAGTTTATAATCTCTCTGAACTGTTCACCCTCCTGCTTCCTCCCTCCCCACTCCCCTTCCCGAGAAGCCATGCATGCACCCCAGGAGGGGCTCCCCTCAGGCCGCCACTGGCAGAGGTTAACACAACACTGCAGGGCTGTACTTCATCCCCCCTCATGTCGCAGCTTCCCTGAGTTGGGTGTCTCTTGCACCCTTCATGAGCTCCATATCTGTGGCAGCCTTCCCTTATTGAAAGGGATGTATAGACCAATTAGTTGTTATACAATAGCTCTGGATGGCCAGGCAATGGGACCAAGGGTATTTGCTCTAATTAAAAGAGGCTGGAACTGATTTAACTCCAGGCCAAAAAGAAAGCTAATTCAAGCTTTAGTATCTCTCTAGCATCTCCTCAGACAGAACAGGACAGGGTTTTTTTTTAGCACCCATATTGAATGAAGCTGTATACATCAATACACACCAATAAAAGCCCTTATTCCTAAACAGAAAACTGTGACTCTGAAATGACGAAAATCTGTTTTCCATTGTGTTTAGCCCATCCATACAAGAAAAGGGCCTTACTTTCAGAAAAAAAATATGCTCAGCATAGGAGATCCTTTTCCGTGGAAAAGGAGTTTATTAACATTGGGAGAAGGCCCAGGAGCCAGGGGCAGCACTGAAGAAATTTGTTTCTGGGGAAGCAAAGGCTGAACACGTCTGCAACCACCAAAATGCATAATTGAAAGAGGTCAAATGCCCTAGGAGAATCTAGGACAACTCTCCATGTCCAGGTTTCCATGGCCAACTGTTCATGGGACAACCGTTCATGGAGACAAATCTACATGGGGACAATTCTATGAGGGGACAACTCTAACTGTAAATGTAAGCCTGACCCTAAGCCTCAGCCTCAGCTGAAGCCCAACCCTAAGCCTAACCATATTGGAGTGGCTCCCCACAGACAGTTGTCCTCGTGGAGAATTGTCCCCATGGAAGGTTGTCCTGTAGACAACTGGCCACAGAGGATTGTCCTTTTCTGCCCTAGGAAAGACAGGGTCAGACGAAACAAGTCTCAGCTGCAGAGGAAGAGAAAGCTACCTGCCTGGAAAAAGTGTGAAGGGTCATGGGAAGCCACCAGCTGGGCCTAAGGCACAACCAGGACACGTTCTTGTGGCCTGGCTGGGTAAGACACCCACTGCTCCACTGGGGTGGCATCAACTCACATGTCCCTGAAGCTGTCTGCCTCCCCCCCTGCGTATGTGCTGCAGACATTGTGCTCCTTTAGTCTATTAATACTGATCTTCATACTGATCTTGACACAATTAGGAAACATTGACAAGGGAGAAGCTGAAATTTTCTCTAGTTGCTAATTTCTTGTGAAAAAAAAACAGGGCTGGAAGATGGCAGAGACGTGTTTCCTACAGTACATCATGTTCATATAAATTGTGTTTTTTGCTCCTCTCACTTGTTGTTTATCCTGTCTATGAAGCAGGAGGCAGAGAAATGTCACATAAAACTGTCCACACAAGCTGGCAGCACTGGAGGCCTTGTATCCTACTAGCTTGGCTCTTGTAACTACTGTGCTGTGTGTCTGTAACCCTTGTTGTTTGCTGCTTGTGCACAACCCTCAGCCTTACAGAGGCCATCTATCCAGTGGATAAAGCTAAGACCCCAGAGCCAGATCTCCTCTCTAGTGCCATCGATGGGCTGTATGAGAAAAGAAACCACCTAACTTTTGTATTGAGTAGAAATAGGATTGGTGTTGATGATGAGCTGTTTCTTTAATTAACAGAGCTGGTCACAAATAATAGAACTGGTTTATAAGTAATTTTGCAAATTAAAGTGCTAATATTCTATGATAGGATACATGTTGTAATACTCACTTTTTGGGGAAGTTCAAATTAGGTTGATACATGAAGAAACATGAAATTTTCTAGCATTTCACAAGTTTTAACATCATAAATGGAACACTGAAAAATTAGTAACAGAAGCCACTTCATTTTCTTGGCTAGTGATTACCCTCTTGCTACAAAGGGAAGCTCACCAGCTGGGGAGCAGCAGCTTTGCCCCAGCGTTGATCTGCCTGTCAGTTCAAAGGATGATAGTGCACATCGTGCTTCCTGTAGACAGAAAACTGTTCCTCACTGTTTGAAGAGGTACTCTACTGAGCAGTTTTTACTGCATTGGTCAGTGATATCACAGTATCACAGTATCACAAGGTTGGAAAGGATCTCTGAGATCATCAAGTCCAACCTATAACCCAACACTAACACCAACACCAACACTAACACCAACCAACCCAACACTAACACCAACACTAACACCAACCATCATCTAAACCATGGCATGCAGTGCCTCATCCAATCTCCCCTTAAACACCTCCAGGGGCGGCGACTCCACCACCTCCCTGGGCAGCGCATTCCAATGGCCAATCACCCTTTCAGTGAAGAACTTCTTCCTCACATCAAGCCTAAACTTTCCCTGACGAAGCTTGAGTCCATGCCCTCTAGTTCTGTCACTAACATATGACATCCTCCAAGAAGAGGCAAAAGGCTAATTATTGCAATTTCACATATCACATATGTTTAAAGAGCTTCTGGTGGGAAATGTGAGAAGATCTGGAAGCTATTCCATTGTTATGGAAGGCTTTGGCAGGGCTGTAAATTGACAGCATTAAAAAAGAAAAGCTTTTTTTAAAAAAAAGAAAATAAATAAAACCAAGAATTATATTATTCAAGTATGTGTCCCAAGTAAGAGAATGATAGGAGGGAGGTTTGTCTTCAGTAACACAGCATTCCCTTAGACAAGCCTGCCTGAGGAAGCTGTTCATTAGGAGAGTGAAAATAACCTATCTTCTGCTGCTTGCTCCCTTCACTGTACCTCTCTCATCCCAAACCCACTTTGCCTTTTTAAATGAGAGAAGTAACATTGGGCTTTTGCTGCTCTTGAGCCACAGACAAACCCCAGAGATAAGCAGTGGAGTGTAGCTCTCACGTGGCCCTTTTTCATCTCAGTGGCTTGTTACGTCTGACGCAATGCAGAAGAGAGAGCATGTCCTTTCTGTGTTGCTGTTTCACCTTGGCACTGCAGCCAGTAAGCATATGCCCAAAAGTTTTCTATGAAGTAAAGCCATAGGAAATACATCAAGCCAAATAAAATTACTGTTTGATTTGGTGCCTCTATTCAAATAATTCCATGATCTACTCCTCCAGTTCTGTAGTCAGTCATTTATCTCTGACTGCTCCCATTAATTGCAAGGGTATGTTTGGTAGGCTGTGGGGCAGATGGGGATCCGGGAGGGAGGAAGCTCAGCTTGCTGGAGAGCTGGATGGAAACACTCGGCTCCCCAGTTTTACCACTTATGGTGCCACCGCTAAACCACAGCCCTCAGACTGGGCTGGAGGATTAGGAGATTGAGGACAAAAGTTTGGAGAGAGCGCTGTCTGTGGGAAAACGGAGAGCTGGCAGTCAAAACTAGCACTTGCACTGAGAATTGTCATCCTAGCTCTTCTCCCTCCCTCATTCTACATACCAGCTTCCCAGAGCACTTCACAAGGGGTTGAGACCAACCCAAAGGGGCGAAATCAGAAAGAAAACAGGGCCATTACAAATGTTTTAACTTGGTCAAATGCAAAGAGACATAGCCCCACAGGAGACTAAATCTAGTGGCAGGCACACCAAGATGTTGAGAAGATGGTGGACAGCAAACCTTCAAAAACGTTTCCCACAAACTGCTCACGCTGAAGACTTAGGAAACAGCTGGGCTGCTGTCAGTCATTTCCAGACTGGCTCTCTTTCCAAACTTCCGCCAGTTCTGGCCCTGATTGCTGGCTGTTTTTCTGGGGAGAGGAGTCTCTTAGGCAAAGTCCACCTCTGTGGCCCATGGAGGCAACTGCCAGCACAGGCTAAGCTCTGAGGTCCCTGCAGATGTTTCGCTCCAGCTGTGAGACCACTCTTATTGTAGCCGTGCTATCCCACATCATGTTTACCCTCTTTGGTTTCGTGTGTTTTCCTTTGGTAAACCTTTGGCTCCAGCATATTATTAGAGAAAAAAAACCCCTTGGTATTAAGTGATGATTATGCAATTTATTCTGACAGCAGAAAACGTGAAAAGGGGAAATTGACATTTGTGATTTTAGTTATGCGCTGACAACTATAATTAATCTTAATTCCAGCAAGAAGCAGATAAGTGAATGTGATGGAAAAGCTTGCATTTTTGTTGCTGATGCCTAGGGACAGCTACTTAATCATGGCAATAAAATAGCACAAGTTAAGGAATTAAAGATAGCAGAAATTTTAAGCTAGTTTAAATCCAAACAGAAAAGAAAGACATGAAAATGCAATGAAATTAAGATACATACAATGCACAAAGTAACTATATAGAAAAATACCACTGTACAAGGCTAAAATAGCGAGAAATGAGTTTATAAAATTTAAAGTAAAATCTTTAAAAAAAAATAGCCAGAGGCAATTGTAAAGAGAAATAAGAAAGTTGACCTTAGACCTAATATAAAAAAAAAATTTATGAAAGTGGATGAAGTTTGATCTTTTTAATTTGAATTTTGAATGTGAAAACCTGTTTTTTGATATGCTATTAATTTTAAATGAAGACGACTGTGATTTTGCTCAACAAAATACATGAACTGTTTGAAACGAAGAAGCCTAAGTCAGTTTTAAACCACATAAAGTGTAAACTAACATTTTTTTCATAAGTCCTGGTGGGGAAAAAAAAAATCTTTCGGCCTATTTCACTTCTGTTCATTATGTATCAGATTAAAAGATGGTACCAATTGCCTTCAGGCAGGAGGATAGACTAGACAACTTCTTAAGGTCTTCTTTCCCTCTACTTTCTCCTGGCTGTATTGAAATGGAATAGGATACGTGGTGTTCCCTTTCACTCTTCCCACATAGCTTTTTTTCAGGCTTACTTAAAAATTTGCTGAGTGTAGGGAGAGTGCTTGCTTCATAAATACAGTGTTGACTGGGGTCTCTAGCCCTGCTGTAATTGAGATAATAAAAGGAACCCAGCTGCTGAGGAATATATCAGTGTTTCTAGTATCACCCTGCAATTACACCCAAGGCCGTGGACTCTTCCATAAATGCATATCTACCTATACTTTTGGGTAGGGTCTATTGAGTGAATGAGGTAGCTTCTCCTGCCAACAGAATATACCTCAGTTTTGTGAAATTCAATTGATTGTAAGTTAGAGTGAGACTGTATTGTTCCCGTCAGGTCCTGTTTGGATGTATCCCCGTTCTCCACCTGTGGCTCCTGTAGCTAGTGGAAAGGAACCCACGGGGCCAATGCTTTTGGATGTGTCTCTCACAGAATGTACACCATTGCCTAGAGTACTACTGCCTCAGAGGGTGGCCCAAAACCATGCTTTGTCCAAATTTGAAATATGCAAAATCTCCCTTTGTCCCATTTTAAACCAAGCAAATCCAAACACATATGTGCAAAAGCTCTATGACCTACTGGGCTCCTAAATAGCTAATATTAACTCCATCTGACAATTTAGGCACACAAGAATGCCAAGGTTGTTTGAAGTGAGCTTGAAGTTGTAGACCAGGGTCTGAAACCCTTCTATTCCAATCACTTTGTAAGTGCATTACACATTTTGTCTTTTTGTCACAACAACTCTCTCCTCCCTGATGAACTGCAGTCAGAGGGAAAACAAGCTTGCCTTCCATGAATGTGGACTGACTCTGATGGTCATTTCACCTGTCTGGGATTTGCCCTGTGCCAGTTACTGACATGTCCTGATTCCTCTTCTAGAAAATGGGACCATCCATGGTACTGTGAAGAGAATGCGTGAGCTGCAGCATATCTGAGGCGGAGCAGAATAAGATGTTTAATGTAAAATCATCCTGTTGGTGTTATTCAACTGCTTTTTGCTTGGGTAGGGGCAAATTTACTGGAGAGGGGAAGGAAGATGGGGAAGGCAACTAGGGAAGTTTCATCTGACACCTACCCTGATCCACTTCCCATTCCCCTCTCCAAAGTGCTATCAAGCATTCCCAGCACAGCAGCATGGTTTCTTTGTGTGCCAAAAAGCCATGTGCTAGACACAACTGGTCAGCATGCTGATCAGTTACAGGCACATGGGTCCTGCCACCACATGATGCTGTGTGCAGCTTGCAGCTGGCCAAATCACAGTCTATCATGTGCAGTGGTGCAAAAACTTCTTCAGCAAATATGGACTAGACTAACGATACTCTGAGGATATTACAGTTTTTGTGGTTTTTGTTTTAGAGAAAACTGGCATTTTTTAGCCAAAATAGACCTCAAATCTCAGAGCCAACTCACTTAAAGAAACATACAGACAACTATTCATATGGAGTATCTTGATGAAAGTTTCTCTTACACTCAGCATTTTTTCTTTTTTTTCCACTGCCGAATATGATTCCTCATCTCAAATCATCTTCAGCTGATAAATTCTATATCCAAACTGAAGTTTACAGAAACCTCCATTTACAGTCAGACTGTGGAAATCCCAAACACAGAAAGTTGCAAGAAAAAGGTGGTAAAAATTTTTTTTTAAAAAATACTTTATTTAGCATTTAGCTGGCATTTGGTTACATTTACGATAAGCAAATCTGATGCTCCACGGCATAAAGACAACCACGTGAGGGTTAGGAAGAAATTTCCACCACAGATCATTTCTGTAACGTTACTGCACAATTAGACAGGTGCTTTGTGTGATGTTTAAGCTTCCTTTGGCAGGAAACAGCAGTGATTGTTGCTGAATCTGGTAATGAACACTAGCAGTTTAATCTGGCATTTCATTCATTCCTTCTTCTGTCCTATAACTGTCTACCAAGAAAGGACAGTGACGACAATTATATGGTTGATTATATTTTTGCAGGATTTGAGCTGGCAGCCTAGAGATCGTAATATCCTCTTTAAGCCATGGCACAAAAAGCCTTTCATGTCATTCAATTCTACCTTCAGTATAAGACAAATCTTCACTAGAAACAATATAAAAATTGCAGCAGAGGTAATTGCATAGTGACACTGACATTCAAACAGTGAGGTGCTTTAATAACAGGTACCAGAATAACAGCTTGATTGAGAAAACTGATGTTTTGAGACAGATTTAGTAGGACATACATTGTGATATGTTACATAATAGTTAAGCAGGTTCATTAATTCATTTAGGACTACTAACTCTGCACTTTCAAGACAATTTCATGCCCAGAAGAAAATACCTTAACTTCCAGTAACTTGACCATTACGATATCTCAGCAACCCATTGAGGAGTCTGCTTGGTGTGGTAAGGAAAGGCCTTGCTGTTTCTCAGCAAATAGCTGCAGGATGGATCATGTTACCATCCCACTTAGGACTGATGGGCTGTTGAACAATTTGCCTTTTTCACAGTGGGTACCAATGAGCAGACAAAGAGAAACCATGTCACCGATTTCGCAAACAGGTGTGAATTCATTGACATGAATTGACTTTAGCAGTCTAATACTGTCGCTGAACATGGCCTTAAAGGGAAGGGTTGCAATAGGTATGAAGGAAAGTTATTGACGAGAACATTTTCCATGTGAATTAAAGCCTGTTTTATTTTTAGATCTGCCAGGACTGACAGCCTCCTTTTCTTCTGCAACAGTGTTGCGTAGGGATGGCATTAGAAGGCAGTATTCAAGTCTGCTGGAGCAGCTTATGATTCTACCAGTTGAGCCAAGAGAAAAATTAAAAACTCCAAATCTTGAATTAGAACTTGACAGGTAACTGGAAACAGAACCATTTCGTACTGCTGCACGATCTTAAATAACTGTTAGTACTGCCAAGAAGAAAATCCACCCAACTATATGACTTTGGAGGAATTTCTAGGTTGTACAAAGAGAACGGTGGGTCCATTAACTGTAAGGCCATTTCTTAGTCTTGTGAGTAACAAATAGGTCTGAAAATGAGTACATTGCAGTTTTGTTCTGGGCATTGTCATGTACTAGCCATCAGGCCTTAGAATGATCTGATAGAGGTAATGATGCTAATCTGCCTGATAAGGGACAGAACAGCTAAAATACTGGAATTCGTAACAGTGAGGTTAAGGAGCTGTGTGCAGAACCTTCAAGTCAAGCTAAACATCGGTACCACACCATTACCATCCTCCAAAGAAAAACCCAGTAGCAACTTTAGTGCTATAAGAACTGGGTGAGATTCCCTAGTAATTGCTTCTACTCAGGATATGAAAATTCACAATATTTGGCAAATCTACCTTGAAAAGTTTTCAGTGTTCTTTTATAATTAGAGACCTTATCTGGTCCAATACATTTCTTGATGTCAGAAAACATATATTTCTCAGTTCACATTTTATTTCAAAAGGAGCTTCTTTAGGGAAAGGCTGGTTATCAGCCAGACAAGGTGTATCCCCAGTGATGAAAAGACATTTGGATCTGCAGTTTCAGCAGGCCTTGAAGAAAACACTTTCAGCTAAATGCATTAAATGTTTCCATCAACATACACAGCACAGGCACATGAAGTTAAAAGACAGTCTGAGCGGATTCAGAGGCTGCTTATATTTCCAAATAAATTCAATTTACCAAGAATGATTCCTAAATGGAGTCTAGTGTAAGTAAGCCCTCTAATGGAAAACTTGCAGTCTTTGTATTTTCCGCACTGAGTAAGTACCAAACCAGATGGCACTGGCTCTAGGATGCAGCAACTAAATCTTCCTTCTCTGCAGGGACAAATGTGCTGGCACTACATAATGCTTACAGGTTACGATGTTACAAACACTAATAATAGACTTTCATGTACAAGAGTCTCTTGCTCAAATGCCTCCAGGCTCTTGAACACAAATTATCTCCAAGCATAATTTACATTAAACAGACAATATGCCCAACTGAATCATATACCAGGAATAAAGTCTGGGAGAAAGTCTTGGCATGCTGTGGTCAGCTATCCATAATACTGAGCGGCAACATCAAGATCAAGGAAGATGTAGCAGTCTTGTCTTCTGTTGCCTCTGCTCATGGTAGTGAGGGATTAGCAGGGGGGACATGGACAGCAAGCAGCACGGTGCACGCTGTCCTTCTTTGCTATGTAGGCTGTCTCTCAGAGACGGTCTTGATCTGTTGTTCATTCCCTGTAAGATGTCTGTTGGTCCCAAGGATTTTTCAGGTTTGACTGTGATCCCAGCTCCATAAAATGTCTGGGAAGGAGGCTCTGCAAAGGAGACTTGGCTGCCCCTGAGTCTCTGGGTTTTCCTCTGGAGGTCAGCACTGGCTGGCACATTTCAAGCAGAATTGATCCTCCTCCCAGACCAAGCAGTTTCCTCCACTCCTTGCAGAGATTGGTGGTGAGTCTGTAAATACAGGCATTGATTCTGCCTACGGTGAGCAGCAGCTAAGATTTGTTACTGTGGGGTGAGGCAGGAACTCTTCTTATCCACAGATGAACCATAACTTCTTACTGGTGACAGACAAGACATGAGGACATAGCCCAAGAAAGACAAAGTCTTAAAGATGAGAAAAGGGAAAGGCTGTTGTACAAACCAGTAAAATCACCTCTTATAGGATTAGGTTAGCTCTTAATATGCATACAGGACTAATGCTCATCTTGGAGAGAATACGAAGAGCTAGACCAGAACTGCTAATGACTCCTGTCTATTCCAGATGGGTGAGTTCGCAAGTAGTTTGCTGGCATAAACCCAGAGAGACATAAAGCATCAAGTCTTCAGTCTTTACCAGAGGAAATGAATTAGAAAGAAGATATTAAAGCAATGTGTCTGCACTCATTTTGCATCAGAAAGATGGAAGGATTTCATTGCAATCCTCCCTCCCCCCCTGTCATCAAGTGTCCTAACACCAGTGAAATCCCTTTCACATCAGGTCAGGCAGATCGCCTTTCAGCGGCTGCTACCCCCAGCCAACAGGGAGAGCAGGGCTGGCCAGGCAGCAGCTGGGATCTGGGGCAGGCGGCAGGTGCTGAACACTTGCGGAGCCCTAGAGTTCCCGGGCCCTGGGACCGGGAAGGCTGCAGTGTGGAGAGGCCTTTTCTCATACCGTGCTCTGGGTGGGGCTGGAGAAACATCAGCACTTGTGCCCCAGGGCAAGTGGAATAGTTGGATGTGAGAGCTTGCTGGGGCGCCTGGAGCAGAAGGTACTGCCAGCGCCAAGCTATTTGAGGCTGCAGGAGAATGATTAACTCTTGGTTGTGTGAGCAAGTGTGGGCTAGACCGGCTGAAAGTTGCAGTCTGCCCCTCTGCACTGTTACCTCCTGTTAGGTCTGCCTGTTGCATGCCCTTGGCGGGGCAGGGTGTGTGTGGCAGGATGGGAAACATGCAGCAGAAGTTGCAGTGGGTGGAAAAGAGGAGGAATAGCACTGTGCTGAGCATGACCAACAATAGTGAACGCATGAGTGGGCGAAGCGCTCACATGCCAACATTCTCTGCAGTGGTGATTAGGCTGGGCTTCTGTGCTGTGCGTCTACCTAAACACACATTCACAAACTTGCCTGCTGTCAGCCTGTTTAAGTCAGATGTCATGTGGACCTAAATGCTTCTTTCGCATGCCAGGGAATCACTGGCATGGAGGAATATGAGGTGTAAAAGACAGTGAAAAACAGCCTAGGGAATCTGGATTCCACTCCACCTGTGGCAGTGAGAAGAGCCATGACCTTGCAGCCTACAGGCAGCTCCTCTTGAAACATGCAGGGAAAGATGCTCAATACACTTGTCACAGAAAAGGTTATAGCAAGATGAAGTGGCTCCCAGATAATATGAATTCCAAACACAGTTTTCCATTGATGTTAAAGATTAAAGCTTTGTCAAATACAGCAGACAAAAATCTTTCGGAGAGATAAATGTGTATTCTTGGCTTGAAATGATCAGCAGAGATTTGGGACGAAGAGAAAAAATAAAATAATGTAATCAAAACTCTAAATTTGGATAGATATTACTGTCTCAATTGTTATTTAGAAACACAGAATGTCCTGAGTTGGAAGGGACCCACAAGTATCATCAAGTCCAGCTCCTGTCACTGCAATAGGACTTGCCAAGACTGGGATACAGAGAGTCCTGAGTTGGTCCAGAAGTAGTTGACCATCCATGACGTGCCCATCTAAGAGCAGCAGTAGGAGTTTCCTGATTTGATTCTCAGTAGAGCATACTTGGATGTACGAGTCATGATTAGGAGGGGCAGTAGATCTTTAGTCTTGACTCGTCATTGTCCTGTGATTTCTTTCTTGGGTGACACTGACTTCACAACTCAGATATTCCTTGGACCTAGCACTATTTTCCCTCCATTTTCCCCATCTTAAATTCACAGTGACTGTAAGTATTTGCACTGCTGCATCTTCAAGTTCTCCTTGGCCTGATTACTAAGTTTGCCAATTCTTAAGGCTGTGAGACTCAGGCAGGGCCAGAGGCAACAAAATCATGGCAATGGAGTGGCAATGAAGAACTATGAATGGAGGAACTGGATTCCTTTTACCCATACCAGAGGAGTGGAGCTATCACTAGTTCCTTCTTTTTTTTTTTTGTAGTGATACAAACCAGGCTCAAAAATTGCCTTACTACCTAATTTTTCCATTGTAGAGAACAAAAGTTCAGACTGGCTCCCCTGTATGCAAACCCCCAAAATTCTGGCAGACATGGGGAAGAATAACAATAATAAATTGCAGAGTTCTACTAAATGTAACAGTGCAAATGGGACATCATATTTAAAAACAGTAATGCTGTGTGTGGAGAGAAAAACAGGAATCATTGGTACTGAGGTTCCAGTTCAAGTTGTCCTTTAATGCAATAATTCAATTACAGTAACATGAATTGTTTGCTCACTCTGGAAAAAATGAGATTTCTCGTCAGTTCTTCTTGTTCTTATACCAGTGGTATCACTCATCTATACAAATAGTCTCCTCATTTCCTAAGAGGAATATTCCTAATTACAACTGCGTCCTCTGACCTTCCCTGGTATACATAACAAAGTGAAGAGAATGGGCTTAGGTATATTACAAATCCTAGCAAACAGTATTGCTTATCTTATTAAACACAAGCAAAAGATGAAACATTCAACCTTGGATTTTCCAGGTTCTGAGTCAGGTTTTCCCAATGCTCTGCAACAAGGGCTAACAAGAACTTCTCTGGTTTGGAGACTACAGGGAAATACCCCTCACTACCTCATATTGAACTGGATTCCTTTTACTCATACCAGAGAAGTGGAGCTATCACTAGTTCCTTCTTCTTTTTTTTTTTTTTTATAGTGATACAAACCAGGCTCAAAAATTTCCTTACTACCTAATTTTTCATTGTAGAGAACAAAAGTTCCTACCAGTTATTTTCCACTGGAGTTTACTTTCAAAGCATAGCTACTTCTCAGTTACACATGGAAAGCCATGAAAGTTGTTGATGAAAAAAGGAAGAGGCTTGGATTTCTAGTCTTACATTTTCTCATTTGCTGTGGAATCTCTTGTTCCTTTGGAGTCTGCTTTAGATTGATCAGTTTGAAAGTGAGAAAAAGAGAGAAAACACTAATGTTTACCACATGCACTGTCTCTCAGATTCTTCCATTTGTATGTGTGGAAGCATCACCAGGAGTCAGTGGTCCAGGAAGCTTCCACACCGCTGGTCAGGTAGCTACAAGGATACCTTGCCACCACAAATGAAAGTTTTTCCTGTGTAGGCTATAAACTTGCTCTTACAAGGTTAGCAGAGCAAGACACAGGCAGAACTGATACCTCTCTTCAAGCCACCTTGCTCAAAAAAAAGCCATTGCAACACTATTCCTTCATCCCTATTTCATTCTGAAAGCATGAGGTGTCTTCAGGTTTCCTCTGAAGAAATGCAACAACTAGTGAGTGCGACACAGTCCCATTTGGACTGACATTGTTGAGAGAAGGGGAAGAAAACATAACCTAAGAGGTGAAATCTTGGTGGCAGCAATTTGGATATGGTCACTCCAAGCTCGATGGGTTGATTTGCAGCCTGTAAAGTGAGAATGCAAGTGAACCTCAACTCTTCCTGTGAGAACACAACAGTCACTGGGGAGCTGCTGTTCAGCAGAGCGAGTGAGCTGTACTGTCACTAAAGCTGTGCCTGCAGACAGGGTCTGCTGCCCGAGTGGTAAAGTGTTGCTTAGTTGTTGCTCAAGCAGGTTGTCTTTGTAACTCACAGCAGTGTGGCACACCAGAAGTCCCACGCTGAGGTTCCCCTAGCAACGGAAATGATCTGAGAGTGCTGCTGATGAGAGAAGAGAGGTTATAAATACAAGTACATCCTCTCCTAAACAAGGTTGAACTGCTTTCCTGGTCTGTGCTAGAAACACCCCCTCAGTGCTGCATGGATGTAGGGATGTGCCAGCTCCGGACAACATCAGCTCAGATACCTCTGCAGTTCCTTGCCCTGCAGGATAGGAATATCCACAGTTATCAACAAAAGCTTGAGAATAATTTTTTATACAGTAAAAAATGTACAACTTATATGAGAAAACTGGAGAAAGAATTGTATCTTAAATTTTGACTGAAAAAATGTCTGACAACTGCTTAATTGGTGAACTAGTAGAAGGGGACAAGTTTCTTTTCTTCCATGCTTTATTACTTTGTCTGTTTCTAAAAAAGGCTAGGCCACTTCAGCTGTGAGAAGTCAAGCCTCTGTTGGAGGGGCACAAGTCAGAGACCGCAGAATGAGAGCATCTGAAGTGGATAGTGATTTATAAAGCCTTGGACAGAAATCACTCTTACAAAATAACAATTATTACTTAAGACAGGTATCTTCTTAAACATTAATACAAGTCTTTTTGTTGCTTTTCATTAAAATTTGAAGTGATCCTAGCAAATTAAGGACACTTTTTTTTTTAAATCTAGGAATGCAGAGATAATGCTATTTTTGTAGAGTTCGGAGGACAATCCTACTAGACTTTTGCAAATCTACTTGTTTGTCAAGTGAAAATGACATTTCTTCTATGCAGGGTGCTCAGATGAATTGCAACAGAATGTGATTTAAGAATTCAAGTTTATCAGAATGGTGGCACCGGAATGCAATATTTTTCTATGTTAAAAATTTTAATAGTCTGTATTCCCTGTTTCAATTTTAGAAGGAAGAAAAAGCCTTAGACTTTTAGATTCAGTTTTGACTCTTCAGTTTCAGTCAGTGATGTTGAAGATTTACTTCCAGAATTGGTAATATTGATCTGATCTTCTGACCTCCAAGCTACAATGCTGGATATACCCTGGAAACTGTCATAAGAGATACCTTATAATTAGTACAACTAATAAAAGGTCCTTTTTTACTGGAATCGTTTTGTGTAAGCTGTATGCTCTTCTCCATTTTTCTTTTCCCTTGTGGATGGTCAGAGCTGGAAGTAAAACATAAAAAAATCAAGCCATTTCAAATGCAAGGAATTTTAAGTTCACGGACTGCGGCTCATTGTCACTAACAATTTCCTCTGGAATAGTGAAGAGAGGATTTTTTTTCTTAAAAAAATGCCTTTTCTCTATCTAGTTTTTGGCTTGCGATGCTAGAGAGATGTACCCCATTCAACATTTCAGAAAAGTAAATATTTTTTAGAAAGCTGGTTAAAATCTGTAGCTTAGGAAAATATTACTATCCTTCTTTCCCTCCTAAAACCAACATTTTTTCCATAATTTCTTTTTTGCTAAAAAAAAAAAAGCCACCAACCAAAACTATTTCATTTAAAAAATTGACATTTTCTAAAATTCAGTGCTATCACACATTTTGTCTTGTAAGCAAACATTAAGAGAGTTCCTGTAAGTAGAACATTTGGAACAACACCACTCTGTTCAAGCTTCTGTTTAGAAAAAATGTAAAACCTAACCAGTTGTTTTCTACTGTTAATTGGAGTAAGTTTGCTTCCCAAACCAAGTACTATTTGGCAGGTTGACACACATGGTAGTGGGGCTGCTGGAGCAGCCTCCAGTCCTGCTGTTCCCTGCACACTGTCAGTAGTGGTCCTGTGCTTGCTGGTGCAAGTAGTTCTGTGGCACCGATTGGGTCAGAAAATGGTCCCAATGCTTTTGCTGCACTGTATTCACAACATTCCTGTGCATCCTTTTTTCTCATACACCTTATGACACTACTTCTACTAACCCAGAGAAAATTACTCAATGGATGTATATTTTTGATGAGCTTCTTCGGATTCCTAACTGACCCCAGTTACATCAAAATAACACTGATTAAAAGCAAGATGAGAGTTACGCTTATTCTGATCTGCTTATATCACACCTTAAATTTTTTTTCCTTTCTGCCCAAGATGTGCATGACTGATGTTAGAGCCCTTGACACTCTCAGCTAGGTACAAACTGCCCCCTGACACTTCCAGTTAGGTACAAAACCATCATCCTTTTCTGAAGTCCATTTTCTGTTACGCTGAAAAATTGTGTCTCATCCTTACTGCACCATCTAGCAACAGGACTTGGGCAGGTTGCCAAAACAAAAATTGTTTGTTTTTTGTACAGTTTCTGATATCTTATCATGATCTTGAAGGCAGAGGGGACAGCAAAAAATGTAAATCAGAAGGAATGCACCGGTTATGGAACATTGAGTTGGAGCAGCAGAAAGAGATGGTTAATTATATGTGTCCATTTTAACTCAAAGGAACAGAGGAGGATGAAAATGTATTGCCATCAGGCTTGAGAAAAAGTCTTTCATTCCTAAACCAAACAAAAAGCATTGCATGTATTTATGTATTGGTCTCTGAAAACTGCAGTGAACAAAAGTCCCAAATGATACTGGGCATCAGGACGGCATCCAAACAGAATCCAGCTCTGTCCCATGATGAGACGGGGAAGACTGTTACAGCACCCTATTTCAAAGACTTTCCTAGGACAAGCCAGCCCTGTAATGTGAAAGAGCCCATCTAAAATACATTAATATCTCATCTAGCAAAGATAGCTCTTCTCTCTGCGGTACAAGAGACAGCTGGGAGTCCACACTGCAGTGGATCTTGTTCTGAGGAGCAATGTTTAGGGACAGAGAGGTTGATTTTCTTGAGCAGCTTTTCAGCACTAGGTCAAGTGGAGTTCTCATTAGTTCCTGTTCAAGGTGAGTGTGTACAAATATTGGGATGTGGTGCTTGATCTGGGCCTTGACCGTCAAGCCTCAAGTCATGCCCACATGTTGCACAAAGGCAGGCCCTAAAAGAAGTAGCTTCAAAGGAGCTCAATCTTTCCTCTCTTCAGTTGAAAGATGAAAATCCTGAGGAAGTAGAAAACTAAATTTCAATAATCTTAGAAAAGTAACCCCCAAACATTTTTTCCTTGTGTCCTGTACATTGCCATCTTTGCCTTACCCTTGACAGAAGAAAGCAGATTTGTAATTCATCATTTGATTACAATTTATTGACTTATATAGCATTTATTGTGGTCTCTGCAGAAAGCTGACATGCCCAACGCACGCTGTTCTTTCAAGTGTGGTGAATCAATATAAATGTTCAATTAAACACCCTGAAAATATGCCAATCAAGTATATCTAACTTTGAGGTGGCACTTCTATTTGAAAAATCCATCCCCATTCCTACAATTTCTCCCTCCCCAGGTATCACCCAGAAGTTATTATTGTTATATATATTTTTTTAAGCAGAGGAAACATGGCCCAAATTAACCAATGTGCCTGAACATGCAAATATGTTTCCTTTTTCCTTCCTCTCATTATCTTACTTTTGTGAGCTCAGAACTATGCCCACCAGAATTAAAAAAGTCTCAACTGCAAGCAGCTGGTTCTCTACTGCTGCAAGAAATCCCAGGCCAGGGCTGAGAATCTTTGTGTGAGAGTGAGTCAACTGCTTCTCCTCTTGTCTTTGCAACACGCTGCCATTCTGTGTGTGGGCTTTGATTCACGCACCCTATTAGAGGCAGCCCTAGGATTTTTTCAGCAGCTTCAGATAATTAAAAATGAATAATGCCATCAGCACAATAACCCTTGTGCTGATTGCTTGGATATTAAGCTACATTCCTTTTACTTTGCCCTTACACTTACAGATTCTTGCATTAACATCGCAGTGGTACTGTGGAAGTGGTTAGGGTGAAAAATGGAGAAGTTAAGGCATCTGGCTACAAGAAACCAGAGCATTTGATATTGGTGACATGTGGCAGGCAGTATGGGACACCAATAAACAGACTACTTGGCTTTTTCTAGTAAAAGGATGGCATCATATCAATTAATGATAATGACTGAAAGCCTGCAGACAAAAGTGTTAATGCTGATTTGCCACTAGGATGAACAGGACAGGCTGTACCACTCAGCTCTTGTCTCCAACCAAGATGTCCATGCATATCAGTGCTTTGCTGGGCAGCTCTCCATGGGACAGCCAAGTCAAGCTCAAATGAGAGGAAAGCCTTCTTCTGTGAAGTGAAAACCACAGATTTTATGCTCCATTTTCAAAGCCAGGAGTAGATTTTAAAGCTTTTCCTATAGCTTTGACATGGCATTACAGAGCTGGTGGAGCACGGTCAAAACTCAGAGTGATGAGGGCTTTGAGAATTGCTTATGATGCATGATCAAATTTCAATATCAAATTCATGCAGATCATAAAAATCTAAAATTTATGCTATTTGATATTATTGTCAGAAACATGTCAAGGAGAACTCTGAATGGAGTGAGAGAATCATTTTGTTTGCACAAGAGGCAAAGGATGATTCCAATCATCAGGAACATATGTCAGGAGATGGATATGGAGGGGGTGTCTCAACAAAGATAGAAAGAAGAAAGGCCTCAAAGTATGTGGACGGAGAGAGACTGAGGAACGCTGCTCTCAACAACAAAGGAAATCTTGAACTTCACGTGAACAGCAATGGTAAGAGAAATTAAGACTCTTCGTATCAGCGTGTTGGACAAAGATTGGAAGGAAACAGAAAGGTCAAAAAGAAGAGTAGCTGCAATAAAGGTTTTTTGTTTATCAATGTAGGAAATATTCTGAGTTTTCATAGACTGGGCTCTATCTGGAAACATGCATTTCCTCTGAAGGGAAGCTCTACTCCAGGACATCTGGAACTGATTTCCAGGAGAAGCCAGGGGCTGTTTGCTGCACTCCTGTATGAAATGCACCCGTGAAAGGCCTGCAAACAACCTTAATAAGAGCAAGCATAAAAAGAGTCAATGGCTTATGTAGTGGGGAACCTGTATAGAGGGTTCAGATGGGTGCTGGTGTTACTGTAAACCAGTTGAGCCCTCCCGATCCAGCATGCACCCTCAGTCACCACTCAAATGAGGTAGTGTGTACTTGCTCATATTCCTTGCCTGGAGCTTGAGCCCCAGGGACCTCCCTAGGTGTGCTGTGATTTTGAGGCAGCCAGACAACTTAGCTAGTGTGCAGTGACTTGCTCAATTGTGTGCCTGAGCCCTGTAATTCTGTCTGAGAGGATTTCAGTGATGCTATGTGGCCAAGAGCACTTCATCAGCAGCAAAGTTTGTTTAATGTTATGGTTCACTGTCTTCTGCTGCATCCTACAGAAGATGGAGAGCGACCTTGCAGGCAGAGTTTGGATGCCTTATGTTCGTCCTCCATGAGTCCAGGCAAGTGCTTATTTGGGAATGGCAGCCAGAGCCACTAGAATTCTCACAGATTATTTTAAACCTTGTGAAGGACAGCAGCTGCCAACATCCATTCACTGAAGCACCCTTTGTTTGCTGGATTTTGAATCATGCTCTGATTTGCTTCACCTTTACTATCTAGTCTTGTCCAAAGACGTCTTCCTTACAAGCTTCTGAAAGTTTTTATTTAGGTTATTTCCCTTGCTGCCCTATGCCATGGCTGCAGCCTAGCAGATGAGTGCCTGAGGTGGGGTAGGATGCTGACTAGCTGTGAAGGAGTGGCTTGGGGTGGGGTGCAGTGAGTGCCTCAAAGCTTGTGCTGCAGAACTGCAAAGGGGAACAAGCAATTAGCAAAATAGATTGAGCCAGGAATGAGAGAGAGGGATACATTAAGTCACTCTTTATTTTTCAATATATTAACTGGACAGTGTTGCCAATAGGTGAATAGTAGGTAGATGAAATACCGGATAGCTATGCAGAGATATGGGAATGAACTAAAAAGATGCAGGGAGACTCATTTTCTCGTTGGCTTTGATTGTCACTGTATATTATCACTGGAGGATATTTTCATACATTTCTGTTCTTCTCAGGAGACACTTACATGTGTTGACCATTTACAGGGAGACTTCACTTCTGCTTCCCTCCCAATCCTTACTGTAAAATGGTACTGATGTCCCTGTGCTTTCCTTATCCTAATATGCTCGCATTGAATGGGTCCCATTGAGGACTCCTATCTGGGGAAGGAAGAAGTGCAACCTGGGGGTCTGGTCCTGGCAACTCTCCAGAAAGTCTTTTTGAAGAGAGCTCACTTGCTAAGCACCTCATAGCACTTGCTGGAAGCCAACATGGCTACAGCTGAGTGGTTGCTACCCTGCCTATAAACACTTGGGAATGTGGATTCTCAGGAAGATGCATCCGTCTTTAGTGACAGCAAAGAAATATTGCTGTGCCTTGTAACCAGAGGCCCTTTACCATTCATTCCAGAGCAGACACTCAGTCTGGGAAACATGCAGGGAGATCTGGACTCAGAAACCAGGACTGGCTACCTGGTCTAACCTGGAGGTGTTGTGAAGGTGTTGTATGCATGTATTTCTGTCAAAAGCAGAGTCTGGCCAACAGCAACAGAGAATTTCTTTAGCCAGAGAGAGTCCCAAGATTATGCATTCAAAAATGTTTTTCATTGCAGCAACCAAAGGCCACATGTCTATTCATGCTAGGCTAGACTGAAAATAAATACAACGAGCAAGAACCTGAGCCCGAGGATGAGAAAAAAGAGAAACCTCAGAGATTTGGCACTGGGGCAGACTCAGCAGTAACATGAACAAGGAAAGCTTGTGATGCTATGTGGTGGCTCCCGTGCTGCATTAGTGGGACACAAGCACAGTGTTGAGAAGCACTAATTACAATGCTCATGTCCTCTGACTCTCACAAAATGCTCCATGAGGACAGGGTCGGGGCAGAACCACGAGTAGATCTCAGGTTGTCTTTGTCCCAGGCCTCTGCTCTGGCCTGAACTTGTTTTGATTTTCTGAAAAATCTTCCTCTAAGATTACCCTGTACCATGTTGCCACACTATCATCTAAAAGTGGTTCATTGCTTCCATTTTTCCTTGTGCTTCATGTGCACATGCACATAGGTGTTTTGCAGTCACTGCATAGACTAACTCCTCGAGTTTTGTGGGGCTCAGGCTGCAGAGCATTTACTCCAGCCTTTGGTTCATGCTGCCTACAAGGGGCTTGCATGAACATTTCATGTGTTAGTTAGCACACGCTTGTAGCTGTACAAGCTTCATAAGTGGGTGCAGCTCCTTTGATCACATACCTCACAAAGGACACACTGGCTTTCTCCTGCCCAGCCACACACTCCCAGCCCCTCAGTGCTTTTGCACCCACAGATAGTTTTCTAGATGAAACCTCATCCAAGTCCTCTCAAGAGCCTGTACACGCCTCACTCTTTCCTCTGCTGAAAATAAATCTGCTGTTTGGTGCATTTCCCCTCCACTCCACGTGATTCTGATTTCACTAATTAAAGTTCATCTGATAAAGGAAGGAACTGCAGAGAAGAATAAGAGAAAAATGCAGGCGAGTAAGGGTCATCCAGCACACCACAGAGAGGAGGCTTTGTGGCCAGGGAGCTGTGCTGCCGCAGGGCACGAAGGGAAGCAGCGAGTTGAGCAGCTTCATCTGTTTGGCCCACAGCCTAAGATTGAACTGTTGGCCACCCTAGCTGCCCATCCTGACCTCCTTATTGCCCCGCAGCAGAACCAAAGCTTGCAAGGTTGGATCTAATGAAAGGCACCAGGGAACATAAGGGTGCTTCTGCCTCCTGATCATATTTATCCAGAACAAAGCCTGATGCAGGCTGGCTCAGGGGATGAGTAATGGATAACAGAGCAGCTTCTCTCCTCCAGGCCCCTAGTCTGACCAGTGCCTAAAGGGCAGAGCTGATTGAAATTCATTGCCACCTGATGGTGGGTGAAGGGTTTCTATAGGAAACGAACGCTTGGATTTCAGGATAAAATGTCCGCTATGTGGACAAAATGATTCCTGGAGTAAAGGAGTAGAGAGTGTGGTGATTAGTATCCCAAAGAGAGTAAAACTACAGTTCACAACTGTGCCATGCACAGTTGTACTTCCTTTCAACTCCCCTGGCAACACCACTGGGTGGAAAAAGCACCTTAGCACATAACCATCCAGCTCAATGTGAAAGATATCTGAGAAGTTGTTGTGTCTCTGCCACTCAGAGCAGGCTGGGCCACAACGATTCAACTTCATTGTTCAGTAGGTGTCAGCCTTCTTCTCCAAAAATCCTTGGAGAACTCCAAAGATATCCGAGATTCCAGCATCCTTGCATCCAGCAGGTTTACAGTGGAGGAGACCTTCAGAGAGAAATGGCTGCTCAAGCCACATACCTGCATACATGGATTATCAGAGACTGATAACTGGAAAGCTAGGAAATGAGTTGAGTTCACTTTCCTTCTTTTTTGAGATTATGTTGATGGCATTTAGGTGCTGGAATTAATTTGGCTGAAGACAATGCAGTAAATCAATATAAAGGCACCAGGGATTAATTATATTCAGCTTCTGTCTGAGCAGTGAGCAGCCACAGGTAAGGCAGAGCAGGGAGCAGCATTGCCTCTTGCTCCAAACATGCCTACAGAGATGTTTGCAGAATTTCTCTGCTAAGGCACGATATTCTCATGCAGCTAGAGATTTACCACTTCTCTGCTTTCTTTAAATGGCTGGTACATACATCGATTTCGACAGCACTCCTGCCCCTCCTCTGCAACCCGCATTCATCGTTAACTTGTTTAAATTAAACACAAGCACGGACAGGATCAGCAAGCAGCCATCTGTTTTATTAGTTCTTCTACTTCAAATGTCAGTCTTACTCCTTCCTTGCCAGGCTCTGATGTCTCATGACAATTTGATTAACTTTACATTTCCTTTTATTGTTGGAGAAACATTTGGAAAATCTTAACATATCTTACTGGCTGGTTCTGAGACCAGGATGGTGATTATGTCCATGCTTAGCATCATCCATCAAAATAAGGCATCTGACAGTCAGACCACCTGAAGTACGTGTCATTCCTGAGAAGTTCATGGACTATAAAATGTTTCCTATTTGTGAATAATCACAGGACTCTCCTTTTTCTCCTTACAGCAACAATTTCATTAGAAACTGCTTAAACATACTCATTAGAAGGAAACAGTTTCTACTATGTACCAGTCCACCCAGATAAGAGCACCTTCTCACGTCCCACCAGCTAGGAACTGGTATCTGGGTTTTTCCAAGAGCTGCATTTCTGCACTCCTTCCCTGGAGGGAACACAGTGTTAATGAGAGACTACCAGGACATGGCAGGTCCCAGGGAAAAGGATGCTCCAGTTCACTTTGATAGAACATCTCAGAGCTTTTTCCTCTTTCTGGTCTCAAGCCTCTGGTATGTACTTATCGCTACATTTCTGCTCGCCTCAGAGCTTCCGAAACTTGGCTGAGCCCCAAAGTGTCAGGCATCATTGGAAAAGCCTGGAAGTTAGCCTGTTTTTGTATTTATGTTTCAAGACCAGAAATAGAAGTGGTAAGAACCCCATGGAAAAAAACTGGTTTCCTCGTGTTTTTGACACACTTAATTACTTGTAGATGTTTAAATTCTTTCCCTGGCATAATTTTCATTGATCCAAAGGTGTAGACACTTGATTATTCTGAAAAGCCACACCACTTGCCTCTGTTTTGAGGGCATTAAAATCACTACTTCAGGAAATACTCAGATATCACAATTCAGCTGATGCCATTAAGCCATAAGAACTCTGTTCCATGCCTGAGCCACCTATTCATCTATTCAAGTAAAAGCCAAAATTAGTGCTAACGTATTATGGTCATCCAAGAACATGGCTAGGAGACTCAGGTCCCAGTCCATGACAGAAAACTCCCAGGGTCTCAAACAGTACAAAGTACTAAATGTCTCACGCACAAAGTTAACCCTCATGTCAAACTTTGGGATATACATGTCATACAGAATACCAACCCCCAATGGTTCTCGTGCAATTTGCAGGTGCTGCTAAACAACATAAGTTATTAATGATGAATCTCTCTGATAATTTTCTTATATTCTGCCATTTTCAGTCTTGCTGTCATCCTCAGATATTTCTAATCTTTCCCTCCTGAGAATCCTGAAAGTCTGCTCTGGAAATGAGCAGTTGTGGTCCCACTCAGGCCACAAAAGGAGAATGGTCAGTACTTCAAAAAATAGAGAGTTTCCTTAGTGAAATCACATTTCAATTTACTCCAAAACAACAAACAACCTTATCTCCCATTTTCAGATAAATCACTGCTTATGTCTTCTAAGAAGTGTCTGGCTTTTCTAGTAAATAAGAGAAAGAAGAGAGAAAGAAAATGGGATAGAGGAGAATTATAAGTAGCTATAAAACAATAGTCGCTAGAATTTATAATAAATGGACTGAGACGCTTTCTAACACTTCTCCAGCCCCAACCTGGTGTTAGGACGAGAGGAAAAGGCCTCAAGTTGGTCCAGGGGAGGTTCAGATTAAACATCAGAAAACATTTCTTCACCAAAACGGTTGTCAGGCACAGCTGCCCAGGGAGACAGTTGAATCACCATCCATGAAGGTTTTTAAAAGATGGGTAAATGAAGTGCCCAGGGATATGGTTTAGTAGTGGACAGGTACGGCTGGACTCAATCTCAAAGGTCTTTTCCAACCAAGCGATTCTATGAACTCCTGCAATTGAGAAGTCTAGACCTTTGAGAAGTACTTAGGCTCTCATACTTTCAAATAGGTGCACTTTTACCCTGCAACACAGTACTAAACCTCTCTTACAGACCTTCAAGAAGGAAGAAAGCTACTTATGCCAACTTGAAAATACAACAGCTCTAGAGGAATAAAATCTCCCCTGACCCAAGAGAGCATGTAATGAAAGCTGGAATCCAGCCCTGTATCACCGGCTCTACCTGCCTGAGTGCCCATAAACCACAGGCCTAATCCAGCATCTTGCTTTCAGTGCTTTGGGTGCTGGAAAGAGTCAGGCCCCTGCTGTCCCAAGGAAATCATAAAACCCCATGTGCTAGTTAATGCACTGGCTCTTATAGGCCCATGCAGCAGGTGAGCAATTATCACTTGCAGTCTAGTTTAATGCTTTACAGGGCCTGAGAGCTGTTTCCAATTAGCTTCAGTATCCCATGGAAATTAACTCGTTTGTGTCACCTTGGCTTGCAAGTGAGCTGTGAGGAACTGATGAAACAACTGCAATTGAGTACAAGTGGCACTTCCTCTTTCCTCTTGCTCCTTGGCACTCCTTGCACTGTTGCTGAGGAGCTATATTTCATGGAAGGAAAACAGATGGCAAAAAGCAGCTTGATCCATAACCAGGACCTGAGAAAGGGCTGATCTGTCCTCAGAGTATTGTCTCCATGGTATTTTTCCAGACTAGTTCTCTATGTCCCAAGTAACAGGCTTCCAAGCACTTCCCTTTGGATTATTTGGTAACCTCATGAGGCTACTCATCATTTGGCCTATAAAAGCCTCTCTGTATAAGAAACCACGTCATAAGTGCATTTTATCTTTGAGCCTTGTTTAATAAATGCCTTCGGATATTATGAACCCATTCAAAGCATATTGTAAAGGCAGCATCATTCCATCAAGCTTGCTGCAGCATCATTGCTGCCAGGCACTTTGTCTCAAAAGGGTGTTCTGAAAGTTGATTTTGGGGCCAAAATTAGGCTAAATACTTACAGGGATAGTACTGTGATCTCCTAATACAACTGAAGTGCCTAAGAATGGTGTGCATATCAAAGGAATGATGATCTTATGGACAAAGATCAAGATGATTGAGGAGCTCTCAATTATTTTCTGAGCTTTGCCATAAAAACTCCTGTGTAATTTTGAGTACATCACCTCATCTATCTGTGCGTCAGTTTTCTCCCTTCAGAGGTTGCAGTAATTACCTCTCAGTGAACTTAAGGACATAAACATATTGTAATTGTAAAGTGATTCTTGAGTAATAGTCATGAACAGAAGAATTTAACTTCAATGATTAAGAGATGTCTTGCTTTGGAAGCTTGACTTTTAGCTCAGCGACCTCTGTTTACATGAATTCCTTAGAGCACCTCATTCTTGCTGAAAGGAGACGAGCTATAAGCTGAGCGTGATAGTGTATCCAGCTAAAATTATGCGTAAACCAACTGATTAAACTTTAGGAATCGTGTGTCTCTATGGTATATTTGGAGGAAACATAATTTAAAAGGCAAATTCAGCCCTCATATGGAAGAATCTAGATGATCTAGTTCTGTTGATGACCTGCTTATAAAATGACTGAAGAAGAAAATTTAAGTTATTTGAGGAAAAAAAGAGAATAGAATAAAATTTGAACTAAATCATGTGCAAAATTCATTCCACAAAACAAATACCAGGCACTTAGTGACAGCTTGCTCAGCCAGGAAAAAGGTTGGTGAGAAGCACACTATTCTCCAGGGAAACACACTTCATCAGAACATGAACTACAACGCAAGTCATTATTTCCAGCAGTTAATGAAAGTTAATTACACTGAACTTCAAAGTTTGTTGTAGCAGTGGAGATCACTCCTGCATTGTATTAACACAGCACGAGACATTGCCTGCACTGGAGAGGTGGCCAATAAGTAGTATATGGTGCATTTTTCCTCACCTTGTAGATGCATGGCTGTTGAGTAATGTGCTTAAGGCCATATGCTAATTTTTTTAGTAAAGGTAAGAGCTTTGAACCCCAAGATTCTGCTTCTGTGTCCCATACCATGAACATAACATTATCACTGCTTATAAGGATGGTTGTGGAGTTCAGAGCTGTAGATGAATGCACAGAGATTTAACCTGAAGAACCTCTTACCATTTGATCATCTGTATTTTCCCATGGGCAACACTTACTTGCAGAGAGCACAATTTGTCTAGGTTTTTAGCACTCACAGGAACCAAAATGCCACAGCAGCATCATGGAAGGCAGGCACCTCTCACTGTAGCAATTGAAGTACCTGCAGGCGGGGGCTTTTGAAAAACCCAGGCCAGCCAGAGAGCTTTTGGTGGGAAAGGGTCGGACCTTGGGGGTGGCTCTTCGTGGGGGAGCGGCTGTGCACCTTGGGAGGGGAGCTTCCCAGAATGGGAAATGTCAAACTGCCTCCTAAGGAAAGTCAGGCCTGTGCCCAAACCCAAAATGTCAGGCCAAATCTGAACTGCCCCAAATTTGGATCTGAATGTGAAATCTGTGGCTTGGGATCATTTCTGGTTTATATTTAAAAAGCTAGTTTTCTTTTGCCATGGATAGCTAAGTATCGCAAGAATGGACATGGAAGCAGCAGATTGCAATCTGTCGGGATCTCATTTTGCAGTAGTTGAAAAATTCCTCCTTTCCTGTATGCAGGAAACAAGTTTTGCCACAGTTGTGAGCCAGGGAAAATCACTGGAAACTCTGGAATGAATAATTATACACAAATGTTTACAAAAAATGAGTAAGAAGAATGTATGCATAAGTCAAAAATAACAAATGACATGTGGCCAAACCCCTGAGTAGCTACTAAGGCCCAGGACCGGGATATACAATTTTCACATCATTTGCAGCCTTGGGGCAGCTAAAAAGGGTGGTTAGGAGATACTCGTATACAATGGCTGCTCAGTGCCTGGTATTTATAGTAAATTTTCAGCGGCCAAGAAAACAGATCACAGAAACCCAGCCTGGAAAAGGATGGAAAAAGACCAGGATAGCCTGTTCTCTGGGTATTCCTGGCCAAGAGACAGGTCTTGGGCAATATGCATTCCTACTTCAGGTCTGTGTATGCACAAACCCAGACTCCTGCTTTCATTGCTGTGCCTGGCTTCACAGCCCTTTGTTCAGTTCTCATTTCAAACACATCTTCTGTGTCTTTTTCTCCCAAGGGCTGACAGGTCTCATGTCCTGCTAGATCATGGGTTGCAAACACAAGGCCTCGGGCTGAATCCAACCCTCCATCTCATTTTACCTGGCCCGGCACCTTGTTTCTACCCAGCAGCAGCACCGAGCTCCTTGTCCCTGTGCTCCTGCCAGCGCTGGCCATGTGTGCAGTGAGTGAAGCGCATTATGCTGCAGGAGCAGGCTGATGTTTTCCCAGTGAAAATGAGTTTGACACCCCTGAGATAGATACTATCTCCATTCTCCATTTGTTCTGAACCCACCTACACATCCCTGCAGGTTGGGTTCTGTCCTTCAGTGCCTGAAGTAATTTTGTTTTGATTTCTATTTTTTGTAGAAAGTAGCTGAAGTCTGCGTTCTAGGTGCTCTGGCCAGCTTGGGTTCCTCAGGGTTCCCACCTACCAACAGATTCACAGCCCTCTGTAGGGGCTTGCCTCTCTTGGCCTGACACTAATTCTGAGCAAGAAAAAAATACAGAAACTATGTGTGAGCAGAATAGGTTTCATTACTTACACTCTTCAAAGGAGATGTAACAGAGAGGTCAGTTGCCTGGTGCCATCAACATCAATTCACTTTGGAAGTGGCCTGTCCTCAGGAGGTGACGACTGCAGGCTGAAAGCTCTACGATCTCTAAGAAGTGTGAGAAAAACTATTCTTACTCATTTATTTGAGTTACAGCGGGGTGATAACTCTGCAGGCCCTTGTTCTTGCTCAGTAGCAGATAGCTGAACTACTGGAAGAGAACAATATTCCTGAGCGCCTCTTGTTTTTTTCCGGTAGATGGCTGGGGACCAATTTGTCATTTACTGGTCTTATGAAAAATAAAAGAAAGAGGGAAAAACCAATTTGGGAACTATCATTGTGAGTAGCTGTAGCTTTAATGGAGCTGGTTTTACAAGAGATTGTTTCCAGGTGACTTGGCTGGTGCAAGCGTTCGCTTGACACAGAGCAAATCAGTCTGCGGAGAGGGCTTGAGGCAATCAGATGAAAGTGACAGCCCACTTTCCTCTTGTCCTGGGCAAGCACTGGTGCTCAGGCAGAGCAGCTTCGTGAGAATCTCCTGGGTGATTTGAAGTGATTACCTCCTTGCATATAAAAAATACATTATGCATGTATATGGAGAACGGCTGTTGACAGTAAGTCAGAAAGGAAAGCAGAGCCATATCTTGCTGTGGAACTGGAATACAGAAGATGATGCATGAAGATGTACATTGCAGGGATTTCCTCCTTGCTATTGCATAGTAACAAGGCCCATTGCACACATAGTTTACAATATCTAGGTAGGAAAACATGCAGGATGTGGCAGCCACATAATACTCTTCACCTCCTGCAAACTCATAGCTTACTGTGAAAGGACAAAATTGCTACAAGCTGTATCTGAAAGTAAACAAAGTGGTTTTAATTGCGATATGACTGTGAGGCTGTTGGGTAAGAATTCAGTTTTAACTAGAGGTGGGCATGATCTAAAGTGAGGCAGAATTTGTCTGAATTCCCTCCAAAATTAAAAGCTATTTTTATCTGGGATTTTTAACCATGCCATTTGAAAGAATTTTATGACTTTCAGACCCAAGGTGAGACGCAAATGGCTTCTCTTTCCTGTCTCTTCTGGTAACCAAGTTGAGCAGACATGCACACAGTTGTGTGCACAAATCAAAAATTCACCCAGCACAGCAGACTGCACTGCAACCCCCCCATCGCTGTCAGACCACGGAATGCGATTGCCATCTCTGTGATGTTTTGCCAAGCCACGAGTGCTAACAGGGCTTCTCTGGTAATCACGCTGTGAAATGCAGGAGCTTCTGCTGGAAGACCCAACCCAGCATGGTATCAATGCTTGGGCTGAAAGGATTGGGATTCAGTGTACATACTCAGCGCTGAGGTTAATGGAGTATGGGGGCTGGAAGGGAAGCCACCCAGATGTTGCTCTGTTGTTGTTACTCATGGTTCAATGCATGGAAGGCTGGATGCTGCAGAGGAGCAGAGTCTCACAGGATTCCTCTCTCCCTTTCTCCTAGACAAGTGAACTCTAATGAAGGCATGGTGGCAAGGATTATCATTGCTCATAAAAAAAAAAACACTTTCAGAAAGAGAGGCAATTTTGAGATCATGTTTGAAAAGTTTAGTGGTCTTCTTTATTTTTTATATGCACTTTAAAAATATTCTTATTTTCCATTCCACCCTTTCTTTCCCTTCTTTCTCACTTTTTTAAGTCTCTTCTCTCTATCTAGGGAAGACAAAAGGATGAATTAGTTTTCAGAGCCAAAGAGTGCAGAATTGACAGCAAAAAAGGAAAAAGTACAAGGACACAACTCATGATTTCTCAGTTTTATTCGAATAAAAGCCAAACCAATAAGCTGTCCTTGGCTTTCCAATAAGAGAATAATACCATTTTCACCAAAAAGAAAATAAAACAAGCACCAAACCAAAAAAAAACCCTCAAAAGGAAAGAGAGATGATGTATCTACTAGCTGCTTCATCAGATCCTGTAGTCATCGAAGCCTTGCTTTCTGCGGGAGGAAGACCCAAAGGACAAGAAAAGAATCTAATATAACATTTTTATCCCAGCACAGGATGGTGAAGCCAGCTTAGCAGATGCTTCTGAGTTGCTGTCTGAGCTACAGTGCTGTTACATTATCATGGCTTGTACCCCTCCTATTTCATTATTTACCATCTCTGGCAAAATCAACCTAGCCTGAGAAAATATCTTTTCACCGTGTTCCTAAATTTAAGAGGTAAGATTCTATCCTCTTGGAATTGAATACGAACATTCCAACTAACTTTCTTTGAGCTGAAACTCAGCACAGAGCCCTGGACCTTAGTGCCTTTGAGAAGGTCTCCTACTCCATATGGTCCCTTGCAGACACCTACAACTCCCGCAGTGATCTTGTTAGATGAAAACACCTCTTCTCTTGCTGTACCAGGGTTTTTTTGGCGTCATATAATTTTGCAGTTTGTGCCAATACCAAGTGTCAACAGGCCGTTTTCTTTTGTTTGTAATCCCTCTAATACTCAGTTGTTTACTTTCCTTTTTGCTGCCAATGATTTTGACTTTTCCTTTTGCAACAGCACTTCACTTTATTGTCCTGTACATCAGCTGTTAATGTGAGTGTATAAATTCATTTGCACAGGGTCTCTGTCATCTGGGATCAGTAAGGTGATGTATTTATATAGCATTATACATAAGGCTGAAAAGCACTGATTGTGCCTGGCTGTTGAATCGATATTGCCGCTGGGTTGGCATAGGAAAAGAGTTCAGCATCCTCTACTTTCACCTTTTGCTGCTTGCCTCTGCACCATGCCGGCTCACATAGCTGAGGCTGAACGTGCTCTTCAAGGTTTTGCACTGTAGTGTGTTCAGGGACTTTATCTCATCACCTGCAGACAAAGAGTTAATTCCCTCCCTAACTCTCCTGCAAGAGGAGGATTTAGAAGGGATAGCAGCATCATTCTGTAGGCATACCCAGATGCTCAGTATTAACACAGGCAGCTCTGTGGATATTGTTCCCTGCTACTCATCGGACAAGAAGTATATTTGGTTGAAGTAGTGGTTTGGGTATCACTTTGCAGGTCGCGGCTATAACTCAAGTGGAAAGAGGTTTAGCTCCAATTACTTTATGTAATTCAGAATACAGAAGAACCCTCTGTTGCTAAGACAGTAGTTAGGTTTTGGTTAGCTTTTACTTCACTGGCAAAAATCACAGCAAACTGCACTCTTGTGGGTTTTTTTGAGTGTGTGTATATATATGTGTGAGGCCAAAACCTCAATCTGAACATCCTGAGCATCAGCGCAAGCACTGAGATATGACCCAAAGGTGTGTATTTAGCTACGGTATCTAAAGATATCTAATGAAAGGTAAAGAAAATAAGATAAGACCAAACTGGAACTAATCAAAACTCATTCTGAGGTGAGGTCAATTTAAAAAACCAGCAACTACAACAATAAAACCTTCCAAAACCCACCAAAAAAACCCACCACAAACCTCCATTCTTTTCAGTATTTTTCTGTAAGCTTATTATATTCGTTTTGCTCTGGATGGGTCATGACACTGAACTCCTCCTGGCAGTTTAATGCGGTTCTCATGCCATACACTGGTATTAATTTGTTTGAATTTCCAGTGCTAGTGGAGTTGTTTGGACCCAGACCTGGTTTCATCTGTGTTGAAAGCAAAAACAACATCAACAAAATAAAAAGTGAAAAAAAAGCTTTCTTTAGTGCGTCTATTCTCCTTTTTATGATAAATCTTTAATCTGAGCCTAAACTAAGCTGATGATATTCTTCAAAGTTTTATTAAAAATGGACAAAAATAAATTCATTAAAGTAGAGGAGGGGAATGGGTGACTTGTCTGACCTGTAAAGACCCACTGACAAAACAGTTATCTCGATAGAAGAGGGAACCTTAACTACACCCAAGAGTACTCAGGGGCCAGAAAAAGAGATGGATAAGGAATAAAGTTCTGCAGAAACTGCAAAGAAATACATTGCTGCCTGGCTGAATAGCAGTTATTGCTGCAAACATGTGTAAGAGGATCACTAAAGTCGAGATTGTCCAGAAAAGTAGACCTTGCTCTCCCATTTGTTTAGAACCAAGTTTAATTTCAATGTAATATTTGTTCCAGCAACTCAATTTAATGCTGCAGCTTGAAGAAATCTGAAATATACTGGGAAACATACAAGAATAGATGCTTGTTCCAGTGCAAAAACCGGCAGCCCTTGATAAATAACAGAGCATGATCGCAAGCTGTCTCCTAGATTGTCTGAGCAGAAGGTATTTCCCCACAAACCTCCGAGGTTTGTTCTCTGTTTCCAATCATTGCAACTGCAGGCTCCTTGAGGTAAGGACTGCTCTTTGTCATCCTGATCGCCGCAATGCACCACAGTCTCGTTCTGCCCTCACCCAGGTGACAAGGGAGCTCAGTCATTTCAGTCCTAAAGTTATTTCTGTTCTTCACTGTTTCTCTGTTGCATTACTAACATCTATGTATGTCAAAGAAAAGAAATGGAGGTCATAAGGAGCGGTAAGAAAGAGTTGTTTGTCACAGCAAATCTGTCCATCTGCACAACTTCTGCCTATTCTTTTCTCTCTGTACTGTTTTGAGTCCCAAGTTTTGAATGTGTTCTATTCCAGCATCATCCTTCACTCAGTCTTCAGTGAACTCACCTCAAGACCTGGGAAAATTAAAAGAACTTTTGCCAGGTTCATCAATACTTTTCAAAAAAACAAAATAAAAAATGTAACACCAGAGGGTTGAGCTAAATATGTTTGACAGACTGTGTTTTCCGGCTGGGTTTTAAAGTCCAGCCAGTACTGACTATGCACAAAAAAGGGGTGATTCTAACCCCACTCTTCCAAAATTATTCAAGTTGAAAGGAGGACGCCTGATTCCTAACCTGATGCAAACTCCAGAAAAGTATGAGGCTGATCCTGCTGTGTCATAAGCTGATCTTTCACAGATGCTGAAAAGCTAGGAAGTGTAATTATGGGAAAATTGCACTAAGGCAAACAAGTACATGCCAATTTCTGCCATTCTCCATTACCCACCTGAACCCCTTGATTGTGGCAGACAACACACCATCTGCATGTGCTTTGTCAGACGGGAAAAACATAATCTCAAGAGCAGTGCCTGAATGGGGGAGCAGGAGAAGAGGGGGAGGTTCCTAGGAACCAAGAGCCAAAGAAGTTGGAGTCCAGGAGCTATGCTAGCTCAAGAGTCATGGCTAGATAAGACTTCCTCCACAGTGACCCCATATAGGGTGACCTCGGTTCTACTACATGGTAGTTCCTTTTGTCAGTGGTCATTGGGGGTTTCCCAGAACCCTGGCCTTCCTCAGCATGTGGTGTGAAATTTAGTTCTCATAAGAACAGGCTTTCTCGGCACACAGAGATGTTGGATGCTTCCAGCTCCTGCTTGGGACAGAAATAACTCAGAATCTTCTTTTCTCAGGATATTCTGGCAATGCTGCTTCCTAACCCGGATGGATCCCATTTTTCCTGAGGTACCAAAACATAAAAAAAAGAAGAAAACAAATGAGCAAATAATGCAGGAGGGCAGGGAGATGAAAGAGTTACTCACGCTCATTGAACCTCAGAGATAGCTCCATTTTGTTTTCAGCTGAGCCCTGGGTTAAGATGCTGTCCTTTTTTGAACATAAATTATGCAGTAATTCTCTGTGGTGCACCCCATCTTTCAGAGGTAGAATGCCTTGCAGGTTTGATCACTGCTGTATTCTTAGTCCTGTTATATATTTCCTGGGTGTTGCTGTTCCAGACATCCCTTAATGCCTGTTGCAGGTCCCTGTTCTAGGAAGGGGTTGAATAGCATCCCCTCTCTTGACAGGCATGTTGTGGGATAAAGCCCCCAAGACAGGGGACACAGGACAGGAACAGGAGCTGAACAAATGAGGAGAAAAACCTGCACTGGGCCCTGAAGGCTCATCTATGCTAGTGGATTCCCAGAGGAGACTGTCCCCCTGGAAAAGCACAGCTGAGCCACAGAGAAGCCAGAAATGCCACTGCCTCCACAAAGTTATACCTGTGGGTGGTTGCAGTATTGCGAAAGGATCAGCTGCAGGGAAACCTGTGCTACTTGAGGCTACTCCCACTCCACAGAACTAAAAAAGAGAGGTAGACTTGTCTCCTTTCAAAGCATGTGTACCTGAATTTTAGCCACAATATTTTTTTCATGTTGTTGAAAACCTCTGTTTTCAACACTAAGACAGATTGTTCACTGGACAACTGGCCTTCTGAAGTGGTGGATGGGGTCAGGATGGAATATAGCTCCCCTGTAATCCAGGAAGAAGAAGTTAAAGACCTGCTGAGCCGCTTGGATCCTTATAAGTCTATGGGGCTGGATGGGATCCATCCTAGGATGATGAGAGAGCTGGAAGACAAGCTTGCTAAGCCACTTTCCATCATTTATCAACAGTCCTGGCTCACTGAAGAGGTCCCGGATGACTGGAAGTTGGCCAATGTGACGTCCATGCACAAGAAGGGCTGTAGAGATGATCCAGGTAGTTACAGACCTGTCAGTCTGACCTTGGTTCCAGGTAAAATTATGGAGCAGATAATCCTGGGTGCAATCATATGGCACCTGCAGACTGACCGAGAGATCAGGCCCAGCCAGCATGGATTTAGGAGGGGCAGGTCCTGCCTGACCAACCTGATCTCCTTTTATGACCATGTGACTCAGATGAGAGGAAGGCTGTGGATGTGGTATACCTGGACTTCACTAAGGCCTTTGACATCCTAGACTCCTGGAGAAGCTGACAGCCTGTGGCTTGGACAGAAGTGCTCCATGCTGGGTTAGGAATTGGTTGGTTGGCCGAGCCCAGAGAGTGATAGTGAACGGTGTCTCATCCAGTTGGCAGCCAGTCACTAGTGGTGTCCCCCAGGGGTCAGTGTTGGGCCCTGTCCTGTTTAACATCTTTGTTGATGATCTAGATGAGGGGATTGAGTCCATCATTAGCAAGTTCGCAGACGATACCAAGCTGGGAGGAAGTGTCGATCTGCTGGAGGGTAGGAGAGCCCTACAGAGGGACCTTGACAGACTGGAGAGATGGGCTGATTCCAATGGGATGAAGTTTAACAAGTCCAAGTGCTGGGTTCTGCACTTCAGACACAACAACCCCATGCAGAGCTATAGGTTGGGACAGAGTGGCTGGAGAGTAGTCAAGTGGAAAGAGACTTGGGAGTGATGGTGGACAGGAAACTCAACATGAGCCAGCAGTGTGCCTAAGTGGCCAAGAGGGCCAATGGTATCCTGGCCTGCATCAGGAATGGTGTGGTCAGCAGGGCTAGAGAAGTTATCATCCCTTTATACTCGGCACTGGTCAGGCCGCACCTTGAGTACTGTAGAAGTTATCATCCCTTTATACTCGGCACTGGTCAGGCCGCACCTTGAGTACTGTGTCCAGTTCTGGACCCCTCAGTTTAAACGATGTTGAGATGCTGAAGTGTGTGCAGAGGAGAGCAACGAAGATGGTGAAGGGGCTGGAGCACAAGCCCTATGAAGAGCGACTGAGGGAGCTGGGGTTGTTTAGCCTGGAGAAGAGGAGGCTCAGGGGAGATCTTATTGCTCTCTACAGCTACCTAAAAGGAGGTTGTAGGCAGGCAGGGGCTGGTCTCTTCTCTCAGGTGACCAGTGACAGAACAAGAGGACATGGTCTCAAGCTTCGTCAGGGGCGGTTTTTAGGCTTGATACTAGGAAAAAAAATTTCACTGAAAGGGTGATAGGCCAATGAAATGCGTTCCCAGGGAGGTGGTGGAGTCGTCGTCCCTGGAGGTCTTTAAAAACAGATTGGATGAGGCGCTTAGTGCCATGGTTTAAACGACAAGGAGGTGTTGGTGTTGGGTCATAGGTTGGACTAGATGATCTCAGAGGTCTTTTCCAACCTTGTGATACTGTGATACTGTGCGATACTGTGATTTTTATCAGCATGTTATCACTGCAGTGTTTTTCATGTATGAAAGTCTGAGTGTAACAGAGGGCAAATCTGAGGACCACGGATCAGCTTCTTATCATTATTACTATTTTTGTTGGTGGTATTTGGAGTAATGATCACAATAAAATAAAGTTAAAAAACAATAAAGGATAATACTGAAGATTTAGTGAAAAAGTCTCTAAAACCAGGAGAGGGCATTTCACAGCCAGCACAGCACCCTCCCTCCGTTGTGCTGAGCAGCTATCAGCTAACTCTAAGAACTGCCAGTGCATAAAACCCGTCCTGAGAGGGGCGGGTTTGCCTCCTCCGTTCCCGGGGCGGTGTCCGGGGTCTCTCCGGCTCCCCCTGCCAGGGCCGGCCCGGCAGGAACGCCCGCCCCGCTGGGGTCCCATCTGCCAGGGAGCAGCCCAAGCACCCTTCCGGGTGTCCTCCCCTTAGGGACTGCCTCGCAGGCCTCTGCTTACAGCCCGCTCCCTGCTACAGGGGCTCTTGGTCGTTCGGTGAGGGAGAGCGCCGTGGGGAAGGATGGAAATGGGGGCTGAGAGAACGCAAGCTCTTGCCTGAAAACACACGTGATTCTGTGGCTTTGCCTATGTCCTTTCAGGCTGGGTTTTCACAACTGTTCTAGAAAACGCATTTGCTAGCAGGAATATTGGCAGGATCAGCAGCATTCAGAGAACACCCAGGGCTGGACCCAGCTATGTTGTGAGCTAAGGAGGTACCAGGCTAGGGGAAGAGAGGCTGTATAGCTGTGTGTCATACGCCTTCAAAACATTTTGATGTTGCATGTGGAGCAGAGGGCAGGGAGGGAGACCAGTCCCCCTAGTCCCTGCATAAATCCACTCATCACGCTGACAGAAACTGAATTCTGAATCCATGTGCACCAGAAATCACGAAGCAGAAACACTAGTGTTGAAGAGCTATGCTCACCAAGTGGGGAAACAGGAGCTCATCAAAGGCCAATGTAGGATAGGGGAACCATTGGGTGCAGACTGGCAACACTGCTCACAGAGGAGCTATCGAGGGCCAATGCTGTATCCAAAGTCAAAAAGGGTCATGCCAAACACATCCCACCATAAATGTATGTGAAAGGGAGACTTCAGCACGCAAGTAATATTTTTCTGATGAGAACTCTAGAAAAAGGAACAATTTTGGTTTTAGCATTCCTGAGATCAGCACAGCAGTGCTTAAGAGTCACAGGCATGGAGAAGGCCTCCCTGTACACTGCGCTGTGCTCACTCTGTCAGCAGGATGGGGCTCTTGAACACATCTGAGATCCTTTCTGTGACTATGCCTTTGTTTTGTCTCCACTCAGGACTTAGAGAATAGAAATAAGAATAAAGCAGGATACAATACTCACGCTAGTCCCCTTGTTTTGAAATGAGAATTTTACATTCATCTGTTCCTTTTGGGAAAGTGCAGTAATCAGGGAAACTGAAAGTTGTTGACAACCTTGGAGGAAACAAAAAAATCCATGATTTGCCTGGTAATTTGCCTGGTAATCACCCCTCTGCTCAATACATGGGGCACAAAAATGTTTGAGTGGGTTAGAAAAAATCAAGAAGGCAACTGATGGCATGCTTTGATGTTTTTTATTGCTTTACTACCTGGAGAAAATATTTTGCCTGTCTGCCATTCCGGTGGAATCTTATAACAGCTACAAAGGCATGTGAAAAGTAGCTGATGAGGAGTTATAGACTTCTGCATCTGTAATTGGAAGCTGGAGCAGATGAGCTCTTCAGAAGTATCCATCTTGTTGTACACATGTCCGGAATAGTGCAGAGAGTTGAAAATATCACACTTCGAGGTTGAATTGGTTTTTGATCTCACGTGCCTGTAAGGCTTGAGACAGCCTTCTAAAGAATGTATTGGGGCAGGTGGGTGTGTTTGTGCAAGGAATGATCTAGATGTATTTGTAAAGGCTGTTGCTGGAAGGTAAAGACGTGTCTGAACAGCTCTAGACTCAGTTTTGGATGAAGACTGGGATTTCTGCTCTCTTTGGTTGACTGCACAGTTCTGGCCTATGGCTACCTGGAGACTCAAGGGACACTTTGATCCTTACTTCCCCACAAATCTCTTCAGGCTCAGCTACTAGCAGGATTTCTCCCTGACAATAAAATTCTGTGGGTTTGCAGGACTGGCTGCAATGTGGTAGAAGGGGGGGCTTTCTGGAAAGCAGGGGCTGTTCTTAGTCATTACACGGCTGTCCCAGCACCCACTTGCTGGAGTGCCAGGTGGGGAAAGTAGGGAGAAAAGTGCAGCAGGGATGTTTGGCTCAGAGGCCTTGTTTGGAGAGGTGGCAGAGTTCCCAGTTTCTGATCATACAATACAGCCTCATAGAAGGTCAGAGTACAAACTTTTGCCATGGGTAACCTACTATGCTCCTGTGTGCTGTAAATACCTCTTTGTAAGGGGAAAAGAACAATTTCTTGTACTGATGTGAAACTGTGTGGGTGTCTAAGAAAAGAGCCTGGAGTTGTTTGAGCTGAGTCGGATCTTACCACAACTCTTCATGACAACGCATAGTTGGCATGGGACCTGTGGAGCAGCGTTTCAAATAGCCCAGGAAGTATTGGTCCAATCTCAGTGTCAGTTACTGAAGGCACAGCACCTCTTCTGATATCATATGGATTTTGTTTGAGGTACTTTTATCTAAGATAAAGGTAGGTCCTACTCTCAACCACTGCAGAAAATCCCAGGCTGAGCCTACTGACTCAGTGTAGCACAGGAAGTCTGACCAGAAGGGTGAAAACTGCAGCTACAATAAACTTTCTCTCCAATGCAATGCCAACACTGAGAAGTGGTTCATAATTTTAAACTATATATTTTATTGAGTGCCTTTACCAGTAGTAACTGGACTTTTCTGCTCTGTCTTTAGACACTGGAGACATTTGAAATTATTCTTGTAATCGTTGGGGAAAAGAAGCACTTCTGGAGCACAATCTATTTCACTAATTTTAGATTTCTGTCTCTGGATAAATCATTGAATCATAGACTCATAGAATCATAGAATGACCTGAGTTGGAAGAGACCCATGAGAATCATCAAGTCCAACTCCTATCCCTGGACAGGACAACCCCAACATTCACAATGTCTGAGGGCATTGCCCAAATGTTTCTTAGTTATTGACAGGCTTGGTGCCATGACTGCTTCCCTGGGCAGCTGTCCCAGTGCTCCATCACCCTCTGAGTGAAGATGCATTACACAGCGAAAACAGATGTTTCTTTCCAGTTAGACACACCTTAGGGAGGACAGCCAGCTAGTGACAGCTTAAATATCAACATTGCAAGAGTCTAAAGTCAGGCAAAAGAATCCACCCTTGACATTTCGTGTCCGGCACTTGGCTGGGCCATGCCTTGGTATCTTGCATGAGACATTCCCTTGCACGATGATAGCTGCCTGGTGAATAGGGCTCTTGCAGGGAAACTTTCACTCTGTAGTCTTGCAGACTGCAGGTTCTTGATTAGAGGTAAAAATATTGGTAAGAAGCTGGGTTAAAAGGGTAGGGAATAGGAGAATAATGGACTACCTGTAAGGAGTAGTGCTGGTTTAATTCTTCATTTGTTGCTTCCAAAGGATCAAGAGATAATGCTCTCAATTGCTATGGTGAAGGTTAAATAACATTGTGGTTTTTAATAGCTGTCTAGAGATAAGATTTCTCCTTGGATGGGTGCAGGGCAGCAGAATTTGTGTCTCTGAGCAGAGAAACCATTTTCTTTTGCTTGCCCAGCAAGAGTGTGAGCATGTCATTTTATAAAAATATGGACCAGTCTGTGGGCCCATGGTGGCCAGCTGTAATGTCTGTAGGACTGTGCCAATTTTTACCACAGCAGGTAACTGACATGTTTCTAGATATCCCATAATTCTTACTTGTTCACCTGTGGATATCGATGCTATCGCAAAAGCATTTGGATGATAGAAATCAGATACAAGACTGAAACTTCTATTGCCTTTGTCAAATTCTGTTTTGTGATCTTAGATTTGTTGAGAAATATTTGAGTAGTCAAACTGATTGAAATTTCTTTTCTTAGCTAGGTGTTTACCTCTTTGAGGTATGCATGCAGAGGGAATGCAGTAAAAACTCCCAGGTGTTAAGCCAGACACCCACTCAAGCCAAGGGCTGTTGCGATGCACTCCATTCTGGGCAGCCATGGCACCGCACTGTGTGTGTTCCTGCCAGTAGAAATCCTGATGCCAACAGAACCTAGTTACCGACTAGGCTGTCCTGTGAGGGATGCCTCTAAGGTAAGGAAGAGAACCTGAAAGTGTGTGGCTTTGGGTGTAGTCAGAGCACGTTCAGTCCTAAGTGCCTGTGCTTGCCCAGGCAGAGAAAAATGTCGCATTACAAGCTGAGGTGCAGCCTCAGTCATGCCAGGAAGCACTTGTGGACAGGAGGTGGGGGAGATCACGTGACTCCCTTCGTAGTCCATCAAAGGCTGGACAAGCACAGGCAATAAGTATGTTTTGGATGAAGAACAGCCTGTGATCAGGCCCTTTTTGATCACGCTTGAGAGTGGTTGAGTTGATTTGTGCGCACCCTGTGAACATAAAAATGAACCTCCACTACTAAAAGGCATTTTTTGCCTGCAAGCCAGCACCAAATGAAATGGGAGAGGAAAAAGTGAGCATATATATAATTTCCTCCCTCTAGCCTAAAAATTCCACTGGGAAGCTTACAGCTGACAACAGACAGCAATAGATGTGACTATTTTTTTGCATTCTTATAAATTTAATACGATTAGTCTAATTCAGGAGTTTACAAGCAGTCCTCTCATTTACATCAGTTCTCAATATAGCACTTCATGCTTTTTCCATTCTTGACTGCACTCCTTCAGTGCAGAGACAGTCTTCCTTCTATTTTGCTCTCCTCCAGCCATCCTGAAGTCATTCACCTGACAAACCAAACTAAGAAAAATGTTTACGGTCTTTATAGATGTTTTTCATGCAAGCTAGTGTGTAGAAACAATGAAGAGATCTGGGCAAGGTGGTTACCGATGTATACTCCAGGGAGCACCAGTAAGTGCGTCATGAACTGCTGGCATCATCAGTCTAGACACAGTCCTGGCCTTTAGTCAATTTAGGAGTATTAGGTAAAAGATGCTTTGGCATTAGTTTTATATTCAAACAGAGAGAAGTAAGGTACTCTAAGACTGTACTTACCCTTTGCAATTTCAGAGATGACATCTGGCAGAATTTTATTTTCCAGACTGGTTGGATATGCTTCCTTTCAAGCAGAAAGTCCTCTGTGACGTAGGTTCTGAGACTATTGTGGGTGCAACCCACCATGTACTAGGAGCCATTAACATGTGCGTCTGTATCCTGTGACTGGTAGTGGTACTGTGCTGACAGAAGGGCTGCCGGGAAGTATGTTACAGAAGCAGGAGGAAGCAAACCAGGATGGGATGGTAGGACTATTCCCACTGCATTGTCCAGGATTCCGTATTGCTTCCAGCCCAGGCCATCTACCACCTTCGTGGAACAATGGGAGCCCTGGGGACAATGTCATCTCCTGTCTGGAAGCTGCTCCTGGCCATCTGCCCCCTTGGCACCAGGGCTGGGTGTAGTCAGAGCACGTTCAGTCCTAAGTGCCTGTGCTTGCCCAGGCAGAGAAAAACGTCTCCAGAGAAACAGACAATTCCATATGGGGCTTTTGGAAGTTGGGTCACTCTTGGCCAGGTGACCGTTGAGACAACTCAACTTATTTACCTCTTTCTCTGAGACAAAATAAATTCTGGTTGCATGTTTGTTCAGGACATACCGAGGTTTCCATCTTATTTTGAGTTGGCATTTTTTCGGGAAATTTCTAAAAATAGTTTAGAATTATGTCTTCACGTAACAGGGAGTTTGGAAGAACTCCTGTTGCACAGAGCACAGTTCCCTTCACTCTGCATCCCATAAGCATCCCTTTAACTGTGTCTAGACAGCAAGACTGGATTGCCCTATCTCACCTGGTTCAGTTCTGGAGCCACACCAGGTTCCTGCTAAGTACATTTGAAAGACCCACTAGTGCTGGCGGCACAGCCACGCTCAGATGCATGCAGTCTTCTTTAGGACTGACTCTGTGTCATACTGCATCATCTTGAAATGTGGCTGATAATCAGCACCTGATAGTATTGACAGGCCCTCTGTCTTCCACCAAATGATCTACAAGCATTAAACTTGTTATTCTCTAGTTCAACAAAGAAAGCAGAAAATATTCCCTTTCCCTTCTTTCTGATGTGGCTGGAAGTTTAAGGCAGGGTTTTCTGCTGTCTTCAGTCTTTCTTAAAAGAGGCTAGGGGTATGGAGGACATGCCATCTACTGAAAACTAGAGGTAGGGATAGTTTCATCTTCTCCCAGGATTTTGGGAGGGTTTGGAGCTGGGCCCACATGTGGGCATCGCAGTTTTCTGAACATCAAGTGTTGAACATCACATTGGCACAGCTGCAAATCTGTGGGGACGTCCAGCTTTGGACCCAGTTCTGGACCAAAGTGCAAGACATGGGCTCATAACAGGTCCAGATAGGTACTTGCACTCTTTGTGTTTTCCTCTGAAGAATCTGCTCTGTCTCTGGGCTTCCATGCAAAATTTGACTCTAGTGAATCAGTTATAGGAGCTTGGTAAAGCTTTTGTAGTGAGATAGTATGGAGAAATTGGCACAAACAGCAGAGAGAAAAAGAAACCAAGAAAACCAATAGATAGGACTTCAAATTGATTATTATTGGATATTGTTGGGTGTTATTGATTTGGATACTAAAGTCCTTGTAAAGGAAAGGAAAGTTCGCAGCTCTCAGTACAGAAAGGAAAGGAACAGGAACTCTGTGTCATGATTTCCATTTGAAGGCTCAGTCTAAAACTTTTGCTAATTGACACAATCTTTCTGAGGTTGAATCGTCATTGTATTGCTGGGGGATGACAGGCTGCATCCTCTTGTTTTACTTTCCATATGCTTCTTAGGGCTTCCTAGAATGTGTTTTGTTATCCCTTGAGCGTGGTCTTGCCCTGCATTTATCACTGTCATTGTAACTCTAAGTCGCTATGGTCATCTTTGGTAGCAGGTATAGACCGGAACCAGAACTGCTGTTTGCTCCTGCTAAGCCCAGAGACATGATTGGTGTGTGCTGTGTGGTATCAGAGACACAGGATACATATGAAAATGAGCTGACCCCTGAAATTCTGCGGGTCTGAGACTGGAGGGGGAGAACAGGGCAAAGGCACCAAATTACGCCATCGCTGCCTGTTCCTGAGCTCACAGAATTATGCTGGTGTCAGTACTAATTAAGCTTTCTCAAGGCCAGTTTGAGCTTTGATTACCAGCTGACAGGTACATACAATCCCCCTTCTGGGATCTGTACCTCCCTGCAAATCATCAAACTGTCTTCAGTCAGCTTTGGACCAGAGGAGTTTTGCCAGAGGCATCCTGCATCTGTTGCATCATATACTGTACATTAAAACCATCTTTATTGCTCTTTATAAAGAAACCACAGTTGTTAGAGAATCCTGAATGCTCAGCCCTCATGTACTTCCTTGCCTGCGTAGTTATTTGTCCATGTTACCCTCCCACCCCCACCCCATTGTTTTGAGACATGGTAGTACATAAGGCAGCTAATCATTTAAAGCTATATTCCTCTTGGAAAGCAATAGTCAGATACATAACAACGCACTGATTCTAGAGGGGGTTTGATTCAGGCCCATCTGTAATTTATCCAGTGGGAAATGCAGGGGGAATGCCTTTGTTCATTTGTCTTATTCAAACATGCCTATCACAGCCTCTTGATGTGCAATGGTTGGGGTGCGGGGAGGGAAAAGGAACTAAAGGAAAAAATTGATGACAGCCATCACAAAAGAGTTGGAGTCCCCATCAGCACCCAGTGGAGAGCTGCAGAGCCTGTCCCCTTGTAGAAGGGGCATGAGTTGAGGGCTCACCAGGAGCATGGATGGTTTGCACTTCACACCCGTAAGTGAGACAGGAGGGAGAGCATGTGGCTTGTGCTGGGAAACACAGCTGTTCACTTGTGTGCTTGCCAGGGTATTTTAAGTAAATATGAAGGGAAGGTTTCAAATCAGGTAGTTTATAAACCCCATCAGATGCTCATATCAGTGGCGACCTCTTTTTCTCAGTCTAGGAGTTTTCAAAACCAAATATTGCCATGTTAATTATTAGCATTTGCCTTTATTTGGGTAGTATTATGAGATTAATTAAACCTTGCAAGATCCTGAGACTCCATCAGGAAATGTAGTCAAGACTGCCCCACTTGCACAGAGGAGCAAACTGAACTACAGATGTTTTTAAGAAAGGTAGCATAGAGTGAGCATCCTGTTTTGTGGGATGGAGCGAAGCTGAGCTGTTACCATAACACTGACATTCAGTTAGCATCAAGATCTCCTGCGGAGAGTGAGACTTACTGTGGCTGGGTGATGTTTGAAGAAGGAATCAGGATACAGCTAAGGGATTCTTGTCCCACCTGCCATGAGCCTGCTACCTTGGTGCCAGCCTAGGGCAGAATGACCATGCTGAGCCTCGGCACAGTGATTTCCACCTCCATGTCTCCCTGTCCCTTGCTTTGTTTTCAAAATCATGTTCAGCACTTTGGTTAGTTTGTCAGTTACAAAGTATATGAAATATTTCTGGGTATACTAAGGGTCACATTTAACACACAGCGTCATGTTTTCATGCCATTATATAAAAGTAGAGCAGTTCCACGCCAGCAGCAGATGATGCATTGACAGTTATGAATTGAAATGTTTCAGTGTTTTATTCCAAGGGAAATTAATGAAGACTGTCTTTTCATTTCCTCTCAGAACAACATCTTCTAAAAGCAAGAATTTCTCACAAAGTGAAGTTTTAGTTTTCCATCATCCAAAGCTGCCAGAAGCAGTTCACAAACCCCTTTATTTACACAAGTTAAGAAAGCAGAAAGGTCACTTCTCTATGTATCTCTCAAGCTTTAACAAAAACAATAAGGTGCCCAGACATCACTGGAAGAACCATAAAACCTTGACAGACAGGCAGTGTTTCACTCTTAAAACTGGTCTCTTGCCAAACCTTAATGTGAAAGCATGAGAGTGGATAAAAGGAATGGCATTACTAGGTATTTCCTGCATAGGCTGAAATCTCAGCATCTCCTCAAGTTATGAAAGTAAGCAGACCATTCTTACTGTCCGAGAAAAATAAAACATTGAAGAGAAATATATAAGAAATGTTATCTTGAAAGGCAGATTTTTGAAATTCTATCTATTCTTAAAATCATATTTTCAACATAGCAAAAATCTTAAAATATTCTCTTATCTTTGTAGTTTCACTTAAACATAGCTTTTAAGCAGAATCCATTCCGTTTATTTGAAACAGGAAAGAAAGTAAGCTCACATTTTAACTATTTTCATAGAATCATAGAATCATCTGGTTGGAAAAGACCTCCGAGATCATCAAGTTCAACCGTACCTGTCCTCTTGCTAAATCATATCCCAATGAAACTCATCTACCCGCCTTTTAAACACCTCCAGGGATGGTGACTCCACCACCTCCCTGGGAAGCCGGTTCCAAGGCCTGACTACCCTTTCAGTGAAAGAATTTTTCCTGACGTCCAGTCTAAACCTCCCCTGGCTCAACTGGTGGCCATTTTCTCTCTTTCTATCACTTGTCACTTGTGAGAAGAGACCAGCACTCACCTCACCACAATCTACTTTCGGTAGTTGTAGACAGCGATGTTGTCTCCCTTCAGCCTCCTCTTCTCTAGGCTAAACAACTCCAGTTCCCTCAGTTGCTCCTCATAGGACTTGTTCTTCAGCCCCTTCACCAGCCCCGTTGCTCTTCTCCTAGATGCACTCCAACACCTCAATATCTTTCTTTTACTGAGGGGACCAAAACTGAACACAGTACTCGAGGTGTGGCCTCACTAGTGCTGAGTACAGGGGCACAATCACCTCCCTGGTCCTGCTGGCCACTCTGTTTCTCATACAAGCCAAGATGCCAGTGGCCCTCTTGGCCACCTGGACACACTGCTGGTTCATATTCAGCTGGTTGTCAACCAACAACCCCAGGTCCTTCTTTGCCAGGCAGCTCTCCAGCCATTCTTCCCCAAGCCTGTAACGCTGAATGGGGTTGTTTTGTCCCAAGCGCAGGACTTGGCACTTGGTCATGTTGAACCTCATCCCGTTGGTCTCAGCCCATTGATTCAGCCTGTCCAGATCCCTCTGCAGAGCCTCCCTTCCTTCAAGCAGATTGACACTTCCACCCAGCTTAGTGTCATCTGCAAACTTGCTAAGGGTGCATTCAATCCTTTCATCCAGATCATTGATAAATATATTGAACAGGACTGGACCCAGCACTGAACCCTGGGCAACACCACTCGTGACTGGTTTCCAACTGGATTTAACTCCATTTACCACAACCCTTTGGGCCCGGCCATCCAGACAGTTTTTCACCCATCAGAGTCTGTGCCTGTCCAGGCCAATGGCAGCCAGTTTCTCAATCAGAATACTGTGAGAAACAGCATCAAAGGCTTTACGAAAGTCCAGGTACACCACATCCACAGCTTTTCCCTCATCCATTAAATGGAGAGGAGATCAGGTTGGTCTAGCAGGACCTGCCTTTCATAAACCCATGTGGACTGGGCCTGATTGCCTGATGTCCTGCGCATGCTGTATGACAACACTCAATATGATCTGCTCCATGACCTTCCCTGGTGCCATGGTCAGACTGACAGGCCTGTAGTTCCCCAGATCCTCCCTCTGACCCTTCTTGTAAATGGGCGTAACATTTGCCAATTTCCCGTCAAGTGGCACTTCCCCAGTCAGTCAGGACTGCTGGAAAATTAAGGAAAGGGGTTTGGAGAGGACTTCTACCAGCTCTCTTAAAACCCTTGGGTGGATGTTTTGAAACAGAATAAAACAAAAAAAAAATTTCCTGACTCTATCTGGTGGGCAGGCAGAAAAAAGACAAAGCATTGCTTCATGGAGCTCTTATGATCAAGGTGTAGAAACAGGCTATTGTAATACCACAAATATCCTTTAGATCTTCTTTTTGAATCTGCTCCATACCAGTCATTTTAATTGATTCAAGTAGGAAGTGTGTTAGAGTAGCTTGGTTGTGATGAGAATAGGTTCAAAAGACTTTCTGTGCAGTTGGATTTTCTCATTTATATTGATATGGTCTAAGCATCCCCCAGAAAGAGAATTTTTCCACCTAAGATCTAATATCTCCTCCTTCTACTTGTTTGGTAAAATCATGCAAAGAGCAACATTCTAAAGCCTAGACACTGTATTCCAGCATACAAGGTTTGGAGCCACATCTGAGCATCTCAAAAGACCCGCAGCATTTGCGTACAGAGAAGAGATTCAGGGAGTGAATTAATCTCCAGTGTTGGTAGAGATCAGAGGCTTTGAGTCTTGTACATCAATTTTCATGAGCTTAATTTTACTGACTTTCTTGCGGTTATTACTGATTTATGACAGTAGAAGATTAAAATGAGGCTCAGGGAGGATAGCTGCCTGCTGAAATCCCCAAAGAGGCCAGATCTTGCATTATTTTACATCAGAGTAAACGATGCCTTTGGACAAAAAAAAAACCATGAAAGAGATAAATATCCATTCAAATGCTAAGACAGATGAGTTCCTTCAGAACTTCCTTACTAATCAAATACATCAGTGCCCACTTCACTAATGTGACAGGTGATTTAGCATAGGACATATTTCACAGGGATTGGGGGAGAGGGTCCAGGATCAGGCACTTGTGAATGATCTGCATGATCCTGATGATCTGGAAGGCTGTTCTATGCAGATATTCTGGACTGGGAGGTTTTCTTCCTTCCTGTCATGTCCTGCCATGGCTGTACAGACAGACTGGGACAGTTCAAGCAGCCACTGCAGAAAGACCAAGTTAGCAGGAGAGAAGCTGTCAGGAGGCAGACATTTGTGGTTAAGGCACAGGGAGGGTGGAAAGCTAGTACGTGCCATTTGCAGAGAAGCTTTATTTCTGAGAACAAATAGAAAAAAGGCATTTCAGGCCTTTGCAGAAAAAGCCAGAACAAGTGAACAGACCTTGGCAGTACAGTTACCCCCAGAAGTGAACAATGGAATGTAACAAAAGCCTCAGGGCATTATTAAGAATTAAAAATAAGAGCTAGCAGAGCTGAACCTAGCACTCTTCTGGCATTTGGCATATGCAGCTCCACAGGAGCTGGAGGTGTGGTGCTGCCCTGCAGACCTCCACAGGGCCCCAAGGCCAGTCATAGCCTGCTGCTGCAGAGGTAAGCTGGGGGAGATGAGTGACACAGGGCAGAAATTGTGGTAGCAAGTACAAGCCTGGGATAATAATTCATAGTGATGGGCAAGAAATGTGTTTCCCATCCTGTCCTTCTAAGATGTATCTTCTGTTTCTCTTCAGGGTGGATTAGGGCTCATTTGAACTTTTTCAGTGGAAAACAATGCAAATGTAACTCCCCCTTTAACAAGGTTTGGTGAGAGATGGGGACTGCTTAGACTTACTGTAAGCAAGGGCTTTGAGCCTGGATCACCTGTGACCCCAGAGAAGATCTTAGCTGCTGGCTGTCCTTAAGAGGGGGCACACAGTCCGACGTTAACTTTCTCCCACCGTCATCCCCCAGTACTAGGTGCTGCCTTCCAGCCCTGCTGTGCCCCCCTGGGACACCTCCGTGACAACCAGCTACCAAAGAGAGGTCATCGTGCAATAGGCACTGAGATGCTGCAGCCGGCAGACTGTCATCTGTTTCTATTTTGTTCAGGAAAACCACTTAGTTTACAAATATTTGTATTTAAATGTTTTTCTGCCCACTTAATTCAAGCCTGTGCTGAAAAAAAAGAGGAAACTTCCCTTAGAGAAAAGCGAAACAAAAAGCCAAGGCAGAGAAAACTGCTCATTCGCTAATGCCACATTTTCCACAATGGAAATAATTGTCTCTCTTCATGTTTGACAGTAATCTGCAGTCCCAAAATAAACAGGGCTCCTCTTAACTTTGCTTCAGGGTGTTTCCCATCTATCAAAGGGGAGCAGGAAATCACAGCTAGCCATGGTGGAGGCTCAACATTTTTGGCTTGCTGATCCTCGCTTTTGCCTCAGAGGATACCAGCGGTACAGGGTTAAGATCTTTTACTGGCCATCAGGGCATACACACAGGTAACTATTGCTCCCTCTTAGTCAGTGGAAGGGAAGGAAATAGGCTCTTTAGAAGTACTGTAATGGATTTCCTGTATGTGGGTCTTGGACTAGAAGGAAAGGGAATGTTTCACACCAGAGCTGAGACATGTTTGTGGCATCTCGGAGAATAAAGGTACTGAGAGAGCAACAAGAAATTGTTCAAGATTCACCAATTCAATGCCTAATTTTGTCTGCTTCATTGAGATATTTATTTGCAGAAACAGTAAATTCATGCCAGTATTTCAAGCAAGTTACTTTTGTGCAAGCTGAAATCAGATTTCCATATTTAATGAAGTATCTGCACCAGGAATACTTCATACAGAGAGTGATGCAGGAACACCCTGAAGAAATGCTGAGTGGCTCTGAGCAACGGGTTACTGAACAGCTCTGGTATAACACAGCAGACAACGCAGTTGGGATAATCCAGCACTTCTTCTCCAGGATAGGCTGAATAAGTGAGTTCTAGGAGCTTACTGAAGAGTTGGAAAGGGAATATATTTTGCTTGATTTTATTTTGTAATTATGGGTACATTTTTCCTAAATCTTGTCCATATTTAGGTATTAAATTACTGTGGGCACAACGCAAAGAACAACAAAAGTGCCATGAGATGGAATATTGCTTTCTGGCTACAGCAGAAGCCCAAGCCTTGAGAGAGATGATCCTCCTACTTTCAGCAGGAAAATATGTTTTTGTGTCCCATAGCCTGAAGAGTCTCCTCAGTACACAAACTGCAACTTTTCTCTCTCTTATATTGTGGTCACCTGTTACAAAGAAGAAAATGGTTATCATAGGGTGGAAGCAACGTCCTCTGAAAGAGCAATATAGACTGTAACACAACATGGTCTAAACATAGGAAGGTGGTTCAGGCTGAAGGTCTGTGTGGTTCAGACCAAAGGTTCAGCTGCTCTGCTGCGGTCTTATGTTTGCACTATGGATGTCTAAGAAAGGAAGAACAAGATGCATTTTAAGCACATATTGCATAGTTCCAGCAATTTAATATTTCTATGTTTAACAGCTCTAGATTATTTTTTCCTCAATTTATCATTCTCGTAAGCACTTCTTTTTCAAACATCCAGTGACAAGGAATTTCACAGCTTAACTCTAGGCTGGATGAAGAAATGTCTCTTCATGTTTTCAGTCTGCCACTAGGTGGTTTTGTCCCTTCCGTTTTAGGAATAGAAGATTAGGTGATTAACCCAGGCCAAGCATTATTGTGTAGGCCCTTGTCCTATGTTCCCTCACACTTCTCTTTATAGGCAATTTTTGGTTTTCCTATAGCAAATTAAAAGCAATTTCTAACAGAAAGTAGATGATTGCTCTTCCCATGACATGAAGAAGTTTGGACGTTAATATTTCTTTCTCTGTATTTTTGGAGGTTGGTGATGAGACCTCTTTGGTGAAAGGACAAATACTCTATGAAATGGTACTTCTCCTCTCAAAAACAATCAGTTCTAAGGCTGATATTTGCCTATGGTCAAAGCTTGCTTTTACCAGACAAGCCATGAGGCGATACACAGAAGGCAGAAGGAACCAATCATATTGTCCCAAAGAGATTCTTAACACATGGAGACTCAGACAAGGAGATCGGTTTTTGGAAATAAAGCCTGGGAGAATACTCCCAGGGAAGGGGATGCAGACATCTGCACCATGTGGCTCACAGACCCAGAGACAACTCAGGTCCAGAAAAGAGCAAAAAGCTAGCTATAAAGCTTAAAATAAAATCTATGAAGGCAGGGAAATTATTCCATTCTAGGGCTCTCTGAGGATCTTTTCAAGTGAGCACCTTGCCAGATTTTGAGCTGGTCTTTGATATTTGGTGTAAAACTAAAGTCTCACAACTCTTTCAGAAAGCATAAGGAAAAGCAGTCCACAGAGCTGGCATCCATTTCCCAAGTGTATCAGGAGAGTGTCAACAAGAAAGTAACCTTGCGCCTTCTAAGAAGGTGAAACCTTCTCTAAAAGTCTGGGTTTGTGACAGAGCCTTGCACTGCTCAACTCGACCTTCTGGGAATAGGTAGGAGCAGCTGGCAGCTATTTAGAGCCTTTGCAGTATCAGCAAGAGTCAGAGAAAATGGTTATCTTCCTGAAGGCTCAGTGGTTGCCTTCTTCTACAGAAAAAAATCACTAAAGACACAAAGGATCTTTAGATCAAACAAGGAAGGCTTGCAGAGAAGTAGATTCCTAGACACCCAATGGACTGTCCAGATTTCTGAATCCAGCCACGAAGCTGGTAACTTTGTGCCACATCTAATTACCTCCTTCTCTGTGGGCTTCAGAAGCACCGGAATGTGAAGCACTAAGGATGTTAAGTACCAGGGGACAGTAGATGCTCAGCAGTGAGGAGCAAGCCCAGAGGCTTGTGGCTGCAGTCATGATTTCTTTCTGGCCAGTTTGACTCAATTCAGAGTCAAAGTCAGAAAAAGGATACAGGCAAGAGACAGCAGATGAATAAGGTAAAGTTTCTGGATTACCTTTTACCAGCTGATGGGGACAGCTGCTAGTTAACACTAGTGTTAACCTTAGTGTTGTAATAAATACTGACACAGCTTCCTGCAGGGGTAACAGATTGCATGTAGTTTTGTCAGGAGCCTTAACAGTGCCATCACAGAGCTGCAATTCAGCAGATATGAAAATGTGGTGGGTGTTTAACATTAAAAATATAAAAATTTCAGTTGAACTATTTTCAGCATTGCAAATGTTTATCTTTTTCTGGTTTATGTGTGTGTCATTGCCTTACCTCATGGGAGCAGCAGTTAGAGTTCTTCACGCCCACACACAACTCTAGAGATGGGATGCTGGGATAAGACTACAGATCCCATGATGCCTATGCAGCAGTATGTGTTGAAGAGTAACTGAAGACTTTGGCTCTTAAAAGTGACGTGTGACTTACGATAGCTGGCTAAAGTTGCCTGCAAAATCCAAACCTCATTTTTCAGGAATTTTCTTTTTTAAAGAAAATTTTAAAGTGTTCAGAAAAGCATAAGCAATATTTTTTAAGGACAGCTAATATCTATTAGAAAATAAAATATAAGGAAGAAACAAACACTTAAAACCACGAGCCCTTCTGCAGGCAAGCACACATTTTCTGCACCAAAAAAGCCCCACTTTATAAACTATTTCCCAATTTAAGAAATGTTGTATTTTGACAGTTGTAATTATAATGGCCTGCAGCCTTTGACTTTCCCTTCATGGTGCTTTTGCTGTTAATACAGAACTGATTTAGGGACTGGGGTCCCTAACAGCAGTTGATCCTTATTACATCTTGTTTCTGGCAGTAGGAGAGCAAGGTAAATGGCCAGTTAGCCCCAAGACAAGCAGGAGGAAGCCCCTCAAACCCGTGGATAGAGCACAGAGAAGAGTAACTCAATGGGAAACAAAACTGTCCTGTTTTTCCAAAGTTCAGTCTTAGTGTTCCAAAGTCCAATGTATGGGCTTTATAAGACAGGATTGATGAAATGGTTGGTATCCCCATGACTTTAGAGCCTTCTGAGATCAGTATGATCCTTGATGCTGCAGAAAGTCATTTTCACGACAGTCCTGCATCAGCGACTATGCTGCCATTGCAGGAACACATGGCACTGGGGAATGACAGTTGCTCCATGCTTCCTACAGTACTTGATCTATCTTTCCCTCCTCAGCTTTTCTTTGTGCTCCTCTGGCACTGTGAGCCCTCTTTGGGTAGCATAGGAGTTTCTATTTGGTGCTATGCAGCAGGCAGCTGAAGGGAGATGAACTGAGTATGGACTGTAGGTGGCTGCCCTCTTTGCAAGTGGAGTTTGACATGAGCCATTAGCGCTGGGCTCTGCCACTGATTAATGCTGGAACCCTGGAAGTACTCTGGAAGTACTCATGCCCAATTCTCTCAGGTAACCCAGTTGCTAACGTTTTCTCACTGGGTCTCAGGAAAAGGAGGTTTCTGTACCCTCCTGGGCTGAAGTATTTCAGACTTTAATGACTCGAGTCTGTGGAACAGAAGCAATAAAGATGCAGGAGAGAAGGAGGGGATGCAAACTCTCTCTCAAAGGTACCAAAGTGTGTAACACCTCATAAAGCAGTGGGAATTGGAGCTCAGAAAGTTATTGGAATCAAGACTTTCATCTCCTGTCAATAAAGCGTTATCAGCACCGAGCCCAATTTTCGGCTCTTAATTCCAGATGTGCACATTGGAACTTTGTGCCTCTTCTCATGCTGAAAGTTTCAGCTAAGTTCAGATCCCAAAGCAGATGGAAGGCAACCTAAAAAACAGACAAGTTCCTTCCACTTGTGTCCAAATAGGGGAGTGTGATAGTATGCGCAAGATTTAATTCCAAGTTTCCTAGGTTTCAGTCAAAAGGAAAGACTGTGACCTTACAATGTTCCCTTGATGAGACTGAAGTACACTGCTGAAATAATAGGAAAGACCACAAGCCATGGCTTCTCTGAGGTCTAAAATAAGAGAGCCATTCAATCTCACTGATAACGTGAAGCCTTTCACTTGGAAAAATTATTTGGACAAAGGCAACTGGCTACAACTTTCTCCAAAGGGAGCATAGTATGGACAAAAATGAAACCATACATATACACAATATTTTGCTGTAGTCCAGAAGATATGGAGACCACAGGTTACAGTCTTTGCTGCCTCTTATTCATCCCCCATTGCCTGTTGGTGGAAATACAGCTATGCCAGCTAAAAGCATGTCCTGCTCTCCTCTGCCGGTCTCAGTCTGCATCTCAGTCCTGAGAAGCCCAGTGTGACAAATCTTAATGAGTGAGTTGAAAGCTTTATATCAGAAGGTGAATATTTTCCACGTTGGAGGCTGAGAATAGTTCAGTACTGTTCAGCTGGGGTCCTCTCACAACAGCAAGAAGGGCACCTCAACTGCTCATATCTTGCCTTACTTTAGTGAGAGGATATTGAAAGATGAGCAAGCAAGGTGGAAGTCACACCATGGCTGAGTCCATTGACAATAACAAGAATGTGCAGCTTGGCTCTCTTCACAGGGCAGTTACAAAATGTTACTTTTGCCTGTACCTGAGGATGCCTTAGGGCACACTTTGTCTGTATCAATTGTGCTCTGAGATCTGTGTTTGAAGTCACAACAAAAGCAGACAAAATCACAGCAGGCCAAGGACATGAGTTTTAGCAGGCAGTTCTGACAGCCACTTTACACAGCAAAATAATGAAATATAGTGGCTTTTCGGGTATATGAAAGAGCAGAGGTCTTTTTTTTAATCTCAACTATACATTTGCCAGGGAACAATCAGCGAACAGGCAGCTCCCTTCAGTAGACAGCTACACTTTTTGGAACAAAGCACACAGAGAGGTGCAGATACACCTATATAAAATCCATGGTAAATTCCCTGGAAACAGGGAATACAGAAGAAAAAAGGCAAAGGGAGAAAGGATAAAGAAGAGAATAGGACAGAGAAATCCCCCTTGTGCATTGCAGTAAGTCTTCATCTTCAAAGTGAAAGTGCTAGAAACACTAAACATTTTATAGTGCAGCTTCATTTGTTTAGGCTTCCCTATTGAGCATTAAATTTTATGGCACTTTAAAGAGTTCTTGATAGTTTTGTAAAGCCTTGCATTAAACACACACATAGACACACACATGTGCATGCTCACACGTGCAAACACATGCACACACACAGCTTTAACACCCTCAGCATCTTTTAGTGGCCCAATACATTATATTTTTACACTGTGAACTGAACGCAAAGCATTAGAGAACACCTTGAACGGAGAGAAGCATTTGATCTCAAACAGGAAAGAGGAGTAGAGGGAGAGAATTCAGAAAGAGGCAAATAAGGGCTGGCAGAGCCCACTCCAGCCCTGTTCTCAGGCAGCATCATGCGAGCTAGGTCTCATCAGTGAAACAGCCAGCCCCGTATGTGATGTCCACAGAAGTCTGTCTTCTCTGGAGGAGTTGTAACCATGTAGGATATGCCTTGTAGTCAGCTCTCCCCACCCAAAGAGATGTTTGGCTGGTTTGCAGCAAGCTGGGTGGAAGGTGCAGTTGCACAGCAAAGTACAGGGCACACAGAGGGCACCAAGTGAGGAGTATGATCTGTTGACAGACCATCAGATGGATGAGCTCATTATCTGGGCACCAGGGAGACTCCCAGGTGCTGGCCTGGCTGGTGCTGGCCTGGCTTTCCTTGCACCCAAATGTATTTGGATTTGGTGGAAGGAACTGTCACCTTTCAAAGGATTTCCTTTCGTGTTCCCTGCACCACACAGCCTCCATACTTCATGCAAAAGCCATAATGGACTTCTCATGTGATGAGACAGAATAATGAGCTAGGTCTTAAGTGGTTCTGAAACTCCAGAATCTTCAAGGAAATGCTGGAGGTACTGAAGGACTGGGCTTCCTTGGAAACACCTAATCCACTTCAGATGAGAATCTTTAACCCACGTGACCCCACAGCCATGAATCACCCACTAAAGGCCAGACCCTCAGCATGCTTCACTGTCAGTTTAGCAGTGGAAGAAGGGTTTTCTTTATGGTTTTCACTCAGGCACACTCTGTCTGTGTAGGACTTTAGAGAGAGACCATTTATCAACAACTTTGCCTACCCTGACCTCTCTCTATGGCACCCCAAGCTCGTGACTGTGGCATGAAGGTGAATATCAAGCTGTGGATACAGATGATGCCATGTTGCCAAACAAGGAGAGTTTCTTGAAATCCTCTAGTTGCCCCAGCAAGCCTTGACAGATGGGAAACTGTTGGTGAAAACAAGCAAAGCTGCTTTTCTCACAATCTCTTGACTGAAGCACTGTTGTTAGGGCAGCAGAGGAGGGTGCTAGTGGCACATGAGGGGCATCTCTGGAAGGGCTGAGTGGCAGCAGCAACAACTGGGGGCCTACAGGAGTGTACAATTTTGAATTATTTGAGAAAGTAGTGCTGGGCCACTAAATGAGAGTCTGACACCAAGCCTTCCCTTGGGGGTTTTGAGGGAATATTTTGGTGCCACTGAGATTGCAAGCACAGCCCTTGCTGAATCTCCCTCTCAAAGTGACATAGCACTTCTTGAAGTTCTTGGGCTGTCGGCATAATTCCGCTTCCATCTGGTTGACTTCTAAGTCCATCTAAACCTCTTGTTTCCTCCATGTCACCTCTACTTGAGTAGCTGAGCAGCCCTGTATGTAACAAATTTGATGTGGGAAAGGCATTTCTGAGTCTTATTTTGCAGAGCTGAAAGTCATTGAGAGAAAATAAATATATTATTCAACCAGGATCCGGATTTTGGCACTTTTCTTTCTTTTTTTCTTTTTGGGCTATTTAAAAACAGCTCTTTCTCAAAATGATATCCATAGGCTATTGCAGAGATTCCTGTTACATCCTGAGGGGCTTTGATCATACAAATGTAAGAAATCCAATGAAAGAACATATTATGCAATTATATTTAGATATGTGTGCAATCCAAAAAAACCCAAAACCAAAACCCAAAAGACATGGTGCTCTTACCAGAATTGGCTTTTCTTTCATTGATGGCAGTGTTGTGAAAACACTGAATGCCTTTGGGAAATGTTTGGGTTCTCTGCTTTATCTACTGCTGTACGTGTTTTTAAGAAGAAAAAAAGCACAAAGAAGACTTGTCTGCTGTGAAATCTAGATGGGTTTCTAGCTCTAGTTGCAGGTTAGAGTTGCCTCTGAGTTGCAGGTTAAAAACTGGTACTTCACAAGATTTAACTTTCTGCCCCACAGTGGCTACACTGCAATTCAAGGACCCTTGTGTACACAGGCAGCTGTCGTCTTCAGTGTAGCGGAGAAGAAGCAAGAGCAGAGACTTACACACTTGTTGTGCAAGACAGTGGAGGACTCCAGCCATCCACCTGGTAAGGTGATAGCCTGTCCTGAAGCCTAAGACCTGGAAGGGAACCACGGGTGAAGAAAACTATACCAGAGCTGTAGCAGATATGCTGCAAACTCGCCAATGCACTGCCACACGGATGTCTTGCAATGTAGCAAGAGGTAAGACAGAGGACATGTTACAACCCAAATAAAGGAAATCAGGGGATCATAACATGGTAACACAGAAGTAAATTGGGTGCAGGCTTTTCTTTCTCATTTTACTTCCCAAGTAATAAACCATTTTGCTGAGATCATAGATTGCCCTCTAACACAGATTAGTGCTCAGCTGCATTATACCTTCTTGCTACTCCATTCTTCAATCACAATATCCACCACTAAGCACCTTGCCTGGGCAAGTCAAGCCAGGAGGACAGGCTTCTTGTCCCTTATTTAGTAAAGGAACAGAGATAGGCTGCTCCAAGGAGCAACCAGAGCATTTTATTGGAGTTTCAGCTATGCATCGTTCCTGGCTGAAATACCAGCTGTACTTCAAATCTGTCACCAGAAATTGCTTGGGTTTTTAACAAAATCGTCAATAGGGCAGTGAATTCACTGAGAATTTTTCTGTCCTGAACATGCTTTAAGGAGAAGATCCTGAAAATTTAGGTTTTTGGTCAGGTCACCTAGAAGCCAGCCAGGGGAACTGTAAATTAAGTTCCTTGATTGTCCTTGCAATTTAAGAAGCTAAAGATGGTATTCCAATAGTGGAGAAGATGAGTTATACAGATTTTAACCGTGCCTGTGTTGTATTTTGTAAGCATTTGTTATCCTTAGGGGAAATTTCCAACAGCACAGTAAGAGTGCTTGATATCTACTTTCTTCTAGTGAGTTGTTTAACTGTGGTTTTAATTGTGTAGGTTAAGCAACCATATTCTTTAATTTTCCATTAAAAGTTGTATTTTGGACATGCTAAGAGACATAAGTCTCATGCAGAGGTACTACATGAGTTGTCACGCTGCTGTCGTGCAGTGTGGAAATGTGTCTCATCACCCTTGTCTCTTCCGGTACGAGTTGGGCGTGAATTTGAACTGGTGTGCTGGCTGGTTCCTGGCCATGGTAAAAGCAGATTTTGAAATCAGGACAGAGAAATCTAGGACCAAGACTTGGGATATGAGCAAGGAGAGATTAAGCTAGGCCCCGGGATCTAATTCCTGTGCAAGATGTCGTGTAGCTGTACCGACAAACATGAATCAATTCAGCCTCACCAAGCAAGCAGCCCCAATCCTTGTCCGTGCTATAGTGTGAAGAGAAAGCACATATTCTGGTTTAGTCCTGGCTCCCACAGCGAGCTGACAGCAAAGCCAGGAGCCGAATCATAGTTCTCAAGAATTCCACTCAGCTGCTCCCCTCCCAGGCTGGTCCTTTATTGTCTTTGGGAACCCACCAGCAGGCAGGCAACAAATTATGCAGATAGAGAAGCTTTTAAAAACATGCTTCTAATTATTTAGGTGCCTGGTCAAAAGCCCCACATTTTTACTTGTGGTAAAAATGACTTGTCTTTTTCTTGGGGCCCTCTCCCTTCCTCCTTCCTCTATATTTATTTCTTAGTCTTTCTGTCTTTCCTGAGAAAGAGAACTGGCTGTTTAAACGTCATTAAAGCCAACTACTTTTCACAAAATATATACTTGCAAGCATTACCCCATTGCACTGGGGACAAATACATCCTGGTCCCTAAGCTGTCATCACAATCATGTGCTTTGTACTGTGTCTCTGAATGGATTCGTCCCAAGGTGAATATGGTAATGCTTTAAAGTAGTGTATTCGTTAAGTATTCTGTCAGGAACATAAATCAGAACAGGACAGCATAATTTCTGCTGGTCAGGCAGTATCCTAGCAGGATTCTAGAGCCTCATGATTGGCAGTCATGGGGAATGAATGTCACGCTACATCCCCTCCGTGGTGGGTGAGGAGGAGCTCAGGATAAGCTCATGGGAAGATGTTCCCATACTAGTCCTCATGAGCCCCACCAGGGCCATGAATCCAGAAGTGCAAACAGAAGTAAGGGCTGCAATCCCAATAATGAGTTCAGAAATTAAAAAAAAGCCTGGGGATCACTAGTATAATGTAATATATTTATGGATCACTCAAGACAGCCTTGCACCAATTTAGTCATCCCTCGAAGGACAGTATCTACTTCTTGTGAGATTGTGCTGCTTCTGGGAAACATGTTAACCTAGATGCCCAAATATTTCGTGTCTGGCAAAGGCAATCTGTGCCTAAACTTCACCAAAACATTTAAAGTTTGGGATGTGGTGGTCGGGCACGTACCAGAAAGAAGCAGCCACAAAGTCTGAACTTTCCCCAAGTTTGGGAGTACTCAGATTCAGCATTCATTTCAGTTTCCTCTCTGGCTTCGGCTGGGAATGTTTGTGCCAGCAACCTAGAGAAGAAAATGAAGTCCATTGCACACAGATGCTTGGCCAGCTCTCAGTAATGAAACACGTCTTTATCGTCCACAATTTTTGATTTAAGGAAAGGGGCAAAACTGCCCACAGTTTGCAGAGAAAATAAAATATATAAAAAAAGAAGCAAGCCTCAGTGCTTAGGTTGTGAAATGCAGCTTCCTCGGGACAATAAAGACGTGTTTCATTATGGAAAGTGGCCGACCATCTGTGTGCGTTTGACTTGTATCCCTCAGATCTGGGGAGTAACAAGGCCAGTTTTACACTCACTTCACTGACTGAAACTGTGCTGACGTGTCTGACTTCGTAAACATTGCCAGCATTTTTCGAGTGAAGACTACATGCCTCTGGGAACGCTCCTCCCATGGGGCACAGGGGAGCCGTTCCACTTCCCCTCCAATGGGCAGAGGCATTAGGCACAACACTTGGCTCTTAGGTGCTGCTCTGAAGGGCTTTTTCCCATGTGACTGACGGTGCCTGGTATGGCTGAGATTATCTCAGAGCAGCAACACTCATGCTGCTTAAAGGGCATAGTGTAACATGCTACCTTGGGCAGAGGTAATGCTGATCAGACCATGCTTTGCTGGTAAAACCCTGCAGTGGCCCCATGCATGCTGCCCCATGGTTTGCTCTGCTCAGGTTGATTTTCAAGCAAGGGAGAGCTGCTGGATGAATGTACCTGGAGCTGAATGCTTCACATCTGTACACAGTGTGTGGTAATGACAGTGAATGTACCCATACCACCCCTGGTTCCCCAGCACTGTCCCTGTGCTGCCTGAAGCTGCCTTTTGAGCTACGGATGCTTCTGCCTGAAGTCCTCTGTAGCCCTCGGCAGCCCTGTGCAGGGCTGCTTGTGCCAAAGAATAAAGAGAAAGGGAGCTCCAACATGGGCAAACGTGGTGCTACACTCTCTCGGTTTGTTTTTTCATAGCAACCGCTGCACCTTACCCATGAGGACTTGCTGGAGCAGACATTGTGGGGGTACCCCTACTCCTACCATGATGTCCAGTCAGTGCCATGGGTAGTTGTGCTGCCACTTGTGCCTTCCCTCCTACTAATAAAGGCTGCGTCCACCTCTGGCAACAGCCCTCAGCCTGGCAGTTGTTAGCCATACAGCACTTGTGTACATTGTGGCAGAAACACACGGGGTGGTGCTAGAGGAGGCTGCTGTGTGAAAGGTGTTTTGTGTATGAAGCTTGGGATGGAGCAGAAGGTGAGATGTCCTAGGGATGGCTCCATTTTGGAGGTTAGGTTCTCCATATCTCACCCGTTGAAGGCCAAACCTTCACAAAGATCTTTAGCTTTTACATTTTATACATAACCTTTTATGTTTCTGACTCACTGTGCAGTCTATCTGTCTCTGATGCTTCCTATCCAAGTACCAAGGCTAACACTGGTTAGGAAAAAAACCCTTTAATTTCAGGACAGACAGAGCTCTGGGAAGAGTAAGAGATACCTACCCAATGTGAATGAAGATAAACGAAAAGCTACTCAAGCTGCTCTGAAATCCATCAAAGACGGCATAAAGACTCCATCCGTGACCATCAGCCCCTGGTTCAGGTCTTAAATGAAGCCATGTGAACTGTCTGTGGGCTCAGAAAGGGTAATTCAGTTCCTGGAGCCCTCATTTCTAAACATGACGCAAGAAGCTGGAATTGGTGTTTACACGGTCATTTTAGGGAAGGAAGAAAGTTTCATTTCAACAGCACACCACCTACATGTGTGCCTGGACACTATTATTGGCAGGTGCGTGTAATCACAAAAGCACCAATCAAATAATAAAAACGTTAAGTTTCAACTCAAGATCAAAAGAATGAACTTGACTCAGCCTGATGTACCAGCCACATGCCTCAATATCTATAGCTTCAAGATTACTCATTCCTCCAAGGCATATATGTTCAGCTCTCTGGGAAAGCTGAGGAGCTTCTCCTGGGTCCCCACCTGTAAAATCTGTTGGCGTAGCAGCATTCCTGTGAGTAGTGCAATGAAACCAAGCTAGTGGACATTTCTGAATGGCAGGGTCTTATAAAGGACTGTAGGCAAAAGCCCAAGGAGCAGCAGAGCGCAGGTAACTGATATGATGAGCAGATGTCCGGCCGTGTCTGCTGAGGGTTTGCATTATCCCTTAGCGGATGAAGGTGGCTGAGCAGGCTGGTCAGGGACAGACGAGTGACAATGCAGAATTATTAAAAGTGGGAGAGAGAGTAGCATGGCACTGATCAGAAATATATGTCCTTCTAAGACTGGGGTCACATGCACATCATTTAGGTCATTATGAAACTAGATTAGATAAGGAGTTGAAGAAGATGGGCTGGATCAGTCCTGCACTGATTTCCCAGGGTAAAGCCTGATTTGATAGCTTTTTCCCCCAGTTCTAATTTCCATTAAGTGGAAGGCTTTGTGCTCGCCAGAACCAGAAGGCCAGGATTCTTTGAAATGCTTAGCTAAACACTGCTTTTGCTTGCACCAGGAGAAGCATGGATTTAATTCCACAGGAACTCTCCCAGGGCCTCTGGTGCTCGGGACAGGAGCCTCCCTGATGCCCTTACCATGTCTGCTGCTCCAGCTTTCAGACAGTTGCTGCTCGTGTCTGTCCAATGCACAGAACAGCTGCCCTGTCACCCTGGGAAAGTTGGTTACTGTCTCTGTCGGGCTGTGGTGCAATGTGGTTTTCTTGGGGTTTTATTCTTTCTAAACTAACTAATGCTAGCTACTGAAACTGATGTTTTAGAGTCACTAAATTGCAGCTGCTTGGAATAGCACATCCAGACAAGTGAGGAAAAAAGGAAAGGGAGCAAGACATTTGTGCACACATAGTCCAGGTCAACAGTGGTTTATTAAGTCCCATTAACCATATGGTCACGATTATAATAAAAGTCTGAGTTATGGCCAGTGACATGTGTAAACCTCCCTGCCTCCTCAAAATCTGATATATATATGATGGGTGTAGATTCAATGTGAACACAGACCTATATCACAGGGGTTTTTAACTCTTTCTGATCCCCAGGGGAAAGGAAGAAAGACATGAATGCAGTCTGGCTGTCTGATATCTCTCCAGCTCAGCAAAATGTCACAAAAGACACAATCTCTTCTGCTACTGCTCTTCTTTCCTTCAAGGGCTTGCTGCAACTGCTTGAATTGGGAGACAACTATTACACCACTAGACTCCAATAATTAAGTTATGTTTCCAAGTACCAGCATCAGGCCAGCTTCTTCTCCCTCTTCATCTGATCCCAACTTGCCCCAGACTCTCGCAGCCACAGGCAAGGGAGCCAGAGAAGCCATGCAGAGGCCTGGAGTCTCACGCAGAGCCAGCCCAGCACCAGTCCTTCCAGCTCTGGCTGCCTCACCGCCACCTCTCCGGGGCTGCAGCTGAAGCCTTTTTAGAGGCAGTGGTACCAGCAGCTTTGCTGTGTTGACTCTGGCTGTTTGCCTTGAGGTCTCTGAGTCTGAAAGATAACTGCAATGCAATTCACACCCTGTCCTGTCTTTCCAAGTGATTCGTTTGCTGGAAAGGTTCTCTCCCCTCAGTGCTTCTTCCATTGCCTCTATGCTAGTGTCTCCTCCAACCGCATAGACAAAAACCTGGCAGATCTCCAGCTCTTGTAAACTGGGGTATGTCTGGTTACTCCTTGCCCTAGTAGAGGTTTTGGCCTATTAGTTTTAGGCCATAAACAATGATGTTTTAAAAGATACTTCCATTTCCTGGCTCTGAGGCGAATCAAAATCCAGCTCTTCACCATCTTGGGTCCATCACCATTAAGCCATGGAAAGATTCCCCTCTCCTTGTCACTGATCTGAAAAGCAGCAGAACTTGTGCCCTGTTCTATGCTAGGAGGAAGGCTGATGGCAGAGAGCAGATGGGCACAGAGAGACATGGCTGGCACGGCAGATTGGGGAGCAGGGGCTGGGCTGACTGTTGAGGAAGGCTTGGAGTTTAGGAATGGTTATATAGTATCCCCATGCAGCAGTGGTCAACACGCCAAGCCAGGTGGGGAAGATACCTAAGCCTATCCTCCTCTCAGGCATCTGAGCAGCCTGCAGAGCAAACAACATGGCCAAGCGATTCCTAATGTGCCTTCATCATACCTAAACCACGCACTCATCCATCCTCTCTCCCAATGCAGCTGTACATCCAGCCTCAGCCCGAACTCAGGCAAAACTCAGCTGCTAGCACTTACCTAAGCACCTCCTTCTGACACATCCTCCCACTCATCTGTTCCCTTCAGCAGTTTCCTAAATCTCCATCTTGAGAAGTGATTTGCCTCCGGGACTCTGGTTTTGCTGGAGGATAGACCCTGGTCAGAAGCTCAACTTGCCTTTCCATGACTCAGATCTGGAGAGTTTAAGACAGCAAAACCTAGGACATAAATAAAAATTTGGTTGAGACAACATTGGAAAGTGCCAAACGTGCAAAGAAATGACCTAAAAGGTAAAAGTCAAAGATAAATAAAAACAGTCCATGTAAACTGTGTGCTCATCTTAACAATAAACAGAGCGGCTGCCACAAAAAAACTTGAAAGGGCTCCACTCTGCAAAGATGAATGGTTTGCTGAGCCTGCTCCGGGCTCCATTCGAGTGGCCTCGGCATGAATAATTGGGTGTGAGAAGTGCTTGCTCACCAGGGCCGGAGCAGGCGAGCTTCAAGGAGGGGGAATGTGTAATGATCACTGGGGTTATTTATTGTTTCGTTTGCTCATTAGCTTGGCATCACCTTAAGTCTCCAGCCACAGCACGTGACAGCTTTGAACTGGTGCCCCGAGTGTCACAGACGCTGTGACATGTAGTTTTGATGTGTGCCCCGTAGCTCCTGTAGGATTTCCGCTCTCTGCTCTGTTCAGCCCAGCTGTCCGGCTGGAGATAAATCACCTTCCCCAGATTGGTTCAGGGGTTTATTGGTATTATCTATCATTGCAGAGTCCACGTCTGGATGCATGCAAGCTTACTGTCTCTCAGCAGTGAAGGCAGGATTTCAGTGTGCTGGGAGAGCTAAAACATGGGGAGCTAAAACCTCGTGGGTTTCGCAGCCTTGCTATTCATCACAGTGTGCAAAACGGGAGACAGGCAGTGGGATATAGCATGGTTGGTTCTTGCTTAAGGCTCTTGCCTACAGAGATGCAAGCACTGCAGCCAGCCTGTGTGTCGCTCCCGAAGAGTGGGGAGCACAGCGGGGCCAGCCCCTGCTCTCTGTGGCTTTTGGCTGGAGACTGGCTGATCTTGCACTCCTTTTATCTCCTTGGAAGGGGAAATCTTCCTTGCAGCCATTGCCTGACCTTAGTGGCACTGGGAAAGATGCGATGCTGAAAGCCAAGCCCAAGGAGAAAAGAGGAACTTGCAGAGAAATTATCAGTTCAGAGATAACCAGCAACAGTCCAAAAGAGCTGGAATACTGCTTGCAAATGTAATCTATAACCGAAGACTTTATTAAACATGTTGTGGACTTCAGCAGACAATCTGCACAAAGGGAGACTGTCAGTATCAACATCTTGTGCCATCAGCCATCTTCGTTTCTTTAATCTGGCACCAATAGTTCTCCAACCTAAAGAAAGCATGAGCTGCAAGTGACAGAGAGAGACCAGTCTTCCTTAAGTTACCTTGATGTCACTTATGATCATGACAATGTGTCATGTGACTGCCATGATAAAACACCAGCTTAGCAAAGCTATGTTGGCAGGAAGATGCCAAGAAAACACCTCTGTGACTTGAGAAAGGTGAATAAGATCCCAAACTGCATTGCAGTGGCATTTACAGTGTCCTTTTTTCTTCTCCTGGCAGATCTGGTCTGCTTGACTTCCCCTCTCTTTTTACTAAGTAAAGTCTAACAATGTTCTGTGCTAATGGCTTGTGAGAGCGCACTGCTTAGGGTGAGCCTTGTGAAAGTACCTACCAGCAGGAATGGGCATATCATCAAACTTCTTGACAGACAGATCTGTTCCCTGACTTCAGATCCTAATGATGAGTATAAAAACATGGAATGAGAACTCAATGGTAAAAGAAACATGGGAACTCTTCTGCCTTTCAGAAAATCTAGCTAATTAACAAAAGCCAATGTAGTCTCTCTAGCAGTTTGCAAGCTCCAGGTAATACTGACACTTAATTTTCCCCTGGCTTCTCCCTGGCTGCCTTTCCATGTTTCCATCCCAGCTCCATGCAACACAAGCAGCAGATCTCCTCTCTCAGGTTTGTTTCTCCCGGTGATGCTGTGTTCTGTCATACGCCCCGCATATGTGCCAGATTTTGCCTTTCTGGGGCTGCAGGCACAGTGGCAGCTGCATGACACGGCTGCTACCCTTATTAACACACTTCCTCCCTGGGTCCTGAAACTGGGTGTCTCTGAAGTGCTCTGGTGTCAGTCACAGCCCTCTGCAGTCCCTCCTGCACCAGCAGAGAATTGCAGAGATAAGCGAAGCCAGCTCCATTGCAAAGACAGCCCCATTGTCTTCTCACTAGCCATGAACACATGTGGCAGATCTGTGTCCAGGCTTCTCCCACTGCTCCACCTGGAGCCATCCAGGAGAGTGCAGATGCAGTGCCAAGGTAACTGGACCCTGGAGGGAGATGAAGAGGCCCTGGAAGCCTGCAGGAACAGAGCGCTCCATCTGAAAAACCCAAATGCACCTCTGTGATGCTGGATGACAGACACATTAAAGGCATTTATTTCACCTCCTTAGAGCCAGATGCCTCCTGCTTCCTCCACTGGGCAGAGAGCTGGCTCAGCATGGAGTTTTCTCTCCCATTTCTTAGGGATGTCAGTCAAAGCCAGGCTCTTGGAAGTTCAAGCGTGGCCAAAAGGAAGCAGATTTCAAAACACACTCCTCCCTCCATTCCCCCCTTCCTAGGCCTTTTGTTTCCAGTTCCCCCTCCTCTCATCAAAGGAAGAAACAAGAAAAGATTATGGAGTCACCAAGCCATGATCTATCATTCTTTCAGGGAGTTTCTTCTAATATTAATCAACACAAGCCTCTCCCTGCTTCCCCTGCCCCAAGGGAGCAACAGGCTTGGAAGGCTCAAGCGGGTTTTGGATGGGTTTTGCAGCAAAATTCTTTAGTTCTCAGTTGGAGCAAGATGGTGTCAGGGTAGTTGCCAGGCTTTCTGAGATTCTTGGAAGATAAATAAGACTCACTGCCTATTGCCTAGCGCTGTGAAGGCATAGGACACCCAGAAACTCTGCTGTTTGCTGCAAAGCAACTGGCATCTCCATCCTGCCAATCAGGGTAAGAGCTGCGACTGACCACAGCAAAGAGGGTGAAGCTCCAGCCAGGAGCTGATGATACCTTCTATGTTTTGCTTTTCAACCTTGGACTGAATTGCAGAAGCATAAAGATTATGCTAAATATGTCAGCTGCTGACAGACCTCCAGTGGTGGCCTCCCCGTGACATAGAGTGAGAGCACAATTTCTCAGGGCACTTTTTGCCCTTTGGGCCCCTCCTCTTGGTCTCTCAGGGGGTGCCAGCAGAGTGGCACACTAGTGATCTGTTCCCTCCTTGTGCCTGTGGTGACAGATTTTCACTGGGACATGAGGCAAATTTGGGCTGTTTGGAGGGTGCAGAGGGACTGAAATGAGGTAGAGAAGTAGCCTCATCCTGCAGTCTCTCCCCCCAGTACAGCATGACTGCCTCTGGTGTTAACCCTGACAGATGAACCAAAGAATGTCCTCAGTGGCTTCTAAGTGGAACACTTCTGCTATGCAGTACAAGATGCTGGCCAGCCTCCCCTCAGGTCAGGGCTTGGATGCCTAGGTGGCTAGAGGCATACAAGGAGCTCCCAGTTCCTCCTTACCAGAAGGTAAAGCACATCTGCCTGGTCAGTGTTTAATCTCCTGGAGAAGAAAGTTCACTTTCAAGTTTCCAAATAATCCTAGAAGGGGCTCCTCTTCCCTCCTCTATATCTTGCTCCCATGACACTCTCTTGGCTGGTGATTAATTTTCTGCTGTCCATTGCTGATTTGGATGTTTTGCAGAATATCGTTTGTAAAAGCTGGCATCCATGCTGCTAATATAGTTTTGCCACTAGATTTACTCTAGTCCAATAAAACCACAATGAAGGTGCTCTAATCTTTCAGAAATCCTTGTAGGCTCTGCTGCCCTCATTTATCTTGCCATGATCTCTGACCTCAAAATCACTTTGGCTTTTCCATTCCTTTGTTATTTAGTTAGTTTAAGCATCAACAGCCATGAACAGCCCCTAAGTAACTGTCTTACTAATCCTTCTGGTAGCCTTCAAAGTACAACAGACAAGAGGGAGAGAAGAAAGGAACCTTCCAATACCCTGCATGAGAACCTGGGTGCTGAAGCAGAAGTGGACCACATCACCCCTGAAAGATCTCCCTGAGAGAGTCAAAACAAGCCACAGCAGAAGAATTTACTGACAAAATAATGTGATATCCTGAACACTTTGGTGAAGACAGCTAATTAATGACAGTTGGATGGGGACCTGAACCTCCTCGGCTACCAGGAACAGAGGTTGCCTCTAAACTGTTCCCATGTGAGTGCTCAAACTGACTTGCAGAAGTCTCCTTTCAGATGGCAGATGATCTTGTAACAATCCCTTCAATATATGTTACCAGCAAAAAAGGTGGCCTCTCTGAATCCTGATCCAGAACACTCGACATATTTTATTCACTTTTTATTTCAGTCTAAATAGAGATGATTTCACACTTCCCCATTTCTGATTTTCACTCCCCTTGTTTTATTATTTAGCCCTGCAAGAGGTTCTTTTTTCTCTTTTTTTTTCTCTTTTTTCTCTTTTTCTTTTTTTTTTTTTGCAAAAAAAAAGAGACATAATATTGATACAATGACATAATATTGATGACATAATATTGATACAATGTTGAGGACCAGCCTGGGATTTTCCCATCTTCTTGCAGAGACCAGGACTGCCAAGGAAAAGGCATACTACTTAATGTGCTTTTTGAATTCCTTATTAAACTTAGCATAAAGGTCTGCTGGCTGTGGGTCAGGCCTTACCACTGGCTTTACCCATTGGACAGCCTGGGCAGTTAGCACAGAGCCAGGGTCCAGGGCAGCACAGCCCTCCCAGGGCTGACCTGCTCCAACAGACCTCCCCTCTGAGGCTTTGCCAGAGTAAACCTCACTATATTCACTACATTCATTACAAATGTGCTAGTATTTATTACTTACTCTGCAGTCTCTTACATGGCTCAAGGATAATCACAGATACAGAATTAAAAACACCATCCTCATCTTGAGGATCTTATGATCTGGCTGCACTGGAGCCAAGTGACTTTCAAGTTAAGACCCAACACTGATCTAAATTTCCATGATGACCCTTCAGTTGAGGCTCATCTCAAAAGATTTTTGGTTGGATGTTTGAAAGCTTTTCCAATAATTTTGGATGTAATTTCATTTATTTTTATGTTATTCTTGTTTCCGCTATTACATTGCACAACACCATAAGCACATGCTAGAGAAACACTTGGAATTAGCACAAAAAGGATAGCAAATATGATGTAAAAAGGAAGTAAGACAAAACGGTGTTTTGACATTTGACACATTTCCAAAATATTAGAACCAATATTTTTCTGAAACAAAAGTATTTTTAAATGTCTGAAATGATCTTAAAATTCTGATTCACTGAAAATTATTAACATATTAGTTTTCATTTGCAGTTTGGACAGAAAGGAAAAAACATGTCCTGTACAAGTGGCATTTGGAGGCTGAAGTAACCCTTGGTCTGTGTCTTTAAGAAGGAGGGATGACGAGAGGTTGGCATGCAGTGGCTGTTAGCATTTCCAAGATGCTTTGTATTATGGCAGGACAGAAGAGTTGACAGTCTCTTCTCAGTTCTGTGGTTAGCTGGCTACAGGCATGCAGTCATTACTTGGTATTAATGTGAGATGTGAACATTGTTTTGCTGGTTATAATTATTCTCCAAGTGGTATAACCTTAAAAATTACAGCTTTGGAGAATCTCTTTCTCTGTAGTTCTTCCTGGGAGTCTCTGCCTGGATCAGTTCCCAATAATGAGATTTTCTAAGGGGAGTGGGAACATATTGATTGATTTATTTGCTTTTGGATGCTAATTAACTTTGATGTTCTGCAGCCACACTCCTGGCTGCCATACTGCGTGCTGAGGAATAGCAGGGCCAGGCCTCCACTTAGGAAAAAGACCACAGCAGAGGTTAGATGGGAGCAAATGTTGCTGGGTTGTGTTGCATTTTGTTCCTGCACCCAAAGTAGAAAACTTTCTGAAGAGCCCTTCTTTTCACAAGACAGTCCAATGGGACATCCCTGTGCACCAGGCATTTCCAATACGGCCAATGCAAATGGAGATGCCCTGTTGCGGGGCTGTCCTCCAGCAAACCCGGAATGTGAACTGCCTACATCTCCACAGGGAGGTATGCCTTCTGGCAAAGGTTGTCCTGCAGCCACCAAGACCCCTGTCTTCCACTCCAACCAGAACAAAAGCAAGGCAAAGACATCAGAAATAATTGCATAAGCAGTGATGAAAGGGATCAGCCTTGCTTTATCTCCACAAAACACACTGTGTCATCAGTCTTTGAACCATCTTTCAGCACTGTTCTCTGCACTGAACCTGCCAGCAAGGGGCTGTTTGGCTGTACAAGCAAATGTGGTGATGTGTTCAGCGCAGTGGAGTCTAAGGCTTGCATGAAAACCAAGCTGTTCCTCTCACACAGGCAAGAGCCACCAGCAGTGATGACCTCCAGTAACACCGAGCTTCCAATGAGATCTTAACCAGAGCCCCTCAGCACACATTGAAATGAGGTAGATGATAGCCTAGAAGCACACCCAAGCCCTGCTAGGCTTTAGGTTCCTGTTGTTATGATGCATCTGAGGCAACAGGGGGATTTAGGAAGGAATGGAGATAGCTAATGCCTTGCACAAACATTCCCTCCTCAGCCCAACAGGCCAGTAGCCATTGGCAAACATACCAAAGGTAGCTGGCCTTCAGCTAAGGTCAAGAGTCTTCTTCAAGGTCCAAGTCATGCTGCAATGTCCAAACTGTTTGAATGCCGGAAGAGCAAACCCATGTTTTTCTTCTTTACAGCCTCCCTCTTCACTGCCTTTTTTTTTGCCTTAGTGCACAGCAGGGCAAAGTGAAATAGAATGGAGGGATATACTCATTTCTTATGGCAATTGAGAAGATCGTTGGCCTGTTCTGCAGAGGAAGAAATCCTCTGTTTACAGAACACCATTTTAACAGCCCTGCTGCTAATGTTTACATGATGTTGCATCTACTAGAGAAACACATATGATACCCACATTTATGGAAGCAACATCTTCAGCCATCATTTTGCGACACAAATCATAAGTCAGCAAGACCTCCGCGTGTTGCTTATGGAGCTCTGGCATGGTGCCTCTTCTTCAACCTATTTGTACCATACTCTTGAGTATTTAGCAGTTTGCCACACTGCATAGCCAAGCCATAAATCCCTTGTGGAGGGCTGTGTTCACTTGGATGGCTACACTGCCACGAAGAAGCAGAGTGTCTCCTGAGGGCCACCAGAAAGCATGCCCTTCCCTTCTGGTCACAGAGTCACCCTTAGAGCAGAAAGAGACAGGTGCCTACTGCTACTGCTTAGCAAGGATCCTATCTGTCTTGAGCATGATGTTGAGTCTGACCTCAGGACATAGCATGCTGCCTTTCCTTTCAGTTGTGTCCAAAACTCTGGGGAGTGACCTCAGTACTAATAAGTGACTTAAGAGTCTGAGATCTGGACACAGCTTGGTAGCTGCTTTTTGCTCTCCCATCTGAAAAAAACAGTCTATAAATGATCCCAAAGAAGACATGAGTGAGGAGAGCCTCAGTTAACCTGGACAATTCACTCCCAAGCAAGATGCAGAAAGTCTCACTGAAATTAAAATGAGATAACAGCAACTCCGCACTACTAGGATGAATCTAGCATAGACAGATGGTCCAACAGAGCAAAATCAAATAGTTTTCATTTTGCAATGAGAGGTGGAAAGATGAGAAGGGGCAAGAAAATCCATGGAGACAACATGGAAGCAGCAGAGAGCTGGTGCTGCTCGTCAGGAGGGTGAATGTATGTATCTCTCTAAAGAGTAGGCAAGTAATACAGTTTAATAGTGCATTCGTGATAAACAGAATCTTGGTCTCTTGCTTTCTAATCCATGCCCAGATCCCCTGGGATTGTTCAGATGCGTAACTCTTCTTTAGACATATACTTCCCATTAATGCTAATGAAAGATTTCTAAATAGGAGGCAGATGCATAGATCCTTTAGAGGACTTGGGATCTTGGCAGACACTTATTTCTGTCAATTAATTCATCTTTTCTGCTAGTGGAAATGAGAACAGAATTTAGCTCATTGTTCTTGGAGCACTCAGTGTGTATATGTGCCTCTGTGCATTCAAAAAACAGATATATCTAAATACTAGGATAGGAAAATTATATTCCCAACAGCAGCAATAAAACTGATTGCTTTCTGCAAATTGAATTTCTTTAGAAATCTCTGACACAATTTCATGACCCCTTTTCAAGCATCTAGTTGGCATCTTTCATTTTACTTCATTCTTTTTCCGCTTCCTCACAGTTTCTATTTTGAAACTGCAGGCTGGAGAAACGTAGCTATCAGCAGACCCATTTCTCCTTTCTTCACCAACTCCTCTAGTCAATAGTGCATCGTTTTCCATTTGCTTTCTGTTAACATCTTTGTGATTTTCCTTTTCTCGTCTCTTCATGATGTTTGGCTCCTTGATTTCTGCAGCATTTTAGTACTTCAAAACTTTTTCATTATATTCTTTTCTTGGGTCTCTCTGAAATCTGTTTGATCTGCAAACCGTATTTCCCATGACTAATGGTAATAGCCAAAGTTTGGTTTCATGCAGGCCAGTGTTTTCCGTGTTACACTAATCAGGACACAGCATTTCAAGCCAGCTCTGTACGTTCAGTGGCACCTGGATGTCTGATGCATGGCCAAAGTGTCTTAGTATGGTTTGCGGTAACACATAAAAGCATAAAGCCCAGGTTTCAGTGCTTGAGGTCTGGGAACACTAAGCCAGTCTCAAAACCGTAGTCTTATTTCATATTGTGCTGAACGTGAAAAAGTAGCCAGGACTGAAGTCCTGAATAAAAGCAGCTCTTAATTGCCCCATGTTCAGAGGAAAGCAGCTCCTCGAAGGCCAACAGCTGCAGCATCCCCCACATTTCCCTTGTCCAAGTCTTGCAAGTAACCAAAATTCTCAACTGTACTTTCAGAGATTTTCTGAATCTCTGCTGGCTCTTTTGGGTTTTCCTATCTCTAGCTTTCCATTGACTGACAACAGAACCTAAAACCATGCAGGTTATCAATTTCCAAGTCTCTCCCTACCCTGACAGATCTGCATGCTCTCTGACAGAAAACACATCAGCCATCAGAGCAGCACTTATTTTTATTCCTTCAAGGAGGACCAGGGAAACCAGCAGTCTTTTGTCCTCATATACTTTCTAGAGCACTTCAGAGAAGCAAAACACTCACAACAGAGGACTCTTCTCTTTAATCCTATCCGCTGGCTGGGCCAGGCATACTTTATGGTATTGGTTGTAGAGCGCAAAACCTCCTTACTATCCATCAGTGCTTAAGAACAGCATGCCGATCCCCAAAGAAATGCAGGGTTTTCCATCAATGTGACACTAGTGTTCAAACTCAAGCTTCAAGCATTATCCAATCTCCAAAAGAGTCAAAACTATGTGAGAGACTTTGTGAAACAGTGGCAGATGAGCTGGACTTACAAGGGTTGTCCACCTGCCATGAAGCACACTAGAAATTCAGCTATTGGCCAATGGTTCGAGCTCTCTGCAACAAATGACTGGGTGTTACGAGATCATTCTCTGAACTCTGAGACAATGAGAGGACTGTTTTTTTCCCAAGCTTCCTCACTGACTGCCACATTTAATGAAGACACATATTAGGACAGTCAGCACCTTAGGTGGTAAGACCATCAGTTGTCTTCGGTAATGAAAGTGGCTCTTATTTTTTCCACCCTTCTAGTTATGGAAGCTTATTAAGAGAGACTGCAGGAGATGAATTACCCCAGCTGAAAAGTGTGGTCCTGCTAAATCTCATAGGGTGGCTAGCTGGGCAGCTCTATTGCAACATAAATATGACTTTGCCACATAGCATCTTAGTTGGCATCCCATTAGCTGCTGCAGAGATGATTATTTCTTTATTGCTAAATAGCGTCTGTCAGTGGCTTAGGGCACTTCTGTGAAAAATGTAACAGAGGCGGGATAATAACTCAAAACAGGCCAGACCAAAAAAGCCATAGCTCATTGTATCAGTATTCTGCTGCCAGAAAATCAACCAGTTCAGATTGTTCAGGGTGGTGAACCAATGCCACAGATGCTTGTGACTTCACTAGCTTCCAGGAAAGCAGGCTGCCCTTCTTATACACATGGTATACACATACAAATACAGAAGCAGAAGGTAGCAGAGAAATCCTCCAAGTGGAAGCTACATCAGCAGAACTGACTCAGAGAAGAATCTTGCTTTTCAAAGTTTTCCATGAGGTGTCAGCTGCTCTTGGGTGAAGTGGTGCTAGCAGGCAGTATCCTGCTTACTTTCCCTCTGTGGGAACTGAACCCTTTTAAAACTGTTTTGACTGTAACCAAGGAATTAGAGAGATGGATGAAGCCAGCCGAAAGTGTAACGATCTCCTAAAGGCACACAGATGGTGAGCAGACCCTGGAAACAGATTCACTACTAGCAATCGCTTTCCCGAAGAACTTTTTGGACAGTTTTCAGCCTCTCTGAGGACCTGAGAAAACCTGTAACTTCTCCAAGACAAAACGAGGGCAGGAAAGGAGAAGGGAAAAAAGCATGATTTTTCCTTGAAATACACATTCACACATAGTTATTTATTTATTTACTCTTTGACATCAAGAGAAGCTCATGTCTCAGAGAATGATCACCCGTGGCTTAGCCCAGATGGAGGTGGGATACAAATTTCATTGCCAGTGCTAACCATGAAAAGATTTTCCCATTTTACCCAAAACCACAATTTCCCATAGTTCCCAGACCGCTCGAGTGATGCGTAGCTTGGTAGTTGTCCTGAAAGATAAAGGAAAGCCTCCTCTATGGTCGCATATGATATTGGCCTGATATATGGGATCACTCAGTGCTGGCTCAGTGGAGGGTGTCTAGAGACAGTGTGGAATATGCCTCTCTGCCTTCTTCTCACTGGGGAACTTCTGCTGGTGGCAAGAAGCATCCTGAGGGTTGCAAATTTCTTTCCCACATCTAACATCCTTTTCATAGCAGCCTTAGTCAGCTTTTGGCATGAGGAGGAGAGTTACAGAGTTGTTTATGGCTGTTCCAGAGCTTCCTTTGCAGTGCTGCCACCACTGTGGTACCCCTGCACCAGGGACTGAAAGGAGCTGCTGAGGGCAGCCCAAAAGGGTAGAATAGGACATAGAGGGAAAATTCTTGTGAGTGGTAGAGGGAAAAAAGCTTCTGGAGAGGGAAACAGCCACCCACAGCAAGTGGTAGAAGCCCCTGTTCTTGGATCAGTGCAAGTGACGCTGGACAAACCCTCACCTATTAGAAACACTGGTTATGGTAAATCCTGCTAACCAGATGGAGCCTGATATAGAGGCCTTCTAGCTTGGTGCTGTATAGAAAAGATGGGCAACTTAAGATTTAAGTTCCTACAATGCTTACTTTTCCACTTTCCAGAGAGAAATGAGGATCCTGTTAAGAATTTGGGATTAGATTGTCTGAGCAATCAGGGTGAACAGCCACTAGATGGCACGTCCATCCTTGTCCAAGCTCTTTATCCCACAGCCATGAAAGTCCAGGATGTCCTGGTCATCCCATACTGGCACAGCAAAAAGATGAAATGTTATCTCAGCATCTCCTCTATGAAAATGCTGGCACACTTTGCAATTATTTTGCATTGGGGATCTGCAATCTGATGAACATCCCTCTGTGATTTTGAAAGGATTTTAAAATAAGCTGCACACTGATTTTGCAAACTTGCTCTTACTGGTTTCAGTGGAGATGTACTAGGACTGCAGAGAGCATTTATGTGCAAAACAGCTCATAAAAGGAAATATACTATGCTTTGTTCTCCCACAGGAGGGCTAGTGATTTTTTTGTGTAGAACCCACATGAAGTAAGAAGTTATTGTGGATACTATTTTCCAGATCCTCAGCTGCTGTTATGTGGTACACTTCCCTCATTTATACTAGCTGAGAGTCTAGTCTCTGGGTCTCCAGATCAGAATTAAGCAAGACACCAAGAGGTCTTTGGAGAAAGGAGCTTTTATTTGAAGGGACTGCCACACACATTAGATTTGGACCACTTTCTCTCACAAATTTAATCTCAGAGGAGCTGGCAAAACAGAAAAGCCCCAGAAACAGGAGTGAATCAAACACATTAAGGCATTTATCCTGTAAGCCATGCTGTTTTCCATGTGTAGCAACAAATTTCTGAAGTCTTTCAAAGCAGAGTTTCAGTATAGCTTATATCATTGAAAAGCTGGCTTGCACTATTCAGAAATCAAAAAGGAAGCCAAGCATATGGGTTTCCCTCTCAAGTCACTCTTACGTACCATAAAGGAGTTGTATTCTGGTGCAAAAAGACTTATACCACCTCCCCCCTCCCCTGGCCAGTAAAATTTTTCCACTACAATATAAAGAAGGATTAGAAGTATTGTACAGAGTTTTTTAAATTTTCCCTTGTCTTCTCTGCTTGTGCAAAGACTGTGCTTTTATTTGATGTTATTTGGAAATTATCACTTAAAAAAAATGCTGTTTTGTGAATTCAGTAAAGTAACAGTTTGTGTTTCACTTGCATGCTTGTAAACATCTCTAGAACTTGTCAGAGGGTGAATCAAACCAGCCCTAGCTCTGTAACACTGTAAACTAGATCGCTGAACAATGAATATGTTACTTTTGTGGAAAACAAACAAACACACTAACAGCAACCAAAAATAAATATTTGAATTTCCTAAACATTTTAAGACTGACAGGGAGCTACAGAAAAGCTGTACACCTGGGAGGGGATTTTGTTAGTTCTCTACATTTCTAATCACTATGGAGTCGTAGTTCCCCCTTGAAACCCTGGGGTACTTCTATGATGCAAACAACAAATAACTGTCCCCAAGAGAGCGCTACTGCAGATCCAGCCCCAGATTTGAGACTAAAGAGAGACATCAAGTGGAAGAAAGACACACGATCAGTTGCAGTTCACAGCAGCTTTACATGCATAAATAGGTGATGTAGTGGTGCATTTGAGCAACTCACTGCCCGTGTGGGCGTTGAATATGCGTCTGGGTGAAATAAAGTAGGGAGGGCAAAGGTGGAAAAGAGACTTATTTCAATGCAACATTTAACATTGGATGCCTTCATAAATGGAATAAAAGGGAGTTAATTCTCTAAATACTTATGTGGATCTGAGCTTATGAAAGAACTATCAGTGTCATAGGATTGTTTATTCAGCTTGCTCTGTTCCTTCGGGTAAATTGTGCCAGTGTTGCCCACGTTTCCCTGAGAAAACATCCAGCTTTCGAGTTCCAATTCCTGAGTGCTTTAATTTACTTTGACAGACCTGGAACTGAGTTCTCCTTCTCTGGGTTTCATAAAGTGTTTATGTCAACTGGACTGAAAGGGATGACTTCTTACCTGTCTCCAGGCCTATGGGGAGAGGAATTAATGCTGCGTAACGCACAGCATCTGTCTCAATGAAGATCAAAGAGGAAGATTTCCCCATTGCTAGGTCATGTTCATTCTTCTCAATCAAAGGCAACAGACAGTTAAAAGAACTGGCAAGACACAGATGAGTCTTCAAACACATTTATTCAGCCTTGTAGAGGTGGCCCAGGTCAATATGGGTCCCAGAAGTGAATCACATATGAGGTCTGCCCAGATGTGTGCGTGTTCCTGTGGTGCCAATTCTGTTCTTCCTTTTTGAAAGGCAAGGGCAGATCCATGAAAGTTTGCATTCAAATTATGATCTTAGGAGGAAAGTAGTCTTATTATCAGCGCTCTGGCTCCTTCTTGCTACTATGCAGAAAAATCCATATACTCATCCAGGCAGTCTAATCTCAGAAACACTGTTATGGAAAGATATTATGCAAAATAGCTCAAATTTTGGGGGAGGGATGTCAAGGTGTTTTAGCATTTCATAACCTCTCAGTGCAAAGCTGGGCATAAACCCCAGAATACCACTTCAATCAAAACCCAGAATATCACTAGATCAAAGTAAGCTTGTAAATGGAACCTATTGTGCTCCAGCTGGCTGCCATTAGAAACAAGGCCCTACTTGGTTCCTGAAGGAATAGTGGATATTCTTCTTGCCCTCTGAACAGGAAGCTGTGATTGAAGGTAAGTTCTCTCCTGAATAAGGCACAAACAAGATGCATTGTATCTCCAAGGTGAGAGAGCACACTGGAAGAAGCGGAATGTTTCTGTGCAAAAGGAAATTTCAGGAGTAAGTTCAAAAGTTCTTCAGGTGTTCATCCGTATCTACACATATTTAAAAGGACTGAGCTTGAATGCTGCCTCTTTGGAATTAGTTTCTGATTGCCAAAGATGACTGCAAAAGGCACAAAGAGGATTATAAAATTGGTTTAAGTCTTAGCTTCACCAAGTTCCACAAAGTCACACTATGGATGTTGTTAGCCAAGGCACGCCAAGATACTGAACAGACCTCAGCAGCACAAGCAAGAGCTCCTTGGTAACTGGGATGTTTTTTTGAAATTCATCTGGTATTTTCTATTTTATCTGCCTCAAATGAGCAAACCCATGGCAACAGTCATGCTCTCTTCTCAAGGCAGAGGTGTTTGTGACCTTCTCACAGTCTGTGGAAGACTTCTTGAGATTTCTTTCTACAAGGATTTGAAACAGAGAGACATTCTGCAAAGCACTGGATGGTAAATTTTGATGATTTGTTCCACCAAATTTTCCACCTAAAAGGCAGACAGACATCCAGCTCACAGGGGCACATGCCCCCATACTTGCTAATGGCCAATGGATCACAAAATGTTAGAGTTCAGAAGTTCCATCATTAAATGCCTAGGAAGACACATCCCTGTGTGTTGCCTTTTCTGGTACCCATTGATGGGCAAGCAACATTTTCTTGCAAAATACCGAATTTGGAGTGGAGTCACCTCTGTAATAGTCTGCTGTGAGGGACCCCTACCAGGGTCTAAAATAACCAAGCTACAGAGGAATATGCTTCCAAGTTACGTGGTGCCTCTGGCAGAGCTGTTTTCCTTTGGCTTGTCCAAGTCTTAACATCTGCTGAAAAATTTCAATTGCCTGCATTTCTCACTCCAGCCAGGGGAGGGCAACTGGTCATCAGAAAAATTAATTCAGTTTACTAAATCTGACCTGTTCACTTCGAAGTCATAAAACTCAGAATGAGTAAAAGTAATTAGTAAAGAAAAAAAAGACTACTTTAAGAATATATCTTTTGATAGACATTTTTTCCCCCTTAAAATAGTCTCCCCTTGCTCCACAAGCCCCAGCAACCACTGCACTTTCATTATTGTTCACTCTAGCCATTATTCTTTGTATACAATTAATCTGCGAGTAAATCATAGATCTTGGCAAATAAAAGAGGATACCACTTACAGTACCATGAAAGCACTTTTGTCAAATTAGACTTTACAAGATCTGTAATTTTAAATCATACTTCGCATTCAATCTATTTTTTACTCTATTATTAAACAGACACTAACAGTGAAATGTATGTTGTTTGATCATGCGGGGTTTTTTAAAAGAAAAAAACTTGGAATTTAAACAGAACAAATATACAACAATTCTTTGCTCTATTTTTGGAGTCTTTCCTCCTTATCAAAGCAATTTTGAAGGAAATTTTTTCCAAAGTTAGACAGTTCATGTTCATAATTACAGAACTCATCACTATATCACTGGAATTTCTCAGAGTTTTGGCCCTGTTAGCACAGAAATCCTTCCCCTTTTAGTCACAGTAAAATGTGATCAATTCAAAGACTTTTTAAGGCCAAAAAATATGCAAATAGTATAAACTCACATATGTCTTCCTTTTTCTCTGTTCTCCCCAGTGCCAAGGACTAATTTCCTGCTTCTGATACACATAGCGCTGGGCAGCATCTTGTGCCAGCTAAATCTCAGACCCCTTCTTTTTAGAGAGCCTCTGAGATGGCAGAAAAACAGTTCAGTCCCATCCACTCTGCATCTTGGCAGCTTGCTGCAGAACAACCCTGGAGACCTTCCACCCCTGCTTCACAGAGAGAGGTGAAGCACTGACTTTACGTAAAATTGTGGGAACTTGCTTGCATCCCACTTTTCCAGGATGTCTCCTACTCAGTCAGGCATGGTTTTACCAGCAGAGAGTGTGGGGGGACGTAGCTCCCACCATTAACAGCCACCCATAATTATTAACCAACCATGCAGTAACAGTGTTTTTCATTGTAAATTAGAGGGGCTCTGAGGACTGTGCAGCTTCTCACAACCCAGAGCAAGGCTGCAAATGGTCGTAACAGCCAGCTCGGTGCAGGGCATTACTATTCCTCTATGCCTGAAGGAGACAGACCTCGTGTGCACATTAATCAGGATCTGTATAAGGCTACATCCAAGGGACTTGGACTTACGTGAAGACTTTCCACCTTCATCCACAGAATAGGCCACAACTCGAGTGGGTAAAGATTCCTTCTAAAAAGAAAGCATTTGTTTGATGAGGAATGGTTGTTGTGTTTGAAATGAAGATGGCCCAAGCAAAAACAGATTGTTTGGCTGAATAACTTACTGACTGGTCTCTGGCTGCCTTTGAAATGATATTCAGTCTTCGGCCTTACAGCCACATAATGGTGCATTTCTCCAGCCTGCATATTTTCTTACAAGCACTTCTGTCTAATCACTAGCTGAGAATCCAGCATACTGTGTACATTGTAAAATATGCTGTTTATACTTAGGCTTTTGGTTTACCATTCGTGCACAGCTCAGCTGCAAAATCTCTGCAGAGCTGTTTTCTCCTGGGTTGCCAATTCCCTGTTGCAAGCCCTCAGAAAAGCATGATTCATTTCAGACTTTCTAACAAAATTCAGGCTCTTTGCAAGCTCTCTTTTAAAACTTATACCCTGTTCTCAGCAAATGCAGTGGTATAGACTTAATGCTTTTCTACGGACTCACTGATTCATATCCAAGTGGTACTGAAGCATAACCAGTTATACATGCAATCACTGATGCATATGTACCCCCACACCGCGCTTGCTAACATGTATCTCATTCTCGAAACCATTGACACAAATTAATTCAGGCACCAGAGCTGCTGGCACATACACAATCCATTTGCACTCCACCTTGTAATCACTTTTTATTTTAAACCCATTTTCTTTAAGAAACAGCCTTTGCACTGATTCTCAGGGGGAATCTTTAGAGTCGAGACTTCCTTCCTCAAAGTAGGACACTTTGTAAAAATCAGAAACAAGCTACATGCTCAATTCTTGTAGGCTTGTATACTCTGTCAGTGCACAGATGAGGAAGCCTGAATACAAAAAAAAGGCAGACACTTGCCCCACAGAGTCTTGTGTCTTTATAGGTAAGCCTTCTGGTTTACAGAGTAAGGGTATAAGCCTGACCAGATGTGTAAATTAAAGACCATCTCTATTACAGAGAGAGAATAAGGGTGTTTTTACTGAAGATTAATTCTGCTTTAAAAGAGATGCTGTAGTGCTATTGATTTCCAGAGAGACACGTAGTCCCTAAGACTGCTTGTAAATGAGTTTTCAGACACCATCCCAAATAACTGTGATGTAAAATTTGTTCTCATCTTAGACACTAGCAACTGACCTTACAAAACTGACCTTACAGAGAGAAGCCTAAGAAAATTAGGTTTATTAGACAGTTTGCATGCCATGGTATTGCTGCAAAGAGCTGCAGAAACAGGGCACACAAAAGCCCCTATGCAGAGTGATTCATTTCAATTCCACCTGCATTTCAACCACCTCTCCCTAGATGAATGAACCTGATGAGCCTGTAGTTGCCTGCCGGTGCCACAGAGAAGGGGAAGCAGCAATGTGTGTGGCACTCAGCAAGTGGCACCAGTTCTCCAGGAGCTGTCCCCTCCCATGGCCTCTCTTGTCCCCTGCTATCCAAGATGCATGAAGGAGAACTTGTTATGTGGCCTGTGTTCACCCAGTATATGACCACATGCTCATCCTGCCAACAATGTCTGCAGGATAATATAAATGCTACCACGAAGGCTGCTGAGCATTGCTGCTGCAAAAGGGGAAAGGGATGTGTTTAATCCAGGTAACATGGAAAGGTTTGTACTTGATGGGCCTCTAAAGAGAAGAATTAAAACCAAGGACACGCAACAAACAAAGCACGGTGTATAAAAGGACCTTTCGAAAGCTGTTCTTGAAAGTCTGGTGAGGAATCACTCTGCAGGCAGGCACAGATGATTGAGAGGCACGTTGTTCTGAGAAAAGGACAGGGTAAGGTGGCCATTGTACACCTGTTCATTGCAAAGGTGAATCTGGTTTTTGTTGCCCCCAGGAATGAGGACTTACTGTTTCTTCTCCTGCCAGGACAGCAGAAACTATAAAAGTGAGGAATGTTACTCCTCAGAAAGGTTACTCCTCAGCCTTCCCTCATTTTAGGATTGGCTTGATTAATTTGTTTTTTATATATTTTGAATGCGAATGTAAAGATAATCACAATATTGCTAATATTAGATTGTCGTATTTTTATTACTTTTTTTTTCTGTTCTGCCAGGAAAGAAGAAGCAGGATCCCATTGGGCTGTAATGTCATAACTCAAAAAATAAAAATCTGGCACTGCGAGCTTGCTACCCACCGTGCAAAGCGGACAGGCTGCACAAAATTGGGAAGCCCAGAGAAACAATGCAACGACAGCTTTCAGCAGAGTAAACAGCAGGCACCGCAGCCTAGCACCTCACCTCCTCACATTGCTGTAATCACTGGGGTAAACAAGAGCTTAAGGAGGTTTGAATAGCGAACAATGCAGCAGTCCTGCTGATGTTTAAGTTTCACTAGGGCAGCAAAATTGTCCAAGGGAAAAAAATCTCTGAATCGGTCATCAGGCTTGCTTTCACTTGGCAGAGAGTTCCAGCTTACATCTCGCGAGAACGTATAAGCTACAAGAAAGATGAGGGAATTTTTACAAGGGCAAGCAGTGGCAGGATGAGGGGGAATGGCTTTAAATTGGAAAGGGGAAGACTTAGATTACACATTAGGAAGAAATTCTTCACAATGAGGATGGTGACACACTGGCACAGGTTGCACAGGGAAGCTATGGGTGCGTCCTCCCTGGAAGTGTTCAAGACTAGGTTGGATGGGGCCTTGAGCAGCCTGGTGTGCTGGGTGGTATCCCTGCCCGCAGCTGGGGGAGTGGAACTGGATGGTCTCTAAGGTTCCTTCCAACCCAAACAGTTCCGTCATTCTGATTAAGGTGTGGTGTATGTATCTACTTGATATGTCAGAGAGTCTTATGTGAGGTGAGTGACACAGCAAATGCAGCAAGACAGGACAAACTACCCCAAAGCAGTACCCGGTCTATCTGTGCAAGAGAAGCGAGGTGAATTTCCTGCAGCTGAAGAGGATGAGATGGAAGCCAAAGCCCAACAAGTGACAGAGGCTGACACCTCCCCGTGAGGGCGGTGAAAATGCGATATTTGACGGGGGGCGCAAAGCGCAGCAGGATGCGGTGACCGAAAAGAGACGGGGCAGCGGGCAGGGCGCTCCATGTGCCCCGGAGAAGGGCTCAGCTTCTGGTCCCGCGGGCGGTGGAACGCCCCGGGGCCGGCTCAGCGCAGCCGCCGGCTCCGCCCCGCGGGGCCAGGAGCCGAGGCACGGCCACATCGGCGGAGGGAGGTAGCGTAGCGCCGCGCCGAGCTGAGCCGAGCCTGTCGAGGGGTAGGTGCGGGGGCACCGAGCCGGGCGGCCCGGGACGAGAGGGCGAGGGGCGGGACTGTCGGCTCCGCTCCTCTCGGGCTAAGGGTCTCGGCCGTGCGGGGTCGCTCCCGGCGGGGATCCTGGCGGCGGGCAGCAGGGCTGGGGGCGCCTCTACCAGGCCCGGCGGGGCGGCAACTCCCGGCCCCGTTAGGGCAGCCCCCGGGGGTGTCTGTGCCCCCGGGCGGGCAGCGCCCTCCTGCGCCGCGGGGAGCCGCGGGCGGGGCGGGGGCCGCGAGGAGCCCCGCCGGGGCGGCTCCCGCTGCTCGCAACTCGCACACGTGCCCTTTCGAACTCCCCGTGGGCACGCATGGGTGCTCCCCTGAGGCTGGTATATGGCCTAAGCAAACCATTGGCAGGTGCAGTGGATTTGGTGTCGCGCAGGAATAGGTCCTACACGAACCAGACGTGTCGTTGCTGTAACACTTTCCAGGAATGGGTCCTTCACGGGCCAGGCGTGTTGTTGCTGTAACATCTTCCAGGATAAAAAGGGATTTCGACAGGCTGAACGTGCCGTCTCTGTGCACCAGTGAGACAGGGTAATGCTGCTGTCTTCAGTAGGACTCTTTCTTGATTCACTAAGATGCAGACGCTATTACAACTACTGAAATCTGGTACTGGCCCAGCCTGCTGTGTCTGTTTTTTTTTCCTTCCTTCTAAGATCCCTGTAAGGAGACTTTAAAATAGTGGATGCATTTCAACAGCTGGGTGGATGTTGGCAGTGAATTGTCTTGCAGTGTGACTGTTAACAAAGCTGTTGATATGGGGATAAGGGCTTCTTAGAACCCATGCATGCTGTTTCTGCCCCAGAACATGAAAAACTGCTATCCTGGAATCTAAATATTTGCTTCAGTAAACTGTCAAGCTAGTTCACTGAAGTGTTCCTTTGTCTTGGACTGAGTTTAATATTTCCATCTGGTGCATGAGATGAGAGACTGAAAACTTCACTAGCTGTATGAGGGAAGGGCAGAGTGTTCCATTGTCATGCTCTCAAAGGTGGCAGCTGGGGGAGAAGAGCAGCTCTTGGAGATTTTTGTGCTTCTGCTGGTGGTAGAGGTTCATAGGAACATAAACCATGCAAGCACTAGCAAGGCCTCTCAGTGTGTGGCTTTAGAAAACACTGCGTGTTTCTGTGCAAGCAAATGGAGACTGCTGTTTTGAAAGCTGCCATCAGTGATACTGCTTCTCCAGGCAAGACCGTTGTTTGGGTTTCCCCCCTCCCCTTTCTCAGGCATCTTGGGCTTGAGAAAAATTCTTCTCCTCAAAGCATGAGGTGTGACCCTGCTACTGTGAAGCTTGCTTGCAGCATGAGAACTGTTGAGCAGAAGTGTGTGGCTAGGATGCTTTTGGGGACCACAGTGTTCAAGTATAGAAATGCTGCTATGAAAATCTAGAGGGAGGTGTCTAGTGAGAGGAGCAGTCTTGATAGTGTGCTGCCAGATGCTGATGTCAAGATAAGCATACAACAAACAAGCTGTAAAAATGACAAATTGCTCAGGCCTGGCTAAACGGGAAGAAAGTGTTAATGGGGGCGAAGGGCACTGGTGTGAGCTGTCATTGACCTCTTCTGCAGTATCACTGCATGGGTGGTGGCATTCCTACCAGGGTCTGGTTTCAGGACCTGTTTTTAGTTGCTAACAGTAGTGTAGTTTGACAGGGGCAAGAAATGCCACACCTCTAGTTGTGCTTATTTAAAAAAAAATAAATGTATGGATGCTTGCTCACGTTGGGCTGCCACATGAGTGAAAAGGACCTTTGCCAACTGCTCTGCAAGCTGACGTGCAGGTTTGGCATAGCTATCAGAAGTGAGTAACCTCTCCTTACTCCTAACATCCTTTCATTTAACACCTCTTTCATAGAAGGATCTTGGTTCCAAAATAGTTTCACTCTGTGGAGCCTCTCTTGGCCTGGGCTTCTTCATCCTTAATGTGGGCTCTGGGGACCAGTGGGACAGCATCCTTGTGCCTGTGCAGCAGGGCAGGGGTGGCTGGGTGAAGTCCTGCAGCGTTTACTCAACTTCCTACCTGCATGTGATAGAAATAGAGCAAGACGAGGAAGATGCAAGCTCAGTGCCTGGAGAAACTCTCCCCGTGGACAATCTCTGTGCTCCCTTAAGAGGATTTAGCAGCTTTAATGATGCGGCTCATCTGGACTCTATTCCTATTATTGTCTCTATTTTAGTTCTCAGAAGACAGGCAGGTGTAGTGTGACCTACAACTGTAAGCTGCTACAGGACATGCTCCAGCAAAGCCTTCCCCCAGCTCCGTGGATGTTTCCCGCTCCTGCTTTCCAAGCCCTATCCTGTTTCAAACTCCATGAATTGCAGGGGGTGGGGTGGTATTTCATATGGAATTCCTTGTCTAACTGTAGCTGAGGAAAGGTTTCATCCATCTCCTGTATCTCTGGGTCCTTTAGTCACAGCTGTAAGGCAGCAGGGGACCATCCAGGAGTGCAGGTATTCATCCAGTAGGCTTTTAAACTGGAGCCGCAGGTGGGAATTTTGCAAACCTCTGGTAAACACAGGCTCCAGGGTGCTTTGCACCTCAAAACATGACTGTGGTTTTTGGTGGTGGGTGGCACTGATAGAGTGGGAAGTACACAACAAAGGTAAAGGACACTGCCCAAGGACTTGAGGCACTGATGGCTTGGATCGGTTATGGGAAAACCAGAGTGATGCTGGGAGGTGGACTGTGCCCCATGTTATCTGAAATGGTAATTATCGCTACACTTCAGTGGTGCCTATAGCATGGCAACTGCTTTCTTCATGGTTTCCTTTCTGTTTCTGCTCGCTGGTGAGTGGGAGGTGACAGTATCAGTCTAGCAGGGCTCAGGCTATGGTTGAGTAGTTTGAAAGGTTAGACTAGGCGCAGCAACACTTCCAGTGGGCCAGTGCAACAAAGGGTGACCAGAGCCTCAGTACTTGTGCTTCTTGCTCAGTTTCCACTTCAGAAAAACTTGGGCACATCAAAATTGACTTACTACTGCCAGGAACTCTGGCCCTCATCCTAGATGTCTTAATTTCACCTCTCTAAAACAAGAACACTATGTCTGCATACCCTTCTCCTTCCTTGCCATCATTTGTCCAAGAACATGTTTCATGACATTCTGGGATCTGGAGTCTTTATGTATAGTAAAGGGTGAGCTGAGTTCGATAGTCTTGCCCCTGCTGTGGTTGTCATCTTTAGGCTAAGAAATGAACTGTGCTCTTGCACTGATTCTTCTGTTGGAAGAGTGTGGGATTGGAGCTTTCCACAGGCAAATGATTACAGACACGTGCATGAAGTGATGTCTGTGTGAGCCACCTTCCCCTTAGGAGCTGTGTAATGAGCTACAATCATTACCTAACCACCTCCATCTCCTCCTGGCTCATCTGTATTCTCAAAGAGGGAATGAATTGGAGGAAAGGCTAAAAATTACAGGCTGTCTCTTGGTATGGTTAAAGCAATAGTGAGAGAGACACAGCCAGTTCTTTGGTGATTGGTTGGCTGCGGCAGAGCCTGTTTGTTGAAATAGTGTTGGGCTATCAGTGCTTATAAACAAAAAAACAAGTAATGGCTGTCTTGAACCTAGACAGGGTGATAAATGAAACACAAGGGACTGTGTGCTGGAGATTGCTTAAATCATTGCTTGCATGTGCTGACAGATTCAGAGCAAGCCATTTTCTGGAAGAAAGGTGAGGCATTACTCTGGACAGCTCTGTGAAAGGGGGTGCCTGGCAGATGACAGCTAAAAAGGGTTGCCTGTTGGGATGGAGATTGGAGATTGCCTGCTCAGTACCCAAGTGCATGTCCTCTCAGACTCAACAGGGCCAGGGAAGCTGGGTGGTTTGGGGTTCATCCAAAGTAAATGCAGGGAACAGAGAGAAGGAGACTAAGCTGAAGGCAGGCTTTCTCCTGTGGGAAGAAGTGCATGCATGGGCTATCTGGCTGACTGCTCTAGTTCTTTTCTTTCCTTCATGGAGCTTCAGAACTGGGACAACACCATTTAAACGCAAGCCAAATCAAAGTGTGGTGTATGTACTTAATTTCTGAAGCCTTGCTGCTGAGGTAAGTGTCATGTCTGTTCTTAAGGAGCTCAGAAGCTGGGAAGAGTCAGCCCTCCTGTGCCACCAGGAACCTTGCACGTGGGCAGAGAACTGGTGACATTTGTTAAGGGTGCTGCTGGGCTGCTGTTTCAGTTTCTCTGCAATACAGCCTTGAGCAAAGAGGTGCATCACAGAAGTGCTTTACCCTTTACTGCAAAACTGTTGTTGGTCTGTAAGCAGGTTGCTGATCTCTTCCAGTATGGTGATAATCCCCTGGCCATGTGTAGTGGAGAATTGCTGGTCTGGAACAAGCTACAGCAGCCCAGAGACCTGAAGTTACACAATGGAGAGTTCCCCTTGTAGGCAAAAATGATTCTGCTTTGGTCAGAGGAAAAGTGTCATATGCAAGCAAAGGAAGGGATGACCCATCAGAGCTGCAGTCGTGCACCTTGACCAAAGCTGATCTTTGCAGAGCTGGAGCTGGGGATTGCCTTTGATCCCTTCTCCAGCCATGGAGGCAGTTTGGGAAAGGGGAGGGAGAGGAAAATGCTTACAGGAATTTGGATGGTGGGGCCTGAACTTGCTGTAAAGTAGTTTTACCTGTTGGGAATGAAGGAGGCTATTTTCCAGAGTTGCCCTGGAGAAGGGGTTATGGGTCACTGGATGTGGCCATGTCTTCTACCAGCACCTTCCTTTAGCTACTGCCTCTGTGATCAGTGAGGTTTCTGTGACCTCGCCAGAATGAGGTTGAGGGGCCATATGGGAGCCTGATACCCTCAGCTCCTGCCTCTACATGCAGTTTTAAAACAGCTGACTCCAAAATCGGTATTTTCTTGGGCTGGCACACCAGACTGGCTCAGGTTTGAGTCATTGCCTCTAGGTGTTTTCTGTGTCAGGGAGTGGTGGTATCACAGCCTCTGTTATATTGGTGTGGGGTCAGGAGTGGCACGAGGCAGGTATGGAAGTCTTGTCTTGGCGCTTGGCTAGGACTGCAAGGGCTGCTGCCATCATCCCATAATGTAAGAATATGCAAATCCTAAACACCTGGAGCCAGCCTGTCTCCTGTGATAGATGATTAGCATTTTGGTTGGGAATCAATTGTGAAGTCTAAATGAAATAGAGGAGCTTCGCTATTGCACAAAATGACTCAATGCTTAAGTTAGACCTTTCCAGGGAAGTTTCTGCACCTTTCATGACATTTCAGTTTCCAGGTGCTCTAGCCTTAAAGGCAAAAATATCTGTTGGGCATGTCTTATTCCCTTCCTACTTGATTTTGTTTGTTTGTTTGTTTGTTTCTGATTTCTCCTTGGTCCTGCAGTTAACATTACTTGGAATATATGTGGACAGAAATTGAAGAGAGGTTCTCTGTATTCAGTGGTGTCAGTCTGAAGTGGGGTTTTTTTCACTTTGGTCCCCAGAGCTAACATACCTGCAGACTGCTCTGCTCCTCTCCCTTCTGCTTCTAATAAATGATTTGAAGAAAACTTTTTGCATAAAAGGGTGCTGTTTTGGCTGATGTAATGATAGGACACTATCTCTAGTACTGCAATTATAATTGTGCATTGGTTCTGGGACTTTTTTCATGCTGGTGATGTGGTGCAATCAAAGGGTCCTCTTGACTGCTGTGCAGCCAGCCATGTGTCTGCTGTGTGTGTCAGCCTGGACTGAAGCTGCTGGTGATGAGTCAGTCTTGAGTGGTTTCACTGGAATGTCCTCAACTTCCCGGTGTGCTTTACTAAGTAAACTGTCTCCTATCCTCTTGCTCCCCTTCCATGTCTTGAGGTCATGGGGCAAGACTCCCTGTTCATACAGAAGCATACACCCAGAATAATGTGCTGGACTTGGGTTGAAGAGACTGCTGACTTGCAGTTTGCAAGGCTGTTTCTCTCTTGCTTTTACCCTGAATTTTGCACTGACCAAGGAGAGATGTGAACTATTTAGCAGCATCTTTGCTGGATGCTTGAAGAAACTGCGGTTTAGAAGGCAGGCTACAGTTCTAATTGTGCTCATCTCTGAAGTCTTCCGGAGGGGGAAACCCCAACCAGACAAAGCCCAGCTGTCTGGGTGTGCTTCCCCAGCAGTCTAAAAAGCTGCTGGGCTCTTCTTTGCATTCAGGTCCCTTTCTAATGCAGGTTTGCAGAGATACTGCACATTGAATAACTAAAGAGCCCTCTGAGTTGTGCAGTAAATGTACCTATTCCCAAAGGAAGCTCTTTTAATTAGAGAAGACTTGTGCTCGGCAGCTGCTGTGCAGGACAGTGCTAGACCACAGCTGTGTGGAGAAGCCCTGGTGAGCTGTGTGAAATAAAGTTAAGGCACAGACTTTTCTCTTGCTCCTGAAGGATCTTCTACACCTCTCTGGGGGTGCTGCATGGAAGTGGAGGAGGAGACTGTGGGTACAACAGAGGTTCCTGGAGGTTGGTGGTTAGCGGAGTGCAGCCCTGTGGGGCAAGTCAGCGTGGCAAGCGAGTCCCAGCCGCTTCCTGGGACTTTCTGCAGGAGGTCGCTGCTTCCTGTGCACAGGGCTCAGCAGGTCCCTCCCACCAGAAGATCCTCTAAGGGAGGTAATGCCTCGTCTGCAGCTAAAATGGGGGTGGTTGTGCCTGCGCCCGAGGGTTGGGAGGCAATACCCACAGCCACTGGGATCCCTGCACCAGCCAGGAGAGACCCGACAAACAGGAATTTCCTCTTGCCCCTGCTCCCTGTGGGAGGCATTGTGACTCACAGCTTCCTGGAACAAAACTCAGGTGACCAAAATGCTTTTGCTGAAACTCTGTGGAAATTTCTAAATGTCAACAGGAACATCAAACTGCCTGCTACCTTAGCAGAAGAGTCTATTTCAAGGGAGGACGATTTTAAAGCTGTTTTGATGCCCAAGTCCAGGACCGCAAAGGCTCTTTGTATTTAATGTGGTAAACCTGCTGGTGGTCTTGGGGCCTAGGTATTTCTGCGTTCATTCCCAGTCCATCCGTGTTGCAGCTTTAGAGGCTGTCATGGTAGTGGTTTGATTCTATAGTTCCTGCTTTGTGTAGGTTCAGGCAGATGGGAAACTTCTTCCTAGCCCAGCTGTCAGCTGTGAGTAAAACCTACCAGTGTGTGTACAAGTAGATGGCTGTGCCCCCAGTGTTGTCCCATGGGAACCTAAACAGTTGCTCGTTGTTTGCCTAGAAGAGAGACAGACTTCACCACAGGGTGTTCGCTGTCAGGAGGAACAGCTGGAGCAGTGGTGTGCGAGGTGAACTGGGTCAGTGGCTGTGTTTCTGTGGTGCTGTCTGGTTTCTCCTGTGCCCAGGGTCTCAGTGGAGAGCCCTAGTGTCCTGGGGTGGCTGGCTCGCTCTCCTACTGGCAGCCTGGCATTGGAGGGGAGGATCTGGCAATGGGGCATTGCTGGGCTGAATTCCAAGCTCCTGCACTATTGAGGGGTGAGCTTGTATTCTGGGGACAGAGAGAGCCTTGTGTCACAGCCTTCACCTTCCAAGGTACCATGTGTGAGCCCCCTTGCTGAAATTTGATGTCATTAGTACGTTTCGCTTGACTAAAAATTTGAGAATTGATGTAAAGTAGAAACAGGCTCTGGGGGGAAGAGCATAAGGTGGTGGGACAGAGGAAGGTAAGAAAAAAGTGTCTGCAGCCCTATTAAAAATAATCTTAGCCTCAATTATGATTTACTGATTAAAGATGAAACAGCTCTGCTTTCCCCATCCCCCCCCCCCAAAAATCAGAAGTGTTTGTCTGGTACTTGTAAATCAGTTATGCTGGATAAAAGTTCTTTCTTTTTAAATACCTCTGAACTACTCTTTTTCTGTCTCATTCTTCTAGCATTGCTCCATCACATAGTCTCCTGAAGTATTTATGCTCTAAATTTAGAGAAGGAGAACCTTTTAAGAAAGCAGAAAAGGCCACCCAGCCTCCTTTGGTTTGGGTACAGCTGAACGCATTTTCCAGACCACTGGGCATAGAACTGCAGACTTCAGGGAGGCTCTTCCTTTTCCCAAAACAGACTCAGCTTTTCAAGGTCTTAGTATCTATTTTAACTGCCAAATTTATGTGTAACGAATCCCATATGTCTGTTCCTCTTGGCTTGAAGCAGCCCTGTCCATAACCTACCCATGTGGTGCTTGGAAGGCTGGATTGATTATTTTCTTTTTTTTTTATGGTATTTGGTGGAGGGGTGACATTAACTGCAGGTGGCAGGTCTATTATTGAGTAATGTTCTCACATTGCTCCAATGAATTCTGCTGGGAGTATGTGCCTGGTGATGGAGCAGGGTAACAAAACACCTGCATGTATCGGTCTGCCTCAGCCTCCAGAATCATCTTCATAGAAGGGAAACCAAAGGCTTTTGAGCGTCTCTTCCAGGTGGCTGTTTCCTAGTGGCCCGCTCTTTTCCAGTCTGCTGAGATTTCTTATTGTCACATTTCACTTCCTAAAATGCTTAAGCTGGGAACAAAGTGACTTCACTGCAGCTTCTGCAACAGCTTGTGCTGTGTTACTTTCACTTCTCACAGTGCTGCCCTTTACCACTATATGATGCAGCTTTCTTTACCACTTTCTTCCTCCTGTAGGAAGGGCTTGGAGTAGGGAGACTGCTCTGCAAAAGTAGAAGGAAAAAGGGATAGATGGTGATGCTCTACATCTTGGAGACTGTACAGCAGTGCCTACTGGGACTGATTCTTCCAGAAATAAAGCATGAAATAGCTTCTGAGCTGTATTCTCAGAGTGATCAGACCAGTGAGGGGTTTGGCTGTTGTGGCTGGGTGCTGTCAGTTAAAAGTGTAAAACTATTTGTATTACATTGATATTGGAAGGGGAAAATGTGATTGCAGGTGGATATTTATAAGTGGAGGGGAATGACTCAAAACACCTGTGCTCTAAACTCTTTTATTTTAGGGCTTTTATTGCCCCCCTGCCCTCTCTAAATCGTTTTGGAAAGAGACAGATTTCCTTCCTCTAAAGTTTTTTATAGTTCTGTCTTTGTCTTTTTATTAATTCCGCAGGCATTGTAGTGTCAAGTGGTATCTGTGGTGTGAAACTCAAGATGTTGTGAAATATTCATCCTCAGGCTGTCTGTGATGGTGCTGATCTTACCAGCAGGCAGACCGTGCTTTGGTGGGGGTGTGGCATCTCGTGTGACCCTGGGATGATCTGATGGGAAGTCAATCTGCCTCTAGGGCAGAACGCAGTAAGAGCAAAGCCTGAGTCTGGCAGTAACCTTTTGTGGCTGTGGCACTACTGTTATTTGAATGGCTTTATACCATTGAGTCTGCTGAATTTAGAGGCCTCCAGCTTAGCTGTCCCTGTCTCCTTGTAGCAAATGGGTTTGCTGAGTTGCTTTCCTTTTTCTCCCTGATATGTGTGTCTGGGAGAGACCATGAGATGCTTTGTGTGAGAATCTTGCAGGATCTTCTGACTTTGGATGCTGGAAGGCTTGCAGTGGGGTCCTTGGGGCAGACTTTGTTAAAGAGGAATGATTATTACAGCTGCTGATCTGTTGTCTTCTGCTCTAGAATCACCTGTAACAGTGCCAACATACCAGCAGAGGAACAGGAGTGGTTCAGTAGCCACAGGCATACAAACAGCTGGTACCTGGTGAGGGTGCTGCAATTATCAAATGGTGTGTTTGGCAAAAACAAGATTCCTGAGATGCCAAATAGTAAGGGACTGTTTCTTTGAACGGGCCTCCCTTCATGGGCAGAGGCACTTTTCTGTGCCAGTAGGGCTTCTGTGACTTTCCAGTCACTCTGGGTCTGTAGTAGCCTTCCAGTACTACTTGGTCTGTGGGGCTAAATGGTTAAAGCCTTTGCTTCTTGAGATATGTGCCTTGTTATCAGCAAAGGATCTGATACAAAGCACATGATATGATTAAAGTAGACTAACAGCCTGTCTCTTCCGTTGTTCGAGAAAGCTGACTTAATTCTAAAGCTTCACAATAATACAGTAATACAGTAATAAACCAGAGGTCTCTTCTCTGTTTACTTTGTAGAGGGGAGTTTTTAGTCATTTTTCTTGCTTTCTGCCTCTTAAGATCTACAGGGACCCTAGGGGCAGAGGTTTTCGCAGGAGTTCTGGTGCCAGAAAACACACTCTCCAGTGGGCTGGTGAGGCCCAGTAGTGTGGGACTTCACAATCTCAGCTCCTCCAGAGGCTTCAGCCTGAGAAGCATGAAGGAGCGCTTGTCCTCCTACGCTCTTCTTGTAGGTGGTTGGCTTGTAGCAGCCTCTGGCTTCAGCTATAAAGTAAACTACTAGAGAACAGCAGTGGATAAGCCTTGTGGGCCTTAGCTTCCCTCCCTTGCTGGTGTCTGAACTCTGCTCAGCCCCATCCACGTGTCAGTGGAGAAGAAGGATGCAGTCCCACAGCTCAACAGGCAAGAGGGGAGATGAGGAGAGTGCTGTTCAAGTTGCTAAGCTGGGGAAAACTTCCTGTCCCTGAAGTATAACTACTCCCTCTGTACCTTTGCTATATCCTTGCTGGAAAGAACCAGAGTAGGAAACCTCATTTCCCAGTTTAGGCAGATGCTGTAACTTCTCAGAAACATGTTTGGCATGGGTGTGCTGAATCTAAACACCCACCAGTTATCTACTCTAGCATCTGAGAAAATGGAAGTAGCTGAAAACCAGTTTGTTTTGAAAGGGAACTTGACAGTAGAAAGTCCTCAACCTTGACCTCTTCTGGGAGGAGGAGGTGGAAAAGAGAAACCTCAGTTATACCACTCAGTTATACTTCCTCAGTCTGGCAATCTCTGGTGCTGTCTCATAAGACAGGAAAAAAAGCTTGCGTTAAGGCTTTTTTCCTGCCTGGACTGTGATAGCCTTTGGGTGCTTTAGTTTATCTCCAAGCCAAGCACTGTTGGGAGGGTTATTGTATAGCTCCTCAGAGGAGATTTCTTGACCTCCAAGGCAGTGCTTGCATGAGAAGGAGGTGCAAAGAGCCTGTCTTGTGTATGTACTTGAACAGGGAATGAATCTGATGGCAATGGGAATGCTTAGTAGCATCCTCTGCCTGCCTGCAGAGCCGTGCTGGGGAGAAGCTTACCTGAGTGCAAGCAGGATGCTGCTCATCTCTTCCAGCCATTCTGCTGCAGTTCAGGGTGCAGGTCCTGATTGTGGGCTTTGCTTGTGCGTGAGGAGATGTGGGGCAACCAGTGTGGGGAACTGCCTTTGACACACAGGCACTGCTTGTGGGCAGGGGTGCTGGTGGAGACATCTGTTTCAGAGTTTAAGTTTACAGCCTAACAGCTCCAAGTGCAGAAAACAAAGCTGAGCTGGTCTCATTTTTGTAGCCATTAAAGAACCAATGTCGTCAAGTGACAAAGTTGCCCAACCAGTTTTGTGAAAACTATGCATTTTTCTGCACTGTGTGCTGGTTTTGGTCAGTGAGCAGCCCTCTTTCTTTGCTTGCAACATTTGATGCACAAATAACATTCTAATACATGATAATCAAAAAGAGAAAAGTCCACTAAACTGTAATTTTGGCTTTTTCTTCTGTCTGCTATTTCTGGTAACTTGTAATGTGTCTTGGGGTTTTATTTTTTTTTTAATTTTTTTTTATGAGGAGAGGAGAACTAAACTTCTGGGACAGGTTTTTTTGGGCTGGTTTGTTTTTTTTTTCCTCCAGTTTTTTTTGGCAGACTTGTATCTCTGGTCTTGCTCAATGGAAAGATTTACTTAAATTGTAGAAATACTGTCCTGCAAATACTGTCATGCTGTGCAAGTATGAGTGTATAGACTGAAAATAGCAAAGAAGTGTATCTATTTGCCAGTTGTAGAGACTGAAGACCTACTTAAATGTTGGCTTTCAAACTCAAGCGTGAAATCCAGCTGTTCTTTAAATCTGATTACACCCATTGCAAGTATAGAGAGATGATAACAGGCACTTCTGAAACCTGTGCTGCTCTTTGATACAGAACCGTGAGTCAGTTTCTTTTTAACAGTATGTTGGTAGTTTATAAATATCTAATTGCTTCCTTTTGAGCATCAGAAGTGAATTTCTGAAGTATTTGTTTCCTTTTTACAAGCTGCACAACATGTGTGTGCTGTGGTAAAACATGCTGAAAAACCTCTGCCATCGTAGACAGTCCTATGTGTGCTTTCTGATTTAAGGTCTTGCTGGATGACGCTGTCACTTGTCAGATTACTCAAACAACATTAGACTAACTACAGAAGTCAAACGTTGAAAAGCTTAATGTCTTACCAGGTGCACCTGGAGCAATTGTACCTTTGCCGTGTGAGTTGAAGACTTTTCTCAAACTCATCTAGTTTCCAGTGATTTTTCTGTACTATTTGCAGCTAAGAGTTGCCTTGCTTGACTCTGCTCTGCTTACTCCAGGGATAGCAAATGTGCAGGGACTGCATGCACACCAGAGCCTCTGGCTTGCCCATGTCTTGCAGATGCTCATGTTAGTGTGTCACTGCACATGTCTGAATTCCTAAGTGGTGAGATCAAAATCTATTGACAATTAGGTACCTGTGCTGCAATTTGCAGGCTGATGTAGCTACGCTGTTATCTCTAATTTTGTGCTAAGCCTTCAAACCCTCCTCCAGCTTGAAGGCAATTGCTTCTACTTAAGCTAAGAAGCAACTGTCTGTAGAGTAGGTGAAGTAAGAGGTAGTTTGTTGTGCATGCCTCCTTTTCTTCCCTTCTGTTTCCAAAGTATTATTTATTAAAAAAAGTTTTTTACTTTTCCCTGACCAAAAGAAACTGTAACTGAATCAGTGACATACACCCAGCCCTCCCCTACATCCCCAAGTGTGGCCTGTGAGATGATAACCCTAAGATGGTAAACTTCATTATCATGTATAATTTTTAGAACCCAGCTTCTCCTTCAAATCCTTCCATTGTAGCTTTAGAAGAGATGGCTGTTAGGAAAGTCTCCATGACAGACATGATCTTGTTTATGTTTTCAAGGTCATTAAGAGCTGGTATTACCTCTGTGGAGCTTAAAGAAAAGTTCAGTGAATTCAGATCTGGGTCTGTCTTTGGCTCTGCAGTTTTTTGCTTGCCAGAGACAAGGCGTACTTCCCAGGTGTACTAAAAGTCTAAGGCTTTTGAATATTAATGTCAACAAGATAAACTCCTTTGGATATAGTTTGTATGCTAACTTGGCTGTAACTTGCAATCTCTGTCCTGAGGGCAGTGTTGTACCTGGTTAACAAGAGACTTAATGAACAATGGCAGAGTTAGGAACTGGTACTATTGTGTGAACCTGTCCTGTTCTCATCAATGATGATAAGACCTTCTGATAGCAAGTGCATGGATAGAGAAGCATTTCTGGCAGCTGGGCTTTGTAGTACAAGGGCTCAAAATCCTGCAAAAGACGGGCCTTCCCTGCTGTTAAAGATTGTGCCTTTCTGGGCTTCCCCAGCCTCTCCTGCGTGTGGGTGTCTGTCTCGGAGCTGGAAGGGGGAAGTGGCCGTTTAGTAAAGGACTTCTGATCCCCAGCTGGCTTCTATGGGTCTCTACCTTGGTATACAACTGATCTGATTCTGGTTTCTGGATTGGGATAATGCTGCAAAAAGTAACTGCACTAGCCTTCAAGATGGCCTTAACCTCATGCAGATTATTGTGCAGATAAACATCTTTACAGAACATGCTGATCCCCTCCTAGCGACTGGTGTTAGTTTCCTTGGTCGGGGGAGACAGTTCTGTGACCTCAGTATATCAGTGGGAGGTCCTCCGTCTCCAGGGTTTCTTGGGCCATCTGTATATAAATAAGCCCAGCTAACCTTGGTCACTGCTGTGGTGTGGAAGGAAGGCAGGGGAGTGAGAGCAGATCATGGAGAGCTTTAGAGATTTTCCAAGTCCAGCGTGGTAACAGCATTTTGAGGGAAATTACCTGGTGCAAGTTATAAGGCTTGGGTAGGCATGGGGAAGGTGATGCTTGCTTGCAGTACTCGTGATCAACTGAAGCAGTTTTGGAGGTTGCTTTGGTGGGCTAACTGGACTTCCATACAGAGGTCTGCCACATCAGATGCAAAATGTGAAAGATCAGTAGCCTCAGGGTATGCCACAGAACCTTAGTTCACAGCACTGGTGGCTGCGTATCTGCATCTATCAAATTGGAAGTTTGGTCAAATGCAGGCAGGAGTGATACCAGAAAAGAGCTGGTGTGCCAGCCATACAGGACACTCAAGGTCTTTTGGGGGTCAAGGGCAATAGCAACTGGAAAACCTCTGCAGAGCTGGTATCAGTCTGGTTCTGATATGACCATTTCCGAGCTTGGTAAAAGCTATTATAGTAGCAGTACATCCTATACAGTCTGCCTTTGTTTTATACTCTGTGAAGTTAGAGCCTGAGGGCTGGTAGTGGGGAGCAACCAGCTGAAGTACATAGAAAGGACTTACAACTTCTTTGTAACCAATCATTTCGGAAGAGGGTTTGAGGGAGAAGGGATAGTATCTTCCAGGCTATGTAGATGCATCCAAATGTGAACCCTCTTCTACTTGACTTAGAGTATTGGAGCTGACCTTCAGAGCTTGGTGCTCTTAGGAGCATGTGTTCTCTCCTTGAGAGTTTGCAGGTACTTTGCGCTTGCCATTAAATGTACTGAGTCAGTGATTTTCACAACTGGTCTGCTCTGGTTTGTGTTGGTGTTATTCTTGCTTGTCTTCTTCTCTTTCACCACACTCATAAAGGATCCCCTTATTTGTGCTGTATAGTAACTTGGCAGCTGAAGCACCTCAGCTGCCAGAGCTCATCAGGAAGAAACCTACACTGCAAGGGAGGTGCTGCAGAGGAAGGTTGGGCTCTTGCTGACAGAGTTACACGGCACAGACATGTACCACACTAGCCTGAGCCAAAACTTCAGCCAGCACCAAACATGCAGTGCAGCACCAAACATGCAGGTGGAGGCGGTACAGGATCTAATTGAGAGAACAGAATTGCAATTAAAAATTAACTTAGCCTCTCTGCCCCTTGACTGATGTGGTTATAACATCTGCACAGGAATACTTCCCCTCCTTGCTGGCTGCTGGCGAGGCCAGGTAGCAGACATATTCAGCTCTCTCCGTATTGCCTGTCCTTCACAGTGGTCACTTTTTGCAGGGGGGCTGAGAGAGTCACAGGCTCCTGCAGCAAATATAGGTTAATCTCCAAGCTATCATAGGACTCCCCTGCTGTTGCTAACAAAGTAGGCCCTGTCTGCCTCTACTCAGACATGTCCTGGATTTTGTGCTCTCCATAAAAGTCTTGCTGTCATCACTACTGCTGGGAGAATGACAAGCCTGAGAGTTAGAAGAGGTGGATGAGGCAGGAAGCCATCCCGTAATGGCTTAACCTGTATGGACTTATCCCGTTCATCCCCCATGGAAAACTCTGGGATCCTGCACCAGTTGATGCCTTCCAGGGAATAGTTCTTTGTTCAGGTCCCTGGGCTGAACCTGAGATGTGAAAGACCCAGGATCAACTACACAGAAGCTCACCAGGTTGTGTTGGCAACCAAGTTCTCAAAGCAACGAACTGAGCAACGAACTGATAAGTTGCATAAATAATCCTGCAATCAGAATGGGAAGTGAAAAGCAGGGAGAAATGCCACTCTGTAAAGTAACAGTATGGTCTTTCGCAAAATCCTCTGTAGAGCTGGCATCAATCTGGAGAATGATAGGGAAAGTTGGAGGTACGTGGGCAGGATTATTGAAAAGTCTTGATTTGGCTGCTTGGATAGGAAATTTCAAATGGTCAAAGCAAGTTGGAGTGGAGAGGGAAGGAAGGAAACAAAGAACCACTGGACAATTGGTGGAATTTAAATGTTGCAAACTTCACATATCAAACCTTTGCACATGTTGCTGCAGGATGTTAAGGCTCAAAAGTTGACTGACTTTAGAAGGCACATGATCAGCTCTGACTGCCACAGTCCACAGGCAGGACTGGCTGGCGAGACTCTGTACATAAAGCCAGCCCTTCACTGCTGAGTGGCCCATGGATATGCCTCATTGAGGTATCTCCAAGCTTGTCTGCTTCCAAACCTGACCTATCTCAAATTTTGATATGCTGCTTCTACCGTATAGCAGTGTTGCTAATTTTGTGACTGTGCAATTTCAGAAGATAGGGTTTTGAGGAGTTCCCTTAATGTAGTGAACAAAAGTAAGTTTAATTTCTTAAGGATAGCAGAAGAATTGGGAAATGTGTAATGTCTCAGTATGTGGAGTCCTAAAGTATCTGAAAAGCTCCAAGCAAGACCTTAAAAACCTATTTCTCTTTTGGCTTGAAAACTGTATGTTGAACTACTTCATGGCTAGGAGCTATGGAGGAGGTGTATCTCCCTATGGCAAGGGGAAAATGGTGCATAATGCTGTAATGCACAGTTGGGAGTTTGGGATTTTTTTAATAAACGTTGAAGATTGTATGCCTTTAATAAATAGGTAGGAGTAGAAGAGTCCTGAAAGCAATGTTCTGCTCTTGTCCCCTCAGACACCTTACCAGTTCTTCTCAACTTGTTTGACTACCTAATTATTTTGGATAACTATTGTAAAGATCCTAACAGTTCTGCAAATCTGTTTGTTTGGGGTTTTTTTGACTAATCAAAGTAGTGTGGACGGAGCTGGAAATAGGGAGCACATTGCCACTTAGTGCTAGGAAGCAAATAGGCAAGTGCTGAGAGTTGTCTCTCCAGATTGAAAATAAGGAGGATTGGGACCAGACATCTTAAGAAGTCCAATGTCTTATGCAGGAGGTTGTTATCTGGCTTAGTTCTTGGCTAGGTTAAAGCATAGAAAAACACTTGTTTCCCTCCCAACACACATTCATTATTGCCTAGGGACCTGGCTGCCTCAGTGTTCCGGTTAGACTGCCAGGCTGCAGTTTGCGATGATTTTTACAGGAGATATGTTTGTGGTGAAGCCAGCAAGCAAGCCACCTGGATGGTAAAACTTAAGTCTTAGTTATCCTCTCCAAGTGCAGTCTTAGGTGTTGGAGTTTGCCGGGATTAATGCCCTGAGAGAAAGATTTTTCCAGAGGAAAGGAGGGGAGTACACAGTTTGAAGGAAGCGACATTTGTGCTGTCCCTGCTCAAATACTCACCCCTTTTCTAAGATACCCTTAAAGGGCACGTTAGTCTTTGGATTACAGCTGTTCTGTGACAGCAAGCTGTCATATGATTTGTGGTAGAAGAGCTGCTCTAACATGAGCAAGGCACGTTGAATGAACTTGCTGTGATTAACTGAGGGTAAAAATCTGCTAACAGAACCTTCGCTCACTTTTCATCGGCTGGTAGTCATGCAGCTGTTGTACAGTGTATCTGTGCTGGAACAGAAGCATCTCACAGCACATGGCTGCACCTGGGGGGGGCTGGAAATAAGTCCAGTGTATTTAGTGTGAGATGTGTATTTGATATTTGGTGTAGTATGGGCCAGAAACTATTACAGGAGCATTTCCTGGCTAATTTGAAGAACCTACTTTTGGTCGCTGCTGGCTTTATGGACTCTGACCAGAGGAGTTAACTAAATAAAAAGTGACTGAGATGATGCTAACTTGGCTGTGCAGTAGGAGGTGAAACGACAGCTATATAGGTGGAATTTTTAAGATAAACTTGTAGCACAGCTGGCTAAGATTTTATTTCTGTGCTGCTTTCCCATCTCAGTAGCATCTTGCTAGGTGCTGTGCAAGCACGGCCTCTAGTTATGGCATCCCTTGAAGTTACAGCAGTAATGTTGTTTTCAACTATAGTGTTCAGACGTGCTCTTTTCTGGTAGTTGGAGGGTGCCCATTCCTTGGTGGAAAGGTTAGCCAGTTATAACAAGGCCCACATACCATTTTAGCTCCAGAGTTAACCTAAATATTTAATAGGATTAACCGAAAGCCTTTGATTGAAACAAAATAACGTCCTGGGCTCCAGTGACCCTTAGTACACCCAGACTGGCAGTAGGAAACTCTACTGATGTTGCTCTCTGTTGTTACTCTTCCTAGGCCAGACTCATGAACCCAGACTAGTGTTGCTCTTCCTCTGACTGTTGCTTCTTAAAGCGATGTGGTCTATTTTGAGCATGGAGCATGCTAGAGCAAATTTTAAGGAACTTAAAAGTCCTCCATTGCCTATGCAGGAAACATAACTAAGCACAAGGAAGGAAGGAGCAGCAGGAAAGCCAACTTCAAACATTCCCCCACAGATCCTCATGTGTTACTTAGCTGTGCTGCTTCCCCAAGAGGAGACTTAACTCCAGTAGCAGGGGATGGTCTGTGGAACTGTTTACTAGCTCTGAGTTCTTTACTGTCAGACAAGTGAGAATTGGAATAACATGCAGTAATACAGATCTATTTACTTTCCTGTAGTGCAAAGACCTCCTGAACAACTATTGTTGATAAGCTGCCTAATTTGCAGTGTTAAGAGCAACCTTGACATCTCTTCTCATGCAAGTTTATGTAGATTTCAGCCATGGTAATTAAATGGAGTTAACTTCAGCTACAGCACAGTACCTTCTCTATGTGGTGGAGACCTGCCCTGGAGTTTGCCCTCTCTGTATTGCTTGCTGACCACCCCATGGATGTATGTAGTTTGTGTAGCTGGTACCAACAAACTAAACCCAGCATCTTGTTATCAGTGTGCCCAAGCTGTCTCAAACTTGTGCGGTTGGCTTTGGAAACTGGGACTTGCTGAAATCTTACTTTTCTTCATCTTGCAGCAGAATTGGCGTTTTGTAACCATGGAGCAGACTTGTTGGTCCTCTTGTGTTATCAAAGCATCAGATGCCTAGTTTCACACAGGAAGCTTGATTTAATGCTGCGTTTTAAACTGACCCCTTGGCCTTGCTCTCCAGTGTTCCTTCATCTGCTTAAGGGCTGTGAGGAGATGAGATTTTCTGTGGGAAGGGAGCTGGCCTTGTGAGCTCCTTCAGATAAGCGCATCCCATTTCTCAAGCTACCAGGAGTGCTAGCTAGAGTTGGTGTTTTGGTTGATGCTATTAATGCGAAGTCTGTATAAATAGTGACAGAATTAGCAGTGTATTTGTGATTAAATCCATTCTGTAACTGCTGATAGCCCTTGATCACTCTCCAGGAGAACTTGGCAGCAGTGACTGTTTGTATTTGTAGTGATAGTGAGGTCCTGTTTTGCTGCCCTGGAATGACAACTTGGGTATTCTGTGGAGCATGTGCTTTTGTGCATCTGCTCAGAGACCCACCATATGATTCAGAGCTCTGCAGAAGGTAAGGATGTTGCTCTGAAAACTGACTGGATGACCTGACACTAACATAACTGGTTGTTTGTCTGTCTTTCCCCTTAGATCCCGTAACTGAAAGAAGATGGGGTCTGGCTGCCTAAAAGTCACCAAGTACTTCCTCTTCCTCTTCAATCTCCTGTTCCTTGTAAGTATTGTGGGTATCTGCAAAGTAGAAAGGAAAACCTGGGCTAATATTAGCTGAAAAGGTGTTTTTTCTGGATGTTGTCCCAGTGTGTTCATTAAATAAAATGGCCAGAGTTTTGGAAGGAGTGAGAAAATCCCTAAAGCTGAGGGACAACAGAGCTGCTGTATCCTAGGCATGTTGAGCAGCTCCATTCCTAATACCCAGCTGCTATGTTCCAGGTATGTTGAGCAGCTCCACTCCTAATACCCACCTGATGTCTGCAATGCAAACAGTTCCCTTTGTGCAGTGGGAAGGGAAAACAGGAGTTATGGGTCCTTTCTGGAAGGAGAGTAGTTGCAATTACTTTCTCTGCTGCATCTGGAGCAGCAAAACCTGCCAAGTAATGGCAGTGCTGTTCTAAATAGGCCAGGCAGTCTTTGAAGAACAACTCTAATTTTGTTCAAGTCCCAGTGGCTCTTTTTGATTTTTTTACAAGATGAATTGGCCCAGGTCCCCTATTTGAAATGAAACTGGGAGATGGAGGAGTCTGGGGTGGGCTTAGAGAAATAAGGCAGCTCAGTGGATGCAGTTATTTTCAAGTGTGAGGCTCAGCAAAAGATGAGCTCCTTTGGGATTGGAGTTGATCTGGGAGAGCTGCCCATGTTCTTGCATGCATCCTTTTGTGAAGCTTAAATAGTGTGCCATGTGGACACTGAACGTACTGCTGCCCTCCTGCAGTGGGATGTGGTGTTGGGCTTTGTACGTATCGGCAAGAAAACAGCTTGATATTGTTGCATTTTGTGCATGTAAGGGGAAGGAAGGGTCAGGTTGAGAGGGCAGAGCACGATGGAGCATGATAAGGTGAGCACTGCTTTCTGATCTTTGTCCCTGCACTCAGCTTCACTCTTGCTTCCTGCATGGCTGAGCTGTGCTGCTGGCACATGGACTTAAACTTGAGGCACATCTGGATCTGGTTTCCTTGGCTTATTCTGTTGGCTCTTTCCGCACTGTATTTTGCTTCCATCCTAAGAGTAGTTAGCTCCAATCTAAGGGCTGAAAGTCAGGGACACTCAAAGTATCCATGGGTAAGAGTCTTGAAAGGGAAGCGAGATCTAAATCTTTCAAAGTATGATTTGGTTCACTTTGAGGATAGGAAAAATCCAGCTGAGTCAAGGCCTGTTGTCCTACTATTGCAGGACTCCTTTGAAAATGTATTGGCATCCAGGCTCTCTCCTCTTGAAGAGGCAGTACTTCTTAAGCAGCGTATAACCAGTGCACTCTGGGAAGCAGAGCTGCATTTAAGGCAGCATTTGAGTCCTGCTGAAGCCCAGTACCGGGGCACTGTCTAATTTTCCTTTATCCTCAAGCCTAGGTGCATGTATTATTAGCTAACCTCCTTACAGAGATAGTTCTCCAAGAAAGTCAGCCTAGCAAGGGAAGAAAAGGGAAAGATGACAGCCTGAAATACTATGAAACCTGAAAACTCTGTTGCTTTTTTTACTGGATGCTGTCAAAAGATGTGGCATCTCTGTTCCACATTGTCCTCCTCTCCCCTCTTTGCTGAGCCAGGTATGGTCGTGGGCAGCCTGTGGGGATAGCCTTGCTATCAGGAGGCAGAGTTGGACTGCTTCATCAGTCTGACCCAGGTCTGCAATGAAAAGCATTTTCCTATATTTTGTCAGACTTGAGAGAATGGCAGGTGCTGAATTCCTCTGTGGGTCTTGGGAGCCTTGAGCCCTCCTGTCTGGGTTGCAAGTAATGAGAAACAGCTGTTCTTTGCCCTGTGCGCACCCTGTTCCAAACCACCTCCTCTAGTGTAACTGCCAGCCCATCTCCCTCAAGGGGAAAGCACACCTGATGCACTTATCTGTGCCTGGAGAGTAAGAGTTTTGAGGTGAGAGGTGAGGAGGTCTGTGCTGACCGAAGGGAGAAGCTGCTTTAATGAGCTCTTTGCTAAGCCTGTGGTGCAGTGCTGGCTCCATGTTTCCCCTCCGGCTGTTCTATGGAAGTGAGGTCTCTGAGGTTGTTGTGTCCTGGTGGGGAGCTTGATTCTTCTCTAGAGTGAAGATTTTGAATGTACTTGATCCAGTCACCTTGGGTTTATGAAAGGCAGGTCCTGCCAGACCAACCTGATCTCCTTCTATGACAAGGTTACCCGGTTAATGGACGAGGTAAAGCCTTTGACACCGTTTCTCACAGTATTCTGATTGAGCAACTGGCTGCCATTGGCCTGGACAGGCACACCCTCTGCTGGGTGAAAAAGTGGCTGGATGTCCAGGCCCAGAGGGTGGTGGTGAATGGAGTTAAATCCAGCTGGAGGCCAGTCATGAGTGGTCTTCCCCGGGGTTCAGTGCTGGGTCCAGTCATGTTCAATATCTTTATAAATGACCTGGACGAAGGGATCAAGTGCACCCTTAGTAAGTTTGCAGATGACACCAAGGTGGGTGGCAGTGTTGATCTGCTTGAAGGAAGGGAGGCTCTGCAAACAGATCTGGATGGGCTGGGTTGATGAAACTAGCAGGATGAATCTTAACAAGACCAAATGCCGAGTCCTGCACTTGGGGCACAACAACCCCAGGCAGCGTTAATGGCTTGGGGGAAGAATGGCTGGAAAGCTACCTGGAGGAGAGGCACCCAGGGGTGTTGGTTAACAGCCAACTGAATATGAACCAGTAGTGTGCCCAGGTGGCCAAGAGGGCCAGTGACATCTTGGCGTGTATCAATAACAGTGTAGCCAGCAGGACCAGGGAGGTGATTGTACCTCTGCACTCGGCGCTGGTGAGGCCACATCTGGAGTACTCTGTTCAGTTCTGGGCCCCTTAGTACAAGAAGCACATTGAGGTATTGGATCACGTCCAGAGAAGGGCGAGGAGGCTGGTGAAGGGCCTGGAAAACAAGTCTTACGAGGAACGGCTGAGGGAACTGGGGTTATTTAGTTTGGAGAAGAGGAGACTGAGGGGAGACCTTGTCGGTGTCTACGGCTACCAGAAAGGGGGCTGTGGGAGAGCGAGTGTTGATCGCTTCTCTCAAGTGACAGGTGATAGGACAAGGGGAAATGGCCATAAGTTGCACCAGGGGAGGTTCAGACTGGACGTTAGGAAGAATTTCTTCACCAAAAGGGTGGTCAGGCACTGGAACAGCTGCCCAGGGAGATGGTTGAGTCACCATCCCTGGAGGTATTTTGAAAAGGGATAGATGTGTTTTTGAGGGACACGGTTTAGCAGATGTTGGGTGCGGTTGGACTCGATGATCTCAAAGGTCTTTTCCAACCGGAAGATTCTACAATTCTGTCTTGACCAATGGCAGGCATTTCACATGTGCCTGATGCTGATGAAGGTGGTATCCATTACTCTCTCACCGTCGTAGGAAGTAGTTGACAGGAGACCCTTTTTCCGTTGTGATTGTTCACGGTCTGAGTGGAAGGGAATTCTTGACCTTATATAATGTGGTAGGTTGGTATTAATCTAGCAGAGAAGCTACTTTTGTTGAGTTGTTGTGAGCTTCCAGGACAGACAGGTTTTGCATACCTCATGCTGGATTCCTGAAACTGCTGGATCTTGTTGAGGAAAATCTTTGCACAAATGTAAATGTTAATGCTGGTGATGGAGCTCTGTGTCAGCTCTGGATCTTGAGCTAGGTGTCTCTGTTCGTCCTCTTTGCAGGCCAGCCCTTGCTGTCTGAAATGTGTTCTCCAGCCTTGCTTGGAGCTAAAGAATTAAGCCTTTATATATATGCTAGTGAGTCTTGTGGTCAACCAATCATTGAAATAGCATTTCTCCACAGCTCAGGGTCTGTAAGAAGGACCCTTGGTATAGCTGAAGTAGTTCAGGGATTTGTTGGTATTTTGCAGTCCTGAAGCCTTACTTCAGGATTTGATTAAAAGGAAGGAGGTTATTTGGGGTGACTGTGTAATTGCTACAAAAGTTACCAAAAAACATCAAGCTTGGAGTATAAGCTTGGTTTCTCTGATCTAAACATATCTCAGCCTTCTTAGGTAGCAGACATGGGCCACAGTGGGTGCTTCCCCTTAACAGGGTAACAGTTCTGTCAGACAAGTTCAACAGCCTCTGGAAACTATTTTTTTAGAGTATATAACTGTGTGTCCTACTTTTAACCCTTTTGTAAATGGAGCAGAAGGCTACTACCCTAAACAAAGATTGGAGTTTAAAGGCCTGTGCAGATCTCGCTGCTACCTCGCACAACCTGAATGTGAAGGAGGGCAATGCTGGCGGAGAACAGCTGGGGACATCAGCTGCCCGTTCAGGAATGAGTCAGCTCCATCAGAGCTTAGTTCTTCCATGCCCTTCTTCACTGAGCTGTGCTGCGTGAAACTGCTGGCCCTGCCTTGAGGGAGCTAATTCTATCTGACTGGAGTCATGTTTGGATTGACTGGAGCCCTTCTACACCTACTTGGGTGTAGAAGAGGATCTTGCTGAAATCAGGGAGATTTCTGTCCCCTGCTTCAGGAGTTTAAAGCAGTGGAGCAGAGGAACTAAATTCTGTGAAAGCAGACATGATTTATTTTGTGGATGGTCTGAAGCAGCCTCACAATGCTATGTAAACTCCTGAAGATGTTCAGCAGATATAATGTCATGCTAAGAGGTAAGCATAGTGCTACCAGGATGGTGTCTTCTTCTTGCAATTTTTCTCCCTGCCTTCCCCTTTTAGTGTTTTCCACAGCAGCTCTTGGCAAACACGAGTTGTGGACTAGAGCGAAGATCAGAGTGCAAACAGGCCTTGGATAGTCTGAGCACCTCATAACAAATAGCTTCCCAGGAACTCAGCTCAGTAGCCATTCTGTGTTTTGTCAGCAACAGCAAAACTTAGGAGGTATTTCAGGGTCCCTGAGCCAAGAAAGATGTCACATACAGCCTGGTTTGCATCTTTAAGACAAATATTTTATTAAGACTACAGTTTAAGTGTGAGACTGCCTCAAACTGTAAATTCAGCAGTTCTTGGCAAGCTGAAGTTTTGAGAGGAATTTTCTAGACACCACAGCTGTTGCATGTTCAGGGGGCCTTTGTAGTTTGATCAGCAGATTCAGTGCGGTGATGCAGCATGTTGGGATGTAACGCAAGGGAGAGTTCTTATTCCTGCCATCTTATCTCTTTTTCTTCTCTCTCTCTCTCTCTCTCTTTCTTTTTTCCCTGGAGGACAAAACCTATATGCTTTCTACAGCTGAGTCTTCAACCATCTTCATTGATGGGAACTTGCTTGGTGACTTTCTGATCCTGTCCCCATGCCTAACTACACGTTGAACTCTCTGCCAAGCCAGAAAAGCTTGCAAGCAGCTTATTTCAGACTGTTGCTTTATCTTTGCTCAGAAAAGTTTCTTTGTATGAGGAGGTGAAACATAATTTAAGCTTTCAAAATGCCTGTCCATACAACACTCTGTGCCAGCTTGCTTCAGGTGGCGGTTTGGTGTTTGCCGTTTCTCCCAAATATATGAACATTCTCTAATAAAGCACAGAGTCACGATTTCTCTTTAACCCTGTTGGTTTGTTTAGTACTTCCCTTCATCCTGTCTTGAAATCCTGCTGGTCTAAGAAATGATACGTGCAGTTTACGTCCTCTGGAAGCATCTGACTTGCACTCCTTTTCTTGTTTCTTCAAAGTCTTTTTTAGATCTTTGCACAACAAGTGGACTCAGCTTTTGCAACTTCTATTTGGCTGAACAGCACAAGTTTAACTTCTTATCAAACCTGCAGACTTGCAGGCTTCTCAGCATAGTTATAACGGTGCTCTGATTCTAATTTGGGAGTTGGGGTCACCTACATGCAAACAACTGACAGTACAGTATAAAGCATGATGATATCTGGAAGCTAAAACAAAGTATACTCCCCTTCTTCAAAATAAGGTAGGAAAGCTGTATGTCTCCTGCTGTCTGAATTCAGTGTCTGGATTCAGCTGAGTCCTCCTAGGGACGTATTACACTACTAATCCTTGCCCTAGATAAGACTGTGGTGAGAGGCAGAGACTGTGACTGATGTTTCATGATGCTTGGCTCTCTGTTGGTGGTTATGATGTGTTGACTTGAGGAGCTGGGGTAGTCTGGCGTAAAACAGGGGCCAAGACAAAATGCCTAAGCCCAGCTTTGGAAGAGGCAAAACACTTCATTCAATGGAATCTATGTGTAAAGTGAATGCTGCTGGGTTTTTTTTGCATTTGTGGGTTGAAGCTATAACTTTATAATGGAGAAGGACAAGCTGAAGACTTCCTTCCTGAGAAGGTTCCAGCTGCCAGATACCTAATGCTTTGGCAACTGTCTCCCAGCCTGGTCCCACAGGGTCAAGGATTTCTCTATTAAAAAATGTTGAAATCGTGTTAGATGTGCTTGTCTGTCCTCAGTTTTTCTCAGAAGCTGTGCACTTTCCTTGTGCTTCTGTCAACAAGGTTCTAGCAGTAGGGAGTCTCTTCCTCAGATTGTTTTGAAAGGTCCTCCTGTACAACATCATGTACTACTAAAATTCTGTGTGAAGGACTGCCAAACAGAATGTGGAGCTCCTGTGCAGTTGGCTGAGACTCTCTTCCCGGGGTCATAGTGGTTGCTTTGGGAGATGTATCATGGGGGAGCTGGGTGGGAACAGCAAAAGAATGGTTGTTTTTACTCTGGAGGTACGGAGAATCATGACTGCCTCCTCTTATTTGTCTAAACTGATAAGCCAGCTATATATATGTTTTGTTCTTGCTCTTTCAGATCCTGGGTGCTGTGATCCTGGGTTTTGGAATATGGATTCTGGCTGACAAAACCAGTTTCATTGCAGTTCTACGTAAGACCATGTTTCTTCATAATCTTTTTCCTTCTGAATTGACTCAAGTCAGGGGCTGTGCTTGAACACAGTGTGGTCTGGGGATGGCAATGCTTTTTTTCTTGGTTTGTGACCTGTGCAGTAACATGGTGTATAGCAAGATGAGACTGTCAAGGACAGGGTGAAAGGGAGCAACTCTGGAGACACAGCATTCCTCCTAGTTTGTGGATTGCAACACCAGAGCCAGACTGAGACAGACCATCGACTTTTTACCCAACAATCCAAATACTTAATGCTAGTATTTCATCCTATTTTCAATTCATGTTCTGTGTTTCTGCAACACATAATGTAGTTTTGCTGTGCAGCTGCCTTATGTTCTCACTGCTTTCTGTAATGATTTATTTCAATTCAACAGTTTAAGTGCCGAAGAGGGTACCTGGTTTTATTGATGCTTCCTGTACATTGGAAATATCCAGTATGTTTGTTCCTAAGCAGTAGAGGATGCAGATCTGAGGGGTGCTGGAAGGTATGAGTGTGAAGTCTCCAGTGATCTGACCTCTAAAACACTCTGGATTGTAGACACTTCATGAGACTTAGCCTGACCATCAGATGTGCTTTGTGTCACTGCATGTGTGAGAAGCTAGCTTCCTGCACCACTATGTCCGTCCATGAACTTGAACCTTAACAGAGGGTCTGCTGTCTGCAACAACTTAAAAACTGAGCTGGCAGGGCTCTAAGTGGACTCTCACCTAATGAGTAGCTCAGCTCCATCTTTCAGAAACTCTGCTTCCTTTGTGCATTTTCCTAGAGGGCACTTCAAACAACTTTTCTGCTTGCTGGGTCTGGTTACTCATTGCCACTACCTTCAGAATTGCTGATTCTGGCACCAGGGTCAGATGCTGCTCGCACATTGCTTGCAACCACTGGGAGTGAAAAGTAACGGCATTCATGGCCCTGTTCCTAACTACAATGATCGTGTAAAGGACTTTATCGTCCAAGTCCTGCTGTACACACTGGCCTGGCTTTGGAAGGTGCTGGGTGGAGACAACACCTCACTAATGCGAAGCACACAGATACTGCTGTTCATTGTGCTGTGGCATGGGCTTTCTGCTGCAGTACTAGAAGGGGGAGAAGCACAATAAGGGGTCTTGATTAATAAAGGGCATAAGCAGAAACACACTTTTAATACAGACAGTCAAAAAGGAGCTTACCAGGACCTGGCTGTTTGCAGCACCCATCACAGACTGTAATAACAGTGTGCCAGCAGCTGTTCCCCTAAGCTGATGGGTGTTAGTACTGCTGGTGGAGATATGATGTGCCTGGGTTTGGCTCTGCTGCTTCCTATTTCACCCAGAAACTCTGCTAACAGAGCATTTAAAGATTTAGCTTTCTTCCTGGAGATTTCCAGCATCAGTTCTTTCTCCCTGCCCCCTCACTTCCTTTCCCATGCCTTGTTCCTCTTTCCCTCTGCTTTAGTAACCCAGGCGTCAGGGAGGGAGCCCGGCACAGCAGGGCATTCCAGCTGCTGCCAAAGAAGCCTGTTGTACTTCCTTGGCCATTTGCCCAGTGCAGAGGAAAACACGGAGTGACAGCAAATAGAGCAGGAGTTGTCTTGCCAGCATAGCCTTCTATTGCAAGACAATATTTATTGCAGATGAGAAGAGCAAGCACAGCTCCTGTCATCCTGCCATTATCGCTTCTCCGAAGGGTTTTGAGTTGGAAACACCTTTTTCTTTCATCTAACAAGAAGTTGACAAAGCAGTCGATTTCTAACACTGTGAAGGTACTGCAGCCTGGGCACTTGAACACTTGCAGGATTGCTGAGCAGGTTTTGGGGGAGGGAGTAGTGTAGTATTGCGAAGGCTGCTCCTGCAAGGCTGCTGCTTCAGTAAATGCTTGGCAGTATCAGCACCTAGCCTGCACAGCAAGAGTTCCAGGACTGGTGAAGAAGGAGGAACAAGATCCTGGTTTCTGTGGCATGTGTCCAGCCAGGGAGATTGTGGCCTGGAATTGAATCAAAATTGAATTATCTGAAGTGGCAAACACCTCTGTTTCATTTTTTGTTAACTGATATTTTCCCTTTGTTTGGGATGTTCTAGGGAAAAAGTTTGGAAGCTGGTGACTTGCACCATGTGTTAGGAGTAGGGGGAGGTATGTGTTAAGAAGGAAAATATTAGTCTGGATTCAGTTACTCTCTCTTAACCTATTTTAAGAGAAGCTCAGAGGAAGCTTGCCTCTTAGAACTTCTGTCCAGGAAACTAAATGCTGAGTTCTGGGAACATTATTTTCATTATTACCGGACATCCAGAATTCCCCTACACTGTGCAACTTGCAGGTTTAATGTTTCTTAATGATAAATGAGGTTTCAAATATTGTTTCTAGACAGTCTGTTCAACTTTTATGCCATAATACTTGCTCCTTCCAATCCTGCTCTGCAAGAAATAGTCCAGTGACTAATCCAAGAGTAACAACTTGCTTCTTCTGTTGCTCACAGTACTAAATGTTGAGGGGAGAGGACTGACAGTACCAGTATGTCTGAAATAATACTGCCTAGACTTGGTTGAAAACCTGTTAACTGTTCAAGAGCATAGTTATTCCAGACACAACAACAGGAATAGATAGGAGGATATGTAAAAGTAGCTAATTTGAGCATGCTATCTGTTTCGATCCTGGGGTCATACACGGGTTCTGCAACAGCCTGCAGTGAGTGCCTGGCCACAAACCATTCAACACTGACTGGTCGAGTAATCTGTCACACCATCGATCTTCAATATTGGCTGTAGCTCTTGCATCATGTTTCACTCCACAGCACTTCTGTGTCCCACAGACTGCAAGTAGCTAAGTAAAAACAGAATGGCTGGAACAAGGAATAGTGCATTGAAGTTAAAAACCAAACCAAAAGGTTTTTGGGGACTTGGAAGAAAAGCTTTCCTGAAGGTATCCAATGGTATTGAAGCAGATAGGCAGTAGTTGTGGAGTACAATGTACTTTATCTTACTGTCACTCAGAATGCATTCACGAGGGTTCAGTTGTTTGAAGTGATCTTGAATCTTGCAGGCCCTGAGGTAATGGAGACCTGCAGGGTGGCTTTGAAACTCTTCCTTCATCAGAAGACACCCAGAAGCATCTTTCTGTCCCCAAGTCCAATGCACCTCAGTGTATTCCCTTCATAGAAGAAAACTGACTAAGTAGATATATAGGCAGTTCTCTATATAGTAATGGCAGATGTAGTTTTTGTCAGTGGCTAATTTTGTTGCCTCTTCTGGCCCTTACAGAGATGTCATCTCCTTCCCTGAAGACTGGTGCATACATCCTCATTGGTGTTGGGGGTCTCACCATGCTGATGGGGTTCCTTGGCTGTATTGGAGCAGTCAATGAAATCCGATGCCTTTTGGGTCTGGTGAGAGAATTCATGCTATGTTTTAGATCTACCTTTTAATACCTCTCCTGCAAAACATCAGTTGGATTGTAGCTGGGGCTCAAGTCTCCTGGGAACAGTACTTCTTGCTAGGTCAGCTTAGATTCAGTTCTTAATTTGCACACATTAAATTCCCAAACAGTCAACAGGGTGCAACAGTGGTTACATTACTTATGATGAGCTAATAACTCTGTGAAATGAGAGAGGACGACACTGACGCTTTCTGCAAACAGCGAGTTGAGATCTGCTAACTGAGGAGAGATGTCCCAGGTGCCACTGTACTGCGTCCCCACACTTCAACTTCCCAGTTGACATTATGCTCTCAGTAGTGCAAGGACAAGCATCAATGGCAGTGAGACAATAAGACTGACAGCATCCTGCTAGGCTGCAAAGTTTGTGGAAACTGCAAGAGTTGAGAGACTTGACTAGGAACATCCTATATGTCGGGACCTCTCTTCAAACAGTTCATCTGTAGAGAATTTTCTGTCTATGATAAATGAGACCACACCAGCTTCAAACACCTCAGCCTGCTACTTGACTTCTGCTTATTCAGAGCACATATGTATATGTAGGAAACTGAATATGGTCACACTGTGTGTCCTGGCATTGGGAACATCTCCTAATGTAATGGTAGTACCTGCCACCATTTAAAAGTAACCTCAGATGTCAAAATTTACTTAAAAGCAGTTTGCTGGTGAATCTTAAATTTAAGAGCCTCAAACAAAGTAATTGTTGAGGTTTTTTAAAAAAAAACAGGTAATTGACTTTATACTTTTTTTATATAACTTCTATTTAGGTTTGTAAAACTGGCTTTTCTTGCTGTGGAGGCTTGGGTTAGGCAGAGTCCAACTGATTGAGGTCAGAATGGACTGGGAGCTGGAAGTGGGAGAGAAGTCCTAGCTGGAATGACAAGTGCTTGTTACCTCTCTCCCTCCTGGAGTTATACTGATGGGAGAAGTGCTGAAGTGCATTGGTCTGATGTAGATGCTTGTAGTGGGGACAGCATTGTTGATAGCACAGCGTATGTGAAGGCAGAGGTGTTGATTCAATATTGTGACTTCTTACTAAAACTTGTGCTGTTATATATAGACATTTCTCAAGGCTGAGAGTGGTTATCTATTATCTTTTGTTTCCAGTACTTCACCTGCCTGATGATAATCCTTATTACTCAGGTTGCTGCTGGACTGGTCATCTACTTCCAGAAAGAAATGGTAAGTTTTTCTTACTGTGCATGTTTCCCTTGGTCTTGGTTTTGGAGAACATAAGACACCTGGAAATTCTTTCTTCCAAACTGGGCTATACTGTTAGCAGGCATGACTGGATTCTCCTTTCCTTTAAGACAGCTTGGCAGCTTTGCTGTACAGTTTGTTGCTTCTGTATCTGCCAGCCTCAGCAGTGCTACTTTCTGAAGGATTATGAAGTTCTATTTGATATGCAGGCTTTATTTTTGGGTAGTGGGAACAGTAAAAGGAAATTCCTAAAAGGCTTTTGATAACACCTTTTCTTGATCCTGCTCCAGACTACTATTTGGGCATGTAGTAGCACTAATTACTACCATGTTGCCATCATTGGTGCTTTGAGAGGTTACCAGCCTGAGTGATTGCTCTCCCTCCTTGTGTCATCCTGTTCCATCCTTTTGGTCCTTCTGCATCTGTACATAAAACTCTCCTTGGAAGAGTTGTCGTCTTTCCCCAAGAGCAAACCTGAGTATCTGACAGTTCCTGTAATACAGTTTGAGCTTAAAGCCAAGTGGTTTAACATTTTGAAGTGGATCTCTGTTAGGGATGCAGTTTCTCAGTCTATGCTTCTAGAGCTCCAATAGCCTTGGCAGTGTAAAGGGAATAACTTTTGAGCTACTTAAGTGCATTGCAACGGATATGGGTTTCCTGGCCAGGGCAGTGCCTGGTCAGACCTCTAGCTGTTTGGCAGCTAAACTGGAAGCCACATTCATGCAGTGGGAGTGTGTTACAACTGTCAGGTCCCTGCTGGGTTCTGTCCTGGTATGCAGTTTTATGGTACCACTTGTGGGTAACCCTGTACTTAGCCACAAAAGTGTATAGCTATACCACTGCATGCCTGTGCTTGCTTCCCCTAAGCCAGCCCTCCTGTTAGGTGGTTACAGAAAGCAGGTGGTTGAGGAAGTTGTGGATGAGGCCTGGTGGTCAATATGAGCTTTGTATAAGTGGCTGTGGTGGCTATTAGAAGCTGTTGGCTGGGTTTCTTGCTAAATGTGGTCAGAATGTAACTTGCTCTCTGGGCTGGCTAGACCAAAGGAGAAACTCTGAAACGTTGGCTAGGTGATCTATAAAGTTACAGCTTTAAACAAGCTACTGATTCTCAACAAACAGCCTTGAATAATGCAGAGGAGGAGGCGTGGGGATGGACGTTCTACTGCAATGGGGAAATGTGGCTTTTCGGACTGTGAAATTCCATACTTCTCTTGGTATTTCTCCTCCAGCTCTCACTCTTCTTCAGATAACTCAGGCTTATGAGCTGTAGCTCTTCATTTCAAACTCAATCAGGTCAGGGAGAGAATAAAAGCGCTGGAGATTATACTACACAGCCCTTGGAGCTGGTGTGGCTGAGATCATCACTTGTATGGATCCAGCAGAATCGTAGGAGCTTTGAACAGATGCTTTTTTTCAGTTCTCAGTGAACAAAACTTATGGAAGATCTCTTCTAGAGCCGTTCTGTTTCAGAGATCCTCTGAAGTACCTGTTTAGAGCACTAAGAAAAACTGTTTCAGGAAGATCTTGGCTGAAACCTCGCACGCACTGCTTTGTGGCTGCGCTTCAGTGGCGTTATGCGTGTCACTCTGCTTCACTTGATGTACGTCATCTCAGGGCCACTCAGAACACAGTGGAGCAACTGAAAACTGCCCAAGACCCAGTCCTTGTTGTGTTCTTTGTGTGTTTTTTCTTTCTGATTTCAGGAACTTGGTCAGATATAAACCAAGGAATTACGAGTAATCTGAGAAAGGATCTTGGATCCAGAATGTAGCGAGATGATACTTGCTTCTCCACTTCTTGTAACTGCAGGACAGTAGATGGGATTATTCTTGATTAGTAGCTACTGAAGAGATTCTTTTTTTTTTTGGAATATTTGTTGGTTTTCAGTGTCAAAATCCTTCCCCATCCCTGACATATGAAGTTATGCTGAAACAGAGTTAGCATAACTGTAAAAGGCTAAGTCTTACAGGAAAGCTGCTGCTTTGTCTCCCCCATGGACATTTCTAGAGTAATGCCCCTTCAGACTGGAATTGCCCAGTACTACTGGGAGGATGTTCATGCAGCATCCATTTTCCTACATCTCTTGGCAACTGAAACTGTGGTGGAATGTTTTTTTTTTTAATGGACAAAAAATAGTCAAGTCACAAATGTTGCAAATGGCACCTCTGCTTTGAGTTAAATGTTGCTGCTCACCTGCAGCTAGTGGATCACAAGCCCCTAAACATTCAAGAGCCTGGCCAAGGTCTCTCTTGGTCTAGTTCACACGGTTTTCTGCAACTTGGCTCAAAATGTCTTAAGTGAAGGAGAACAGTGGTCCTTTGGGAATTGTCCTACTTGCTAGCTCTTGTTTGCAGCAAACAGGCCTGTGTGCAGTGGCTTGCCTGGGACTATTGACTATGCAATAGTTTCAGAATCTCAAGTAAATGGGGGATGACAGCCCCCTCCTGTTTTTTTTAGCCTATTTTTGTGTGCAGGTTAGATGCTAATAAATGCTGGTGGAAGGATCTAGCTTGGTTAGAGGGACAGGATAGATGAGGTTTGGTGTCTGACAGTGGAAGAAGCCTGCACGATTAATTCTGAGACTGGAATTGAGGATTCACATTCTTGCCTCTGGTGTTCAGCTTTGAGTGGCTCTCTTCTGTAAGCCCATGTGAAGGGGACACTGACAGCCCTGCTGATTTCTGGTAGTGGTCCGTGGCTTTGGTGCCTAGGTTTTGAATGCCCATGCATGTGGTGGTGGGGTGCCTTCTGGCACCTGGCTTGCCAGAGCTGAGAAGCAGCAGTAGCCCAGAAAGCAAGGGTAGTGAATTTTTGGAGCATTCATGCTCTGTACCGCACTGAGTCCTGACAGTCCTTAAATGCTTAAAGACAGTGAGGATCTTGAAAGCCTGTCTAAGTGTTCAATGTGCCTTTCTACTTTGTTGCTCTTTCAGTTTTTCTCTACCAAGTGCAAAAGGACCATCAGTGTTTTCCCTTTGGTCTGCTCTGCCAGATAATCTTGTGAACAAGCTGCTTCCGTGTATGCTCTGCAGAGCTGTGCTGTTGTTTGTGTAATATTCTCCCTTTCTCCAGTTGCTTTCTGACACACCTAAGAATGCCTGAGTTTAATTGAAATGTCTCACTTTTTGAAACCAGAGCTGTTTGTAAGACTCCTTGCCTGCTCTTGTGTAAGAGTAGAGGAAGAGCAGAGATACGCTTCCTTATGCAGCTGTGGTCAGAGACATGTAATTCAGGCCCTGTCTCTGCTTCTGGTGGTGTCCTGGGATAGAGAACAGAGACTCTGCTTGGGATTCTAGCAGAAGTGACCTTAGGCTCTATCTGGCCTTAATAGCTAAGGAGTCAAAGGGGTCCAGGGTAGGACAACAAACCCAGCTCTCTTTGCCTCTCTCTATGCATGTGGAGCAACAGTGTACAGGAGAAGTGAGGATGGGAACTCAGAGGTTCAGTAACTGATTAAGCTTATGGCAGCAACCAAGGCTAATCTCATTAGTGAGAACCAGGTCAGGTTGCCTTGATTTGAAGGGAAGGAAAAGGGGAAGTGAACTAATTAAAAGGGGAAGAGCTAGACATCATGAGAAGAAAGATCATACAAGTCCCATCTATCTGGCCTGACATAGCTGATCCCAGTGAACTGAGCTGCAATTTTGTTAGGAAAACAGTTGCAAATGTAGAGAAGCTTCTCTGTAACAGTAGGCACTGCTTCCTCTTGCTCAGTGTCCCTGTGATTTGCATGGTCATTTGCATTGTTTGCCAGTAGAAGGAAAGGGAAAAACTGCTTCCACTGATCTGAAATGTGCTGTAGCACAACAGATGAAAAGGCAGTATGTGGGATGGGAGCATTCTGGTGCTCAGGCTGATGTAGCTCTATTGCATCCCTCAAGCACTTTAATTACACTTCTCCAGCTTCTTGTGATCTGGGTCTATCCTTAGCAAAACTGGCCATCCTGGTGTACACACTGGCTGAGAAGAACTTCAGAAGGATGTGGGAGAAAGAAAGTGGAGGAGTCTGCTGGTGGGCAGCTTGTACCACTCATCAAACTGAATTTCCAGATAAGGAATGGAGGTGAAGGGATGATTTGATACACCTGAGCTTTGTGATAGGACTGTTAATGAGAAGTTTAGGTAGTTGCTATTTTAATACAGAATCAGCAGTTGTAGGAGTTTGCGGAAAGGCCAATCAATGCCTTGTGAAAAAGGGAAGTTTCCACCAGCTGTCAAGAAAACCCAGCTGCACAGAGGAGCAGAGTAACTCATACCTTCCCTGAGCTGGAGATGAACTGCAGTGACTTGAGATTCTGGACCAGAGTCTTGCTTACAGTATAAAGTTAGAAATATTTTAAGGCAGTGTTGTCCCTTACCTTGTACTTGTATTTCACCTCTGCCTTGTCTGGGACAGGCAGCAGTTGTTCAGCAGTTACTAGGATAACGATACACAGTTCTGTGTCCTTACTACTCATCAGGTTTTGCCCTAGCAAGGACTTGCTGGGAAGCACCGGTGCTTTGGCTGTTGCATTGCATGGCAAAGCTGCTGTCAAGGAGTCTGTATATATTGCCATATCTGTACTTGTTACTTTCTGCGCTTAGTTTTTTATGGAGTGACTGAAGCTGCATAAAGTATTTCTGAAGAGCCATAGTTTGTGCTCTCTATGTTTGTTTCATTATTTTCCTATCTATTCTGAAAGGATTTTCTGGATGCATGCTAAGACTGTTTCTCTTTTCTGACTCTGGACAGCTGGAACATGTAGACATTTTTGTTTTGTTTGTAACTACTAAGCATCCCAAGTTTTTCTGTGGTAGATCTCCAGTTATACTACATGCATTATAAGACTTACTTGCCCAGGATTCCATAACTTTGGCTTCTTGTGTTAAATTTATTTCTCTTTCTATTCTGATCTTAAGGGGATGTGTGATTTCTTGGTCTGGTGTCTGAACTTCTCTGTGTCACCATGAACAAGCATAATACTGTACTTGATAAGAAAAGGAATTTATTACAAGCCTCAGCTTTTGAGGAACCTGAGTAGCAGTCTCCCATCTGCTTAATAAGCTGGAGAAGAAACTATTTGGTGGAGAAAAAAAGGGGCACAGAATTAACTTACTTTCTCTGGAATATCTTCCTTCTTATACAGTAGCAAGCCATGCAGCATTGAAAGCTAGATTAATTTAGTTTTCATAGAATCATAGAATCTTCCGGTTGGAAAAGACCTTTGAGATCATAGAGTCCAACCACACCCATCATCCGCTAAACCGTGTCCCTCAAAAACTCTTCTACCTGTTTTTTAAACACCTCTAGGGATGGTGACTCAGCCACCTCCCTGGGCAGCTGTTCCAGTGCTTGACCACCCTTTCGGTAAAGAAATTCTTCCTAATATCCAGTCTGAATCTCCCCTGGTGCAACTTATGGCCATTTCCCCTTGTCCTATCACCTGTCACTTGGGAGAAGAGATCAACACTCGCTCTCCCACAGCCCCCTTTCAGGCAGCAGTTTTGTCATGGTTTAGCCCTGGCCTGGCCAGTCTTGGCAGTTTTGGGTCACATGTCCTGTCTACCCCTCCCTGCACATGCAGCCTTTTACGCCAGCTCGAGGCCGGCCTTGCTTACTAGAGGAATAAGTATAAGCAGTGTCTTTTCTGCAATACCAGTGCCCTGGTTTATCACTTCTAGAAAGAATGTTGTCTAAAAAACATGCAGTTAGCTTTCAAAAAATGAAGTTACTTAGGCAAGACTTAGCTGAAGTTACAAACTGATCCTACTTTAACTCAAACCACAACAGTTTTGTTTACTTTTTCCTAGAAAAAGCCCTTTATAACAAGAAATGCCACCTGTTCATCATAGTTGAACTTCATCTTGGTCAACCTATTCTGTATTTAATCCTATTGATCGTATTTGTTGCCTCTTCTCAAAAGTGCAGACAAGAGTGCACAGTAAGGTGTTGAAGGTTAATCTGTAGGATTTTTCACTGTCTGGTTGCTTTTTGTACCAATTTAAATGCTCATTTTCCAATGATTTTAGTCATGGTTCTACCTGTCTTTTTGCTGCAACTTACATAGCTGTATTGTGGGAGTATAATAGCCTGCCCATCTGTTAACTGTTGCTTTCAGATCCTTTGGAGAAGGTCTAACAGAAGCTACTGCCCATTCTACTTTTGTGTATCCTAAGCCCTAAAGAAGAAGCTACAAGGAATTAACTAATTTAAGTCTCCTGCCTTTTTTTCTCTGCCAGCTGAAAGGGGAGTTGTTCCACATAGTCGGAAATCTGATTGAAAATTATGACCCTTTGAAGCATGATCAGCAGAACTTACAAGATGCATGGGACTATGTACAAACACAGGTGAGTTATTGATGATGCTATTTGTCAGTGCAGTAAATGACCTTTAAAACTAGGCTGAAGGCAGGGAAACAGGTATTGCAAGAGGCAACACGTTGATCTGGCTGATCTACAAAGTTGCCTGTGAGGTTTGTTGCTTGCATGCTAGAAAACTGTCTTGCTTGCTATTGCTAGATAAGAACCTGAAGCATTCCTTCATGCTGGCTGTTAAGACCAGCTAGTACTGGCTGCATAGCCTAATGTATTCTGGCCTATCAAATGGTGCTCCAACACTTCTTTTTGTCTACAGGGCCTCCAGAATACTAGTACGTGTAAAAAACCACAGTGCATACTATTTCTGTAGCAAGTAAAGCCCCTGGCTTTTCCAGGCAAGTCAGCAGTACTGCCTGTCTTACTACTTGGAACATGTTTCTTGCTTATTGTAATGGCTATTCTGCAAGTGTCAGCTTTCTTGGGAGCCATCCAACTGCCTATGGCTTCTGTTTTAGCATCAGAGTCAGCACTTGAGCAACCAGGTCAGTGTTCAGGCACACTGGAGTCATGATAGCTGTTTACTGCCAAGCCACAAGCTTGAGAGCTGGCTGGCTGTTGTGGTTAAATACATGCCCAGCATGGGACTGATGTGTAGTAAGTACAAGCAGTAGCATTTTTTTTGTTGTTCTTTGCTCGGCAAAACACTGACCTGCAGTATTTCTCCTCCTTGGAGGGAGGATGATTTATTTGTTTTATCACTGTAGTTGCATCTCCTCACTACACTAGTGTACTTGAGAAGGCTGAGTCTACTGTGGAGAGAGGATCCTGCTTGAGCCCTTCTTTTATGTAGGAACAGAAGAATAAGATTTTGTAGAGGTGGAGAAGTTGAGCGTTAGGAGTTTAATTCCTCTCATATGCTAGAGTCAGTGTTTGAAAGGGAGTGGGCATTCTGTAGACCAGTCTTGGAGGTAAAGTCTGGACCTCTCTGAGGCAGAGGTAATTCCTTCTGGAGGCTGGATCTTCAACACTTATTTTGAAGCCAAATGCACATTCTGGTGTGGGTGTTTAGCTGTTTGTACATCTGCTCATGACTGTTATGTCAGACTGAAACATTACATTTATTTTCTGAGCAGAGGGGGATTTTCCCTAAACTTCCACCTCAAGTTTGATGGCCTTTCTACCCTGTACCACTAGGATCCATGCTTAAGATAAGATCTTGGTCTTTGCTGGACTTCCCAATGTGCTTTCCCCTCCAGCAATTGCAGTTTTATCACGTGGCTGTATAGGAATGTAAATGTTTCTTCAGATGGAAAACTTTTCTCATCCCATCATCCAGCCAGTCTCAGCTGCAGCCAGATGGGTGCAAACTCATCTGACGTGCTGGGGCTCAGCAGCATGTCAACGCCACCGTGTGGTGGCTGCTGGTGTCCCCCAGGGGCCACAGCTATGATCAGTGACACCTTGCAATTGGGAACCAGAAAATGTAAAGTTCCTGCTTCATGTTTGCTCAAAAGAAGTTACTTAAATAAAAATAAAGTCTTAGCATTTAAACCTATGGAAATGGCATCACTAGTGGAAGACTAAGTAGCAGTCCTTTTGATATGTCTTTGAATACATGGGATGCCTTGTCAACACGTTAATCTCTTGCCTGCCTTGCTTCTCCCTCACCTAATCAATCTGATGATGATGAACTGGAGGAACTGAAAAAAATCTCTCAAAATGTGTCACACAGGGCAGCTGCCCTCCTCCAGCTGACCCACCAGCAACATCTGTTTTGCACTTTCACTTCTGTTAAGCATTGTCACCTGTAGATGAGGTTTGCTAGTATTTAGTCTGCAAAAACTAATCAAAATTACACTCTGTAGAATTGATTTCAAGCTGCATGGCCTGCTGAAATCTGAGTGTCCAGGCCCCATGCAGTCACCCTTGAGAAGGATTCATATTCTATCATGACTGATGTGTTAGCACTTTATGGATGGCCTGTGCATAGTATAGTCTGCTATGCTCAAAGTCTGCTGGAAGTGGCCCTTTAACTCTTGTCCTGCTAACAGAGTGATTCTTTGGTAGGGAGTAATGGCACTGTTTGCTGTATGGCTTTATGCATAGGTTATCTGGTAATCAGGCTGATGTTGTGATGTAACTACTTCACGAAAACTGTATGGCCTGACTGTTGTTTTTACAGAGCTCCTGTGTGCTTCTACCTCCACTGCCTGTTTGTTTTCATGTACATTACCAGTGCAAAGTTTAACACCATAATGATCTCTCTGCTTATTAGGTTGCCTGCTGTGGCTGGACTGGAGCAAAGGACTGGGAGAATAATAAGATTCTTATCAACCAAAGCATGACTGCATATCCCTGCTCCTGCTCCAATAGCTCAAAAAACCTTCAGGTAGATAGCGGTTTCTGTAGTCTGGATGTCCCTGTCAACAGCACTGCAACGTATGTCGACTGGCCTGTTCATGAGCAGGTGAGTGGGTATGTCTGGGCCCTGTGAAGCTTCCACTGAAGATATCTTGTCTTTGTTCATCTGGGAATTACTTGGAGGACTTTTTTCACATCAGTATTGGTTGAAGTACCTGTGGAAACCAGGGCAAGCAGGGGCAGGAGTTTTGCCCTTTTCTGCTAAAGCTACTGTGAAACTTGGTATAGCACGTAACTAAGATAATCTCTGTGTGTGGAAGGAGATGTGTTATGAATTTTCTGTCTTAAGGTACTTATATTCACACTTCTTTCCCCTATGACCATTTTTTCTTCATAGGGATGCATGAATGGTGTAGAGAAGTGGTTGAAGGACAACCTTGGTGTCATTCTTGGGGTCTGCACTGGTGTTGCTGTTATAGAGGTAAGTCACTCCCTGACACAAAGCTATACTGTCTTACCATGCAGACTTTTTTAAAGGTAAAGCTAGTTTTTCAAGTAACTGACACCTGATCTAATGGCAGTACAGTTCTAGCTCTTGATTGTGTCTACTTGGAGCTTTGAACTGCTGCTTTCACTGATTAGATTAAAAATTGAACAAAGCTCTGTCTGTTTGTGGCGCCTGTTGCTGTATCTGATGCCTGGCATTTCACTGCATGCATAACCAGGGAGAATGAGACAAAGCAACATCCTACTAGTGAGATATCATTTGTTGCCTTGAAAAGCCCATAACAGAATCCAGATGAAGGCACATCTTTTGCAATAAAATATTTTTGTCATCCTGATTATTGCATTTACCTTGTATTGGATACCAACTCTGTTCACCTGTGTCATTTAAAGGAGATCACTGTATTCTGCTCCCCTGTACCACCCTTTCTTCCCACCTTATCTGTCTGGTTGCTGATCTTGTTCCCATTCTTCATTACTTATTCCAGCTACTGGGGATGATACTGTCCATTTCACTCTGCAAGAACATACACAGTGAAGACTACACCAAAGTGCCCAAGTCTTGAGTTGGCTGACTCCAGAGCTACGGCACTGCAGAGAAAGGAGCGAATGGAACATTCCTGCCTCACACCCAGACTGTCCAACCATTGACCATAATTCCTGTGACATCCTATTTCTGATACCACTCTGCTAAGAACTGTTAGAGCTGCAAATACAGCCTGATATTCTGGCAATAGGGCCCTTGGGCTACCTACATCCTGCCTCTGAATTATTTCTACTTCAAGAAGCAGAACTTAACTGTCTTGTATCACATGGGACACCAATTAACCTGAGGGGACAATGCTTTTTGCTGCCTGATCCATGTTAAACAGTCCTATTCGTATCTGCATTCTACAATCCACTGGGGCTAACATACAATAAACTCCTCTCTCTCTCTCCTTGTTCTCCTCTCACACATCTTTTCCCCCTGCCCCTAGAAGTCCCATCTCTTTGATGCTATTGAGATTTCAGTGCTTTGATAGCTTCACATACTTCACTGACTTGTGGCAGTAACTTGTGCTTTATAGACCTCCTTCCTCGCAGTTAACTTGGCTCAGCTCCTGCTATGAATTTTCCAGCCTAGGTTCTCATTGAAATATAGAATGCTACCCTCATACTAGCTTCTGGAGTCAGCTATGCCTTGCTTTCAGCACAGCTCTTCCCTTTGAGTGTAATGAGAAGCCAAGGGGAGGGAGCCAGGCCTGAATATTCCTAGTGTGGCCTGGCAGGTTGTGGTGGTGGTGTTCAGCTGCTTCTGGAATGGTTCCCCTGGGCTCTGGATTTGGCACTTACATGTTTCTCCCACTTGCCTCTCTACCTTTTGCTTTCCCCTAGCACTGCTTTGCTGGTTCCGGTCAGTTTAGAGGCACTTCAGAGACTGATAGTGTGAACTCGGTCCCAGGCTGGCTCTGTTGGTTGCATTCTTGGGTTGCCAACTTTTACATAAGTTGTGATTAACTTAATTCTTCCTCTGCCCCCTTTATAAATATTAAATTCGTTAAGCTACATTTTTTAATTATGAATGTGGAGGGATCTGACTGGATTGCTAATGCTGTCTATTGGAGTTACCACTGCTACCAGTGCCCGGGTAATTTCTGCAGTTTGGATGCAAGGATAAGTTGCTTTTATTTCAGTTGTCCAGTCTTCTGATTCCACAGTTTGGAGCCACGGCTGCATCTGATCTCTGGCTGGAGCGCAAGTACTGCAGCAGATCTGTAGTTGGTTGTGCAATCATGCAGGAGGAAATGTATGTGAAAAAATTGCCAGAACTTCTTAGATAAGGGAGCTGGGTGCAAAAACTCAGTCTTAAGCACAGTGGATTTCCTGCAGTTGCATATATGTTCTGTCTCCCTGGCAGCTGGAGGCTGTATGAGAGAGAAGTTGATGGTCCTTGCCTGAGACCTGATACAAGGTACTTGTTAAGAGAGCCTTTGCCTTACAGAGGTGTCCCCAGGACTGTCTTTTGTCCGGGTGGGGTTGGTAGAAATCACCTAGTAGCAGTTCAAAGGGATGGCTTCACTACCTACTTAGTCTTCCTTCTGGGAAGAAAGGTTTGTGCAGGGAATCGGGGCCAGAGCAATGGGTCCCTGCTCTGTCCTTATCGCTGGACACAGCAGTGATTGGGGAGAGTAGATATGACTAGGTAACTGTTTTTTATGGAGGTCTGATAAGGCTTTGCTATTTTAGAGACACCCCCTCCTGCACAGACCCTTCAAGCTGACCTTTGCTATAGCAAAAGGCACTGTTTTTAGCAGTAAAGCTTGCTAGCTTTTGTAGCACAAAGTCTATTCTCTAACGTGTACTTACTTGTAAGATTCTTGTTCAGTTACAGATGCCAATGCTGAGCAGCAAGTAAAAAGGAGCCTGTGCTGAATCTCCTTTTTGATTTTTTTGTCTGTTTTTAGCAACAGCTTCCTACTGGAAGAAATGCATGTACATATATATATGTCTAGAGGGTGAATATTTCTGTAATAAAGACTTTGCTAAAAAAAGTATTTCTGCCTGACTTGTGCTTTGCAGTGGTTTCCCCTTGCTTCCTTCTGCATACATGCAAATCACTGACCCCTGGTATGTTCAAGGTAGCAAAGATCCTGTCAAAAGCTGATCTATGGCCCATATATGAGATCAGTGTGGATTTTGAAGATATTGCCCAGCAGAGGGAGGTGACAATTGTCTTAGGGTATATTCTAGAGTAAACTTTGCCTTGTTTTATGAAGTATGTCTGTCCTAGGTTCAGCTGACTGAGTGATAGTTCCTTTTACTGTCTCCTAAGCTAAGTGATCTTTGTATTTGAAGACATTGCTTCAAATCTGTAAAGTCTGCACTGTATGAAATCATAAGCCTTGGCAGACTAACTGACAAAATACAATCTTTTGTCAGTTATCATTTTTTTCCTCTTCCTGCTCACCTTCATTAGGCTCCTGCCTCCACACTATTATTTTTAAAAAAGATTTTTTCAGCCACTGCCCTGCCACTGTGAGGAGGAAGAAAACTGAGGTGGCCATTTTTGTAGGTTATGCCACCACACACTGGGCTTGGCTGTTTGGAAAGCTCTTGAGAAGTAAATAGAGCAACTGTATGAACGTTCTTGCTTTCCTCAGCCAAGCAGTTGAGAAGTGGATATGAGATTGAAGCAGGACCTCAATGAATTTTGATATCATGGTGATGTTTCTGGCCATTTACAATGGCTGTCTTTAGCACACTAACATCGGTACTTTTGATGGAATCTGGAGCTGTTGCTTTAGGAAGTAATAAGTGTGACCTAAGTCCTCATACACATTTGAAACAGACCAAAGTTTGTGGAGAAGAGGGTGCTGGAGTGCTAGCAGCAAAGACTGGTGGCATTACCCTGACCAGCTGAGAGCAGTGGTGCTTAAATGGATCCTGGACCCACAGTAGAATGCAATGATCTGTCTGATCTGTGAGTGCAACCTGGGCTGTTCTTGAGGAAAGCATGATTCTCGGTCCTGTGGGATCTCCCTTCTTTCTGATTGGCTTCCTAGAGCGCCCTGCTTTAATCAGGTGGCAATTCTTCCCCGGGGTCTCATGATTTAGAGGGCTGCATTTAATGGCGAAGCTGCCAAAGCTGACTGCATACCTGCTTGATACAGAAGAGTGCTGCTGGTTCTCCGTCAGCCTGATGCGGACCCTAAAGGAGAGAACATGAGGACTGCTCCTTGTCGCCCCAAAGGCCCGAGCTCTGTGGAAACCACTTGCCTTTGGCCACTGGAGGGAGGTGTTCCACCAAGAAGAGTCAGCGCGGGTGCTGTCGTATCCGCTGCATCGGCTGGTCGCTGGGGATTGAGATGATGACACTGATCACTGGCTTCTGTTTCTAGTTACTCCTGGCAGCAGGACAGCTAAAATAACTTGTAATCACAATTGTATTCTTCTTGTAAACGATTTATGCTGCGTGTTTGGCATTTTTAGGGATAATTTATCCTTCTGTTTCTTGGAGCAGAACACAGTTGGATATCTTGTTTCATGTCTTCCACTACTGTATATGGATTGTGCTTGCTTGGTGGGGTTTTATGCTAATTAGCTCTGGGAGTTGAAGATAGCACGAGGAGCTTCTGCTGTTTCTCTCCTTGTCCCCATCTTTTTTTCCTGTTTCACTCCATCCTCAGTTCCTTTATGTGGTCAACCTAGGGAGAAGGAGAGAGGACATTTGATGTTTATAAACCTGATCTAAAAGAAAGGATTCCAGGAAGAACGTCCTCAGATTTTTAAAGAGCAAGAAAACTGCTGCTGCTTCTTGGGCCAGGCTCCTAGCTGATCTCTTAAAGATTTGCTGCTGCAACTAGAAATCAAAATAGCTGAGCTGGCCTTCTTTTTTAAGGTTATGCCACCACACACTGGGATGGTCTGAAAAGCTCTCGAGAAATAGATAGAGCAACTGTATGAATGTTCTTGCTTCCCTCAGCTAAGCAGTTGAGAAGTGGGTATGAGAATTCTTGGGAGCTGCAGTGTTTGTCTAGCAAAACCTCCGGTGCCAACCTCTTTTGTTTGTAACCAATAAGCTGCTATATAGCTGTCCCAGGCCAATAATATTGCAAGAGTATAGTTGTGACCTCCCTGTGGCTTTAAACAAGGCCCCTAGTAATGAACTGGTGACACTTACCATTCTGTGTGATCATGAGGAACTCGAGAAGCTGCTATAATTCTTCCTGTGAGATGTGTTTTCCCTTCTGGAGGCGGAAGAATAGTTGTATTCACCAGAGTGAGTATGGGTACGCCTAGTAGTTGCAATGTATCTTGCTTTCTGTGAGGGTTTCTACATGTTACATACTCTTTTGTAACATGTGGCAGCTGCTCTTTTCTCTGTAACTATCCTGCATGGTACATACTCATTCATTCCGGCTTTGGTCAGGAACTGAGGCTGAATTTGGTAAACTTCAGAAACAATGTGGTTTCTGGCTGCTGAAGGACAGACTACAAGTGGTGGTGTCAGACTGCGTGACTCGGTTGAAGAAGGTGAGGAACAGCAGCTACAGGGACTCATTGTGGAAAAATCTGAGGACCTTGGGATTCCTACAAATGCATTTTCACAGCCAGTTGCTGCCACTCAATGCCATAAATGGAGAACATACCCTCAATTATTCATGGTCTGGCTCTAACCCATTAGCTGCTGAGACTCTTGGCTCTAGCCTTAGCCTTTTATTACAAAGAATAGACCTCAGTTAGCAGCCAGGATTTCTGAATGATGTCTTAAGCCGGGTTGACATTAAAAACTTCTCCGTGTAAAATCTACTAATGTGGAAATCTTCAAATACGTGTAAGCTGGCAAAAGGTCCTTAGCAAAACCTGTGCTGTTACTGAACAAAAGCTCTTAGGAAAATGTTGCTAGTAAAGCTGCTATGTGTGCTTTAGTCGTCATAAACTGTTTCTAACAGGCATGTGCTGGTAGAGCATGTTCAATTTCTAGCCTTGGGGCAAGAATCTTTCCTGCAAAACATGGGAAATTAGCTCTGAGGTAGATTGTGTAACCCTAGCCATACATTTTTACTTCCCATAGGTGTGAATTTTCTGGTTTCTACCTTCTAAGTTCCTAATAATACAGTCGACTGGTGTGTGCGTGTACTTTTTGGGTTTTGTGGAGAGGGATTAAGGTAATATTGGATGCTGTGTATCTGAAGAAAAGTTATTCTCAGTTCTCCAGGAAAAAATATTGCCCCTGTGTAAAATAAGATTTTAAGACAAGGATAAGGCTTCATGTAGTATGTACTCAAAGAGGTGTGGATTCTAAGAGGGAAGATCCTGCTTTAGCCCATGAGAATAGTATCTGCACACACTTGCCTTAGAGTTCTCTCTGTTTTCTTTCTTATACCTCTGTCACTAAGGAACAGCATTATGAGGTGACTAGTCTGTCCACAACAATCCAGAGTCAAGCATAAAATACAGAAACCTACTTCCATAGCCACAACAAGCCCCACCTCTAGGAAACTAGAGAGCATTTTCCTTCCCTCTGATAGGAAGTTAGCAAATCCCATTCCTTCACAATGTTGCTTTCAGCAATGGCAGCAGTTCAGTGATTATCTTGATGTTGCTCTTTGTTCTGTGAATGTTCACCGGGTTAGGAACTACGATGAACCTATGTGAAGCCATCATGCTGCTGCTACAGACCTGTATCAGATCTAGACCACTCCCAGGACCCCAGATCCTCAATATGTCTTCATAGTAGCAGACCCTTGTCTATTGTATGACTTGTCAGCATTAACTCATGTTCATGACCTTAAGCCTTCTCCATATTGTCTTTTCTTGTCCAGGAAATTTCCCTGGAACTTCTTGGTCTGCAGGTCTTTCTGGATCTGGGTGCCCTGGCATCAGGTAACTAACCCCAAAACAACACCTGTGACAGTGCTGGAGATCAGAGGAATGTGCGACAGATTAACTTTTTCTAATTTCTGTCCTGCTTAGAGTTACAGAGTGGACATATGGAAGTTCTTCAGAGACAGGAAGAATCCCAGAGCATGTGATCATCTGAATTGCTTACGCAGCGTGCTTCCTGGCTATTTTCTACATAGCGCTCTGGAAACTATTTAGGATTTACTGGGGTGGAAATGTGGGGTCCTGTCAAGACCATGTTATAGTACAGGCATGTGCTTTGGGCACTGAACTTGCAAAATGATGTCAGAATAGTATAACTCATGCAGTGATGTCTGCAGACAGCCTGGAGCAATAACCCAGCAGAGAGCAGACCTTTAATTTTGGCAGAGGTTGTTTCACGATGCTCTTAAGTATTTAAAAAGAAGTTGTCCTTTTAATACCATGTTCTAATTACCTCTGGTTAGCACTAGTTGGGAATTCTTTTAGCAAAACATTGTGTAGGTTCCTATAAAACAAAGTTCATTTTGCTGACTTTTTTTTTCTTGCTTAAATGAGACTGAATAACTTCTGATGGAGTTTCTTCTGCTTTCTTTGTGGCTGCCTCATAGTAAACATTAAGTGAAAGCCCTGGAATGGGACAAAATAGGATTATGGAACCATACTCTAAACGTGACCTAACAGGGTGTATTGATCTTCTGAGGTGGGATAGACTGGGAAAACAGGCACTTTTTTTTTTTCCATGTGAATAGTCAAGAGTATTGGCTGCATCTGAGAGAACGAAGTTGTTTTGTTTTGGTTTTTTTTTGCCTTCAAATCTGCATTTCTTATGGTCTGTGCATTGAAGAAAGGAAAAAGAAAAAAAAGTGTGTGTGTGTGGGTGGACAGGGTATGCCAAATCAGGCAAAAAGAATAAACTATCCAAGACACCCCTATTGTCCCAAGGCTGGGTGCAATTAGACTAGGGGGTGGCTGCTACTTACCCTTCAATCAAAAGTGTGTGTAACAAACGTGCAAACTAGGTCTGCTTTGATACACCACATAGAATCATTTAGGTTGGAAAAGACCTTTAAGAACGAGTCCAGCCATAGACCTAACACTGCTAAGTCCACCACTAAGCCACATTCCTAAGCACATCTATGTGTCTTTTAAATACCTCCAGGGATGGTGACTTAACCACTTCCCGGGGCAGCCTCTTCCAATGCTTGACAACCCTTTTGGTGAAAACATTTTTCCTAGTATGTAGTACAAACATCCCCTGGTGAAACTTGACGTAGCTATCACTTATTACTTTGGAAGAGATTGAGATTTGAGCACTATATGTTTTGGCGCAGCTCCTATAGAACCCTGTGGGCAATTTTTCAGAACTGCAGAACTTGGTCAGGCTTAAGCAGGGCAGAGTAGCAGTGGGGTGGGCTGCACCTGGTGTACAAGAGAATCTGTCTGGAGAAATTGGTGGGTATGCTTTCCCTAAAACTGATGTGCTCTATGTAGTCACTTGGGAACGGAGTATTGTTTTACAGGACCTTGGACCTGCATGGCAGCACGTGTATCAATGAATTCCTGTTGTTGCCTGTTGGAAAGCTAAAGTGCTTCTTCATGTTATGAGGCCAGGGAGAGGCTGGCAGAGACACTGTGAAATGCTGCTGCTTGTGTTGTGTATGTCTGAAGAGAGACTGGACAAGACCATGGGTAGAGAAAAATCCATTGAGAGCTATTAAATAAACTTCTGCTTGGGGAAGTTGTTTTTTTTTAAAACTGTACACTGCATAGCTGGTGCACAGAGTTTGAAGAAAGCAGTGTTAAGGTTTTAAAACCATGGAAATAGCTGGAAAATCCCAGCCTGGATTGAAATCTTGATCTGATGTGAAATCACACCTGATGTAACCAGGTGCTGGAGCAGAGAGAATGAGTGGAGTAGGAGGCGGTAGGGATCCATTTCCAAGCATTTAGCTACAAGTATTTGCCATAGGAAATCTGAATAACTATTCAGGAAAGAGCTTAGCTGTAATTTCTGTTCTAATTGGAAACCTGATTTATGCCCCAGGACAGTGAATAAGGCAATGGTTGTCCACTGTAAGCCAAGCAGTAACCATCTGGTAGCTGAGACAGTGTGTCCAGGAGGCACTTGCCTCCTCGAGGCTGCAAAGGATAAGCATGTCAATGCCAAGGGCCTTGCTTCCCTATTCTGCAAGGTACCATAGATGTGGTGGGAATGAGGTGCAGGGACAGATGCTGCATGTGAGGGAGATGTGCCCAGAGGAGCCTCAAGAATGGACTCCCCCAGAGCAGCACCTACACATCAGCCACTGCACTGAGGAGCCAACTGGCATGGCTAGACAGGTTGGTTTGCTGAGGAAATGATGAACTGCAGCCTGGCCACAAAAGGCAGTGGGACAAGCTGCAGTCAGCCCTGGAGGGGACATGGGAGGCAGATTTCTCTGAAAGAGCTGCTCTTAGGCAACTGGGACCATGAGACAGGATGGCAGGTGACTGTATTTGAGTGGTCAAGGTTTGCCTCATCAGCAGTGTGACAAGGACAGACACAACTCCCATGCCTGAGCAGTAGCACTCTGGCTCCTATCATGAAGGATAGTCAAGCAGGGGTTGGTCTCTTCTCTCAGGTGACCAGTGACAGAACTAGAGGCCATGGACTCAAGCTTCACCAGGGGAGGTTTAGGCTTCATCTTAGGAAAAAGTTCTTCGCTGAAAGGGTGATTGGCCATTGGAATGCGCTGCCCAGGGAGGTGGTGGAGTTGCCGACCCTGGAGGTGTTTAAAGGGAGACTGGATGAGGCACTGAGTGTCATGGTTTAGATGATGGGTTGGTGTTAGTGTTGGGTTATAGGTTGGACTTGATGATCTCAGAGGTCCTTTCCAACCTTGTGATACTGTGATACTGTGAATGCAGTCAGCAGGGAATACACAAACTACGGAACCTTTATCCTTAAGTGACTCTGTTGCCTTTCCCATTAATTTCAGGATCAGTTTGAAACCATTTGTTTATAAAACAATCTACAAGTTTGCCAGAGTTGCCTTTTGAGTACTTTCAAGCATTGGCTGTCATTGCTTTATACAATCTCACCACAGATGTTATGAAAACAGCCTTCTGCCTTAATAACCTGGGTTGAATGTTCTTTCTCACGCTTGCTGGCTCTTGCTGAAGTCCACAGCAACTCCTGCTTTGGCTAGTAAAGTACCAAAACTTGATGAGAACCTTTGGCTGCAGAACACTGTGGCTTGCATGCTCTTCATTGCAAGGAATCCCTTTGTACTAGTGAGCTGTAAGCAGAAGTGGGGAAATGTCCTAATTAGGGACTAAGGCTTCAGAGCAGAGCTGTGTTGGGTATTTGGGAGCCCTCTCTTTTTTTCTCCTAAATTTCCTTCAGTATCCCAGTGGTCATTAGCGATGAGCTTGCACTTTGTTAGAGCAGTGAAGAAGCTGATTATGATAGATTTTATGTGATGAGAAGATGCAGAGATCACATTGCTGATCAGATGGCTATCATAAAGTTTGCAATTTCATGCCTGGCTATAGTTGGAGCTAATTATCCCAAGGCTGCCTCTCATCTGAGAAAAGCAACAGCAGGATTACATTGTCTTCCTATTAGACAATAGTCTTCCCTGGCATAAAATGAGATGTCTGGCGATTCTCATAATTGCATGCAGCTATTTATTTTTTTACTACAGCGAGATTGCCTCACTCTTTAATAGGCAGCAAAAATGGTAATGAGACTGTCTCCTCTCCTCTCAAATTCGTCACAAGCCATTCTGAGGACTCCTGTGCTCTAAAAGCAAAGAGGAGATGAATGCGGAAGTAGAGGATGAAGCAGTCTCCTTTTCTCTACCCTGAAATCGACTTGGTAGAAAACATTAGTCTGCTGTCTCCCGTCTTAATGGGGAAATCTCTAAGATAACTGCTTCCCACTCAATCCTTTGTTTTCCCCAACTAAAAGAGCTTTTGTCACATGCTTCTGTTAGTGCCATCAGGACCTTGCAAAAACTTCACTATACTGCCAGCACTTCTGTGTCGTATAAACATAATCCAAACTCTGTCCTTAATGCTACAATCTCTACCTGCCTGCCCTCCTGTGTGTGTGCGGTTATGCCAGAATGCAGCATTAAAATTAGCTAACCATTGTTTGCAGGGAGAGGGCCACAGTTAAGCAATGTAGTTGATTTGTCATATGCAGAGATGTTTTGCATAATGACAAGAGCCAAAACTAGATGATTTGAAAATATGGCAAGTTCCAAGAGCCTGGAAGGCTTGTTGTCCTTATGACTGCCGTTGCCAGATTCTACCAGTAAAGCAAAACCTACCTCACTGGAAAGAAACGGTTTATGGTTAGGATCCACTCAAGGACAAATAAAAGTCTATAAAATGTAAAGCTCATCCGTTCACCTGTTTATAATGAACTAGCTGGTGACAGAAGCAGAGAACATCTTGATGATCTGGGTGGGGGAGGAGAATATTTGTGTCATTGGGCCAGATAACACTGCTGCTGTGAGACATGCTGAGGGGAGCAGCCTGTCATGCTGTATCAGGCTTAGGGTTATCCAGAATTTGGACAGGGAGTGTTTGAAGAACACAGTGTACAGTGATGAATGAAAAATATGGATGCAAAATCTACCAGCCAACTTTTTTCTTTTTTCTTTTATTTTTTTTTTTTGAGTTATTTAGAAGTACGGTGAATGTTGGGGCAAGAAACACTAAAGCTGGAGTTTACTCAGTCCTCAGGATTGGATGAAAGCTGGTGTTGATAGGACTCTGGCTGCAGTTGTTCTTGTTCATGAAAATGAAATAAGACTCGACATCCAGGTGGAGACGCATGGCAAGCGGTGTCCCACAGGGGTCTGGACTGGGACCAGTACTGTTTAATTTTTTCATTAATGATACAGACAGCAAGATTGAGTGCACCCTCAGCAAGTTTGCAGATGACACCAAGCTGAGTGGGGCAGTGGTCACATCAGAAGGACAGGATGTCATTCAGAGGGACTTGGATAGCTGGAGAAGTGGGCCTGTGAGAACCTTATGAAGTTCAACAAGGCCAAGTCCTACATCTGGGTCAGGGCAATCCACAGTTTCGATACAGGCTGGGGGATGACACAATTGAGAGCAGCCCTGTGGAGAAGGACTTGGGGGTGTTGGTTGATGAGATGCTGAACATGAGCTGGCAATGTGCATTCACAGCCCAGAAATCCAACCGTGTCCTGGGCTGCATCAAAAGAAGCGTTGCCAGCAGGTTGAAGAAGGTGATTCTCCCCCTCCATTCTGTTCTTGTGAGACCCCCACCTGGAGTATTGTGTCCAGTTCTGGAATTCCCAACATAAGAACGATATGGAAGTGTTGGAGCAGGTCCAGATCATCTACGGAGATGATCAAAGGGCTGGAGCCCCTCTGCTATGAGGACAGGCTGAGAGTGTTGGGTTTGTTCAGCCTGGAGAAGAGAAGGCTCCAGGGGAACCTCATAGCGGCCTTCCAGTACCTGAAGGAGCTACAGGAAAGCTGGGGAGGGATTTTTTATATTGTAGTGATAGGATGAGGAGGAATGGCTTTAAATTAGAAGGGGAAGATTTTGATTAGACATTAGGAGGAAATTCTTCACAATCAAGATGGTGAGACGCTGGCACAGGTTGCCCAGGGAAGTTGTGAATGCTCTTTCCCTGGAAGTGTTCAAGGCCGGGTTGGATGGTGTCTTGATCAGCCTGGTCTAGTGGGAGGTGTCCCTGCCCGTGGCAGGAGTGTTCAAACTGGATGATCTTAAAAGTCCCTTCCAACTCAAACCACTCTATGATTCTGTGAAGACTTGAATTAAGAGTGAAGGATGAGTAGTTATGAGAGGAGGTTCTAGTTTAGGAAAACTTCTGGTACTGGAAATCTTACTGATATATGTTAAATTTAGTGTTAGCTTTGGGATAGGATAGATTGAAGAACACCTTTTGCTGCTGAGTTCTGAAAACCTGTAACACTAGAAAAAGAAACAATGTTTTAGTTCGGGGTGAAATGGGTTGAGAAAGTCAAGCTGTTGGTTACCTTAAGTCTAGACAGTAAATATAAAACATTCTGGTGCCAGTTGGGTACAAGGTCTATGAACAGCCTTTGACTGTGGTCTCAGCACCCATGGTACAGCAATGCTTCAGGACTGTGCCCAGAATAACCAGCAACTGTAGTCAGCCTGCTACCAGTACTTTGTTACTTGGTGACAGGAGGCAGAAGTTCAGTCTGACTCCCTCCTAGGCCTAGGCTTTGTCACTGCATGGCATCAGTAATGCAGTTGCAAGCCATAAGGATCCTACTGAACGTAGTTCTTTAACTATCCATGGAAGTCTCAATATGTAAAATCAACTCACATTCTCCTCATTTTTCTTGTGAACCCTGACACTGCAACATAACTGCTGAGACCCTGTGTCTTCTTAATAACAGCCTTGAATGCTGCCGTTATCTTGGTCAACTTCTGCAAGCCCTGAGAGCATAAGAAAAAACTGGTCATGGCCAGCATTTCTTTTCCAAAAGCAGAGCCTAACCCCAGCTATAACTCCAGCATTCGAGATAGTCTGTTGTTGCAGGCTCAGCCAAAAAAAGCACAAGACCAGGAGCCTTAGCTGCAACAGTTCTTGCCTGCTTGTGCAAATTTCTGGGATTCATCAACAAAAGGAGGTCCTAGTTATTTCCTACAGATAGTAGAAGTAACTATCCATAATCTTAACTTTAATAAAAGTCTGCTGAGACACCGTATCCCTGGAAGTAATTATGAGTTGGAGAAGCTTTTTGGCATGCCGTCACAGATTACTTTCAGAGAGCTACATGCAGGACGTATAGACTGAAACTCTTTGATGCTCATTTTTTTTTGAAAAAGTAGTTTAAATCCAGTCTGTAACCTGGAATTCACTTAGCACTGAAATAGGCCTCCTTGCAAGCTCAGCAGGAGTCACCATGTCTTTGCCACGACAACATCATTATGTCTGCAAGCCTTCTCCTATTGCAGTAAATGCTGCTTATTACGACCACCTCATGCTAGTCCAAACTGTGATCTGCTAAAGCTCAGTGGTCTCAAAGCAGTGGTAGTTCCTGGGATGTTGTTGATGTCTAACCTTTGGGATGTATCTCTGAATGCGAATTAGCATTGAGTAATTTTATCCTAATTCTATCTTTTAGTGGGAGCACAGACTTACAAGGCTGCTTTGAAATTTGTCACAGATGACAGGAGCCTAAACACAACTGCTTGGTGTCTTGCTACCAGAGCCAAGGCTGGGATTAGAGCAAGGATTAAGACTTATTGTTCTGTCTCACCTTGTCTACAGGGCAAGAAAAGGACCTGGTTCCAAGAGGGGGCCATTGGATGTTTAAGTCCCAGTCAGGACAGCTCAGGGTGAGGGAGCTCTCAGGAGAGCTGGGGACTAAATGGGGTTTTGGTGATCTAGTCAAGGTTTGTAGTATTAAGAGAAAGGCTGGTGAAGGCCCTGGAAAATGCATGAGGCTTAATGTGGAAAGTGGTCACAGGACTAGCTCTAAAACTAAAATCAGAAAAGAAAGGTTAATCAGGATGGGACTTACCAGCGAGCTCTGTAGGATATGCAGTGTTTGGATGAAGACTTGGATCAGTGGCACTAACCTTGAGAGAAGAGACGGCAGCCAATCTAGAGGCCTCATGAAGCCTTCCATATACTCTTTGTGTTGACACGAGTCTTAACGTGTGAAAAGTTCTGTCTGAACAAACTTCATGTTATTCATTTCCAGACGGATGAAGGTCTCAACACTCTTAGCACCTCCACACATTTCTCATCTTATGTTTAAACATTAAAGACCCCTTCCTGCCTCCTCCCATGTGATTCCCATGAAATACTCACTGGAGCAAAGCTTATCGTGATCCAAGGTTTCACCTCAGCCACAAGTTGATCTGATCTTTGTGTGGAAACTGCACCACAACAGCTAAGATGGGGTGCTGCACAGTCATCAGCTGCTGATCATGCTGTCACTATTTTGCTACAGTGAAGACCTGAAACCATTCTGAATCACATAATCTATCAAAGTGCTGATTCTACTCCTTGGAAATCAAGAGTCATGCCAGGTAATACCTCACAGTGTCTTTGGTCTTGCCTCATACCAATGATACAATGGTATTTTCAGGATAAATTGAATTTCTGGTTTTTAAAATGTCTTTTAACAGTTTTTCTCCTTGCAGAAACTTTTCTCCCTTCCTCACTTTCCCCTGTCTTCAACCCTTCCTAAACTAAGGGCTTGAAGGAGTGCATAGGCAGTGTTGTTATATGCCCAGTGTTGTAATATGTCCCATTTTATCCCATATTTGGTTGCAGAACTAGCAGCTTAGAATGTTTTGATCTCTTAAAAATCCAGTTGGGGGGTGCTTTGGCAGGGATCTTTTCCCTTGAACACCTACAACTTCATTAGGCTTTGTAAAGGAGAATGAATTTTGAAGGCCTTTGAGGAATTTGTTTTGATATAAAAGGGGCTTGAGTTCCTGCTACCCATGTGTATGGGTAACCAGTTCCTCAGACCCACGTGGCAGACCATCTTGACATACAGTAATATTCCTTTCCAAAATGCTCCAAGGAGGGTTGTTTTGGTGTAAGGGAAAGAGGAGGAGAAAGTTTCCTTGTGCTTGCCAAGGCAAGAGACAATCCTATTCTGAAGCTACTGCCAGGCCCTATTACCTTTGAGTGCTTCTTGTCATCACCTCTTATTACCAGAGAGTTTACAAATTCCCTAATGGCCCGTTTCCAACTGAAGTATCGGTGTTCCTTCTAGAGCCTCCTGCTTACCAGCTCCATCCCAAATGCAAGGGCATGGGAGAGATTCTCAGAGCTTTACTCTAGCCATAAGCTCTTAGCATACTACGTTAAATGTTGCCACCATCTTCAATCAGGGAAGGCAGGATGCACCTCAACAAGAGGAAATGAGAAGCTGGTTTAATTGGGACATCCAAATATATGGACTTAATTAGGCAATTTTGTTCATCTCATCCACTGCAAATAGCCAATGGAAAGTTTTATGAGTATAGTTAAATATCTGCTGCTACTTCTTGTGCTTTCCCACTTAAGATGGAGCTCTTCAGACTACTTTCAACTGATGCCAAGCTTTTTTATCATTTACAAGTGTTGCTCCCATTACCTCTTCAGCAGCCCTATGCCACATACTGCTCTACTTGGCTGTTTCCCCATGGGAACTGTGCATTTCCCACAGGTGGTCTGTAGTGGAGAGTGGCAAACCACAGTTTGGGTTGATTCCCAAACTCTTCCCATCCTGAAAGCTCAAAGGTTGTAACATCTTTCAAAGAGCTAAACATGCTTGCTATCTTTTGTCATTTCTTCTTTTTCTGGCAATAATCTGCAATCACTTTTTTGTTTAAAAGGAACAATGTTTTTGTTTCTTGTTGAAAGGCCAACATTTTTTTTGGTGAAAATTAATAAAATCTGGAATGAAAAGGATGAAGGGGTCGTGTGCTGCAGATTTTTCTATATTTTGGTCACAAAAACTCTTTTGGAAGAAATCAGTCAGTTATTGCCCTTCATTTCTAACAGAACTAATTTCTTGTCTAGTCCCTATGTTTATGTAAAACAACTTACTCTTTCTCCTCTCTAATGTTAAGATTTATAGGCTTCCTTCCTGGCTGCTAGCCTTTCCTTCACTGAAGAAAAATAAAACCAGCAATAAATAGATTCACAGTACTAAAGCTATAAATTTCTAATTTCAGTTGCCAAAACTAATTCAGCATTTAAACACAGGCACAAAGTCTGATAAGATATGGAGCTGAGCATTCAGCTCATTCCACATTTTTATTTATTTGCTGCACTTACTATATGTTGAAATTAAAAATCTACTTAAGCCAAAAATTGGTGGAACCTTTCCCAGCTAACATTCCCATAGTGATATCAGAGGTGTTACCTACCAGCCCTTCATGTGACAGAACTGTGGTTATTTGGGAGCACCGTTCTGTTGCTCTGTATTTGGTTCAAGTCTCAGCACTAGGTATACAAATTTGAAGGGTATTTCTCGTATCTTTTTGTTCCATCTTCACTTACAGCACTATGAAAATGCCCAGCCTGTATCCCAAGTCCCAGTAAATATTTAGTTGTATTTTAAATCTAGTACACAAATATTTGTGAGAAATAAAACAATATTTTTATATAAACTGTCCCATTCTCCTAATAGGTGCTCCCTAAACTAACTTACATTACCAGAGTAATGTGTTAGCACATCTATTGATATTCCTGCTTTTCTGTAACATGTTTTCAGGAATTTTAAAGAAATTATGTCTCCAAATCTATCAAATCTACAAAATTATTTTTCCAAACGCCCCCCATTTAACATATACATATAAGTTAAATTTTTAGAAGAACTGTATGAGGTACAGTATGACTGCTCCATGGCCCACAGTAAGCCTCTTGCTGTATTTAATTTCCTTACTTCTGATCTGACCTGACCTGATGTGTTATTCACTCTTCAGCAAGCGTTTACCCTGGCATACTTTGGATTTAGTTAAATGAGGAGGCATTTTCTTTTATGCTCAGAGAGTTTCTTTGAAAATTGGTAAACCAAAGTGCCTTCCCTGGGTCTCATTCCAGTGGTAGCCAGGAGAGATGTGGAAGCAGGGACAAGAAAGGAAGGGACTACAAAATTCAAAACCCGAGAATTTTCCAAAGTAATCTTCATCTCTCAAGCTTGGGGAACACATCTGAGGTGTCTATATTGATAGCCTAGTCACAGTTGAAAACCTAATCTAAAGTGAGAGCTGTATTAGCGGCTGCAGAAGAGAGACTCATTACAGATTAGAGGCACCATTCAGGGTCATTTGCATCTTTCTACCTACTGCCTGTGGAATCATGGGCAATCCCATTACGCTTAGCACACAAGGTTACACTGCCTTTCGATTAATATCTCAAACCCAGCTGATTCTTTCAAGTTTCAACTCTTGAGTAAGGTCTGGAATGTCTCTTGGGTTACGCTCATTACAAACATACGTTGGGCTGTAGACCACATATGTGGTGGTGATGGGGGAGAAAAAAATGATATGTGGAAACCTCTCTCTCCACTCTACCCTCATTGTTACCAATCCATCTCCTTGGTTCAACATCTGTGATCTTTAAAAATCTGTTCCCCAGGCCCTATTTCTGGCTCACTCTGCAAGTTATTCTATTTAACAGGCCTTGCCAAAAGTGGTTGATGAGGGAAAAGTCTAATGGCTTTCAGCTACAGCATTCAAATTAAACCCCTGCTATAGAACTGGTGTTCAGTGAAACAACTGCTGAACGGGAATGTTCTCATGCCATTCATAGAACATGCTCCTACTGAGGTGTCACATCCTTCCCACGGTGGCAATGCATGCCATCAAACTGTTGAAGATCTAAAGATCTTCCCTGTTTACAGGATTATCTCTCAAAAGTTTTTGCTTTGCTGACTGTATCAGAGGAGTACTCTTTCCACTTCACTGAAACTAACAGATCCTAGACTGATATTTTTGTTTGTTTGTTTCATTTTGCACTATACTTGGCTTGGATCTAGGAACCTCATCTAAATTATTGGTGATGTTGTCTGTGATGCTTAATACCAGACAAGAAAGGCTCTTTCAGGCACTATCAAGTAACAATTTTGAGGAGGCTCCAGAATTCCTTGCTGAAAGCAGGTTACTAGCCATGTTGTTTAAAACTGGAAAAATCTGTTAGAAGGCCATGAGAAGTTATTGCTGGGAAGCAAAAAGATAGGGGTGGGGACAAGGTCCCATAAGCACTGCTAATGTCCAAGTTCTGTAACTCTTCAAAGCTTAGTACATTTCCTAGTGGAAATCAAAGGGGCAGTTTCAGTGATAATATACAAGGCGGAAGTGGTGGATGGTTCTGCTGTGCCACTGCTCTCTGCATCACTGAGGTGAGCACAGAGTCAGCATGTGATGGTGAAAGAGGGATGAATTTTACAGCTCTTGTAGGTCCTATAAATGTAACTAGTTCAGGACTACTTCATAAACAGATGGTTAGTTCTCACTAACTAACCACATTTGTTCAGCTCCTTCCCCACTGTGCATTACAGTAACTTTCTGAGCATCCAGGTTCTGGAAACCACACTTTTTCTGGCAGCTCCATAACCAAGGAGAGCAATTCTGCTGCTGTGGTAGGGTCTATATCTATTCACCTAGCTGCTGGTTCATGAAAGGGCAGAAAAGTCAAGATTTCCTTCTGAAATCCTTAATAGACCATAATTCTGATAGGTTGAGACTAGAGTAGAATGCCAGACTTCATATGAAATGTCATCCTTTCAAAATTCCCCAGGACCCACGTAAGGGCAAAAAGAGCACCTATGAAATAGGGACAATAATCAACAAGCACACTGCTGGCAACAACAGACAGAATGAGGTACATCCTGGTACTGCTCCCTAATATTCTCCATTAACAGCCCACAGGCATCCTGGGGAAGGAAATACAGCAGACCAAAAGCCAGGGAACAGACAAAACAGGAAAGGGACAAGCACTCAAGACCCCTTGCAAATGAAACTGGTTTATAAAAATGCATCCCACCTTCAGTCAGAAGCTTTATCAAATGCCCTCATGACCCTTTGTTCCTCTGCCTGAAGCGTGAAGCCTATTTACCCTGTATGGTGCCTGGCTGTAAGTGCTGCCTCAGTGTTTGTACCCGTCCCGTTTTATCATCAACCCTTGGTTTTGAATAAATCTTTTTCTTATGCCCCTTCAATTGAGCAATTGAGCCAGCTGAATTCTGCTTGATTTCCTTTAACCATTCCCTTTTTCTGCTCTCAGTGAGTCAGGGAATGGAGGAGATTGCCTTCATTTTGTCTTTTCTCTAACTCCTTCCAAGTAACTTGAATTTGTTTTAATAAAATTCATTTCAGTAGAGTCCGGAACCATGACATATGAGCTCGTGATCTCAGAAGAGCTCATAAATTAAGTAGGGTCAGCTCTGGTCAATGCATGCAGAGGAGACCTGCAAGGACACCCTGTGTGCTGATCAGCCTGTGCCAAGGATACAGCAATTGACAGGCTGTGTCTGCACAGTACGCCGTCTCTTTTAGTATGCTGTCTCTAGCGAGTGCCAAATACTTCAGAGAAAGCTACATGATTCCTGCGGTGAGCAAGTTATTCTTAACTGATGATCGTATCCTTCTAGACCTTTGTGGCATGAAGGAGTTGTACTGCTGTCTCACATGTGCAAGGGTAGATCGGGGACACTGGAACCTGGTTGCTTACACAATGCTTGGGCCACTCTCTGACACTTGTACCAAAAGCACTCCCGTAGGCTGCTCTGCAGTCAACCCCATTTCAAACTTCACTGCCTGTCCTGGAGCATGAATGCACCACAGAGGTATCTTGCCTTTACAAGGGAAGCAGCCAGACTGAACCTCCCTTTTGCAATATTTTTCCCTGAAGCTAGGTAGCAAGTGTGCTTTTAAAAGGTAAGCGGTTTTCTCATAAAGACTCCAAAAGATGGTGACCTTCACAGTTATGATTTTGTAGTTCTAGATGTCCAGAAATTACACCCTATTTAAATAAGACAGAAATTTTCTTGTTGAACTTCCAGCTCTTGGCTCATGTTATGTCTTTTTCACAAAGACTGAAATGCCTGCCTGCTTGCCTCCTCCACCTCCTCTTAAATGCTTTATGTGTAAATCCTAATATTCAGCAATTATGTCACCTCTAGAACTTCCCTTCTGTAAGCTGATCTAATTGAATAGAATAAGCCTTACATTTGAAGTCTTGTTTTGTGTTTCCTGTGGTCCCTACTACAGATAGCCCCACCCAGAGATAAAGCCTATGTGCTTTGAAATCCAGCAGTGTGGTTTTTATTCAGATTACAACAAAATCCACTGATTAATGGTAAAAGAATCCTTTAGGTATGTTCGACACAGTTTTTACTTCATCAGTGAACATACTAATGTAACATTTGCCCTCCAAAGTCAAGGAAGCTGCTTTTTTCTTGTTAATGTTAACTGCTCTCCTACTACCTTGACCTTGACATGGTGGTTGAGGCATGGTCTCGGTTTTCTGGAATAACGTGATGTGGGAAGAGTGGGCCTCAAAGAGCAGGAAGGCCTCCAGGTCAGTAACTTTCAAAAGCTGTCCTGTGACCTTCCCACTGTAGAGAGATGTACCAAGCTCAGGAGAACCCTCTTCCCCTCCTTTTATAGTCTTTCATGGTGTTGAGTGAGATAGGATTGTTTTCCTTCTTTTGTTACTCTAGTCCCTTTTCCTCTTGGCATAATGTGTTACTTCACCAGCCTTGGAATCAGTGTTTGCACAAAGCTATTATTCACCAAAAGATTAAATTCTTAGCACTGCTCTGCTTTCCACTTCTCTTTCTTGCTACTTGCTAGCTTTTTTTTTCTTCAATTTCTTTTGCAAAGTTTCAGGATTATCTCAACACTTCTAAGGCAGAAGCAGTAAGCTAGAGCCAAACACTGTTAAATGAGGCATTAGGCCTTATCTGATTTCAGGTATGCTACAGGAGCCTTCTTAGTAGCTATTAGGTGCCTTGGGTGACTGGGTTGAAGTCACAAAGACTTATGCTACTTAAATGGTTTGTGTAGAAGAAAGGTATACATAGTAGAGTTGAACTAAATGGAGAGTGGGAGGAAATTCAATCAGATGTTCTAAATATGTAATGGGAAGGAAACTTCAAATATTTTTCCTTTCTCTTTAGCAGAAACAAGTATAATTCTGCAATAACCTGTGATGTACAACGGGTATGGATCCAGGTGTCTCTGTTTCAGAGCGTGTCTCCATAATGTGCTACAGATTTTTCTCTGTTTGCTTTTCTGCTCTGGACATTTCATTCAGTTATTCTACTGGGCCAGTAGATAATGATTTATGTCTCATTTTCCAGGTCATGATAAAATAGCTCATCCTCAGTCACTGAACACTGCTTGAAGGAGGTGTATCATCCACTGATTTGGGATTTATCACCTTTTGAGATTAACAAGAGATGGAAAAGGAAGAAAGAATGTGGTATCAGTACAAATACTGATCAGAACTAGAAGGAATGTCAGGAAGATGTGTCAGGGGAGGTTTAGATTGGCTATTATAAAGAGATTCTTCACCCAGTGGGTGGTGGAGCACTGGAACAGGCTTCCCACGGAAATAGTCATGGCACCGAGACTTGCCAGCATTCAAGAAGCATTTGGAAAATGCCCTCACCTCACATGGTGTGAATGTTGGAAGTGTCCTATGTAGGGATAAAGGCTGGACTCAATGATCCTTTTGGGTCATTTCCAACTCAGGAGATTCTGTGATTCTACGAATACATGCACAATCGACTTCGGCTGATACAGAAGTAATTGGCATGAAGTAGGTTTAAGGGCCTCCACTATGCTGGAGCCAGAGTACACCAACATACTCGACAAGCTTTACCCTTCTCCATGGCAAGGGCTTTGGCTGCTTTGCCTATGGTCAGCTCGGATAGGCACAGCTGTAACCTGGGGTTTGACTACTACCAAACAAGCTGAGAGCTATGTTGAGCCTTGTCAGGGGTCTTCTCCCAGGAGAGACGTGGGAGAGTGCTTGGGAGCCACTTTTAAACTCAGGCCCTTTGTCCTATGTTACAGATGTGCCTGGCCCTGACCCAGTTTTGTGGCTTGACTTCAGAACTGCCTCGCCTTTACGGATTTGTCTGGCAGTTGCTGGACTGAGACCAACCCTGGTTAGAGCCACTGGACCTGCTCTGCTTCCTTGCTTGTGTTCTGTGGGACAGCACACTTGTTGTTGAGGGCACTGCCCTGCCTGCCCTGCTGTCACCCTCAGCTCCTGACAGAGCAGCCCTCTCTTGCTGCTCTGACACCCTGCATCTGGCAAAGCCGTGCACGAGATGTGCAGGGCTTGTACTGGTAAAACCTTTACAGCATCCCATACCACAATGCATTTTGGGAAGGCATCAGAGAGATTAGATGCTTGATTTAGAATACTAATCAGCTCCTTTCTATAAAGCCAAGATCTTCTGGTAGTATCAGTTTAGCTGTTCAAGATTCTAGGGGAAGGAAAAGCCTACATATGAGATGTGGGGAGACTTTTAAAAGACAAGATATGCTTTTCATATATGAAGTCACAACTTCAAAGTCCACTAGCTAGTACTAGTAACACATGATTTATTCCAAAATAGTTCCATGTGCTAATGTATTTTGAGAGGTCATCTGCACCTTGTGTGGGACTGTTTAGCTATATCAGATTTATGGAAAGTTAGCTAACAGCAGTCTCAGCTGTTAGCACTAATCAATGGATTAATGAACTATGGAGAACATTTATACAGATCCAAAACATACAAGAGGTACAAGAGTTGCTTTGGACATGTATCACAGGGTTCTGCACCACACAGAGTGTATTTAAATAGGGCATCTTTACAGTTTTTATTTTCAGCCTAATCAATGGCACTGACAACACTTCAAGATCTTGCGGTTCATCTGATAGAAGCCTTTACCATTCTTCCAGCAAGAAGCAGGAATTACTCAGTTCATCTGCTATGTGTGCTGGGCTGAGGGTTTTTTACCACAATCTTTAGGAAAGTGTTTTCTAGCTGCTCCTTTATTCTGGCCAAATAGATTAAAAACAGAGGCTGGAATAAAAGCCCCTTACAGGCCACCGGAGGAGATACAGGGAGGCCATGTGAGGAGGAATTTTTGGGTGTGATTACCTTTCTTGCTTCCACAGCCCTTGCCACATTCTGCATTCTACCTAATCCCCGAGATTCAGATGTTATTGCCACTGAGAATTCAGGTGGGTCTTTTCCAATCAGCAAATGGAGCAGGCGGGGGATGACTGACTCCTAATTGCCTAGAAATTCCCTTGGCTGCAGAGTTCCCACTAAACTGATTGAAAACATTTTGCTTGGAGTAACAGGTCCTGACTTCTAAGATGAAGCCAGTAAGGAAGGAGGAGTACACCAGCCAAACTGACCCTAGACTTCCCAACATGTAAGTATCCTGAATTATGGGAAAAACTCATCCATGCTTCTTGAATTCTCCACAATACCTTCTTTGTGTCCTTCTCCAAGGCAGAAGAGACAGGAACTAAATGAGACAGCAATCAGTCTGTATGCTTAACTAGTGCAGCTTCCCTTGAGTGGCTTGTTGCTTTTAGGCATACAAGTAATCTGCTGTGTATGTCATCTATATCATAGATATTAGAAATATAGGGAGGGCAAAAGATCTGGTTTGGTACGCTATCTATCTCATCCATTCCCCTTTGGTCATTTAGGGATTCTCCTCTACAGTCAAAACAGAACTGGGGAAAAGAACTTATGGAATTGCAATGGCACAACCTAATAAAACTTGCTAAAACAACTACTTGGTAAAGTGTCTTGGGTTTGGCTGGGATAGAGTTAATTTTCTTCAGCTTCTCATACTGGCCTGCCAAGGAAAGGGTGGGGAGCGCATGGGAAGATGGGAGGGGACATAGCCAGGACAGCTGACCCAGACTGGCCAAGGGGGTATTCAACACCATGTAACTCACGCTCAGAATATAACCCGGTGGTTTTACAGGGGATGGATAGATTGCTGCCTGGAAATGGGATAAGCATCAGTTTACAGCTGGTTAACAATTGTACTGTGCATTATTCACTTTCTGTATTCTTTCATTATTATTACTGTTATTTTTCTCTTCCTTTGCTGTTCTATTAAACTGTCTTTAATCAAACCCACAAATTTTACCTTTTTCTTTCTGATTCTCCTCCCCATCCCACGAGACAGGAAGGGGTGAGTAAGGGGCTGTGTGGTACTTAGTTGCCAGCTGGGGCTAAACCACGGTAGTCCTTTTTTTGGTGCCCAACTTGGAGCTCAAAGGGTTGAGATAATGACAGATCTGACCAGAGCATATTAAAACAAATTCATTATAAGCATTCATTTTATTAGTTTAATAGTTGCTGGTCACAAAATTTTATTTTTTGTTCTCTTGGTTGTCTTATGTAAATCCTTATATGCACCATGTAGTCCCTGTGGTGCTGTTTATCACCTCTGAGAGAGGAATCAGGATTATAATTTTTTTGTACTGTGTAATATCAATATAATCACATCACTGGGCATGAGGTTAAACTGATATCTGTATGTGTCATTACTGTCATATCCATTCCCTGGGTGCTATTTCTTGGAATTTATTAATAATTGCACCAGATTTACAGGGAAGATGGGAAGATACTTTCCCCTGCTCTTTCACCTTCTCTTTCACCTTGTCTTTCCTTCAGGCTATTCACAACAGCTCTAGAGAATTTTAAACTTTTATGGGATGTTCAAGCTGGCATGCATTTATTGCTATGTCTATTGCTATGTGTTTCAAGTCTTGTCCAGGGTGACAAACGTTTGTTTTAAGAATACCATACAGAGATCTGCCCTGAGAGTGGATATTTGTGGGTGGTAGGGCATGTGGAAGAACGTGGGCAGGTATCTAGAAAATTTCTTGCCTCCAGTGGTTTGGAACATCATTTCCAAACAAGACCCTGATAAGTGATACAATATTTGAAAGGAAAATGCTGTGGTTTCTCCAAAGAGACACAGCTTACCCCACTGTGCTGGGCACTGCCAAGTATCTCCCAAACGCTAATACTAGGCAGCACTGTCAGAAGGAAGAGAGGGCATCGCAGCCCTCTCCAACCCCTGTGACAGGCACTGTGGCTACTCCAATTGTGGTGGCAGGTACTGTGGCTACCCAAACAATGGTGACAGACACTGCAGCTGAAACAGAGGAGCAACCTATGTGAGTATTAGTCGCCTCTATACAGAAAAACACACAAATATTCGTCTTACTTAGTGAGGAATGAAGATGAACCCGGGTCATAATGAGAATACAAGAAAGGCAGAAGCAGAGATAATCACCCTATCCCCAAGTGAGCTGTGAGATATGTGAAAAGATTTCAGCTGCCATCTAGGCGAGCACGTTGTTACCTGGCTGCTCCAGTGCTGGGACAACGGGACCATTAGCTTGTAATTAGAGGGTATGGAAGCCAAGCAGCTGAGATCACTATACAGGGAATGGAGCAAGGCGATTGATTAGGAAAAAGACACAAACCCTCAGCCTCTGGAGGTGAAGGAAAGGTATCCCTTCACAGATGATGTCACATGTCTTCCAGGCAGGTGGACCACCATGGAGAGAGGTATCCAGTACCTGAGGGAATGGGCCATGCTGGAAGCGATTCATGATGATTCAAATAAAGAGGAGTTACTCAAAGATTCAAATGAGGTCCAATGCTTATGACCTATATGACATAAGATTTTATGGAGTACACCGTCATTGCATGCCAACTCATTGCCTGTAATGTCCCGGAAAGAAAGCATGAGACAAATGATGGATGAACTGCCTGGCTGAATCTGGCAATACGAAGATAATCTCTCTTCCTCTCTACGGGTCTGCATCTTGGATGTGGAGAACCTGCCAGACAGGCTAGCTGAGAAACTGTCCCAAGAGCTCCAGCGATTTGAGGATACGTTCTGTTCCCTCTCTTTATGCACTAGTATCTTAGCTGTTAGGAGTAACTGTTCCTCGGCTCAAGAGGGAAGATGTAGAGGATACAAACACCCTGTACTTTTACCTGCATGATGGCACACAGGACATAAGGAAGTGGAATGGAAAACCTACTTCGACCCTAGAGGCACAGCAGCTCTTGACTCAAATGTAATTGTACTCTAATACAGTCTACATATCCACCTATTAGTCTCAGCAATGGCTAATTCTATGATACTGTGTAAATGTTCTACTACATTTCTTATCTGGTTCCTTTGTTTCTAGCACCTTTCTAAAAGATGGCTTCTTAAATTCTGATCCCACTTCACAATTAGAATCATTTTTTTTTCAGGAAGGAACTTGCATTGTCATAAGAACCTGTTGAAAACTCAAGGGGAAGCTTAATCAAACCTTTAATTTAGAAAACAGTAAAATATGAGTGATAGTTTTGCTTTCCATGGGGATGAAGAAAAGTTAACAATTTCAAGACAGTAAAGCATTGCTTCTAAATGTGGCTGCAGCCCTTTCAGATTGAACCATTCTTTCTTGCTAGGTATTTGAATGTGAGAACTTAAAAAGGCTTTCAAGTAACAATTTGGAAGGTAGGTATTAACTAGCAGTTAATACTTTATTGCAGTGCTAGAGGGCACTTGTACTGTTGAAGGTACTGTTTATGATCAAACATGATAGCTTGAGATTCCTTTGCACTTTTTGTTAGAGACATTAATCCTGACAGTGTTTAACTCATAATAATTGCACTCTTCCTGTCTCAGATATGCTGTGTTTAATTCTTTGTTGTCCTGACCCTGTGGACTCCTTCCTTCTGAAGATGTGCAAGAAAATGTAAACTGCTGCCATTCTGGATCGAAAAATGTTCCACATGCATTTTGCACAAGCGCAAATGCCTATATGTTGTTCAGACAACATAAAGTCTGTCATGTCTGGAAGGCCATTAATATTTGCTTGTGTAAGTACGACTGTGGGCAGCAGCGCTCCATAAAAATGGTCTCCTATCCAGTTAGATCAGCTTTACAACTGATAGATAAGCATGAAAAGTACTTCTAACTGCTGTCAGTTCAGATACACAGAACTGAAACCCCTTTTTACAGACCACCACAGTCATAAAGCTGGTGTCCATCTCTGTGACTTAAAACAGTTCTCACCTTGTACACCACACTGTTATGTTTTTCTTTGGGAAAAATTTCTTGTTTCATCTCCACCACATGACTTTTAAACTGAAAAGAAGCAATAGTGACAGTATCTTAAAAATTCATACCTTTTCTACAAAGTTCCTACTTTTTTGCATGTTTTCTTCACAGTCTTTTTCATAAAATGCTTCATAAACAAAACATTCATTTGTCTAAAATATTATGATAGTTTTGTGGTTTTGAATTAGAATTCAATTTCAAACTTGAATAAGAATGTTCACTTTTGAAAATTTGTTTTGATATTTTTTCTCATTTCCATTTTTTTGTTAGAAAGGCAAAGGAAAAAAGGAAGCTAAGAATTTGGTTTGTTTTTGAAAATGTTTGTAATTATTAAATATTTTACAAGTATTTATTTTCTTCTTAAAATTTGGAAACCCCATGTTTTCACTTAGGAATATCTCTTAAAATAACTTGATTAGTTGTCTATTTGAGCTTCAATTGTTGTTTATAATCTAAGTTCTTCCTGTATACAAAAACTAAATTATTGTTGTTTCTGGCTGAAATACCAGTCTTGGACTGTGATATCATGACACCAAGCAAGTCTTGACTGATGTGTATTTACATGACCTCAATTAGAAATCCACATGGTTAACAGATCCATGAAATCTACTGTCCAGAGGAACTGCTGCAATGGGAGAAAGACCCCTGAGAATGTGCTTTCTGGCAGCAAATAGGTTGTGGGTTTAGACTTGGGTCACTACCCACATGCAGTGAAGGGACAGCATGGAACTGATGATCAGGGAGACTTGAAACTGTGAGGGCAGATGCCACCAGAGTGGGTGCTATGATAGAAGTAACAGTAAATTTTACTCCAATTTTCTTTTTTCTTCTCCAAATTGTGGGGATTAACTCTGAAACACTGGACATCTGAGCTCTCTTCAGTGGCCTTTCCTACCCTACAGACCACGGCTTCTTTCTCCACCTTGCATAGCTGCGCCTGCAAATCCCATCTTGCATGTTCCCAGGCGACTGTTTCCAGTGCAGTTTCTGCTTGGCAGTGAATTGCTGGTTTTCCTGTTTCCCCTCCCATCCCCCAGCTCATGTTCTGAGCAGCTTCGAGGTGGGCCAATCCTTCTTGGGAAAAAAAAAATATCTAGCTGTTGGCCTGTCCTAGGAAGAGAATTAGCTGAGAATTAACTACCCATGCTGCTCTGCATCCCATGCTTCTTTCTTCTTCCTTCCCTTTCCCGTCTCATGTCAGCTTCCATTTTTACTCCCCTGCTGCTACTTTATAAGCTATAGTTTTCTCTCATTTTAATCTCTTCCCTTCCCTCCCTATGCTTAATGGATTGAAGACGTTATAATTGTAACAAATTACTCCAAGATCTGAGAATTCTTTCTAGAAGTGGCTGAGAATTTTTGACATGTTGAATTTTTCTGGGAAGGTATTTTATGGGTGTGCTGGGTTTGATTAAAATGGCAACTCATATCTGGAGAGTGAGACAGATTCCAGTACCTCCTAACAGTCACCTGGACGGTACAAAAGGAACCTGAAAATGGATTTACAACATTTCAGGAATTTTCTTCCAGGTTGTATATGTCTCCCTCTCTAAAATATGAAAAATGTCAAAGATGTCCACATACTACAAAATGTTTTCTTTAGTAGCTGTTGCACATCTGTGATTGTTCTTATAAGGATTTAATTTTGATCTTAGGTCCATATCCTACAGTGTTCTGAAATATCTGAGTTACGGGGTTTTTTGTTTTGTGTACATTGCCAGTGGCTAAAATCCTTATGCACAAAGTCTTTCTTGCAGAAGATCTCATGATTCTGTAAGGAGTAGATGGTACAGTTTTGGGTGCTACAAGACAAAGCTGCAAAGCTGCAAAATTACTGGACTAAGATGATGAAGTCTGCTGCTCACCAGAAAGACTCAGGTAACAGCGACTGCAATGCTCCTCATTAACAGATAGGTGCTCCTGCTTTTGTGGTTTATTCAGTCCCCTTACGACACAGTTATATGCTCCTGGGTGTCGTTTCTGGTCTATGCTTTACGCCTTTTTCAAAATGTAGATTAAGCATGGGATGCTGGCCAGCATACAGGGAAGCAGCGTAATGGCTGAAAGCGGGAAACAGCCAATTAAAGGATCAAAGTCAGGGAAATTAAGCCTTGAGAGGAAAGGGCACAAATAGGGTGGGGCTGGGAAGAGCAGGGTAACGAAGGCCCTCAAGGGAGACAACAGAGTAGGAAATTGAACTAGAATGAAAGAAGTAGAGGGCAAAATGCAACTGCGACCCATTGCAGGAGTTGTCTAAGAATAGGGAGAAGCAGCAAAGGAGGAGAGAAATGGAAAAACTATGTAATATACACACTAATTCTGAAAGTTGTTAAGCTACTGCACTCTCAGCCGGGCCTGCCTGTAAGTAGGGCTCTGTAAGCAGACCTTCCAGCACAGGTCAGCAGCTGAATTAGCTGTCAGTGAGCACTTTCCTACTTTGTTTCTCAGAAGCCTCCTGGCACCAATGTGCTGCCTTTCTCACTCCATCCTCGCTGCCAGTGCCTGGGTCCCTCCTTCCCCTAATTCCTCAAAAGCCCCTGTCACCTGACCTTTACTTACAAAGTTACGCTTACTAACATGCCTCTGCTTTTGACAAGACAGATCTTTATTTTTAATGCCTTGACTATATGTATTTTGCAACCCTGTTTAACTAAACAAGGTAGTTTTAACTTGGTGAAGCAGAGCAGTGAGAGTATTCATACTTTGGAGTAGGGGAAGCCTACCCTTACTCTGCTAAAATCAATATGAGGTGATGTGAGCAGCACTGAGATAGGACATTCCCAAAATTAAATTACTGTCCGTCCTGCTTGGGCTTTATTGAACCTTTTTTATTCAGGAAAGAGCTTATATTATGGATACACTAAAGTTGCCCAAGAGACATTTCTGTTATAAAAGGTTTTTCTTGAAAATTAGATGTTTACAAAACAAGAAACATAGTGAAATATTTGTTTGCATTTGTTTTTCCCTGAATAATTTTAAATGGCAATATGCAAAGCAAAGCAATTTTTCTTGTATGTCACACTGTTTCATTAAGACGCTAAGAGAAGACACTTGATCTAGAAATTAAGATAAGTTGTTTCAATCAGTACTAAGTAGCAGGTGCCCTTAGTGATTAAATGTAATAGAGTATTTCCATTATTATATTAAGCTTTATGTCAGCAGTTGTCATAGTTCCTTTCATATCCTGAAATGCTGTGAAAACATACTCAGAACAACATTTCAGAATCTTGGAATGAATGCTTTCTGAAAGTGAGCAATATAAGGATTTTCACTTCATAGATAATTTATAAAATTTGTGTTTAGCCTATAGCAGATTAAAAACCAGGAACTGAAATATTTTCTTCTCCTGTGAAAGATGAAGTATTAGATTTGAAAAGACAATGTATTGCTGACAGCATAGGTGCTATTCTGCCTATTTATGTACTATTTTATTTGTGAGAAGCACAAAAGCCCCTTTCTGTTGAACAGCATGCTCTTCCCTGCCCTTTGGTGAATCTGACATTTATTGAGGGTGTTGAGGAAAATACCCAACACCCTACACCGCTACACAGCAAGTTATTTTATTATAGCAGCAGATACAGAAAGAGAAAAGCAGTGGAAAAATACTTGAGTGATGATTAGGTCAGTACCCTTGGCTATTAGCTGCCGTTTAAATTTAAATATGTGCTGCAACATGAGGTAAATAGACCAAATGAGTCTACAGAGAGTCTTGGTAGCATGCAGTCTGAGACACCCATAGCAACATACTTTGCCTGGCTTCTTGTGGTCAGTTATTGGGAGTGTTTAACATATATCACACACTCCTGTATAAAGAACTTGTGTGGAGAAAAGTAAAACTGCAAAAGCTGATAAAACTGTAAACAATACCTGGGGGTGGGTTACTGAGGCAACAGCAGGGTGGCTCATTCTTGGTGTATTGAATGCTCTCGTCCTCTCATTCACATCAGGTCTGGGTTTAGGTTTGACAACATCTTTTCTGGATGTATAATATATTACAGAACTTGACAACTGTAGAATTCCAAATTTGACAATCTTGTAAGTAGATAATGGATGTTTTTTCTCAAAGTAACCAGGAGGGAGGCATAGACAATGACTTACCTACTTAATTGAAATCTGAGGAGTTAAGTTCTGTTTTCATTTCTGTCAGCACAATCCCAGGAAAGTCTATCATAGGGAACCAAGTGTGCACTTTAATCCTAAATTGTTTGTTATATTCGAGATGTCTGTTTCCACACTGTGTGGGATCATACCAATCCAAATTGAAATAATTTAATTTCTTTCTCAGTCAAACTTTCACTGATTTTAACGAAACCACATATTTTTCCTGACAACTGGTGCAAGATGGTTGAGGCAGCAATTGTGTGGAAAATAGGGGTGGACTACGTACCCTCTCCTCTTGCAAAGCGGGAGAGCAGTGGGGAAGGCTTATAATAAGACATGGAACTCTTTTTTTATTCATCTGCTACCAGAACAGTAACCTGATTCTGTTAATTTAGATAAATATCTAATGGCCTGGTTCTACTTTGGCTTACATTAACTGTTGGTTATGCTGATGTGTAACATAAATATTGCCAATTCTAAGATAACAGTTTTAGTTCAGTGTCCATTTGGGCTGTATTACTGCTCTGAGAGACATGCTATTTGCCCAGAAATGTTAGTTAAAGAAACCCACAGGCTGTGGTCAGGAAAAAAAGGCAGTCTTTGAAAAGCTTTCTCAAATCTCCAGTCGGGCCCATGCTGACTGAGGTCATATAGATATATTGATATATCTGCTGCTGTTCCACGTATTCAAAACAATAAAGCAAATTCAGTGGTCGTCTGATGTTAGGAATAAGCCCAAATCCTTCTGTACTGCCTGGCCCAATCTGAAGGTGCTGGCCTACCTGCTGTCAGCTATCAGCTGGCCTATAACATGCCACTTGACTGCAGTACTGAGGAGCCCTTCAAGATACGTTCTGCCTGAATTAAGCATCAGCATCTCTCTGCAGTGCTGATTTTTTAGTTCTGCAGTTTGTGGTGGAAAATCTCCATCAGCAAACCAAAGGTATACCTAGCCTTCCTGAGTCTGATGAAAGCCTCATGGATGCATGAGCCTTTCAGGCCACAAAGTAGGGAAAGAAACTTAAGCCAGCTTTCCTGTATTCTCAGGACATGTCTTTCCTGGTGGACCATTAGGAGGAAGGTAATACTATAGAAAGTCTAGACTCAAAACACTGATATGCTTCTGATCTGAATGCAGGATGATGAAGACTGTGTTTTCTGGAAAAAGTCATAGACCAACTGAGGTCAAAAAGGACCTCTGGAATTTATCAAGACCAGCTCCCCAGTTGAAGCAGGTTAAACTTTGCTAAGGTTACTCAGGGCTTTGTATCTACTCAAGTTCTGAATATCTCTGAGAATGAAGATGCCTCCATTTCTCGGGGAACATATTTCAGTGTTTAACTCCTTTATTATGATTTTTTCCTCCTCATATTTCGCTAGAATTTCTCGCGTTGCAAGTTGTGTCCATTACGTCTCAGACTTTCACTGTGTACCGCTGGGGGAAGCCTAGCTTACTTTCCGCTATGGATTCCAGTTATATAATCAAAGATAGCAATAATATCTCCTTCTAACCTTCTTCTATCATGGTGAAGAAACCCAGTTCTCTCAGCCTTTCCTTGGTCGTCAAGTGCTCTGTCTCTCCTCTTAATTAATGTAGCCTCTGTTGGACTTCATGCAGAATATCAGTGTCCTTCTTATGCTGGAGTCCCAAAATAGGCATGGTTCTCCAAGTGCAGTCTTACCAGTGCCAAACAGAGTGGAATAATCACTCCTGTCTAACTGGCTCCACTCTTGCTAATACATGGTTGGCTGCCTTTGATGTAAAAGGATGTTGTTGGCTCTTGTTAGATTTGCTCCCCAGGCCCTTTTTCTGCAAATTTGCTTTCTATCCAGCTGGTGCTCACTTGGTGAAAGAATTAGTCTTTCTTGAAACTCCATCACATTCCTCTCAACCCACTTTTCCAGCTGTCAGTGTCCCTTTGACTAACAGCCCTGTCCTCTAAGCTATCCAAATTTGGTGCCATCCACAAACTTGCTGAGGTGCACTCTGTCCCAGATTCCAGTTTATTAACATAGACAATACTGGACATTAAAAAGTATTATCCCCTGTATTGATCCCTAAGGGTCACTAGTCATCACGCACAAGCCTCTGAGCCTGGAGATTCCTCTTGTTTTCCACTTACTTCACCAGCCTACCTATTCAAATTAAATCTCATCATTTTGTCTACAACGATACTATGGGAAACTGTAACAGAGACATTTCTGTACTCAGAGTAAACAGTATACAGCACTGTCCTCTCATCTGTAAGTAGAGCATACAATTTGCTAAAAAAAGGTCACTTCATGACGAAATCCAGACACTATTCCTTGGGGAGAGGCAGTGCTGAGTTTTTCTGAAGTGTTTCCTGGCTTCTTGCCTTCCCTCCAGAGGCATTCCATGTATGACAGCCATTCCAGAACATAACTTCATTCTTCCAGGCCCTAAAGCTATACACTAGTTTCCCACACAGAGCTCAGCTTCCACATTTTTTCCTTCTCATGTTAATAAGAAAGTAAAGACGCCATGTACTTGGGACAGCACATCCCAAACCACAGTCGCTCATAGGAAATCTCCTTTTGGCCTCATTTAATAGTGTTTTGTTTCCACCCAATTTCTGCACGTGATCTGAAAATTATAATTTACTTCTGTCAGGAAGCCTAAAAACTCCATGTTAACCTGATAATCCCAGTTTAATTTTCCCACAGTACTAGAGATGTTTATCCCTCTAGCATCTTGGTAAGTCTCTCTCCCATTTGTCTCTAACATGTTAATTGGTGTGATATTTATAAAACACACTCAATTATCATTATTTCCAAGGTATCTAGAGATGGTGATGAAGCTCATGCTGCTGCTGAAGCAGGTGGTATCCAAACATACTTTACACAGACATTTTTTAGCTAAATAAGATAAAACAAAGGCAAGAGGAAACCAGACAGTAGTGAGGTAACTTGAACAATATTGTTCAAATCAGGAGCAGAACCAGGATCCAGGGATTCAAAATGTATTTGATCACCTGCTAGACTACTGTTTCTGTAAAGATGATGGGGTTGTTACCCATATGCTTGTATTGCTAGTCTAGACCATAAAATGCCTTTTAAATTTATGTAATTCCTTGTTCTTTATCGGTGCCTCAAAGACACCCATCTCTTCCTAACAGCTACCAAACCTAAGGTCACATAATTCACTTCACAGAAACACAGGAGCTGTGTACGCAAATCTTAACCCCTGCTCTTGCAGGCATTTCTAGAGTCCAGGTCCTATGCATACCAAGCTTTATCTCTGAGTCCTTTTGTTTGCATCTTTAGACCTCTTGGTTAGGGTTCCATTCTGTGTGTCTCCATGCTATACATACCATAGTCGTGTCATGGTCTCAGGAGAAGCTCATTCTGAAAGTGCTTGGAGTTTCTGGCCTTTGGCAGGCTGAATCTTCCGCCATTACCTGCAGAAAAATGACTTTTCTTCCTGGTCCTGCAAGTACACCTTTCACCTCCTCCAAAATTTAAATTTCTATATTCTGCCAAAGTTTTCCTCAAGAAAAGACAAGAATATCCCTAGCACAGTGTGATTAGTTACAGAAGCTTCTACTAAGGTGTGCCCTCCAGATATCTTTCTGTTTTCTCTGCAAAACTACCCTGGGCATGGCAATATACGCAGCCTGCATTCAGCCAATAAATTAGTGCCCATGAAACCCTGGATAAGGGGAACTGGAGTGGTGGTGCAATGTATTTATTCTGAGTTGTAGGTTTGGGTTCTGCAGGACCTGGAGGTGGACCCTGTCTTGGGAAAACAAAATCCAAGAACAGGCTTCTGCTCCTGCGACAACCTAAAGGGACAGGAAAACAAAAGCAAGCAGGAACCTAGACTGGCCTTGAAACGCTGAGCGGGGCTTTAGGAAGGAAACGAGAGAATGAGGTGATTGCATTGTTTAAACAGCTGAAATGAATCAGCAGCTCTCTTCCCCTGCCCTTCCCTTTCTGCACAGCAGCTCCCTCCATGCCAAGTAAAACAAAGTAATTCCAAAAAGTGCAACCTAGCATAGTGCAGCCAAATTGCACTGCAGGACAGAAACAGTCCATGAACTAGAGGGAAAGGGAAAGTGATGTTTTCAGATGAGATATGAATCTGATGTGATAGTGGATTTCTTAACCAGGAACTGCGAAGAATATTTTTACAACAGCAAAGGAGAATAGGAGACAAAATAGAGTGGCAAACATACAAAAAGGGAAAGGGCTAAACTTAGCTTTGCTGTAAGCAGAGCCAACTGAGCTAATCACAGTGAAAGTTCTTTTCAGTTACAGCAGAATGATGTTGCTGCCGTCTGTAACTTGTGGTTCCTGCTTTAGCTGCTTATCCTGACGAGCTAATAAGCTGCTGCTAGCTAACATGACAGGCAGCTTCTTTGTCCTGAGTTAGTAGAGCTCTCTGGGAACTTACAGCCTCTGGAGCTATACACAGCTGAAAAGTTTGGAATCATAGAAATTAAAGAGGGTACTTGTGGGCTGCTGTGCTGTGTCTTTCAAAGAAGTGTTTTGAGGAGAATCCCAAATATGAGGATTCATGAGAAATTAGTTCAAGAAACAGGTGAGCAAACGTTGCTAATACTCAGTATACAGTAGCACTCAGCTTATTGCTACGAGGCTTCTAATCCTCACCCTGCCCCCCTTCCCAGCCGTTCAGCTCAGCTTTTTGTCTGGCTGCTGCACAATCTGTTAGGCCAGTGCCCACTTAGAGATAGTTATTGCAGGGAGTGCAGTTAGAGTCTTTGTAATTGCTCAGCTGATGGTGTAATGGTCTCTCTGAGGATTCAGCCCAGCAACAATAATGATACAGCTGGCCTGTGTTGCCTGATGGGATCATTTCCACTTTATTATAACTGTGATTTTCAGCTCAATAATTCCAGACTGTTTTTAGACCCTTTGAGATGAAAAAAATGTGCTGAGTTTGCAATGTTAGCTCTTTATGTTTGATTTTATTTTGTTGTGGGTTTTTTTCCCTCTTAACTGATGACATGGAGAAAAATACATTTCCAAGCAAAGTCAGGCAGGGATCTCCCAGTTCAGCATTCTTCTTGCACACTTTCCAGAAAAGAAGGGAACTCCCAGCAAGCTGCTTAAAGAGACTGGTGAAAGAGGTCAGTATAATTCTGGGGATGAATTGGAATCCCAGGCATAAAATAAAGTGAAGAGGAATTTTAGCTGAGACCACCTTCCATTCTGTCATCTTATGGAAAAAAATCTTTCAGAGAGAGGTGAGGGGTGAACTTCACCTGTTCATTTAAAATCAGACCATAAGAATCTCTGACAAGAAAACTGCAGGAAACGACATAGTTCCAATCATCACCACCAGAAGCCAATCTTTTCAATATCCAATTGATATAATCACCTCACTAGTCCTGTCCTTCCTCTAGGTAATCTGTCTCCCATGAGTCCCAAAAAGAAAAAGCAAATGGTTGTCCTTTGGCAACTCCAGAAACTATTTTCTTCTTCTTTTGGCATATGATAGAGCACAACAGCTCTAACATGTTTTTCTTGCATCTATTTGACATGGGATAAAACCCTGCCCTGCTGCGTCTAGGGGAGGGAGATACAGCTGTGAAAGCTACTTTTCCTTTGTCATGTATAGATTGTCAAGGGATACCCTGTCAATTGTCATTTCTGTGTATGTCTGCGTTACGTTCTGGTATTATAGCCCAGGGCTTCAGGCTTCTATTGGATTTTGTTTAAATGCTTTATTGGATTCTATGAACCTCATGTACACCAGACAGACCTTAGGAGACATGTCCTGATGATATTCACAATAACAAAATAACATCCTAGCCATGTTTTAACTTCGTTTTCAATGAAGTGAGGAGACACAACCCTTTTCTGTACGGGGTGAACAGGGATCTCATTAACTACGTTTAATTGAGAGTGGCAGCTAGTGGATTTTATACATTAGGGAACACTTCTGTAGACATCGCATATTTCAAATGCATACACTGAGAAATTATAATGAATCCCGTAATCAATACAGAATCATCTTTCTTGTTTCCCGTGTTGCTTCAGTTCCAAGGTTAGTTGAATAGATGAGCTTCAGTTAATAAAATTCGCATTTTCTTCACACTATAATAGTTTATAAAATCTCACTCTTTTTCTCTTTCTTTTGGCATCTTTATCAATCCGTCCCTCAAAATAATTAAAATATTCTTTTTTTCCCTTTCACTCTTTTTGAGAATTTCAAAGCCATCAGGATCTGCAGACAGTACTCTTTTTAAGTGTATGTCGTCATTGTTTCTGTTTTGGAGAAAGAAATTAAAGGAAAGCATGGTTAGGTGTTTCTCACACCATGCGTCATTCAGAAAAGCACTGGTTAAGCTGTAAACTGAGCTCCAAAGCCCCAGGACTCAGAACATAGTAGTAATATTAAATCATCTTTCCTCCATAATTCATTAGAGATTCCAAGGAAGGTGTGTGAGCTCCTTCATGTTATTGAATGAGAGAACCCACCAAGAATGTCATTTGAGGTGAATAATACACTGAATGCAATTAAAAGGTAGTGGGAAGAACAGCCATATGGTATGTATGCTTATATGCATACACATACATGCACCCACATACACACATAGATTTGCTTTCCCATACCTTACTGTGCCTGAGTCACAGTAAAACTGTAAGAATGGGAAAGAATATGAGAAGATGGCGTATTAAAGACTATTTAAGGTGGCGATAGCCTTTCTTCAATGAACTGTGCTAACCCAGTTAATTCTACAAGAAACATTGTTTCGGTCATTTAGGCTTTAGAGAAGTATATTCATCATTGTAGGTCAGCTTTACCCTGTGGATTATCTCTTCTTATGATGTTAATTCCTTTTTGAGAATAACAACTTTGTAAAGGTAGTTACATACTTCCTTCAGGACTTTCTAAGCCTCATTTTGATGTATGTTCAGAGCTTTGAAAACATCTGCTTTCTGACTGAAATGCTTCAGGCTTGGTCTCTGTTTGAAGTTTAATTGTTTTGGAAAGTCTGAAGAAATTCTCTCCTGTTTGTGGTTTTTGGGTCAGGAGAAAATGAGTGTCTGCTTGAGAGTCTGGTGACAGTAGTAACAGTACCACACTGGGGACGTTCAGGTAGCTGATTCCCTCCTGGCAGGGGAAGGATTTGGAGCAAGAGGGTCAAGTTGCCTCTTCTGCCTCTCTTCCTGGTCTTCTGTGTCCTCACTGTCCTGCCACCTCAGAGCAGTGACAGGAGGTGCAGCTTGTGCTGCTGAATAGCTGGAAATAGGGTGGCACTCTGGAAGGAGAGAGGTGTGAGGGAGCTGCCAGGCTTTCATGTCATCAACTCAGTGGCTAATTGATAGCATAGCTTTCCTGGTGATCTTCTCCTGTGTTCCTCATGTGGTTTCCGTTAAGGTCAGGATGGGGGAAGGGAACCATGTGAATTATTACAATATTTAATCTCCCTTATCATGCCAAAGCTTGGAATACTCTGTGGTATAGAGGCTGCAGGGAGTAGCAAGCAGTGCACAAAGACAGTGTTTGTGTATTTTTCACTGTGCTGGTTGAAAGGCAGAAATTTCCCTCTCCCACTCCTTCACAAGACCCTGACTCTCTCTTTTTTTTTTTTTTTACTGCAATCTGCACAATGAGAAATACAATGTTGACTCAAAAGTATGTGAAAAATAGATCCTCCATCCAGATGAAAAGAACATTACCACTTTGAACAAAGTGATAACCCGTGGACTACAGCTACCATTTCCAGGTGGGGGACATTGGGACTGACAGTAGAACCAGCATGATCTCACATCTACAGCAGGGCAAAGGAATGATCTCCCTCCTTACTTTGTGTGGGTTCTGTGGCTGGCCTTAAGGGCTGAACTGCTCAGCTGATCTCTTCCTGTGAGATGTGTTCTCTGGCAGTTGGTGAACCTCTCAGAGTATCTCAGAGTATCTCATTTATCACCTGTCCCCTTCAGTTAAATAGAGTTAAAAAGGTCTTTCAACCCTTCACATGTAAAATTACTTTGAGGTACTTCAAGTAGGTTTTATTTCCCCTCCTTTTCCTTTTCTCCTTTCTGTGGGTGTTTATTCTTTGCCTTTAATGCCAGTGGTATGGGTAACTAGACAAAGCAAGTTGAAGTCTGACACTCTGTGCCTGCTAATTGGTCACTGCCTTTTACTGGAGGTGCTGCAATTGCTGGAGTTGGGAGGACAGCCCTCTCTTAGGATGGGGTCCAATGATTCTGTTCTTATCACAGGATTGCTTAGGCTGGAAAAGGCCTTTAAGATCATTGAGTCCAACCATAAACATAACGCTGCCTAGTCCACCACTAAACCATGTCTCTAAGAGCCACATCTACATGTCTTTTAAATACCTCCAGGGACTGTGACTCAAGATTTTCTAATATCCAATCTAAACCTCCCCTAGTGCAACTTGAGGCCATTTCCTCTTGTCTTATCACTTGTTACTTGGAAGAAGAGACCAACACTGACCTCATTACAACCTCCTATCAGGTAATCATAGAGAATGATAAGGTTTCCCCTCAGCCTTCATTTATTCAGACTGAACAACCCAAATTCCCTTAGCCTCTACTCATAAGACTTGTGCTCCAGACCCTTCACCAGCTTTGTTTCCCTTCTTTGCACAAAATCCAGCACCTCAATGTCCTTCTTGTAGTGAGTGGATCAAAATCAAACACAGTATTCGAGGCATGACCTCACCAGCGCCAGGCACAGGGGAACAATAACTTCCATAGCCCTGCTGGCCACACAAGCCAGGATGCTGTAGACCTTTTAGGCCATGTGGACACACTGCTGTCTCATGTTCAGCCAGCTATCAACCAGCACCCCCTGGTCTTTTTTTTTGCCAGGCAGCTTTCTAGCTGCTCTTTCCCAAGCATGTGGTTGTTGTGGCCCAACTGAAGGAAGCGACACTTAGCCTTGTTGAACCCAAATGGCCTCAGCTCATTGACCCAGTCAGTCCAGATCTCTCTGCAGAGTCTTCCTACCATCAAGCAGATCAACACCCCTACTCAACTTGGTGTCATCTGCAAATTTACTGAGGGTGTACACGATCCCCTCATCCATATCATTGATAAAGATACTAAACACTGAGCCCTGGGGAACACCACTTGTGACCAGCCTCCAACTGGGTTTAACCCCATTTACCACCACTCTTTGGGCCTGGTCATCCAGCCAGTTTAATACCCAGCAGAGAATATGCCTCTCCAGGCCACTGGGAGCCATTTTTCCCAGGAGAATACTGGGGGAAATGGTGTCAAACTCTTTGCTAAAATCTAGGTAGACATCATCTACAGGCTTTCCCTCATCTACTGAGTGTGTCACCTTGTCATAGAAGGAGATCAGATTAGTCAGGCAGGACCTGCCTTTCCTAAACCCATGCTGACTGGGTCTGATCATCTGGTTATCCTGTGCATGCTGTGTGATGGCACTCAAGATGATCTACTCAATAACCTTTCCTGGAACTGCGGTCAAGCTGAAATGCCTATAGTTCCTTGGATCTTCCTTTCACCCCTTCTTGTAGATGGATATCACATTTGCTAATCTCCAGTCAACTGGGACCTCACCTGTTAGTCAGGACTGCTGCTAAATAGTGGAAAGTGTCTTGGTGAGCAATTCCACTAATTCCTTCAGTAGTCTAAGATGGTTCTCATCCAGCCCCACAGACTTGTGCATGTCTAGGTGGAGTATCAGGTTGTTAACCATTTCCTCTTGGATTATGGGGGTTCCATCCTGCTCCTCATTGCTGTCTTCCAGCTAAGGGGGCTGGGTAACCAGAGAACAACTGATCTTACTATTAAAGACTGGAGCAAAGAAGGCATCAAGTACCTTAGCCTTTTCTTCATTCTTTGTCACTACATTTCACCTCAAATCCAATAAAGAAAGGATATTTTCCTTATCCCTTTGTTGATGATGTATTTATAAAAACATTTTATATTGTCCTTCACCTTAGTAGCCAGATTAAGTTCTAGCTGGGCTCTGATCCTTCTAATTTTCTCCCTGCATAACTTCATAACATCTTTGTAGTTCTCCAGTCCTCCTGCCTCATCTTCCAAGGGCCATAAACTCTTCTTTTTTTTCCTGAGTTCCAACCAGAGCTCTCCGTTCAGCCAGGTCTGTCTTCTTCCCTGATGCCTTGTCTTCTGAAAAATGGGGACAGCCTGCTCTTGCGCCCTTAAGATTTTTTGTTGAAGAAGGTCCATCTTCTTGGATTCCTTTGCCCTTTAGGACTGCCTCTCAGGGGACTCTGTCTACCAGTATCCTAAATAGGCCAAAGTCTGCCCTCAGGAAGTTCAAGGTGGCAGTTCTGCAGACTCCCTTCCTCACTTCTCCAAGAACCGAAACTTTGTCATTTTGTGATCGCTATGCCCAAAGTGGCCTCCAACCATCACATCACCCACAAGTCCTTCTCTGTTCATAAACAAGTCCAATGGGGTACCTTCTCTCACCGGCTATGTCAGGAACTTATCTTCCACACACTCCAGAAACCTCTTAGACTGTTTCCTCTCCACTGTATTGTATTTCCAGCAGATGTCTGGTAGATTGTAGTCCCCAAGAGGACAAGGGCAAGCAATTGTGAAGTTTCTCCCAGCTGCTTATAGAATAACTCATCCGTCTCTTCATCCTGGTTGGGTGGTCTGTAACCCACTGTGATATCTGTCTTGTAGGCCTTCCCCCTGATTCCTACCCATAAACACTCAATCCCATAAGTAGCTTCAAAATGTGCACTTCTGCTGGTGGTTTGAGTACTCTTCTGCTAAGTAGATTCCAGATTTAGAAAGGGTACCAGAAATAGGTCAGAGACCCAGAGCAGCTTGGTACAGATAGATAGTAAGAACACAAAATTTTGAAAGGGATATGGTTACAGCCTGACAGCTCCTGGCTGAGTTTCCCTAGTCAAACTCCCCAACTTCCTCACGCTTAATCTTTCCTTTGATAGATGAAAGGGAAACATTACATGTATGGAGTAATTTTCTTTCTGTTACATGGATAGGCTTTCAACAACTTGCATGAAAGAAAAAGGTACCCAGAGTAAAGATGATAACAAGAAGGAAAAAGCATATGAAGTGAAAGCTTTCTCCTTTGACAGAGACACCTGGAGAAGTGGTCCTAAATAGTCTTTATGTATATTACAAACTTCTGTAACACGGAGGTTGTTTCTAAAGAGGAGGCTTTGTGTATCACCTTGGAGGGTGATTCGCAATGGGGAAGTTAATAAACTGGCCTGTATGTGCATAGGTCAAGAAGAAGAGGAATGGAAAATCAAGGAATGGATGAGAAAAAGATTGAACTTCTAGCACCTGCATGGGCTAGAAATTTATCATGAGGGAGGCACAGCTTCAGCAGTAGCCTACATACTGACTATTTTGTATCATGAACTACACCTTGTGATGGCGAGAATATCCTGACATTTCCTTCAGAGGCTGAACCGTTATGCAAGTCTTCACACTCTAAAGCTATAGCAAACCAGCATCCTTTGTGCAAATATTAACCTAGAAGCTATTCACAAAAATGGCAGCAAGCCCTGAGCAAATCGGTGTTATAGGTCTGGAGTGCATCTGGGACTGGACACACGAGTGCTTGTATGTTGCACAATGATTGTGTGCCAGGGTATAAGTACAGTTGGGATCACAAGTAGGTGCATCAGTGGGGCTAAATTGTACCTGTAGGGATCAAAGCCAACTGGAAGCTGAAGTTACGTATCAGCATTTTCAGCCTCTTGATGGTATTTGTTTCCAACTGGACTAATTTAATGTTTTTAACTTTTTCAGCAGAACTATGACCCTCAATGCAACAGCACATACATGCCATGTTATACTTGGTGAAAATGAGCACGTGTGTAAAAAGCGGCCTGCTGTAAACAGCTTTGCTGTAAAGGAGAGCAAGGGGGTCTCCAACAGCCAGCAGGGACAGTGCAGAGTAATGGAGGAATAGAAGCCAGAATGCCTAGGTCCCAGTCTCAGATCTGATTGTGTGAAATTGCTTGAGTTTTTTTTCAAATAAAGATGCCCACACTCTTCTTTAATAACCTAAGAACATATGCTATAAAACAACAAAAAAAATGTTAAAAATATATAGTTCCATGAAAATCTGATTTTAGTTAACATTACAGCTCTGAAAAGCGATCAAATGAAACGACCTAATAGCCACATTGGACTGGTGATGTCTGGCTTTCTATGATTCTCTCAAGATTGACAGGGTTCTCTGATGTGTGATAAGATTTCAAAGATTGTCTTAAAGTGGGAGAATTTATGACAATATTCTGTTCCATGGGGTCTCTTGTATCAGCTAAGTCCCAAGTTCACACTGCAGCTTTACTTAAGCACAGAATGGCTGCACTTAGAAGGGTTTCTCCCTTGTTCTGAGACACTGATTTTTCTGAGCTTGTACAAGCTGCGCAGTTTGGGGCCAAACCCGCCTCCTCAAGTTAGGTTAAACTCGCCAGCAAATAAGAGTTTTGTTGGGATGGTAAAGAAACAAAGGAGAAATGGGTTTCCTATGCCTTCTTTCCTTAGCAAACCAGGCTAAAAATGATTTTGAATGAAAAAGTCCAACCAACCTCGGTCACTACTTGGCTTTCCATCAAAAGTTGTTCCCTTGCTGAAGAGAAATAGGACTTTATGGCTTTATGAATCTTAAAGAATGGGCTGTAGCCTATATGTTATACAGATTATATTGTCTCAGATTTCTATTTGTCAGAGTCACCAACATTAGGATAAAAAGAAAATAGCTGGTGACAGGAATTTCTGGGAGTATTTCTAAGTCTGTATTAGTGTGCTTGGGTGAAAGTGGGAGGGGATGAAGGAAGCAATTTTATGGATTTTACTGGATACATAGAGAAACACCTGCAATTTGCTAGCAGGTCATAAAAGAGGATTGGCGGTTTTGATATTTCTAGGAAGATTAGGAATGAAACACTAACTAATCACAGTTTGTAGGGAGCACATGTTGATGGATCGTCATGGACTGAGTCTGTGCATTTCAGCATCAGATTCTGGAACAACTCCGGCAGCAAACCTGGCATCTGTCTCACATATGATGCATTTTTCCTCCCACATTTCCTGATTGAGATTTGTTTGATAAAGAAGAATCTCAGAGATGAGAGACGTTTGCTTGCAGGTCCAAGCTTTCATAGGAAAGAACTCTCTGCACATCGTTAGTCTGCTGTGAGCCAAGTGAGCTAACCCTGATGGTATCCCAGTCCTTTTCCAGTAACCACTTGTTACATAGATGGGATCATATTGACATTCACCAAAGTTTCTTGTATGTCTTCTTGCAAATGGAAGCAGACCTAATGCATTTTAAGGGAAAGTCTAGCATTATCCTAAGGCCAGGCTCCCTAATTAATAGTGATTCTGCCAAGAGGTCCCTGGCTCACAAGTGGCTGTTATGGACAACATGTAACAGCCTCTTCCCAGTACGTTCAAACAGCACCAGACAGGCCTATTGCAGGCTGCTTGGGGGCTCTAATGGGCATGAAAGATCACTGGCTTGCTGTGAATCAATTACATGCAGATATAGCTATCATTTCAAGACGCTAGGCATGCTTGAAGAGATCCTACAATATACTCCTACTTAAGAAGAATAAAAAAGCTTTATACTTAAGTGAGGAGTTTATTTTAGTAAGCAGACCACTGATTTCTGAGGGAAACACTTCAGTTGTTCCTCACCAAATCTTTTGCCTTTCGTGAGTGCTGGAATTTTCAAGCATATGGAACCTTCAATGAATTTAGAGATCATCATTATAAGAAATAGATCTGTATATCATATTTTGTCCAAGTAGACATAAAATGACATCCTGATATATGCTACCCAGGATTTTGAGTGCCTCTTGCTAGATGTTGAAAGTTGGATCAACTTTTCTGGGTCATTCAAAGTTTGTGAGATTGTCAGTAAGTTTTAGCGGTAGTTTTTGAAGCTGTTCTTTCTCTTTTATAGAATTAGGAAATCTATCCATATTTTTTGTTAAAGGGACTGCTCCCCGTCTTTTTTAACCAGCAGGACTCAGACTCACATTATCCTCAGGAAAGGCTAGCTTCCTTTTAGAGCAATGCACTCTTACTGGAATTCAGACTATATGTAATGTTTCTGAATTATAATTTGCAATTTTTCTTGTGCAAGATTCCTGTGTTATAAGCCTGCTTCAAAAAGAAACATTGTGGGTTAAAGAAAAAATGTCTTAAGCATGTATATACAGGGAGAATTCAAAGAGTTTGGATGGAGGAAAACATTATTTTCCTGTGAATTTTTAAAGCTTTACTGAAAGCATTCCAAGTCATTCAAATGCCACTTTAATCTGCCAGTCCTGGAGAAATACAGTAGTTTGGTGCAATGAGCTGTCTTCTAAGTTGTTCAAAGCAAGGGATATTGTGCCTTTCTCTGTACTTCAGAGACACTGACGGCTCTCTTGCCCCTCTTCTTGTTACAGCTGCATATGGGCTGTGCATTCAGCAGCCATCAGAAGCCAATGTTTTAAGCCTCCTGTTGACAAACCCAAGATGTTGTGAAACTTTCAGCAGCCAGGGAGGCAGTGGAAGTGCGAAAGAGCATTTCACCTCTGGAGCTTTGTGACTGAGTTTTGACTAGGTCATGTCAAGCAAGTTTGTTTATCTGATCTTCTCAAAATGACCTGCTGGTACAGACTCCTCCACAAACTGGTTCACACTATTTTGTTACAGTCAGGAACTTTTATTCCACTGAGGTTTTGGACTGGAACAGAAACAATAGAGCTCGGGACTGAATCTCAAACAAGACAGCACTGAAATAGTGGGAGAGTCAGTCTCAGAACAGGGTCATCTGTGTGCACCAGTTGAGGCACTGGACACAATGGGCTCTGAAAGAGAGCAGTGAAATTTGTAAGAACCTGAAGTACCTAAGCTGAGCTGCAGAACAAAACTAGTTGTGACCAGTCTTCAATTTCGCTGGGCACCACATTGATATCAGCCTTCCCTTTCATTCATTTGCAATAATGCAAAGTTTTAAATGAGAGCCCAGGGTGGCCCAGATCCTGGATGGACTTACAGAAGATGCTGGCTCAAATCTGCAAGCAATTTACAACATTCTGGCCCAACAAACAAAGCCATTTCGCTGTTTGGATGCTGTCTTGGCAATCTAAGGGCTTCATGGGCAGTCGCCTGCAAGGCTTACAGTCTTTCATCCATGAGCTCAGCCTTTGCAGCCACTGCTGTCTTTCTCTGGTTCAGTTCCTTGCTGCTCCCTCCAAGCATCCTCCAGCAACCCTACTGTGGACACCATAAACAACCTCATTGCTCCTGACCTATTTCACTGCAGCTTCCACTATAATAAATATTCTTCTAAAGGCACTTCCTTTAGAGGAGCATTCTCCTCTGCAGTTACCCTCTGCACTTGCAAAGCCTCCCCTCCTCATGTGTACTCACAGGACTTCCTTTTCATTCATTTCCTTTATTTGGGGGAACAGCTGGAGAACTCCATCTGTTTCCCTCCACAAGCAGTTTCGGAAATGCGGTGATAACCTCAGCCCTTCTTGAGCCTTGAGGTTAGCTGGGTGAGTGTTGCAGATTAAATTAACAGTCCGCAAAATATTTGAGGTTAATGGCAGAGAGGCTGAGAACCAGTGGAATTTTCCATCTTACCTGGGCTGTATCCCTTTCACACTTTGCTGTTTGTCAAGCCTCAAGGGTGCACAGCTTGCCTACTTTTTTCCAATTGTTTTAATCCTTCAGTAGTGTTAAAATGGGAAGCCTTCTAAGTAAATCTAGGGCCTTGCACATGAATTATCCCCTAAGGGCCAGCAGGATGCACTGTCAGAGGAGTACCACATTCAGGAGTGGGGCTTTACTGAGAGATGATTTTACTCAAGCACAAACCCTCTGGAGTTCTCTCAGATCACTGATGCTGAGGAAAGGATTTCCGGGGCTACTTGCAGTGGAGGATATGCAGGTTAAAAGAGGTTTCTTTCCCTGCGTATATCCAAACTATAAACAGAATTCACAGTCATGGAAATGGCCAATGTGCATTCTACATTCAGAAGAGAAGCCAACAGCCCATATTAAAGTATTGAGCTTTCTGGCTTGATTCTTCTTTTGTATGCTAAAAGGCAGTGATTATCAAGATTCCAAGAAAACCATGATAAGGATGAAATAACTAGTTATGGAAGAACCTTTTATATATTTAAGATGGCATCATAAATAGAGGAAGAAGGTGATTTACTGTGTGTTTTGTAGTTTCTGATGGCTGTCACAAAAGAATTTCTTCTAGAGGTGTAAGAGATGGTATAATCTGTCAGGTGATGTCCTGCTCTTCAATATACGCTGTCATTTCTGGAGTGGTGTAAGGTCTGCAAGTTGTCATGTACAATCTAATGCTATGTTCTTTCTTAAGGCCATAATCACTACAGTTGCTGTCAGGTGTCAGATTCTGCAGTAGCATTTCATTGCCCTTGATGCATCCAGCAGTAGCCACCCCATCTGTCCAGGCTGTTCTGCTTTTGGGAGCCAGTCTCCAGATGACTACCAATAGCAAGAATCTCCCTGCAGCAACTGCAACCAAATTGAAAGTAGCCTGTTTTTTTGTTTTTTTTTTTACCATGACTGTGGATATATATAAAGGATGTCTACTCTGGTTGGTTGCTTGTCCAGAAAAGGTATAACAGGTGAAAGCATCAACCATTCTTCATGAGGGCAGTGAATGACTAGACAGTAGTTTTCTTGTGGTTTGTGCATCATTGGATTGTTAGTTTTAAGCAGTCAATGAAAGGTAACTAAGAAAGCAATACATTTGACTTATATTTGCTATGTAGGGAAAGTAGATAGAAGGCTGCAAACTAAAATATCTTTTCTGGAATGTTCCTCAATAACATTAAGAGGAGAACAGATCTGTCTGCCATGAAATCCCTCTTACCCCATTTTTTTGAGAATATGGGATTAGTGTAGGTGTTCATACAGCAGAAGAGTGCAGGATTTAAGAGCAGTGCCAACTGTGATCATGTGGAAGTGCAACACAATTCTTTTGAATGCCCCTGAAAGGGCTCTGATACACTTAATTGAGAGCATGAATCATTAAGCCTTATGACTAGGAACCTGACTTTCAGCTGAAGCACCGAGCTCTTTATTTGCAACTGGAAGTGCCCAAGTGTTGGCTACCACAGAAATGGCAGAAGAAAGACTTGGGCTGGTGAATCCAGGCCCAGGAAGGTCAATAGCAGAGCGGATTTTGATGAACCCTTGAAAAAAATCCTGACTTAACTGATGGCATTACTTCTTTCGAACCAGTATTATCATTACATGAGTTCATTCTGATTCATGTTTCTACCACTAATACAAGAATTTGTTAATGAGGGTGATGACCGGGAGGCAGGACAGCAGAGGAGATTTGAGAAGTTTTTATCTGTAACTTGCCGTTTCAAGTTCAGGACAGCTCAGCACTGACTGGTAGTTATTAGTGTCTGATATTTCTTGGTAAGCCCTGCATGAAATAAATTAACAAATCTTTCATTCATTTCTCACTCAGAAAAACATCAATCATAACTGACATTAGTTAGATACCTCATTGGCAGTCTTGCAAGAAGAGCAAAAACTGATAGAGACCGTGCTCTCATTTTTCCCCTGAGTTATCAACATGTTCAGAGAAAGTGTCCTTGCAGGTCAAGTTAGGTGTATAATGGTGGCCTGAGTACTAGATTGGAGAAGCTTGTCCTGCTGTGGATTTAAATGAGATTTTGATACCTTTTGTTCCAGGGAGACTAGTATTGCTTGTAACACACCAAAGGTTTGGTTTGGCTAGAGAGCTGGCAAGATATCTCACTGCAGCCACCTACTAATTGTGTTGGCTCTCTAGGACTCTGGACTGTTATTCCAAAATTAACTATGTAGGTGGTGAGCATCTGTTTCTTCTATAGGAACCCAGCTGGCTCATAGCCTCAGTGAGACCAAGAGACCTCTGAATATTTGTTCCACGGAAGACAGCCAGGCAGTTTCCAAAGGAGAGAAGGATTTCCTATCAGGGACCATGAGTACGGCCTCAGAGGCTGATATGAACATTCTAGGGGTTTTGTTCTTGAAGTAATTAGTGGATGAAGCATGGAACAGTTCTTCACCTCATTACCAGAAAAGGTGGAAGTTTGGAACTGGCTATCAGTAAGCAAAGGCCACTCTTTTTGTTTCCTTACAGGCACACTCCTCCATTCATTCTATCATGGAGTTTGCTTATTTTCTTGGCACCACTTTGGTATGAGTGTAGGATCCCTTGGAAAGTCTACCACTTACACATATTTTCCCCAGGATGTGAGTCCCTGGGAGAGGCTTCCTCGCACAGTTTTCTTAGACACTTGTACACAGTAATGTATGTCTAATTGAAATTGCATTAATGGTATGATTCCATTACAAGTGAGCAAGATGCTTGCTGCAAGAACATTCCCAGAGGGCCACGAATCAGCTGCAATAGATAATTTATAAAGTGCTGTGGATCTGCTCAAAGCTCTAGTGTTAAGTACAGGAGACACAGGGCTATTCATTATTAACAAGACATTATGCTTTTGCTAAGCAAAAAGTGTGGGTCTGGGATGAGCTAAGCCCTGTCCAAGGTGAGATTTGAGATGGCCAGTTTGACTGAGCTATGCCTCAGCCACTGTCTCTAAGTCTGTGACAACTTTTGAGCTCTCTTTGAAAGAGAGAGTTCACATATCTATTCTGACTTGGTATTCCAAGGATTTTATAGGGCCTTTTTGGATTTTTTTTGTTTTGCATTGTAAGTTTTGTGAGTAGACTCGGAATGAAAAGAACTAACAGCTGCTTTGAGGTAGACCTATTGTAAAGCAGCAAGTCAAGCTTTTCTGAGCCCAGTCTTCTGTTATTGCAAACCTGGATTTCTCTCCTCATTTCCACATTCCTGTGTGTATTTCCTAGTCTTCGACAAGATTTTGCTGTCTCAGGCATAGGCTACCACTGTTCTGACAGAAAGAAAGATGTGGAGAGAGAAATGGTTTTCAGGTGTGACAGTGAGGTAGTGAAAGAGTACTCATCTTAGGAATGGATATCCAGACTAAACTATTGTCCCACACCATAGAAGTGCCCAAGCGGGAGGAAGGAAGAAAGAACATATGAAAGAAAGATGGTACCATCTGCTTCTGAATATTCAGCTCTCTGTTTCTCTTGCTCTCAGTCTCCCTCCCCAGAGCTTTCTGCCTTACCTGCCTGGGCAATGCTGCTCTCTGTGGGGGTTTCCATCTCTGAAGCAAAGCCCCAGATTCTACATTTGGCAGAAGTTTGAAAGCACAGACATGGGCAGAGCTTTCTGAAGAGTCTGTGTTTGCAGAGGGCATGAAAGGAAGACTTACGCAATGAAAATCGAGAGGCAGATTTGCCCTCTCTGAGCCTTGCCCCTCCTCCCTCCAGAACTCTGCAAGTGTACCAGTTCTTCTGTATTTTCTGTTATTATCTGTGTTAGTGTCCTGTCTTCCTGCAGTAGAACATTAGCAGGGTGGCTTATCCTTTTGCTCTCATCTCTACCTCATATATAAATGTATTTTAATGAAGTATATAAAGGTATATTAGCAACCAGAGGTCCTTCAATTTGTAAATTAAAGCAAAATCAGTGAAAGCTGAAAACTTGCCAGTAAAGCTTTGCATAATTTGGTAAGGATACTCCAGGTTATTTATCCTCTTCTCAATTGATGGTAATTAGCTCTACTAGCCAGTTATTCGTAATAGTTACTACAACACAATTTGAATTCAGAGGTGGAGAATCAGTATGACCTTCTTATTCTTCACTCTCCTCCCTCCATTCCACTACCACCAATATTTTGGTAATATTTTATTTTTAACTGTGCATTTGAGAGGAAAGAATGGGAGGTTCTTTTCGCACTGAATCTTCCAAGCCTTTGGGTTGATTTGCAGGGAGATGTGCATTTTTAAGTGGTCACACAATGAAATTATCATTAGAAAGTTTGTTCTCTAAAACAAGAAACTTAGAAAAAGTTGGGGTTTTAAAAAATTCTTGTTTCTTTAAATAGAAGGAAAGTGCAGGCTTTAGAGCTTGAGAACCATGATCAGACACACATGAGGAAGTGTGGCCTTTTCATTTATTTATTGGGTTGCATTTTTCATTTGTAGAGCTTGACGGTTGTTCTTTATGAACACCTTCTTCTCCTCCCACTGTCTTTTCTTCATCCATCCTTCAAATAGCTTGAATACTTGTGGGAGCAGCTGGATCAGCAGCTGTGGAGACATGCAGGGAGAAATGGACATGTGCATTTGATGGGTCTGGCAGCTGAGAGTCTGATGTAGACTCTACCAAGAGTCAAGGAAGCGAAGAAAGAATCAAAGTAGGGACACAGGAACTGCCTATTAGGTCTATCCAGACATATAGCTGCACTTGAAGAAACCCATCTACTGGCTTCCTGACTCCCTAGAGAGATCACTAGGGAGTGTGGTTCTATTATATTGGCTGTCTTATGCTCTACACTACTTACCTTGCCAGTTTGCCGTTTATCATTTGAGATATTTTAAGTAATTCGTGGTTTTTGATGTTTTGCTTTGGTTTTTCACATAATTTATCAACACCAGTGTACTGAGCAATTAAAACCCTCTAATAAGGTCAACGTGGCCATCTCTTACCACCTGTCCTTGAAAAAAGCCCAGATGGGCTGCTATCAGCACAAATATCTTCATGGGCACTTTCTCTCCTCTTGCTGAACTCTTCTTGCTTCTTCCATCATCTCCAGGTGTGAAAATGAACCAACGGGGAAATCAGGACAGCAGCCTTGACTGTGAGTCTGCCTGCAGCCCAGAACTCCGCCCTGGGGAAAAAAATCTTTTCTTGTATGAGACCAAATGCTGTAAATTTTGAAAAACATAATCCAAATGCCTATCTTAGTTTTTTGGTTTTTTTTTTAATGAAACAGACGTCCAAATGGCCAAAATCTGCTGTCATTTTTATTTCAGGTTTGCTGCCACACAGTTGTGATCCTAGCAGTCCTGGTTGCCCTGGCTCAAATAGGGCTCCTTGGCTTCCAGGCTTCCTGCCAGGAAAATATTTAGTATCCCAGCTGGAGCTAGGTTTGCCAGGCTCTCAATTCTGTTCACTGATCAGGTGAGGAAATGGGTAGATTTCTGCCAGAAAATTCAATTAAGCAAGTACATTCCCATGAAATAGTGTGATTCTGTTAAACTGTCATTTTTCAAATAGAAAACTGTTTTATCAGAAAGCTTACGTCCAGGTCTGCTCATTAGTGCATCCATCCATGAACAAAAGGTAGGTTGTGCTGCAGACCAATAACTGAAATGCCTAAACCCCTTCCATCAAGAGCAGAGCACAAAATAACGCTTTGGTGTCTGGGTCCATTTTAGCACTTTAATGTTTTCTGCAGGTATTAAATCTTACAAGATCCCTGTTAGGTAGGACTGCGATGGTGCAGGGAATAAGTGGAAACTCTGCAAGGTCTTTGAGTTCTGACAGATCTTTCTGCATCAACTATGCCAGGTTATAGAAACTCATACAAAAGCCAAATGGATCAGTATTGTACAAGGTTCGTGATACAGCAAACAGATCGGGGTCAACTAGAACACTTCTTTTAGAACAAATTCGTGCCTAATTTTAGTCTCAGAATAGCAGAATCAGAAGACCACAGGGTAGCAGACAGCCATACAAAACTGTATTGACACCATCAGCTCGAGCCATGAGACATCATTCTGCAGTCCAGCTAGCAAAAACTACTAGGAAATAGCCTACAGGGTTCTCAGGACCATGTTGTACTGGGTAGAAGTACCTGTAAGTCTGTGCTGAACAGACTGTAACACATACTTACTATTTAACCATTGCTTTCCACTTGCAGCCTGCTTTCCTATGGCAAAAAAAGTTTATATAATCATTTGTTCTCATACCATTTAGATCAATTTCAGTGAAATTTTCAGAAGCAGAAGTATCAGAGATTCTTAAGCGACTGCAGATCATTTTGGAAGTGGGACACTTAGGAAGAACAGAATGCACTTTCAAGGAGAATGGCAATATTAGCTCACCTGCTATTATATATGAAAAATCCATATGACGAGAGAGAGGCAGAGAAATAAAAGGACTTCAGTAAAACTTTAACCACGGGACAAGCTTCGACTATGTTTTGAACGTTAGACATGAAAGCAAATCAACCCCAAGTCACCATAGATAGCTAAACTTCTTCATTTCTGGTGCTTTTGAGGATGCCTTCAGCAAGATGAAAGTGCTGGCATGAGACAGTGGATATGTATCTTCTGAAAATCACAGGAGCTTTTATTAATAACAAGCATCTCTAGAACAAGAACTCTTTTCTTTGAAGGTTTTTCAGGAAGACTTCTCATGGCACTGAGATGGAGTTTTTTGACAGTGGTATTCAGAAAGAGTCTTGCCTCATCCCCTTTACTTGAGGGCTGAAATTGTCACACATTTTCCATCTGAATCATGTTTCTGTACTGACTCTCTGGCTTGATACTCTCAGCTGCCTGTCATTGTTTACTGCCTTTACACCCTCCAGTGGAAATGGATCACACATTCTCTTGTGATGGGTCCAGGGCCAGAATTTGAATAGGAAACAGGAAAATCTGAGCACGTAGCTCATTCTGACATCCTACTCAGCATTTCTTCCATCACTGGCTGATTTAAGTGCTTCTTGGCAGTAAATGGTGCCTTCCAGATTGCAACTTTGAGAGATTTCTTAACCAATTTTCCCATTTCATCCTGACTGATGGAGCCTTGCAGCTGAAGTGGATGCAAGCCATGGAAGGAGGCGTTTCTGAAATGCCCTCAAACTAAATTTCATGTGTGTAATGAAATGGCTGCTCAGATTTTGTGCCTCACCAGTCAACAGTGGCACACAAATTCCTCAGTGGTGCAGAGAACAAAGAGACTTGAGTCTTAAAATCACCAAGACCCAAGAGCATCTAAGATATAATTTAACATTTTCAAAGGTAAAAGGCAAATTCTTAGCCGGAATTGCAAGCAGAGGTGAGGAGTGGGACAGTTTCATTATTTAAGACCTTTGTGATTTTTCATTAATGCAAACTGCTACCATTCTTATTTAGTATCATCTTACAGTCACTTTGCAACTGATGTAAATGACTGCTGGCAACTGGTAGTTCCACCAGACATCTAAGTATGAGGTTAGTGAGAGTGTACAGACAAGTAACAAAGGATTCCCTTAATTTTATCCTATCTGGAGTAAAGAAGAATAAGCACAGAGACCCTTGAGCTGAGAAAAAGTCATCCCCACTGTAAGTTAGGTGCTTTTTGAGGACAAAAATGAAAACAGCTTTCAGTTAGTGTGAGGCTGATAATTTCTAATTAAGATTTATTGGCAGGTTACAAACGCACTGCCAGAAATCAAGACATTTAGTTTGGTACAATTGCATTTTAATTGAGCCGTGTTGCATTTTTAAGTGGGCTTCAAGTGACATATAAGCCTTGAGATGGATTAAATTTCCCAGGCAGGATAACTCATCTCGATGTCTTTTAGCAACAAAGCAAAGTTCCTGTTTAGGGAACAGGGTTCCGCAACATGTTCATAAAGCTTTGTTATCCCATTTACATAGAAGGGATAACCTTCCTTCCCATTGGCTGCTGTTCTTTTACCAAAAGCTAGACAGAAACATTTTGCCATTTTTTTCTGCTTTTCCCTTTTCTTGCTTACCTTCAGGGGAACTTGCTTTATAAACAATAACTGAATAGGGCCGCGACGCTTTCTAAACACAGAGAAGTGGTCCCAGCGAAGACTGTCTCCTCCATATGGCAGCATATATTTCTGTGCATTTCCTGATAGAGCAGTCGTCTCCCTGTGTCATTTGGATATGGTATAATTAGCTGCGTACAGAAGTAGAGTGCTGATAACATTTTACTGGAAGAGTGCCATAAACATTACTGTTCTTGGTATTGGTTGCATTAAGTAACACTGTTTTTAGAGAACAGTCATTGGAAATCTGTGTGCTGCTCTTGCACAGCCTGAACTCTTTTGTGGTTTTATCACTAGTGATGCCTAGAGAGTAGTCCTTTGAATTTTGAATGTTTAACATGGGAGAGATTCTGGCCTGCTTGTTTAACTATTGTTTTGATTGCAGTTTGACAGGATTAAGTCCAACTGCAGACTGGCATCACAACCGCATATACAGACTACCCAACATAGCATTCTGACATACTTGCTCCCTGTTTTCTCCCAGCTTCTGTTGTCAGTACAGAACATCACAAAAAAAACCCCAAAACCACCTGAAAAACACAAACAAAAAAAAAAAGAGGAAAAACAATTCAGAAGTATTTCTCCTTAAAAAGTTCAGTCTCCTCCCTGCCTTCCCTGTAATTAAATCTTCTTGCCCTTTTGCCATCCCATGCAGGCAGAATCCAGTGATTACAATGGAAGAACTATCTAGAGTGATATATGAAATTGTGATATACATATATACGAAAATAGGTCTGTCTCAGAGAGTACCAAATAGCAGAGCTTCAGAGAAGAGTGCAGAAAATGTGGGGTAGCCACCCATGAGTGGGACAGGGCAAGTAGATCTTTTTGTAGGCAATTAGAGATTGATTTATGGGATTATGGCTTCTTCACCCATTTACACTGTTTAGAGCAACCTTGCGTGTCCCATTATTCATGCAAACATCCTGTAAGCTTTTGAGGACTTTTAATTTGTTGACCTCTGCAATAACTGTAGAAGTCAGTCCTAACAGTTAGTAATAGGATGGCCAGAATATTTTCTGATCTTATATGTACTGCCTTTGGCTTCCTGTTCTCCACTTGTAAAATCTCCTTCTGTAATTACACAATGCTCTGTTTTCAGTAAAGCTGTTGAGGCATGTCTAGAACATCTGTGGGGAAAGAGAGGAAGAGCTAGTCCTGAGTTCTGAACACATAAGTCCGTGCGACACAGCACAGTACCATGATGGCTTTCCTGTTTATTTGCTCACCAATAGCACTGAGTAATTGTGTCTATGTTCTCCCTGAACCCAAGTTAATTGTCAGCTTTGACGCCTCAGCATGATGCACTCTAGCACTTTCAGCTCCAAGAACACCATGCAATGTGTTGTCTTGGGGTCACAGTGCCTACAGTGCATTTATATCCTGTTGGTGGTTACTCAGTGGCCATAGTGAGTGGCCAAACACAGCACCAGCTCCTCCAGCTGGATTTTTTTTAGCAACAGAAGTGATATCAGCTATTTTATTCTGTAGAGAGTAGGGCTGTATAATCTGACATGCAGTCAGAGCAGGCACCCTGCTCAACCAGTATTCTTGTGTACTGTGTTGTCATTGAATAATGCAAATGGCTTTTCAAAAGGAACAAAAGCAGCCAAAATTAGACCAGGAAAGAAATTCTCTGTTTTTCTTTGCCTTTGCTTAGGATATGTCAAGGTGTCCAGAAGAAAGTTAGACTCAATCTACAGGTAGATGCAGAGAAATTTGTCCTGACCTTTTGCGTTTCTGTAATATTAACAATAGATTCTTTTTTGCTGTGTGAGCAAATCTGAGTTTGGCTTCCTGTATGTTCTACATGGTAGGTACTTTTGCTGGTGGTGTGATAATCCTAGAATTTGTGTAAGTTTTTCACTTTACTCTCCAGCCCTCTTGTAAATCTAGAAGCTGAGCAAATTAACTCTTGGAGAAAGTATGGCTACAATCTCAGTAACAACAGAAAAAAAATAAATTAGAAAGCATAAAATACTTTATTTTCCCAGAGGTTGTCAGTTCCTCAAGAAAAACCCCAGGGGCACATAAAATTCTGCCTTTTCTTAGCAAAATCACTTAAGAGATGCCGGAGATTTGTGAAGTCAGAACAGAAAAAAAAGTCATTTGGGGTTGTCTGCTGGGACTTTGACTGGAGGGCTCAGAAAAAGCAAGGTCAGGTCTTGCATATGTCCTGTGGCTATGAGGCAGGAATGCCGGCTCATTTGAAATGATTGGAAAAGCAGTTTGTACCCCAGCTCCTGCTCTCACTTTTCTAAACTCCTGCTGGAAAATAGCCATACATGCCCAGCCACGCTTATGGCATATTCTTTTCCCCACACAATTCCACACCACAGTGCATGGGCTGTTGGACTCCATCTTATGTACATTTCTTGGCCAGAATTTGGCAGTCAGAGAGGTACAAAGAGATTTCCGGCTTTTCTGACCTGGAATCTTGACAGGAAATACAATGGAGGGAAAGATAAAAACAAGAAGGGAGCAAATGAGGTTTTCTCAAGCCATGGCTTCTCTGCCTTGAATAGGTGCAGATAGAAGAATGGGAGGAAGCAGCCTTTGAGGACTGCTTGAGAGGCAGGCTTCTAAAAATAACCTTGTTTATGTGCTCCAAAGGCATTGTTAGAGGAATTCCTGCAGACTGCAAGTTTCTTCTGTTGTTGCTTGGGATTTACCCACATCTATTTTTTATTTTACTCTAAACAGAGTATTTTTAAAGAGCACTTTCTTTTTGTAGGAGACTGCCTTTATTTTTCCTTTCTCCTCTAAATTTTAGTGTCCTCTAAAGAGGCATGAAAATCCTCACCTTGCCTCATGCTTAGACTTCAAAGAACCTCCCTTTTTAGTCACAGTTCCACTTGAGAAGATTCCCTCCTTTCCGCTGCAGAGCAAAGAACGTTGGCTTGTAATTGCAAAAGCCTTTCCGTGCCAGTTCTCCTCTCACCTGTGCTATTCTCAGCTAGTATTTCCTTTAAGCTTTCCCTGTTTGATCCTACCATAGCAAACATTCAGAAAGGAATCCTACTTGTTTGTTCCACATCCTCATGAACAGACGTCGTTTGAAGCAGCAGTGGACAAAGGCTTGAAGAGTTAAAAAAAGAATTTTCAACAGCAATCTTTGGCAGTACGGCAGAATTGGAAGGTATGCTTTTAGGCAGTGATGCGTACTGTTTATTGGTATATATTGAAAAGTAGTGAGTTAGGGCCCTCTTTAGCCCTCTCAAAACATGGCATCTGTGATAAACTGCTATCCGTTTATTTCCCTTTTTCTGCTCTTTGCCCTTCCCAGAACAGTGCTTGGCTTCAGATATTTTCTGGTGATGATAACTCCATATGCAAAAAACCTTTCAGTAATACAAAAAGGAGACATTCTAAGCAAGTAACAGGATGTCTCCATATCATTACTTGCTGGTAAAGCAAGTTTTTTGTTTTGTTTTGTTTTGCTTTTTCCAGATGCTTCCAACTAGAGCCAACACAAAAGATTTTCAAATAAAGGCAGATATGTCTGAAAGCTGCCCTTGACTCGGTGTGGTGGGTGGGTGGCAGATATCTCAGGAATTCTTCCACAGTGATAGTTAAAATTATTTTAGGGTGCACCTGAAAAGATCTGGGATAACAAAAGTCTCAGGTGCATCCTCCCATGTGCCTCCTAGAAAACCCCCACATCCTAAGGGAATTGGCTAACTGAAAGATTTACAAAAGACCTCGTTCTGTACAGCCTCTGCTGTCCTCAGCCAGAACAACTGTTCTGCTAGTATTTTCTGTGCCTGGTCCCACTGGGAACCTATAGGAAAACCCTGTCTTCTCCCAGCTAGTAATGAGTAAGCGCTGGAGGCACTTTCCTGTATGTATTGACACTATGTCTTTTGAAGCTGAAGCTCCCACAGCGTATAAAGGCTGTATCCCTCCCTTTGATGCCAAATGAAGGCTAGGGTCACTGTATTTGACCTCAGTAACTTAAGGTTTGAAATGGAACAAAAAAGAGTCAGTAAACACTAGAAGTGGCCCATAAGGTCTGATCTTGCGTAATACAATACTCTACGACAAGAGTTTTCAGTGTTGCCAGAGCAAAAAGAGTGTGACATACAGCATGAGCAATCTCAAATGTTCACAATAGAGAATTGGGGCAAGCATATCTGACTCAGAGATCAACATCTCCTCTCATCCTATCAGTAAATTCCTCCAGTGTGATGAAATTGCCAATATTGGTCTAGTAACAGAATGGCTAAAACCATGTGTTAAAATTAAACTTAATGATGTGATTTGCTCCTTTTTGCAAAGGAAATGTCCACACACCAAACTCCACAGTGTTTCTAAACTATTTTACATGGGAGAGGCCTGTAAAGGGCTCCCATCTCCAGCTTCTGATACAGTAACTAGCAGTGCTGACTTTCATTCCTTGAATCAATCATTCTTATCTGGGTGATGACGCTTTCCCTGGGCTGTGGCATTATGCCATCCCATCTTCCATAAGCCAGAGTGCAGACACAAAGAGTCTGGATTGCTGGCCAAGTGTTGAACAACAAGAAAATCAGCAGGTCTAAGGTTGGAATTATTGATGTTGTTTTAAAGTGGTCTAGTAAATGCAGTGGAATCATCCCGGTCATCTCAGTCAGAGCAATCAAAACAGTCATTAAAGCTTAATAAAGTTGAGTGATTCATTTCTTGCTGTAATATTTTCAAATAATTATCCTACTTAAGATTTAAGCTCCTTGAGAGTGTAAAGTCTAGGCAGAAGCGAGTCTGAATCCAGTGCTTTCTCCTGCCTCTACTGCCTCCTAAACTTTCTGCCTTTTATTCCTGCTAATACTGCTATGCCGTACCGAGACTTTCCAGCTCGTTCTTGGTGAATGCTGTAGGTGTTCAAGCAATTGCAGAATCCAGATGGATTCTTGTCCTAGATAGTCCAATCCTGTTGCACATATGGTGATGCAAGGCACAATGCTGCATGGAGACATGCAGATGTGGAGGCAAGCCAAGTGCGACCTAAAGTGTGCACTAAAGCAAATCTTCTCATTTATTCTGTCTGGCAGGTGTTTACTTCCAAATGTTGATTAAAACTTGGAACAGCTTTCTGCCCAGAAGAGGATATAGCTGTGCACCTTAACTCTCTGGTGCAGCAGATGGTGACAGTAACTGTTGTGGCATGTTCAACGGTTAGATGTTTCCAGAGCCTCAGGTTGCTGCTTTGCTTGACTGAGTCTCTCTTCATGAATATTCACTTTTTATTTAGAAGGAGGAAAGTATGGCACAGATAACTATGGTCACCAGAAGAAACGAGCTTAAAGTCAGGTCCTTATTTCTACCTGCGAGGAAAACAATAAAAAGACTCAGCAGGTTAGCTATTATATCTACATATTAAATAAAAGACATTCACTGTGAGCAGAGAGTGGACACAGTTACTTCAGTTCAGCTGATAAACATTTATTAAGCTGCAGTAACTAATACACTTGCAATAGTTTCTCAAAGCCCTAAATCAGAGCCTTTCAAACTGTGTTAATGCCATATCTTCCTTTCCCTGGCATAGAATGAAAGGCTAAGACACTATTTATCAGAGGCTGGAGAAACAATCTTTGCTAAAAACTGAACAATTAAAAAGTACACCTTAGATGCCAGGTAGGCATTTCGCCTTTTTCTCAGCCCAAGCAGGAAATGAGTTCATAAGAAATATCAGTCATAGCGTCAAAATACATTTTTCAAATTCTTCTCGCTATATTATGTGTTGTCCTTGGTGATGGATCACTGGACAATGTTCCTGTATCTATGGTAGTCTCATGGAGACTTCCACCAGAAGGAAACATATGCTCTTTCTTCGTGCCCAAGATAAAACTGTATTTCTTACAGGGAATCTGTTAGTAAGAAAATGTTTTAACAGTGAAAGTCTGCACAATGTTTATCAAGCAGTGGGATCGGACATCTTGATAAAGACCAGCCAGCTTATCTGCTCCACAGCACCTCAGCGTGATCAAGAGTCAGGCACATGTCCAGAATCTGGAGTAAGAATCAACACTGTAGTAATGAGTTCAGCTACTTTCATAATACTTGTAACATACAAGAGCTAAGAAGTGACTGAAGAGCATGTGGAGTGGCTTGCTCAGACCCCACCTCAGCCATTCTGCTGTCACTGAGGCACCAGCCTGACTGGGTATTATTAACCACTTAAAGCACTTTCCTCACACTGATAGGAAGTGATTCAGAAATGTGTTGCTCTCCTCGGAGTGAAGTAGAGAAAGTACGTGGAGAGAACAGGCACTGCCTCGCTCTATTTCCTGAAGGCTGCACAAAAATTGAACTGCTTGTGAAATATTTTCTAGTAAGAATGAGAGAGGATTTGGCTTTAAAGCATCCTGGTAAGCTGTTTTAAATCCCTAAGCTAGTCAGTCAGATGTATCTTTCTTATCCAGCACAATCAGAGATTCAAAGAGGAGGTCTCTTTCTTTGAGAGCTGTGCATCCATTCTGCCATTCCACAACTATCTCATGTTTGTGGTACTGGACTAACAATGCAGAAAAATATTATTCTCTCACAGAAGGTGTGTACTTCTTGACCCTCAGCCAGAGAACTATGATTCTCATCAGGGAGATGGCATCTTGACAGGTAGGATGGAAAATCCATTTCTGGAGAAAACTGGTGCCCAAAATTTCAGACCTTTGTGTTAAGACACAAGTAAAATATATCCATTTAGTTCATACAGGAAATTAAGCACCACTTAAATGAATTGTAGTTATCTGGATTTCCAGTGATGAGCTATGCTCATTCTTGAAAAACGCTGCATTCAGAGTGAAAGTCTCTTAAGCCAGCCCCTGAATGCATCCATTTCTGCATTTTCAGTGCCTAAATATTTGCCATTTCCCACTCGGGACTGCTGACACGGCATTAACTTCCTGCAAACGTTCCCTGAAATGGCAGTCTGGGGACATTCAACAAAAGGCTTAGTCTGGGTTATAGAAGTGAGCATGCCTGTGCTCTGATGATTGAATCAGCAAGAGAAAGGTTTAAATCCATTGTCCTCACACAATTATCTTTTTACTTTGTATGGCACATGACTCTGCCAACTAGATGCAGCATAAAAGCTGTTCTAGAGCAGTTTTAGAGTTTGCTCTTCATTTTCAAATGTAGGGAAAGGTGGCAAAAAACAGCTGAAGATGGTACTTCAGGATTATAATTTAAGATCAGCTTCTGATTGTATATTCAGGGAGGGGATTTGCTTATACCCTGATTTTTCTTCATATGATGGGAGAAACGCCTAGCGGCTCTCATAGTTCTGACTTTGACACTGTCCCAGCACATGTGCTTTCTTTTCTCTCACCAGGAGACAGAACATCTTCTTGAATGGATGTGGGTAGAAAATGCAGAGATGGGAGATTCAGCAGGAACAGCAAACACTAACTCCCTTACTCCCTGATAACCACCATGGAAGGGAAATAATCTCGATTCCATAAACGAGTGACTGCATCATGCAAAGTGCCTGGAAATCAGCAGAAAGGTAACATGTAAGCACTCCTGCTGTTCACACAGAACTGCCTCCCCATGAGTTTGCCTGGGTTTTTTCAAGAAGCAGAGACAGCTCTACATGATGCCAGAGAATTTATCCAGACAATTCCACAAGAACAGACACGATTGTACCAGCAACTCTGTGCCCAATATTTATATTCCAGAAAGAGATGAGAAGAGAGAGACTTTAGCAATTCTCCTCATCCCTTCCTCTTCCTGTATCCTAAGCTTCCATGAAGTGGTGTCTGTTTATTTGACAGAAGGCAGAAAATTTAAACAGTTAGTTTAAAATTAGATAAAAAATCCTCTGGGGAATGATGAAATAGGAACATCATACATGGTTGCACTTATGATATATGTTCACTTAGTAAAGGAGGCACAAAGATGAATGCAGTGGCTTGTTTATCACACTAAATGTATGTGAACGATTTGATGAGGTGACATGAGCATGACGTGCCACTTGCCAGCAATCTGCAGACACCACACAATCCAGTATGACATGAAACCAGTTATTTTCATCTAAGGGGCATATTGCACCCTGATTCCTGTGGTCTGCAAAAGCTATACTTTTGTGTTGTGGTGGCTTGTACTCAGAAAACAGCCAGGCTTCCAACCAGCCACTTGCTCACTCCTTCCCCCAAAATGACAAGGGGAGAAAATAGGAAGAACAGGAATAAGAAAAGTAATGGGTTGAGATATAGGCACTTACCAACTACTGTTGCAAACAAAACAGACTTGACTTTGGGATATTAATTTATTGCCAATTAAAATGAAAATGAAATTGCTACTTTGGGTAGTGGGAAACAAAAAAACCCAGATATTAAAACAATTCTTTTTATCCTGCCTTGCCCAGGCTCAACTTCACTCCTTCATTCCAGACTTCTCTACCATTCCCAGGTAGTGCAGGGAATATGGATGGGCGGGGAGGAGGGGGGATTATGGTCAGTACGTAGTGATTTCTTTCTGCAGTTCATTCCTCTCCTGTAATATTCCTCTGCTTTGGTGTGGGTTCTCCATGGGCTGCAGTTCCTGTCAGGCAAATCTACTCCTGCACAGCTGGTATGTGGGCTCTCCCTGCAAGTGGCTGTGTTCAGCATAGGGCAGCCCCTGACATTTTCCCACAAGGGCGACCCTTGTGGTCTCATCCCACCCCACTACCAAAATCTTGCTACATATACCCAGGGTATGTATGTTGGATATTTCAGATGCCCAGCCACTAGAAGTACATTGATGACTATACAAGCCCCAGGAAAGGGAAAATGCACTTGCCCTGGCCCTCCCTTGTTTGCTAGGGAAAAATTCCTGTCTGCCTCTAAGTCTTGTTGCAAGCTAGTGCATGCAAAAGGACAACTCTGGAGCTGAGAAGGTGGCCCTGAAACTGAGGTGAAGTCTCAGTCACAAGTTTTCTGTGTTTGTTTTTTTTTCCCATAGATTAACATTACCAGAGTCATCTTCACTGGTCGCTAGGTGATATTTTCTTTATGTGGAGTCATAACTTTCTGTGAGGAGTGGCCTGACCAGTGAACTTTCAAGAGAAAAAGCACAGGATACTGTACAAGAGATGATGAATCCAATGGAGCAAAGTAGGGTGGAGACAAGAGGACTATGGCAGTATCATGATTTTTTTCCAGTGGCCTGGTAGCAAATGTGGTAGGATAAGCACAGGTATTTGGATCAACAGGGAGAGAAGCCTGAATACTTACTGACATTTGAACCTTGGATCTCCGGTGGGTACATTTATCCTTTTACCCTTCTTCTTCCACCTTACTTCTTTTTAGCCTTTTTCAAACATCTGCCCTTCCAAAGCTATCACAACCCTTCAAACACCGTGATTCCCTTGTCATGCTGTATCATGCTCATTTCTTGGCTGGTGCTTCAACTGTAAGATCTTTGGGGTAAGAGGAAGTTGTTCTGCTCAGTGTAATGCAGGGAAGGGGATTGCATTCCACAACTTAAGACCTGAACGATGCAATGTTTATAAGGATGAGATGAATCCAAACTCCCTGTCATTCTGCATCTCCTTGTCCACCCACTGGGATCTACTACATTGGTCTCAAAGCCCTTGTCACCTTTAACTACAAATTCATAAGGACAGCAACACAAATGCAATTTTTAAACTGAATGCGCATCGGTAAGAGAAAGCAGCCTACCAAGCCGTGGCTGTACAGGTAATGAGGGAAGTGAACCTCACCCCTTTGGAACTCACTTACGCTCTTCTCTCAACCCTAACATTGTAAATGCAATGGCATGTTAGTGGCAAGGAAACAGTAAATCACTTTTTTTCCACCCTGAGCTACAAGCCGTGGCAATCAGATCCATCTTCTTCTCCATCTCTGCTGGAAGGATTAATGTGGCAGACCTGAGTGGGTTCTGCTTCAAATCCCAGCTCCCTTGCCTCCCTAATTACTTCCATGTGTATTTGTGCAAGGCTGCATGTTGTCTGGGGTCTGCAGGTGGCATAGTGACCTTTGGGCTATAGGTGGGTTTTCCACGCTTCACCATATTTTACACGAATGAACTGAGGAGTTAGGAGGCAATTGTAAGCATCCACAGCCAAGCAATTGCTCTCTGGAATGCGCTGCCCAGGGAGGTGGTGGAGTCGCCGACCCTGGAGGTGTTTAAGGGGAGATTGGATGTGGCACTGAGTGCCATGATCTAGATGATGGTTGGTGTTAGTGTTGGGTTATAGGTTGGACTTGATGATCTCAGAGGTCCTTTCCAACCTTGTCATACTGTGATACTGTGATACTGTGATACTCTGTACAGTGACTGATGGATTCTGTTTCTCTACTCTCATTTCTCCCGTTATGCTTTCTCCAGCTGTGAAAGAAGAAGGATCTTCTGGCCTCAGTTTATAATGTTTAATTAAAAAGAAAAACCTTCGTGCAAAGATAGTTGTTTCCACGGCTTTGATGTTGGTACCTGTGGGAAATAGATGAGTTGGAAATGCATTAGCAACTTCAAGCATTCTGAAATCTCAAAATCAGTAGAACTAGATCGATATAAGATCCCAGAGAATTCTGTTGTGCTTGGTGCACTTGTACCACTGATTGCACTGCTCTCTCCAGCTCCTTTAAAAGGCTTTTCTAGAAGTCTTCTCACATATATGTCAGCTTGTTCTCAGTGAGGCAACTATATTGTTTTGTGAGTACTCTGCAGGGAGTTTTGTGTTTGCAGGGAAAACGAAGCAGTTGATGCAAAAATCTGCCCATCTGTGCTCCTAGGGATCATGCCATACACTGCCAATGGGGTAGAGTCTAGCTTTGCAACAACTTCTAACTGTTCTTTAATTCGAATATAACTAGTTAGTGCAACAGAAATTCCTTTTTGGAGTTTTTTGACAGAAAGAAAAATGAGATCACATCTGGTATCTTAGAGAATATGGATAACTTGTCAAGAGCTTTTGGGTCAAGGGAAGTGGCTCAAAAGAATGGCTCATCTCAGAAGTTTGGAGTGCTGGCTACTGGTTCCAGTGGGATAATTCATATCCACCAGTCAGGGATGTGTATGTCCTGCCTTATATTTCAGGCAGCCTGGAATAGAAAACATGATAACTTCTAATTTATGGTTTTCAGCAGTTTCTTCAAATATGTTTTGCTAAGATATCTGGTCTACTTTAACAGGATTTCTTTTTTCACAGTTTTGTTAAACTCAACTAAGACACACCTCATACACTGAAAATAGATGTATAAAGGCTGCATAAGGGGAATAGGTTCACTTGTTTTGAATCTTCCTGGAAGGATTACTTTCCCCTGGCTCTTGCCTCCTTCCTGCTGCTAAATTTCCACCAAGAAGGATAAGGCTGAATGAGAAGCCATTGCCCACTGTGGCAGGAGAGACTTGGCTCAAGGGCCCTGCTGTCTGAATCATCATATAGAGGAAGCCTTTTGGGATGGGCTGTGCTAGGGAGGACTAATTTTTTTATTAGTGCCTTTGCAGTCCTGACAGCTACCCAGTTGTGGAGCCCTGGGCTGAAGTTTCTGTATGTGCCACTGGTCTTTAAGTGTATCTCTGGAAGATGTCCTCAGTGTACTACCCAAGAGCTGTCTTCAGGCAAGGCACCAAGGGCTCAACAGTGGGGACAGTCAGAAAACTGGCCCAAAAAAGCACCGTTGGGGCACTGTAATGGTCTGGTCAATACAGGCCCCAACAACTAGCACTGCCTGTTCTGCAGGATCTCAAACTCTTCTCACAGACCAGATGGGATTCTGATGATGCCTTGATTGTATTTGTGGGTAGGCTGAATTGGAGGGAGCATATGCAGAGGACAGTGTCTGGGTAGATTAGGACCATTTCAATCCATTTGTTTTCAAATACACCATGTTTGGTTTGGGCCATGTGGGGATTGTTTGATAAAGGAAGAACCACAGTAATTGAATTCACTGGGTCAATGGCAGTTCACTGTGGGGGAGGGCAAGGACTCTGCCAGAGGGATCTGCTATTAGGCAGGAAACTAAGATCTTGGCTTTTCATCGTGGCAAAACTCACGGGTCCTGATCCCCCACTGAGCCTCATGTAACAGTGGGAAGCCCACTGCCTGAGAAGCTCACTGTATCAAAAAAGGTTTTGCCTGATGCAGGAGGGTAAAATGAGCTCAGGCTCTGTCTCTGAGCTGCTGATGCAGTTTGTTGGTGGTGAGGAAAGGATCAAAGCTAGCTGAAGAAAACTGCTTAACCATTTCAGAGCCAGTCCCCTCTCCTGACACACCTTAGCAACAGGAGTGAGGTGAGTAGCAGCAACAAGGCCTCTTCCAGACTCCCTCAGCACAAAGGCTCTGGATCCCTGCACTAGTTGCAGAGAGAGTGAGCTAGTGAATGGAAAAACATCAGGAAAACAGCGAAGATAAAAAAGGAATGAGTGTCTCTACTGCAGACTGGAGATGGAATCGCTATGACTAAAAGCAAGAAGTGATGCAAATAATTATAAAAAAAACCAATGAAAACACAAGTTTTCATTTATCTCTTGGAAATTGCCACAGGCAATGTTCAGGAAATCTCAGGAAATTGCCACAGGCTATGTTCAAGGGCAAAATCTATAGCTCTGTGTGTGCATTCTAGTGAGGAATATTCCAACTGCCCCAGTAACTTCTCTTAATAGTCCCCTCTGGCTTTAAGGGGGCTGGCAGTGTTGACTGAGCATTACTCTAGTCTGATGTGATTGCCCTACAAATAGGAAGCAAGTGGAGCAGCAACAGGGAGTCCTTAATTACTTCCACGGAATATAAATCCATGATGGCTTTGACAGCTTCTGGAGCTGAAAGCAGTATCCCACTGCCTGGCACACCTCTCATCAGAGAACAGCTGGCTGTAGTCCCACCTCCATCAAAACCACCATCAGCACTGTGGGAGAAAAGGGAGAAGCAGGAATATGTGAACAGGGTGATACTTGATGGAGAAATTGCTTATTATCTAAAGTAGGGCTGGCCTTACAGATCCTGAGGCTCTGACACTGCCTGAATTTCAGTTAATAGCTATGCCTTTACTCCTTGGTCTGTGATTCATGTTCAGTATCAAATGCTCCGATGAATGACATGGCCTTACATGTTTAGAAAGGATGCCTTATTATTGTAAAGTCACACTAGAATATTGGTCACCCATTCAGTGCAGCAATACGTGCAGAACTGTTGGTGCAGATATCGTCCAGTATGTATCATGATTGAAGATAGCGAAATCTGACTGGTATCTGCTGTTTGAAGAGCACTTCAGTGCAGTCTCTAGGAGCAGCAGTTGTTTCCAAGTGATAGAACTAGTGACTGCTGGAATCTGAGATCAGGGTGCTGTAGGAAGAAGATCTTGCTATTGTCCTGAAGAAATGATTTTAGTAACATCTACTCTCTACATACATACAGCAATGCTCAAGTCATCCATGTATTTAACCTGTTTGTTTGTTTTTCCTGCAATAAAGGATTATTTCTAATTTCACTGACTGAAATTAAACTAAGCCAATGAATTCATACAACCTCTTGAATATGTACATACAGCTCATTCTGAATCTCAGAGGATGAATCTCTGATGTAGTGGAGTTACTTTAGTCTTTACTGAAACAAGAGCTTTGTTTGAGTGAATCACAATAGACTGACAAAGCAGTGTTAAATGACACTCTGGCAGGAAGTAAAGAGGATAATATTTCACCCAAGGAAAATCGCAGGAAGTCAGTAGAATGTCTGTTATCTTAGCTGAAGCTGGCATTTGGCCTGGTTACTAAAGATAACACCTTTTTTTCCCCTCAAGACTTGTCACTAGCTGCTTTATGACCATGTGTCTTGATTTACATCTCACTCGGATCATCTCCAGCTGCAGAGCACCACCCATGCCTAGGGGTGACTCAAGGCTTCTCAACAGCATACGAAGTTGAACTGTTCAAAGGCCCCAAGATGAGGGACTGGAGTGAGACTGCTTTTTCCACAGGCAAGAGAAGAGTAGTGGGAAGGGGTGCAACTGTAATTGCACGCTGAAAAGTAGTTCACTGGAGAACTGGGATTACTACAACTCTGCCGCCAGATACCTGAGAGAGATCAGGTAAGTGACTGTGACATTTGTTACCAATAACCCTGACTTCTTACTGAGCAGACACAACCACCTTCAATCTTCCTTTACAGAGTCATGCAGAGACTAAATAGGCAGCATGCTGCTGTCCTAGGCAATTCTGTGTTTTGCTTATTTCTATGACTGGTATTACACTGAAGTTGTGAATTCTAATCTGGCGTAAAAGAAGAAAATCACATATAAGTCATAGTAATTGTTGAGATTTGTATTTATTTTCCAAGGCCTAGTCAGTACTGGAAGTACTGGAAGTCCAGGATCTAACAGGACTGCTGTCCCAAAAAGATAAGTGGAAAATGTGCGCAATGATCAGTTGGATATTTCTGATTTTTTTAATCAGGAGTAGGAAATAGTTAATTCTAGAAATAGTTGATTACAGATGGAGGTGTATTTTGTGACTTTTACACTGCCTGTCATGCTGTGCACTAAGGAAATACTACTCCTGCTTCATAAATGGTTGAGGGGATACCAGGGAAAGTTCCTTGTCAAGGAACATACTCTACAGCTTGAAAAGTAAAACATTTATATCTCCAGCTGATATTCTTGTAAATCAATTTATGACTAAGTCCCTGCTGACTTTGACAGGCTGTGGTGAGACCTTGCAACTTCTCTTGGTGGCTGAGGGAAGGTGTCTCATTTCTGCCAAAATATCTCTTGTGACCTTGATAGCAACTCATCTTGGATTAAAAAGAGTTTAGAAGTCAATATGCTGCTGCTCTGGTATTTTTATTCACACTCCTCTTCTGAACTCTTTTCCTAGTATCCTTGAACTTTTCTTTGCCTGCATAGCCAAAACATCATGTGTGCATCTGGGAGACATTCCAACTTCCACTTGCAGAAGCGGGTCACTCCTCATGCACACACATTCACAGTTCTTTGCAGATGCTCAGTCTTGAAGTGTAGCAGTAGGAGAACCTTAGAAGTGCTGTCATAACCTGTTGATTTCAAAGATTCACGGTATTGCCAGTCAGCATTAACTCTTACATTTGTTCCCTCTGACTGTCTGTCTATGAAAAGAGATCTTGTAATCGCCCAGCTAAGGATGAATTATTAATTGGAGACACTGAAGGAGATTTGCGTCGGAGCCCAGCGTTGGACGGGTGACTTGCACAGAGCTTAAAAGCATCTCTAGCTCAGCTCCCTGCCTCATTCTGCATTCTGTGCCATTTTTCTCACTGCCTTAGGGTGGAATCTTTCAGAAAGTTGGAGAGGGAATATTTTTATTCATCCTGTTATATGAAGTTAATCTTGTCTAGCAAAGCAGCTGGGTAATGTTTTGTATTAAATCTCATGTCTTCCCTCGGGTGTGATTAAAATTCAGGTGAAGAGATTTTTTAATTTTATTTTATTTCCCTACTTCCAACACTCTCAAGGGGCCATTAGGCTTCGTTCTTAATAGCTTACCATCTCCTTGCCTGTGATGGTCCTGCTGCACATGCAACTGTACTTCCCTAACTGATGAACGGTGAAGGCCTTTTAGTGACTTGTGCACATGCTGCACGTTAGTGAAGCCATTTCTAGCTCAGGTGAAGGGATGGCTGCTCCCTGGCAGATTAAATAAAGCCTTGGTAGGCAAATTCTCTATTTGCCTGATTATAGCCCTGGAATGCAGTGCATCCCAGCTGGAAAAAGACCAGCTGCTCTATCGATACCCTGGGTTACCCAAAACTATTACTTCATTTGAGTGACTGTTTCCAAGAAAGCCAGAGTTTCCATTCTCATCCTTTCTAACATGTTGCTTCTGCTTGCAACAGAAGTATTTGCACCCATTCTGTCAGGTTAAAAAGAAAAGCCCCTTCTGCCTGCCTCTCTTCCTTCTTCCTTTACTCATGCTCTGCTTTATGTCTTTATATCTGTGGAAGCAAAATGAGATCACCTGAAAGACAACTTAGAGACCTGATAGTGAGTGAGTGAGTGAGTGAGTGAAGGGTTATTATAGGAATACATTAGGGAAAGTAAAGAATTAGAGTGAAAGTCCTACAGCGAACACAACAGGGCTGGACCTAGTGAGAGAAAACAAGCCTACAGAAAAGAAGAGAAGAAGAAAGAGGAGAAGTACTGGGAAGGAGGAAGTTGGAAATGTACAGACAGGATTGCAGACTGCACAAAAGGAGCTAATCTGAAGGCTTGCACCACTTATTCTCCTCTGCACTTCTACTTTGAGCGACTGAAACTGTTAAAAGCAGTGCTGCAGAAGTGGTTTGGGCAAGCCCGTTACCCTCTAAACTCCTTAATCTTGACTTTTCTGTACTGTTCATGATTACAGAAAAGTCCAGTTAACATTTTCTTCTTAAAGTCTTTAATTTTCACAGCCATTTCAGCAATTTGGTTTCACAGCCAGAATCGCAATTGTCAAAACATGGCCTGAAAGACTACACAAAGGGGCTGCTTACTAGAAGAGGTAGGAGAACGAAGCTTCAGAGCCTTTGCCAGGCTTTCCATATTTCTCAGATTTCAAGGGTTTGCCAGATTCAGCCTTCTAAGTAGACTGAAAGAGTGTCTTGGGGATCTCTCAAACAAGTTCTAGATTCTGGATCCTTCTCTGAGGGCAGCTCAGAAAAACAGGAAAAGAAATGCTTGTTTTCTCTTGCTTTGTAAGCTTTGGTGATGTATGTACAATAAATTAATATCAGTAGGTGGCTAAGGGCTACTTAGCCAAAAGGATATGTCCTTGGCGTTATTTTATTGAAATGATTTGAGTAAAACCAGGGGTGAAGTTGACTCCAACCTTTAATAAATCTAGTTTGCCTCTTCCTGACAGGAAACAGCAGCTAGTCACTCACAATGTTGTTTAAAACATTCACAGCAGGAATGAGTCAGATAAGGGACTTGCACAATTCCAACCGGTGTTCCACAGTGCCCTAGAAGAATCCATGTTTTTAAGCTGTAAAATAACCCGATTTGTACAATAGTCATTCTGACTAATGAGCGTCCAGCCAGTGAAAGTGTTGTCATCTTCAGGTAAAGAAACCTCATGTCTGAAATAGCTGATAGAATTGCAATCATGTGGTTTGATCATAGGTTAGGAGCCTTAAATTCTAGTTCTGATGCCCTCTTGGGGAAATCACTGCATATGCCTGGCATTCATTTGCTCTCACTTGCAAAAATGGGAGCCTGATTAATTTCTGCCTGGTGAAGGGTTCACAAGGACCATTCATTTTGCTACTACGTTTTTAAAAATAACTGATCTTAACATAGAACCAAGTCTGCCTCAATCCCACCATGCAGCATTCAGCAATTTCATAGCTCCTATACCTGGCATGGATGCTTTATCCATTTATAAGGTTCCTGTTGCTGAGAGAAGAGCAAGACTGTCTTATGCACAGGACTATTGAGACTAAGAAAAAAAGAAATAAAACTTGTGTAGTTTTGTTTCTGCCCTGGCTGTGTGTATGCTTGGAAGGGGGCGAATGACAAGTGAAAAGAGGTCGGCAGAAAATACTATCTTTTATTACAGAAAGTAGCATAACAGAAAATAATTAGAAGCTTCTGGGGACAGTACTTTTTGAGAGCTATCCTAATGAGGTTATAGTATCATCACCACCCACTTTGCTTCATGGACTTGTTAGGACATCTCCGTCTATAACCGGAGATCAGTCCAGAGCTCAAAAGCTACACCCCAGTTAGGACACTGAATTTGATCATGAAAAATTCTGGGATCATGTGTGATGTCCAGCAACCGTTACACCATGCAAACTGAGTGCTAGTGATAACACTGCAAGCCACTGACACTGTGGTTGCATTTCACAGTATTCTTGCAGTCATTTTACACACCCATGAGCATTAATCACAGTGTCTAGATAGCAGACAGCCCAACTTTGTGGATTTAATAAAATTCCATTGGATGTGATGCCAGGAAAAGTTTTAGGTCTGCCCATGCCAAAGGTCATAATGTCAGCAACCTCCTAGCTAATCTGGTCGTGCCTGTGTAAACCAGCCTCTGCAGGATGGGAAGTAGTTTTGCTATGGGAGACAATGCTACCTTCTTTCACCTAAGGACCCAGTGGAGTGACTGATCTGTAGTTCTAATAATGTGCTGTTTTGTTTTTCTCCTTACTTGTGTTGCATGTGCTTCAGAAGAACTTGCTTGGATAGGACATTCTCCCAGGTTCAAGGGATTCTACCACCACTTTTCTGGCTAGATATCCCTTTCTGCATACAGACATCAGAATCCTTTGCTTCATTTGGCTATCTGGAAGGAGCAATTTGGGGAAAAGTGAAGCAGTGAAATAGTTTGATGAATGTCATCAACTTACATATCCCAGGAGGATTCCATATGTTTTTAGTGGATGTTTAACAAGTTATGGCAACACAACTGGCTGTGTTGAAACAAACTGCAGGGTGACTATTTAACTGTCGTGAGAAGTGAAGTTTTCAACACATGCATCCGCCCCCTGGCAGTTACTGCTTTTCTCTGTAGGTATCTGTGAACTATGTACCATATCTTTGTCAGAAAAATCGTTTAGTTCTCTAACTTTCCAATAAAGTGTTATTTAAAAACATCTCAAGGAACAGTAAACCCTGAAGCTATATTTGTTAGTTGTTTTTTTTTTAAGGATAAAAGTGCTTGGTAAAATCTTATAAGAATGAAAAAAAACCTCAGGATTTTAGTGGGAGCTGGAGTTTCAAGAGTGTATTTGAGCCTCCTCCCTTTGTGTTATAAGAGCAATGCAAATATCAAGCAGCATAAAAACATTTGAGGATAGATGTTTCGATGAGTAAGGCACTTGTCTGGGATCCAGGATCTCCTAGCTCACCTCCTGGCGCTGCCACAGACCTCTAGTAAGTACTACTTCAGCATTCATTTTTTGTGCCTCAATTTCGTGACTGAGAAAACTGTTCCTCAGTGTTGTCTCTGGTCATATTTAAACATGTAGGGGAAAGGGATTGTGACGTTTCTGATACAATGGGGGCCTTTATTTTGCGTGGCCTGAGTGAAAATTACTAAAAAAGATTGTGGGAAACAAAGTTTGTTTCCATATGGGGTTCAAGAAGTACAGAAAAAGCTCACCTGCAAATTTCAGAGGAACATTGAGAACTTTCTCAAAGGATGTGCAGTTGAAAGTCTTGGGGTTTTGGCATAAATTCCATTTTAGGAAACTCAAGGGGGAAATGCAGATGGCTATCATCTTAAATATGTTCGTTTTGCTTTAAAAGTATACTTTTAATGCTGCATATTAAAATGATCAGAAAGAATTCTCTTAATTGAGATTTTTCTGGCCAGAGACCAATTGTTTCTTCTGGAGTTTTGGTTCTTTTCAGTAATCTTGCAACTTCAAAGACAAGGAAGGAAGGAGATGGACAGGAAGGCATTTAGGAAAACTACGTCTACCTATTTGAGTACCTCAATGAGCATGTAGTTGTGTTCATGGGTTGGATAATCTTAGAAAGAGCATGTCTTTTGCTCTAATAGACATATACAAGTCTATGGAGCTGGATAGGATACACCCAAGGGTATTGAGGGAGCTGGCAGAAGTGTTCTCCAAACCATTTTCCCTCATCTTCCAGCAGTCCTGGCTGACTGGGGAAGTGCTGCTTGATTGGAGACTGGCAAATGTAAGTCCCATTTACAAGAAGGGTCGGAGGGAGGATCTGGGGAATTATAGGCCTGTCAGCTTGACCTTAGTACAGGGGAAGGTTGTGGAGCAAATCATCTTGAGTGCTATCTAACAGCACACACAGAGCAATCGGGTGATCAGGCCCAGTCAACATGGGTTTATGAAAGGCAGGTCCAGCTAGACCAACCTGATCTCCTTCTATGACAAGGTTACTTGTGTAATGGATGAGGGAAAGACTGTGGATGTGGTGTACCTGGACTTTTGTAAAGACTTTGACACCGTTTCTCACAGTATTCTGCTTGAGAAACTGGCTGCCATTGGCCTGGACAGGCACACCCTCTGCTGGGTGAAAAACTGGCTGGCCAGGCCCAGAGGGTGGTAGTAAATGGAGTTAAATCCAGTTGGAATCCAGACACGAGTGGTGTACCCCAGGGTTCAGTGCTGGGTCCAGTCCTGTTCAATATATTTGTCAATGATCTGGATGAAGGGATTGAATGCACCCTTAGCAAGTTTGCAGATGACATCAAGCTGGGCAGAAGTGTTGATCTGTTTGAAGGAAAGGAGGTGCTACAGAGGGAACTGGACAGGTTCGATTGATGGGCTGAGACCAACGGGATGAGGTTCAACAAGACCAAGTGCCAAGTTCTGCACCTGGGACACAACAACCCCATGCAGTGTTACAGGCTTGGGGAAGAATGGCTGGAGAGCTGCCTGGCAGAGAAGGACCTGGGGGTGTTGGTTGACAGCTGGCCGAATATGAGCCAGCAGTGTGTCCAGGAGGCCAAGACAGCCAACGGCATCTTGGCCTGTATCAGAAAGAGCGTGACCAGGGAAGTGATTTTGGCCCTGTACTCAGCGTGACAAGGGAAGCAGGACCAGGGAAGTGATTGTGCCCCTGTACTCAGCACTGGTGAGGCCACACCTCGAGTACTGTGTTCAGTTTTGTGCCCCTCACTACAAGAAGGACATTGAGGTGCTGGAGCGTGTCCAGAGAAGAGCAACGGGGCTGGTGAAGGAACTGGAGAACAAGTCCTGTGGGGAGCGGCTGAGGGAACTGGGGTTGTTTAGCTTAGAGAAGAGGAGGCTGTGGGGACACCTCATCACTGTCTGTAACTCCCTGAAAGGACAAGTGATAGGATGAGAGGAAATGGCCACAAGTTGTACCAGGGAAGGTTTAGACTGGACGTCAGGAAAAGTTTTTTCACTGAAATGGTGGTCAGGCATTGGAACCGTCTGCCTAGGGAGGTGGTTGAGTTGCCCTCCCTGGAGATGTTTAAAAGGCGGGTAGATGAGTTTCTTACGGACATGGTTTAGTAAGGGGACAGGTACTGTTGGACTTTATGATCTCAGAGGTCTTTTCCAACCAGATGATTCTGTTATTCTATGATTCTATGAATACCAGCTTTCCATCTTGTGGTCTGTGAGTCTGAGAGACATGAAAAGGTCATGTGTGAAATGATGACAAAACACTTCAGAAAAACATACAGGTATGCTAGCACGTGTTCAAGTAAGTACGAAAACAAAGATGAGGAAAATTAATCTGTAAATGAATATTCAAAATGCAGATTAGTTTTTGAGTATAAAAAAAAAATTACAATGGCAGAGCTGCATGAGGGCCTGTGATTTTTTCCTTTTTCCAAAATGTTAGTTGTTGCTTGGGTGAAAATGCTTGGGAAATGCTGATATCGACAAAGAAACCAACTCATAAACAATTTAGCTTCAGTTTTCCCAGCTGAGCCTGGGAAAGAAAAATCAGTTTAAAAATACACTAGTTAGGTTTTAATTATGATTTTAATAATGAAGCTTGAATAAACATCTCATTACCAGTCCATCAACTGCCCCCTTATGCTATTTTTCCCAGGGCTGATGGAGAGGCCCTGGGAAAGCAGTCTGATAGCAGCTGAGAGAGCATACTGATCAGTGTAACTTCAGTCAGCAGTACAAGTAATTGACATTTTGGAAAACCAAGATCGCTTACTTTGCTGTCTTTATCTGGGAGCAAGTGATCAGGTTCAGACAGTAAATTTGTCATCTTAAGCTGTTTGTGGCTAAGACCTCATTTGTTTTGCATTCTCAGAAGTGCCATTCAGTCTTATGGCAAAGTTAATAACACTGTGTGATTTCTACTAAACACAGATTGCTCTTGGAATGTACCATGGTTATCTGGAAATAGACTGATAGTCAGGTTCCAGAATGCAGATGCCAGAGAGATTGCTTTTGCCCATCTGCCTAAGCAATGAGCTGGGCTGTATGTCAGCCCAGCCCTGGGAACCACAGCCAAGCTGCATTGTGGTTGGATTGCCACTTTATCCACCTTCACAGCAAACTGAGAAAGGCATTAGTAGAGCTACTGAGAGAAAATAATAGCAAAAGAGAGGGAACAGTCTGGAGGCAAAGGAAGTGGGTGGAAAGCTGGGATAACCAGGGAAGGAAGTAACAGGGAAACTGTGAAGTTGAGAGCTAAGATGTGAAGCACAGACAGGAAAGGCTTCATAAGTAATGGATTAGCTATATGGAGTTCAATTCTCTCAAAATCTATTCAATTACACCAGTGAGGAACTTGCCCTGTTTAGTTCATGGCTTTCCAGCATTGCAGTTTCTGCTTCTGAAAATACAAGCCTATCATCAGAAGTGTAATGGAGGGACTGTTCAGATTATGGTACATATAATGTAACATTCAAGGGACAGACCCTTCAGGCAGTTGGAGGGCTGCACTCCAGGCACTTCTGAAACAAAAGAAAGTGGTTTTAGTGTTTTGGGATAAACCATGGAACTGTCTCCTTGTTCTGATTTCATTTCAGTGATGTATTTATCAGTAAAACAGCCCTCTTCCGGTTTTATCTATGATTTTATCCAAGGCTGCTATGATGCTTTAAGTGCACAGAGGATATATCATATCCTTTACACATAACAAAGGTTGTAAACCCTAGCTTTAAATGCAAAATTCAATCCAGTGCCGGCTGGGATTTACAAAGCAGTTCCTTCATGACAGTGAGAGCATTATAAACTTGGGAAGCTCATTTTCAATAGTGGCCCCTTAAATTGCACAGTTGAGTATGTAAGAGCACTATTGTGCCTATGTGAGCATGTCGAAGATTTGAAAGCCGGGGTCACATATAGTTGACTTTTGTTCATTTACAAAACAGTTTCACAGAATCAGGACGGAAAACAGAAAACACATACAAGTCTTAGGATACGATACCATGTAATTTTCAAAAAATATCAGAATAATGATGTCACAAGGGGTGGGAGGGAAGTTGTTGGGAAAATGCCAAGAGTGTCCCTGATGAGGAAGGGATCTTGTATGTAGAATCTGTATCTGTATAAAATGATGGTGTTTTGGGCAGAACTAAGCCTGCTCAGTTTCCTAGAAACCCTCTGCATGAGCTCTGTCTTTTAGGCCACAAAACGGGAGTCAGTCAGCTAGACAGATACACAGACGTTTTGTGGTTTATTCACCAGGTCCACAGCAAAATTGCCTGGCACTTGGTCCTGAAACGGGCCTGTGACAGTGCAGGGGTAAATGTGTGAGATTCTTACAGGGGAGTGCAGAGGAAGAACCAAAAGAGCCCAGTCTGCAGAGCACTAATGTAATCTCTGCTTGAAAGAACCATGATCTGCTGCTCAAGGGGTATGACAAGCCAGCCTCCCAGAAAATAGCACTCCAAGTCCTTTGCAAAGGAATCAAATGAGGAACGAGGCTATTATTTCGTGTCAAACTGTGTCTAATACAGAAATAGAAATCCCCTACTCTGCCACAAAGACCAAGGAGATGTAGGAGCATGCTGTGACATAAATAAATGAATAGTGAAACAGAAATGGAAAAGCATGGGTCCAGACATTACAAGAAAATATCAGACCTTTAAATGATTGCTTTTCTTAAGCAATAGACTATAACAAAACATAGGTTACAAATATGATCTGTTGTATAATCTAGTTTTACTATTGCACAGAAATGGCTTTGGGACCATAAGTGTTAAATTCTATCTATATCTCCCTATTTTTATATCACATTAGGAAAAACAGAAAGCCAATGCCAACAAATATCTTCATCTGGGGAGATATATAACCGTTCATTACCAGATATATGAGGCATTAGCAAAGCTATTTATAAAGGGATGCTGGTGCATCTTTTATAATTTGCACTGCCCTGGTAGATGTTGTTTCTTTTTCTTGTAATAAGCTTTGAGGGTCCTGATCTGCATCCCCCATCTTGTAGAGCACCACGAAATAAACAGAACTTCTTATCAGCACAAAGAGATGTCTGCCTAGGACCACTTGCAGGATCTAGCTCTTGTAGGACTGCAAACTCTTTAGTGCTATCTCTGTTGTTATATGTAAGCGCAATGTCCAATTTAGTAATGCTCCTGAGAGCTGTTACAGCATTACTTTCGCACACTATTTCCTTCCTCAGTTTCTTTCCCTTCAACCCAGCAAGTACTTTTTTTGAGCATCAGGACCAGTGAAGTCTGATTTCCCTAGGAGATAGCTGAATTGTGTTGAGTTGAACCCTGCCCCGTGGGTTCTCTGGTGTCTGTTGGATGCTGTTGGGCTCAGGATGCAGTCGTTCTAGGTGCAAAAATAGTAAAGGAGATGACCTCTTCTACACGCGTTTTTCTGAAATTTGTATTTGTCATACTTAATTAAAATTGTTTAACTGGCTCAAAAGTTACTGGCACGCACACAGAGCACAACTGCACAAGCTGTATTTCCTTAGGAAACCAGGTTAGGATGGTTGGCTTTTCCTGCATCATAATTATGGGCTCTTCATTAGCTTGGTAGGTGTTTTTGAAAGGCCTTTCGATCCCAGAGTGTCATTCTTTATTTGAAGTTTCCGAGTCTCTACCTTTGGCCTCCCAGGGATCACCGCGGGCACACCAGGTGTTAGGAGGGCACCCTTTCCTTCCTCCGGTGCCTCTGGCGAGCTCGGGGGGCTCGGGATTTGCCTTCACACCCTCACGCCGGCGGGGGAGGGTCCCAGGCTGACTGCCCCGGGGCTGCCGCTCCCGCTCCTGCCGGGCACGCAGTACACAGGGCGAGTCCCCAGGCTGCTTTGGGAGTTTTGTGAGGCGAGGGACGGGCCAGGCAGGGGGGCACGGGCCCTCCCTGCCGCGGCCGGGCCGAGGGCAGCGGGAGGGCGGGCGGGGGCGGAGCAGGGGGCACGGCCGGGGGGCGGGGCCGGGCGGTTCTGTCGCTCCGCGGCTGCCGGGCACGGGGCGCGCGGCAGTGGGAGAGCAGCGCAGCCGGGAGCGTCCGCCCGCAGCCCGCTCTGCGCCGGGAGAGTCCCCGCCGCGGGAGCCCGCTGCAGCCGCCGGCAGGTAAAGAGGCGGGGGTGGCTTCGCTGTGCGCCGCAGCCTTTCCTCGGCCAGCCCTGCGAGGGTCCCGTCCCCTTGCCCGGGGGTGCCGGTGCCGGCTCCGGCTCGGCGCCGCCCCGCCCGCCGCCCCACGCGAGGGGCTCCCCCGCCGCCGCGTTGTGTCCCCGGGGGGTGCGGGAGCGCCCTGGCTCCCGGGAGCGCGGGGCGTACAAGTTTCTCGGGTCTGGAATGCCGGGGAGGCTCCTTGGCAGCCCCAGCTAGCTGAGCTCGCCCCGCTGGTAGCAGCGCTGCGGGGTCGGGCCCCGGGAGCGTCTGCCCTCAATATTCCTGTATTTCCCCCTCCACCTCCGGGAGCTCTCTCGCTGTGAAGGCAAGCCAGGAACGGCTGGGTGTCTGGAAGCTGCGCCTGGGGCGCTCCGCCCTGCGTTTGTAGCGTTTTGGGCTGTGCCGCCGCCGCTGAAGTTTGGATGAAGAAGGTGGGAGAGTTACGCATGTTTCTGGTTTCAGCCCGGGACAGTAGGAATTTTCTCTTTTACGTTTTGCTTATGAGCCAACCGCAATCCTGGCACCCTGGGTCAGTCGCTGTTTTCCTACAGAGATTTATAGCAGCAGCAACAAGTTAGTGAGGTGCGGCCCCACAGAGATGTGTGGAGTTTACAAACAGTACAGTTGGCACTTAGAGTTTTATCCGAACTTTTATATTTAAATGTTGGTTAGGCAGCATTTCCAGATGCATGGTACTTGGGTGGAGTGAAGTCTGGTAATTGTAATTTTTTTTCTGTAGCAATTCTCTCAGCAATTAGTAATCTCAGCCTGATTACTGCTTCTATTCCTATAATAACAGAAAATTTGAACACAATTAATAGACTCTAGGCACATACTTCACTGAATAGCCACTGGCTACTAAAGCTGCTTGGGCAGAATTGTGCTGGAGATAGCTGTGTGCCTGGATTGTGAGCACAGGCTTGCCCCGGATTTTTCCCTAGTGTGTTAAAAGTGTGTCAAGTTATGAAAGAGTTGTCTTAATGCAACTGGATGTATCCAAGTGCTCAATGGGTTCTGCCAGTAAAATTATTTTGACTTTCAATGGTTTTGTAAGTAATGGCAGTTGTTCTGTCTCAAAAATACACAAACTGAGAGCAAAGGATGTCACTGGGAGAAATATGTGTACTTCATCTTTTTCGTACTTTGGGGGGAAGCTTTCAAATTCTATTATTGTAGCAAAATGTATCGTGCTTTCACTGAAGTATTTGTATAGTATGTTAAAATGATTCAAATGTTTGACCCTCCTTGGAAGGCATTTAATGTTTCTGTATTTATTGTGGCTGGGATACTGCTTTTGCTGGCATAAGCAAAAATATCGTGTGATACTGTTGCCATGAATGTGTAGCAGGGTGAGAAGAGAGAGCTCTAACTTTTCTGAGATATTGCAGAGTAACAGCAAAATCAAGATAGAATTTCTACAGATTGTCCCACCCTTTCTGCAAAGCAGAAATTTCCAACAAATTAGCTGCACAAGTTGCCGTGTGTTTAAACCCGTGAGAGACAGTCATTCCTCGGGAGAGGAGCAGATGGAGGCGAGCCCGCAGCCCAGAGGGATCGGCTGCGCTGGGCCGCGGTGCCCTGGGCCGGCTCCGAAGGAGGGGGGCTCGGGTGGGTGATGCTGCCACTTTCCACGAGAGGGCTTTCTAGCTGTGTGATGTCAGTGTGGCTCTTCAGCAGAGCCTTTGTACCACTGACTGCCCCTCTGCTTGCCTTGTAGATACGGAGGAGCAAAATAAACTTCGGGGTGGCTTTCGTTCGTAAGGTAAAGGTTTCAGCTTTCCTTTGTAAATTATCGGGAAATCCCTTTATCCCCCATGCTGTGTAAGGGTAAGACATCATAGGAAGAACACAAGTCTTCCGTTTCCAGGCTTAAGACTTAGAATTGATCCCAGCAACTTAATTTCCCCGTATTGGAAATGGTGAAGAGGCTGAGTGTGTTTTTCACAGAAGAGTAGTGGGGTCTGAGTGTTTGCATCCTTGCCTCAGCTGTTGGTAACGAGTGTTACTGTTCTGGTGTGATCTCATTTTTGGCTGCTTTAACGTGTATTATACTTCTCAGGGTGGGGCTGGGTGACAGGAAAATGAGAATTATTGTGTACATATGAAAATGCTGAGCTCTCCTCAAGTCCTTTGCCAAGTTGCCTGTGTGTTGTTTAATCCTAACAGTTTCATACACGCAGCATTGCAGGTCTGTTTTAAGAGGCAGAAACTGTATCTTATTGCAGTTAATAAAACATGAATAACATCTGTTACAGTGACTTCAATTTGTTTCTCTCTTGGAATAACCAACTTGACAGCTCAGACAGTCAGGTTTAATGTCCTGTGCTAAACCTTTGGTCCCGTGTCCCATGGCTAGTTGTGACTCACAGAATCAATAAACCCATCTCCTGCTCCGCTGCAGCAGTTCGACAGGGGAGCGGGAAGGGCTTTGAACTGCCTCACTGCATGGATCTAGTCCTTGACAGCAGACAACGGTGAACAAATTTGAGTTCCTGTAAAACTGGGTCTATAATGTTCGCTTGCTGCTTTCAGGGCACTAGAGATGTTGGGGATCTTAGCATTATATCAGCGTTAGGGCTAAGCAAGGTAGAGAGCAGGTCTGTATTGCTGTAGGGATAGTACATTTTCCCTCCTATCACCTTTTATCTTGCTTTAATCTATCCCAGGTTGAATATTATAGGCAGTTGAAGCAGAGACATTGCATGCTTTGATGTGTTTATTGGCTCTAGAGTCTCATTCTCTTGCCTTTTTTTCTTGTTAAGTTAGCTCACTCTCTTCCCACCCCATCTCCCCAAACAAAAAACTAGAACAGAGGAGGCAAAAAGTGGATTAATTGATTTCATCATTTTGTAAATGGGTTTTTTTGCTTTGCCCTTGCCTTCCTTGCTGCCTTCTGTAAGATTAATTAATAATTAAAATATTATGACTATTCTTATGGTAGCTCTTCAATGGTAGCCCTTCACTCGGGCAAGGATCCTAATTTGATGTCAGTGCAAAACTACTAGTTCTGGCATAAGGGCAGATGACATTTCATCAGCTAGTGCATGCTCAGTTTTTTTTAAACCACAGTGCTAAGACCATATGGGCAGATAATGAGTTTAAGCTGATAAACAGCTTACAGATTTGCCCAAATAAAGGACTTTCTTCCTAGAAGACACGTTTTCCTTTAAAATAAATAATGCAGTTCCTGTGTTTTTATTTCATTATCTCGAGTCCTGTCTGTTCTCACCAGGCTGCAGGAAAACATACACAACTGCTCTGGGAACAGAAGCTACTGGATTTATAGGGCTGTGAGTCTTAGCTCAGGAAGGACTCGAAATGAGAAGCTTATATGCTACAATATTGAGTCTTAAGGTATCTAAATAAGCAGATGGTGGTCCAAGTTGTATTTGGAGAGTTTTGTGAAGTAGTGCATAGTTCTCAGTATCTTGAAAATGAGTCATTACCTGAGGTGGCAGTAGATCCAAGGTCTGTTTGGGAGCTATAATGAATATCCGTACTCCTTGTTAATCTTGTGGGGCTGGTGAAGCAGTCCTTGTTTGGGGTTATTGTTGCAAGATAATCCCTGCTTTTGCATTTTCAAGGGTTTCTAACTAATATTAGTATGATTTTTTTGTTTGTTTATTTAATTTAAACTGACATCAGTAAAATGTGAGGGAAATATTTTGGATTTCTTTTTCTTGAGTATTTTTGAGGAAGAGAACTGTAAGTAGTACAATGAGGGTTCAAAAGTAACTTGTTCTGGGAAGTGGTGGTCTTTAGTTTTCACTTTAAAATAGTGACTCAAAACAAAGTGATGTATTTGCATCAGAGGGCAAAGCCTGTGCATTTCTCTCTCAAGATGGGTAGGAATGAGCTGTTTGTCATCTGAAATTGCTCATTCATGTTTAAACTGTTTCTTAGGAGTTCTCTTTTTTTTTTTTTTTCTTGGAAGTGATTTCTGGTCTTAATTGGAAGTAGCAATTGAAAGAAGAAAAAGGTTGTACAGAAAAATCAACCTTCTCAGGATACTATTCTTCCTAAAACTATCTTAAATATTTTACGTTGTCCATTTTCTCCCTTCCCACCACTTCTCAGCACTGGGAAAACTGCTGAACTTTAATTGTATCTCATATGAGGATATGTTCCAGATATATAGACCTCTGCTTTCTGACGGTCACTACTATCTCACTTGTAATTGATATGACAGCCAAGTTGCATTTGGTTCTACCACTGCTTGAGCCTGCACAGTTCAATATTCCTCTTGGGTCTGTTCCTCTACACCAACATTTCTTTTTTCTTTCCACTGCTCTTCCAATCTTGAGTTTCCAAAATGGTGAATGGCTTATCTTATTCCTTAGTTCCAGAGGATATAGGTGAATTCAGTAGCCACCAAATAGTTGATGGGACTTTGCTCCATACCCGCCTTCAGCCTTGCCTTGGAGCATTTAGCATCTGCTTTGCTGTTTATCATTTCTGCAAAGGTAAAGATCTTTCCTGGGCTAATTTAGTATAAATTGTCTGAGACTGAAATAAGAGGCTATAGGAGGGTGGTGCACTGATTTTGTTGTTGTTGTTGTTAAACACATTAGCTGCTAAAACAGTTTGTCAGGATGTTTTTATTTAGTTTTGCACAGATAAGATTTAAAGAAACAAATGATAAAGATGTTTTACAAATGGACGCCAAATGGGATTTACTTCTGCACCTCTACTACCTTTTGCCCTCTAGCAATGGGCTTGAGGGATTTCCATTTTCCCAAAGTTTATAAGAATCAGCATATACTCTTCTAGGGCAATGGAGCTGTGTTGGAGTTGCTGCCCTTCATTGGTCTTTCTCAGAGCTAGAGGCAGGGAGACTCAGTATCCTGATGAGTTGTATATGGATGACCTTTTGGCTCTGAATTGCCTCTGCAGGTGTCTTGATATAGGAAGCTTTGGTTGACCACTTGCCTGATATAAGATCTTCAAGTTTGGTTGACTAATATGCAGTGGATATTACATGAGTGTAATATTGCGAGTGTTCCTGTGGTGCCAGTTTACTCTCACCAAATTCAGTTAAAAGAAAACCAAAACCATTGTCTTCTCATTGCCCTCAGAGATGATGCAACTGAGTTTTTGACTACCACAGTTTTTTATTACTGATCTTGTTTCTACACAGGAACCTGTCTACACCTGTCTGTGTAGTCCCTCGCATAAGGTTTCCAATGACTGGTAAGTCTCTGGGGCTCTTGTTCTTTGGAACTTTTATTGGCTGTCAGGATATTCCCTTTGCTATGTATTTACTAAATAAACCTGCTCTAAAATGGACATTTCCAGCTACTTGAGAAAAAAATCGAAAGGTCACTGTAGAAGAGTCAATTCTTAAATCCAAATGAAGTTCAGATTTTTTTAGACTGCTGCATCACTTCAGGAAGATACAGAGGATGCTTTTGATGAAGTAAATAGTACTGAACCTGAGTCTCGTCCATGAACTTGATATTACTTGGTTCTGTGATTACTAAAGGGGCTGCATGGTTTTGTGAATTAGGGCTTAAGTCTGAGTTTGCTCACCTGTTGAGTGACTGTATTTAGTTCATCTCTATTACCGCCCTTCTGTCTCACTTACTGCTAGAGAGGGACTTTCTTGTCATGTCTGTGTGATATGGAGTCTGTTGTCTAGTCTTCTGGAAGCAGTATAGCCAGTACCCTCTTTACACCTATGTCTATGATGTTAGTGTCAGGACAAAATCTTACAGTGGTTTGTTGATCCTGGGGAAGTGGAAATGAACCAAGCTGCTCATGTGAAAAGTCATTAATACAGCAGGGGTAATAATAGCTCTTACATTCTTTCAGACTTCACACGAGTCATAAACAGCTTTAAATACATTTTATGTCATTCCAGATGTCTGGAAAGTTAAGAGAGATGAGTGGAATGCGGTATGAAACCATATGGTGACTTGTTGACTGTGGGTCAGTGGCACAGCCTGGCAGGGGCTCAGGAGCTTAGAGTCCCTGACTGCAGCTTGGGTTGTATATATTGTGCAAGATTGCAGTACTGACTGTTTCTTCAGCTCTGTGCTGCTCATAAGGCTCAGCACTGAAATTATCATGCTAGCAAGGTTTTTTTTTTTTCATGGCTCAATGCCCGGTTTGAAGAAGGGTGATTTTGGTCATGTTGCTAGACATACGTATTTATGGCCCTGTTTCATCTGTTGAATTTAATCTGTTGGGGTATTTTTAACATTATTAAGGAAACAGTTACTGTATTTACTCCTTATGAAAAGCTCAGTGTATGACAGACTATGAGGAGTGAGTTTTAGAGCATTAAATGATGGTGTCTACACTTTTTCAGGAAAAATGGTCTAAATGAACTGACTGGCAGTTTGCCTGTTCTTGAGGTAGGGACCTCACAGGGCACTAAACTGGAACACACTATGCTGGGAAAGCAATGATAGGGTTTGTTCTTTGGGAAGTGAAGAGAACCAGATCTTCTTGTGCAGGGAGAGCTTATGCCTATACTGGGCTGGTTTCTCAGACCTGCTTAGAACCTGTTTCTCATCCAAGTTTCTGGGACCTGTGTGTACCTTTCAGATAAACGTCTCACAACCTGCTGCCAGGATAAATGGGAAAGTGGTATGGAAGTTCACTGTATTTTGGTTTGGGAGTTACTGTCTCTATTGCCAATGTACTTATTTCTGTAATCATTTGAAACCAGCATGCTTTCTGATGTCAGTCTTGGTTGATGGATCCACAATGGATATGTATGAGAAATAATTGAGAATAAAGAACTCAATTCTCACAATGTTCTTAAGAGGAGTAGACTGTACAGTTCTGCAAATGCTCGAGGCACAAGGCTGGAAGTGCTAATAAGAGCTCTTTGACTTATGCTTTACTTTGGCAGCCCGAGAATTTACAATATAATAACTTGCTGATGCGATGAATGACTCTGGGTACAGAGTCTTGAAAAAGACCTTCAACACTGATAAGGAAGGATTTCAGTTTACAGTGATGCTTTGCCAATTAAAACCTGATTCTTTTAAATGTTAAGGGAACTATCAGTCAGGAACAACTGCTTCATGAGATTAAGAAAGAACAGAGCTTCCCAGAGACTGGCTGGATTAAGAGGGTGGGGGTTTTTCTTGTTTTTTCTTTTTCCTCACTCTGCTGAAGGGAGCAGGTTTCTTGCTTTGCATTTTTTGTGTTCATATTTGATACTGCAGTGGGGAGGACTTGGCAGGAGAAAAATCAGAGTTTAGTTAAAAACATGAATTTTTTTTTGTTAATGCTACTGCAGATAGTTCCAAGTTTCAGTTTGTAGTGCATTTCTTGTAATATTTCTGTAACGTGATGCTCTTCAGGAACAGCTTTGAAGCTCTGCACTAGTTTTGGGGAGCTGAGAGCACTGGGAGGGGTGTTGGACTTGTACTCCCAAGTCCAGTCACTGATTTTACTGCTCTGAATGGAGAGATGAAAATGCCAGCATCAGTAACATCAAGTCACTGTAGAGCCTCTTTGGCTTTCAGCAAGCTGCATTGCTTTCCTGAGCATCTGTCTTGCCAGCTGTGAAAATGAAGACAGTACCCCCAGCATGTTGGAATGATGAACATTCTTGTTAGCTAATCTCTGTAAAGCGCATTGGAACTGTGAAGTGTAGTGGTTTGTAGTTTGAAAGTGTGAACGTTTAAAATAGTGTAAGCCACAAGCTTACATCTTTGTTAGAGAGGAGAAGTGCCAACTAGGGGTCTTTCTGGGGCATCAGGGGCAAAGTGTTTGTGAGAAAGAAGGGGAATTAGCTTACAATAGAGAACCTGAGTGAGAAGTATACTTCATTCTAACCATTTACACAAAGCCTAAATGGCTTTACTTGGAGCTTTGTAAAGTGTCTGCCCAGGACTGGATTTTGCCTTCATACCACAGGGTGATGCAGTTGCATTTCCTTTTGTTGTTTTTCCAGTTCCCCCCTTCACGAACTTGCTTTTCATGATCAAAGCTCCTTCCTTTAAAGATATGCCAATGCCTTGTAATGATGCTCAGAAGATCCCCTGTTGTGAACAGTTGTGATTAGACACTGAGGAATTCTTTAATTCTCTTCATACTTCTTACTATTAGGAATATCTTGTTGATAAAAGGTGGGGCTTTTTTCCCTTGCTGTTAACTACCTCTTCTTTGGCTCCCTTCCTCCCCAGACCCTATGCTCATTCTTTATGCTCTCCAGTTGTTTTGTGTTATATAAACTCAGTTCCTTGGTTCTTGCACCGAGTTCATTCTTTTATCTTCTACCTCACTTAATGAATGCTTAGAAATAATAAATATTAAAAATAGAGCTCTTTGAATCAGCAGAATCTTTGCTGCTTAAAATCACCTTTTACTGCTGCTTATCCCCTATTAAAAGTTGCTATAATCTGCAGATTGTATCTGAAATAACTTCAGCAGCAGTGGCTGGGTTTGTGACAAATGTAGGATTACAGCTCCAGTTGGGGAAGTGGCAACAGGAGAAATGATCCTCAAAGGCACAAAGATGTTTTTCAATTGAAATGTTCTTAGCAATAAAGGATGACAAGCCAAAAAATTTAGTATGGGAATAGAGCTATTTAGATAAATAGCCCTTCTTACACAGGTTTCCATGGAGTGTCAGTGACCTATATAGGATAATCCTGTGTTTAGAAGAGGAAAAGCATTCTTTGTGGAGAATAAAGATTAAGGCAGCTGTATTTTTGGAGACGCTTTCCAGCCAGTTCATAGGAAGTGTCTTAAATCAGCAAGACAAACTATGAGATATGATCTGTGATATTACTGTATGTTTTCTTTTAATTCCCTCTGCAGACAGGTTTACTTCTCCTTAGAGCTACAGAACAAAAAGATGCTGTCTGCCCTTGTGCATAAAGCCGTCCACATAATGTACAGGCCAGGCTCCAAAGCTTTTACCACACACATATATACCTGCACACGCTCTTCTGGACATCAGCAACATTTTTACTGCCTCAAGCCACACAGACTGAAGAACGAATAAAGTACACAGGAATGAAGTGTGTGAGGTTTCCCCAGCACACCTCCTTTCCTCTGTTTAACAATACAAGCTATTGGTTTAGGAGGAGAAGATACAACCCTGAGGTGTCAGGGCAAACTTCAGGAAACCTATGTGTCTTTTCTACATAGTGTTAGTTTGTCCCTACTTCGGGGTGGTGAGCTGTTCGTAAGCAGAACTTCTGTTGGATGGGTTACTTCCAGGCTCATGTCTTCAGCAAAAACCACACTAGTTACTGCTTGAAGCTAGGACTGGCTGGGAGTTTTTCAAGGCAATAATTTGCCTGCAGAAAATGCTGATTTATTGAAACCAGTACTGCTTTATGGGAAAGGGTTGGTCTCCACTCAGTTGTCCTTGGGTGAATTTCTAGCATTTGGGATAGAATTTCTTAGTCAAAACAGAGATGCTGATTAGAAGCCAAGTGGTTTGGGTTTTCACCTATGCTGTCACAAATCCAAAACAGGTTCCTGAAAGCAGCTTTCCTACATGCCAGAAATGTATGTCCTAACCACAGCTCTGCTGTTCTAGAGCACGTGGGGTTTTGCATTAAGGATTCCAAACCTTCATCCCTATGTGAAATGAAAAAAATATTTAAAGTCTTAAAGAATGTGGTGGGATGAGAAACTAAGTTCCCATCCAGCTGTCCTTGTGTCTCCCTCAGTGCCCTTGCTGTCTTTCCTCACTGGCTCTGCAGGTTTATGTCTCCCCTGTATGTGCTCTTCATGGAGTAAAGCAAAGAATCTGAGACTTGCAAAATAACCAGCATGTCAGTCACAAGAGGAGAGCAACTGGCCCTGAAGCCCTGCTAGTGTATTTTGGCAGGGTCGAGGCTATATGAGGCTGTATAGCTCCTAAACCTCTGCTTTTTCTGAGGAATGTTATTAGAAAAGAACCTTAAGCAGCCAAGGAAAATATAGCTGAACGCTGCTGATATGTTTGTGCCTGGGCCATTGTTGTTGGGCAGGGTAGGAAAAATAACACTCGGGGCAAGAGAGAAGATTCTTGGAAGAGGATGAAACACTCCTGCTGGCTGGATTGCAGTGAGCTCAGCAAGCACAGTTTCAGTAATAGGCTTCTTTCTTCCAGTTTCTTCTCTCCCTCCATTTTATGGTGAGGAGAGGAAAGTGGTCCGCTCTTCTTCATTTCTTAATGCTCCTTGGAGAATGAGGAGATAACAAGAAGAAAAGCTGGGGGTTGATGTCAGATACACTAGGTGTGTTCTTAGCCAGGGCATTTGTTCTTGGAGATTGCTCTCTGAATCCTTAAAGACCCTGGATCTGGTTATTCCGTGGCAGCTCAGCCACCTGAGGGGAGCTTTCAGGGGCTTCCTCTGTAGTAAAGTGTGGGATTGCAAAACTGAGGTGCATATTCCAGTTCTGATCATATGAAAGGCCAATCTGCTTTTCCCTTGTATTTTGTTCCCCCTGCTTTTTAAAAGGGGGGGGGTGGGACAGAAAAGGCTGGAGGTTGAAGCTTCATCATTGTATAGACAAGGGTGACCAGTGACAGAACTAGAGGGCATGGACTCAAGCTTGGTCAGGGAAAGTTTAGACTTGATGTTAGGAAAAAGTTCTTCACTGAAAGGGTGATTGGCCATTGGAATGCGCTGCCCAGGGAGGTGGTGGAGTCGCTGACCCTGGAGGTGTTTAAGGGGAGACTGGATGAGGCACCGAGTGCCATGGATTAGATGATGGGTTGGTGTTAGTGTTGGGTTATAGGTTGGACTTGATGATCTCAGAGGTCCTTTCCAACCTCGTGTTACTGTGAAACTGTAAACTGTGAAAAAACGTTTCTCTTAAAGAGAAAACGTGCCAAGCTCTTGGTGGGTATTTGAAGTTTAAATAACAGGAGATTCCTGTTTCCCAGAGGCCGAGTCAATTGTCATCCTCTGCTAACCACTTTTAGGATGACTTATGTTCATCTTGTGGTAGATGAGGAGTCTGAGCTTGTCTTTTTGGTTTCATTCCTCCTTCTCCTTCAAGTTAAAGTAGGAGGCCATAGGGTCTGTTTATAGCACATAGAAGTGTGGGGCAGCAGAAAGCCTAAGCTAGAGGAGACCAGAACCAAGATCTCCATACAGCTCTGCTGGATGCAGCACAGAGAGATCCACAACACACCGTCAACTCTGGAAAATGTGTAATGGACTCCTGGATGTGAGATGAGCTCCAATGTGTGTGCCCCCATGCAGAGATGCAGACCCCAGATACAGAGTGTTTGAAAGAACAAATGAAAACATCCTAAGGCTTGCTTATATGTTTTCCTGGTGATAAGAATTCAATACATATTTTCAAACATTAGATGACAATAACCTCTTAATATGTTTTCACAAAAAAAAATCTAAGAAAAGAAAATATTTCTCTTAAATTAATCAAGTCTTCTGTCTTTGACTGAAATATCAGCAGATTTCTGCTTCTTACTTCTTCTGGTTACGGTTGTTAAAGAAACTTCTAAAGGAACCTCTAAAAGGCTGATTGCTAATGTTCCTTAGATTCCCAGGAGGATGAAGGTAAGATGCTGCTTTTCTTCAGAGGCTTAGACTGTGCTGTTAATGATAGCTGGCGTTTGGTAATTCCACAAGAGCTTTTTAAGGACAAGATTCGCCACAAAAATTGGTTTGCATCTTCTAATCAGTGAATGACCAGACTTCTTTGCTTCCACTTCACGCCCATATTCTGCACATTTATTAACTATATTTAAGTTATTGAGAAAAGCAAGCTGTCAATCTAAGACTTCACTCTTTTCTTCTTCTTCTTCTCAATCAGAGATGGAGAACTAAAAAAAAATAAGGTTAGTGTAAAAAGTAATTCCAGGAAGTTGAGAAATTTGGTGTATGGTTGAGCTGCACTGCAAATTCATCCTGTTGAAGTAAGGATAGACTGCATTAGGTTAGTGTTGTGGAGGGTTTACCATAACTCAGATCAGGGCTGCATGCTCCAGCTGTTCCCTGAGATTGACTTGCAAAATAATTTCTGTGGGCTTCAATGTTGCTGTCCAGGACTGATCATTTAGAGCTGAAGAAGCCAGAAGAAGCCATATAGTGAATCCGTTTCCCTTAGCATGCCAGATAATATTTGTAGACTATCCTTTAATGTGAAGCGGCAATCTTCACCTGGTAATTTTGATCCTTTATGAACTGTCAACAGTATGGAATGGGACCAAACATTGATTTTTTTTTAAATGGAGGATGGTTAAATGCAAGAGTGCCTGAGTGTGCCTGTCTTATAGCTTTGTAGGTAACGCTGCACGGACAAGATTTGTCACTTCTTTCCCCTTTTCTCTTCTACTGTCTCTGAGCTTTTTTTGCTTGTGATGAATTCTGCCTAGTAAAGCAAGGATTTGTCTAGATACACTATTGTTTAGCAAGGAGGTGGTGAAAGAGATGCAGTTGTTGAAACTGATAAGGTAATTCTCTTGCCTTTCCAATAACTGTAAATGTATTCAAAAGAGGATTCACATTGCTAGTAGCATTTATTATTGTGTGTGTACTCCTAGACATAAATGAGAGATTGTCTAGTGGATAAACAGTGCTGCATGCCTCAGTGAACAGACTGGGCAGGCATCTGAACTATCCATGTGCTAGCCCACCTGAGTTAAGTCTGTTGTTCAGGATTTTTCTGGCAGATGTAGGCTCTCTACTTTGTGTCATAGTGATTATCTACCACTTTTTTTAAATTGAATTTCTGTGTGGTCCACATTACCTGAACATCTCACAGTTGCAAATGGTTTCTGGTTTTGTAGCACCTTTTTTTTCAGGCAAAGAATGCTGTTTACCAGTTCCCATTTTACTGATGTAAGTGAAATCTAAATGACTCACTGAGGGTATTACAGGAAACATGTAAGAGACTAGAAAATAAGAAATCTGACTTTTACGAAAGAGCCAGAGTCACTCTTTATTCGTTCATAGCACCTATCCAAATTTTACTTCTAGAAAAGGTATCTTGGGTTTAAAAAATGGGGAGGGAATATTTCCTGTACTGTAGGAAGATTTTTCCCAGATAAATAAATGGCTTGCTTTACTGTCCGGTTGGAGCTCATTGTCTCATATAGCTCAGTGATATATTGTTAAGGCCTTCTCTTCTTTTCACTGTGTTAATCGTGTATTTACTTAAATAAAAAACCCACTTTTTTTCCTCTCTGTAAATGAAGCTCCATTTGTGGGTTGGGTTTTTTGGAGAGGTGGGGAGGGGTTGTTTGTTTGGTTGTTTCTCATAGAGAAACAAAGATCTGAAGTTTTGGCAGGATTTGGGGCAGAGGGGAATTCTTAGCCACAATAGTCAAAATCTTGTGGTCTGGGATATGCATTAGAGTGTGGGAGATTATAGATTGTGGCCCTGGAATCTGAACCTCCTTTTTCCACATCCTACTGCAGTGCACTCACTGTTGCTCTTGCCTTCTTTTGAATGTCAAATTTGACCAGTTAGACTTTCTTAGAAGTGTGTACAAGTTTATAACAAGCATTTTCCTTTGAACAGACTAGTTTTTACAGACTGTTTACCCCACAGAAAGTGTTTGTGGGAGAGGATCTAATCAGGCCTAATACTCCATAACAAGTTAGTGACTCCTTGAGTCCTACCATAGTGGTATCTGAGGAGTGATGTGACCCTGGCGCATTTGCCCATTTTCACTGCAGAAATCCTAATCAAAGTCATTGAGTGAAAGTGCTTCTTTCTCTGCCCTGAGGCACTCCTGGGTGCTTCCTTGAGAAACTGATTTGCTTTGGAATTGTTAAAAAGGCACAAGTTGTAAAAAAATAAAAAATAAAAAAAATCCCAGGCACAGGTGTGGAGCTGCTGAGTATTAATGCCTGTTGTGCAGTTCGAAATCGCAGCTTTGTTCTTGAGATTGTAATAGTGTTAAAAAATTCAGCCTTGATCTTGATGAGAGCTCAAGTCCCTGAGCTTGTGTTGACTTAGGGTCAAGGTTTTTCATTTGTTTGTTCTTCAGGGATGCCGAGTATCTTCTGTGGCAGCTGAAATTAGTGGGGGCTGTGTGTGCTCAGTGTTTTGGAATGAAAATAGTGTGTGTTGTGAGCTGCAATGTACAGAAGCCAGGACCTCTAGGGAGGTTGCAGTAGCTAAGATGATGCCCCTATAGCTGTTTCTTAATTAAACACCAGACACATCGCATGGCTTCTCTTGAACTTCAGAACTCTGCTTTTCTTGAGCATATTTGAGACTTTCAACCTGGCAACTCCTTGGAGCTTTTTATAAAGGTTTTAAGGGGAGGAAAACCAGTTGGTTGCCTCAAGCTGAGGAGGAACTGCTAGACTGGAAGGATTATCTCAATGCAATGAATTTTAAAGGCTTTTTGCTATACATATGTGGAAAGCTATCAAAATGCTAATGGTTCTGTCTTTTTTTTTTAACCCTTTCAAGCATATGGAGCTGTTGGAGAGGACCTGAGAATGATATTCAACTGTAAAAGGACAATTCAGCCAGAAGTCTAGTTTTCAGTAACTTTTCATCTGTTAGCCACAACTTCTCACAGTGATAAGGAAGAATGATGCACCCATAATTTGAACAGACCAATTCTGTATGCTCAGTTGATACTTAGATACTCCCTGCAACCAACATCCTATGGGAAAGGCTAGCACAGGGATGAGGCGTTCCCCCCGCCCCAAGGTAAAGTCAGAACCAGGTTGCTGTGGTTGGATGACTCCTGCAGCCCCTTCCTGGAGTGACTTAAGGAACAGACTGGTGGCTTGGTGTTTCCCCACCTGTTTTTTTGGGGTTTGTACCGTGCCTGCAGTATTGTGGATGTCTCTGTTGTGTGAGAAGTCTGTGTGACTGCTGGGGCATGGGGAGTTCTGCCACCACCAGAGCAACTCATCAAGTCAAGTACATACCTGAGGAGCTGTGAGACAGGGTGGATCATCATGGCTGTGGTAGGTTGAACACAAGACTCCTACAGTAGTGCAGGAATGTCCTCTGTTTAGTTTTCAAGCAAGTAGAATGTGATACTCCTGACTATCTTGCCTCACCATCCTAACTAAGGGAGTGCATGTGGTCTAGGTGGACACACAGCTCAGACCATTTTGTGTGTTTGCTACGTGGCAGCTTTGACCTGGGCTAAAAAGCTTATCTCAAATGCTGAGCAGATACTGTATTTGCAGCAGTTCCGTGCTGCTGTGGCTACCCTGCTGTTGCTGCCCAAAGCAGCTTGTGTTGGTTAAGTCTGTGCAGGAGGCAAGCAAACATCTTCCTCTACTGATTTTCTCTGTACCTGTGAGGAACTTCTGTTGCACTTATTTATGTTTTGTCTGAGGTCTTTGACATGTTAGGAATATCTCATTCAACTCTATAGAGATTCTGTTAATGTTCTACTTCGGAGACAGGTAAATACTTGGAAAACTGGTGATATAAATAACTGAAATTGTGAGTGTTAATAAACCCATGAGACTCAGTCATTCGTTTAGCTGTCTCTGAAATATCTTAGAGCAAGGGGTCTGCCTGTGCTTATCTTTTAAATCATGACTAGCCAGGCAATTTCAGCCCCCAAGAGAGACTGAATCTCCGAGTTGCAGGGTTTTCTTTGCCATTATGGTTGTAGCTTTCAGGTTTCAATGAGCTTTCAGTGTTTTGTTTTGTTTGGTTGTTTCTTTTTCAGCATGAGGATGATGAGGCATTACTTTGCTTGGCGCTCCCTAAGCTAGATTGGAAAGGACACTAGGGAAATCAGCTTTGGGGAAAAATGTTTTGATTTGGATTGTTCTAAATTATGTGATGGCTGGTGCATGATGCAGTAAGAATTGGGGTACTTGTGACATCTGTGTGTTGACCATCGTTTCCTGTGTGTTTTTTAGCAAATTTATTATTTTGAGACTCTCTGAGTGTGTTATCTATATATATGGGATAAGGAACAGATATTCTTCTCCTTTATATTTTTCCTAGTATGGACAGTTACAATCTGCTTGTCGATTCATGTATACTTAAAGGCTCTTTTCAATAGACTCTTCTCTCTCCAATTCTGACATTTCTCAGTGGGTGGGTGTAGGTATTGCAAACAATATCTTTTAATAAGAAATTATATTCCCTGAAATATTTTTGACCACTGGGAAAAAAACCTCTCATTACCTTTTTTAAACTTAGACTTGCTTGTTTTCTTGCACAAAGTATATTTTGCTTATTCTTGAAAATTTAAATTGTATGCATAAATAGATATCTCTTATCGTGTCCGTAGGTGTTTTGCAGACAAAAATTTTAAGCTGTGCAACTACTTCGCAGTTTCCTTTTGGGGTTTTGTGTGTGTAAAGAGAAGGAAGCCTGAGATGCGTTCTTCCACCACAACCCCTTTGTGCATGCTGGAAGATGATGGTATTGGTAGTGGGAAAAGTAGGATTTACAGAGGAATATATGTACATGGCATATCAGCCTCACTTCTGTGATTAAGTATGCACTTAGTCTTTGCAGATTAAGTACCAAACACAAATGCAAAGCAAAATCCTCTGCTATTTCTGGAGAAACATATTATTTAGATTCGGCCTTTTGGACAAGCCTGTGAGGCAGATTTCTAGACTGACCAAAGGGGTAGCGGGATATGCAGGTGTGGTCTGTGAGGGGTGTTTATGGAAAGGAAATGTGTCACCATCTTTGATATAAAGCAGTACAGGTGTTCGTTTTACTTATGGTTGCCTTGGGAGTGTAATTCCTGTGTGGATTAGAAGTCTCTGGCATCTTCCTTTTATTTTTTTAATTGTATGCATAGTTTAAAAGACCTAATTCTTTCTGTTGACTGAATGAAGATATAAGGGGTGCTGAAATAGTGTTTGTCAAAAACGATGGTCTAAAACATGCAAGTTGACATCCCACAGCTGTTGGCCTAATTTACATGTACTAGTCTATGTTTCTGAGATGAGAAGTGTCATAGGAGATCCAGCCCATGATGGTAAACAGGGAAAGTTCCCCATTTGCTTAGACTGGACATATCTGTGCTCTCCTGTTAGGGAAATGAAGATTTTATACATTGGAGTTATACTCTGAGAGATTTCAGTCTTCATTGTAGCAGTAACTATTTCCACCAAGAAGCTTTGTATTTCCACATTCTAACAACTGAAGACACCTTGCCTCAGGATGTACACCATCATGATGGGCAGGACACCTTCTTGGAAAGGGAAAGTGCTTGTTTTAAATATTGGCTTGAAGCTGAGCAAAAACCAGTCTGCAGTGTTACAGAAGTCAAATTACTGGCTTTTGGATAAGCTGCGGCTGTTGTTCCGTGTGTGGTCTTAGCCCATGGCAAATGAAAGGTAATGCAATTTAGCTGAACTCTATCATTGCTAAATTAAATTACCTCCCATCAGCTGCAGGGGATGAGCTTGCACAGGGAAAGCTATCACAGCTCAGTTGATGTACTGACCAGTATACCATAAGTTCACTGGGACCTCTACCAACAGGTAATTGCCAGTTGCAAGGAGAAGGAAGACCTAGTTGTGCCTCCAATTAGAGAATATTGTCCACAAATCCCATAACACTTTTAGGGAGTTCAGGCTGCTATGTTTGGGGTAGCTGGAAAAAAAGAGGTTTTCAGCATTTATTGTACCTACTTTAAAAAAAAAAAATGTTTGCCTTTTGCAGCAGATGGCAACTCCCTTGCCAGTAGGGAGGTCCTCTTGCCTGTAGCAGGCACCAGTGCCAAACACATTTTTGTTCTCTTGGGAAATGTGTTTCTTGAAATCTGCTGTGAATTCTTGTGCTTTAAACACAGGAAACATTACTGGGGTTTTTTCCAAATATCTGTGAGAACTTTTTTTAATGGAATTAAAATGGTCCCATTTGATAGGAGACTAAGTATCAGTCTGTCCTTGTCTTCAGTTCCTCTGTCTCTATATGATCAGTACCTTGCCTAGGAATGCCAGGAGGTACTGAATGACCTGGTCTTGCCCATGGACAATTCTGTAAACCTTGGCAGCCTGGGGCCATGCCTAGTTTGGCTGCCATAATGGGGTTTGAAAGGGAATAGGTGTAAAATGGTGTTGGAAAAGATGTACTTTGACTCCCCTGCATTTACCTTAGGAAGAGCTAGTTGTTAGCGAAAGCTTTAGTAGCAAGCTTGTGTTAGTACAACTTGAAGACAAATGCTGCATCTGTTGTCCCATAAAACTTATCTTGGTAGAGTGAACATGACTGTAGTGATGGACAGTGCTTTTTGCAGTCCCTGTGTTTATCATCTGATTGGTTTTGTACTGGTGATATGACACTGGCAGCACTACTGCAGCATTATGGGGTCAGGGTCATATGTGCTCTGTCCTTGTGATTTGGCAACACATCCTGTTTTCTTCCAAGCCAGGGCTGAAATCTCCTGTTGTTGGTTGCTAAAAGCTTTTAGGCTGGAAATTGTCCCATTCCAATCATCTCCCATAAATCATTCCAGCTTGGCCCACTCTTTTCCCCAGCTCCAGTCTCTCTCCTTTGCTGGCATTTTCAGGAAACCAAGGTCAGAATGTATTTCTTAAGCATACATGAAGTTTGGTATCTATTGTTTCTGAGAGATCATTGCACATGGCAGAATGCATGTGCAAGTTCATATACAGCCAGCTTTCACTGCACAATGAAGCTGTGGTTAAATGGGAATTAGGATTAATACTGGATTTAAGATTCTCGTAGCTGGCTGGTAATAACCTAATCTCCTCAAAGGCTGCAGGCAGGCTGGCAGCATTTAGCTCAAGGCTGTTGTTTGCAAAACCTGAAAGAAATTGAATTTTGATACTAAGGGTGCTTTAATCAGAGCCTTTCAAGATATCATATACTCTTCCCTTCCTTATCTCAAATGCAGGCTTTTAATTTCTTTAATGTATGACAGTCACCTAGGCTTCTAGGTCTGATGGGTGTTTGACAGTAATATTTTTTCATTTCCTTTTGTAAAAGCTTAAGGATTCTGACTGATTTTAGAAATGCATAAATTTTATTCTGAAAGCTGTTATAGCAAAGTCTTTATATAGGCAGAGTGAGATGTGTCCATGTAGGTCAAGAAACGCTCCATAGTTTAAAGAGTGCTGAATGTCCCTCAGGTAACAAGGCTCAAGAGGCCACAAGGCTCCTCAGTAGGATGTGGTTGGTTCTGTCCCACTTGGTTTGATTGTTGTTGTGGTAGAGATGATCAGTGAGAAATGAGTTGATGAGTCTATTCAGATCATAAAATGGATCGTTACATTGCATGAACACAATTAGAGGTGAGAGGGAGTGTCTGTGTAACACCAACTTGCATCACTTGTACAAATAACTTTGAGAAGAACAAACACAGTGATAGTCTTTAGAAAAAGAAAATAAACAACAATGAATCAAAACAAAAAGCCAAACCAACAGTAACAAAACCGTCTTAAACATCAGCAGGATGTGTACCCCAAACATTTGACTTTAAGAGGACTTGAGTTCTCATGCTGGCCGGTTTGAACCATGCAATTATTGGGGGGGGAAAAAGTGGCCTGCTAACCTGGGCATTAGGCAGTAGATGTATCCTGCTGCTTAAGGTTAAGTACTCCTTGAAGTCAAGGAATTTTTTCATGGCTGGTTTGGCCAAAGCCTTAGTATTACAAAAAAAAAAAATAAAAAAAATGTGGTATCTCTTTTGTAATAGCTGGTAGAGATGCATGGGTGTAAGTAAACTGCTGTCTTGCTCATAGTACCTTGGAGAGTCCTGACTGATGGAGAATGTGCCTTACAAATGCTCAGTGTGATTTTTTAACTCTTTCTTCAATTGAATCATCTCTATGCTTGGCTGTTAGCTGGAAAGGGCTGACAGAGACCCTTTACCAGCACTTGAAGCTGCACCTCAAAGCTCACTCTGCTCAGAGCAGATCTGACTGATGATGTTGTGCTTTTCAAAGCATTTGCAACCTTGCCAGTGGCATGGCTGGTACAACTGCACCAACAATTTTTCTTTCAAGGTTTTTCAACTGCGGTCAGGAATACACAGCCCCTGTCCTCTACTGTGCCTTGGCCAGCTCTGTGTTGGGATGATCTGTAAACATTTCTGTGTGTTCTGATGGTGAACGTTTGCAAGCTGCTTGCACAGTGTTACTCATTTATCCACACCCCCCCCCACCGCCCGCCTTGCTCCCTGCATGATCAGCTGCTGCTTTATCACTCCTGATAAGCGCGTGTGTGATCTGAGGCAGAGCCACCAGCCAGAACTGAAGGCATGCAGGAGTCCCTCGTGTATAGTTTGAGGGCAGCTTGGTTTCTTTTCTGATAAGCCTGTGCCTCTTGCGGCAGTATAGTGCACGCTCCTTTTAAACCATAATCATAATCCTCTTTGCAGCTGGTGCTGCTATCCCCACAGGAAGCATTAGCAATATCTCGAAGTGTGGAGACTTCATTGTTTTCCTCTAATCTACAAAAGGAGCTGAGACAAGACAGGAAACTTTAACCTATTCCATACCTTAGTGGTAAATAATTATTTTTTTACTGAGTGAGAGAACGAGGGAGTCTCTTAGTTAAGATAAAGTAAACATAAGGCTCATAGGCTTATCTTGCTCCGCAGAATTTGGGAAAGGACGTGTCCTTGAATTCGACTGCCTGGTGTGCCCTGGTTTTGTGTTTGGGAGAAATGAGTCTATTAGAGTTGTCGTAAGCGGTTGCTGGGAGTAAGGCACCTCTTGCCAGGAAATGCTATGCTTTTGTTTAAGGACCTTGAACACAAAACCTCTAGATGCTTAATAATGTGCGAATTTGGGTGGGTGGAATATAGAGAAGCTTAATAGGGCAACTAACAGAGGAGGAACTGATCTTGGAGAGAGGGAGAGGAACGCAGAGGACATAGCAGCAGACAGAGGAAAGTAAGACAGGAAAACCAGTCCCTTTTTACCATATTAACTTAATCACCACTGCTGATTTTGGGGTAAGTGCAAGTTGCGTCTGCTGAAATAACGGTGTTTCCAGCCATGACAATGTGAAAGGCCAAAGTACAACTCCAAGGGATGTGAGTGTGCAAGTCTACGTGCTGTTTTAAGTGGTGTCTAAACCCCATCCAATCACAAGGGGGGGACTCGTGGTGGGAGTGCTTGTGAGTGGGAATTCACTTTGGCTCTATGTTTTACATTTGCAAAATTTCTTTTTGCAAACTGCCTGCTGTAAAATCTTTCTTGTCCCACTTGGTTCTGCAGCTGTGGGTGTGCTGTGCTTTCAGGGGGCAGGTCTGGGATTGAAGTGGTGTGTCCTGGCACCGAGGGCACAAATCCAGTATAGCGAATGGTCCGCTTGCACATGTGTTGTGTCTGTGGAAGTCTTTTAATTCAAAACATGATAGAAGCAAAAGAACAGAACAAAAGCCTCTCAAAAATAGCCTGAGATAAGGATCTGGAGAATTTGCGTTTTTGTTTCTCTCAAGAGTCCCTGGAGACTACTTCTTTTAAGGGAAGAAATGTAGCTTTCAAGGTTGATCCTTCCTCTTTTTTTCAGACTTCAAAGGCAGTCAGCTGAGAGATTCTTAGGAATGTTACATCTGTTCAGAGTAAATGTGTATTGGAGGGAGAAAACTCTCCTCTTCCAAAGTATCAAAATTTATCCACAAATTTTCTTGTGAGTCCCGTAAACAAGACACAGCCTCAGTGGGGAGGGATAGCACGCAGTACTGAAGTGGAAGTACTTTTCTGCAGAAGCATTTAGTTGAAATGCAAGTTTTGCTTTCCTGATGCCTTAATAGAAAACGTTTTAAGGTGTGTGCCTTTAAAATGGATTCAGAAATTGAAACTGAACAAATGGACTCAAATGTGAACTCTTAATGCCTGCCTGCTCCTCCTCAAACTCTTAGTTAATGCTAGCTTTGTACCTGCTGACACAGTTTTTTCTTTTTATTAAATAGCTTGTCCTTTTGCTTTCAGTCTTAATCTGCATATATCAAACTGAAATCAAACAGTTTTGTTTTCTGACTGTAACACTTAAGTACTGTTGCTTTATTGGCTGATCCAAAGCCTATTGACTGTGGAGGGGCTTTGGTTTAGGCACTTGCCGTGTCACAGAGAAATGGCACTGTGAACTTGGGTGATACAGCAGGTGAGGTCAGGAATTGGACTTAGTTTAACACCACTCTGCCTGTAATGGGTGGGAGTTTGTTGCTGATTTTGATGAAGGCTGATGTGGCAGTAGGGCTTCTGGACATGATCAGGTCGTGGACAACCATGTGCAGAACTGCCTCTTCACATCCCAAAAGTGTAACTGAACTGCAAATGGCTTTCACACCAATTATTTCCCTTTTGCTTTTGAATTGAACCAGGAGGGGAGTCGTTTATCCCATTTTCCTGATGCAGCTGAAACTCAGAGCAGCAAGCTTGTGCTGAAGCTGTTGTTTGCTCTGCGTTTGAAGCTGTTGTTTCCCCTGCATGTTTCCCATAAGGAGGCCAAGGAGTGTGAGGTTTGTGAATCAGTGTGTGGCTTTGTCACATGCATACCCAGGCTGAAGATGGTAGAAAACCTGATGCTGTTTCACTTCGGGTTGGGTAAGTATGTTTCGTTTGTTGCTTTTGTGGGTTTTTCTTTTAATCTAGGCTTCTTAGATGAACAGCAGCAATATTTAAGCTTCTGAGTAAATAAATAGAAAACCTTGGCTTCATCTTGACTAATCTGTTTAGCCTTTATCAGCCTAAATATTTACTCTAGGCACTATCCATGCAGTGTAATACTGATGCTAAAATTTGTGCACCGAGAATGCTGTAGATTGACTAATCCTGCAGAATTCCAGAAATCCCTGTCTGTATGAATAAACTTCCTACATAAAGGATAACTACATAAATGCTGTGAATTCAGATCAGCAAAGCAGAAATATAACAGTTGGCCTCCTGCTTTTCCTGCTTACTTCTGTATTTTTACAAGGATAGTCATCTTAGTCTAAATAAATGCATAAAGAAAGCTGCAAATATTGAAGCATGATGCTGTCATATACTGCAGGAAGAAAGTTTGCCTTTCAGCTAGCAACTTTTCTTTTATCAATTTTCAAACTGCCATCAGTTTGATTTACCCAGGCTGCTGAAATTATTATTCTTTTTGGATGTGGTATTTTTGGTGATTCTGTGTTTTGTAGGTCTTTGTCCCCTTCCTGCTATAAAGAGTTAATACAACTGCTTATTTGAGATAAAAAAAAATTGTAGCTGAAGACCATCCTGTCCCCTTACATGCACACTTTCCCCCAGCTGCAGAGCAGAGCCTACAACTTCCAGATTTACCAGCAACAACGTTGGCACCTCAAGAATTCTGATCTGTTCTGTCCATTGCAGGAACTACTGATAAACTCCCAGTGTGTGAACCTCTTGATGAAGGTATGGTGTAAAAAGCCTCCTGAGCAGTTTGGCTTCTGTCCTATTACTGTATTAGTTACCCTGGTTTTGTGAGATTTAAGTGCAGACTTATCTGGGATCTTTATCTCTGAAAAGTTTTGTTAATATCCCTTGATAGTTGCCCTATCTGTTACTGGAGGTAGTTCCAGAGATGAAAAGGCTGTAAACATCCAGGGGAGAGTGGTTAGCATGCCTATTGTAAAAGGAATAACTAAAAAGATAGATAAGTAAAATCAATACTGTTTGAGGAGGACTTCCCAACAGCATTGTTTGTTAAATTCATGGAAAGCTAATGTGTGCTCTGCCATCTGAGAATTTAAAGAGTAGGCTGCGAAAATGAAATCGTAGGAAAGACTGCAGGATGGAGTTGTTCCCTGTTCACAGGGAAGGGTACCAGCCAATCTTATCCACTGCACCTCGCTTTACTTGTCAACGTGCTCCTTAGGAAAATACCTTCTCTGTCCCATGCTGCATTAGTCAGTCCTTCTAACACTACATCTGAAGAAGAATCACTGGAGCTAGGCAGCTAATCTCATTTCTGTCCTCGGATAAGATTGTTACCAGAGTAATTGTCTGTTTGCTCCCCCTCTTGAGTCTAGTCGGAGTGGATTGTGCCAGTACCTCCTGGGGCAGAGAAACTCGGATGTTGATTGCTCTCAAAAGAAATAAAATCCTAAGTGTATATTTAAAGTACAGTTCAGTTTTGTTAGATGTTCACGGTGAAAATCAGTTTCAAATAACTTGCTCAGATGTCTCTTCTGTGTTTCACAGTAATATATTTGTACTAGTTTAAAATCTTAAGTTCAGGCACATGAGTTCATGTAGTGCATGCCACAGTGAGGCTTTCAAAAGATAGTGCTGTACACCAGCGGAACTGGTATTTTCCCAAGCCCTGGCATAGAACAAGTTCATGTCTGCAGAGAATGCAAGCTGTTAGGTGTTGGTGTTCCAGCCAGTGAATAATTCTGAACAATTAGTGCTTTTTCCCTAATTTCAAAGCAAATTACAGGGTGGGTGGATTTTGCTGATCATTATAAAGGAAGCTCAAAGATATTAATTTTTCATACATCCTTCAAGTTGGGACTAGAGCTTGTCTCTTGATGTGTTTACTTGAGGAAGTGTACTGTTGGGTTTCTTTCTAGCGATGAGCAAACCATAGGTAATGCAGCACTCCAGTGAGATATAGAAATGCTATTTGCTCCTCTGTTATATGGATGAGAATGCTGAGATACAGAGGTACCACAGGCTGGTGTGGGAGGTGCCACAGAAGAGTTGCATATATAAGGACGTCTCTGCCAGAGCCAGCATTGATAGTAACTGCTCCTGATTCCTGGTCTGGGTTACCAACACCCAGCTCCAACAGTCAGCCCGGTATGAAAATTAAAACACGATCATGCCCTTAGTGCTATTCCTGCTGTAGAACTGTTGTCTGGCTTGCTCAGACCTGTATCCATGGAAAACTTAATTAAGCTCTAGTTTTTGAGTGTGATACCTAAAGCAAGCTTAAAGGGCAAGGACATACCCCTGAAGAGAGTGCTCATAGCTGCTGAACTTGCATGCCTCGTATGTGAGAACTGCTGAGACTGTCTTATTCAATCAGGCTTAAAAGGTGTTGAATGAAGCAGGTTCTTTCAGGCACACATAAAAGTCATCCTGGAGACCTTGAAATTGGTATGGCCACAGCTGTTTCTAGCCTAGTGTGCGCTTAGTGTGATGCTTAGTGTGGATATTCTCTGAAACTTCTATTACATAGTTTCTTACCGCTCCATTAGACTTCACTAATTGCAGCAGTAGCTTCATGGCTGTGGTGTCCCTTTTAGAAGGAGCCGTAACCATCTTATATTTGCTGGAGGACTTAACCCATGTTGCTCTCCTCTTTGCAAGGAGAGAAACAGAACTCCAGAAAGAGGGGAAAAGAAAGAAATAGAGGTGTAAAAACTGTTTTTACCCTTACCTACACTGCACTGAAGAGATGTCAGAGATGGTGTTTAGAAAAGGGCTTCTGCAACTGCAAGTAATGAAACTTGTATCAGGGAGACTAGGAAACAGAGCCTTAAATAGGTAGAATACAGTGTCCACAATGCTGCTGGAACTTGAAGCTTGCATCTTCACACAGTGCTATGCCATCCTCTTACTCAGACCTAGCTGTGGTGTGTTTGATTTGGCCCTGCAGCACATGCTACAAATGTGAGTGTCCAGCAGTAGAGCTTGTGGTCCTGAAGGCCCCTTAATATGTTTTGTGGCCTCTTGCACAGAAATTAATTTTTTTACACCTTCTCCATTGCGTTTGTAGCTTCATGTGGTTTTTGTTGAGGTTATGTGCTGGTTTTTTCACTTCAAGTGTATTTTTGGCAGCCTTTGGGCCTTTAATCCGCTGTTGTGCTATCAGGCACCACACCAATACATGCGTTAAATGTGCTTTGTTATCTGGATTACAGTATGGTGTTAACTTTCTTTGCGAGCAATTCATATTCCAGAATCTTGTTTCGAGCTGTTTATTTTCTGTAATGGTACTGAGGATAGCGTTGTAATTAATTTTACTACTTCTGCTGGTATAGTTCCTAAGCGCTATCTTTAAATGGATGCGTCGCTTCTCTTATTGTGGTGTCGATGATTGGCTGTTGGCTGATTTATGAAAATCATGCTTTGGGAGGCTGGGAGCGGAGTTTTTTGGAGGTACTAATGACCTGTAGTCCCTGACTGCTCCCCTTTCCCAGCATTAGCTCTGTGTAGTACCTGCAACACACAATACAATGTTTGTTCCTTATTCAGTTTCTGGCTTCATCTGCCCTGTTTGATGCTACCCTCCAGCCTGTCACCCATGGTACTGCTTATTCTATTTTGAAACCATAACTTAAATATCTGCCTAATAGTCCCTTCATGCTGTACCTTGGACTGACCCACCAGTTTTCAGAGTGGTGAATCACAATTACTCGTTAGTCAAATTACCAAGTAGGTCTTTGAGTCCTTAAAGATAGCTCTCCTGGTCTAATCTGAACATTCCCTGGTGAGGAGGATCTACCTTGAAAATTTATAAAAGTATGTAATTGAACCAAACACTAGCAAAGTAAGTGTAGCATGAACATATCTCGAGTTGCTATTATTGTTTCTGCAAGCTACAATAAAAAGCTTTTCTAGATAGTATTAGCAAGTGAACAGAAGGGATGTCACAGAGCTGTCAGGCCTAAACTGTCAGGCTGATCTCATCATGCTCAGGAGTACCTGATGTGACAGAAGCGTTCCTGTATCAGAGTTACTTAAGGACAAGTCTCTGCATTGCTGCCTCCAACTGCAATGCCTTCTTGCAGTAGCAGTTGAAGATGTTGGGATAATTGATTATTCTCCATAAGGTAGTTCTACTCAGCCATTAGAATGGCCATGCATAGTGTGATCAGAGGCAACTAGTCTTGCTAAATAATAGTTTTAAGAGAGACTATAGAGAGAGGTTTATAGTTAAGGCCAACAACCAATCCATGTGGGCAGCATGTTGTGAAATAGCAGAAAATGAATGAATAAGAAGAAATAGTTTACTTGTAACCTCTTAGACATGTTGCAAGGAGATTTACGTAATTTTTAAGGGTCTTCAGTTATCTATGACAGTAACTGCTTTTTGGCTGGATTAATCCCCAGAGGTTCTGTGTAAACTGTGGACAAGCTTTAAATATATATTTCATTTCAGTTAAGTTCCAAGCTGGAGCCATCTTGGTGGAAGGAACCCATCTGATGTCAGTGAGCGCTAAGCAAGTATTGGTCTGCTTTTGAAAGAAAACTTAAACAGAAATGATTTTGTGTAGATGAGCCTTTGAGTGCTGCAAGACACGTCCATCACAGAAGTTGCCTCTTACCTATAAGGCATAAAAGTCAGGAGAAAGGAAAATTTTTTTTTTTAAGTAACTGCATGGAGGCATCAACAGCACATGGGAAAGCACAAGGAAGAGAAACTGTTCAGGTGATCTGGGGAGTCAGGTTCTTTTCGAAGTGAAGCCAAATGTGATCAGTGTGAATTTTCTGGTTATGATGTGTCATAGCCTTTCGAGACTAGAGGGCTTGTTTCTAGCCTTACTTTCCATTAAGAATGTCAGATTGTGTGTGTTTAAGACTGGCTTATGGCTTGGGGTGTTTCTCAGATGACAAATCCCCAAGACTCCTCCTTTCTTCAGTTGAAAACTAGGAAGAGTCCTAGTTTCTCTTGGTTTATTTTTCTTCTGTTACTTCTTGTGGTTCAGTATCACACTAGTAGTGAATAACGCCAATATCAATATTTTAAGCACCATAGTTCATAGGTCGTTCATAGTGAAAGTGCTATCCACTTGCACTCTATTCCAAGAGATCTGTGGTAGAGAAAGTCCTGATGGGGCCTGTCCTCTCACTTATATCCTTTTGCAAGTAGAAGCATGATGGCTACCATTATAGTTAGTGCTGAGGCCTCCATGGGTTAAATTAAGTTAAGCTCTGGCTAGGGCTGGGACATTCCCCACAGATGGTATCAAATTGCAAAGTGCTGTCACGTCACTGAGGGTGTCACAGAACACGGGAAGTTGTACTGTCTCGTGTAGCTGTGTACTTTCCCAGAGATATAGTGCCAGATAAATGTGGTTTAGCTCCCAAAAGTATTCAGCCTTGCCTTGGACACAGGTTCTAGGAGAATTCTTCAGTAAAGGGTAGGAGGGGAGAAGATGGATGCTCTCCTCACCCTGTGAACTGGACACACTGGACTGGAGGTTCGTTTCAGTAAGGACTCTGGTCAGCAGATGATTCATCCAATTTTGTTGAGGTCTGTCTTCAGTTCTTGCTACCTTTAAAAATTTGTACCTGAACAAGAACTTTGATCACCACACTCAATAATAAAAACTGAAAGCTAGTTTCCTGATGGCTTTTTTTCTTCATATTTGCTGCTATTCCCCATCATTAACAGCAGTAAAGTGGCATGAGGTGAAAATCAGTGCTAATTTGGGAGCTTGATTGCCTGTGTAATAAGCTTCTCTGTTATTCTTTGGCAGGAGCAACAGCTAATATTAATTTTTTGCTGTCACTTCTGCATAGGCTGTGTAGCAGTGTCGAAGTCAATCCCTCAAAATTATGTTCCATTATAAATCTCTCTTCACAGATGAAGTGGGTGCAATTAGGCAGAGAGGTCCAGAATCATTAAAAGCTCTGAAGGACAAAAGCGGTCTGCCTGTGCATCACAAAGTGGTGTAGCATCTTACCAGTCACCTCCAGAAAACAGAAGCTTCTTGGCCACAATGTGCTTGGAGCTTCTTTGGCAGTGAGAATATGTTCCAAGTTGAAATTCTACATTTTTTTAGATCTTGTAAGATCTTAGGATTAATTTGGAGTTGTTTGTGTCATTACTTTTCTTCCTAATACACACAGAATAGTTAATGTCGTTATTCCTGCCTGAGCCCTGGGAGATCAGAAAAGATCATCACAGCCCTGGTAATAGGCTGAAAAAATCCGCAGCATGTTTAATTAGAGAGTATTCTTTTGAAGTTCGGGTTGATTTTGATGCTCATTTTTTATCAGGTTACTCTTGGGTAACTTTTGTATATTGAACAACTTTGCTGCTTTCATGAATGTCGAAGACCCTCAAGGTTTAAGTGTGCTAGTGTGGTGAAATTACTTTCATTTTTTTAAGTTTAGTATTAAATTCCTTTTGGCTAGGAAAAATGGAAATACTACCTCTGCTGTAACTTCCTGACTATTCTGGTTTACTTTCTGGAATAAACCTTAAATATATGACATTAAGGTGCGTTTCTATGCTTATCGAACACAAACTCTTTTCTTTCCTGTCATGTGTGTCCCGTCCTCCCCCTTTTTCTTTGAGATGCTGAGCAGATGCTATCAAGTCTACATTGAAAATGCAGAGAAATTCAAAGTTTGTTCCAGCCCAATTAACAGTAGGGATATTCTCCTAGTAAAAGGCCCATTGAAGATATGATGTGTGTGGCTGCATGTATTGAGTTTTTTCTACCTGTTTCTGAGCATAAAGCTTTAATGACACTGGAAATCCATTCAAAAGTCATCATCCAGCTAAACTTTATTCAGGTGAGACTCTATCAAAGACAATGATAAGATTTTGCTTTATTTTTTTTTGCTGTCTGCAAATATGCTGAAAGGTTTTAGTTTCAGAAGTATTTAGTACTCAATATTTCACTTTGAATTTGATAAATTAATTTAAGAAAAATCTGCAAAAATAAATCACATTAAATGCCTCTTTGCTTACATGGCAGTCAAGCATGAGTTACAATCACAAAAATAGGGATGGAGTGAACATGAGAAGCTACATCTAGTTTTTATCATTAAAAGCTCAATGTAGCAATGTCATTTGCTATAGAAGGCAACTTTATTTTGTTCAGATCTGGCCCTTTGAAGAAATACGGAAAATGAATTAGAGCTGCCTGCAGACAAAGTACTGCTATTCTACATATCAATCATTTGTTGCCTGGTAAAGTTAAGTGTCCTAAAGGTAAATGGCTTCCAGGCGTTCTACCGGCTTTATTCTATCCTCTTTTATGACAAGAGGATATGTGTGTTCTCCCCTAACTTAGGTAACCTTCAGTGAGTTTGCGTCTCCTCAGCCTCCTGTTCTCTGAACTGTGCAAGCAATCATAATTTATTGCTGGTAGACTCAACATATCTGATTCTTCTTGAGAATTTGGTGGCTGCTGAATCTGAAGCAGTCTCCTAGACTCTGCTTGCAGTGCTTTGGGAAGTATGGTGGGGAAGCTCGCAGCACTTGATTACAGGCTGCAAGTGTTGTTCTCCTCCAGTTTTCCTATGTGTTTTCTCAAAGTGCATTCTCCGAGCATGCTAAAATGTCTAAGGAAGGGGTCAGAGTGCTTTATGTGTTAGAGTAAAAAGGGCTGAGGTCACCACCCAGTTCTTACTATTGTCAATAATGAGTTATTGCATCCTTTGTCAGATGCATGTGTGAAAAGCATAGGGGAACAAACTGGGGTTTTTGTACATGATAGAATCTCCAACTGTGGCACTGAACTATGGAGTAGAACACAGACTAACAATGCATTGACGTCAGGCTATCTTGATGTGACTGAGTATTTTTGTCTGTGAATACAAATGCTGGAATAAATCACTAACTGGATTTTAACAGCCGTGATGCTTTTGGCCTGGTTTCTGAACTTGGAGATGGACAAAGAATGCGACACGGCATCTCATTGCCAAATGTGTGACCAACCAGCAACAGGGTCCTACATCTACCAAGATAGAAGTCTTCACAAACTCCAAAACAATGGATTACAGTTGATACCTGATGCTGGCATATTGGCCACATTAACTACAGGAATGGTTTTCTCCCGCTGCTGTGCCAGAACAACTTCAGGCTGCTGTTTGGGGTGGCAGAGAGAATTCAGCTATTTTTGCAAACCAAACGCCTTGAATGGTGAATAGCTATCGCACACAGAATCCATCCTCTCTCATCAGGGATGTGACTGTGAAGTAGATGACTTCTGAAAACAGGCTTTCTGCCTATACTTTTCCCACCCAACGACAAAAGTCTTGTTTGGGAATGCTTTTTGGCTGCTGTCCTCGTGACCGCCCTGGGAAATGCACTGTGCATTTGACTTACACTCATCAAAGGAAAAAGCAAAAGTAACACAGCTGTAGTGATTTACTATGAAGTTTTGAGGCTAATTGCTCATATGTTTAATTAATAACTGACACATTCTGTCCCTCAAAGAGCTTGGAGAACTTCCATCTGGACCCCTAGTGATTACAGCCTGGAAGGCATATCTGTAATTAAGGAGTAGGCTATAGGAGGCCTGTTTCCATTATGGGCAATTATTGTGCTTGCTACTTTTTCACTCCTTTCTTATGAAAGGGCTGAGAAAATAGGGCTCAAAGACTAATCTGACATAAAACCCTGACTAAAGAGGTGCTTTGTGCTACCCCATGGTAGAATGATGGGGTTATGTTTTGGTGCCAGTACACTTTCTTTCAATAGGCTGTTGGGAGGCAGGTTCTCCAAATAGCAAAATGCGTCTTGCACCAAACTGGGGTATTTGTTGGTCAATGTAAATTGCCAGTGCAAGAAGAGGATTTTTGCAAAAATCCGGGCAACCGAATATTTCTACTGTTATTTTTCTGTCCCTCCCAACTTCAGACTTTCATTAGGTTGACAGCTGCTCATCTGCAAAGACTCTGGCTGGTTCAGAAACCCTCAGAGCAGAGGATGCTGTATCTTTAAGTGCTGAAATGTTATGACAGAGCATCTCACAGGGGGATACGGTTTCCATGGCAACCTCACACTGGAAGATAAGCAAACTGAATTTTTTTTTCCCGGAGAGGTTCAAGAGCAAGGAAGAAATGAGGCGATCTGTCAGCGGGCAGGACTTTAAAAGAGGAAACCATGACCATTAATCCTGCAGCCCTGGCTGCTTTGTGTTTTAATTAGCGAATGTTATTATGGTAGAGAGCATGGGTGCCTCACCCTGTTGTAGGTTTTTGAGGGCTTTTTTGTTTGTTTCTCTTTTTACATCTCCAATTAAAATAAGAGAAGGGAGGAGGGGAAAGCAGCTTTACTAGGGCATTAAATGAATGTCTGAAATAAAGAGCCTTGGGATCTCTGTTCCAGAGCTTGTATCTCAAGCCAGAGATGGGAAGTGTAGCTTCCCTGGTAGGAAGGAATCTGCCATTCTTAAATTGAGAGTGCCTCTTAAATTTACTTTGTCTATTTTGCCACTGATGTTCAGCAAAAGTGGAAATTCCCCATACCCTTTCATCCTACATATGTACCCATAGCAACGCGTAAAGCAGGAGAGTTGTGACTTGCTTTTGTTCTCTCCAAGCTGTCCAGAAGCATTACATGTTACAGAGCTATACTGCCTTCCCGTGCTGTTGTTTTGGGCTAGTTGATACCTTTGGGATCAGTAGTTACCCTCATGTGAGAAATTCTCCACTACCCAAATGTCACCATTTGTGAGAATGCAGGGCACTGTTCATGCTAAAGTATTCAACAAGGAGAGCAAATGCTTGAGCTTGTAGTGAGAAGGCAAGCCTGCACCCAAGCTGACATGGCATCTCAGTAATCAGAGAATCTCTTGGTAGCAGCTACTGCACCACCTGGGTAGGAAACTGTGCTGGTCTTGTAAATGTGCTGTGTGTAGGAGTTTATTATGGAAAATATTTTGACAACCTTTATTGTTTTCAAACACTTCTATGTGTCACCATAAAATTAGAGTTAAATTAAATGTTATTCCAATAGCAGTTTTGTCTGCATAGTTTCTATGTCCATCCTTTGTGGAGTACTGCCTGTTCCTTTGCAGGCAATTAAAGCCAGTGTAAATCTTCACGTGGAATGAAAAGAAAATTATTCTAATCCTTTGGGAAAGTAGTATACCAAAGGGATTCTTCAGTACTTTCTATAAGCAGCAGTATCTCAGCCTATTTTTCACGGCCTGGTGCTTACAAGGAATTCTGATAAATATAGTTCTTCTTTTCTTTCCTGACAATGTCTTCTTCAGTGCTCTTCCACTATGATTTGTCTGTTTGGATTTTTTTTGTTTTTCCCAATTAGAGTCTAAATGAGATAGTGGACATGTGCTCCACTGGTAGTTTCAAGCTTTTTCATGGTACATGGTGTGGAGAATGAACTTGCTGTTCCTATGAGGGTTTATACCGAGGGAAGGGAGATACCTGTGTTCGTTTTGCTCTATAGCCTTTCACCCCTCTATCTTTTTGTTTGTTCATGCCCTGCTCTACCATTAGCTTTTCTGGTGATTTCACAATCTTTGAGCCCAGCAGGTAGCATGGGGCTACTGTTTTTATCAGGTATGTAGAAAGGCTTGGGGATTTTCTTTTCCCTGCAGTTTTTGACCCTATTGTTCTCTGTTTCTCTCCTCTTCTGCCCAGGACAAAGCAGGTGCCAGAATATTGTATAAGCCAGGAGAAAAGTTTCATATCTAAATACTGACTTTCTGTGAGTAGCATTTTTAATCATCACTTTAGATCTTACAAATGGAAGAGCATTAGTAGAAGGGTTTGAGAATCAGCAGCATCAGCATTTGCTGGAGCAAGGCAGTGCTTGTGCTAATGCACGAGTGGCAAATTTATGGTGTGGGCCAAATCTGTCCCTCCACCTTGTTTTATCTGGCCCGGCACCTTGTTTCTACCTGGCTGCAGCACCAAGCTCCTTGCCCCTGCGTTCCTGCCAATGCCCCAGTCACGTGTGCAGCGTGTGACGCGCATGATGCTGCAGGAGCAGGCTGATGTGGCCCCTGGTGAAAATGAGTCAACACTCCTATGCTGATGTATCTTAAAGTCAAGAAGTTTGGGGCTTCCGCTCTTTCTATAGAAGATGTGCTTTCACATGCATTCACTACCAGTGATTCTGGTGTTCTGTAAAAAATCTGACCAACCAAGGGGTAAACAATGGAAGACACTGTTGAGAACATGTGTGGGAGGGAGCTGTGCCATCAGGTACAGTAAGGACAGCTTCTATCTTTTTGTACCCTGGTTTTCCATTTAGCCATGCAACACTCCGTGGGATTTGCAAGCCTGCTTGCAGCACAGCAGGGACGTTATACCCAGATAGGAAGAAGAAACCCAGAGGGGTGATTTACCCACATAACTCAGGAAGTCTGTGGTAAAGAAGATCTGTGGTCTTGAAACAGTGTCTCTCACAGGATCCATTCTTTCCCACAAACCACTGGACTCTTCCTCTGCACTAACATAAACATTGTGTACTAATGCTGATCAATGAGAACTAATATTGCAGGAAAGGGAAACCCTCTGGTATTGGGTATGGTACTGCAAATTGACTCTGGCAGAGGTGAGATCTCTCCCTTTCCCTCTTTGAGGTTGCTGTAGTTAGAATTTCTTTCAAATGAGCCCAAGCTTTTGAAGAGTTCAGCAAAACAAGTTGCACATTGAAGGGGTCCAAACAGCCTTGCAACCCCTGTTCTGGTTTTGTGAGTACTTCCCCCTGAAAATTGTTTTCTCTACGTAGCAGGAATAGCTGTTAGCTGAGTTTGAAGTCAGGGGCCAAACAAATGTACTTTTTACAAGAATTCAGGGCTAGGGCAGAATGGTATTTACCCTCTTGTTGAGTAAGTCATCAAATGCTGCAATTGACAATAAGAAGTATTAGAGGCAGCTTAATTTTTTGGAGACTGTTCTCTTTTTTTTTTTTTTTTCCTAGTGGTTGTATGGACAAATTCAACACTTTGATGGAGATTAGCTTTATTGAATGTTTTGAGTTAAGCTGCCTCCATGCCCAAAGATTATTTTTTCCTGTTTTAATAAAGAAACTGCTTTTGACAGCTTAAATCAGTTGTACATTACTGCCAGCTGGTGCTGGTTGGGAATGTGGCTGGCAGGGTTTGTGATCCTGATGGCTGGGGCAGAGCAGCCAGCACAGCTTTTGCTGTCCCTCGACCCCCAAGCAGGACTTGCTGCTGCCTGTGTCTGCTTTAGCAGGAGAGCCCTTCACACATCTGCTTCCTAACATGGATTTCTCAATTCAGGCCATACTGGGGTCTTCAGAATTTGTCTCAGACTGAGTCTCGTTAAACCCTTGCACATTGCTTGGGTTTGTTATTCTGTGGGGTACTGCCAGTCCTTAATCCTTGCCAAGCATAGTAAGTCCACTTGCTTCTCTGCTTATGTCTAGTTATCCCAACCCAGCAGAGCTTTGTTAAAGAACATAGTTTTGGTGCTGCACTGATTCCCAGAAAGTGCAAGCAGTGTTCATGTCAGGGTGAATTAGGGAATGAAGAAAAACCAAGGAGTAGCCTCATGCTTCGTTTGGTCTGTTTTTCATAGGAGGGAGTGTTTTAATTTTACAGTGTGTAGGAAGACTTGCCTGGTGTCTGCCCTGGCCTCTTTGGTTTAAGTTAGGGTGAGCTTAGGGTGGAAAGGAGCAGCTGGAGAGTATTAGGCTCTGCTCCATTTATGATTTGCAGAGAGCCAGTGCTCTACAGCTGTATGTTTTTAACTGATTACTTGCTGACTCATCACTTCACATGGCTTCTTTCCCACACCATTTTTGACCCCCACTCCTCTTTCTGGAGATAATGAATTACCTGTGTATTTGAGTAGTTTATTCTTAGATAATTCTTTTAGCCATTGGTGTTTCACACTTTTTTTCCTGGTCCATCAGTTGTGCCCAGCACCGATGTGGCAGGTGAATTTCTGACTACGAAGCCATTGAAAGACTTTTAAATCAATGTATGTTATCCATTCAAAAGTCTCCTTTCCTCACCTACTTGCCAGTCAAACTTCCTTAAACAAAACCTTTTAGGAAAAAAGCCCACAAGTCATTAAGTTATTAAGCTCTCCTTCCCTTATATTGGTGGTCCTGAACTGAGTCTGTGTATCCACGCACACACTAAGGAGCATCGTGCTTACGTAGTCCATCATAGCTGGTTTGGAGGAATTTTGCCTGCTAGCTTAACCTGGAAGTTGTTTAGACTTGCAGACACAGAGCTGTGCTGCCACTAATGAAGAGCTGCCTTGGAGAGGCATGTTAACCAGGCTACTGGCAGGCACTACCTTCATTACACAGGGATGGAGCATGCAGAGCTTGGTTGCACTCTGAGTAGAAGTTCATGGATTTCTATACAGCCGGATGCCTCTGAGAGCTCCATCCCTCTTTCTAGCATCTAGTGTTCCACTGGCTTATAGAAACATTGCAAGGAGAAAATACATGCTAGACACCGTGGTCCTGTAGTTGTAAGGGAACGCACAATCTTGAAACAGAATTCTCATTCATTTATCTCTGTATTTGATTTTCTGGTTCAGCAGAGACCATGTTTGTGTATCCTGTTTACATTGAGCTCTGATTGAGACATGCAGTGTGATTCAAGAACGTTGTAACTGTGAATGCTTGCAATAGAAATATTTTCATACTCTTTTCCACAAAATAATCCTGCCATGTAGAGTTTGCCAGTTTGCAGTAATTTCAAGGCATTTTCTAGTGTACAGAATTTTTTGAAAAAGAAAAAAATTACTGGGAGCTGTAATTATATTCTATAAATTTTAATAATAAAATAACATTAATTTATTTTAAAACTCTCCAAGCAATTTCCCCAGAACTTCCCTGTCCAGAATTGTTTGTTAAAGCACATGTGAGCATATGTGCTCTTTAACAAAATAGTAAAGAAATTTTCCCTTGCTATGACAAGCCAGAACAACAAATTAGACTAAAAAAAACAAGATTGGTTTGTTCTGTGACATAGACAAAAGATGCTTTGGAAAAATCAGAAGGGGTAGCCAGTATTCCTTCTGGATAAGGCCTCAGTGTGACAACACAAACAGCAAATGAGTTTGTTATTAAAACTGAATACATTAAAGCCAAGTTGACTGAGAAACTCCCTGGCCTAACCTACAGTTGTTGTCTTTGCTATTATTAAATGTCATGTGGTGGTAAGCAGCCAAGAGACTGGGATATTTTTGCCATCTAGAGTTTTATAAATTTGATGAAAATGACCTTGGCTTCAAAACCCCCTTGATCTTTGCGTTAAGCCTGTATGACTTAAGAGATCCACAGACCTCGGGCTGGCCCCTGGTATGACTCGCATTCTTACAGAGCTACAGTGCAGAGCCACAGAGAGTGACTTGAGTAGAAAATGACCTCGGGGTCTTTGGCTTGTAGGTTAGAGGAAAAAGAATAGAGTATTTCTCTAAAACAAATATTTTGTTTTGAATACTCCAGTATTTGAAAGGGGAATGGCTTTCTTCAGAAAGGATGGAGACCAAGTATATGTCTCAATTATCTTCCAACTTGCATGAGACCATAAAAGTATTTGAGCAAAGCCCTCTGAAATAGAGAAAACATAGTTTGGCAACTGATCTTGATTTCCTTGCTACTAAGTCCTGGCTAGAGCCAGGAAAATCTTTAAATCTAGAAAAATTCAGAGACCTTTTCCCAAGATCTCTTCAGCTTCAGACTCTGTTTCTTTGGAAGGTTGTGTGAGGAAGGGAGCCTTCTCATTCCATGCACATTCATCGATTGCAACTCTGTAGTGCTTGACTCTTTCCAGACTTCTAAAGTCATTGTTAATTGAGTTTAAGTCATTATTTAGCATACTTAGTTATCCTAAATCTAATTGTTCTTTCCAGAATTGTTTGTTGAATTGCTTGCCATGTCTAACCTTATTGGCCCCATTAACGTTTTTTCCCCATTTGACAAATCTTTTCCCAAACTTTCTGCAAGAGAGAGTCAGGCATCCTTAGAGGCTTCTGTTACTTGCTCTATAGTGAGCCAAGAGGTGTCCGGAAACTTTCAGAAGGATGCTTGCAGATACTGGAGAAGATTTGAAAGGGTTTCAGGTTTAATGGGCTTGGAAAGTAAGTTTTCTTGTCAGGATGGTTTGCATGTTTACTCAGTTCTATCTGTTGTAAGTACTTGATTTTTGCTGTGTTAAAACCGGAATGTCTGCTAAAGTTAACAGATGTCAGCAGCCAGAGAAAACAAGCTTAGGTCAAAGAGTATATTTGGTGTTTTGTACCTTTTGCAACCCATGCCATGGTGTCTTGCTGGAGATGCTTTCATCTAAGCTTATAAAATCACTCTTCGCTCTAGTTGTTTTCTGAGAGTATGTCTGAAACACTTTTCAGGGAAATACTGTATGGTGTGTGAGTTGCACTCTGGGGACCTGATTTTTCCCTCTCCCATAAACCAGGAGTGAAACCACCACACCAAATGGAGTCACAGGGTTGTGAAACTGAAGCCAGCAAGGAGGAAATCCAGCCTGTATTTTGTGTCATATACCCATTTAAGGTTATCTTTGCTATGAGAAGTTTTCATGTAAAGGAGGGTGGCGGGAGAAGATAGTCTTCTTGGCCTTGCGTATCCCCTCCTTTGGGGATTTCTGGGAGTTTATAGACACACACTGAAGACCTAATTTCTGTCACAACTGGGAGATGTTGGATTCTCCCCCTCCCGTGTGTGTCTGCATGCATAATTTTGTATAATTCATGTTCTGATGCATAATACTACCATTTGCCACCCTAGCTTCCAGTGTGCTCAGCCTGGCTTGGTAAGTTTAGAGGATTTTTTTGTTACCCTCAGAAGGAAAGGAGGCTCATCCTATGTGCCCACTTTCTGCAAGGACCTTCACAGAGTATGAGTATGTTTCCTTGTGTCAGGCACAATGATTGATAAGTGGTTAATCTGCTTCACTGGAAGATGAGTCTTTAACTTTTTGTGTGCTTCAGTCTGTTCAGGAGGACAAGGGCTTATTTATTTATTTCATTTTCAAAAGAGATGTTGGCTCCAAAAGTTCTTTAAACACTATCATCTTCTTCAGAGCTGCTTTTCCAATAGAGTGATTTGAAAACTAGGAGAGATTAACATGGAACGTTTCTTTTTTTTTCCTCTCTCATTTTGGATGAGGGTGTTTGAAATTCAAAATGTTTTGCCCGACTTTGTTTTCAGAAGAGAGTCACAAAATATAGTTGTGTTCTCTTTAGTATAAGAAAGACGAAAACAGTGCAGTGCTTTGACAGTGATCCATCTGCTGATTGCTGCGTGTACCAAGCATCAGGATGAGATTGATGGCCTTAGAATATAAATCCACTGAGGCAAGAAGAGTGCCTTCTTTTGCTTTTTCTACAGTGCAAACTGTATGTATTGTCTGTGCTGAACCAGTGCTGAATAATAATGAGTGACTATAGCTGGGGTCTGAGCTGGAGGAAGCCAGCCTGGGCTTAGGAGCACTCGTGATTATTCAGCCACACGTGTTTTGCCTAAATGCCTTAGTCTTTTCTTCCCGGTTATTTTGAGGTCTAGGAATATACACTCTTTTCTGTGGAATTTCTATTAAGTGGATGTAAAACTTGAGCCTTAATGTTTTGGATTTTTTTTTGTTTAATCTGAGAAGAGCTTTTGGCTAGAAAATCTCCTCCTAGCTTGCTTTGTTTTTTGAAGAGATTGAAGTGTGTCAGTATTTTGATTCTGTTGAACTCCTGAAAATCAGAAAAGGAAGGATTCTTGCAAAGCCTGAGTACACTTAGAATTTTTCCAGCCCATCAGAGTCCTCCTTTTGTGCCTATCTCAGACAGCAGCACATCTCAGGGACGACAGGGAGTTTCCAGCCTGTCACCTGAGGAGGTGACCAGAGTAAGAAAGTTGTAATTCCACCTCTCGGCTAGATCTCATTTTAGACTTCCTTGAAAGTGTATCTGTGTCAGTCCAGGACCTGACTGGAGTGAATGGAGGTGAAAGATTACGGATTCTGCCTAATCCATCTTAAAACTCTTAACAGCACCCAGCAGAAATTATTGCCTGGCTGCTTTTGTATTCTATTCCCTACTCAAAACAAAGATTTGTCCTTGGAGACTACTATCAAGTAGAGATCTGGAAGTCTGAATTTTTATCACTAAAAAGCTCTGTGTTCCTGGATATTCCTGTTTATTATCAACTGTTTCATTTTGGAAACATCATCAAATCCCTGAGGTATGAGACTTTGGTTTCCTTTAGTGAAGAGGTACATGTGGTGGCAGGTGGCTTCTGGCAGCATGTTTTCCTTTCACATGTTTATGATTTTGGCCAGATTCATAGCTGCTATTTGTAGAATCCTCAACTTATTAGGCTAGAGTGCTTCAGAATTTCAGGACCTGATGCTTTTTTCTCTTTTTCAGCATTTCTTTTCCTCTCCAGCTACCTCCTGTTGTCTCTGCTCATGCTGCAGGAGCCCAGTTAGTCTTGCTTGCACATGGTTGTTGCATGTTACAAGCACAAAAGCCTTTCCACAGAACAGCTCAGAGGAGAACAAGCTGTACCAAAGAGGTGGTGGGGATGTTTCACTGGGCTCCTGACCTGGGTTGCTTAGCCTTGCTTGGGGCAACAAGATGGTGCTTTCTATTTCCTGCCTTGCTGATACCTTGCTGATTTCCTACCTTACTGCTTTGTTTCACAAGGGAGGCTGCTCGGAGTGTTTCCTGACTGGGCAGAACAGGCTGTGCTTGCAGATCTGCTGGACGCTGTTTCCATAAAGAACACACTGGAGAGAGAAAGCGCTTACATTTTCTTAAGTGTACAATGTCATGTTTAGAGCTTGCTCTTCTGTCTCGTGTTGAGGATTTCATGGGTTTAGAGGAGTTTGGGTTGTTACAGAAGTTGAAAAACATACTGTATTCTTCTGTGATGTTTTGTTTGAAAGACAATGCAGATAAAATGCAGTACTTGGAAGTAAATTTTTGAGAGCTGAATTTGTTAAGGGAATTGAATTGTTGCCTGGTACTATTTTTGCGGGACTAGAAAGACAAATTAGTATCAGACTAGACCACTAGAGTTGCAGTGTGAGGAAATGAGAAGACCCTCTCTGGTGTTGCAAATGCTCAATCAAGAAGCATTTGCCAGGAATACCAAGTGGGATTTATTTGTCAGGTCCTACATAGAGGCCAACAGGGCCTGAAACTAAACAAAAGGAGGATGTACTGTACTGTAAACTTGGATTCAACATACTCGCTGTTAATCCTTTACCTACATAATATAAGGGTTATTAACCTGACTACAGAAGGACCTGCTGGGGAGTTAAGTGTCAAGTGGAGGGGATGATTACATTTTGAAAAGAATTTGTGCTGGTGACTAACATAATAAATGTATTAGGTGCCTCTTTAGAGTGGTAAAGAAGCAATGATCACCCGGTGTGATGGGGGTTGGGGAGCTTGTTTTTGATGTTTTCATACCAAGTCAGAAATGAGAGCTCAGTGTTGTTAATGAAAGGACCACATACGTTTATTATTATTATTCATTTTACTGTCTTAAAGAGACCAAGAGGGAGTTGGTGCAGAGGGTTAAGAAATAAATGATTAGCATCTTCACATTTCACTGCAGATTAGTCTGGGGAAATATGGCTGATAGTTTTTAAGCCTCTTGCATATTTGGTATGTGAACTTTTAAACTTGATCCCAACTTTTACTTTTTTCTAACCAAAAAGCTCTCCACTTACGCATTTAAAAGATCACAAGGTTAAGCAGAAATCAGAAGCTGATTTATTATGTAAGTACCCTTAGCAGGTGTTTTGGCCAATGCTGTATGAAAGTTATTTTAAAGTTATTCTTTTTTATTCTTCCACTGAGCCTCTGAAGAGATGTGGTGGTTTTGGTTTTTTGGTTTATTTGTTTGGAGTTTTTTTTATATATGCTCACTGCACTTGACTCGTGTTTGCTTTGCTGAACCTCACAGGGTTCTTGGTGCAAGAATGATTTTCTGATTTTTTTGAAGTAAATGTCCAGCTTAGGGGGCTGGGGCTGGGGGGTAGCAGTTCTGATACTAGTTTATTTTGACTTCAGTATTGACATTTTGTTTCTTCTGCTGGTCAGTACATAACATAATCTTATGGTTGTCAGCAGTGGATGGCAGACCTGAGCAAGGCTGTGTTGTGCAAGGGTAAAGGAAAATAATGGCTTTTACAATACAACACAGTGTGAAGACCCTGGTTGAGGGAGCAGTGTTAGAGTTTTGAAATGCATCTTTAGTGGAGAGATCCTGACTGCTTATGAACAGTAGAGATCTCCTAACGTGTTGCAACAGCAAATGCCTTAGCCAGAATATTTGAGGTAATTGGTCAGTCTGTCTGCGTTCCTCCTGCAGCCTCAATTAATTATGAGTTTCTCTTTAACTTCTGGTCAAAATCATTCTGTAGTGGTATTACACGATGTTAACCAGCTGCCACCTACTGCTTCCACCCATTCTTTATAAATACTGTACAAAGGACTTGAAAGCAAAGTCTCTTACTTGTGAGTGCAAGCTCTACTCCTGCTGATCTCTTCCTCCCTGAGCATTTGGTCTAGAAAAGGATGACATGATCCTGCCTATACTGGTAGCAAATACAAATGCTACAGCAAGAAAATGCCTTCGTATGCTTCAAGAGTAGAGGTGTTACTTCTAGTGTTTCATGCTGTATCAACTGAAATACGGACACAGGCTTGCAAAGAGAGACACAAGCAGATTCAGTTCGAAGAGCTGTACTGAAATACATCTAGCAGTAGCAGTTTCTTGGGCAAGGTTGACAGGGAAAGTAAGTTGTATCTTTTATTAGGCTTATTGATATTGTTGGGGGAGATAACCTTTTAAACATACAATGTGTGATTTCTTATGTTTGAAATAGAAGCAGCAGCCTTCAAAACAAAATATATACATATTGAGAACACTTTCTGTGAGTTTAGCAAAGTTATGTTAATCACTTAGACCATCTGTTGGGGAAAATGTAGTTGTGAAGCTGGGATAGGTTAGGAGTATGTTAGTGAGAGAAAAGGTAATAGAGTTGTTAGTCTTTTTAGAATAGATTTGAATGACTATTGTGAAACTCTTTGGGAACCAAGTTTTAATTGCTTGGTTTTCTGTGGTGATGTTACAATTTCTTTTTAAGAGTAAGTAGGATTTTTTTGTAAAGATACATTTTCTATGAGGCCCCAAAAACATGATGTGTTGGCTTAGTATCCTCATGACAGCAAAGTTCCTTAGTGTATCAGGAGGACGAGGCTGAGAGCTTCCTTGCTGGTCCCCCAGTCTGAGCTGGGAGAGCTCCAAGGTGTCCTGGGCAAACTCTTCCCGGCCTCTGCTTCTGGTGATGTGAGACAGTTACATTGCATCTTCATCCTGAGAGGAAGCAGGGCAACAAATAAGAAGGAAAGAGTCAAAGTCAGACACGCCAAGAAGTGTGGCTGGTTCTTGTGGGCCAGCTGCCTGAGCTTTTCAGCCTGACAGCATTTCTCCTCCTTAAACACACCATAAAATGTTGAAAAATGGTTTGGGTGTCGTTATGACACCAGCATTTCTTCAGGAGGAGCTGTCTGCTTTTTTAAATAAAGCCTCAAAGGAGATGCTTGTTTTCCTAGGATTGCCTTTGACTGGTGACCCAAAGAGAAGGGACATCACAGAAGCATGGCTGAGTGCTGGCAGAAATGTAATTAATCTTGGCTAGGTAATCATGCCAGAGCCGCTTCCAAATTGTTGAACCTCACACTTAGCGCGTATTGTGTCTGTGACCACTCTCCTGTCCTTTTCAATTACCTTCTCTCCCTCTACCAATTCCAAAGCCACTGATCTTGTGAATGCTTTGTTATACCACACTGAAGTCGTAATGCAGGTTGTAATCTACCATTGTTACTGAGTTTAGTGCCAGTGAATTTTATGCAGATCAGGAGATGTATTATACAATTACAGGAAAAAGAAGTATTTAGCAAAAAGTGACTGTCTGCTTAGGTTACCCTGCTGCTTCTCTGGAGATATCAAGTTACACCTGAGAGCAAGTTCTTCATCTGGTCTTGTACCTCACCTGAAGGAAACAGTATGAGTGTTTGAGACCACTTGTAAAATAGACAAGAAGCATGTAAAGTCTCATGGTTGTTAGTGTTTCCCCAAATATGTAATTTATGGAAGGCTGTGGAGACGAGGTGTTGCACTGCTGAGGTGCAACAAGCAGGGAGCTGTAAACTTTTTCGAAGGGGCTGGTGATAGAAACCCTCTGAATGAAGAGCTGTGACCCGATGAAGAGTAGCAAACCCCTAAAACTATTTGATAAGGAGGGGGTTCTCCCCTTGTGCTGCTCTGATTTCCATGATGTAGCAAACTTGGTTGTTTACTTAAAGTGATTAGTGCCTCCTGGACCATCTACCACAATGCTCTAATTTCAGGTGAAGAGGAAGGGAATAAAGGCTTCTCTGTCAAATAAAGGATGTTACTTATCATTCTCCATTGTTACGTCAATAGAAGAACTGATAAAGCAAAGGAAACTAAAAATTGATGAGAGTAGGTATTGTTCTTAAATGTTGCAAAACCTCTGTAGCAACATTGGCTCCTGTCATTTTCTTTTACTGAGGTCAAGGAAACCTAATGCTTCTACAAGATCTGTAACTATGGGAATTCTGTCCTTCAGAATAAGACCCTTCTAAAAATGTGTTTCCTGTTACTCCTGGAGTAGATTTCATCACAGTTGAACAGGAACAGTTTTCATTGTGTCCCATAACCTGCCATTTTCCTCATGGTCTGGAAGGCTTGTGACGTTTTTGTCAGGAACTACTGCTGTGCACCTAGGGGACTGAGGCTTCTTGGCGGTTGGTTGCTTGCTGGCTCTCAATGCAGTACTGTGGTAAATCCAACAAAAAGTCACTTAGTGCAGAAGGGTCACCAATCTTCTTTTTTTTAACTGTCATGTCCAGCTTGGCATCCTTGTTCTGCAGCTGTTAGAGAGCTCTTAGGAATTCTTGGAGAATCCAGCTCTTGGAAGGTTTTTTAATTAGACAATAGTAGTAAATTAGGTGCTTTAAAGTTTTAAGGGATTAAAGAGGGTTGTGCTGCATTGGATTGAAGGTGTCACTGCTCTTCTGCAAATCAAGAGAAAGAAATAATCTGCTGTGACCATCTGCGAGAATGAGATTGAATAATGATGTTAGTACATTCAAGGATAGCTTCATCGATGACAGATTTTGCTCAAACTTGGTGAGAGTGAATCACGCTGCTTAGCCATCAGGTTTCATCATCTTGCCTCTGTCACTCACTAATGGCTTATGTCTTGGGAATCAGCAGAATTACAACCAAAAATATTATCCTAATACACCTGATCAGTTACACAATATAGTGCAAGAAAGAAAATGCCTTTTCAACCCCTGGTATAATTACTTATGTCTCTTCATGGTGAATCATAAATGTTCTTGTGAGGGCTATATGAATAATTTGTAGCAATTATATTTTAAAATTTTCTATGTAAGATCTTCAATTGACGAATTGTCTAGAAATAGCTTATTGACTTTGCAATTGCATGAGTTATTTGAAATTATTCGTAGATTGTTTCTTGGTTTGCTGGTTGTTTACGAGCAATTCCTTCTTAGTATTCCGTGGCTGGTATTCAAGTGCTCAGCTTCCAGCTGCACAATTCAGTTTGTATTTTGACATATAGGTCACACGATAATATTGCTGCTTCTTGACTAAATGCCTATAATTCATAGGATCTAGCTTCTTGCATGAATATTTGCATTGAATTACAAAATTCTTGTTCTGCAGCCATTCTTTAACATTTGTTTAAAAAGACTTGTTTCAGTTGCTGCTGGTAATCTTATTTACAAAACTATTTATAGAAATACTAATACACAGTGGACATTACCATAAATGAACAAATTTGCTGTAAAGCTTCAGCTGTGCACTCAGCTGCATTTTTATTTCTTTAACTGTTTCCCCATCTACGATATTAAAATATTAATCTTTATAATACTTATTTTTTCTCTATGTGAAATTAAGTGATTCTATGAAAAATATTCACATATTGTTAAATTATAAGCATTTCCTGTTTAAACTGCATATAGTGATCTCCATTGTCAGTGCTGGACAAGCCAAAGCCATTAAATGAGCAACAGCTGACTACTCTCCCATGTCCCAATCTTTTGTTTTGTGGTCTCACAGATCCTTTTCTCCTTTGCCCTCCCCAACTGCCCCTCTTGCTGCAGAGAGAGAAAATAAAAGAATTGCAAGTGTGAAGACGTTTCAGTCCAAGAATTGCTTAGCAAACTAATGCACAGAGAACGTGTTTGAAATTCCTTCATACATTTCTAAAATAGCAGTGAGAAGCATGCTCTCTTGTGGTTCAGAGATAAGGGAAAACTACCCTTGAAGAACTAAAGTGTCCAAAATATAAAATTCCATTTCTGTTTCTTAGTGCATGGATGGACCATTTTTTTTTTTTTCCTTGCGTATTCAAATAACCACAGTGCAAGGCATTGTGAGTCTCGCCTCCCTGGACTATTCTTGCTGTGTTTTCTTGCGCCTCTTACTAGTCCCTGGGGCTTGGGAGGGTGTTATTACAAATGAATGTTTAATGTCTGCCTTGAAGAGCTACTTGTCTGGCTTGGATTTTCTGCTTGCAGTGCTCTGGAAACAGCTGCACGTGGCGAAGGACCCTGTTGAGTGTTATCTGGACACAGACGCTTTTGCATCTTGCGGCTGTTTTTAGTGATGTCTTTCTTGTCTTATTGGTTGACAGTTCATTTAACAGAGGAAAGCTTGGTGAGGAGATGACACCAATTATTTTGTTTGACCTTCTTTATAGCCAGTTAACTCCTGGTACAGGAGGCTGCTGGCTGAGTGTGAGCTGTGAGGGCAGGAGGGTTGAAGGAGATCCCTGACCCAACTGCCCCTGGGTAAGAGCAGGACAGTGTGGCAGACATTCAAAGGAGATACTGAAGAAGAAAAGCTCATGGTGAGCCAAATGCTTCCTTCTTGTATCTTGCTCCTGAGGCTTCATCCAAGGGGCAGGGGTCCTCTGGTTCTAGGCACTTGTGCTATAGTATTGCTCTGACCACTTCAGCTGGGCTGGCATCTTGTGCCTGAATCTTAGTTGTCCTTCTCATCTGCCTTTCATTTAAATACAGATGTTTATGTTGTAGCTAGGAGACCGGGTGGGCAGAATGTTTTAGCAACATGTATTTTTCAAGTTCTGGCAATCTCACTCTAAGGTGTATTTGTGGGAGGGATATGTACGCTACTTCTTTTAATTACTGTCTTGAGACTGACTTGCTTGTTGCTCCAGAGAGGTGTCTGTTGCTTTGACTGGATGGACTGGAGCTATATAAGCATTGAGAAACCTCTCAAAGGCTGAAACAAACGAGTACTGTTTGATTTGCACCATCAGCACCAGAGTAGTCCTTCAACAGCCTCCTAAAGCATCATCTTTTCTCCCAGTTGCTGGGCTCACGTCCCATGTGGCAGAAAACATTTCTCAGGTGGTGGAAATTATTTATTCATGGTCCCAACTTGAGCTGTCTGCAGACTGCTGTATCTTGCCAACTGGTGGCCAAATGTTAAATCTGACTTAAGTAATCATGGATTTTAAGCAGCAGGTTTCACAAGGTGGGTCAAAGGGAACAAAGGCTTCACCTTGGAGAAGCTCTCTTCAGCTTATCACAGCTAGGAGCTGCTTTCTGAGGACCTTTAAACACCTAAGTCCATCCAAAATGAAATATAGCTGTCCCAAGCAGGTAAAGCTCTCTTAGCAGCTAGACCGTAACTGCAGGGAGCTTTTTTGTGTGCTTTGTGCTCAAGAGTTTAAAACAAATAATGCCACAGTGAGTTCTTGTGCAATTGATAGTTTCCTTGTCATGGTTTCCCCGATTGCAGTCCCTGTTATTAGATGGGATGCTGCCTCCTCTAGACTCTTGTGGAATGGTGCAGTCAAAAGCTAAGTGCTAGTAAAACTGCCTGTGGTTGACTGTAAGGCCAATAGGCTGATTTTAGTTCATACCTTGTCTTAGTTTCTGTTATGCAGATAGCATTGATCTTTTCCCTCTCTCTGTCTTACTGTTTCTAGTCTAGTGCAAAAATGCTGAAGTAAAGATGTGTCATTTATTGACATGCTGAAAAAACCCTGAAGCTGAAATTAAAGAAAAGCATGGGAGGAAGGTCAGGCAAAAGGTAAGGCCATGTTCATTTGCAAGACGTACCCTTGCAAGCAGCTCTGTGATAGGAAAGCAAAATGCATGGTCTTGGCTGGAAGGAGTTGTGGTGTCATTGTCAGGAGGAAACGTGACAGTAAGAAGCCCTCTCTATTGCTCAGGCTGATAAAAAGTTATATTTTGAGTTTCCTGCCCTATTACATGATGAGGCTCCAACAGCAACATAGACAACAAGATCAATATGTGCTGTATTTTGGAAGCGCAAAATTGTGAGGTAAATGAGCAAGGCAGAAGTACCACCATTTATTTCAGTGGCATCTAAAAGTTTGGGAATGCATCGCATTTGTTTTCCTTCACTTGATACACTTTCAAAGTGTATCATTTTCAGAAATGGCTAAACGTTTCTTGCCTGAGGAGGCTTGGATACCCTGCTTGGAACGTCTATAGTTGCATCTCCAAATCACTGAACACTTCTGAAAACTTTGTCCTTCACAGTCAAGCTTTTCCCTATCCATCTGTTTGGGATCTGCTGGGATCTGCTGTTGTTGCAGACATGGAGTTTTGCCCTCAGTTTCAATGGAATTGTCATTTCCCTTGGCTGCCCTCCATCCTCTTGTGTTTAGCAGACTCAGAATTGTTCCTTCATTAATTGCCTAACAGTCTTCCAGAAGGATATTTTCTGAACATATATACAACAGAAAACATTGTCTCACATTTTAATAACTGTATTAATAAAGCAAGGGAGTCATGTTCCTTTGCGGATGCACTGTGACAGTGAGCCAAAGAGCTTGCTTTCTGCGGCTTTTAGAGGGGTGGCATCCCATTTCTCCAATTGTGGCAGATCCTTTGAAAACTAGATTCATTCAGCATTGTTGCAGAACCTGCAGAGTATTTTCTGTCTGATCTGCCTGTGCCCTGTAAAGACAATAGTCCTTGAACTAGACTGCTTGGCCAGCTTCATGCTTGCAACTTCCATTATGCTAATTTTGATTACTAATTGTTAAAAGGTGTTGAGTGAGAAGATGGAAGTGAAAAGCAGTGGAGTGGGTTGGGGGAAAAGCAGCTGATGAAAAGCGTTTGCAAATAGGGGACGTGCCCTTATAATGAAAGTTGGTATGAGTTCTCAAAAGCACCATCATTAGAAAATACCAGCAAGAAATGAATAGCCACCTTCCTCTAGTCAGTCTATTCTGATGTACTATATTTTTTTTTTGTTGAGTACCACGTGGTACAGAATAGCTTTAAGGTGCTTGTACAACTAAGCCTTAGCTAAGGAAAAAATTACCTCATCCTGTATTTCTACCGTGTAGTGGAATTGCCAATACATTTACTCATGTTTCTGTTGGACTATTGAAAAGTTTGTCAATTTTTTCATTACATTCCAGAAAAGTCTGTTAGATTTGCTTTTTACTGAAGGACTGGTGATCACAATTTTTTTTTTAACATACAGGGAGTGAAAGTTAAAAAGAAAAACATAGCTCTTAAAATACCACAATTTTCTATTTTTATGTCCTGAGAGAAGAAGAAAAGAGTGGATGCATCCTTTTGACTGATGATAACTTGGAGTTTTTCCTTATTTTCTACTGCTCTTTGTTTGCTGACTCTGTATGTTCTTCATCCCTTCCAGTTACTGGCTTTCTGTGGTTAATAGGTGCCTGTCTATTGTGCAGAGTCAACCATTTTGAGGCCTTTAATTATGTTGTTGATAGTATTTACATTCTTGCTTCTGATCCTCGGTGCTTGAAAATCTAGTAGCTATATCTGGAAGGCTCAGCTCTTCATTTACTACAGTTTCCTCCCATGAACTTCTGTTCTGCACAATGACAATATAATTTCCAACCAAGCCTATTAAACTGTACTTCCATGTGTGGTATGTGTCTTTGCTGGCTTGCAAGTTCCAATAAAGTTTTCTCACTGATATCTTTAGAGCTGCTCTAATTTGGCTACCTTGGGCTGGAATTGTATTTGCAGTGTACCCTGCTATGGTAGCCTTTATTCAGTGGTTAAAGTTGGTAATTTGCAAAAAAATCCAGTCTTTATTGCGTTTTATTTGGACATATGCACAGGTGGTGCCACTGTTCTATGAACAAGGCAGGTGAGAACAGCAGAAGGCTGGACATTGAGTAACAGAGGTTAGGGTGGTGTGGTATGTGGGCAAGGAGACTTGACATGCCCAGTAGGGAAAGTAAGTATATGAGGGGAGAGGGTGGTTTCCTCCATGTCTTGGGAAATCATCTTCCTTTTCTCTTGCACTTAGCTGTCTGCTTTCATGTGCTGATCACAAGATTCATTAGTCTGAAGGGCCAAAACCTTTGAGCCGTGTGCTACATGTTTGGAACATGATAAAAATGTGGCGAGACGGGTGGTATGCAATAGCTTTGTAACTGTGGTCAGGAGGATTTATGCAGAGTTGCGAGCACTGGGATGGAATTTTGCAAGCTTTTGCTTTTCATGTCACAAGGATAATGGGACAACATTGGATATCCTTTTCCATAACTGACTGTGGCTTTTTCTTGGCCTTTATCACTTCATTACTCGTTTTTGTGTGCTTTCTGCTCTTGACATTCTACTGCTAAGACCTTTAAAATTATTATGTCTTTCAAGAAAAACAAGCACATCTTAAGAGGCATTTTTTGGGGGGTGGGGAGAATCTGGAGTTTATTTAAAGAAAGAAGATCTGAAGCAGATAAAGCAGAGAGATCAACTGTGCAGAACTACTGATGCATTCCAAAAGAGAACTGAAGAGCTATACAACTCTGAAGTGCACCACTCAATATTAGCTTTTTCACTGAGAAATCCTTTGAAGGACCAGAGTCACGCACACATGTATTACACTCTTATCTTATGGAACAAGCAAATGACACTTAATTCCCTAAGTGGGAAACAAAGCCTTTTGAAACTAACCTCGCCACGAGCAGATAGTTGAATTGTTAGTGATAGACATGTACCCTTACTGCATGTACAGTGTGCATTGCCTTGAATGCCTGTTTTCTTTCTTGGATGCTTCTGTAATTCTAGGAACATCCTACCCAAAGGTGTCAATGTGTCTGCTCAGGTGAATTTGAGGAAGGAGATACAAGGGATAAATGAGAACCTTATAAAAGCATGATACAAACCAACTAGGTTGTCAGAGCTGATAGAGTGACAAATTGAGTGTGAAAACCCAGGTGCTGTGCCACAGTATCCCAGGGATCAGCCAGCCCTTGATGCAAGGGAAGGGGAGAGTGTAGCAACAACAAACCTAAATTAATAGTTCAAGCTGACAGAAAGCATTATTCTCAAGTCAAACAAGAGGGAAAAACTTGAAAAACAGTTAGAATAACTGTTGTTGTTCATGCACTACAGTTATTTCAAACCTAAGATAGAAACTAGGAAAGTAGTGGTTCATGTTAAATGTTGTAAAATCGTTGGAAATTGCTATTATTAATGCAAATAATTCCACTGGGCAACCTTCCTTGGAGCAGGTAATGTAATCCTATTTCTCAGAAAGTGCCATTGTTTTTTTATTTTTCTCAGTAGGTTTAGGGCATGGAGGGCATTTGGATTAATGAGAGGCAGAGGTGATGGAAAGTACTCAATTATCCTTAGACTTCGGTAAGCCTGGATAATTAGCGAAACCTTTGCAAGAAAGATATTTCCTTTCAATGTAATTGCAAAATAATTATCTTGTCTGGTAGGGATATTGTCTATGTTGATTGATAACACACAGGTGATATATGAAACATCTGTTTCAGAAGTACCTGCACTAACGTGGTTTTTACTGAGTTGGTCAGCTGAAGGTCCCCCAGGATTGGGTATGTTTAAAGCCTCTACGGAACAGCACATACCAGCATTTGCTGTTCATTTTAAAGAGGGGAAATGGCCTATTTGGGGTAGTTCTTGGGTGCCAGGTGAGAATTCCTTGTGCTCATTTACTTCAGAATCCCTAAAGCTCCTTCCCCTGGAATAAGAAGCACATCAATAGGTTGTGGTCTTAGCTTTTGACAGGCTGTAGAAGAAACAAATTTCAAAGAAAGACAAGAGAACAAGAAAGGTCACCATACTGAAGAACAGGCAGTAGGCCTCAGACTGAAGATGTTCCCAGTTCTGTCACTAGCTTCCTGTCTGATCTTTACCACCAGTATCTCTCGATTTCTGCTTCCCATCTATAACAAGGGAAATACTAATATTTCTTTTTCCTGCTTTTTATCTTTTTAGGCAGCAAACTCCTTGGGCAGGGGTCTTTTACGCTGCATACAGTAAAAAGGATTCTTGTGGGGCCTGATGGGACTATTGTGGCAATAAAAAGAGGCAGGAAGATGTCTAAAGGTGTTTTTTTGGAAAGGTAGCCATTAGTTTACTTTTTCCCTCCATATTTTCTTGGGGGACAAATTGCTTTGTCTTCATAGCCAAGGAAGTTAATGCATTTCTGAAATGTAGATTTTAGTAGTTTGGCATAGTTCAGTGTGAGGCTCCGTGGCTTCTTGGTGATAGCAGTCCCCTGTTGCAGTGGTTACCATGAATGCATCACTGCTTGCCATCCTTGCAGTTGACTCCAAATCAGGTAGTTTTTCCATTGCAGGGAACAGGAAATAATCTCCAATATTTTGTTAGAATTGAATAATAATTGTGTTAACAGTTAAGTGGCCAGCAGGTGTTGGAGGAGATTTCAGTGGGTTAAAGGATGTGGCTTTGGTCAGTTTTTGATAATGTCATTTAATGTACACCTAAACGTGTGTTGGCTGTTCGTGCTTCCCACAGCACATTGAATGAATTTCTCTCTGTCATATACATACGCACTTTTATATCTAAACAGATGTTTTGGAGGTGTATTAGATCAGCCTGGAGCATTGGACATTCTGACCTAGTCCCTCTGGACATAATTTCTGTGGGAAAAAATTATCCTGCTAGGTAGGTGTATACCTTTCATTCTCAGGCATCACGGGGACACTGTTTTCAGCAGGGCGAGCTGTGGCTTGCCCAGGGTCTGGTCTATAACTGGAGCTGCATCTGCTGCTCCTGGGAATGTCAGGCTTCACATCTGATCTGGAATGCCAATGAGCCCATATAAAGCTGTTAATGTCTGTGCGAGGTTTTTTCGTCTTCATTACCAACCAGATAGATAATTCCTCAGCTGCTGTTCCAACCTGTGGGATTTTACCCACTTAATTAATGTTCTTTCTTGTTAAAGAAGATCTCTTTTTACACACACAAGAAGATGTGCTTGGCTTGCTTTTGAGGGCGTCTTCTCATGTCTGTATCAAAGGCACAGAGGCCCCAGAAGTTGGAGGGTGAGCCCCAGGGCTAGCATGCCTGTGAAGGCAGAACTTGGCAGCACTCTGTTGTGTGCTGAAGGCAAGCTCCTGTAGGGGAGCCAAGTCTACGCAGTGGGGGGGACCCTGATTCCCTTCCCCGCTCCCCCCGTTTTGCTACCACTCAGCAATAAAATGGAATTTTGATATGGCCGAAGGATAGCAAACTGTATGCTGAATGCCTGCTGAGCGTTAAAAATGCCAGCCTACACCACCCTCCCCAACCTTTCAGTGTGTCAGCAAGCTGATTATGTAAATAAATATACATATCAAACAATAAGCAGATGCCTTTTCAATATGCACTGTTTCAGGCTGAGATATTCCTTCTGATGCAGCTCATATCAGCATCTGCCAGGCTAATGCCAGCTCCACAGCTCCCTTTCAGGTTTTTTTAATGCACAAAGATTTTTTTGTTGTGGTAAGTATAAAATATAATGAGGAACTGGCTTGTTTTACATCTGTTCAGGTGTTACTTGTGATGTATAAAATGTCCAACGGAAACACTCTGTGTTCCTCCCGATCTCTGTCAGTATATATTACAAACTCTTGTTCCTTATGCTTTATTAATTGGCTTTATGTAAGCATGTATATGATTGTAGAAGTGTACAGGGATAAAAAAAGTCATTTGCAAAACAAGTCACCATTCGGGCCCCAAAGTGAACAAACATTGAAGTCAAGGGGAAGCTGTGATCAAGGTTGGATTTAATACCACAACCCACAAAAAAAAAAACAAAAAGAAAAACAACAAAAAACCCACAACCAAAAACCCCAAAAATCTTAATTCCAGCAGAGTCTGTTGTTCAGCTTAAATCAATCTCAACTTGGGAGCCAGAGTCTAAAGCACCAAGGGTGTATCTTAGTGCAGTGCTCTGGAAAGAGCTGCTAGGCTGGGTCAGATCTTGTCTAAACCAGGACCTTGTCTCAGATAGCAACCAGCAGTGATTAGAGAGAATGTAAGATGGGGGCAACTAACCAGGAGAAATTCCACATTGAGCTTCTGTTTATTTTTGTTTCAATATGAAAAATGTGTTAAGACCAAGTGACTCCTAGTCTACTGACTCTAATCCTCCTTGATAATTTGCCTACAGAGCTAAATGAGTGTTGGATCCCTTGGTGCTGCTGTCTCTCTCTGTCCCTGTACATCAACCATGGAGAAGGTCCCTGGTGAGAATTGTTCTTATTGAGGCTTTACACATGCTGCTGCTTTTGCTCTAGTCAAATACAAAGGAATCACATTAACTAAAATAAAACTCAAACTGTTTATGCAGGCAGCAAGTCTTAAAGGCAACTCTATGTCAGGCTTTTCTGAGGTCTGCTGAGAGAAAGAATATTCACACTGCTTTAGACACTCTTGATTGGATTAGATATAAACAAAGTGAGGAGGAGGGGAGAGGCATGATCCTCCACTGGAGACATGGATTTGGAGGACCTGAGATATCTTCTGTTTCTTAATGTTGCTTGAATAGAGATAGAAATCTCTCTCATCTCGAGCAAATATATGCAGAAGACAAAATACAGTATTAGTAACCCTACATATATTGGAGCCTTTTCCTTCTGATTACAGCAGTACATCAGCTGGAATAGTAATAGGGAATGAATGGGTTTTAGCTACATGGACAGCACTGTTCTTCTATGATGGAAAGGGAAAATTGGTACCAAAAATGCCATTGAATCAAATTTTTGATGACTTTCTGTACACCTGCCTGTGACACTTTACATTTTGTGGTTTCAGAGCACAAGGCTGGGAGTTACTAACCAATACTGCATGTCTGAAAGGAGTAGAACTGCATTCAGTAGAGTAAGTTTCTATTAGGCGGCAAGCACTTTGTACTGTGTAAACGCATATAGACACATGTATTTGCTACATGCAATCACTTCGACCTCTCAAATACTTGCCCTTCCTCTTTAAAGAAACTGTTATCTGGATGGTATGTGTGTATTTCAAATGCCATGTTGTGCGGGGCAGCGAAGGGGCTTATAAACACATGCCCACAGGAGGACGAATCTCAGCTGAAAGTGTGTGAGTCCACTACAGACATGAGCATCTGCCCAAGTACCTGTTTGATGGGCCCTTGCTCTGCTCACTTAGCCATGCTGCTTCTCTAGTGCACATAAGATGAATGACCAGGGTGCAGAGCGCTCCTTGGCAGGGTGTCTCAGGCTGGACAAAGCATGCAGAGCTCCTGTGTCCCACTTAGCCCCTCCCTTGTCCTGGAGAAGTGTGCAATAGTGCTTCTGTGGAGAGGAGCAGGGGGCTGCTAAAAGAGGGCTGAATCCTGCACATAAGGCAGGAATTTCTTTTTGTGTGGTCTGGTGTGACATTTGCATTTCCCAGCTGGCTTGTTAGTGGCGTTGTATTCCACTGAACTGACAAATAAATGTTTGCTCAGCTTACTGTAGCTGTCTTCTCCAGAAAGCATGACAGACAAGGGGAATTTGAGATGTCTGACTGCAGCCCTGTCTCAGTGCCTTACAGGATTGCTGGCTGGAGTTGCTATGAAAGGACTGTCTCTTCCAGCTTTTCATCTTGACCCCAGAGGAGTTACTAAGTACTGTCATGCAAGGTGGACTCTGATACTCCCTGATGCTGCATATGCACAGCTGGCCTTTCCGTTGGGATGCTGGAGGGACAGGGCACAGTGGACGGTTTTGGTTTCTGAAGAGAGCAAAGCAGCAAGGTAGACTGGGCAGGAGAGAAGTAATGCTATGAAATGTATTTGCATGGCGCCTGCTTCATATCTGAATTGGAGCTGTCAGGGAGAATGAGATCCAGACATGATGCTGTTCTCCAGAGAGAGGCTGTTATGGAGTGATTGCTCTGTTAAGTGCTGGCTCCCTCTATGCCCCAGGTCTGGCTGACTTCTGCAAAGACAAAACTGGCAAGGTGTGGCATGATCCTTCCTCCTTTCCCATTGGCCTTTCTTGCCTTTCTCCAGGCTCTGATTACTTTCTTTTGCTTGCTTATTCCTTTCTTTGCCTGAGCATCTGCCACTGAACCCTTCTCCTCCTGCCTCTGTTAGTGTCTTCATGTTACCCTTACATGTCTCTCTGCTCAATCACCTTATCCTCTTTTTCATCCTTAGTCTTTTCTGGCTCACTCCATTCAGCATACAGTTGCACTCTAAGATCTATCCAGTAAAGGAACATGTAAATTTTGTATGTTTTAAACATTTAGCTGCCTTTGTTTTTTCACACATCACTCCATCCAACATTCTGGGACTTGCCTTTGGGGGACTCACAACATCTCTTTGTGGTGTTCCTGTCCTCTCCTGTTTCCCTAGTGACTATCCTTTGCTGCACGGGGAAGCAGGAGGGGAAGATGTAGAGCTCCTCTCTTGTTCTTCTGGAGAGTCCTGTTCCTCCTCCTGCCTTATGATTAAAGCCCTTTTCTGGCCAGTTGAAGTGAACTGGAAAAAAAGAAGGAAGATTTTACCTTCAGTCAGGGTCTTCTGAGTCTCTGCTAGATGCTTCCCCCCACCTCCTTCAGGTGTGCAAGAAACTGGTGATCTTTACCTGAGTGGGAAGAAGTGAGTAAAGCAAGGTCACAATATTCTCCTCAGGCCCAGCATGGAGATATGTGTTTTATGTTTATATCATTGCTGTTTTGACAGGTTGACCTGCCTGGATCACAGTGCTAGGGACCTGAAGCAAGGACCCTGACTGATGCATGTTTAGTGCGACCTGACTTCTTGAGGAGAACAAATATTCCTCTGAAGGCCTGTCTCCTCTCAGCAGCACGCAGGTAAACCCTCCTAGTGCTCAGGCTTTGCTTCTGCTGGGCTTTGTCCTTGCTGGAGTGGACTGAGCAGAGGAATTTTTTGCATTCATTTGGCTCGAGAGGGGCTTGGTCACCTCTGCCTGTCATATCTGCAGGAGTGAAATCTTCGTTTGTGTTTACAGCATGAGGAATGTTTTTAGCACAAATATGTTTTCAGAGAATCAAGACTACCCATATAGACTAAAAGTATGGGAGAAGTATGACAAAAAAGGAAAAATGTTATAGATGAGTTATTAATAAAACTATACCTAAACCTCTTGTTCAAAAATAATTTTACATTGAAAATTACCTTAATTTAAACAGAAAGCATTTTAAGAAAAAGAATAAAATAGTATATGTTGGGGGGGAAGGGCTTAAGTAAGAAATTAATGAAATCATTTAGTTTGCAACTGGGTAACAGGATAAGATGTTTTAGGTCATCCAAAAGTAAAAAAAAAACCCAACAAAAAACCCCCCAAACAGTTATAATGGCCATGACGCATGGAAACCTGATCTAGAAAAGGTGAGGCCCTTTAGTCCAAACGCTTAATCCCTTACTGGCATGTAACATTGTTCCCTGCAGCGTCTAACAGTCCTGTTTTAAATGATAGGATTTTCGCTTGTCCCCTTGGGATACTATTGCACAGTCTAATAGAATTAATCTGCTTACTTCTCTCTCAACCCCTGGCCACTGCAGATGTAATTAGTAGTAGGTGATGGGAGGATTCTGTTTCCTATGCTGTATTATGAAGGCTTAGGGCTATATTGTGTTAAACAGGCATCAATTGGAAGTGTGTATGCATGAGTGTGACTTATCTGTCAGTACTCATTACAGCTCCATAAATGTCTCTGAATTTTCAAACTCACAGGAGCTTTTCTACGGTAGCAATTCAGGGTCTGATAAGGCACAGACTAATGCATTTGAATGCCTGTGAGAAAGGTGTTATGTTTGGAAACTAAAGTGAAATGCAGAGTCATTTGTTGCTCGTGCTAGAGACTCTCAATTTACTTCTCTTTTTCTGGAGCATTCACTGGCCTCATTTTTAACTTCTCTTGGACAATTTGGTAGGAACTATATGCAATAGCTTTTTGCTATGTGTGATGCTGCTGGAGATACTATTGCAGTTCCGTCTGTGAATTTCAGGTCTGTTTTAGATGAATGTGGTGGATTCTGCTGATGTTTACTGAAAGGCTCTGGTGAAATATCCAGATGAATATATGGAGCTGGAAAAATCCTATCTGGTCTATTTACACTGTCTCCAGTCAACACAAAGTGGAACTTCATTCTCTGACATTTAACCTATTTTGCTTCTTGAATTTGGAAAAGTTCTAGCTCTTAGTCAGTTACTAAAGCATATGGATGGAGTTTTGACCTGTTTACACCTGGAAACTGTAGCAAGAGCTGATCTGTACAAACTCTTTGTGTGGACACTTGGATTGATACATACTTCCGAAGTGAATTAAATACCACATCCTAATATGGAAAGCAACTGCAATATGATTGGTATTGGGTCTTTCAAAGTGGCCACAATGTGAAGCAGGGCCAGGAGCCCTGAAAAACTGTGCATGTGCCAGCTTTCCACTTGAGCTGCGTGCACTGGCACTGAAGGAGAAGGTTGCAATCTTGTTCCTCCTCCATCCCAATAAATCCCTGGCTCTAATGTACCACAGCTTTTCTGCAATGTTTCCTCAAATAGAAAGCCAAAAATCCCTTAACCATTGGTCCAGTGTTTCATTATCAAGGTAAGTTAATTGAGCCTATTGAAATTTGACTAGATTGCCTGTGTCAGATCAGAATTTCTTAAACACTGAAGACTGAGTTGCAGATTTTTGATGTGTTCAATGAGTCCAGTGCTAATTTGCCCATTGTTTTTAATCATTTGAAATTCTTTTCTAGCTCGGTGCTTGGCTGCCTCATGTGGTTTTGTAGCATACTTTACAGGATCGGGAGGTGGTGACTGAAGCAAGGTGCAAGGATCTGTTGCACTTCAGATCATCTGCAGCTTATGTTCCTTATCCCTCCTTTGCCAGCCATGCTTTTTTCTAGTGAAAATGTTAGTAATCTAAGGCAGAAAGTTACTATTTCTCCTCTACTCTTCCCTTTTTCTTTTCTTATCTTGCTGCTCGCTTTTTAAAAGCACTACATTAGCTGGGGGTGTGTGTGGTGGGGAGTAAGAGGCATGCTGTATGTACAGATGCTGGTAATAATCCTTTCAAAAGCCGCATTTCTCAAGCTGGGAGCTATTGACCCCTTTCAGTGCCATCACAAAGAAACCCAAGAGGAAATGGAGGATGAGGACCACCAGGGAATGTGTATATAAATATATGTAATATTTTTCCCTCAGGTTGTCTTCTAATTCCACCTCCTGCCAGGCTGGCTATTGTTTGAGACTTTACATGGGATACCAGTTGCCATATAAGGAAAAAGGCATCATGCTACATTCTTTTGAAAAATTGATTTTTTACAGTTGCCTTTTTTTTTCTTGCTGAAAGTTGTTCTGCTTTTGTGGAAGATGTAGGCAAAAGGAAAGCAGCAGGCTACAGTACACATGTATACAAAAAAAAAAAAAGATTTTGCTGTGGCTCTTGTATTACAATTTAGGTGACCAGGCAAAGCAGCAATAGCAAATGAGGTTCAGCTACTATGACAGCAGCAGAAGATGTTTCTATGCATTTACTTTCATCCTGAACTCAGTAATAATCCTCCTTGTCTTTTGATTTTTTCTTATTTAAGAGGATGCCGAGGCAGTGGAGCAGAGGCATGGAGTGTCCCTTCTGTGTCCATGTTCGTTCACAATCCACCAGTGTATATTTCCAGTCCCGAAACAAGTACATCTGGACTCTTATAAGGGGATCCTGCCTTTTGCTCCATGCGTGTTCCCTACCAGATTGTCCCCATTTCAGAGCTTGAAATTTTAAGTGTTGAAAATCTCTTTTCACTGGAACTTTATAATTTGTGATCAAAAGTCAGCACAAAAAAGTGCTACTGAACTGGGTCTGAAAACCTGGTTTATGAAATGGTGCTAATCTTCATTGCACTGTGTTAGATGAGGACATGGGGGTGCAGAGACCTGAACTTCCTGCTCTCATCTTGTGCTTTGTTCATTCCTGCTTATGTGCTGAGTGACATGCACCAGTTTGGGCCACCAGCTCCCTCTGCTCTCTCGGTAACCAAGTCCATTGCTGGGGATGACCGTAATCCAACTATCCCCAAAGGCAGCTGAACCATCTGAGCCCTCAGGAAGAAAGACTGCATGCAGCAATATTTTAGAGGGTGAGATGCTTCTGCAGACAATAGGAGTGGGTCAGAACACCTGCCAGCTCAGGAGAAGGTCTGAAAACACTCCTGAGGTTTGTTCTTTGTTTCCTGGTGTAGCTATCACTTGTGATGAACAGAAACTGCCTGCTTTTTGGAAACAGGTCTGAACTATAAACAAATCTACATAGCGACTTATGTAAAGTCACAGCTGGAGCAACATAAGCATAAATAAGGCTGAATCCTCTGACTCCAGAAAGCAGAGGCAGAGTCTAGAGATCTGGGAGGTGGGAACACAGCCAGATCTTGGAGATGAGTTGAGTGTATGCTTGTGCATGTGTGCATGGGAGTTAAGCAGTCTTCCTCTTGTATCCTCTTCTATCACTAACTGTGACACAGTCTTTCGCAGTGCTCCCTGTGTTTACCATCACTTCTGACTCCCTGAGATGCCTTCTTGATTCTTCCTGTGAAAATCTGTTCAGCAACTGATAATGTTGCAGGCTTCTTAAAAGTAAGAGCAGAGGAAAAAGCAGTCCCTCTTACAAAGAGCAGCAACAAATTTTGAGTTTCATTTATTACAATCATGTCATAATACTCAGTCTGTGTTATACTGAAGTGTGATTACAGAAGTGGATACGTTCTATAAATACTTTCCTTTTTTCAGAAAATTAATTGTTTTCCATTGCGTACACTAAGAATAATACTATCAATATACCCTTTTTTCTTTTTAAAATGTTGAACAGTTGGACAACTTTTCCAAAAAAATTGCAATTTCTTTAAAAATGGAGTAAGGACTTTTAAAAAGTCCTATGTTTTTCGTAAAAGCGTGGAAATGGAGGCCACATTGATCAAAGGAAGCAGATATTGTACTGAGAAAGTTCTAATTTTCCATACTCTTTCTTTTGACTGTGAGTTAGTGTTTTGAAAAGCTGTGCTACTTTCATATCTCTTCAAAATGAATCTCCAAGCCAATCTTCCTATTCATTAATGATAAATTGTGCTTATCTTAGAGATACAATTGAGGAAGCCTCCCTGGGCTTTACTAAGATGCTCGAGTTTGCACCAGTATGGCAGGAGAGTGTCCTCATGTAGCCTTTTTTGCACAAAAGATAGTTTGGTGCCTCCCAAATGTTGTTCACTGTGATATCAAGAGGAGCTATAACTCACAGCGAGTGGTGTGGAACGATGCGATGCCCCATGTGCTTGGTTCTCAAATTACCAATGAAGCAGCTAACGACTTTTGACACATACATGGCTGTCATTGGACGTTTGAGTTAACATCGTGCTGATAAATGGGATGCTCCTCACCCAACAGCTACTGTTTCAAGCTCTCTGCGTGCTCCCAGACCCTGTGTTTTGCTTACACTATGCTCACATTTATAACTGTCCTAATAACTGTCATGGCCAAAGATAATACGTTTGTTATATGTGCATTTGTAAGTGAAAGACTGGTGTAAAGGGTGAGCATCTGATCAGTGATGCATCCAGAGAGCAGACAGAGCGTTTGTTGCCAGCGCCGTTTCAGTCTCACTCCAAGCATGCCCAGCAGCCACCTTGTCATGGTTTAGCCCCGGCCCAGCTCAATTTGGCAGGTAAAAACAAGCAAATGGGCTCCCAGTTTCCCCCACTACCACCCCCAGGGAAAGGGAGAATGAGAGGAAAAGATTTGCAGTTTATAAACTAAAACTAAACCAGCTTCAATCAAGTAATAATAATAATAAAGAAGAAAATACTATTAATAAGAAAATAATAAAGTATATACAAATATACGAATTTGCCCTCTCCAACCCCTCGGTGACTATATTACACCAGAGATGGTGCAGAGCAGACGCAGGAAAAAGATGAGTAGTAGGAGAGACCTGGACTCGGGAACTAAATTCAGGAATGCATGGACCTAGTATCAGAGGTAAACACACAGACGAGGTCCTCACTGGACATCACCTATCAAAGAAGAGAGCGATACCCTCATGATCACTCAGTTTTATACAGAGTATGATGTATATGGGATGGAATACTCTGTTGGTCTGTTTGGGGTCACCTGTCCTGTCTTCTCCTCCCTGCAGGTGTGACCCTTTTTTGCCTCTTGAACTTATGACATTCCACCAGCTCAAGGATGGTCTTGGTTTCTATAGGAATAAGTTTAAGCAATGGCCTTTCTTCAAACCAGTACCCTGTGTTACCACTTCTAGAGAGAAATGCTGTCTGAAAAACATGCAGTCAACTTTCAGAAAATGAAGTTACTTAGATGAGACTTAACTGAAAAGTTAGAAAACTGATTATACTCTAGCTCAAACCAGAAGACACCTGCGGGCTCCTGGAGATGAGGAGCCCAACTTGGGATCTTGGCTGCGGTAACAGGAAGTTTCATCTGTTGCTGAAAGTGCTGTAAGCTGATTTTTGAGGCTATAAGTGGCTGCTGCTGATGTGGTTTGTGTTTGCTGCTTCTCTCTCTTATGGGTCTAGAAGTGACACAAATAGACAGGGGGCTCAAATGTCACTGCAGCTGACTAAGCCAGCGGTGGACTGAGCTTCTGAGAGCTATTGCCCAGAGACTGGAAGCTGTTGCTTCTGATATTAACTGTGGCACATGTGGGGTCTGGTTTTAGCTGTGTGTATTTTTCTGTGGAGCTAGAACTTGTGCAACGTGCAGATGATAATGAAGGAGGAGAAAATAAATTGTCATTAGAAATACATCGTTTTCAGTTCCTGTCTAATGCTGCAGCTGTAATTTAAAGCTTTTTTTGCTTGACTGTATCACCGGGTAAAATGTCAAGGAAAAATGGAGTTTACCTGATGTGACAGGGCAGGAAAGCAAAGCCGCCTTTCATCGCCATGCTGAGTCCTGAGGTGAAGTAGCTGAGACGGTGTCACACAGAACAGTAGCAAAGGCTTTGCATCACTTATTTTGAGACCTACAGGAGTACATTTGCTTTTGATTTGTGAATTTTGAAAATTACTGAGTGAAGCTGGGGTCTTAGTTTAAGAGCTGCTAGAATTATTCTCTCGCTGTAGAGATTTCTCAATAAGCAGATCTGTAAGCAGGGTATGCGTGTGTGTATTTGAAGATTTTTTTTCCCCTTCGGCTTGTGAGAGCTGGGATCAATGAAAGGTGATAAATATCAAAATCAGTAATAAGGATAGTATTACCCTATAAGTAGTGAAGTGCTTTGAGGGACTTTTGCATTCAATTACTAACTCTGTGCCTAGCCTGCAGTCTGACAGTGGGAAGTATCTTGGTTCCTGTCTGCTTTTCTTTCCTATCTTTGTAAGGTGGTAATACAGCTGCTAAGTTTTCTCTTGTAGAAACTGGCAGAAACTGGCTTCATGAAACTTTGCATTCCTTTTCAGAGAAACCTGGAGATGAAAACATCTTCATTCTGGAGGGTTTATATTTATTTCTTTGCTGCTGCTTCTCCTTTCTGTGACAAAGAAGGATTGGGGAAGGTAAAGGAAAAAAAAAGGGAAAGAGGTAATCCAGAAATTCCCTCTCCTCAGATGAAAAACTGCCCATCAAAAAATATCTGTACACTTCACATAAAAAAAAATGAAGCCCAATTAAATTTGCAGAATATGAAAACGTTATTATTACTCTTAAATGCCCTGACCTGCTTTAAAGCCCAAATTTCTTGCTTGCATTGCTGTTGCTATTTAATGGCAAATCTTGAGAGTTGTTTTGTGAGAAGAGTGTACATGTAGGTCAGCTGCTGGACAGGCTTGTGCACAATAAAGATAATGATAATCTAATGGCTGATTTGTCCTTTGTAAAATGATCCGTTCTCTGGGTGGCTTCTAATGTACGTCAGCTGCATCCTTGGCAGATGTTACATTTGTTGACAGTAATGGAAGATAAGAAACTAGGAACTGAAGAGCTTAGGACATGCTTGTGCTGGATGTTCAGGACTGTTCTCAGGAGCATGTGGTAGGAACTGTAAGGTAGCTATGGCATGAGGCATTTTGTGGCCAGATGGAAGGGAGGGGTATGCGTAATGGTAGTGCCCTGCCTGTATTTTAACTTCAGTGCCCACCATATGGAAGTCTTGAACTGAACAGGGGACTGTCTGCAGCTGTTACTTTTCTGGAAAAAGTGGAGTGCAGTAGATGCATCGGTGGACCACTCCTCCCAGAGCATGTACAAAAATAATGAATTCCAAAGGAGTATGTTTAAGCAATATAAACTTCCTTTTTTAATAATTTGTGGAAGGTTTATTTTCAAATCCCCCAGTGCTCACCAGGTGCTAATTTTCAGATAGGCTCTAGCACTGGCTTGAAATTTTAAAGTATATAGGTGCTTTAATAAGCTCCATCTCTCTCTACTGCATGGCACGAGCCAACCACTGAGCCCAGGAATCATAGAACCATAGAATCTTCCGGTTGGAAAAGACCTCTGAGATCGAGTCCAGCTGCATCCATCATCCGCTAAACCATGTCCCTCAAAAACACATCTATCCTTTTTTAAAATACCTCCAGGGATGGTGACTCAACCACCTCCCTGGGCAGCTGTTCCAGTGCCTGACCACCCTTTTGGTAAAGAAATTCTTCCTAATATCCAGTCTGAACCTCCCCCAACACAACTTATGGCCATTTCCTCTTGTTCTATCATATGTCACTTGAGAGAAGAGATCAACACTCGCTCTCCCACAGCCTCCTTTCAGGCAGCCATAGACAGCAATGAGGTCTCCCATCAGTCTCCTCTTCTCCAAACTGAACAACCCCAGTTCCCTCAGCTGCTTCTCATAGGACGTGTTCTCCAGCCCCTTCACCAGCATCGTCACCCTTCTCTGCATGCGCTCCAACACCTCAATGTCCTTCTTGTAATGAGGGGCCCAGAACTGAACACAGTACTCGAGGTGTGGCCTCACCAGTGCTGGTGCAGGGGTACAATAACCTCCCTTCTCCTGCTGGCCACACTGTTTTTGATACAGGCCAAGATGTCATTGGCCTTCTTGGCCACCTGGGCACACTGCTGGCTCATATTCAGCTGGCTGTCAACCAACGCCCCCAGGTCCTTCTCTGCCAGGCAGCTCTCCAGCCATTGTTCCTCAAGCCTGTAACGCTGCATGGGGTTGTTGTGTCCCAAGTGCAGGACTCGGCATTTGGTCTTGTTAAACCTCATCCCGTTGGTTTCAGCCCATCGATCCAGCCTGTCCAGATCCTTCTGAAGAGCCTCCCTTCCTTCAAGCAGATCAACACTGCCACCCAGCTTTGTGTAATCTGTAAACTTGCTAAGGGTGCACTCAATCCCTTTGTCCAGGTCTGAACCCAGCACTGAATGCTGGGGAACACCACTTGTTACTGGCCTCCAACTGGATTTAACTCCATTTACCACAACTCTTTGGGCCCAGCCATCCAGCCGGTTTCTTACCCAGCAGAGGGTATGCCTGTCCAGGCCAATGGCAGCCAGTTTCTCAATCAGAATATTGTGAGAAACGGTGTCAAAGGCTTTACAAATGTCCAGGTACACCACACCCACAGCCTTCCCCTCGTCCATTAACCGGGTAACCTTGTCATAGAAGGAGATGAGGTTGGTCTAGCAGGACCTGCCTTTCATAAATCCATGTTGACTGGGTCTGATAACCTGCACATGCTGTGTGATAGCATTCAGTATGATCTGCTCCATGACCTTCCCCGGTACCGAGGTCAAGCTGACAGGCCTATGATTCCCCGGATCCTCCTTCTGAGGGTAGAAGGAAGCTTTTCCTAGGAACGGACTGTTCTGTAATTGCCACCTTTCCCTGGTGACTGTTGATGACAGTATATTAGAATTTATGGCTATTTGACCCATCGGTTTCCCCATGTTCTGCAGGAGGAGTGGTTATCAGGTTTGGACATTCATTCCTACTGTGTGGGTCGCCCTTGCTAGAGAGAGACAGACGGACACCCAGTGCAATACAGATGACACGTATGTTGAATTTATCACTGACTCCTCAAACTTACCTTGTCAATTTACAAACTTTGTGGCTGCAAAGTACATCTAAGAGTACATTTCAAGGAGGCAAAATATAATATCCTCAGTTTTAATTTATTTCTTCCACAAGTATTCAGGCAACAAGAAGGAAAATAATCAGTTTGTCCTGGTTTTACCCCCCCCCATGCTTAAGTGTTCAGTTCTCAGAATAAGTTTAAGTTAAGCTATAAGTTTATCACAAGTTATTGGCCTGTTAGCTGAGTTGGCTTAGCGTATGCATCATGTTACTGGAAAGTGAAATGCCAGAACTGCCTTTGCTTTTACACTTCTCTTTTCATCTCCCAAATTTTGTGTGTTATCTTGTAGCAGCACTGAAAGTCACACTCTCACTGATTTGATTTGAACCAGGAGCTGATATTCTGCTATTCTGTATCCTTCTGCCAAAAGCCAGGGTTCAAAATAAGATCTTTATGTTCGAACTACTTACATGAATACAGTTTATGGTCATTTAAAATACCTGAAGATCAGTACAGCAAAGCTGCGACTCTCCTAGTGACTCAGTATGAACACATGGTGGATACAATTGAGTATATTCAACAAGCCTTCATCCTGGGAGAAGCAATGGTTGCTCTTAAAAAGGAGTAATTAAATGAACTTTCTTTTTGTGGGTTTTGTGGGTTATTTTTTTAAGATGCAGTTGGAAATCACTCATTTGGAAAACTTCAGACTAGATAGTTGCAAGCATAAAGCTTAATCCGGATGTTTAGAACTAACAATGTAAATCCCTAGGGGTACTCAGTAATGCCAAGCGTTAGGTGTACAAAGCTAAAAGCTTATTTGCTTTTGCTATGTGTTTTTTTCTATCGATTAAGAATAATGGTAATTGATGAAAAGTATAGCAATCTGATGGGTTTTTTTTCCTGTGAACAAAAAAATCTGCTGTGAATCACATCTTTGTACTAGATCAATTTTTTGGAAGATGGAAATTTCACAAACCTTTTTTTTCAAAATCTTCATGCAGTCAAGTTGAAATTAAGCAAATAGTTTCAGTCAACTAAAGTTACTTATGTATTTGTAGACATCAAAATATTTACTTCCAGATTTTTTAATAAAATATATTTTTGTCTTAGAAATGCCAAAGCTGAGCCTTTCAACATTTAAAAATCAAAACCAGACTCACCTCTTAATATTTGATCCAAACTTTTTATAAAAAGAATTTTGGGGTTGTTTGGTGTGGTGGTTTTGGGGGGATGTTGTGTTTTGCTTTGGTTTTAAGTTAGGAAAGAAAAAAGTTTCATCTTAGATTGAGCAAAACTTTGGGGAGTTGATGTGAATACATTGTATTGTTTTGTTTCAGAAGAAAAATCTTCCAGTTCAAACTGAGGCAATTCTTCCCCTCTTTTTTTTTGGTCTCTTAAACCCCCAAAATCTGTTGATCCTCTCGCTATGTTCTTTTTGATGATACTGATGCAGAGTAATTGTTCTTGGTTTTTGCTAACATAAAATTTGTCTGTGCTCCATTGCTGGAAGAGTTTGGGGTTTGTCTGGCAGGACACCACTAGGGCATTACTCTTGCTTCTGCTGATGAGTTGAATTGTTGCTCATAGTTGCACGTAGTTTGCTTGTTGTAGCTTTTCCTGTTCCTGTTTTCCTGTTCACCTTTGAGTTACTGAATACTATGAGCTGCAAAACAAGGAATAAAGCATTAGTGCTCAAAGTTATCATTAAATATTTTCTTTGATAATTCTCTTTATTGTATTGTGGTGATTTACAGCTGAGGACTAAAATGACTCCACTCAGTATCAGCAGTAGGCTCTGTTTGAAACGGACAAAGGATATTGTTTATATTTTGCTTCTCTTCCTTGTATGCCTCATTCAATGCCTTCCCCAATGAGCAGCTCTCCTCTCTTCATTCCAAGTGATGCTGTTACTGAGGAATGTTGGAAAGATACCATTATACACATACAGCAGGTGCCCCCAAATTCAGGGTTTGAGCTTGATTTGAAGGAGATGACATGCAGGAAGGGTATGTTGTTTTTAGTAAGCTGTGGTGCTTTGCAGAACTGTTTTAAATAAGCTCATCAGACAGGGAGGTCTGTGGGTGTAGAGGAGGGCTTGGTGAGCTTTTCAAATGTTTCCGTGCGCTGCTCAGGGCTCTTGTCCCAGGCACATACTTCATTAATGCTTCTGGGAAAGGCATTCTGGGAATAATCAATCAGCACTGCTCTGGGTTTCTTCTCTATTGGAGCTGCTCTGTTGTGTCTTTCAATACTGCTTGTTTTGGTTCTTATTTTTGAATCAGGGATTGATTTGCACAGAGCAGCACTAGGCAGAAGAATTTAATCTTGTGATGGGCTATCTGGCATAATTTGTCTAAAGCACTTAAATGGGTGTTTTAAAGTTGTAGGTCTTGAAGAAGCCAGTCATGGTAAGGCTTTGCTGAAGTATGGCCTGAATGTCTCAGTGGTTTCCTAGATCAGGATTAAGTTGTCCCCTTGGATTTTTGTTGTCATCTCTGATGGGCAGTGCTCCTCATCTCAGAAAGGACTTCTGTGCTTCAGCTTTGCAGGGCTGCCATATCCCTTACCTGTCCCTTTCCTCATCTTTATTCTGTCTTTTTTCTTTCCTCTGCCTCCATATTCTTTGATGCAACTCAGGTCTGCCAGTCAACTGCATATTGTCTTATTACATTTGCTGAGGCAATGTTGCAAAGGGTTTCTTCAAAAAGGGCATGTTGGGGAGGGAATGGCTGTAAAGAAGATTCATATGATTCAAGACAGTCTTTCCATGTATAATTTCTGGGGGAAAATTGAATCGATGTGAAAAATAGAACTTTGCCTTCCCTCTGAGTAAATCACTGTAAAAACTGCGATTGAAATCCAGAAGCACCTGGTACCCAGGTCTCAACTTAAAATTTAAAAAAATTTTAAAAATTTTAAAAAATTGTTGTAAAATTGGTGTAGTTGGCTGGGGAGGACACACTGTATTGTAAAGGATCTGGCCTTCCTGCACTAGAGCTGCCCTTCGCAGCAGTAGTGTGAATTGCACATTATGAATTAATCAACTTGAGGATACTTGTATAATATGCACTTTGTCCAGTCCCTTCTGCAGTTTCATGTCATTGCTCACAAAGGAGCAAAGAAGGACTGTACTTACATTTCCCCAGAGTTCAAATGGAGGTGATGCTATATTCCAGGAAGGTAGTTCTTTACCTCTTTTAATGAGGAATTTTATACTGTGCTATCTCCTACAATAAAACTGTTACTACTAGAAGGAAAAGAAGCTTTTATATTTGCCAAGGCAGTGAAGCTGTATAAATTGTTAAGAGAGGAGGGAAGGCACAAGCAGGGAGCTGAGATTACAGCAGGAGCCATGAAAATTGCCAAGATCCAAAGAGTGCTACTGATTTTAGCATTTCATTCACCCCTAGGTAGTGTTTGTTTAATGTTTCTAGTCATGGTGCGTGAAAGCAAGGATCCTGACTGGATGGTATATCAATACTGTGATGATGAGAAAGATTAGTCTATGTGTTGTGTTTGCTGTACAGTGTTGTATCGTGAATGATTTTAATGGTTCTCATCAAGTACTAACACAGCATCAAGTAAGGTAAGAACTTTTTCATACCCGACACAGGATTTCTTTGAATTAAGGTTGATTTGAATCAGAACATCTTAATGCAGCAATTTGTCATACATTTCTTTATTCTATTCATGATCCTTTTTCCCTGTATACCTGAAATTTTATAATGTCCAACAATTGTTTGGGAGGCAAATGAATACTACAGAGAGTCTATGAATATACTTCCAGTTCTCTTTGAATAACTTCATACTCTGCAATTTGTTTTAATGCTGCTGGCCCGTAGATCTTGTGGTGAATTGAAGATGCTCAGGGACCAGATTTCTGTGGTTTTTAGCTCTTTGGTTCTTCTTCAGATACTGAACCTCCACCAAATTAAGACCATCCCCATCATCATCTCTCTACAGGGGAGAAGAGTAAAACAGGGTGTTATGAGTAAATCTGCCCAAAGCATTGTAAATGAAATCTGGATGTCACTGAAGTTAGTCGTAACACTCACCTCAGACTAGAATTTTATCCTGCTACCAATGAAGAACTTTTTCTCCTTATGAATGTAAGAATTGATGGATCATTTGTTCTCAGCTGACCTTTTCTCCCACAGGCCATCTTTGAAGACTGGTGAAGTATGGGCATGTCTATTAATCATGACATTGACAGGTTTTGTCTGGCCAAAACACAGCTCCAGGAATGGAGACTGCTGCATGTAGGTGGCTGGTAAATTTGGAAAGTTCCTGCAGTTGGAGGAGGTGGACATAGGTGAGACTGTATTGAGAAATAAAAGAAAAAGTCACAATTAAGTTTTGTGGGCTGTCTCTGGCAGCTTCCCAATAAGCAGACAGCCCCAAGGAGACATAGGAAAATGCTTTCATTGTCAGAAGGTAGTTAGAGATCTTGATTTACTCTCTGCCTTTGTTCTTTAAAATTTGAAAATCTCTTTCGCTCCCACTCTCTGTGAAGTCTGGAGGGATGGTGGTGGAGGGACTACCAGCTTCAGCTGGTCCTTCTGTGCATTGCAGAGGTTTGCACAGCCTCGGCAATACTCATTGCCTGGATACAGAGCAGCCCTACATCTCAGCCCCCAGCCAGCCTTGTGAAAGCAGGGAGCTGCTGGGGGAAAGGGGAATTAAGCCCTGGGCACTTGGAGGCAAGAACATTAAGTCCACCTGATGCAGCTTGTAAGGTCAGGGTTTCCTTTTACTTTGCTATCGTTGTTATTATTTATCATCGTTATTGATAGCAGAGAAATGCAACCCAGCTGCTCAGTGCAGAGATCTGAGGCTCCCGCGGGGTGAAGCGCTTCATGCCACTTAGAAAACGATCCATTGTGCTGTCTCTTGAATAAGCATTTTTTTTCACATGCTTGTTTTGAGCCTCCTGCTGTTTCTTGCACTACAACTGCTGACAAGTAGCCTTCCTGGCAACATGGTATTAGAGCCTTTGAGCTGTCTTCCCTCTGGCTGAGACCCTGGGAGAACAATATGAAGACAACAGTGACCGTTGAATATTTAAAATTAAGTATTTCTTCTTAAACATGAAAATGTTCTTTGCGCTTTATACACATCACTGCTTGGTGACAGCAACTGGCCAAGTCATACATTATTCCTGTGTTCAGGTAGGACAATGTTAACTGTGCTGCAAGAACTTTCTCCTCTCTCCTTGGCTAAGCACATAAAAGCTTACCATTATCAGGATGCCCCGTTGTGCAGCACGTGTAAGTGTCTATGAATTTTGTTAACTAGGATAAGCCCAAAACAATTTTTAAGCTCACTTTAAATTTTAGCTTATTCATATTGTAGTGCAACAGTTTTTGCTGTATATGTCTGTAGAGCACTGTGCTGTTTTAAACAGTGCTTGGAGATTGTGCCACTGAGCATTAGTAAAGTAAGGATAATTAACCTCTAGATCGAGATAGCATGCAAGATCTCTAGGAATGAACCAGGGGCTTCTTGTTTGAGACACTCTAAATTTGCATGAAGAAATACAATCTGATCTAAGAACCAGTACGAGGTCTGACAAAAAAAAAAAGACTGTGCTTGTAACTGTTTTTATTTAACAAATTAAGAAAATCAGCTATGATCACCTTCAAAATAGTTCCCTTCTGAGTTGATACACATCTGCATGTGAGCTGCGTACAATGCTGCCAACGTTGAAAGCAATTCTGCAGATCGGTTTCTGAAAGGCTGTTGAGAATCTCCATCATTTTTGCTTTCACATCTTCTGCCAACAAAAATGGGTTCCTTTGAGCACTGACTTGATCTTTGGGAGAGGCAGAAATCGCAGGGAGCCAGGTCTGGTAAACAGGGTGGGTGCTCAAGCACAGAGATTTTATTATTAGCTGAAAACTGCTTCACAGACAAAGCATTGTGGGCTCTTACATGCCAGCATTTTCTAACTGAGGGTAAGAAAATGTCTGTATTTGAACACGTCTGCTTGTATTGAGTGGAGTGATAGGATTGAGTCTTGTTGCACTGTGACAGGTTAGAATATGTTCTGTAACTATCTCTTTGTCTCCCACTCTTGGATCCCGAGCTGTAGGGTTAGTCTCATATTTTTTTTCGTGTTGGACCTCCTAATGCAGTAGGGGGAAAATGAACACCTGCTCAAGGCCATACTGGAGTCAATGACCTTTCCACTGACCTTACTAGGCACTGGGTTTGGCTTTAAACAGGTTTCATGTTGGGCTCCTAAAAACACATTATCATAATTTCCGTGACATGGGGCTCAACAGTGGACAAAATTTATCCTAGATGAGAATTGTCTCATCTTCATTGCTGAAGGAGAACAACATCTAACTTTGAACTAATATAGAAAAAAGACTGTTGGAAGACTAAAAATCTGGAGGGTTTTGGGACAGAGAGTAGGTGGTCAGGAAACTTGAGGCAATTTTTGCTATGTCTTTAGAAAATATTGTTAACAAAGTTATTTTTTTCTCTTCAAAATGAGTGCAAAGCAATCGAGACAAGTATATTGTTCTGATGTTGTACTTCACACTTTGTATTTCTATTTGCACATGTGTGAAGAATGGCAGAGGATGAAAGATGGAGCTCACTGAGACTCCTTATGAGGCAACTGTTGAAAGGCCAGGCTGAAGATTAGAATCTGCTTTGTCTTGGCTCTGTGTGTGTGTGTGTATAAATATACATATATACATACTTATGTATGTATGGAAATATGCACAAAGCCACTGATTGTCAGCAAATAACACTATTCAGAGAAGCTTTTTGTCTGCTGTAAGCAGAAAGGATGAACCCTTCCTTCTCCTGCTGCAGGTGAAGTTAGATATAAAATTGCTATAGACTGGTACAGGCTTTTTGTCATATAAATTGTTCATTCATCTCTTCTTCCTGTCTTCATTAATAAATTTGTTAGATGTTTTACCAGCTCATTTGTTTAGGTAAAAATGCTATACCTTCATCAGATTTCAGTATTAATATCCCTCTGACCTGTTGGATTAAGCACTTTACACCATATAAATGTTCCTGTTTAAAAGTAAAAACACACCCCTTTCTCTAGACAGTAAGCAAAAGAGCTATGTAATTTCTGGAATGAAGGAGTGTATGGAAGGAGTGAGTGCGTGCTCTGTTTCCTGCTGAAATGAACAACAGAGTAACATTTTAGAAGCTGTATTACTGTGAAGGAGCTTTAAAAGACAGTGAATAGAATGAAGATGAAATTTTTACCTTCATAGACAGATCCATGTAGGTGACAAGACTGGGCTGAACATCGGCTTTTTTAGGAGAGCAAGGAATCGTCACTACTCAACTACCTCTTTACTAGGAAAAAACCCCATAGGTTACAACATACAGGAGGACAAATAGTTACAGAACTGCAACAAACTCTGATTTAAAGAGTTCTAAACCAGAGTTAGCTATGCAACACCACCTGCTCTTCTAGCCAACTTATGATAATAAGTGGTGTGGTAGGATTTGAATTAAACACATGCAGTATTGAAACACTGGATGAAAAAACCCCTAATTTCAGTTTCATTTCAAAGAAATGTTGGGAGGATTCTTTTCCCCAGCACATACAACAAGTAGATCTAAAACCTATAAAAAGCTTCAAGTCTAGTGTCAGATTATTTGGTGAATCCATGGGTATAGTATTCATTAAAGTTTTTAGCAGCGTGTTGATCTTCAAATCCTTTGGGAAACTGAAAATACGGAACAGGCAAGAAGGCAGCAACAAGAGAGGCAGAATTAATTTTATTAAGTTAAACAAACAGCCCTCTTTCTAGATGCAGCACTATCCAGAATTCAAAATTTAAACTAATGAAAGGGAAATGGTACAAGGTTAGTAAACCTCAAACTGCTGTTTTTTCCTCCAGCTGTGGGACATCTGAAATGTATCAGCCTTCATTTTCTGTGGCTTTATTGAAAAAGCTCTTGTATCCTTTTGAGTCACGTGGAAGGGGGTGGATGTTACAGATGTGTTTGGGTAGGGCCTCGGCGTACTTTGCTGATCTTTCATGACATTGCAGAAGCTTCTTTTGCCTACTATTTATTTTTGTTGTTCTTGTTCTTTTGAGAACATTTGCCTGAAAAACAGAATGCCTTGGTTGTCTTCAGAGTGACTTATATAACAATGGTGAGTTAATGTAGTGGAGCTGTCACATACATATGTTTGGAGTTGGGTTAACTGAATTATTTTTTTTAAATGAGGAAGTGTATCAGCTTATTAGAACCAAACTCACCCTCAAATCACTAATTAGAGGAAAATAATTAGGATTGAATGCTAAATTTAGATTCAACCATAATTTGCAGGAGTGTTTATTTAAAGAAGAGCCAACAAAAGGAATCTTGGCTCTGAGGATCTCCAGGAAAAACCCTCTTTATACATTATGATCATGAAGCAATCAGCTCCAGAGATGAGCTGCTAGAAGTGACATGTCTGATTTATTGTTCACTGCAGCTTTGAGAGTTATTTGCAAGCAGAAGTATCTGTTATCGTTAGGATTATTATAACAGGGGTTTATTCTCTTTGAGAAAGAGAAAGAAAATAAATACTTTTTTTGTGGCTTTTGGACATGGATGACTTCTGTGGTTACTTTTGATTCTTAAGCTATACCAGATTTGACTGCTTGGTGTCACTTCCACTTTCCCTACAAAGGTAGCTGAGGTTGGTCAATGGAAGGAGAGCCCAGGTGTGGAATCCCAGCGTTTACCCCATGGCAATGGGACAGCACCATACTGGGGCTTTGTCAAAGGCAGACAGATACATCTGGCAGGGAAAAAAATTATAGTGCTTTCCTGATGGGGACTTCTGAGCTGCCAGTTAGGATTCACTCTCCTTGTAGAAGTTTTCTGCTGTTTCTGGTATATCAGTCAGTCTGCAGCTGGTTTTGGTTCTGCCTCTTAAAAATGTGAATGTGTCAGTACACTGCAGTTGGAGATTATCTCTCAGTGTCCAGTTGGAGTTCTCTGTGGAAGCTGCTAAGATCTAACTTATCAGTTGTTCTATTCACTCCAGTACTGTTACATCCTAAGTTCCCAAAACACTTCCTAACCTGTACACAATCGAATTGCACTGACCTTTTTGAGTAGGAACATAAGCAAAACTCTGATACCTTTCACTGAAAAACATTGCTTCCCCGACTTGAAAGACTAGGAAGTTTAATCTGTGTAAATCATTGGGTCATCTTGACGTTAGAGTCATGCAGAAAACCTGTTTTCTGTTTCAACTATTTCAAGAAGCAGGTGTTGAAATTTTAGGGAGATTCTGTTCTTTTCTGTTGTGGTCCAAAAATACAAGCCCTGCTGTGGTTTTAAGTAAAGAAACAAATAAAAAATATATGAATCTCTATTGCTACAAGATGCCTTCTTGAAGAACCATCTTGTTTTGTCCTGGTGAAATTTTTATGTCAATAGCCTTGCAGTTAGCTTACATGTGTTCCCTGATGAAAACTGGGAAGACTAGGAATGTCAGCCTGAATCTTCTATGTTCCAGGTTAATGCCCCATCAACGACACCTCTGGCTAGTTAAAAATTTCACAGCATCACACAGTATCACAGTATCACAAGGTTGGAAAGGACCTCTGAGATCATCAAGTCCAACCTATAACCCAACACTAACCCAACCATCATCTAAACCATGGCACTCAGTGCCACATCCAATCTCCCCTTAAACACCTCCAAGTCGACTTTCTCTTGTTTGGGTTAAAAATCCCATTCTGGGTTCACAGAAATATTGCTGGTTTTGAGTTTTAAAAGAAAATGAAGCAACAATTCGCTCAACTCAAATTGAAAGAAGCTCTCACCTGACAGATTCAGGCTTCCTCTGGAAGATGCAACAAGCTCTTTGGAAGTCCATGATATTCCATCATGCAGAATGATAGCAAATAGATGAATAGTCCCTTGCAATTTCACACTAGAAATGCTGTCCAGTAGCATTTGGAGAAAGTTAGAGTTCTATGTCATGTAGCATCAGAAATTAAATGGCTATTTACATATCAGTAGTTCATATATCAGCAGCCCTCGGTAAGTATAAGATTTCACTGTGCAAGATCCCACTTGCACACAGTTTGTACTGGAAGGCAGTCTCTTTTTAGCTAAATAAAAAAAGTTGTAAAGATGGGTTGGGCACCAAAACTGCAAAAAGACTAAGATATTTCAAGAAGTTACAAAAGACACTTCAGAGTTCATCTTTCCATCTTCCAGCTAAGCTGTTTTACAAAAAAATTTGCAGTTCAATCCTTTTTCTGTGGTTTCTGCTTGTCAGCCTGCTGGCCAGATGCTGAACCAGCACCAGCCATCCAGTTAAAATAGAATAGCCAGAAGTTTCCGTCAACTCAGATTTCCTTGAACAATTGCTGGACATTCATTCCAATTTCTATAAAAATATCTAGGCAACTCGTTGCTTAGTGTTTCACCTCATTTTGTAGCTGCTACTTTATGACAACAATTTTAAAATGTAATTTTACAAGTGTTACTTTTACTAACTATGTTTTCTTTTTTCATTGTGCTTTTTTAAATGCCAAGAGTATGAGGAAGGTGGAGAGGGGACTGGTGTTGTAATAGGTAATACAGAGGTCTGGTCATTCTTGATTTTGCTGCTGTTAAATATATTTCCACTGCTTCCAGTGATTGTAAAAAATAGTATATCATGAATAAGCAACCCATTATTTGGGAAGAAATGTTCTGTTTGGTTAAAATGACTATAACTAAAATCTTTGCCTATAGCTCTGGGAAAGAATATTTTATTTTCCTTTTCTGAGAAAGGCTGTGTGGATGCCTCAGATCCATGCCTTCTGTGCTTCCTACCCTTGCTTTCTTAAGAGATAGCCTCCCCATTCTCCCGCATAAACTTATAAGTAAAAATGGATGGGCAGAATGATTTATTGAAAATCTTACTCTGAGTGGAGTGGCATTAGGAAGCCCATGTGCCTGATAAAAAGAAAAGGCAAGTAAACAAACAACAACAACAACAAAAAGAAATCCAAACAAACAACCCCCCAAAAAAACCCAACCCACCCCACCTCAAACCCAAACACCCTCAACATGATAAAAAATAAATCCCACTGAATTGTCAGCATCCTGCTCAAGTCACTAATTCCCCAAGGCAGAAACAAAGCTAGTAAAAAAAAAAGGTTTTTTCACATAACAAAGACAAAACACATCCAGATGTGATTTAAGATGAGCCCTAGGAGATGTCTCTTCTTTAACATAACGTGGAGCCAGTACAGGTGAGTTGACAAATATACAACTAGATATTTTTTTCTTATCCTTTAGAGAAAGCACTTATTAGTTTCAGTAGGACTTATGCACACCTGCATCCCGTTACTGGAGCTGCCCCGAAGTGTATGAGGAGCAGAGACTGCTAACACTAGGGCACAGGGAGGGTGTAGGTGTGAGTCAGATTTTCCATGAGCACTGCTCCTCATCTGGCTCCAGCAGCCAGCACCAGCAGGGCTTTGTCTTGCTGCTTCCTACCTGTGTGGCTGCCTGCATGGGCTCTCGCCATCACTCCTCTTCTGGTGCATTTTCATGAATTCCCTGACGAAGGCTTAAGTATCATAACGTTTCTACAAATAATATCTGCAGCTCATGAGGGAAACAGCAGAGAACTCTGGTTCCCTGAGGCTTTATAAATACTTTCCCAACTAAAGGCAGTTACTCAGCTCCAGAATTGCCCAGGCTTGATAGAAATTCTCTGGTTATGATGGGATAAGAGAGCAGAGAGCGAGACTTTGTGCTAGCAAATGACCCCTGGCTGGAAGCGATTTGTTAATGCTTTTAAATTAACTACTGCTGCAGAGCTCAGAGCCTGAGCCAAAAGCACAATAGAATATTACTGTTCTGATTATGGCAGATAATTTTGCTGTTCTCATTTACAAATTTAATGGTTTGATAATAATGTCTGATTTGGGAATATAGTATGGTCTATCAACTAAGGGTCGCATTATGGCATTAATAAGGGTAATTGAGGTTCTTGCTATAATCTTGTTTGCTTTTTGGTTTGTTAATTGAAAGTTTCTTTTCTTAAATATGATAGAAAAAAAAAATTGTTCCTCTGTGAAGCCTGGGTATCTTGAAGGAAAGAGAATTGTGTCACTCTGCACTGCTTATATGCCATTGCGGTATCTGTACAGCAGTGAGTATACAGAAGTGAACTGGTCTAATGTGTCAGGTATTGTGTAGCGGTGTTTATGTTCTGTATAAATAACAGCATGTGCTGTTACTTACAGCTGCATGTGTCTCTTGTTGCAAGACTTAGTGTATTAAGTCTGTCTGGGATGTGTGTGATTGATTTGAGAGCAGTTATGGGAGGAAATGGAAATGAGAGACAGGCAGGCTGCTAAGTATTTAACCTTATAGAAGAAACTTGGCATTTCATCTTCTATCAACATTTGCTGAAAACTACTACTAACATTAATTATGAAGTTACTTATGTGAACACACTATTAGCCCTGATTAGAGATAATGGAAGATATGTGTGGGTGTTAACAGGACAAGAGACAACCAAGCTTCTATTTCTAAGGTTAAATATTCGGTAGCTCCCTCTTAGACATCTGCAACATCTTGTAATCATGCTGTCAGATTTATGCAAATGCAGAACAGTTTCTTTCTTTCTTTCTTTATCCTCCCAGTTATGGCCACCCTACACTATTTTTGCCTCCGTTAAAGAGCAAACAACACTGTGGCAGTGACCTCAGTTACCTTTGCTGGTGTAATTATGCCGTCTCTGCTCTATTCATTGTGCACCTCAGAATGAGACTTCATTAGCAAACCATTTGCTGTCCCTGTTACTGTCCTTTTAATGAATGTTAGTAGAGTTACTTAAGAGGAGCTGGAACGGCTTTGCTTTGTTCTGAACAGAGACACTGTGGTGAAGAGCTCAGGGCCTGAGCTCTTGAGTAGGTGTAGCATCCGAGGTCTGTAAAGTTCCTGTCGCTGTGCTAATGCTTGAAGCTGTAAAGACAAAAAAGACCTTACTATTGCGTGCACTAATTAATGATTTTTGATATTTTGAGAACCAATGTTACTGAAGAACTGAGGCTGCAAAATTTACAGGTTATCTCATTATCCTGCTGTTGTGTATGGTACCACGTACCTGCCCCTAGCCTCTGCCCAGCAGGTCAGTGCCCTTCTGGAAAGTGTCTTTTCAGGGTTGACTTGAGAACTCTGTAACCCTCCCTGAGAGCCCTGAGCCTGCTTTAGGTGGTGTGACACACTCCTCAGGAGTGCTTCCTTGTGGTTCATTTCCTTTGCCATGGACATTCATGATGATCTCAGATGGTGTATTGCACAAAAAGTGCATTTTTTTTCCCCAGATGATCAGTTACATACTTATGTGGCTGCCTGTTCATCAGATCATCTCTTATTACTACCCAAATACAGCAGAGGGCCCTTTTGAATGCTGGTTAGTTGCAAGCTTATGACTTGCAAACTATGGCTTACTGAGTGCTTGCTGGCAGGAGCCATGGGAGCAGTGTTATTACCCCCATTTTCCAGCTGTGATCGCTTTCTCCTTTTTCTTGAAGCAATTCCAAGCACAGAAACATCTGTGCTTCGGTCATCTCTCACGTGTGCCTGTTTGCAGAAACTCCCCAACAGCCCTTTGCTGACTGAGAAGCCCAACAGTCACACATCTGTAGCAGCAGGCTGGTGAGGAGGCTCTGCAGATGAGATAAAGCCCTCAACCTCTAGGGCTGGATGGGAAGTTTGTCTCTGTTCACGTCGACCTAGAGGAAGGTTGATAGATTTTGATTTAGCTATTTGTTAGTTTATTTTCTTTATGTTTATATATATTTTTCAAATTGTGTCATTACAAGTGACTGTTTTCTTTTGTGGTGGTCACAGAATCTATTCAGCTTTGTAATCAGTAATACTTTCTTGATATAATAAGTAAAGTAATGCTTTCACAGATCAGACCTACACAGACTTCTTTTCCTTTTTTTGTTTGTTGTTGCTCATAGATGTGTATTTTTTAATGGCCATGTAAAGCTTAAAGTCAGTGCCCTTATATAAACTGATGGGACAAAAAGGCTTTTGGTGGTATTTGCTGTGGGGTTTAGAGTAAACTGTATTTGCTTGGTAGCTCTTGCTGGACATTGTTTAAAAGAGACATGCTAAGAAATCTTGCTCTATGCTATGCAGAGTTTCTAATTCAAATCTTACCTGCACAGTGAAAGTGGCAATATCCCCCACTGCAATATGGCTTACTGCAGGTTATGGGAAAGAAAAATTTTTATAGTGTAACTACATTTGGATCTGTTAATAAAAAGGATAGATAAATCATCATTAAAAAGGAAAAACCTCTCACATTATAAAGTTTCTATTAAATTTCTCACTAAGCCTTCAGGTGCAGTAGGAAAGAAACTGAATCTGTAAAGGGAACATAGTCAGGACATATAATTTTATTTCAGCTAGAAAAATGTGGCCTGGCTTGGAGCAGAAGCTGACTTTCTGATGAGGCCGTGGTCGGGCTGTGTGGTTGAGAAAATGAAATACAGTCTAAGCAAAGATATTGTCAAGCCCATAGAGGTTAATCACCCTTTGCCCCAGGCAAATTTTTTTTTTTTATAAGCTGCTACAGCTAGGCTGTAAAGTAGAGATCTCTAAGGAAACCTAAGGTAATAACCACAGGTGGCAACTTAAAGCTGCCTCAATGAACTAAATCCTTCATTTTCTCTCCTTAAAATAAGCATAGCTTGTGTGAAGTAAATTCCTCCCCATCTTGTCTATGGCTCATATAAGTGTATCATACTTCTTGGAGCAGATATTCAAAGACTTCAGCCAAACCCTTGGGTATTGATGCCTTAACCTACAAAACACATTGATTTTAATTAATTGCTGATACCATAGCACCAGTGTAGTAATTTTTCCTGTTGAATGGCTAAGTGAGATCTGACATTAACAAAAATCCTGTCCTCAGACAGATTTTTTTTTTTATTTCTAGACTAAACAATAGCCTAATTGAAGAGAGTAATTTCAGAATCACTGATCCAGTAGTAAAGATGTAAGTGGCACGAAACTAATTGTTCTGGGTGTTTGGTATAGGCTTAGCAGTATAACATAAATTTACAGAAATTAATCCTCCTGGTCAGTATTGATGGATTCTGTAGTTATCTGGTCACCTCTGACTTGCCTTCTTTACCAGAACGTTATCCTGACTATTACCCCAAAATGCTTTGGAGACACATAATTCATTTGCAGTCTCCTGGGATAGCAGGGAAAGCAGCAGTTAGCTGAGGAACTTGGGCAGCTTCACACTGGGATAATGGGAAGATACTGTGATGTATAAGCTGTCATCTTGCCAAAAAATGGATTTTAGGAGCTAGTATTTCATATGGGATATGTAGAGTGCTTAAATAGGGGTTTGCTTGGCATTATTCTTTCATTCATTCTTTTTGACTCACAGATTTGTTTGGATGCTTCTGAGCAAAATCAGATTTGCTAAATGACAACTCATATGCAAAAACTGGATGACAAAAAGATGAATATGGTGTAAGATACATGGTACAGATAACAATGTCAAGACAGTGCATTGCAGAAGAGGGGAGAAGTTAGGAAATAAAAGATATCATGCACCCTCTCGATCAAAATTTGAAGCACTGGAACTGATGAGGAAAAGAAATACCAGCAAGCACCTGCTTGGTAGTGGTGGTGAAAGCAGTGGAAAACCTGCATGTCTTGGTGCAGTCTCCCTTCTGGGAGTCAAGGGGCTGAAAGAGGGAGACTTGGCTGTGTTGATTAGGTACGCCCAGCAATATTTAAATAGCACAACAGGTGAAGGACAAACTGGGTCAAAGATATTCTGCAGGATTTTACAGGATATGCCAGTGTCATCATGTGCTTTCTGCTTGGCTTGTAGAGAGTGTGCAGGCTCAGAAAAGGAGTGCAGCCTAACAAAATTACAGATCCCTCAGCACATCTCCTTCCTCTTATTTCTCTGTGCATCTCTTGTGCCTTGTCTTCTATATCATCAGAATCAAGCTGTAGTCACCTATAGGGCACCTGGGTGCTCAGCTTGAAAGGATGGAGGTTAAATCTGGGCCTTGAGCGGGTGGAGGCTGGTTTTAATAAATAGAAACAGAAATATTGCAAGACAAATTTACATAAGTGCACCCTATGTCCAGATTAATATGCTTCATCCAAAAGATGTAAACCTGTTCTCTGAGGGCTGCAAATAAGTGGTCCCTTTTTGGGGAAAGTTTTGCACTGCAGCTTTTCCATTTTGAATGTCAGATAATTGGAAGTGCCTGCCCCAAACTCCTAATCAAATCTGTGCTGACTGGAAAACTTTTGTTCCTAAGCTACTTCTGAGGGAGCCACTGTAAACCCTGCATTTTCTGAAAGCATCTGCACATCCTCCCCCCAGACTTTTTTAGCATAAATGATGTCACCGAGAAGCATGCATGTCCTTCCACTGTGCACTGAGGCTAAATGTTTAGGGGAAGGAAGATTCAAGCCTTGAGTCAGGACATGGTATGTTTTCAGGTCTTTCACCAATCACCTGGTTGCATTTGCTCTTGACTTCTTTGAAAACCCTGTGCTGGAGTTTTCTTAGCCACAGGCTAGGTGCTAGGAGCAGAGCTGGTGCAAGAGTAAGGTAACAGTGACTCCAAACAGAAGGTGAAGTTTCAAAATATGTTGGTTTGGCAATAGCTCTTGGCTTGTAACGAGAATGCCCTTTTTCTCCAACACGGAAGTACTTGTAGTGCAGCCTCCATGTTGTCCAGGAGGTGCGCAACACTGGCAACACTGGTTGATGAGGAGCCTCAACTGTGTCATGGGTGGTGCCTGCTTTCAGGAGGAAATTGTTTGCTGTGTCTCTTTTCACATCATCTTCACACTTGATTGATTCTCCTAGGGAAGAGACGGCAGTGTGAACTCAGCAGAAACTTGCAGGGAGTGTCTGTGTGAGGGTTCCAGGAAGGTGTTTTTGAAGATATCTGCTCTAGATGGATGCTTTCCCAGTTTTTAGCACAACATTGTGAGGAATGGGGCAAAGGTGGAATACAAGCTGTCTGATGTTTTTCTGTCCATGAGTTCAGAGCTGTGTGGTTCATATGAAGGACCCCACCTGCAGTTTTGTACCTGAACATTTTTAAATAGTGCTGTCAGTCACTCAAAATGCTTTTTTTTTATCTCGAAAATGACTGTATCTTGGATACATTCTTTCTAGACACTTCTTTGCTGCTTTCAGTACAGGCAACCTGACACTCTCATGGGACAAATCTCTAGGACTCCATGGGTGGCAGATAAGTGATGTTGTTAATTATATTAAATACTGGGGGGCATGACACACCAACTGACTTAAAATGACTTGCCAGAGTCTGTGAAGTCCTGTGAAAGACGTTGGCAGAACTGGAGCTATAATGTTGTCTGGGCACTAGGTAGGAGGACCACAGAAGCTGCCCAGGACCATTGCTGAGAATCCAGGAACAAACCTACATCAGCTTTATAAAGAACACTGAACTTTGTAAAGGGCTTTGAGACTGTATTGTGGAAAGCAATCTTAGGCTTAAGTGATACTAATGTTCTGACGCAAGGTGGTTTGAGTATCATCAGACACACAGAATGGTGAACGCAAATCTTATTTTGAAATTTGCCGTATAATTTATTGTCAAATGTGTTTGCAAAGCAAGTCTTCACAATATTTTCAGAAAGATTCCTCTCCCAGTGCTGAGAGCAGTGATGGGAGAAGAGGCTGTTAAATGCTGTGTCGCTCAAAACGATTTTTCTTGTCCTTATCTCAGAGCTCTGAGCAGCTCTGCAGCCTGACTGGAAGAATGCCCCAGAAGTGCTGTCGCTCTGTGCTGGGAATGGCTTGAACATCCTGTTTTTCTCTATGTGTCTCAGTCTAAACCTGGACTTCTTCGGCTGTTTGCCCAGCAAACTTGGTTTTGATACTTTAAAAAATATGTGGATTTTTTAGCTGAAAAGCAGCATTACTTTCAAATTTCATGCTGATCAAGAAAAGAGACATAGTAAAGGTTGGGGTTATAGTGAACTTTAGCCACTGAAAACTGGTGTAATTTCATTGTCAGAATTCAACCCAGACCTGACTAACATGGACGTTAACCTGTGGAGTCTTGTCCCTCGCAGGAGATCTGGTTTTATCAATATATTTTGTTTGTTGTCCTCCGTAAAAAGGTTGCCTAGACTTTGTAAGAGTAGGAATTGCCAGATTGGGTCAGACTGTGTTCTTGGTTCTTTTGTGTGCAAAGAGCAAGACGTTTAGCAGCCCAGCTACAAATCGGGTTTTGTACTGTTTTAAGGCTGTGTGAGCTGCCTTATGGTTGGTGTTTCACATCCTGCCTTCATCATTCACTAATACATTTGGAATTATTCAGACCCTCAATTTGAATTAGAGGAAGTGTTAAGTCATCAGTTTCTAACTTCTGAGTTCCAGCAGGTATACTATCAGTGAAGACTGAGTAAAAGAAAATTCATCAGCAACCAGAGTATTTCCACAGTTGAATTTGCTGTTTCTGTTTTGAAAAAGTCCCTGTCAGTGTCTGCCAATTCTTTTGTATACATATGATTGATGGTGCTTCAGGTTTTGCCCCAGGCTATTCCCAGTCTGCTTGCAAATGATGCTGGTAGTGATGTTTCTGTTGCTGCTGTTATGGTTATGTGTTATTTAGATTACAACAGAGCTAAAAACTTGCTGGCCCTGAACCATTTCACAAGAAGAGATACAATCCTTTCCCCTTAATCTCACAAACCTTGAAACAAAGCCTGCCTGGGGAGCCTCTTCAGCACTGTATTAAATATCCTTGCTGAGAAATGGTTTCTTACAATTATGGCTTTCCTAATAGGCACCATGAGTAGTATCAACACAAAGCTATCTGTATTACATGGTTTGACCTGCTTTAACCCTAGCCAGTCTCCTGGAGATGTAGAAAATGTCTGTTCCATACAAAGGTCTTGTCTTTCAGGCAAAGCAGAAACGGTTTGTTTAGAGTGCTAGCTTTCTAAGAGGAGACATTATATTTCCTGTCAGTGAAAGTCACCCCACTGAGGCTATCTGAAAGCCCATGCATCCATGTCAGCAGCACGTAAGCTGTTGTCTTTGTGTGCAAAAATGAATTGCTCCCAAGTCTCTCCGCTTAAGCCCACTGTAGATGTACTGTGCTTAGGGAATAAGGATATTTTGGGAAAATATCTCTTGCTCATGATGCCCTCTTCATTAAGGGGAAAAACGTACACTCTTCTAACTTTTAGCTAAAATATTTGACCCATATTCAAACCTGAATGAAGACTTGATCCCTGATTTTGCTAGATTTTTACATCCTTAAATAATCCTTTTTTTCCTTTCTCCTCTGAATAAGTTTTAAGTCTATCAGCAATGTAAGTGGGATTTGGGTGGTAAGGAGGTCTCCATAGGGTTACTTGGTTCCCCCTCCCTGCATATGGAAGGACAAGCTGTATTCTACAGGAAATGTTATAGGTGGTGAAGGAAACAAGTTTCCCCATATTCTCACCTCAGAAGAGTAAAGCTACGGCCTCCTCAAGGCACTCCAATGTGTGTGCCCCTTATTGCCTAGTTTTCCTGCAGTGAAAAATGGATGTCTCTGACCCCAAGGGCCCCCTGAGCAGGTGTGGAGAGATGCCTGGTGGCTGTGACACACCGCTTGTCGTGCTCTGAGCAGGACGGAGTGGGTGCAGCAGGGCGCCTGCACACACAGGCACTGTGCTGTCCCCTCATTCAGGAGAGAGGCAGCACAGAGCTGTCCGTTTCGCTTCATACACATGGTTGAGGCATCAGTGGAAGAAATTTAATTAAGCGCCTTTTATTTCTTAATTCCTGGAAGTGATGAAGTGCACTCATCTGGCCTCGATGGGTGGCCAGGCTCCCCATGAATGGTGCTGGAAGAGGTCATTGTGTTGCCATGGCACTGGGAGGTGTCTCTAAATCCCACTGCTCTGGCACCTGAGCCAGCTCCCAGCAGCGTGTCCTAATTGGGGCTGTGCAGCAACAAAACAAATACTTGGAGATTTCCATAAAGGCTACAATTAAAGGAGCATCCCTTGCTTTTTAGTGTGCTAAATGGATTCATTTGTAAGCTTATTATGACTTTAGAGAGAGAAGCTATTAGGGTGATCATTAGCTGCCTGTATGAATAGCAGGGAAAACCATGGCGTGTTCCAGAATAACCCCCTTTTTAACGTCTACACTTTCAGATGCATTAACAATAACCAGCCATGCTGTCTTTTGTGTTTCCTTTGCCATGAGTCAGGACAAAATAGAAAGGAGAAGGGGGACAGTAAACTACATGCTTTCAAAATAAGTTCAGATGGAGAAAAAAATGAGGTGTTAAGAGAGCAGCAAATTCACTAGCATGACATTATGTGTCTTGATGCAGTATCTGTTATCCATTGGGAAAGTAAAAGCAGCTGGGAGCCAGCCTGTGAGTGTTAGCTCATATCTCACTTAGTCTCTCCACTCCTGTCATCTATGTGTGAATTGTGTGGAGGGTCTTTTGTCTGCCTGGAACCTGATCATTGATGGAGTGTTTAGATTACACATCTTTTCAAGGAAGAGAGAACATCTAGAAAAATGTATGCTGAGATTATGAGGTTTATTAACTTCCATTTATTTTCCTGCAGAACTTCTGGAGCTCTATTGCAAGCTGCTGCTGCAGTTCTCTCTTGGCTCCTTCTTCTTCTTACTCTTTCTTAATCAAAATCAGAAATATCTGTAGCAAAAGACATTGGATGGTTGGATGTTCATGCCTTAATTGGGACAGGTGTAGTAGAGATCAGTTACGTTTACCTTTCAAACCACATTAGCTGAAGTTTTATGTCTTAGAGTAAGTTAAAGGTGCTGATTATGGTGGATATCCGTTTAGGTTTCCATGTGGATAATACAGCATACATATCGGTTTGGCTGTAAGCAGAGTAACTTAGGCTGCATATCCGCCTCTCTTCCCCAGGTTGTTTCTCATGACCTCTTGCATTCATGTTTTCCTGGACATATCAGACCTATAGCTTGTGAAATGTATTTATTTCCTAGATAAATAAATTGCACTGAATTGTGAGCTCTATGGGATAAAGAATTTTCTCGTGTTTAGAATCCATGACACTTTAGTATACATTATTCTTCTTGTTAACAACATTTAAAAAAATGACCAGAATCAGATAAATAATGCCACTTCTTGGAATTCTAACTGTATTTTTTTTTTATTTATTTAATATTATTGAGATCTCTCATTTAAGAACTGCTTTTCTTACAGGATGCTTTTCCTAACCTTTGTTTTTCTAAACTGACTAAACCTAGCTAAACAGACTGTTCTGGTTTTGTGTCTGTGTAGGTAGTTACCTTGAACAAAGAGAGTTTATTTTTCTCTTTTTTTTGTAAAATATTTAATATGTTCAAAGTTCTGTTTGGGATTTCTTTCCTAAAAGCATTGAGATCATTAGTCCCACAAATAAATACTGTTAAAGGGTAGGTTTTGTTTACCCCACCTCCTCCTTATGAAAAAGTACTGAGAACAACAACAAAAGAAATTAACCTACTGATCTGGAGCTCTGTTCTACATTAAAACAGATTATAAAAGCAGGAGTTTGGGGCTGCTTTTTCTTGCTAAGGAGCAATCATCATTGTCTTTTTGATAGGACGAGGTCCTGTGGCTCATGGTAATCCATTTTGATTGCTTCGTTACTTTAAAATCAATTATTTTTCTCCTCTGCATTGCTTCCCTGAAGCCTGTAAAGTGTCAGGGAACTTCTTAAAATATTTGGAATCATGGTCTGAGGAGAGCAAAGTTGCCACAGCAACTGTCCAGTGTTTCTGAGATGTATTCCTACCTCTTCAAAACAGTCATGAATGCCACAAACTGCTGAGGCATTTGCTGCAAACAAAGCAAGGCTGTGGGAAGAGAGAATGGAAAACAGCACCGAGGAGACAGTTGCTGTAAAGGTGAGATGTGTCAGGCTAAGGGAAACAGTGGCAGGCATTTACGTTTTATGTTAAATACCCTAAGCGTCTGGAGTGCTGTGACTCAACAGCATCTGACGTGACAGTGGGTAAGGTCACTTGGCTTGTGATGCAGCTCCGTGATCCACTTGAGAGGGTGACATCTTTTCCATTCTGAAGGGAAGTATTTTCAGACACAGGAGGCCAAAGTTAGCTGCCTCCCTTCTGAAATGCTAAATAGACTTCATTAGGGGACAGAACATGCCTGTCAGAGTCAGCCACAAGTAATCAACTTTTTCATGGGTTTGAGGCTGGTCTTGGTATGGACGGCTGACTAGAGGGCTGTACTGTGGGTCAAGGAGTTCTAGCACTTCCATTCCCCTTTTAGCCTTGTTTTTTTTACCTGTTAAACAGTATTAATATTGTTATATTAAAAATGGGTATAATCTTTGGGTTGTCTGTTTAGCAAATACCATAAGTACCATATGGTTCCATTGTGCTGTGGTTAATACAGGGAAAAGTACACCTGTGAGCTATCTGAGAACTTTATTTTGTAAGGAAGAACTTGTAAGAGTTGCAGGCTATCAGAGTGTTGGTTCTGTACATAGCATCTTCTTTTCTGAGATGGCTGATGTCTGTGTGTGAAAATCTGTGTGAAAGAGTCAGATGTTTCCTATTGGACTTCGCTTGGGAAACGGCCAAAGTGAGCAGTTCATGTTTCAAACAGTGCTGTATGCACATTTGCATTAGTTGGAGTGATTTGTGGCTCGATGCTTGGCACTTCAAACATGTACCCTAGCACTTTTCTAAACATGACAATATTTGGGAGAATACGTTCTGCTCTGGGACTTCTGAATTTCCATTTTGAATGTCTGTGTATGTGTGGGAGATTCTACCTCTGTATGACTTCGTATATTCTATGTGAGCATTGTGCAAAGTTGCAAATATTTGTATTACTGGTTTTCTTACAAAGCTGGTGTTATTTATATAAAGAAGCTTTAAGAAGTTCAGTCATAGAATCATAGAATGGTTTGGTTTGGAAGGAACCTTAAAGATATCTGGTTCCAAGCCTCCTGACATGAGCAGGAGCACTTCCACTAGATCAGGTTGCTCAAAGCCTCATCCAGCCTGGTCTTGAACACCTCCAAGGATGAGGCATCCACAGTTCCTCTGGCCAACCTGTGCCAGTGCCTCACAGCCCCCACAGTAAAAAAATTCTTCCTAATATCTGATATAAATCTCTGCTCTTTCAGCTTAAAAGCGTTGTCCCTTGTCCTATCACTACACTCCCTAATGAAAAGTCCCTCTGCAACTTTTCCTGTAGGCCCCCTTTAAGTATTGGAAAGCTGCTGGAAAGTTTCCCCGGAGCCTTCTCTTCTCTAGGTTAAACAAGCCCAACTTTCTCAGCCTCATATGGGAGATGCTCCAGCACTCTGATCATCTTTATGGCTCTCCTCTGGACTCCCTCTAACAGATTCCTGTCCTGCCTGTGCTGAGGACTCCAGAACTGAATGCAGGACTCCAGGTGAGGTCTTAACCTGTGCGAAGTAGAGGAGGAAAATCACCTTCCTCGACATGCTGGTTACAGTTCCTTTGATACAGCCCAGAATGTGGTTGGCTTTCCAGGCTGCAAGCACATGTCCTGAACACTCTGATTATATAGGAGACAGGCTAGTTTTAGCAACAGTTCAGATTCATTTAAACAACATCCCAAGCCTCCTATGTTTTAGTGTTATAAAGCCAATCAGGTTATTGTTTTAAGGTAAAAGATGCCCCTAAGGGCTTTGCTCACTCAAGTACGCTGAGGAATGAAATGCTCTTAGGCAGTGCAACAATCCCATTCACTTCAACATTGCAACGCTGGTAAATGGACCAATATTACAGTGACAGTAGCATTTTAATGCAACTGAAGAGGAGGTAGATTGACTGTAATTTAGTATCTGGTTGCATGGCCTTGTGCAGGTCCCCTCATCACTGCTCCACAGGGGGCGATTACAGTTACAGAGCACACGTTGGAATCTAATTGGATTTACATGCAGTAATGTAGTTGTGTCACGGCAATTACTCTGCTATGCAAGCACTATGTAATTCCAGTGCAATTAGTTATTTATGTAGGAGCAATAGTTACAGGATAGTGCATGGATCTGACAGTTTGTACCAAGTTCCAGTTCAGGAGCAGCAAATGTTTTAATTTTTTCTGAAGTCATTACTAGGGAATGATATTAATCTGATCCTGCCTGCTTCCACAGAGATGTTTCACCTCACTTTTCACCATAAAAGCACTGACCTGTGGCAGAGATCCAGCAGGACATGATTTTGGTCTTCAGTTTCCCTTTTGGCCGAGCATACGGGCTGGCATGTGTTTTGGTTACTCTAGATCCTGCAAATGTGGTGAACAAAGGGGACTGGCAGAAGCTGGAGGCACTTGTGAAGCATTACACCTGTAAACCACTCATCTGATGGTCTTCCTGCAGCAGTTAACGTGCAGGAAAATGGTTTTCTTCCATAGACAAGCCTTGCTTCTCCATCTTGCACCCTCCATTCTGTTTTTGTTTCACCTGTTACCTGTTGACTATATAAGCCTCTTTTTACCCCCTCGCTCCAAGCTCTGGCTCTCCAAATGTCTTACTTGCTGCATGATACCAGTAGAAGCCATGGGTTTAGCTGCTTTTCCTTCATGAAAGCCTGCTTCTCACAAAAAGCTGCTCTAAAACCAGCGATTGTGAGGAGAAGCCAGTGCTCGGTAGGACTTGATGTGTCGGCTGGGAGATGAGCAGGGAGGCAGGACAATGTGGCAAAAGCAGCTGCTCAGCCAGCTGAGGCAGCATGACTTGCACTCGCACGGCCCCAAGGAAGGAGGCTTGGCCGCAGCCGTTACTTCAGTTTCCCCTGTGTTTCCCCAGTGACTATAATTAAAGGCATCAGCTTGCTTGAGTCACAATTAGGCATGGTGGTTTTGCACTTTCTGCAGTTCTCCCTAATGACAAAATCATAGCTATTAACCAAAGAGAGTCTGTTTGGCAGGGACTTCCTCCCCTTTAGGGCCATAGAGTAAGATGGAGCATTGCTATTGTTTGGCACCATGCACAATCTTTCATCCCTTCTGACACAGCACCTGCTGGTATCTACTGAAGCATTTAAACTCTTCCTTTTTGTGGTGCTGTAATTTCTTTAAAATATTGTGACTTAAGAGGAGTAAAAAAATAAAATTCCTCTCCCACGCAGACTTTTGAGGGCTTGTAGGGATGTAATTGTATGCACACACAGTAGGAGCAGGAATCCTATCATTCTGGTTACTCTCTTAATGATAGGTTTATATAGCACAGAGTCACTTCTGCTTTAAAGTCAGAGTCATCTCCCAGCAGCAGGGTTGTGACTTCACATGACAGAACAACTGAAGAAATTGACTCTCAATTGCATGTGCAAAACATAGGGTGAAGTATCCACACACACAAAAGAAAAAGGTAAAAATGTGAGGGTGGGCAGGGACCCTGACTGTCAAAAGGGGCTCTTTACTGTAGGGCAATGACGCTGGCTCTTGTCGCAGATGTAAACTCTTCAAGCCCCTCTCTGGTGGTTCCTGCGCCTGCTACAACCATCTCCCAACTGGTCAGATAGCACCCTCTGAACTTCCACATAGGTGGTAAAGCTGTACTGATCTGGGACAGCCTTCACACACAGCATTGTAAAGTGGGGCAATTCAGCCACTGCTCGCCACATACTTTCAGTGCTTTGCAGTGGAGGTGTCAATTGGCTGTACATGTTTGTACCCTCCAGATTTCAAAAGAGTGGATTTCCCTGCTCATCATTCAGAGATGTAGGTCCACAGTGATAGAGACAATATATTAAATGTATGGGATTAAGGCAAAACAAAAAGGCTATGAATATTCATTATGTTTTATATTGTAATAATTTCAGCCACCTTGAAACTTTTTATTTGTTTCCTGCTAACAACAAACGACAGACTTTTACTCACAGAAGTCTTAATGGGAGGCAATTTTCAAAGGCACGTTCACAAATGTTTGTTGGAAATAGATGTTAAATCACCATCTCCAGAAACCATGATGAAATGCTGGGAGTGAGAGAGCAGGTATAGACCTAAGCGACTTAGCTGATCCCTCACAGGGAATCTGTGGCTTCAACAAAGTTACAAATATTCCAAAATTATTTGCAAATGCTGAGCAAATAGTGTTGAGCAACCCTATGTGAGTATTGGATCCTTTATGGCGGGGGCTACTATTTGAATGTTTAAAGGCTTTCTTTTTCCCACAGGCCCTGCAATATGGGGTTGGATCTGTGATCAACGTGGGAAAACACAACCTGGGAGAGAGTGCCCTGAAAAGCAACAGTCAAGCATCCTTTGCCTAGCCAAAGACCGTTGTTAGTATTGTGCAGGCAGAAATTAGAATTTATTGAGGAAATTGTAACTGTTAGCTCAAGAGCACCCTGGTCCATCTGCCTGTACTGGTTTATCTAATGCTTTTAAGCAGGCAGTACAGTGCCTTCGCTGTGTCACTGATTCCCAGGCAGTGAAAATTAGGCAGAAAGAGGGGAAATAATTTGCTCATCTTGCCGTGAGAGCTAGCTGGAAGAGTGAGGGATTGTGCCCAGTGTCTCAAGCTGTTGTTCCTAATGGTGGGGCTGGGCTTCCCAAAGATGCATTCCATCTCTCTTCCTCTGCCTTTTCCATTTTCTCGGTAAATGGGCTATAAAGTCACAGTAGATTAAAGTTTGTCTAAACCTCCTATAAAATATTGAAAGTGCAGCTGGTATTAATCTAGTCCTGTTGTGGTATGAGGTGCACATGTAATGGGACTATAGTTTTACATGTGGTCTGAGGCATTTAAAACACCCTAAAGATTGTTAATGAGATTCTGAGGGACTGGATCCCTCACTGGGTATTAAAAGCTCTTCATTAGTGCTAATGTACACTAAATGAAGGTGGCAGTTAGGATAAGCATATTCATCAGGATGGTGTGTTTTAATAAATTGTGTATTTAACATGATTACATTTTACTGACCTGCAATAATTGCATATTTTTCTCTTACAGGACAAGCTTAGCTAGAAAAAGGTACATGGGACACACAGACAATTAAAGACTAGAAAAGACACTGTGCTTTGGGTTCCAAGATTTGTGAAGGTGAGTCTTGTTTACAAGTTCTTTCTTTCTGTGTGCCAGATGCTTTCTGTACACCAGATGCTTTCTGTACTGCTGTGAAGGCTGGGTAGATGTACCTATGGTGTGCAGGAGCTGGGTAAAAAATAGACGGTTCATCTGCCGTCATATTACCTGCAGCAAGTTGTCCCTATTTGGTCTCCGAATTAAGCTGCCCCTCTGTTCTATCTAGAGGAGCAGATAGTGTGGAAATAATACTTGATAGGGTTTTCTGGAAGACACGACCTGTTAGATATATTCTTTTAGCACACCCCAGCACTTTGGTTTAAAGGAGTTGGATACTGCTTCGACAGTATAGCTGTCCACAGATAGCTAACATCGAAATCCCCCTGGGAGATCGGTGCTCTGTGAAAGAAGGCAAGCATGCTGAGCCAAGTCCCCATACCTGAAAGCCAAAGAATGGGCTGCCATGTTACCAGGGAGAGGACACAACGGAGTGATGCCAGGTTGTGGCAATCCTTCATCACTGGTGCAGCTTAGAGCTTCAGAGATGCTTCTAGTGACATCTCAGCTAGGAAAGCCTCTGAACATTGAAGCACTGACTTGGCAGAGGTGCCTGGGCCTGGGGAAACTGGGGAATCTCTATCCTTAGAGATACTCAAAAGTTTAAAAATGTGACACTGAGCAACCTTGAAGTTGGCTCAGGTTGTAAGAGGGGAATATTTGTAGTCAATGACATCCAAAGTTCCTGTCCAACATAAGTTTTTCAGGGATTCTGTATCAAAGGTAAAGCAGCAGTCGAAGTGAAACTGCAAGTTCCAATCCAGTGTGAAAGGAATGTGGGGGTACAGGGAAACGTCAATGCTAGCAAAGAGAAACTTGGATGCAGTTTTTGGGGGTGTGTTTGAGCAGCTGCCTTTAGATATGTGAAGTTCAAGCTAACTGCAAGGCGTGCAAAAGGAAATGTCAGAAGGAAGGAAATAAATGGTGGCTGGAGAACAAAAAAATGCATTGCCTTAAAAACTTAGACTTTATTCCTAACTGATTGCAGCAGCTGGGGTATGTTTCCTGGCTACGTTGCTGGGAATTTTTAGCCTTCCCATCACTTTATAAGACAAAATTCATATTAGAGGGGGAAATGTAGAATAATCTGCCTAAGAGAAAGCTGAACATTTATAGCTACATTTCAGACAAAACCAAATGCATCTCATATGTCTCACGGGTCTGAGATGGGACAAGCCAGGAAAAACATCTGTCAGCCGCTGTCTTCTGCTTTTCTGACTGTTAATGTTTTCTTAGTGTTAAATATATCCTGCAGAGAAGAATTTAATCTGTCACAAATTTAGGGCCTGGAGGAGGGGAGAGAAGATATTTTAAAAAGGTAGATTGTGGCATATGTTCAGTTTTTATCACACTTGCATCATTATGTAGTAGGAGTAACTTACAAAATTTGCCTTTTGTGTGGATGGCTTAAAAAGAAAAGTGGAAGGAAAAAGCAGCTCTGTGGGTCAGGATTGTACTTTCATGTCGGTTGTTTTCTTCGTGCAGCTTGTCATCAGGGACTTCAGGTACCTTCAGCTAATTAGTAAAGCAGCAGTTGGCACAAGTGATTTCATAATTACATTATTTGTAAGTAACATTATTTGCATTTTGCTTGCATTGTTTGTAAATAGTATTAGTTATATACTCTTCAAAGTATGAACACTCTTCAAAGTCTAGAACACTACTGCATATATGAACATATACTGTATATATGGAGTGCTTGAGCTCTGACACGAGCAGTTTTAAGTGCTATATAAGAGGTTAGATCATGCTTTTTATTTGTTTGCCCTGTTTTAATCAGTGCAATCACAGGATCCAAGTGGTTATTTTGCATGTGCTATTGTGGAATCTCGGTCTCCAGCAGACACTGGAAAGGATGTGTTATGCTTGTGTGTGAGGGTCTTTCTAAGCCCTATGTTCCAGCAGTGAAACAGTCACTCAGAGCTCCTGTTTCTTGGATCAGATCAGTGGGTTGGCATTTGTAAGTTTCCATTGAGCTCTTACAGCTGTGGAAATTCTGACATGCTCAGTTCTTGGCCTTGCCAGCCCAGACATTGCACTGTTGCTGCTGACTTCCATTTGCACATCCTGAGTTGAAGAACTTTGGGATTTGTAAGTCCTACTGAGTGCGTTCCTGGCTTCAAGCAAAGTACAATTAGTACGGTTGTGCTTAGTTGTTGCTCTGCTGCGTGAAGCTGGTAAATGGAGTTCAATCCAGTTGGAAACCAGTCACAAGTCGTTGTTTCCCAGGCTTCAGTGCTGGGTCCAGTCCTGTTCAATATCTTTATAAATGATCTGGACAAAGGGATTGGGTGCACCCTTAGCAAGTTTGCAGATGGCACTAGCTGGGTGGAAGTGTTGATCTACTTGAAGGAAGAGAGGTGCTGCAAAGAGATCTGAACAGGCTTGATTGATGGGCTGAAACCAACGGGATGAGGTTCAATAAGGCCAAGTGCCAAGTCCTGCACTTGGGACACAACAACCCCATGCAATGTTACAGACTTGGGGAAGAATGGCTGGAGAGCTGCCTGTCAGGGAAGGACCTGGGGATGTTGGTTGACAACTGGCTGAATATGAGCCAGCAGTGTGCCCAGGTGGCCAAGAAGGCCAATGACATCTTGACCTGTATCAGAAAGAGTGTAACCAGGGAAGTGGTTGTGCCCCTGTACTCAGCACTCGTGAGGGCACACCTCGAGTACTGTGTTCAGTTTTGGGCCCTTCAGTAAAAGAAGGACATTGAGGTGCTGGAGCCTGTCCAGAGAAGAGCAATGGGGCTGGTGAAGGGGCTGGAGAACAAGTCCTACAAGAAGTAGCTGAGAGAACTGGGGTTCTTTAGTTTGGAGAAGAGGAGACTAAGGGGAGACCTCATCGCTGTCTACAACTACCTGAAAGGAGGTTGTGGTGAGGTGGGTGCTGGTCTCTTCTCACAAGTGACAGGTGATAGGATGAGAGGAAATGGCCACAAGTTGCACCAGGGGAGATTCAGATTAGACATCAGGAAAAATTTCTTCACTGAAAGGTTGGTTAGGCACTGGAACCGGCTGCCCAGGGAGGTGGTTGAGTCGCCATCCCTGAAGGTGTTTAAAAGATGGGTAGGCGAGTTTCTTAGTGACATGGTTTAGTAAGGGGACAGGTACAGCTGGACTCAATGATCTCAGAGGTCTTTCCCAACCAGATGATTCTATGATGCTAAGCTTGATGCATTTGGAAATGAAAAATTGGAGCCCAGCACCCACCACTGGGGACGATTTCTTGCTGAAGCAACCAAGTGAGTCCTCACTCGTCAGAGCTGTGTGTGCATGTGTTTATTCTAATGCTCCCAGATTACTGTGACAGCCCAGCCCTGGCAGTGAAGTTTTTGGGACCTGATGGCTCAATGGATTTAAAGTCTCCTTTCCCTTCTCCCACCTAGAAAACATTTTAACATACTGTGTGGATGCATGGGAAGGGGCAATGCAAGGAATAGTAACTTGGGTTTGTCTTTGAAAAGAGCAGGAGGCCTGTCCTTAGTTTGTATTAGAGTGGTTCTAAGGGAGCCTGTTTGTCTTGCAGAGGAAGAAAACCCAGACATGGAAAGCAGAGAAAGGTGGGGATGTCATTAATCAACTCTACAAAGCAGCAAGACAGCGTTAGACTCGGGATCTGCTGTTTGAAGTGTGAATGATGTGAAGTGGCACGAAACGGCTTAACTAGTTTCCTTCTTATTCCTTTTTTTGCCTAAGGCTATTGTAATATGAATTATGTGGGTGGGTACTCAAGGTAGCAGGACTTAAAAGTTTCTCAGATATCTTTCAGACTTTGCCAAATATACTGAGATTTAGCCATCCTTTGTTTCATTGGAGCATAACTTTTCTGTGTGGTGATGGGAACTTCTGGGTGCCACTAATTCTGGTGCTCTTGAAGCTCCTGTATCCTGTTGATTTGTCTGTATTTTCATATCTCTCTCAAGCTCATGGGCTAGTGGAGCTGAAGCTTCACCTTTTCCATGAACCTGAAGAATTCCCTCCCTAGCTCCTTGCCCTTCTGGACTTACAGACCTCCTTTCTCTGTGAGGTTTGCAGACATGGCTTTAAACACTATCAGGAAGTTGTGGGCATCTCCTTCAGGGACACGTCAGAGCTCTGTGCTCCACTCCATTTTCTGCAGTCATGATCTTGGCTTTGAGTCTCTCTGCGCAGAACAGTTGTGTATCAGAGGCATGAGAAAGTAAACTTTGTTAAGAAAAATATTGCCCTTGTCCTCAGGTTTTGACTCAGGTTTATGTTTCCCCAGAAGTGAAGTGGACTGTAACACTGGCTTTGTGCATCTGCTTATGATTCCTGTAGCAAGGAGGGTTCCCTCGGTGGTACCCAGCCAGCAGAGGCACACTGCTTTCCTGCCCCAGGCAAGTGAAGATGCAAAGGGAAAGCAGCTGCATGCCAAGTGAGCTTCTGTGTCACATCGTTTGTGTCTCTGTTTTGTGACTAGGATGGAACTGGTTTGAATTTTAAACTAAATCAAAGAGGTTCAGCATACACACAGCGCTCTTGCTGCCATGGGTTTTCTCAGCTCTTTAGCTAAAGCAGAGCAGTTCCCTTGGTCACAGGGGAAAGCACCCCACAAGGCTATACAGCTTTCCTAAGTTTTGTAGATTAACAAATACAATGAAGGAGTGAAAGAGTTTTATTTGTCGTCTGGTGAAAACCTTGGATAATTTCTGTTTTTTCTTTTAAGTGAATTGAATGTACTTGCTAATGTGGCATATATTTGGATGGAGGTCTCTCTAGGGAATGGCATTCACAGTAGAGAAAGTGGAAGAGATGAGTTAAGAAGCACATAGGCTTTGGGAAGGCTTGTCTAGGGAGCTAAGCAAACTGTGCCTCTGTTTGCATATATATGCATCCATCTGTGCGTGGTGCCATGACTGCATTATCTTCTGTTTCAGCGAAAGTTTTACTATTTTATGTATTTATTTGCCTGTCCCTCTAGCATACTGGGTGATACAATTGCACATTGGGAGACACAGTCACTTCATTAAACAGGAAGCAGTAACTTTCTTCCAATGTAGCCTCACCCTGTCAGGATTTATAGCTTCTCTTCCAATAGAAATTAGTGTCCTTAGCAGTTTGTTGTCTAATTCAGTCATGGAGTTTCAAAACTGATTAAGATTCCTTAGCATTTTTTTCTGGTCTTAAAAGTTTACCAACATTGATCCATGGGCTCTACCTGCAGAAGACCTGTGCAAGGTGGTGTGTAGAGCTCTTCACTGGCACAGTAACATTTCACACTGCATGACAAGCGGGTGCTGTGCCTCAGGCTGAGTAGCTGTGTAAGGACAGCCTCCTCAGACTCTCCCGTGTCTACACACTGCAGTCATTCCCAGCCCAGCTCCTCCAAATGCCTACAAGTTTCCCTGAAAATGTTGTCCATATCTGTGTGGCATTCATTCTGTAGAAGAAGCTTGTATGGAGCTACCTGTCCCAAATGCATGCTTGTGAAGCTTTCAAAGGGGCACAGCTTCTTCTCGCTCCTGTGTTGATATGACCTTTTTTGGCATGAAGTAGACAGGTACTTTCAGTGTTCCTTAGGCTTGACAGTCTTTAGGGACTGGGAAAAAAATATCTTCATGTGCAGAAGGACATTTTTTCCCCAGCATCTTACTAAGCAAAGCTAGAGCTTTCCTCTCCTCCAACTTTCCTCTTCACACCTGCATTCTCCAAAGAAACTTAGCAGCAATCATCATCTCTTACTAGCCTGGCCTACATTGCCTTGGTCAGGTAAAAAATGAGCCTTCTGTGTAATGAACTCTACAGGACCTGGGTGAACATATAGATGGAGACAGGATTGTGTCACTCTGATAAAAAATGAGTGTGCTAAGGAAGTGCTGGTGTTTTGCAGGAAGAATTGGATCAAGGAGCCTGAAGACCATGGAGGGAGACTGTCTGAGCTGCATGAAGTACCTGATGTTTCTTTTCAATTTCTTTATTTTTGTAAGTACTTAGAATCCACTTTCTCTCTTGCAACCTCCTGTTTCCAGCAGCCTGGTAAAGTTGCCATGGTACAGAATATCCCCTCAGTTTTACACCAGTAATCACCAAGGCTTTCTGTAGTGTCCAAAGATGCTCAGACATTCAGCAAGCCAGCACAGTGGTCACTGTTGCCCGAGTTATTCCCTTTTAGCAAGGAGACTGGAGGGAATGCTGTAGCTAGTGGTGTATGTGATCTATCTTGGAACTGCATAAGAAATTGTTTGCTGGTCCTGGGTGCCCTATTGAGATTTTCACTAGGCAGCATAGTCATTTTCATAGCACATATAGAGTCCTTCTTGATAACCCTGTTGCTCCCAGGGCGGGAGCTCCTGGCAACCGTGACCTCTGTGCCGGGGGGAGGGATGGGAGCCCTTCACTGAACTGTCCCCTCCAAATGTGGCTTGAGACTTGGTCTTTCGGCATTAGGGAGGCAGTAAACCCTGGAGTGACATGTCAAGGAAGAAAAGTGCTTTTGCTGTGAATTTTCATTTAGTGAGGAGGAAACACTAAGACTGTCATGTCATCAGTCACCTGCTCTACGGACAATATATGCCATGAAGAAACACAGATTCTCTAAGTAAACACCTTCAATCAAGAGATAGTAATGAATCCAGTTTTCCTGCAGCAATTGTTTTATGTTGACATGTCTCCCTCTCTCTCTTCTCGTTGTGCCATGACAGCTGGGAGGAGCGTGCCTGCTGGGAGTTGGGATCTGGGTCATTGTGGATCCCACAGGTTTTCGAGAGATAGTGGCTGCCAATCCTCTGCTTTTCACGGGCGCATACATCATGTTGGCTATGGGAGCAATGCTCTTTCTGCTGGGTTTTCTTGGCTGCTGTGGTGCCATCCGTGAGAACAAATGCCTCCTGCTTTTTGTAAGTGTCCTTGTGGGTTTTTTTGTTGGCTTTTTGGTGTTTCCCAAGAATGGGGGTGAATGGATAGCTGATGCTGTGATAAATGCATGAATGAATGTCTGTTATTGTAGACCAGGGGTGTCAAACTCACGGCCCGCGGGCCAAATCTGGCCCTCCACCTTGTTTTATCCAGCCCAGCACCTTGTTTCTACCTGGTGACAGCGCCGAGCTCCTTGCCCCTGTGCTCCTGCCAGCGCTGGTCATGAGTGCAGCATGTGACATGCGTTACACTTCAGGAGCAGGAGAACGGGGGGAGCTGTAAGTTTGACAGCCCTGTAGTAGACATTATTCCCCTAGAAAATAAATAGGTTTAGTGTGGTTTTACATATGGCTGGAAATACAGAGAAATTGGTTTTTTTCCATATACCAAACTTGAGCCCAGTGGATATGGAGACTGGAAGTGTATTTTGACTTTGTGCAGTTTTTTTTTCAAAATGTTCCTATTTGTGGTTTGCATTTGGGTTTTTTTTTCACTTTTATGAAGTGACTAGAAATGGTCCTCGCTTGTCCGCTTGAAGCCCACAGCTCCACTTCTGATTCATCCTTCACTGGTTCACAGCAAAGCAGAGAATGTGTAGAGCAGAACATCTATGTAATGGAGCCCCCCATGTCAGCAGAAATGCCCAGCTGGGCATGGTGGTCTTGTTGCAGGGTTCAGTAGCAGGTCACTCTCCTCTGCAGCTTGCTCTGCTCCTAAAATGAATCAGATTTGTTATCTTTGGGCAATTTTCCCCTCAAATGATAGGGTTAAATTTCAGCCCATGTGGTCATCAAGTGCTATTTACAAAAAGCTAGGCTCTAAAATAAGCTATTTTTTACTTCCACCATAAATTGTGATACTGCGGGGTTTCCAGCCATTACCTGTTACTGGGAGGCATTGTCATGCCTTGAAACACAAAGATCATTAGGGGGTTTGTTTGGTTGTTTTTTGTCAAATATGACCTTTTGTTTCTTCCTCTGGTTCTGTTGGGTCTGGGTTTTTTATTTTCTTTTTTTTTAAATTTTACTCTGCGTTGTTTTGTCATGATTATATCATGCACAGCTGCTTCACAGTGTGGAAGAGGCTTGTCTCTTAACTTCAAACAGAACAGAAAAGTCTACTTTCTTGAAGATTAAACTGTTTTTTTACTACAGATGAGCCTGGCTTCTCTGAGATAAATTCTTTCTGGCACTTGGCTCACAGTATCACACAGTATCACAGTATCATAAGGTTGGAAAGGACCTCTGAGATCATCAAGTCAAACCTATAACCCAACACTAACACCAACACCAACATTAACACCAACCATCATCTAAACCATGGCACTCAGTGCCTCATCCAGTCTCCCCTTAAACACCTCCAGGGTCGGCGACTCCACCACCTCCCTGGGCAGCGCATTCCAATGGCCAATCACCCTTTCAGTGAAGAACTTCTTCCTCACATCAAGCCTAAACTTTCCCTGACGAAGCTTGAGTCCATGCCCTCTAATTCTGTCACTGGTCACCTGAGAGAAGAGACCAGCCCCTGCCCGACTACAACCTCCTTTTAGGTAGTTGTAGAGAGCAATGAGGTCTCCCCTGAGCCTCCTCTTCTTTAGATGAAACAGCCCCAACTCCCTCAGTCGCTCCTCATAGGGCTTGTGCTCCAGCCCCTTCACCATCTTCGTTGCCCTCCTCTGGACACACTCCAGCATCCTGACATCTTTCCCAAACTGGGGGGCCCAGAACTGAACACAATATTCAAGATGAGGCCTGACCAGTGCCGAGTACAGGGGGACGATAACTTCTCTGGTCCTGCTCGCTACACTATTCCTGATGCAGGCCAGAATGCCACTGGCCTTCTTGGCCACCTGGGCACACTGCTGGCTCATGATGATCTTCCTGTCAACCAGCACTCCCAGGTCCCTTTCTGCCTGACTACTCTCCAGCCACTCTGTTCCCAGTCTGTAGCTCTGCATGGGATTGTTGTGTCCAAAATGAAGTACCCAAGATTTGGACTTATTAAACATCATCCCATTAGAGTCAGCCCATCTCTCCAATCTGTCCAGGTCCCTCTGTAGGGCCATCCTATGCTCTAACAGATCAACCCTTCTTCCCAGCTTGGTATCATCTGCAAACTTGCTGATGATGGACTCAATCCCCTCATCCAGATCATCAATAAAGATATTAAACAGGACCGGGCCCAACACCGATCCCTGGGGAACACCACTGGTGACCGGCCGCCAACTGGATGAGACACCATTCACCAACACTCTTTGGGCTCGGCCATCCAACCAATTCCTAACCCAGCACAGAGTGCTCCCATCTAAGCCACGGGCTGCCAGCTTCTCTAGGAGTCTACTGTGGGAGACAGTGTCAAAGGCCTTGCTAAAGTCCAGGTATACCACATCCACAGCCTTCCTCTCATCCACCAGGCGAGTCACATGGTCATAACTTGCAAATAAGAGCCCTTTTTTGAAAGGCATTGTGGGTTTGATTTATAGTTACTTTCCTCAGAAGTATATCAGAAACCCAAATGTATCACCTGTGAAGTTATGGAGATCTGCCCAGAGTAACCTAATAAAATACAAAGGATCAGACCCAATGAGCCTGAGATTACTCCAAAGCCTGTCCCTGCCAGTTTAAGAAACTGAAAGTTACGTTTGATGAGAAGTATTGATTATAAGTGAATGGGAGAGTAATATTTTCAGTTCGGACCTTATATGCAACATACAGATTGGGGACCTTGCTGGAGGAAGGGAGCTCTGGGCCATCCTCTCTCCTGATTTAACATCACAGAGTAACAGCATGGTTTGAGTGTTCCTCCTAGTGTTTTGATTATACTCCAGTGCACCCAATTTTGTGACTATTACTTTGCTGACTCTTAAGAGATAGTTCTGAGCCATGCTGCTTTATTTATTTACTTTTATAACTATTTTATTTTATAGTTGGAATGTGAGAAATATGTGGGCTAGAAGTATTGCCCTAGACTAGGAGATACTCTAAAAGTCATTATTTAGTGAGGAATACCAGTGTTTCACTCAGGTCTTCTGTTATCAAAGTCAACTCTTAGACAACCTGCCACCTCGTGTCCAACAGCAGTGAAGCACTTGATTGAGGATCTGCTGATATCAAGAGAAAAAAGATACATTGCTAATTTCTGCTTTTTAGGAGGCCACACCAGCTGATGTTGAAATGCATATAATATCTGGGAAACCAGAATTCTGATAGGAGCAAGTTTTAAGCATTGGAAAGGCAAACCATTCATGAGCGTATGCCAGAGAGACAAGGAAATAGTGTTAGACTTCAGATGAGTAGTTCCAGGGGAGAAGCTGCTAGATCAAATCAAGTCCACTTACAAAGTTGTTAAAGAATTGATGAGCCAGAGAGCTGCTTGAGTGAGATTTCACAGTGATGTATAATGTATATCTGAAGCTTTTAGTCAAAATGTAAACAGAATATAGAAGGAACAAGAGTGTTCTCTACCTTCTGGCTTCTGTGTTGGCAAGGACTTTTATTTTTCATTTAGCTGATTGTCTTTTGGTAAAAATGTCACTGTGGAATCTATCATGTTGCATGAAGCACAAGGCTATGAAGTGTTTCTAGATTTCCCAGGATTTGGACTTGACTTACATAAAAGCAACAGAGATTGACCTGCAAATCAGAGACTGAATAACTTCCATATTGTCCTAAAACCCCTCTGACAGCAAAAGAACACCATAAAAATCAGAATCCAAAGTACTGTTGAGCATGCAAAAAATCCCACACATGTGCAAATATATATATTTTTTTCATTTCACCATGGGACTGAATTCAGCCTTGCAGCAAGAGCAGTCCATATTGGCCTTGTTTGGCTCCTTTGGTTAGAGGCAATTGCTGCACTTTTTGGAACATCATTGCTGAAACTGGAACAGTTGATGAGTTACAAAAAGGAAACATGAAGCATTAATTTGTGGGAATTTCTAATAAACTTGTAACCATTACAAGCAGCTGAGGCAAGATTTTTGGCCAACATGGGAAACCCCACTCTTCAGGATGTTCACCTTGAATGTGGCAGTACTCATCTTTAAGTGCCAGGTCTCAAGCATGAATTGGAATGTGGGGTTGCCACATCCGATACACTGCTCTGACCAGATGGCTCTTTAGTGCTCTGATGTATCACTAACCAATTTAATTTTGGGAGGCAAAACATAATAAGCAGATTTTGACTGTTCTTAAAATATGGAATGAGAGCAAGTTCTGAAACACTGATGATCTTTTTCTCATCAGCCATAATGGCTGCTCACATTTTTTTTCTACAGTAACTATTACAAATCTCTAATGCAGACTGCACAATGTAAGTGTAAATCAGTTTGGGAATGATAATCAAGCTTATCAGAGATAATCTGTGAATGGCTGCTTTTACTTCTGTATAGATCTGTGCTGGAGCTTGGGTGAACATATGTCTCCTGGTAATCAGTAAATGAAATGCAATTAGCAGGGTGATGGGCTTAATCACTTGATCACGATCCTAGACCTCTTAGTGACTATGCTGAGATCCCTTGATGGATGATGATGTGAATTTGCAAAGAACCATTCATTCTCATCACTTGTTCTTTGCCCTCCTGTGGTGAAATTAAAAACAAAACAGTCTCTGAGCAGGAGGAAAAGAAGCAACACAGAAAACTCTAGCAGCAAGAATAAATTATAGAGGTAACTACTTCAGCAGAATCAAGCAACGGCAATCTGTTGGCAGCTAAAGTCCCTGTTCATCTGACTCTTCTTGTTTTGTCATTTGAGCCTAGGCTCCTTTTCTTTTGTTTCCACTGTAGAAGCAGGAAGATAAATTGGGGTAGTGTGATGTATGCACTTTTCCAGGGGGGAAAAATCACTTGCCGCTCTGATAATTGAAAACAAAACAACATTTTCCCCATTCTGAGTAGGTAGTTTGAATTCTCTCTCCATTACCTAAATGCATGGTGCACAGCATTTCAGACACTGTTTATAAATCGTTGCTTAGGGATCACAATAGTACTTTTGGCCCCATCTGCCCTCCTTCTGTTTCAGAAAGACCTTCAATAAGCTTCTCGTGCAAAAAGAAACCACATCCAGACTTCTCTTGTGTTTATTTCTACTTCTTGCTTCAACCACCTTCGCCAGTAACATGTACCACGTATTTAATGCCCTCCATGTGATGTGGTCTTACTGGGTTCTCCATTCACTCTTGTTTTTCTCATGTGGTGCCAATGCCTGGATTAATTTCTAAATGTTCACTCAGTTTTGTAAAATAATCTTTGAGTCTGTGGGCTAATTCTTGGTATCCTTGAATTTTAGAAGAGCTGATCTAATGGTGGTTTTTCTTTTTGGCTCTAAGAACATTAAAAATTTCCATCTAGTTCAGACTTACAGTTCCCTAAGCCCACTATTTTGCCTCCAAAAATAAATGTCATTTTGGAAGACATCTGAGCCTAGCCACTTTCTGCTCTGTTCCTATAGCACCAGCCTTTGTTGTTTGAAGGATGTTAGAGGGCACATCCTTTCCTATTCCTTTTCCTGTTTGTTATGGGCTGAAGCAGCACCAAACTAGCATAAGGTATCAATGTATCTGAGAACCAAGCACAACTGGCAGGTTGAGACCTGATCTCTCTGATGTCCCTGCCCTGGGAGATTTATTCCTTCAACACTCTTGTCCTCTCTACTTGACTTTCACATCTAGCTGTGCACCAGCTTTCTGTGCCTCCTGCAAGCAGAAAGGTCTGTGGTGGGAACCCACAGGAGTCCTGGTGCTCATCCAGGGCAGGAAACACTCTGCAGCGCCAAGATGCTCTGCCTAGACAATGTCCTAGGGACAGCTCCCTCAAGGGAGCACATCAGCCTCTCTGGGGATTAGACCTCTTTAGTGCATCTGTGGAGTGGGTGATGAAGGCACAGTGAATCCCTCAGGCTTGGTAACAAGAAGCCTTTAGTAAGACTGAAGTCCAAGACTTGTAGACCAAAGCAGCAGAAGGCTGCAAGGGCAACTGGATGAAAATACAGTTCCAGCTTAAACTGAACAACCACGTGCCTGTCTGCTTTCATTTCTCTTTCCTAGAATTTCAATGACAGAAATGGAATGGTTTTACATCAAATTCTTTTGCTACCACTCAGTCTGCTCTCTATTGTTTTCTGTCAGGTCTGCAGTATGCCCTTAATTTAAGGCTGTGAGTGTGTATACTTTGTCTATTATACAAGACATAGATTATACTTGCATAATCAAGCTACAGTTTTTACGTGGTGTTACCAACTTTATATAGAGGGTCTGCATGGTCAATATGGATGGAAGACCTGGTTGCTAGCTGCAGTATCTGGCTATCTGTGTAAAAGCAAATCTTCAGCTCCTCTTTTTCCCTGCAAAGTTTAAAGTTGGTCATAGTGTACGGATGCCATGTCAACATGTAGTAACTGTATTATTTCATACCAGATACTTAAGTCAGTGCAATCCAGTTGTGTGAAGGAGGGTGTTCATCAAGAATAATTTTGTCATGAAATGCAGAATACTCTGAAAAGAGTTATGGTTATAGGTGAAAGTATTTGAGTACATGTCCCGCTGCCTCCTTCCACACAAAGTGAGCCATGATCATATCACAGTAAAATTGTTTATGTTGTGATGAGGATGGTGCGTGCATGTGATGCATTAAATACACTAATTCCCCTCACTGTGTCGGGATAGTTTATCCCTGTACAAACATCTACACAATTATATAACTTTTTCCATCAAGGCAGGCTTTCCTGTTTTAACCTGGTGAAGATTGATCACAGGATGCTATGGGTCCTGTAGCCTTATCCCCTTTTGCCCATTAGAACTAAGCAAAAAAGTCAGAAGCCCCCATGTCTTGTGATGCGGTCAGAGAGGGGCTGTGACTGCTCCAGGTTACTGTCTCATAGTTTTTTTAATTGTCCTCAGTTTTTTCTTTTTTTTGCATCTGTTTGGTGACTTTCAAATTCCTCTGTTCCTACTGCCTATTGCGCACACCTAATGGTATGTCTGGGTTTTTTTCTGCATCTTCTGTCTTCCAGTTCTTCATGTTTATTTTGTTAATCTTCCTGGCGGAGCTTTCAGCTGCAATCCTGGCTTTTATCTTCAGAGAAAATGTAAGTATCCTATGGTGGGCAAAATCTGAACCCCAATGGAATTGTAGCCAGCAGGAGCATGGTGTTAGATGGTGTCTGATTCTTTTGCAGAGCAACTGTTTGTTTCAAATGCCAACAAACTTGCTTCATTACTACCCTCAGTCTTCAGAACTGCCAGCAAGCCAGTGAATGCTAACCTGGGGTGTGCAGGGTGGATGGTTTGTGTACACAGGAGATATACACTGGGGAATTACTTAAATCCTGAAGGTTTTAGAGTCTTCTTGATTCTTTTGCAGCCAAACCAGCTGCACATTCCATCAGAGGGAAGTTTTATAATAAAGTCACACTAAGGTTAAAAGCAACTCTTCTGGCATGTGTTTAATATTAATATGAATAGTGAAACCTCATGTTTCCCCAGCAGAACCAATGCTTGCTCTGCAGTGCAAAAGCTCTCCTGTGCATCTTCTAGTCATATTACTTCTTGAATTTTTATTTTCTGGTGCTCACCAGGTTCCTCTTAATGATGCTCGTAAGATATGTCCCCTGACCAGTCCTGAGCAAATCTCCCCATGTTCCATTTTGATTCCCATCAAAGGATCCCTTGCATAGCGCCCTGTTTACAAGTTTCTAGTCCATCTTTCCATGACTTTGTATCATGTAGCCTTTCTCTACTCTGCTGCTCTACATATTATTGCATGGCCTCCCCTACGCTAGTAATAAGCTGTTACTACACTATTAGTAAGCACAGTCGCTTTTGTTTCTGAAGCCAGCAAAGGTTTGTGTGTGTTTTTTCATGTTCCTACACGTGCAAAGCAGAACCTGACTGAACTAGGTCCATCCTTCTTCAGTCAGTCTATCTTTGAAATACAACTCTGAATGATGGCTGTGAAAAAACATTGTCTGGTAGGAGCGGTCAGTACTGACTGTTAGTATTTATTATGTTTATTTGACCTTTGCTGGTAGTAAGAGAATGTACAGTACATTCCCTGTACTGAATGTGACAAAAAAGTAACATGAGCATAGAAGGACTATATATAATATGATGGCTTTCTTGAGCCAGGATATACTTGAATTTTTTTCATATAAAAAGGCTTTGATAAGCAAAGAATCAGGACTTACGAATCTCACAGGAAGACAGTGTGGTGTTTGTATAGTAGGATGGTCTTGGGGGGAGGTAGTGAAAGGATCATTTTCCTCTTTATATGCTGGTGGTCTTCTGTCTTTGCCTCAGATCAGAAGGCAGTGGAGGAAGTGATGGCACTCTAGGCATTCCAGCCTAGACTTTGAGACCATACCTTCATGGGAACACCTACTGCTCCATAAATAGTTGCAGCGTGGGGGGGTCTAGTGTGTTCTGGTCATTACAGCTCTGCTGTTAGGAGTTTTTAGAGAATTGCTTTAGTTCAGCATAAGCAGCAGACCACACACATAGAAACTTTCCTGCAAGCCCAGGTACAGGCTTCATGACAGAGAGAGAATGTGGTCCCTGGTGAGCAAGGTGCTGAGTGAACACCTGGCAGCTGAGTGCTTCCACCTCCCAAATGCCTGTGGAACACTGTAAAAGGTACAAGAAACTAGATAGGCCTACTGTGAGTCCTGTGTGCGAGGTGGCTACAGGGCTGGCTGTGCCCTCCTCCCTCAGCCACTAGGAGCATGCTTGCATCTTGCTTCCAGGCAAAGCATTCGTACCTTCCATTCCCATGAAAGGTGTGGGACACATAAAGATATGTTACTTTGCAAGATAAGGTCACAGTGGTTATTCTAGGCTTTTGTGGCACCTGGTGGTACTTTGTGAGATAAAACTTGAAGGGTAACAAATTTATGTATTTCCTGAGCTTGTCTTCTTGTTTGCATCACCAGCTTCCTACTCTGTCAAAATGATTGACAAGAAGGGCTTAAATGGGAAGGAATGAAGAACGTCAGATCCCAACATAGCTGGGGATGGGTCTATGGAGAAGCTAAAATCATTTTACATATTATTCTGGTTTGTGCTCTCCTCAGCTTTCTTCTGAAACCAAAAAAAACAACCAAACTAAAAGCAAAACGTGTTGCTATGTATTTTGGTGGTAGCTTCTCTGGCTTGTTAACTACTTGTGGCTAGTTTTAGTGTTATGTTTGGGTTAGAGTGAGGCTACATGGCTGGACAGAATGCCTGTGGGGCTCTAGAGTGGTCTTTCAGTGACCCTATATAAGAACTCTCACAGTAGCGATTTAAGGTCATATTCACATGTGTTTTTCTTTTCCCTGCGAAACAAGTTACTTTCAAGGTGTATGGTAGTAAATGCACACTTAGGCAATATAAGTTTCTTGGGAACTTTATAAGTGGGTTCCTGTGATTGTCATTGCTGTGGACTCACTGGGAGTATCAAATGAGACAAAAGAGAAAGATATGCTTTATCTGTTCACTTTCTAGATAATATTCGGTACAGTTTTCTCTTGTATGGTGTTTTACCTTCCAACTAGCTCCTAAACACTCAACAGAGTTAAATTATTAATAGCTGAGGGAGTGAAAGAAATTAAGAGACAAAAATAAGAGAGAACGGAGATATTTTCTGCTGAGATTTGACATGAGAGGAAGAGTCAATGAAGCACAGTATAGTCGTGGAGTGAGTGAAAGTTTTATTAGCAATACTGAGCTAATGTGATCTACAAGTGCGACTGGATTCACAAAGAACTGTTTTAAAGTAGTCTCTGAAAGGCAAGGCTGTTGTTAACTAGCTGTGGGAGTACCAGAGTTTCTCTTCCTTTTGTAAAGGAGGTTTTGGAGAGTGAAGAACGTTTTTCATCTAGAAGACACCCATAAAATAATGTCTTTGATGAACAATAGAGAGAGGCTGTGGAAGAACAATTTGACTTCAGTTCTGGAACTGCTCTTTATATGCCCTTCAGAGGTCTGTATGGGAAAAACCCTGGAGAGCTATTTGACTCTTTTTCTTAGTGAACAGTCCAAGCAAGCAAGCAAGTGGGGCGGTAGGAACTGATTAGTCAAGGCTCTGGAAGGAGGCAGGATGTTTGGATTTTTAGTCCCAGTTCTGACACTTAATAGACTTGTTGCTTTGATTTCTGCTACCTCTGTTTCCTCAGACACAAGGCAAAAACTAAAGAACAGGCACTGTCCATACATCAGTTAGGAAGCTGGAGTCTCTTAGATAGAAGGCATCATGGAAGAGAGAAGTGCAGCAGGACTGGTAGCTGAACCTCCAGTGCAAGCACAGTAATGGGTCAGAAACACTAGGACGCTCCAGGCTGTGACTTCCTGGCCAGTGCTACCACACCTGTGTTGTGCAGAGATGCCCTTTTTCATGAGCCCTCTCCATCTGGCTGCAGTAATCCCAGCCAAGATATTTTTTGAACCAATGTGGTAAAGAAGTCCAGCTTCATTCCCTGGCATGTAAATGTATGCATACATGTGCTTCTTGGAGACATTCCCCCAGAAGAGCTAGAAAAAACCCACAGCTGAATGGCTTTTTATTGTTTATGACTGTGGCTGATGTAACTGTGTTGTCAGAAGTGTATGAGAGTATTGATTTTTTTTTCCCATTTTTGTTATTTCCCTGAATGTCAGATGTTTAGGACAGTTTAAGAGCAACAAAATGGTATCAGTTATTTTCCTAGCAAACTTACCTTTCCAGCACTAGGCTTTTTATAGGCCAAGTCTTGTAAAAATCACACACAAACTCTGAACAATTTCCTCTGAGGTTGCTGCTGTCAAAATAAAGTTTCAATTCATATTTAAACAACTCTTCTGTTTTAGACCCTGCCAAAGGCAATCTGCTGGGATTACCAGTGGTACTATCAGTTTCAAAGTCCATGCTTCAGAAACAGACAAGCACCAAAAAAAAAAATGCTGCTGTTTCTGCAAGGTAGAATGCTGCATGGATAAATACACTGAGAAGGGGAAGGGAAGGGAAGGAAAGGAAAACACTGAGCACATGTTTTAGCGTCTTCTAACCTGATGTTCTCTTAGTGTGCCAAATGCCCAAAAACGCCAGTCCTTCCTGATCCTCTGATATTTTAGTATTCAGAAGCAAAAAATGGGTTAATCTGTCTCATAAAAGCAATTTAGCAGCGTATCTCATTAAAAGGTAGTGAGACTGAGCTATCCACATCATTCAAGTCTTTGTGGCAAAATTTTACCCCATATTGATTTAGTCATTCAGTTTGGCCTTAGTTTGTATTTGTAAAAGAGAAGTCAATATTAAGCGGTATTTGGGCTCTTTTAAAGATTAACCACATCCTTCTATTTTTTCCTTCATTTTTTTGATAGAATTACAAAGGAAAGAAAAAATTTAGTGCTTTTGCTTTTGTGCCCGCCCGTATATCTCATACACATGTATGTATGTGTGCGATATACATTTCCACCTATCTGTGCTTTTCAGCTGACCAGAGAGTTTTTCACCAAGGAGCTGAAGAAGCATTACCTGAGGAACAATGACACAGATGTCTTCTCTTCCACCTGGAACTCTGTTATGATCACAGTAAGTCAGGCTGTGCCAGTCCCATGCTGCCTACAGTCAGCGGCCATCAATGTGGTGCTCACTTGGGGTCAGCCTGCTTCAAGAACCCTGTCGCAACAAGCATAGCACCAGGGTTTATGGCAGTGGTGGTGGGGAGATGAGAAGTCAGCTGGCAGCCCTTCTCTTTCAAAGCAAGCTGCCTGTCGGTCCTGAGAAAGACACTGTTGGTGATTGCATCAGTCTTTGTGGTTTGCCAAATCCTGAGGCATTTTGACCTGACTGGGTACTCCCAGCTTTCAAACAGCGAGCATAGAAAGCCACGGAGTCTGTGACTGCATATTGCTGCATTTACCCTGGCTGTGTCACCTTACAGACTACTTCAAAACTATTCCTAACCAATAGCAGCCAAAACTGGTGCTAACTGTTGGCTTTATGTTTGCTTTTGTAAAATGAATTCATAAGTGGGAGATCAGGCAAGAGTAGGCCTAATGGTATATTTTCAGTATATAAGTATTAGCCATCAAAATTGACTTTGCTTTTACAGTCCTAGTCAAGCAGGTTATAGATCAACTGTGTCTTTGGAATTGGAGTTGTTCTTATCTACTAGACGTTCTGTGTGCATGTGTACACATGAGAACTTAGTGCTCAGTGCAGCCCACAGTATACAGGAGTGAGGAGTAGGATGTCAGACTCTGCAGATGGAAAGTCAGTTTTAATCGTAAAAGAAAAAGATGACTGCTGCCTTTCATGCTGATTCAGGACTTTAATAAAGATATTTCCTTTTGCTGACTGAAAGGAGAAAGAGCTAGTGAATATGACTTGAATCCTTAAAAAGGACATGACTTGAATCCTAAAAAGGGACCTTACTTGAATCATATAGTTGTGCCTCTGAGCAGCAACAATCCTGGCCGTTAGCTATGGTGAGAATGGGTAGTCAGGAGCCTGGATTGTACTGCTGGCTCCATTACAGATTTGCTGGGGGATCTCAAGAAAGTCATTCTGGATATACTCCAAAGCCCTGTGTATTTTGTGGCAATATTCCCAGTGGTACCTTAGAGCCTACAGTATGACATGAGAACAGTGGTACTTTATAAAAAGGCATTAATGAAACAGAAGCTCCAAGATACAAGCACAACCCACTTCTTTGGAAACAATGGTTGTTTTGTCTCTGCTTTGACTAAAGCTTTGATCCCTACAAGAATAGGTCTCTGGTAGATTTTTTTGTATCTGCTTTCAGGTCAAGAGTCAACTCTGTCTTCCTTTCTTCTCTATGCCTCTGTCTAGTTTGCCTGTTGTGGAGTGAATGGACCAGAAGATTTTGAAGCTGTCCCTCATCTTCCGCACTCCCCTTTTGAAATGGCAACACCAGAGGCTTGTTGCCAGCGAGAGCTTCAGAGCCGGGAAGGGATGTTTGTCAACAAGGAAGCCTGCCTCACAGGCATTGAGAGGTTTCAGAATCGACAGGTAAGGGAAGCCAAACACTATGAAAAGGAGTTTCACAGTGGGCAGAGAGATGGCAGTGACCGTCATGGGTACCTAGTCTTGCCATTTTGACTGTAGCTCACATTCTAATTACACTTCTGCTGACAGCTTGTGAAGTCATAGCATACGTCTGATTTTGAAAATCCCCTTTCATTGTGTGCACTGGTGTTGCTGAAATCTGGCATTGCTGGTGCAGAGTCAGGCTCTTTGGACACCCTGCTGGTGGGACAGTTCTAGCCACACTTATGTTTATACTTGTTTGTAGCCAGCGCTAGAGTTCTGGCAAGCACCTAAACGTTTTGTTGCTGGGCTGGATACTTTTCACTGAAAATTAGGCTGGAAACATGTCAGGAACAGATCTGCTGCTCAGCAGTCTTATGCAGACAAGAGAGCAGTTTTAACAGCTCAGTTATTACCCTGATAGTTTGAACTTCCTGGGTCTGCCTCAGAAATGGGTCCCCTCTGTGCTTTCCCTCATTCCCCTTTGGTTTTGTCTCCCTCCCAGTGAGCAGGGTCTGGCATGAACACCTACATATAACTGCTGTGCCATCTTTGCATTTCAGACATCTTTTTAAGTGGAAGGAAAAAAAATCAGGTGATTGAAACACCCCAGCAATATGAATGGGATTGAATGTGTGTGTGTGTGAAGTATATGGTCAGTCAGAAGGAGAGGTACTTCTTACATTGGACAAACTCTGATTTACTTCACTCTTTGTGTGTGACCTATTTCCAGAAATTTACGGGTTCATTGGAGTTTCAGGCTGGGAGAACCGGCCAGGATAAGCCAGTGATTTCCAGAAACATCCTGAAATCTTTGCAGATAATCTACCTGCTGTTAATTGTAGATGATATTAAAGATGATGGTGGCTATGCTTCATAACTGGAAGCACTGCTGTAGTGCATGGCCCTGAGTTTTTGATAAAATTAACTCTCCTATATCCAGATCAGCAGATTTTCATCCATGCTCCTATGGGAGAAGACGCAGAAAAAAGGTCTGAAAGTGTGAACAAGCTGCTGACTGTGAGAGAGAATTCAAGAATCTCCTGCCTTGGCTTTAGATAATCCATCCTTAGGCTGCCTGTCATCTTCCCTGAGCCTTCTTGTGCTTAGTCTCTGCCCTTTGCAGAAGGAGTGCTTTTTCCATGCTGCGCTTTTCTGCCCTCCAACGAGTTGTCCTTGAGGGGTTGCAAGTGTGAACCACTCCCATGTTGCTACAGCAAAACCTTCCCCTCCCAGCACTGTCCTGCAGGTCTCTGCCTCCCTTGCTGTGGAGCTGGGTGTGGAGGTGAGAGAGATCCATGCTTGTGGTACCAGGATCTGAGAACACAACGTGGTATGCTGCTCAGGTGTGTCTGTTTTGTCCTTCCTAGGGCTGCTACACTGTGATCCTGAACTCCCTTGAGACCTACGTGTACCTTGCAGGAGCCCTTGCCATCGGGGTGCTGGCCATTGAGGTACTTAGTCTTGTGTGACTGGAAGAAAGGCAGTGTTGGCACGTGTCCAGCTGTGATGCGAACAAGCAGGTTCTCCCCATTGCCAGGGGAAGCTGCTCCTGCAAACTGCAAGCAGGTTACCAGCTTGGGGTTTTAATTGCCTAGAAAGTGCCAGATGCTTGGTCCTCTGTCACAAAAAGGGAAGGAAATAACTGATGCAGTGCTGCCTCATGTTGGGTTTGCTGCAATGCTCACACCCTGCTACACTGGCCACAGGGGCTTTCGGGACTCACTGCCTGCCCCAGGGCCCCATGCAGTCATTGCAGCAGCAGCCCAGTAAACTGACCAGTCTGTTACTTGGTTTATTTGTTCAAACTCTGCTTTAAACCTTCTCTTTAGAGCCTGAAACTGTATTGGCTCCAGAGCATATTCATTATCCTGCGTTAGTACCTGGCTTTTGTGTGACATTTCTGAGGAACGGGCTTCCACCAGACATGATATCAGCCTGGAAGTGAGGGCCCTGCACCATTGCTGGGGCAAGGCCAGGAGTTTTCTCGAGTCCCCTATCTTGTGCTTGTGCAAAGGAGATGGATCTAGTCAGAGAGCTCTAGCAGCCCCTACAAAGGCCGCACCATGCCTGTTCCTAGCAGTAGCCATGATGTGCAGAGCAGAGACCGTGGAGCCTGCTCCCCTGTGATGCCAAGGGCAGTTTGGGAACAAAGCCAGGCTGCTGCTGTAGCCACAAACAGGTGGGGGGGACAGAGGATGGAGAGGCAGGATCACCTTCAAGAAAGAAAGTTTTGCCAGAGCTTCTCCTGGTACTGGGAAACGTCCTTCTTGTTGCACTACTGACTGCTGGACAAGAGGGAGTGAGTGGTCCTGGGGCCAGGAAGGGCTTTGCTGATATTCTGGAAGATGCAGCTGACACTGGTTCTCTGTTTACTTTTTGCCTTCTTCTTGCCCTCCCAGCTGTTCGCCATGATCTTTGCCATGTGTCTCTTTCGAGGGATCCAGTAAGAGGTGGCCTGTGAATCACCGCTTTCCCGATGTGTTCAGAAGAAAGAAAGAAAATCAGAAGAAACAAAACCTGAAAACACCAAAAAACCTTTATTTTTTTAAACAAAATGGGGGGGGGGGGGAAGAAAAAAAAAGAAGGTTGTAATATATGATTGACCAAAAGGATTGTACTTCAGGGGCTGGAACTTTGAGGTGATGTGCACTACACTGTACACGGGACCCTTGCCCAGAGCCACTCGCAGCAGCTGTGGAGCAGGAGCCCAGCACAGCTGATTGCACTAGAGACTGATGGAGCCAGCGAGGGGAGCAGTAGGATGAGCACAACTGCCTCTCCTGCCAGAGTGGGCCTACCAATCACAATTTTATCGTGTTTTAGACAGCAATGGACTGAAGAACAGCTACACAGGCACTGGATAAGGCAACAGGTTGGCTGAAGTCTGTGACTGTTCAGCTGGGTTTGAAATAAGTCACAGTGGCTCATCTTGGAAGTAGGTAGTTGTTGTTTGTATGATTATGGCTTTAATGCCTAGCCACAGAATGAAAACACACATTCTTCTATGAAAGCTTTGCACCTGTCACCTGAAATTTGTCAGAGAAGTCAGGCACTTCAGTGAGGCTGGCTTTTCTCTGGAGCCCCAAGCAGGGGCCACATGTGGAACTCGACTAAGGCTGGCTAATAGTCAAGAGTTTGGTGCCTACCTCCCTGTTTTTACCAAGATTTACTGTTCCTTGTGAAAGAGAGCTGTGTTCCCATCTCCTGTGAAAAATGATGGCTCTGGTCAAGAATCATTGATACTCCTGCCTTCCTGAGAAGGGGAGAAAATGACATTTAAATCTTATCAGCCTTTGCCTTTCCCTTCATACTTGCAAAAAACAGTTTGTGGTGCTGTTAGCAAAATATTTGCAATGGATTTCTACATGCTTTCCAGCCCTAAGAGGAGTTCCAGGCATGGTGCTAGATGGAGGAGACTAAGATTTGTCTGTCACTCCCATGCTGTTTGCCTGAAACAGTCTTATGGCGTCATTTCTGCTCAGAGGATCTCCTCTGAGATCCTCCCATGGGCTCATGATGAAAGCATCAAGTCAGAATTGTTTTAGTCTGCCTGCTAGTTAAGAGTGTTTTCTCCCTTGAGATAGTTAGACATTTAAAGAACGTATCATCTACTTTATCATTTGGAAGTGAACTTAATGAAAATGCCTGGGACTAAACCTTAGTCAGAGATTAAGATGGCACTGCTGAGTCCTCAGGCAGTTTCTAAGAGCACACAGCCTTGCAGCCAAACTGCTCCAGTGGTTGTGGTTATTGACCCAGACTGGTTTCTCTCCTCTGTTGCCTTAATTATTCATCTAGTCGCTCCCTGACTCCAAACTCATTCTGCTTGGGGGAGGACAGAAGGGGCTGTGGTTTCTTGTTTAGCTTAGGTCTTTTTACCGATTTTATAGGATCAGATTATGGAGCTCTTTAAGGCTTATACCCGCCCTTCTGAAAGCTGTAAGCACTGGCAAGGAAGGCACAGCAGCAAGGAGCTGAGCAGTAACCTTGTGGCAGCAGCTGGTGCTTGGCTGTTCCCTTACACCACTGGTGCTGTGGCCCTTCAGCAATCCCAGTGGCACAGGACATGCTACAGGGAAGGAAGGAAAACAGCAGAAAGATTGGTGTGTAATACACAGTGATCCTGGCTAAATGTCCAGCTTGGGGAATCAGGATACTAAGGAACGGAAGGAAGCAGTAGAGCTTTTCCAAGCTTCATTTGAGACCAACAATTTGCTTCTCAGCAGGAGAGAGCCCAGGCAGGTAAAGGTGCAGCCCGGCTGTGCTTCAGTCAGCATTTTCCAACAACTGAATAGGAGGCCAGGTCTCCTGAGCAGCCTCAGCTATTGCATTAACCTTGTGGAAAGCTTTTCTGAACTATTTCCCTCTGGATCTGCTTTTAATGAGACATTTCAGCATTAAATTCTGGTATGTTGTTTAATGAAGGAAAATAGTTTTGCTAGCCAAAAATCCAGCAGTATTTGTACCTGACAGCAGGTGCTGTGCTTAAGACAGGAAAAATCTGCTAGTCTTGCAGGCAACGCGCCGAGCAGAAGGCAAGCTTATCTGTTCTGCTTCTGCCTCAGGAGGTGGTGTCAGTGACTGTTCTGGGAGAGCAATTCCCAGGGGAAGAACAAAACCATAAGCAGAGATGGTAATTTGGCTGGAGGTGAGCAAGAGAATCAGAACAGCCTCTTCCAGTCTCCAATTTTTTCCTTTACCCTCAGTTTATTATGCAAAGACCTGGTTGTCTCAGGTCAGAAACTGGAAGGCAAATAAAAAAAAAGCCTTAAAGCCTTTTTCTGCCACCAGTAGCACTGCGGATAAACTGTGAGAGCTGGAGGAACTACACCAAAGCAGCCAGAGTGCTAAGTGATAAATATACACACCTGAAGCAGGATCTCTGCTGGCTTGTTTCTCTTTGGCTTTCCTATTTCCATACTTAACTACTTTGTCTGGTTTTAGCTTTCTCACTTTACCTCTCTTCTTAATAGCAGTCCCTGTATCTTCACACAGATCTCTTGTTCATTTCTTATTCTGGCCTTTACATAGCTGTTTCTCCTCTCTTACCTTGTCTGATTGCTCATTGCTCTTTTCTGGATGAAGACTTTCAAATCTTCTCTGCAGCTGACTAGTGTGCCACTAGTGTGCCAGCTTGAAACCCCAGCAACAGCCAGACAGCACGTTTTAAACAAGAATTGGAGATAGCTGTATAGATGCATGCAAGCCTGAGAGGACCTGTGAAATCTGCAACCTGCAGAAGGAATTTCCCCCAGGGGAATTTAATGAACAGGCAACTCCAGAGAGCAGACTCCCACTGTATGGCAAAGTGTGTAAATTTGTTGGTTTTGTTTGGTTATATGGCTGCCCCCTCTGTTGTACAGTAGTTTTCAAAATAGTAGGCAGGAGAAGCAACTATATTTTTATAATTGTTTTTAATAGCTCTGGTGAACATTTTGGGGTCAGGGGTTCAAGATAGGTTTGCTGCTTGCTGGAGAGCTCTGGGCAGGCTGGGGACCAGAGGGAGATGCTGTGCTGCCACCTCCTTCACTGTAGCACCACTATGACCACGGCCCAATCACCTTGGATGGAAGCAGTAGAAAGCAGCCTGTGCCTGTGAGCCCACAGCCCCTCTCGGTGCCCCTGCCTCCCGGCTGTTATTTAATGCTCATATGACTGTCACAAATGCCTGGGAAAAGGGCTGCGTGTGAAATAATGTTTGAAATCTATTTTAAAAAACTGTAAATGTTCTTTTTAATAGATAGTGGAGCTAATTTATCCTGTATTCCCTACTGTAATGCTTTTTTATATTGAAAGGAATTTTTTTTGGTAATATAAACCAGAACACAAGTCTGAAGCACTCCCTGCACGGTTTTTGTGTGCATTTCTTAAAAAAAAATAAAAAAATAAAAGAAAGATACTGTGACAGTGAAGTGAAACAGCTTTAATTTTCACTATTTGCTCAGTGTTAAGTACAGTCACTTTCTTACCAGAGGAGAAAGAATAAACTCAGGTACAGCATCTAAAATGAGGTATAAATAGAAGTGTCCCATTCTCCCCTGCCCTCCCACCCCAAGTAAAAACCCTTGACCAGAAGGGAGAGGCCAGCTTAGGACAGACAGCCTCTCCTTTGTCACCAGCTCCAGTTTGCCAGATATTGGTTAGGCGTAAAAAGGTGATGTAGGGAGTTATGTTAAGAATGAGCTTTTTTCACCCTCTAAAGCGAGGGCTTGATGAACACAACTGTTTGGGTCTCTCTCTCACAGACACGCAGGCAGTCAGCCTTAGTCCTGGCCTGTGTCTGCTCAGAGCACAACCCTCTGGGGAACACGACTCCCGTTCCTGCACAACATTATACAAATGCAAGCAGGTAATTAATTGCAAACTGTCTCCCATGGGAGATGACATCAGTCCAAGGCCTTTCTCACAATTTAACAGATAATGAAACTGAGGCCTGTGGAGATGGAGTTTCTTCTCAGCAGATCAGTAACAGAGCCTGAAGTGATGCCTCAGGCTTTTGATCCCAAATTATATGCTCAACTGCCACCTGCAGCTGTGATGCCAGCACTTCTGTCCTTTGGGACACAGTTCTGTACAAATGTTTCAGCATCTTTCTCCCTTTCCAACTATGCACACCAGAGTGAAGACAACCAGTCACAACTAGTTTCTGGCAGTGCTGCACATGCTCTACCTGGGTTCCATCCTCAAGCCACCTGAGAAAATCCCTCCTAGACTTCACCTGCTACAAATTCATCTCCTCAAGTGGGCCTGGCCATGTTTCTCCTGCAGCATCTTGCTAATGAGAAGGGACCATAGCAAGGACCACAGCCCTTTTGTAGCCGTTGCCAGGCAGAGGCATCCATTTGCCCCTTCTCACTTAGTTGTAGAAGAGGGAGGATTAGTTCACTTCCATACTTTCTACATGGTCCATTTATAGCAAGATGGAGCAAAAAGCAAGAAAATAAAACAACCTCTTCATCTCTTCCCTTTCGGGACTTAGGTACTGAGTAGCATAAAGTCACTTAATGTGGCCACTCCCCCAGGCTTTGCTCTGTGTTGGAGCAGAAGACACTAACTGGCAAAACTAGGAGGGGCTCACTGGTTTAAGTTTTGCAGAGGCAGCTACTAAGCAAGGGAACTGAGGAATTTGACCTCACCTGATACAAAGCTCCTTTGGAAAGCTGTAACTACTTCTCCTACCTGATTTAACCATCAAGAAGCCTCTGGAGAACTGCTCACATATACTGCAGTAACTCATCTCTCTCATCCGTGGGATGACAGTTTAAGCTATACTAATCAGGCAGCTACCTACCCACTCAGAGTCATAACTAAGTTCTCAGGACCAACAGCCAATGCAGATGGGAGGATAGCATTAAGAAGACCCTCTATTTCCTTCTTCTGCCATACTGCTTTTGCTGTGGTCAGTTTCACTTGTCTTTCCTAGAAACACAATTTCCCACCCCCCAAAACCAACAATCAGTCTGTGTATACATTCATGTGACCTCCAAAACACAAAGAATCAACCTTTACATACCTATACCAACAACTACAAGCAAAGTGTTGCACTGAAACCTTCGCAGCTGCGCATGCAGGTGGTGTACAGGGTGAGCAACAGCCGCACCATGCCATGCTCCAGTTCTCACACACAGCACTGCTCACTCTAATTCATGATACTCTCCAGGCTGCACTTGATAATTTCCTGTCTTACAAGGAAAATGTTTACCCTCTTAGAGCCTAACTCTTCCATCTCAAGACTAAGGTTCCTCTTAAATACAAGTGTTCATTGTTCAGTATCGCATTTTAGCCATGTTGAAAGTGGCTTGGCAGGCATGTGTTGTTGAGAGGCAGTAGAACTTAGCCTGCTGTTGAATGTTGCCTCTCCTTTTGACTTACTTTTTAGGGAAAAAAAAATTACAGTTCTGATGTTTCCTGGTTCATCTATTTCCAATCTTGTTACCTGACAGACATTTTGCATGGCCAGTAGGTACAGTGTCCTAAGTTTATGCAGCTGCTTCTAAATGCCAAAAGCACTAGCACAACATACAGTAACTACCCACTACCTTCTTCTAAATCTACTAAGATATTAAACTGCAATAGATCCCAGTCTCATCAGTGGCTTGAGGGCTGTTGTTCACACAAGCAGTTCTCTTTGCGTAGGCATCTTTCTACTGGGATTTTTGGATGTCAGCTCAGGGCATGCCTTGATCCAGTCAACAGTAGTGCACGAGTAGGATGTCCCTATCCTGTACACAGACCTTCTTTAGTCTCTCAGAGAACAAAAAATGCTGCTTCCAACTGTGGACAGGGACAATCTGCAAGGAAAGTGCTAGGAAGTAGGGCAGCCAATGCAGTTAAGCCCAGTAGGTGTTGGAGAAACTAGCCAATGAGTGCCTTGCTGTTGTTTGTCCTAGTTAAGTATCTTAATGCTACAAACTTTGGTTCTCTCTTCTCAAAGTCAGAACAGCTGTGTTGCCTGCAAGTTAGCAGAGGGGGAATACCATCTCCCACAGCTGAGGCTCATGTCAAGAGGCTGCTCACTGACCCAAGCAGCTGTACTGATGGTCACTCTGCTTTTACTATCACTAACCAGAACAGCACTCCAGCCCACTTAACAAAAGCATCACAGACTACCTCACACCTACCACTGCTGCTACCACCAGTAAAGCTGCAACTGTAGGAAGTGTTCTGGTGTGAAGGGACAGGAAACTGTCCCAGCCTAGAAACTTCAAGAAACATCCCAAGCAAGGCTGTATATTTGTGCTCAATGGGCTCTTTCCAATCGCATCCTTCGCTTCTCACATATTACATTTCAAGCTGCTATGGTATTCCCATTACTGTCCCTGTGACAGGAACAAGCAAGAAGCCTCCTACTTCTTTTGCTTTATTTCCTGCTAAGCTTTGCACAGCATCCAGTGCAAAACTACAAGCAAGGTGGCACCTCTGGCAGTGAGAAAAGAACAGCTGTTTGCAATGCGCTGAACTAGCCCTAGCCCTATCCAGCTCCCAGCTACCTGGACAGTCAGTACTTGCTGAAAGGGGAATGGGCTGTATACAAGGGCACCCTCCACCAGGCAGGTGCAAGGCTTACCAAGGGAAGTAGCTGAGTCTCCTCAGGGATTTGGTTCCAATGTGCTGGTCTTATTTTGTGCTTTGTTCCAGCGGGTTCAGAGCCTGTGATCCCATCAGCCAGTTTCCCCCGGGAAACCGGCTCTTTTCCCTGAGCCAGCCAGGCCTGCACACCTCCCTGAGCCTTCCTCCTGCTGCTCCTCACCTCCTGCAGAGGGGCTGGGGGATCCCACCCGACACTGCTCCCCCTCCATTTCACCTGGCAATGCCACCAGCATCGGGTTACACACTAATTCATGCCGGTAAGTGGAAAAGAAGGATACCACTTTAGAACCAAAGAGGACTAACAAAAAAAAAATAGTCGTAACTATAATACTAAATTACCGACACAACCCTCCCCCCTCCCCCACCCATGACAAAAAGCCCAGGAATTAGATTTTCTTGGGACGGCGTCCAACTTGGTAATAATAATAAATGCTGATGAGGATGAAGAGGGCTCGGCTGACCAGGAGGAGCACAGCACCTGTGGCTATTCGGCTACTCTCAACCAGGGAGGCAGTGGTAACTGAAGAAGAAGGAAAGAGAAAAGACAGAGGTTGGTGATAAAGCAACTGGAGACGAGTAGCATAAAACAGTTTTCTACTGCCCTCTAACGCAGCTTCTTGGCAATACCTGCTGAACCGTGTGAACACAGAAGCATGTGCTTTAATGGCAACCCCATGTTCATACAGCCACAGCCCAAAATGCTCACTCAAGCAGATGTGACTTTCCATCCTGGTCAGGTGTTAACTGTGGAAGCTACACGTTCCTGAGTTTGCTTTGTCATTTGACCACTTCATAGAATCGCTTGGTTGGAAAAGACGTTTGAGATTGAGTCCCACCGTACCTGTCCACTATTAAACCATATCCCTGAGCACTTCATCTGCCCATCTTTTAAATACTTCTAGGGATGGTGACTCAACCACCTCCCTGGGCAGCTGTGCCAGTGCCTGACAACCCTTTGGGTGAAGAAATTTTTCCTGATGTCTAATCTGAACATTTCCTGTCGTAACTTGAAGCCATCTCCTCTCATCCCATCACCTGTCACTTGCGAGAAGAAACCAACACCCACCTCACTACAACCTCCTTCCAAGTCTCCCCTCTGCCTCTTTTCTCCAGGCTAAACGACCCCAGTTCCCTCAGCAACTTCTCATGAGACTTGTTCTCCAGCCCCTTCCCCAGTTTCATTGCCTTTCTCTGGATGCGCTCCAGCACTTCAATGTCCTTCTTGTAGTGAGGGGCCCAAAACTGCACAGTACTCGAGGTGTGACCTCACCGGTGCTGAGTACAGGGGCACAATCACTTCCCTGGTCCTGTTGGCCACGCTGTTTTTGATACAGGCCAAGATGCCATTGGCCTTCTTGGCCACTTGTACTTCAGTGCTGGTATCTTTCAAATGTAGAAGCATCTATAAAACATGCAGAGTTCATACACACTACCTCACTTCTGAGGATCTTTTTTTTTTGGCTACCAACACATAGCCCTATCTAAACCAGCTACCTTGTAACACAGTTAGCAAGCTACCAATATATGCATACAAACCCTCCTTCATTGTTAAATATAGACAAGCTCCCTAGAAACAAGCTGAACTGTTATCTTCTGTTTTGGTAGGACCAAACATCCCCCTTCTTAGTGTAGGCTTCTGCAGTCTTTTCTTACTAGCCCCAAAATCTCGGCTGCCTGCTCCAGGAGAAGACCTGTGGCTGGCTATGAAGGCCAGATGTTTCCAGGGAGGAAAATAGATGAATTGTCAGAGGAGGGTGTTTCCCCTGCACCTGGGCACCCTTTGGTGAGCAACCCAAGGCAGAGGCTATCCCATGGGGAAGGAAAAAGAAGACCAGCTGGCAGGGAAGATACTCCCAGGGCCAGGTTATTTTTTGCAGTCCTGTAAAACAAAGGAGCCATCTCCAGCACCAGCTAGGCACAGCACAGGGATAGCTGGGGATCACGTATTTCCATGCCTATGCCAGACAGGCAGCAGAGAACAGCCCCTCCCTGCCAGCTGAGTCCACTATAACTCCCAGGGCCTTACCCCACAAGTCCTTCCACCAAGTGTTTACTCCACCAGAACCAAAGGGACTGCTCCGGTTTTGCCTTCCGTCCCACTGGTTGTCCTGCCCACCTCCACTTCTCCCCCCACGACGGAGGGACACAGCGCAAACCCCTTCCTTTGCATCCCCCGCCTTACGGGGTGGCTGCCGCTACTCACCCAGGAACTGCACGGCGAAGTAGCTCGCCTCCGTCAGCAGGCTCCAGCGGATAATCACTTTTTCGGCCGTGTAGAGGGCATTCCACATGATGAGGGAGATACCTGCAGATGGAGAGGTGAGCACAGCTGCCCGAAGGCCAGGGGGTCACGGGAAAGGGGCAGCCCACCCGCCTGCTCCCCTGTGAGGCAGTGAGCTGGCAGCTAAGACTGCGCTCCCAGCGCTCTCCGAGAGGGGCTGCTGCAGGCTGCGGGAAGGGCCAGCGCATCCCGCCCACCGCCTGCCCGCAGCCCCAGCCGTCCCTGCCCTGAGAGCGCCTGCCTGACCTTCGGTGCTGGGCATCACACTTTGCGGGGTGCCAGCCCCGAAGGGGAGCCTGGCTGGGCAACCAGAAGGTGCAGTCCCTGCAGCCTGGAAGCACTTGCAGCCACCATGCAAGGGGCAGAGCTATGTGGTTAATTGTTGTAGAATCATAGAATCATGGAGTGTTTTGGGTTGGATGGGACCTTAAAAATGATCCAGTTCCAGCCCTCCTGCCATGAGCAGGGACACCTCCCACTAGACCAGGCTGCTCAAGGCCCCATCCAACTTGGCCTTGAAAGATTCCGGGGAGGGGGCATCCACAGCTTCCCTGGGCGACCTGTGCCAGTGCCTCACCACCCTCAGTGTGAAGAATTTCTTCCTAATGTGTAACCTAAATCTTCCCCCTTCCAATTTAAAACAATTCCCCCTCATTCTATCACTGCTTGCCCTTGTAAAAAGTCCCTCCCCAGCTTTCTTGTAGCCCCTTCAGGTCTCTCTGGAGCCTTCTCTTCTCCAAGCTGAACAAGCCCATCTCAGCCTGTCCTCATAGCAGAGGGGCTCCAGCCCTTTGATCATCTTCGCAGCCCTCCATTGGACCCACTCCAACAATTCAATATGCTTCTGGACACAGTAGTCCAGGTGGGATCTCTCCAGAGCAAAGTAGAGGAGCAGAATCACCTCCCTTGACCTGCTGGCAACGATTCTTTTGATAGCATCCCAGGACACAGTTGGCCTTCTGGGCTGCGAGTGCACATTGCTGGCTCATGTTGAGCTTCTCATCAACGAGTTCCTCCCCTCATTTTCTATTCCAGACCATTTCTCTAGGCTCCCCTCACCTTCTTGTCCTCTGCCTCTCCACTCTCTTGGACCCTCCCGGGATGCTGTTGCCTGCCCCTTCTCTCCTCCCACTCCCATGAGTAGGGTCTGGCCCCAGCTGCAGCCCAGCACCCCACCTCACAGCCCATCTCCAATCCCCCGCTGCTGGGGCACATTTGCACAGCCCTTCTTACCCCACCTGCAGCGAGCCTGAGCCCCTACAAGGAAAAGGGAGTTAAGCGAGCTTATCAAAATACCCCTAAACAATTTCTTCGCTAAGAGCAGACATTCTGCTGTCTGATTGCAGTTGACCTGATGGGCACAGAATTTGTCCCCTTCTGCCACTTCGGCCTCTCATCCCCTTACTCCATGGGGCAGCAGCATGCCCAGGGTACAGCAGCATGGCACTCACTGAGGAGGGCTCCTCCATAGAGCCGGATGGGAGTCTTGCTGCTCACAGATTCCTCATCGAAGATGGCATCATAAAGCTGGTCAGGGAAAGCGAGGGCCTGGCAGAGGCAAGGGAGAGACTTAGCAGCCTGCAGCAGCCAGGGCCATCAAAACATTCCATCTCACGCAATGGGCAGCTGCGCTCCAACATTAAGCTGTTATGGAACTGGAACCATTGGCCAGGAAATTGGAAATTAAGGAGGCATAAGACTTATCAGCGTGTCAGCTGCTAATGAAAACAGACTGGTGATAGGAATGTCAAAGACACTGATGGCAAAGCCCATTACTGAGACACAGTGAGGGCAAAGGCTTCGCATGAGAATGCAGTGGCACTTGCTGGTGGCAGAGGAGGGGCCCAAGGAGCTGTGTTGGAGCTACCCTTTGGCAGCTGGGAGCTGGCAGTGCCCAGGACCATATCCGTCACTTACCATGATGGCAACTCCAGAAAACATGACGGCGGAAACCAGCTGCCAGACCCTGCATGGGAGGAAAGACACAGGACCCAGCATGAGCACAGGCACAATCCCATTGCTCCTGTTTGCAAAGCATTTCTGACCGTCTGCTCAGTCATCAGCCTTCATTCTCCCACCTCCTACAACTGAGGCAGCCACAAGCCTCCCACAAGAGTACTTGGCTCACCACACACCACCAGCTCCAGCCTCAACATGCAGATCAGCCTCACCAGTGAGACATGACAGAGCCAAAATCTCCCACACCCAAGCAGAGGAGGGAAGTGACTCTGCCACGAGGATGGTGCAGAGGAGTGCCCCCACAGACACACACACGAGACCAGGAGCTCCACCAGCCCAGCACAGCCCCTGCAGTTCCCAGTACCTGCTGTGAGACAAGGGCTTGAGGGCCTCAGTGAGAAGAAACTAGGGCCAGTCTTGGTCCTGCAGCCCCCAAGAAGACCCTTCAGGAAGCAGTGATGCTAACACAGCAGTGAAGTTGCTGTTAGCAGCCAGAGCTGGCAGAGGTGCTGTGGCTGAGGGCTCACAGATGACCCAGCTCCGAGGTGGCCCAACACCTTACCTAAGACCCAGTGGTTCCCGGACAGCAAACTTGATTTCATTTCCCAGTACTTGGCTAATCTGCAATTCAAATAAAGGTATGAGGTGACTGAGCAAACCTTTTAGGCAGTATTCACCAGCCCAAAACCGAATGCCTAACCCCATGTGGGAGTTTATCTCTAAGAGGGCTGTAAGGAGGGCAAAGACAAGGGATTCATCTGTAATCCCTTGGTGCCAACACGTGCTAAAGGCTGCCTTGACTTCCATGAGGACCTGCAGCTTCTACTGCTTCCTTACTGGGATCAGCCACATACAGCATGGGGCTGGAGGTTCAATAGTAACTCATCTCCTCTTACCTACATAAGTAGGGAACCATCTCCTCCCACATGCCACCTGCATGTCACACCTCAATAAAGCACAGGCTCTGGCAGAGCCAAAGTCAGTATCCATCCCACTTTCGTGCTCAAGCTGTCCAGAGCAATGCCTGGCCATGACTTACCCAAACAATGCAGATGAGAAGGCTACACAACACAGAAAAGTACTTTGGGGAGCTTTTGGTTGCAGAGAGCACTCTACTCTGTTCCCCATGTACAGGCAGGAGCCAGGCAATGCCCTGCCAGCAAGTTCTCCACAGAACATCCAGGACAGGGCTCCTGCATCACTCACCTTTGTCCTCCAGCTCTGATATTTCCCTGAAACAAGTTGTTATCTGCAATTCAGGCCTTTTCTGAGAGGGACCGCAGCACTGCTGCTTAAATTGCTGCTCCAGTGTCCAGGTCACCAGCTGGCAGGCATTGGTAGTGCCATGCTCCTATGGCACCAACTCCGAGCTAGTTCATGAGTGTCTCAACAATCCAATTTCAGGAATGGATTAAAGCAGAGCTCACCCCATTGCCAAGAAAAGCTATTTCGGGCAGCTCCTACAAACCCAGGGGGCTGCATGGCCCATCAGTGCTCAAAGGCAGAGTTGCTTGTATCACCACAGCCTTCACTTCTCACTTTACAGAAGCCCTAAAGAGCTGGGAAGCCTTGTTTTTGCCAAAGAGGCTGCAGAAGTTGGATGCTCAAAAAAACCTCACACCACCTTGGTTTGCCTAGGCAGCTGATCGCTCTGCACATATCATCAGTGTACATGCGCTTACCTCTCCCCTGCCCTCACCTTTGAGCGATGGACCTCGCCGTCGTCGTCCTCCCCACCGACCCCCAGGATCTTTCGTGTCTTCAGTCTGCTCACCAGATCAGTCTGGCTGTGCTTCTTCATCAGTGGCGGGGGCTGCTTCGCCGCCATGGTGGCCCTCTGCCACCCAGCCCTCAGCCGTGAGGTGGCACAAGAGGGCACGGGAAACGGCTCTGCTGTCACATGAAATTTCACGAGGTTTGGGATAAAAACTAACCACTGCCACAAAACCTTCCCGTTAGGCTGACAGACTGTTCCTCATTGTCTCTGGCTATGGGAGCTCTGGCAGTGGGGCCAGCTCTGGCTATGGGCAGCTCATCTCAGGGTAGTCCTGCCGTCACCGGGATCTGTTGAGGGGGAAAGGAAAGTCAGAGCAGCGTGTCTTCAGTGTGGGCATTTAGCTATAAGTGCTTTTGACCTACAAACCATAGTCTGGCCTATCCCAGCATGAGGCAATGCCCAACAGTACCTCTTTGCTGTTTCCCAGATTAGAGGAATTAAATGCTTCCCAGAGGGGAATTAATGTCATTAAGTGATGTTTTGCCTGTTATCTTTCCCTGTGCTATACAACACACCCTTCAGCTACCGTTTCAAGCCAAATATCACACGTCTCAGGTATTTACTTGTGCCACGCTCCCTACCCCTGCCCCCAATGCTGCAGCCCCCACCTTGTACAAGAACACATCAGCCCCTGAACACAAAGTCAGAGGCAAGACTTTCCTTGAGGATATGTTACCTTCTGGGAAACACAAGATGACGGCAACTATAAACTACTTGGGATAAGAACAAAACAAAGATAATCGACAGAAGCTATGGTGGAAGAGCGAACTTCTGCTTTGGCATGGTGGTATAAAGGTACAGGTATCATGAGTCCCATGAAATCACTGCAATCATAAAACCCTGGAAACCTTCAGTTCAAAGTCTTTTCTTCCAATTTGTCTTCATTTCATCTTGGACTAGCTGAACACAAACACATTTTTCTGTTTGCCACTTACTTCACCCTCCCAAAGACCCACAGATGAATCCCCAGAGGCATCAGGCATAGCTAATCTAGCCCAAGAAAGTGCAGGGCTCAAACACTGGTAGTCCTGCTCACCAGCCAAGCCCTCCCACGGCTGCCCCAGGAGGAGAGAATTTATGCTTGTGTCTAAAGTGTTGACGAGTCTTTGGGGACTAATGACATGAAGTGCCAGTTATTTTGGCATCATGCATGCAAGTGTTGTCCCACTGCAAGGGATTTCCCGCTCGCCGGAAAACCTTTCCCTGTGGTTATCCAAGCAAGAGCAGGCAGTCATGTTTGCCAGTGCTCAATGTAACTCCTTCTGTAAGCAAAGCTAAGAGCTCTTACTGGGACAGTGCAAAGACTGAATCCCATGATCAAGGGTTTAATAAGACCCTTTTAGCAGACCACAGGCAAAATGCTCTTCAGCAAGCAAGTTCAGCTACTCATGGCTTCTTTTGAATTGTAGGAGGTTTTGTTTGATTGCAATTTTTTTCTCTTTCCACCGAATAACTAAGACCAGGTTGCTGGAAACTCAGCACAGAGCCAGATGCAGTAGCCAGGGTCTAGAAATATTTCAGAACTGCGACAATGGAAAACAGCTGCTCAGGAGGAAGGTGGAAGCTGTATACACATGCCCACACTCAAGCACAAGACAAGAACCTCAAAAGGTAGCCGCTAGTAGAGAAGTTTTGAAGATTTATCATGTCTGGAGTTTGCTGACACAAATTGACATGGTAACTTGTAGGTACTCAAATCCTCGTAATCTGCACACAAAATCCATCCCAAAACCAAAATGATGCGTTAAAATTAAAAACTTGACCCATTTTCAATTTCCATTACTACATTTCTGCAGTCCTTTCTGCTCCTGGCAGACACAGACCCACAAGGTCAGATGCTGAGTGTTTTCCCCATCAGAACTGCACTGCTGCTGAAACCAGAGAAGACCTGTTGCTGTGGTATTTCTAGCCTGGCATTTTCTGATCAAAGCTATCCAGCCCCACCCCGAAACAATACCTCCTCTGCTGAATGTTCCCCTCACGCTGACCCTCAGGACCACTTTGAGGGCATCCTACACTCCTCATCTAGTCCAAATACAGGTCCTCGACACAGAGAGGACAGCCCTAAGCAAAAGACTGATGCACGATGCCCCAGGTATGCCACAATGTCAGGAGGACCCTCACAACCCATAAAGGTGCTGGGTACCTATTTGGCCACTCTTCTTCCCCTGCATGCTTTCATGGGGAACAAAGGAAAGTCCTTCTGTGATGACTTACTAGGTGAGGGAAAAATCTGGCAGAGGGCTAGAGCAGCGGCATCCTACTGGCCCCAAGTCACCAAGCACGTGCATAGGATGAGAGTGCTGAGGCCTACTGGTTTTGATAGTACTTGGGGTGCTGAGTCTGCTGGCCACAGCAGCCTGGCACCTCTGGACCCCTATTGTTTTCTTGCCAGGGAAAGTCTGCTGCCCACAACCCCTGTTCTGTCCTCTTCATGGTCAGAAATGGCAGAGAGAACAAAAAACCACAGAAAAAAAAAAAGGAGAGAAAATAAATGTTTCTGTGTGTGGGGAAGACACATCTTTGTATCTAGAGAATCTCTCCTGAGGGCAAGAAGTAGAGGAAGATGATGGGGGTTGAAGGTAGGACTCCATGACTTACTGATGAAGATGGTGATGAACAGCTCTGTGATTACAGAGGCAGTTTTGCAACTCTGACTACAGGCCAAAAGATCAAAATGTGCCTTCATCAGTTGTTTTGCCAGTTGCTTTCAAGGCAGGAGTTGGTGGAAACTCACCCACATCATCATTAGCACTGCTCTCCCATTAAGAATTTCCACTAATTTGTGGTAAACCACTGACCGAGAGCCAGGACAACACAGGCCAGATGATACAAGTGCCAATAAAACAATCACCGAGGGCCATTCTGGTACATAATACTACACTCCCACCACACTAAGCACAGCTGTCCTTGCAGCTAATTTCACATCTCATTATCCCTATCTTACAGAGAAACAGTCAGTCTAATGAATACTGAATATTAATGAATAATAACAAATGCATTAGTGCTAATTCAATGACATTCAGAGAGATGATGCTGAGGATTTAAAAAGGTTATACTTACATTAATGAATCCTCACATATTGACAATTTAGAGGATGTTTTCTATTAGCCCATGCATTTTCAAAGGGGAAACTCCATCTCCTCCTTCTCCTGCAATTCTTTTTTCCTTAATCTGTTTCCTGAGCATCCCAGGGGTTGTGCAGATCCATCACCATAAACAGGCAATCCCTACTCCCCGACACAGCTCTCAGTGATAGGCAGTGCCCATGTGCAGTTGAAAGAGTGTTTTCTTCCTCCAAAATCCTTCTTCTTTGCAGGCTCCTTTCAGTACCTATTCCCTTGCTCAACTATTCAGCATGCTGCACTCAATTTTGATAGCTACTGCTTTGTGGTGCAAAGAAACCTCACTGGTGCCACACTAATGATAGCTCACTCTCTCTCCACCTCCACAGCTCTTCCCCCAGCATCTCTGCTTCCCTCTGAGTGTTTGGAGAGGAGTTCTGCAGTACAGGAGAAGGGAGACTCAATCACACAGGCAATGATGCTGCAGCAGCCAGAACTGCACACCCATTAACGGAGGTGCATGGGATTTCAAAAGGGGAACCAGACTCTGTTCCCACAGGCGCCTGAATTTGCCTGCCTACAGCTTCAGCAAGGTGCTGCGGAGCAGCTGATGGACGCTATCCTGCCTGCATGTGTGGACATGGCTCCCCAGGGCACCCTGGAGACAGGGCTGCTGCCTATTGCTTTGCCAGATGTTGTTTTCAGTGGCACTGTCATCCACAGTGCAACCTTTTACCCAACAAAGCAGTGCTGCTTGAATTAAAGAGGTATCTGTCTACAGTATCTGTCACTCCAAAGGTTTGAGGGTACTTCCAATTTGCAAGCAGAGAAACAGAAAATGAACCAGAATCAAGACATGACAATTCTTTGCCAGTGAGGACAGTGACAGGTCCGTAGCAGCTGCTCTAGATCCCAATCGTACTCAGCCACAGAGACAGTAAGAAAGCCTGGGCTCAAACACATGGGCAAGGCAAAGAAAAGAGGTGATGGATGCATCAGTCAGAGCAGTAATACAAGAACAAGACCAGCTAGAAGGGGAAAGATAGCTTTCCCCACACAATTTCCAAACAGCCAGTTATCTCTTCCCTCTTCCTGTCCATGAGGCTCATTAACAAAAGTATCTCAGAATTTCACAACTTCACCTCACCACAGCCTCGCACCTCTAGGACAGATTATATGCCCACTTTGGAAACACTGATTCACAGACCTACTAAATACTTTGTCTCTCTTAAGCTGTTGCCTAATCAAGTGGGATCTCAGACTCCTCTTCCCCCACACCCATATGAAGGCTCAGTATGCTCACTTTTACATGCATAAAAATCTCTTGACAAACAACTTCAGACCCTTCAGGATGCTAAAATCTCAAAGGACGAGGCAAATACCCTGTGTCTCACCCAATAACACAACTGAGAGCCACAAAGAGTCTTTATCCATCCTATCCAAACAGCCTAAAAAAAAATTTCCCAGTAAGCCATGGTGGAACAGACTGAGCAAGAAATCTTCATGTCCCAGATAACCATCAAGATATATCCTGGTAATGTGCACTCACAGCCCAGAAGCCTAACTGTATCCTGGGGTGCATCTAAAGAATTGTGGCCAGCACGTCGAAGAAGTTGATTATCCCTCTCTACTCCACTCTGGTGAGACCCCATCTGGAGTCCTGTGTTCAGGTCTGGAGCCCTCAGCACAGGAGAAACATGGACCTGTTGGAGCAGGTCTGGAGGAGGGCCACAAAAATGATCAGAGGGATGGAACACCTCTCGTTTGAAAACAGGCTGAGAAAGCAGGGGCTGTTCAGCCTGGAGAAGAGAAGGCTCCGGGGGAGACCTTATTGCAGTCTTTAAAGGAGGCTTATAAGAAAGATGAAGAGAGAAATTTTAGCACAGGCTGTTGTGATAGGACAAGGGGTAATGGTTTTAAACTAAAAGAGGGTAGAATTAGATGAGGAAGAGATCTTTTAGAGTGAGAGTGGTGAAATACTGGAAGAGGTTGTCCAGAGAGGTGGTAGATGCCCCAGCCCTATAAACATTCAAGGCCAGGTTGGATGGGGCTCTGAGCAACCTCATCTAGCTGAAGATGGTCCTGCTCATTGCAGGGAGGCTGCATTAGATGAGCTTTAATGGTCTCTTCCAACATCATAAACTATTCTATGATTCTGTGGTTCTATTCTATGAATCATGTGTTATTTCTTCAACTGCAACGACACATCCTAAATCCACAGCGACTGAATCAGATCCTTGCCTAGGTTTCTATCCAGAACAGAGATCTAAATGATTAGATCTTTCTGCCACCAGTCAGCTGCAGCAGTCCATCACTATCCCAGTCGATTTCTTCCCTATCAACTGCAGAAAAAAGGTTTTCACACTCTGGGCTAGCAACACATCTTAAAACAGCAGAATAATTTGCATTTTTTTTTTGCTGGGAGGAATATACTTCGACCCTTGCCCTGTTCTCTACCCCAGAGAAAATAAACTCTCTCAAAGCAGTTTCTGCAGGTCACGATACCTCAGAGACCTGCAGGGAATGAAACCTGATGAAGACAAAAATAACCTGATGCTCAAGCAGTAAAAACAATTAGCACTCAGCCACCACAGCAGCTTAATGTGGCTGCTGCTCCCGCTCAGTCTAGCATAGTCTGTACACCTAAGCAACAGGGATACTTCAGATTTCTCACCTATATACAAGTCTCCCTTCTCACATAAACATCAGCCCTTTCAGTACAGAAGGTTATTTGTAATACCAGAAGGAAACATCTCCTGCCAAAGGTTCATTCCCAACTCTAGCACAGCCCTGCTGCTTCCTTAAGCAACTCCAATACACACAGGGACACTGTGTCCTCCCTAGGGTAAACTTACCAGCCTATACAGTAGATCTCTTGCCCCTACACACAATGAAAACTCAAAGCAAAATCCCTAGGTCAACAGGCATCTCCGCTGGGTGTCTCCAGATCACCTGCTACAGACAAGTCAGAGGAAACCACAGAAATCAAACCACCTGTGACGCACCAAGAGTTGCCTCAGGCCCAGGGAAACCTCACCCTGCAGGTTAGACATGCCCCGTGGCCAGACATGGCTGGACACCCTCCAACGCAGTTTGTGAACAGTGCAGAGCTAGCCCTAGAGCCATCAGGTGCAAGGTGGCGACACCCTGTGCCTAACGCGGCTCCTGCAATCATGAACTCAGCAAATGTGGGCGGCATCACCACTTAGCAGGAGACAACTTACCCGGGAAGGCAGAGTTAATCTATGTTACTTACTTACCCTGTTACCACCGCAGGTAGAAAAGGACATCCAAAGCCTGATCAGCATTTCCCACACATTCTGAACTCTCCCTTCTGCCTGCTTTAGGGCTGCATCCCCAGGGCAGGCTCAGCCCATGCACCTTCCTCAGTATGGCTCTTCTCCTCCAGCCCAGCTCTCCAGCTTCCCCCAGGCACTGAGGTTCCTGCTTGCAAGCTCCCTACAGCCACATAAACATCCTGCCCAAGAAGCACCACTACTCGAGGGCCAAGCCATACCATCTGTGATTTTATTGCTTTCAAATTTCTTTTTGCTGGGGGCACAGGAAAGTTTCTTTCCATGTCATAGGATGTGTTATATAGCAATCAAAAGCTGTGAAGTACTCTTATTTCCCCATAACAAGATAAAAAAGCCCTGTTGCTCCACTAGTTTCTCAAACTGGAGCTATAATTAACCACAGTGACCACACTCCTGCTGGCCTGCTAACCACCACCTGCAGTAATGCACAGCCCCTCCACAGAAAGCAAGGGCATGCTGGCTTCACCTCGGCAGAGAACTGCTTGTTTGCCCCCCAAAGCGGTCTGTGACACTCTGAACACACTCAGTCAGGCACCCTGCATGGTTACAGCAGCCATCACACACAACGCCCTACAGGCGCCCAGCCAGCCACCTGGCCTCACCACAGCCCTGCTGCACATGGCTTGGTGAGCTCCCAACACAAGGAACAATGAGACTTCATATTTCATCCACAATATGTATGCACACACCCCTTCTAAGTCAAGCTTGGCCACACCGTCCAGCTTTCTCAAGTAACCCACCCTTTTCTGCTGGAGTGTTTTGGCTGCAAACACAAAGGTCACAAGGTACAATCTGCTGCTTCAGCGGCTCCCATCTGTATTACTTGTATATGAGCCCATACTCCCCATCATCCCCCTCCTCCCTGCTGAGACTCTCAGTCTGGCTGACTGCAGCAATCCATCACCTCAAAGCTGCTTCACTCTCCCCAAAGGCTTGGGCAGCTGTGTCCCAGCATCAGCCCACAGCCAGCACCTCAGCCCTTTCCTTCACCCTGGATGACTGCCACCAAGCATTCAAGTTTCCTAGGGAGCTAGGAGGATGGAGAGATAAGAAAATAAGACATATTGAGATTGGTTGCTGTTTTTCTTTAATGACATTAAAAGAGAAGAATTCCTATTTGATTCCCCAGCTGCCTTAGACAGGTGTTTGTGGGAGACAGTCTCAGAAGCTTAGTGGGCCATCTGTCCTGCAGATGATTTCTACAGGGAAACATTAGAAGGAAAAATAAAACCCACACACATATACACACAAATAAAAAAACCCACCCAAACCCGAGTAAATCATCCCTTGCTACTGGAAAAGAACAGCTTTAAAAAGCCAGGGGAGCCCTGCAACCAAACCGGGTAATAAAGAAAATCTGACATAATACAGTATTTAATTGCCTCTGCCTCACACCTGAGGAATGACACAGGCTCAAAGAAACTCTACAAAAAGTAAACCTGGGATGAGGGAGAAGCCCAGACACACACTTCTTACCCCCAACACTGCTGAATATTGGGTCAACACAGTAAAATGAGGCTTCTTGGCACTTCTTCCCCAACAACCTCAAACCTCCCCAGATTTTCTTCCCACTGTGCCCTCAAACACAGCAACAATTTCCACTCACAAACACTCCAGGAAGCTGATGCCTTTTATTCCAAATAATTCTCCAGCTCTGTCCCTTACCAGAACTGAAAATGAAATCATAAGAAATAGCAATCTTGAAGACTTGGTCTCCTCAGCCACAAGTGATCACAACATGCCTCTGTATACCGTCATTAAGATGGTGATTTCAAAACCACTCTTGATGGACTCGCCCCCAAAATAAGATGAACTACATCTCCAGCAACATTATTTCTTTATCTGCATCCCAGTAATTTACCCAGTACAATGTAACTGCTACAATTTATAAACTGCCAACTTATCTACAGCCATGAAATGGAAGACAAAACCGAATAAGGTTGTGCTGCTCCAGCACCCCAAAGCAGGTTTCTGACCTGTACCATGCCTGGGTTTGCAGCCCCAGCCTGAAAACAACTGCTGCAGGACATCCCATCACCATTGTATATTTCTCCTCCATTTCTGTAAAGAAAAAAGGGTTCTTTTTCTCCCATGATATGACCAAAGATGCAGTCTATGCACATACAAAGAGGAGGGGAAAAGGGCAGACAAATAAATTTGCATTAAGCAGTGAGATTTCATTTTGGTCTAGTCAGGACATTTCCTGAGTCCCAGGCACATAGGCACTCACAGGACTCACTTCCCTTATTGTAAAAGCAATAAAATTTGCTTCCAAAGCACAGAAATCTTACAAATCAGACCTGATACGAAAAGGCCCGAGTGACCATTAGCCAAAAGCTGAGTTATCACCAACCCTATGTTACAGAGCATTTCCCATAATAGATGAACACATCTGCATCCTGTAAGAGCATATTATTTATATAAATACATATAATGTATAACTACTAATAAATTAAGTAGTAATAAATCAACTATATATTATTTTTCTGTAAATATACAAATAAAAGCTATGGCTTGATTTGTGTGGCCTTACTTTGGGTCCTGCTGCACAGTGATGATCTCTTGAGACTGGTTAATAAAGAAAATTCAAGCTGCCAGATAAGTAATTTGGCATTCACCTATATTTCAGTCTTAGGGGAAAGTCTATATTTTATTCTCAGGGACAGAGGAGCCACAGATAGCATCTCTTGCTAGATGTCAGCCAGGGCCTTGACTTCTGCTTCTAGGTTAACCGTTTTCTGTGCTAGAGACCGACACCACCTCTTATTTCTCAGCCCTGGACTACCACCCTACACACTTCTTGAACCCACCACTTGCAGCTGGGGACCACATTCTCACTTCCCCCCTAAAAAATTTGCTAATATTAAGCCCTGCATATTTGCATGCAATTACAGCTCCAGCTTTATCACTCCCTCATGGCTCCTTAGACTCAAAATAAGCACAGACACGCAGACAGGCTCAAGGAGTTGCTTAGCAGAAGGCTTCCCAACAAAACACACAATTTGACTACTTGGTAGCCTATCCCCAAGAGGCAAAAATTTCTCTCTGACACCTTAGTGGTTTCTATAGCAACAGATTAATGCTAAAAATGTCAGATGCAAAATTCCCCATGTTGGGCAAACAGGAGCTAGGAGGACAGATTTAGAAGAGCGAAACTTCTGAATAACTGCTGACAGAGGTAGCACAGGTTTCGCTAATTCACAAGTTGGTGGCAAACCATCTTAAAAGAAATTCCTAGCAATCTGCTAGTGGGACAGTGTGTGGTACATGGGGACACATCTGTGGGGCACCTGCCTGCAGCATCCTCCAGAACTGCAGTATTTGCCAGAACAAGGAGGAGCCACAAGTATTGCACTCGCCTGCAACTAAGCACTTGGAAGTGAAACCAGCTGTTTTCAGGAAAAGAACTGCAGTCCAGTATATAGAATAGCAAGACTGAAAGCCAAGATACTGGACTATATGTTTGGCAATGCTGCTGCCCCTCCATGCAACCAAGACAGGGTTAATTTTACCTCTCACACCTCAGTTTTGCCAACTGTATATGAAAAGTAAACCTACCACCCAAGTTCCCATGGCTTACACTCGGTAGGTATAACATTTCAAAGAAGCCTGTCCAGGCACCATATCCTACCAATGCTGACTGCCTGCTAGTGACACCCCATGCTGCCAAGGAAGGCTAAACTCCCGTGCAGCACTTGGTTCATTAAACATGACATGTTAGAAGCAGAAAAGCACTTCCTGGCCTCAGTAACAATGAGCTTAGCGTGACACCAATTTTTAATGTCTCTCTTCATTCCCTGATGGCGAGAGAAAGAAATGTGACAACCTTGGGGTGAAAAGAATCAATAGTGCCTTCACGCATGCCAGAAGTTTTTTAGAAGATCCCCCGGTCATATCAAAGCCATACTCATAAACCCAGAGAAGCCGCAGCTCAGTGCAGTGTCATACAGGGGGAGGAAGGCAGAGGAGAGCCCACCACACTATCATGAAGTGATCTCTTTTGCCAGTGGGTTCTTAGGTGAAATACCCCACAAACTTTCACCACAAGTGCAAGAAGTGATCTCTTTTGCCAGTGGGTTCTTAGGTGAAATACCCCACAGACTTTCACCACAAGTGCTGCACCTGCCCACAACTCCCCAAAAGCTGATACAAACCTGACTTTGCTTTTATTTGCTGCTAAGTCAGGGGAAAGACTCTGTGCATGCACGCATGTATGCATATGTGCAAGTTTGTCTATGCATCAGCTGTCAAACCCCAAATTATGCACAGATCAACAAGGCTCTTTGAATTCCCCATCTGTGAAGTGCGTGACATTTAATCTCAACATTTCTTTCAGATTTTATAGTGTGCATTATCAGCAATGGAAATTCAGCATACCAGTACCTTTTAGAAAGCTTTCATCAGAAAAAGGAAATAATATATAAGAAGACTGAAAAAAGACAATGCCTCTGATATAGGCGAGAGGTTCTCTGGCTTCCACAAAAGGCCAGCATACGTCTACTGCGAGGATCACACACAGCCAGATAGAATGAAAACCTTCCATGGGTGGAGAAAGTGGGGCTTGAAAGTGTCAAAAATAACACAAACCTATAGTTCTCTTCATCCCCTTTTTTTCTCTCTCTAGGAAACAGGCAGGGTCAGCCATACCCCAGAGGTGCCTATTTAAGGACAGGATACATTACCTCCTGCAACGGCTTACCTCTTTCCATAGACTACAGGAGGAGCAGAGAAGATGAGGGAGATGAGTTTTCTAATTGCTTTTTATGAACGGGCAAGACAAATTCTTGATCCTTGCAAACACTGATTCATTTTTGCCCATCTCATAGCATGGAGTCACAACTCAGGATTATAAAAAAATCAGAAAACAGCCTGCAAGGAAAGGAGTTCCCTTCTCTTCTGCTGGAACAGAGAAGTTATGCCCTAAGTAGACCTGCTCTTATTGGTCACAGGCACAAACGACACACATCAGGAACTAAAGCAGTATTTCTCTTTTCATAGAAGAAATGCAACAATGGTTTATAGCAGAAAGGTGACAATGGGGTGGATTGATGCACGTGGCATCAATAGGCTTGGTGATGGAGGATATCTGAGAAAAAATGAGAGGTCCCACAGTCAAGGAGCACTCGCGCCACCTCACTGGGCACATGCAAGATAAGCCTTAGAAAGAAAGGATAAAGGTATTACTGACTAGTCCTTCTCCTTGCCCCATCACACAGACTCCTGACCTTTGTTTGACTCCTGTACTCAGGGTGGAAGAGGCAACAGGAACACCCAGGAAGCCAAGTGTTAGTGGCACCACCACTGACAAATCAATCTCAAGTAACCATGGAAAACAGAGTTGCCAGACGTCTCATCTCTACTATCAAGTGTCCTTTAAGGACCTTTGGCTGCTTCTACAATTTTTTGCTTCTACCATTTTTTGCTTCTACCATTTTAAGTCTCAGACACTTGAATGCAACAAGCTCCAATAATACCAGTATCATAAAACAGCAGCATGTATGTGTATTATACACACATAGTGCTTTGCTGATGTATGTGTGTACATATACACCTTTATTAGCAAGCACATAGCATAGCCTCCTGCTTAGAAGAGCTTATGACACAGAAGTGTCAGCTTTTAGTCAACACTTTCCCCTTTACCTTACCTGCAATGCCATCTCCAGCTGTGGCTCTGAGGATTGCAGGCTAGTCTTTTCTCCCCCATGTTCTTTGCAAGCACCAGTGAAAAGCAATTGGTTTACGTGGTGATGTGGAGCAAGGAATAAATTGGCTGGAGGAGATAAGCTCAAGTGCTTTATTATTCCTCAATCCATCGACCCTCAATCCACCCTATTTGTCCAGAGATTTAAACAGTGGACATTGGCATGGCTCACGGAAGGGACTTGTTGAACTCATGATGTACAGCAGCTAGGTTTTTGTGAGCAGACAAGGCAAGAACACATTCATACGCTGCAATGCGAAAATGGTTGCACTGGGCAGGGTAATGGGGGAGGACAGTTGGAGGATGTGCTATAGGTGCCTGCTGTTCAGAAGCACATAAGATCTGTGTCCAGAGTTTCCAGAGACGCCACCAGCAATGCTGGTATTAAAGACAGCTACATTTTATTCTCACGTACCATGAAAATGTCCTAGGAATGCACAGACAGATGGTCTAAATTCTTCAATCCTGTTCGGCATAGCCTTTGACTCCTGGCAGATTTCCACTACTGCTTTCTGTGAAGCAAAGTTTGGGTGTTCTTTATTGCTATTAAGTAGCTTTTACCGTATATTTTTTTCCTAGGCCACAAAGAGAATTTTGGCGAAAAGCCAGCACCACCCAGCTACTCCAGACTCAGTATTGCGGTTTTTTAAGTTTCCCTCTCCTCTCTGCAAGGAGGCAGCTCACATTTCTACTTCCTTGGAATACATCGAGCATTTATCCTGAATGACTTGTCAGGTAGCTAAAATTAAGCGTCCAACAGAAAGATTACATGGGACTTAAAATCATGGACCTTTATAACGCTTTTCCTAAGAAAATACCCTGCTTGCTGCTGGCAATGTAGACCCCCATTTCTATAACACGCTCTTTCCTTAAAGCACCATATAACACGGCAGAACACCTGCACCCAGCATGCACCCAAGCCATCTCCCACACGTTTCTCATAGCTTTGCCACAGCACTGTACAGGGACCAGTGAGGCTGCTGCTTAGATGGGTGTATGTTGTATGTATCAAGGCAGGGCGAAACAGCCAGTAAGACTGAATTAAGGGCATCTTCTTAGCCGTAAGGAAGATGGGTTAGGAAGCACGGCATGTGCAGGCTGACCTCAGGAAGCTGCCAGCCCTTTGTCACAGCCATCTGCATCTACAGCAGGCCCAGTTGTGAGCCCAGAGACTGCAGCACCCCAACAAGGGCTGGAGTGATTTTAGGGCTCAGTAGTGGGATTCCTGAAATAACCTCTGTCAGCTCGAAAAGCTCCTCAAGTCTTTCCGTGACCACAAACAACCGGAGACCAGAGGTTTGTTTTTCACTCTTAAGATGGCACCACCTCAATAGAGAACTTCTGCTGCCATCACGGGTTGCTGAATGAACGTATACTCAGAAAAAAACAGCGGCTGAGTCACCTACAGAGTTTCCTGAAGACCTGTGGGTTTTCTCTGTAGGCCTCTTGTTCAGCTGCTGACATGTCCTCAAACTGTTTACTTTCTCAACTCAGGCAGGATACAGATGAAAATGAGAAGGCTGCAAGCCTTTGTGTGCTGCTCCTCGTGCACCTGCCTTCCTCTTGCCCCTTTGGGCTGCCACTTAAGTGCTCCCTGATTTTAATAAGAAAAGAAGGGATTTCTCTCCTGTGCAAGCAGCAGGCAGCTGCAACTGGGTTGAAGGGCTAATCTCCCAATAAAACACAGAATCCCTTCAAACAAACAATTAGGTTGCCCATGGTCAATATTATCTGACACTCCTGCATACATATCTCATGGCTGCATCAACTCATACTGCTAATACTGCTTCCCAGGAGACCAGAGTACTGAATCACTGGTCAATTTCTTTCTAACTGTTCTTCTCTCCTCGCTCTCCTTGATGTCTTTGATTTAAATGATCTTAATCTAAATCTCTTATCAGAAACTTCTAGGAAGCCCAGCAGCAACAGGACCAGCTACCAGTCCCTCTGCTCAGGCTTCTGATTTTAGCCCCATAGGTTCAGAAAGCAAGCACATAGTTTGCAACTGCCAGTATCAGCAAAAGCCTCTCACTGTTAGCAGTAAAACTTGCTACAATATTTTTAACCATTTCCTCACTTTGGTGACAGACCTCCCCTCTCTTCTCCCCAATAACCACAGCACAATCAGTATAAATCTGGATTCGAGCTTTCTAACTGACTCTGTTTGTGGCTTTGGACATCCCTTTTGGTCCTTGGTTTCACTCTCTAAGATAAGCTAGGTAACGCTGAGTACATGGGTCTAACCAAGGTCTGGTACAGATGAGTCAGATACAAGCCTAGGCAAGGATTTCCCCACCAAAACAAATGCACAAATGTGCTCAATAGTTCCTATTTTGCTTATAGAGGGATAGAAAGAAATTAACGGATTTGCCTAACTGAAACACCACCCCCCCACACACACACACAGGATGAGGGTGAGAAATGTACCCATGCTGTGAAACACAGAGGGAAAGTCTGCCGCTAGGGAGCCAGGGCTGTGGAGCTAGTGGGGGCTCATGTCTGGTGGGTCATCCAACATAGACACTGCACATCCCTCAGCCTCATTTTCTCCATCTGTCATCCATGGCTAATAGCACCACAGATGGGCAGTGAAACACACTGAGATGCATTAACCCTTGCAAATGCAAAGAGCTTCACAAACAGAAGAAACCCAGGAAGGCCAGAGTCATTAATCATCTCCCTTCATGCCTGAACCATCAAACTGTCTGGTTATAGCTGAATTTGCTTCTGAGAACATCTTGTAGAATCTTGAGTAAGAATTCTTCAAAAATGGAAAGAACTCTTGCCAGCCTGCAGTCTCCAGAACAGAATCAAACCCATATTTTCCAAAAGACAGGAAGCGATGTGAACAGGGAAAACCTGGTCACCTCTTTAGTGCTGTTTTTCCTCATTTGAAGAAAGTGCCAATGTATTCGTGGGCCGGCATTGGATCTTTTCCTCCCAGGATATGTTTTCAAACTCTTACGTCAGAAACACAAACCAAGAAGATCTGCTTTCTATAAATAATCTCCCAATAGTGCCAAGGTCACCAGACCATTCCTCCTGGCTCCAGGCCAGAAGCAGAACATAAACAATCTCAACATCTTTCTGGTGCCCATGTGCTTTCTTCCTGTGTCAGGAGAAAGCCTTAAAACAAAAAACACAGCATTAGGAAGACAGATACCCCTACTTCATAGTCCTGTTGGTCTCCTCTCACTTTTGCCAGCTCAGACAAACTCCCAGCTCCACCTGGTAAAAGTGCAGCCTCCTGAGCAGCCCAATGGAGCGGCAGCCTAACCCGCCTGGAGCAGAGGGAGATAATCCTTGGATTGTAAAAGCACTTACCAGTTCTTATTAGAAATTTGGGTACTGATTGGATAAGTATTACCAAACACATAGCAAGGAACAGATTGTGATCCAAACAGCTCAAAGTGACCGGCACGTGGAATGATCCCTCACAGCCCCATCCCCTACTATTAAACACTTCAACCTTCAAAGAGCTTGCAGGACAACAGAACACCAGCTGCAGATGTACTCTGGGTATTTTGCATGCATCAGCACTTGATGCTTATTGAGAACAACAGAAAAACATTTCCCTTTGGATCGGGTATTAGCCTCCAAGCAGCTCCAAAGGGACATAAAATCTCTGTGTGGAGCATTTCTGTGGTTTATTCTCCCACTGAACAATGGTCCCACCAACACGCAATCCCCACCCTGATGCAAGTCTCTGGAGATGCTCTTCTGCCCACCTCTCTCTACAATAAATCCTGGCTACAGGACCGCGAGCAGAAGGGATAAATTTCCCTTGAAACTACACAGCAGACATCACCTCTTCAGCCTCCTGTTGGGACAAACCATCAACCCAGAGAAAAGCTCCCTTGATCTTGCTCTGCACAGCAGACAAAGGACAAAAACACATGACACATATCGAAGCAATCAAGTCCCACTTTTTCCTGCTGCCATCAGTACCTACCTGTTCTCTGCTGAGGGCACCAGGACACAGCAGGTTTACAGCATCCCATGCTGTGCGTCCATGAGGTGTATTTATGCAACCTAGCTGAGTAGTTAGGGCTAGCTGAGATGCCTTCATGCTAAGTTTTAGGATCTTGTTTATATTTTGTCTCCACCAAAACCTTTCTAAGAAAACTTCCTCTCAGGGGGGGACTCCCCTGCTTGAAGCATAACTACTATTTATTTTAAAATTTAAATTATTTAAGGTATTTAAATTTAATTTATGTAAAGTATTTTAAAAAACACTTTCCTCATCCACAGGCCCTGAAGATCATTATTCAGCAGACTCTGCTTTAGTGCAGATAGAGTTACTGAGCAAGTTACTTATGCCAAGTGCAGAATAGCCAGTGTTCTTGCATACTCTGTAGTTTTTCATGGCTCATCTGTACTGTGGTAGCCCTAATGTCAACAAGGCTTTGGTTGCTGCTGGTGTTCATGTCTCCCAGCCTCTGCACACAGAGGAGATGGATTAAATGGTACCCATTTAATCATACACAGCTTGGGCTTTGCTGGCTCTATCTCTAGGACAGCTGCAAGAGGGACAGAGACATTACTCAGGCAAGGGAAAGGCTCAGTGGACTCCACCTCCAGGCAATGCTGGGGCAGAGCAAGGAGCTGGCCCTGAAAAAGGCACTGCTTCTTCCTCAGCCACGTTTGCTCAGTCTGAGTAGTACTCACCTGAAAAGCGTAAGGGCTGCTGCTGCTCTAGACAGGGCAGCACACCTGCTCAACAGGGACAGCCAGGCCCCACAAGAGGCACAGCAGACATCGCAGCACGCAGGCAGGGATGCAGAGCCCGCTGAGAGCTTACTCACCTCACCTACCCTCTCCTGTAATTGCAGGAGCTCTATCGCATCACCTCTTCCCATCTCTCTCCTGCATCACAACTCTCTCACCCAGTTCCTCTTCCTCCATCCCCAGGCCAGGTACCACCCTCTCCCCCACGGCCAAGCCCTCCCTGCAGCCAGGGCTCCCCAGCACACCTACAGAGCTGCATCCCATGGGAGCAGCGCGGCTGTGCCAGCCTCCCTTGTTCCAGCTCCAGGCACAGCTTAGCCGTCAAGACTGACATCCCAGCCCATGCGGAGGTCAGGACACAGTCTCCCTTTTTGGGCAGCTGCGGCACCCCTTTGAGGACCACGGTCCTTCTGTGACTCTTCTTAAGCAAGACGCAAAGGATGGGCACTTTCAGGAAAGAAGCGACATGGAACCTCAGCCTTCAGAGCGGAGTGACAGCCAGAAGAAAGCCCTCAGCGCAAAGCTCCCAGCCTAGGGACCCTCCTGCTCATCCCTTCGCAGGGCGGCACGGCTCCTTTCCCGCCGCGCCCTCGGGTAACCCGCCACAATCCCACCAGGACGCAGCACTCCAGCACCACCACCTCCTCCTCCACCCGTGCCACCCGGACCACGCACGGCCAGGGCTGGGACAGTCCCACCGCAGCACAAGGGCTACTCCTTCTCCTTCCGTCCCTGCCCATCCACCTCCTGCCCGCGCTGACTCCGGAGAGCCCCTCCGAGGAGACGCCCGGGGACCGGCAGCCGGACAGCGGCTCCCAGCGGCGGCTCCCGCGGGGTCCGCGCCCCCGAGCCGCCGGGGCAAGGCTGGAAAAGCCCGCGGCGCGGCGGGACGCGCACTCACCGCCCTAGCGCGCGTCCCGGATCCCGAGGGCTCGGCGCAACTGCCCCATGGAAGAGCGATGCGAGGCACGGGCGCCGCAAAGCCCGCAGATAGCCAGACTGAACACGGCCCCCGCACGGCACCGCCCCCACCGCGCCCGCCCGCCCCGCCCGCTTCGCCCTCCGCGGGCGGGACCTGCCCGACGGGATGGCCCCGCTGCCCGCCCCGGGGGCCTGCGGCTGCGGGCGGGGCGAGGTTACCTGGGTGTTACGCGTGGATTCAGTGCGGCTCGTGTGGGTTGTGCGGGGGCAGCGCCTGGCCGCGGCTCAGTATTTGGGAACAAAGAGCAGCGTCCAAGCGCCCGGCTCCTGGGAGGGAGGGGATGAAAATCTGTAGCTGGGAGCAACAAAAGGCTCCTCGCCCCACCCCATCCCTTTGGGAAGCGGCCAGCGTTATGAATCGTACCGAAGTGGCTACAAGAAAGCTGGGGAGGGACTTTTTACAACAGCAAGTAGCGATAGGACGAGGGGGAATAGCTTTAGTTTGGAAGGGAGAAGATTTAGCTTAGACATTAGGAAGAAATTCTTCACACTGAGGGTGGTGAGGCACTGGCACAGGTCGCCCAGGGAAGCTGTGGGTGTCCCTTCCCTGGAAGTGTTCAGGGCCAGGTTGGATGGGGTCTTCAGCAGCCTGGTCTGGTGGGAGTTGTCCTTGCCCCTGGCAGGAGGGGTGGAACTGGATGGGTTTTAACGTCACTTCCAAGCCACACCACTCCATGATTCTGTGATCTTTGCGTGATTAGAGGGTTAGGGTGGAGTGAGGACTAGCAGCAAGATTGTCCCGGTCCTTTTTGCCTGTTCTGGTCACGGGCGTGTAGTTTTGAGGACGGTTACAGAATTTGCTGTTAAAGGCAAAAGAGAAGAAACCTAGGCATATATAAGGGAATATATATGTTTTCCAAGTGAGTTTGTGTTGGGAAAGAGCCTGGCTCTGCTCCTGCACAGGGACCTGCAGGGCCAGTTTCCCTTGCCAATCCCAGCCTTGAGACTCTTCTGGAGAAAGACTCACATCACTAGGTCCCTCTGGAGGGATGCTCAGAGAACAAATTGGGTGTGCTGACATTTTAATAAAAAAGAATGAGAACATGGTGAACAGTAAGCATTAGGGACAATTAGCACGTGGAGGGGTGGCAGAGGAGCAGGGCTCAGCTCTGTCTCTCTCATAGTGCCACTCTTTGTTTTTCCTAGTGAGGTTTCTGTTGTGTTTGTTTGACCCAGCTCATATCACTGATCTGGTTTAGATGAGGACCATGTAAACAGGAGAAGGGCAGTGTGCCCAGTTGAGTAACAGGGAGGCAGAATGGGATGGCAACCTTTGAACTTGTTTTGAACCCCCGGACAAACCCTGATGGGGAGCTGCATCCTGAAATGTCTAATGTGACGAGGTCATTGCAAACACAAGGGTATCCTTTTAGAAACTGAAGGCTCATCCACTGGGAACTGGGCTGAAATATCTCATTTCGCAGAGGCCAAATCATGAATCTTTGGGAAACAGAATGTTTCTTCAGCGGAAATATCTGACATTTCAATTGATGGTTTTGCTGCAACACGGAGGGGGGGGGGCAGGGGAGGGGGGAAGAGCTGAAGATTTTATATTTAAAAAAAATAAATTCAATATTCTAAAACAAATCCATTCCTGATTTGGAGCTAGTGAAATATTTTACTGGGATAACATTAAAAATTTTCAGCATGATTTTGCCAGAACATGTACAAAAGATAAAATATTATACGTACTCAATCTGGGCTTCGCGGCATTGAAATACGATAATATAGTACAAAAGCACATAGAGCAAAATGAGAAGGCAAGGCTGAAAACAATCATGTTTTACATTATTGAGATGAAATAACTATGATATTGTCAAACAAGGAAAGTCAAAATATGTCATGTTGGCTTTTTTAAAGAGAAATTTGCATTCAAGGAGATCTCTAAATTATTTCAAAGAAGTAAGGAGCAGACAGTTTTCTGAGTATAGCTCAGGCTGCTGCATTGGAGTAAGAGTTTCAGAAGCAGTAAACGTCATTTTTCAAAAGTGCTTTGAATGTTTTTGTCATCCCTCAGACAGGATTTGAATTCATAAATTGGAGCCAGAGGCTTTCTGCAGCAACTGCTTCATTAACCACCCGGATCTCCCATCCACTTTTTCCTCATTCAGAGGCCTGGGAAGAGCCTTTGTCCTCACTGCTGAGAATTCCAATGGCAGGAGGACTGCCACATAAAGGGCTCTCAGCTCTGCCCCTCTCCCCTTTGTCTTTGATGCTTTGATTGGGGTGGATCATCATAGCATTAGTGTTGGTCTGTGCGACCGCAGTTTGATAAGCAACCTCGGACTTTCATGGGCATATCTCTCCAGCTCCCCAAGCAACAGGCAGATAGATGCAGGCAACATCTCTCCTGTGACTCCTTGCACACAGGCGTGGAGTGTGACACAGCTCACAGGAGTGACCAGCAGCCCTCTGCGGCAGGAGGCACTTGTGAGAAGACTTACAAAAGGCAGCAGCTGATCTGCAGAGGCTTTCACCTGCACAGCGCTGCAACCTTACACAGATCCAAGCATTCTTTAGTTTCCTTCACAGCAGTTTTAGTATGTGCATAATCAAACCTCCACTGCAGCATCTCTAGCAGACGTCAGTGACTTGGGGCTAACATTGTCATGCAGCATTGTACCACAGGACTGAGGAAATCAAATGGTTCAGAGTGATCAGCTTGCTCTCCTCAGGGAACTTCTGCTGTGGAACTTAATCAAGCAGTGGTGGAGGAAGGATGAAAAGCAATGGTCCTGGGGGAACACCAGGAGGGAGGTGTTGCAAGCAAGCGCAGGGAGGAGGGGAGCAGGGAGATTGGTGCAGTTGTCACTGGCACCCACATGAGCTGACCAGAGCCTGACGCTTGGATGAGAGGGAAAGGGGAAAGGGAAAATTTGTGAACTGCCCCTAAGGAATGTCCTGCATTTGGGGGACAGTCCGTGGAGAGAGGTGGTGACTCACAGAGAGCGGGACACAGAGGGACAGGAGCTCTGAGATCCCTGGGCAGCAGTGGGGAAGGGAGAGGGTGGCCCAGGATGCCTCCCGAGCTGCACTCACATATATCTGGCATAGAAGCATCTGCAAAGGTGAAGGGTCTTGCAGTCTCCCCTGTTGTAGGGAATGAAGCCTTTTGTGTAATGCGTTAAGCCCTAGATCAAAAGCACAGCAGAGCACTGTTTGTGAAGACCCGGGCTGGAGAAACACCAGCTTGCTTTTTGCATCCCCAAATAGGACAGCCTGTTAAACATGATGCCTCTGAAATGTGCTAAGGCAGATACATCTGCAGGATTTGTTGTATGCAGTGTGGAACACTTTAAAATATGTGCTGCGAGAAAGCAGCATGGGAACCTAGAGTGCAGATACTGAGCGCTGTTAGACTGTGTGTAGACCAAGCTCCCACTATGCTGACAGGGAGGATTTGGCTGTTTCCCCAAGGAATGCTGAGTCTTTATTTCTCTCCAAGGCCATCTGGAAACAAGGAAGGGGCAGGAAAATTCCACAGGTGGCATTGTCTTCTGCTCTGCCCTGGACACTGGCCCCTTGTGTCATCTTCTCACTGAGAGCCACGTCTGGTAATACCTGTGATGAGTATGAGTGGTGCACCCTGCCTATGAGAAACCAGGGGCAATGTATGGAGGGGCAATACAGAGAATGCAGGGTGCTGCATGGGGCTGGACCTGGCAGTAAGATGTGCTGCATCCTTAGATGTCCTCTTCTGGGCTCTGGGGGATGATCTCTGTCCAAGGGGCTGGAGGCTGCATCTGTCCTCATGCAAGCCCTCTGCCTACACAGAACCCAGTGGGTACAAAACTGCTTTATTTAGTTACGTTAGCAAGGCATTGTGTAGAAGGATTAAACTATTTTGTGGAAGTGTCTTGGGAAGGGCAGCACATCCTTCTTAGCCTGGGGAAGTGTGACAGGGAGCTTGCATGCAGCAGGGAGCTACCTGCAACAGCAAAGCAAACAACATAATCAATACTCTGTAAATGAATCTGGCTTTTATTATTATCATCTTTCACAGGTCCTGTGAGACAACGTGTACCCTTTGGGCTCGGATCGTTTCTTGTGGTGGGACCTAATTCTACCTCTGAGGTGGGGCTGAAGGGTGAAGATGATGATGGGGACACTGTATTCACTGGGAACAAGACACAAGCTGCTTTAACAGTAAGGCAGCCTATTTGTCTGTAAATGGAAGCACAGAGTTCTGGTGCAAGGTCTGTATCCCTAGGCTGCTCTGTTTCTAGGGTGCTGCATAGTCAGATGGACAGACATCGCAGGGAAAATAGGTGTTGAGAACATTGTGTTTTCTGATCTATGGAAAGCAATGAGACCTAGAAAGAGGGAAAAGTAGGTTAAAATCATAGAATCATAGAATGGTTTTGGTTGGAAGGGACCTTAAAGGTTGTCTAGTTCCAAGCCCTTCCACTATATCAGGTTGTTCAAAGCCTTATCCAACCTGGCCTTCAACACCTCCAGGGATGGGGCTTACATGACTTCTCTGGGTCTGGGCAACCTTCTTCCAGTGCCTCACCACCCTCACGGTAAAAATTTCTTTCTAATATCTAACCTACACCTGCCCTCTTTCAACTTAAAACTGTTACTCCCTTGTCCTATCACTACACACCTTGACGAAGAGCCCCTCTCCAGCTTTCCTGTAGGCTCCCTTTAAGAATTGAAAGGCTGCTATAAAGTCTCCCCGGAGCCTTCTGTTCTCCAGGCTGAACACCCCCAACTCTTTCAGCCTGTCCTTGTATGGGAGATGTTCCAGCTCTCTCATCATCTTTGTGGCCCTCCTGTGGATTCCCTCTAACAGATTCATGTCCTACCTGTGCTGAGAACTCCAGAACTGAATGCAGAACTCCAGGTGATGTCTCACAAGAGCAGAGTAGAGGGGTAGAATCACCTCCTTTGACCTGCTGGTTACACTTTGTTTGATGCAGCCCAGGATATGGTTGGCTTTCTGGGCTGCAAGCCCACATTGCCAGCTCATGTTGAGCTTCTCATTCACCAGCACCCTTGAATCCTTCTCTTCAGGGCTACTCTCAAACCATTCTCTATCCAGCCTGTATTTGTGCTCGAAATTGCCCCAGCCCAGGTGCAGGACCTTACACTTGGCTTTGTTGAGCTTCATGAGGTTCATGAGGCTCACCTCTCAAGCCTGTCCAGGTCCCTCTGGATGGCATCCCTTCCTTCAAGTGTGTTGACCAAGCTGCACAGCTTGGTGTCATCAGCAAACTTGCTGAGGGTACCCTCAAACCCTCTATCCATGTCTCTGACAAAGATGTTAACACCAGTCCCAGTACCAAGCCCTGCGGAACACCACTTGTCACCAGTCTCCACTTGGACACTGAGCCGTTTACCATAACTCTTTGACTACAACCCTCCAGCCAATTTCTTATACACTGTGTAGTCAATACACCAAATGCTTTTGTTTCTGATTTAGAGACCAGAATGTCATGCAAGACAGTATCAAAGGCTTTACACAAGTCCAGGTAGATTATGTCAATTACTCTTCCCTTATACACCAACAATGTAGCCCCATCATAGAAGGCCACTAGATTTGTCATATATGATTTGCCCTTAGTGAAGCTATGTTGGTTGTCACCAGTCACCTCCTCATTTTCCATGTGCCTCATTAGGATTTACAGGAGGATCTGCTCCATGAACTTGCCAGGTATAGAAGTGAGATTGACCAGACTGGTTTCAGATTTGCACAAACTTTTTGTTCTTCTGTCAAGGAAATCTCAAAATCTGTTGTTTCAAGTCAGGACATTTTGATTTGGGACATGCAAAGTGTTGCATTTGAATTTCTGTCTTTTAAAAGATTTTGTGTATATCGATTTAAACAAAAAATTAGTGCTGTTAGAATAAAAACGTTAAAAACAATCTCTTCAAATTTTACCTGAAGCAGTGTAAGACATAATGTTTTTGCTGAAATGGCATTTTTTAGGAGAAAAAAACCCACCAAAAATGGAAGTCACCAAGCTGTTCCCAGAGCATCATCTGAAGGAGTCGGGAGTCTTTGTGCAGCCAGGTATCATTGAAAGGGGATCTACCACTTGCACGAGGCTCCTGCAGGAGCTTTGTTGTGTCAGCAGGATGGGCACAAACTCCATCAACTGTAAAAGAAAGCTGCATCAGGACAGAGCAATAAATTTTCCCCTCTTTTTCCTACCCCTCAGCAGTCTCTCATGCCCTTCTGCATTGGTACCCTTGTTTTCCAAATTCTGCAATGTGTTTTTGCTGTTACTCTTTAGGTGCTTTTCCTTCTTCTTACTTAATCCTATCAGCTCAGAGCCTGTCTGAGCATCCATAAGAAGTGTCCTGTTTTCAGTCCTTTTATGCTCTGTATCTAAGATTGTCTTGTTGGTCCTGTAGCACGTTGAGATACTTGCTGACTTCAATTTTCACCCTTTAGATTTTAATTTGCTCACACTAGGAAGTATTTCATAGCGTTTCCTTTGTACAATACTGAAGAAAATGCCCTAAGTGGTACATCCGTAAGGTGTGAGAACAGAGGAAATGATTAGATCACATAGTCCAAACTTCTCTATCCATCATAGCTTCTTGAATTTCATCTAGTTAGAGCTGTATTGAGTGTGACAACATGTACTTCTGTAGCATACTTTCCAGAAAGGCAGTCAGAACTAGCTTTTCCATAAAGCTGCTTTGCAGAAGTTATTTTTTTGAATGCTAGAGGCCTCCAGTAAACACAGAATGACAAACCAAAATGGTTTGACCCAATGTCTCAACCCACAGGTCACCGTGACTTTCTCCACAGAGCCTTCCACAAGGCATGTGGGTGGCAGGGCAAAAGTCATCCTGTTGTACTCATCCTATAGGCATCAGCTTAATACCAACAGCAAGCCTAGCTCTGAAAATGAAAACCTCGTGGGATAGGCAATCAAGTGCCTCTACCATTCCAAAAACATGCTGTGATATTTAATCAGTTTTCTTGACACCCCTCTCTGACCACTAGCGGTTGCTCTGCTCTGTGCTGCTGGCTTAAAGAACATGGCATGTCGGAAAGCAATGGGTGACATTGCTCTTCTCAGTGGTGCTGTGCTCGCTGTGACAGAGCAAATGTGTGGAGCAGTTGTGTTGTATGAGGTATAATTTGAAGCTATTGTGCCTCAAAGTTTGTCCGCATGTGCTTTCTTCCTTCTGGACATTTCTTTTTGGCACTGAACAAGTCTCTTCCTTAGCTCCAGGAGTAGCAGCTCTGTGGCTTCTGTATCCTACATTCAGTCTTCACAGGGCACTGCTATGGAAGCATGTGTGTAAAAACATTACATCTTCTGTTAATAAATGAGATGCTGCAGGGCCACCTCCTGGATTAACACTTTGCCTTTCTCCCAAGCCTTCCACTGACCACTGAGGTTAAGTAATCTCCCAAGCCCTCTTTTGTGCTTAGCAAACACTGAGCGATCTGATTCACCAAAAGGAAAACGAACAAGCCACATATGGGATATCAGAAAAGCGTAAATCAGACTGTTCTGAGAGTCAACTATTAAAGTGTGGCAATGTTCATAGGTAGCAGATATTATCACAGCAGTGTCTGTTGTTTGCCGGCATTCCCAGGTGTTGTGCTGGTGACAGCAGCACAGTGATAATGCCTGGGATTAGATATCCATTTAACTGTCACTTGCAAATGGTCCGTGCTGATACCTTGTTTAGCGTTTCAGCTTCCCTGTGAGGGAAGGCAGGGTGGGCAGCAGGCTGTGCTGGCAGTGGCAGTGGCTCCTGCCCCGTGGTCCCTGCAGCTCCAGAGCCCTGCAGGAACCAGCTCTCCCTCTGGCTGCCACCGGCCTAGCTCCTCACCCGCTGGCTCCTCACCCAGCTGAAAAGCCTAGTGGCTTTAACACTGCGATTGAGATTGCCACAGAACAGGAGAGAAGGCAGCATTCATCCTTGTCTCCTTGGCAGGGAAAAGGCAGCAGGGAGAGACGGGAGCAGTGCCCAAGGGAGGCCACGGCAGCCCCTCTAACAGCTTCGGCACCTAATTTTTCTTGGGGAAAGCAAAGCTGATGGAGAGACACCCACAGGAAAAGAGCTGCCTGTCCTTTGATTTGCAAGTGCAAGCAGAGGCAGGTGACACAGGCAGGGTGCCCGTCATCTGGCACCTGAGAGGAGGACATCTTATGCTCTAGTGAGGGGGTCTCCCAGCCGAAAGCAGGAGGGACAGTCGAGCACTGGAAAGGGGAGGAGGACTGTGGAGAGCAGTGTTGCCAAAGTGTCAAAGATAATGGGGCAAAGTGGGATTGCCCCTAAACCCAGACACCATGCTGGGGTCTGGTAATGCTCTTGCCCATCTGGAAGGCTGAGAATGACACTGAGGGACTGCAACAACAGGAGCTATAGAAGCAAATGAATAACATATAGAAACAGGGACAGAGCTCCCTCCCAGCCCTGTCCCTTTTGATTTGAGCTAGAAAATTAATGAATAGGCCTCACTTGGAGCCTGCACTTCCAAGGGCAGCTGGGCTGGATGCTACAGTTGCAACCACCAAGTCCTCCTACTGCAGAACAGCTGTGCTGCCACCCTGGAAAAAACAGGAGTAAGGGGCCTCCCTCCCTGCCCCCATCCCACAGCTGCCTCCCAGACTTCTGCACCTAGGGGTTTCTGGAAGGGAGAGAAACCTCCAGTGCCAGCTCAGTGGAGGCATTTTCAGGCTGCAGTGGTACAAGGGTGCTGCTGGGCTACCAGCAGCCATGTGCCTGAGCTGCACCCTGTGCCAGCCCAGGTGCCCTGTGCACCCCAGTGGTCTTTGCCCTTGATACTCAGATACTCCCTCTCCCTTTTCTATGCTGAAGTAAGCCAATTTTGCTAATGATTACAAAGTGATTTGAGAAGGACAAGTAAGTGAGCAATACCAGACATTAGGGTAGGCACCACTGTGGTTTTATACTGACAAATACGAGTCTACATGAGCTTTTCCCTTCTAACTCCTTGCTTCTGTTGTTCATTCCTTTTCTTTGCATAGCTTGCAGGCTGAGATTTCCTTGGCTTGATCTCTGACAGAAAGTGAGATGCTTTTCCTTTGTGTTAATTGATTTCCTCTGCCGAAGTTTCAGATCAGGAGGAAGGGAGGAAAGGGGAGGAAGAAAGGAGAGAATTTCTTCCTTCTGAAAAGGATGCTGGCTGTCTCTTTGCAAAGCAGGGACTGCTGCCAGGAGCTGCCATCAGGGCCCCTCATGAGCCAGATTTTGGGGTTGGGATGTAGTGGATGCATACACACGGTACAGCTGGAATGTGTATTCCCCACAGCCTGACAACTGTTGAGCAGTAATTTACTTTTTGAGCTGAAAAGTGAAGATTGCAGAGCTTGTTGGTACAAAACTCAGAACGAAAGGTTGCAAGAAAACCAAACCAAGTGATGCTGCATATCATAGGTGCTTAACAAGGTGTCTCTCACTTTCCTAGGATGCTTTGCTAAAAAGACATGCAGCATATGCCAGCCTGGGTCCTGATGACCCACTCTCCACTGGGTAACCCCATTACAGCCTCCCCGTAATTCTAGATGGTCCCTTTCTACATCAGCTTCTGAATATGCTAGTTTTCCTTTCATCCTTTTGTTAAAGAGTAAGTGAATCCCCAGCATTCACACCAAGTGGATGTCTCTTCTCCAAATCATCCCAGGGTGTCAGTGACTGAGGAGAGGGCTTTGTGCCTCTCACTGGGGCTTACAAGGATGTCAGGAGAAACCCATATGCACAGGAGGGCCATCTGCTCAAACCACAGCTCACCAAAGAAGCTGTGATGCCTAGGGTGGCCTCCCAAAGAGGAGGGAGGAGCCTCGCAATAAGATTTCCCCCTGTGACCTTAAATGGCTGTGTGCAGCATTTATAGTGCTGCCCGCTGTTCTCTGCATGAATGACGAGGTCTTTGTAATTAATTTATACGAGATGCACAGCCAACTGTACTTACACGGCATACTACAGATTAAATTTAACATCAAAGAGCAATCATGAACATTTCTTGGCATATATGGGCCACCTAGTTTAACGTTTCAGCTATCTCTGTAGTTAACTGCTTCAGCCCCTGAACGAAGCCAGGCAGCTGCCAACAGCTGGAAGGCTCCCACAGGGCAGGAAGAACATCCACCACTGTAGACTTTGCCAGTGTGGCACTTCCAAAGCCATTGCCATGCAGGCCAGCTCCTGGCAAGATTCAATGCATGGCCATGAAGGTGAATATTCAAAACAGGACCCTCATTAAAGCTGGGGCTGGTGGTTTGCTGCAGCTTCCCCAGTCAACAGCTGGGCCCTTCTCAGAGTCCTTTGTTTCACTGGCTGAGATCTCTGATGCAGTAGGTCTGCTGCCAAGCAAAGTATCTCCTGTGCTCTGGCAAGTTTTTGTTGATCCCACAAAGTGGAGCATCACCATCTGCCTCTCATTGCTTCTGGCCTGCATGTCAGTAGAGCCAAAGCAGGGATTGCAGACTCTCACCCAGAGCATTCTTGCCTTGTCTCCTCAACTTGAAAGCTCAAATACAGGTCTTTCCACTGGTGATGCTGGAAGTTCTGGTGGGATCTCCTTTTGGTCCTCCGTGAAGCCTCCAGTGCGGTCACTACCTCATCATTGCTGTTGGCAGCAGCATCTCCGAGGAGCAGCCCCTGCAAGAGCTGATTGTCCCCTCCTTGGCTGGTACCATACTTGTGTATCTCCCAGGCAAAATATAGCCCATAAGTGGAGCCACTCCTGGCCCATGACTGTTCACTCTGGGCTACCTAGCTCCCCTCTTCCAGGCCTCCACTGCCATCACCCCCACAGGCAGTTGGTCACACTCCCAGATGAAGCTGGGATACACATATGCACCAGTGAAATATTTCCTCTTGATGGTAATGGTTTATTTGACAGGAACACTTTAAAAAAAATCATAAGTAATGAAAAAAATTTTTTTCAGCAACTGCATGGTGGGAAAGGGACCAGTTTTGCTCACTGGGAGCCAAGATTCACACAAAAAAATAAATTACCCTGCAGTGTCCCTCGGTGACTGGGGTGCCCTGGAGCACCTCCCTGCAAGAAAAATGGTGCTCATGAGGCACAGGCTGCCCTGCAGCTGCTCGTGGTATTGGCAGGAAAGATGCTTTTGGGGAAAATGCAGGAAGTTACAGGGACATCCCTGGTCCTGCTCTCCTGCCTCAGCCCCTGCAGCGCACTGTGCCTTGCTAGGTCAATGTGAGTCCAGCAGTGAGGAGCCTCAGATACCTCTGAGACCCTGCAAGTAATATTTGATGCTCGAGGAACAAAAGAGGGGAAAAGCACTTAATAAGGAAACCGGGAGTTAGCAGGTGGCTGCTCAGGGTCAGCAGGGTCCAGGGCTGGACTTGTGCAACACCAATCTGACAGCCTGCTGTGTGTGGGAACATACATGTTATTGTGCTCGACCAGCTCCTTGTGAGAGAGAGCTGTAACCTGCTGCCCACAGCCAGATGTTGGGATTTACAGGGTCCCACACCTCTGCTTTGTATCAGGCTGAGGTCAGGCAGTGCTGCCTGAGGCTTGCCAGCTTACTTTTTCCGTGATGACTGGGAGTGTCTGACACATTGGCAGCTCATATTGTAGCTGTAGCATTTGCTCAGCACATGGTGTTCGCCAAAGTAAGGGTGAATTCAGTAATTGTAAACGAGGCAAAGTGGAAAAGAAAGACAAAATATTTATGCAGGGTTTTTTTCCTGGTGACAGAGCATGGACAAAGCCAAATTCCTCAACCCTTAGTTGATGGGGTTGGCTTTGCTCCTTCTTCAGTCACTTCTGCCTCTTTCACTGCCAGCCTGACTACTTCTTTTTTCAATCACTACAAGGTGGCTGCTGGCCTGCCATCCTCCCTGGCTATGGGGCATCCTCCCTGATCTGTTGGATGTTGATGCATTTAGCCAAGAGCACTTGGCATCTAGGGGCTGGATCTTGAGGACAACTTTCGCTTGGAGAGCAGGGCCTTGGTGACCATCTAGCAGGATGGAAATGTTCCATAGCCTGTTGGCTATATTAATAAAATGCTTGGCACCTTTATGTATATGTTTGTAATGCCATGAATGCCTTTGCCAACTCCCATAATTTCCAGCATGCTGAGTTCTGTTCTCAGTATATTTTGCCGATCTACTGAACATGTTTTCAGTCCCATTAGGGTAAACAGAAAGCTTCCTACATCTGGCCTCTTCGTGTCTCTGGCCACTCAGGCAGACTCCCTTGTGCCAAAAGTGGGACCAGTTTCCAGTGCAGCTGTTCCCATGATCCAACCTTCTCCCAGGGAGCAAGGAGAAAAAGCAGCACTTCTTAGAAGCACATCTGAAAGGGAAATAGACTCCTTAAATGTGTGATTCAAAGTCAGGGCTAGGTTTGGGGAGAAGAATCTTGGGAGGAAGGAACAAGAGTTAGTGCTCACAGGAAGCATTTGGCAAGTTCTTAATTTTTCAATTACACAGATTTTGTCTTGTCCCTGTCCATCCCTTCATCCCCAGCTGCAGGGATGTGCAGACACCTCTGAAGTGGCAGGTATAAACAATAAGTGAAACCATCCATTGTAGCTCTGGACCAAAACTGCAGTTCCTCCCAGTGGCAGGAGCCACTCCAATGCTTATGAACCACTTCAATTTAAAATAGGGCCAAAGCAGGGTGCTGTGTGTAGTGCTTCTGATTGGTATGTTTTAAGCCTAAGTGACATAAGAAGTAAATAAACAGTACAAATGGTGACAAGTTGCCTTCTTTCCTAATCATCAAAATTAAGCTTTATATGCAAATTAATAATAACAACAGAAGCAGGCTTGAAATAAAGGCATTAGACCTGCCCATGTTTCCCATCACCCTTTTCTATAACCAGAAATGGCCAGTTTTACAACTGGATCAAGCTCTTCACAAGAGGCCAAGTCTCTGACAGGATGGGCTCCAGACCTCACTCCTAGCCTTGACTTAGTGCAGATCTGGCCTGAGTTTTAAATGCCACACTTCTATTCCTCATATTAAGAGCTAGAAGAAGTTAAATCCCATATCAGCTGGCAGTGGGACTGCAAAAAAACACCAGCTTTTCTTTTTAGAAAAAAAAGGGTCACCCCCTAGGCCAGGCACAGCTTGGACAAAGCCATGGGTTGGTCAGATCTGCCAGGGGCTGGGTGGAATGAGGTTCATCCATATCTTTTTAGCCCTTATGTGGTCTAAGATGTTTTTCTGAGTGTTTCTGTACTCTCTTTGCGTTGTGCATTAGTGCAAAGCCCTTTTAAATTATACACATAATTTCCTCAAACACGCTTTATTACTGTGAAGCTTTTATCACAGGTCAGCCTTGCACTTCCTTTATTCAGCAGAAACAGCTCTATTAAACATCCCAAACATATTTACTTAGCAAAACATCTGATTTCCATAATTTCCATTGCCCTTTTGGGTAACAGCATGTCGACATACATCCAACATAGGCCTACACTGAGGTGACACCAACTCTGCAATGAGTCGTGCACTGGGCTGTGGGCACATGCCCTCTTCCAGAATTACTGATGCTGTACAGTCAGACCCACAGTGACTCTCCTCCCTCTCTGCAGAGCATCCTCCCTACACGGAAAGTCTGTCACAGACGTACTCGGTGGCAGCAGGATAGCATTGAAAAAAAAGAACAAAGACCCAAAAAGCAACAAAAAGCCCCTGTCTCAAAGTCTCAGCCATTTACAGCCAATCCTGAGCAGGACAGAGTTAGGGACAATTGTACAAACTGTTCATCCACTCAGTGAATTAACACAAGAGAGTGAAGAGACTTGGAGGCAGGAGCCAAGGAACAGCGCTAACATTGAGGCTGCTGCTCAGGACAACTCTTGTGAGATGTTCTTGCTCTCGCCGAAAGATGATTTGAGAAGGAGAGTCCAAGTGCATGCATACATAGCTTAAGGAAGGGCACATGCCATCCCCCAGGATTCTACATTCAATTTTGCAATCTTGTTTTGCCTTTCTCTTTTAGGGGGTTTTAATGTTACCTACAAATGTGCCATTAGGTGGGCTTGTACCAGTGTCATCACCCCTCTGATGGTAAAAGATCTTTGTTTAATTGGCCAAAAAGCCTCTAGACACTCATGAGAGCCTTAGCCTGGATTATAACAAACAGCAGTCACCATGGTATTTTAAGCTATGTAAGGCAATGTGTACTTTAAGGTAAAAGATGAGTGATCTAAACTGGCTTCATGACCATTTGTTAACTCTCACATACTTCTATCCAATGTGCCCAGAATAAACAGTGGATTCATATTGTACAGACATGAGCTCATCAGGGCTGACCTAAACCTCCTTGTGTGAGTAACTGCCAGGTTTCCCAAGGAGGCAACTAGGAGAATGACTATGAAGTTTACCTGTTTTAATCCTATGAAAGGAATTTATAGTGAATTCAATGAGATTTAAGGTTACACAGGTTGCTTTTCTATGGTGCATTGCTTTTGGCCGTTCAGTACCTCAGGCTTTCTCAGCCCAGCATGGCAGGCCCCCGCTGCTATCATGTTCGTAGAACAGGTTGTGGGGTTGTCTCCTAGCCTGGACCATCAAAAATAGCCTTTTGTCCAAGCTAATCTGAGCATGAAGTTCCTTTTGATGGGCTAGATGTCTCCAGCACCTCAGCAGCAGGGCTCACACCTTAGGGCCAAACCAAGCAAGGAGGTGGGCAGGGCCACGTCTCTGGGGCTAGGGCAGAAAGGAAGAGAACAGGGACACAGCAAGGGAGTGAGTGGGAACTTTCTTCTCAGGGTGGCAAACAGCTATATTTGCCCTGAAACTATCTCCTGAAGAAATCAGTGCTTGTGGCAAAACCCAGCACATGGTGGGGTAGCTGGTCTTGAGCATGCTCCAGGAAGTTTGCTCTGGTGGAAAAGAAAACAGCAATTGGGTTTTTTTCCAAAAAAAACAGAGAGTGAGGGTCAAGAAGAACAACAGAAACCAGCTTGAATTCCAATGGGTCCTTGACTTTTAGAAACTAGGTAGGTTGCATCTGGGTTTTTTCCCGTAATACAAGAGATAAACCAATTGAATTCAACTTGTAGTGAAGTATAAGATTAGATGGGACTAAATATGTGTGTAGGCTGTATATTAGCAAATGGAGTTAGCAGTGAAGGAAAACAAACAAGCTTGTTTTAGGGACGCTTTGTCACTGTATCACTGGTCACAGGCTCCCCAAGGGAAAACAGACAAGCTTCTAATTGGACTTACACAGCAATGAGCAGCTGGCAAAGATCCTTGATAGAGAGTAGGATAATTGTGAAATCTGGCATCATTGACAAAACGTGCCATTTCGCCTGGTGATTGTGACATCCAAACCATTTGCAAGCATTACTCATTTTGAGAATTGGTTACCCTGTGGTCAGTGGGACTGCTAGCACAGCTGAGTGGGTGGCTGAGTAGGAAGGGTTCAGAGCTGAGCTGATCAAAATGCTACAAAGGAAGCACTTACTTTTGCAGAGCTGGTACATTGGCCACTTGGGTTGCATCATCACCTGAGCATGTGGTTCAAAGGGGCTACAGGGCTGGGTGAAGGTGTGAAGGGTGGAGGAAGACTGACCTCATTTTGCTCCGTTTAGGCTGCTGGGGTGCTTTACCCTTGGGATGTTTTCAGGCATTTGGCAGTTGGTTAAAGTGCTCTGACTGGGAAAATTACTGCCGCCAGCCATCTCCCCCTCTGCTATTCTGCAGATCACTGCTCTGCTGACAGGGATGTCTGTGTGGCTCATGAGCAACCTCCAAGGAGCAGTGCCTTGCTCCAGCTAAGTAGACTCACCTAATTTGACTTACAAATTGTATTCATACATCCCAATATGATTTTGATTTTTCCATCAAAATGTAACTGTAGTCAAAAGATGCTTTGTAAGCCCTTTTCTTCCAGCAGACCCAGTACTGATCCTGCCATCTCCATCTTCTATTTCAGAATTTGATTATTCTGTCCTATGTATACTACTCTGTACTTGTCTTTAATAAAGTGCTTCCTGTTATTTTCTAACTATTTCTTTAACTGATAAGGACCATTTTGAATTCTAATGTTATCAAATGTGCCTGCAGTCTCTCCCAGATTAATGCCACCTGCAAATTTAATAAGTATGTTCTCATTCCATCATCCAAGTCATTAATGAAAACATTGAATAACATCTGCTACAGGAACGATCACTATAAAATCTCAGCTGATGAATCATTCCAACTTGATAATTAAATGTGAGCAGTTTTAAGCTACCCTTATACTCAGTCTGTAGAAGCTGCCTTTAGACTATACTTCCCAAACTTGTTTACGAGTATGTCATATAAGATCCGTGTTGTAAACCTGACTGAAGAGAGGACACATGACATTGACTGCTCCTGCTTCATTCACAAACCCTATTACCCTGTCAAGAATGAAATTAGATTGTGTTGACATGATTTATTCTTGACATATTCCTATTAACTTCAACTTTTCTCAGCCTTATCATCTATGTGCCTGTAAAAAAATCTGGTTTTTTTTTTTCAGGATTTTTTTCCAGAAATAGAAGTTCAGCTCACAGCTCCATAACTTTCGGACTCCTACTGATCCCTCCCTTTATTCAAAAGAAAGGTCTTTTCTCTGCCTGGAGGCAGGATTTGCAAAAGCTCTACATGGTGGCCATTATCTTCCAATAGTGGCCTTAGGTCAATGTTTCCTTTTGACTTTTGAAAAATCTCTTCCCCATCTACAGAAAAGACTATGAAAACCAGGGAGGATGCTGTTCCTGCATGTCTTTCTTTAATGCTACTCTTTTTTTTGCAGTATGCAGAATAGGAGGGTTTCTCCCCTTGCCTCTGAGCATAAGGTAATGCCTACTGCTACAACAGGAATAAAGATGCTCTGCTGCAAACATACTGAGCCCACTCATTCACCCACCGCTGTGTTACGAATGTGCACTGCACGTCGGCAGGATCACCAGCTGCGCTCAGGTTCAGCAGAAGCCTATTGGGATAATTTTAGAATAACTTGCTTACCAGTTAGTTTCTTCTAAAGAGAACTGGGATGCTGAGAATTAGTAACAGGTAATGCTATTTGCATCTTTCAGGATGACAGTGGGAGAGGAATTAACAGCACTGTGATACCACCCAGTATTATGATGCTAATTTTTCATTTAAAGGGTCAGAGGGCTTCAGGCAGTTTTAAAAGGGAGTCTGTCTGTTCTCCCTCACCCTCCCTTTCAAAACTGCATTTTAATTGGTGGTAGAAGCAGAGCACATGCTGGTGCTGGGAGCACACAGTCCCTTCACAGCCTCACTCTGTCTTCCCTGCCTGTTCTGGGCCCAAGATTTACAATGCGGCAGTAGGGCAGTAGGGCAGGATCAAGGTGCCAGCTTGGTTTACCACTGAGGATCCCTGACACTGTGCCCACTCATATAACTGTGCTGCTGCCTGAGGAGCGCAACTCAAGGGTTTCCCATCCAACAAGCATGGAAAAGGAAGCAGCTGTCAAAGCTGCAGAGCACAAAGGTGAGACCAAGGACAGGCACATCTCCACCTCTTCTTTGATGGGCCTCTTTGTCTGGGCAGAAAAAATTTGCAAGCGGATGAGAGAAGGAATCATCTTGTTCAAAAACATTTTGTAGCACAGTTCTCCCTTCTTCCACAGCCCTGGGAGGCAGCAAGGACAGCAGCAAGTATGAGTGTGTTACGCGTGGGGACCATCTATTTTGCATTATAGTGCTTCATATCTGCCCTTCACTGGGTATGAAGAGTATCTACCCCTCACCACTGGGATACGTGAAACTGGCCCTGTTTGGGAGGCCTGCATACAGGATGGGAAAGGCACTGAGGCTGGAAAGGAAGACCAGTTTCAGAGAGACAGGATGGATGCTGGGAGAAGTGCAAGACTGGGCAAAGCTGAGAGGTCAGTCTAGTGCTGAGAAGCAGGAGCTGGAGGAGAAGCTATGGGCGACAGAGGACAGCAGGAGGTGGGAGGAGGGAAAGATTGGGGTACAGGAGCTGTGCCATTTGGAATTAAACCTTTGGGATACCTTTGAGTCATCCCATTCAGCTTCCAGCAATACTTGTGAAAGTCTTACCCTCTGGGGCCAGTGTCACTGAGCCCCATCAGTGTGTGTGCTGAAATGGGCCACCCTCTAACCACACTTGCAATTACTGCTGGTGAGAAATTGATTTTCTGCACTTAACTAAAGCCCTATTAAGCTGATATGAATCAGATCCAATAAATGATTAAATTAATTTGAGCAACAGCCTCTGTTTGAGAAGTCCAGTTAATGAGAGAGCATTGTATCCAGAGGGCAATAGGTGGTGGAGGAGGGGGCTGGGCTGTGCACAATGGTCTCTCAGTGTCATATTCTGCACAGAGGGGATTTTTATTTATTTTTCTACTTTTTCATTCTGGGATGACACAAAGGAAGAGAAAATTGCTCCTTTTCTACCCCTGAACTGGAAATGAATGTTGCAGTTGTGCAAGCAGTGCCCACCCTGATTTGTCTGAGAGAAAGGCCCCAGTTAAATGAGGGGAGGCTCTCAGAAGCCAATAAATTATATTACAGGGGAAGAAAGATTCAAGCCTTTTTTGTTTGATGCTGGTTCGTTTGTTGAGCAGTATTAACCCTTCTGTCTGCTGCTTTGTTTAGATAGTCCCGAATGGGCTCCGTGGATGAGCTCGCAGTGACCTCATACGGGCATAGCTTACCCGCACGGGTTGGAGGGGCACCTATAACCTCTGAATAACCCCAGCATCTGCCGCACTGCCTCATTAGGTGACTGAGCATTAACACTGTGTGGCCAGTCCCTGCGTGCCCTACATATGTAATTAGCTTTCCAAGGGGAGGACTGGGACTGACTGAAAGGCAAAGAAGATTCGTTACCAGCATGGGGGAGGAAAGAGGTTTCTTTCCATTGCTAATCATGCTAGCTTTCAGTAAGGTCTGCCTGTAAGATCTTCCTTTTACTTTTCTTTTGCTAACCGGTAAGCTGAGCTATTGAGATAATTTGTCTCCTGACACTTTCAGCTCTGTCTTTGCCATACAATGGGGTATGAGATGCAATGCTTAAGGATTCATTGGATGATTCAGTGAACCCTGGATATTTCTGCAGGGGAAAGTATAAGCGAGCTGAATGTTTCTGACAGGCCGATAGCAGCTCCAAGCCAAGAATACAGAGAGATGTGGGATCCTGGGCTGAAAAAGAACTTACAAATCTCCCATATCCCAGAATAAAAACAACTGGAAAAGAAGAGAAGAAAAAGAGTTAAAAAACAAACTAAAAACAGAAACTACATAGTTCTTACAAATGGTTTCAAAAAATAAATATGAGTATTGAGAAATAAAATGCAGAGAGGCAAGCATTATGGAATTAAACAGAGTGAGCCAGAGTTAAAAAAGGTAAGTAATGAAAGCAGGCAATGTCTGACATTTACAAATTATAGGAGCAGGAAACCGTTCAGACCCAAGCAGCATATGAAGAAAAAGAGCATTCTAGGGAACAGCAACCTTTCCTTCCCCACCCAATTAAGCAGCTTTAGCTGCAGAATGGGACAGTCAATGACTGGGAAAGATGCAAGGAAGAAGAAAGTGAAGTGACCAAATGAGATGAGGGATCAGACATATTGGAGTTGAACTTAATTGTTACTTGAATTAATAAGATAAATCCAGCTTGTAGGTCAGACCTGAATACTTTTGTTTTCCATTTTAATCTCCTTGGAGAATAGTTATACAAGTCAGTATATGGGTAATGGCTTACAAGTCCGAAGTAGGCACCCATAGTCACAGTGGTTGAGATGCTGTGTCCCTCCCACCTTCCCCCCAGTCTGCATCTATTCTGGTTGCTGCCCAAGAGGCTCTTCTGGACAGTGAGTCGTTCAAAGCTCGTTCCTATTTCCCCAAGCCGCAACTGGAACAGAAAATCGTAAGAATTACTGATTTTACAGCAGCAAATTTGACCTCTGTGAGAGTTAACATGTCTTCTTGGATTCAGGGAATGCGATGGCATAGCTGTATACAATGAGGAGGGTTAATGGTCATACTGGAAACAGGGAAAACCACAATAACAGGACTGAATTCAAGGAAATTGTTCTTAATTTGTAATTTATGAAAGGGAGAGCAGCTTTCCTTATCTGTCACTGAGCCTTCTACCCTATTCTCTGCTGTGTGTGAGGCATTAAAGAGCATTTCTACTATATCAAAGATTATTCTCCTTCTTTAAATAGAATTGAAACAGAGATAAAATCCAGCTGCACCTTCTCTTACAAAAACTGAGTGTTGAGATAGTCTCTGCTGTGTTTTATACCAATCATATCTGAGGGGGAGCAGGAGTAACACTTCCCAAGAAGAGACTGTGGCACATCTGCCTCTCTTTTCATTATTGATCCCATGGGCAGAGAGGTTTTGTCTTTAGCCTCTTCAGCTTCATCACCTCTGGCTCAGGGGCTGGCTTCAGGCAGAGACAGTGCAAGGCAGGGGTGTGACCCCCCAAGGCAGGACCTGCATAGTCACTCCAGGCTGGTTCTCCCAAGAACCAGCACCAGCTGGTGCCCCAGATCTATGTGTATGATAGAATTGAATATTTTATTGATAAAATGTATATGTGTGTCCCCCAAAAAGCAGCCCCTTAGCACCAATAGGCCACTATAACACACCAAAGGAGATTTCTTGCTCCTTCTTACTTCCACCAGTTAAAGGACTTTGTTAAACAGTGAATTAAAGAAAAATTTAATGTCTGTCTGTGGCTTAAATATTCCAAAGACATGGAAACAATAGCTCACATGATAATTAGAGTTAGTTCTTGTCTTTCATGATTAGGGATCTGACAGCCTCAGGAGGACTGAGGGATCACAGCTGCACCAATTCCATTGGTATACAGCACTTCACAGCGATTACCCAGCACACTGCCACACCTGGCCCATGCCCCCCGAGATAACGTTAACTTCACAAGCAGGTGCAACACCACAAGAACTACATCTAGAGCACCAATGCCTCTTGTTGCTACTCATTCAAACTTTTATACCAATGCTTTCCTCACAAAACCAGAGTGACGGGAACTAAATATTCAGACAAGGCTCCTGTTAGTTTCCCTGCCCCCCTCCTCCACCTTGTCACTGAAGTAGGATACATGTTGTTCTAAGAGCTCTGGATGTTCTGGTCGTGACAGGAGGGTCTTGGAGGAGCAATATGGAAGGTCAGACCCTATTTAGGCTCCATGTCCTGAAAACCATCAAGAAGGCACCCAGTAGTTCTCCGGCACAAAAAGATGAGATGGATTATCTGGCAGGAGTAATATGGGAGTTTTCTTAGGGTGGCAGAAGAATCCCCATTTTTAATTAATTTAGCCACAGATTATTGAATATTTTCTCCTCAGTCCAGGCTCTGGTGCCAGACCAGGTGTCAACTCTCTGTGCTACATCCACCAAGGTGATTACTGACCAATGTCCTGAGCTATATAGTCCTGCTTATGGTAATAAGTCCCCAGTTGTACTGAATATCTTGATAGGTACAACGATTCAATGTCAATTTGTACTTCTAAACTAACTGTTTAAAAGGTGAAATTCCAGCAAATTTCTTGGTGCAATTCCCTCCCTGAGAAACTTTTAATGGCATGAAAGAATCGCTCTGGGTGCACATCATGTCACAATGATTCTATTTTAATACTAAGGGAATTTACATGGCAAAGCACTAGTTGGCCCAATTCTGTGTGTGTAACATCACAGCTGGCAACCATAGGGCTGGCTGTTTTGTCACAGAATAGAGAAGTGTAACACCGAGGTGTAGAGTGAGCAGTAAGAAAAGCTGAATGCTGTAAAAATGTCATCTGGTTTTGAGATCAATACTGCCATACATAAAAGCACCATGTCAGTTGTCCTGGCATGGTGTGTTTTCCACAAATTGCTGTATTGCTCTGACTTATGCTTCCAGGGTCATCCAGGATGCCCTGCTGGAGACAACAAGCCCAAAGCTTAGGCAAGACTGTGTTACCCCATTAAGATGTGTGGTTCACCTCTCCCTGGGCTCTGGATTACCCCAGCTCAGCTCTCAGTGTGAGAAAGTGGCTTATCTCCAGGCCTCTGGAGAACATGGGGTGGAAGGAAAGCAAAGTGCAAGTAAGGGTGTTTGTGGACGAGCTGGTTAAGATTCAAAAGCTGAAGTCAATGTTTCTCTTGAATTCAGCTCCACCTCCAAGACGGTTATTGATTTGTCCTGCACAGTTTCTGCCTCAGCCATTAGAGAGGAGAGTGTTTAGCAGGAAGGAGATACGATCCAAGCCTTCTAGCCCATTTGCACCTGATATTAAACTGGCAAAGACCATCTCAGGCCAAGTACGTAGCTCCCTGATCTGACACTGCTGTTGCAACCCCTACTGGGTCTGCAACCCTGGGAATGCAGCCCTGCTGTATTTGAGGAGAATGAACACCAGGATCCATCTTGAGGCTGCTAGTACTCTGTTAACTAGGCAGTGCCAGCCAGAAACTAGTGCTTCTCTTAGAAGAAGGAATACAGAAAACATGGTGAGGTATTTGGATAAGGCATAGCATACAAAACCAGTAGCTTTGCGTTCCCTTATCATCTTAGCCAAAAACTTGCAATGTAACGGTTTGGTATTTTTATACTTTGTAGACAGGAGATTCTCATCTTTCCTATCTTCACCAGGATCATCCCCTGAACTGACTATCTTTTTGTGTGCCAGACCTCCACTGCCATCACTTCGTAGTGTGCTCTCAGGTCTGAGGAAAGGGTCTTTTGCCCATCTTCCCTTCAAGAAGAAGCCCCGTGCAGCTGATTTTGCAGGACTTCTTGAGTCAGTTTGGTAGCTCAGCTCCCTTCCTCACCATAATATCACATTATTGCTGTTCCTTTATATTTGTCTTTGTTTTCCTGGAGCCACGCCCTTCAGTGCCTGTTTCTGTTGGCTACACAAACCCTCCCTGTTGGCTGCTAGATCCCATGTTCGTCCCCATGCAAACTCTAGGAATCTGCTCTGTGCTGCTGCTATTTGTGTGGATTCACCTACCAGCCCTCTGAGACATGGGCACAGGTGACATTGAATGCAACCACCCTGCCCCTACCTGGACATTGCACCCACCACGCACATGGGGATAACCCGCTCCCGGTCCCTTCGTCCATCAACACCTACCCAGGAGCTTATAACAAACTAACCAGAGTCAGAGTCAGAGATAAAGATGATTCAGACATTTGCAGAAATCTAAAGTGTGAAATTGGGATGATCTTATATCATACTTGAAGCAATGAACAAGAGCGTCTATGCAGGGAGAGGCAATACCTGTCATGAGCATCACTCCTACAGCTGGGAAAAAGAAACAAGCTTTTTCAGGGAGTTTCAAATTTTGAACCCAGATGAAAAAGACATGTTCACATGTATCTATTGTCTTAATAGAGGATGTCAATTAATTTCAGCAGGTTGGGCTTTTTTTCTGGAGGGAGGTAAAAATTGGGAAGATATAACCCACCCTTTCTGGTGTCATTCAACCTTCTAAACCACGTTATGTCTAGATAGGTCCACATAAACTCCTCTGAGTCAAACCAGAGATTATATTTGGCCTCTAAGAAGTCTGTCTCATTTTCTAATTTTGTGATATGAGCTTCATTGTTGCATAAGTGGGAAGCAAATACGATAAGAATATGAATAATATAAGCAAGGGAATGTGAGTCAGATCCAGTCACTGGAAACAAGCCGCATACTCCCAGGTCTGTGATTGTGGGGATCAAAAAGTTTAGGTGGGCCTTGTGCTGGGGATATGGCTAGAAGAAGGCTTGGGGTCTTGCATGTTGATCAACAGAGCAGAAGCTCAGGCCACTGAGATCACCAGAAGAAGGCTTTGCCCTGCAGCAGTTTGTGCCTAGTGTGTGGAAAGAAGGACCAGAAATATGTCACCTTTTCAAAATCTAACACAAGCTTTTTTCTTTCTCCTCCCACAAAATGCCCTTTGTGGAACATGAAGTCACAATCCTCACTAATTGGCTTCATCTTAAGAATAAAGATTTCCTTTCTGGAACCACTTGACAAATATACTCCTAGATTTGCCTCTCTAATTTGGACAAGTGACTCTTCCCTTTTCTCAGGTTATTGGGGAAATAAGTTCTGCTTAGTCTTGAGGACTTTAACAGCTTTTAGAAGCTGTTTCTTCTGCAAGAGAAGTAAAGTTGCAGGGCATTTTAATCAAGAGGAGACAACAACCCAGTAAGAACTAAAGCTAAATCCCACTCTTGTCTTCAGTTCAGCTAACGACCAACAACCCTTTTAGTCCTGCTCACAGGAAGGAAGTCCCAGCATCTGAAAACTGGCAGATTATAGGCCCCAAGTTCAGAGTGGTGAGTGCATCCTTGGCAAATTAATTTCGTTTTCTTGTTTTCTTACTGAAAATTACAATTAAAACTTTTGAATTTGTTCCTAGTTGGCCAGTTCTTCTCCTTGACACTTCCTTGTCCAATTTTTTAAAAATCTTTGGGTTTTGAAAGGAAAAATCCTCTCTTGACAGCTATCACTATTGCAAGAACTGCTGAGTAACAACACTTGATCTAGGCAACTGATCAGGATATGTTAATTGGTACTATTTCTGTAGGCCTGTATACAAAATATTTGCCATGCCTTTGCCCTTTTGAGTGAATACAGGTAGAGGAGCGTGGGTTTTTCATTAACAAGTGCAAATGAATTCAAATTACATTAGATAAAGCTGATTTCAGGCTTTTCTCCCTTGTGTCTGTTCTGCTGGTGTCTGTTCTGCTCATTTAGCTGTAATTTGTTCTGGAGCATTGTTACAGGTATCTCTTCCATAAATGTGATAATTTTCTATTATTGTGTTTGTTCTTAATGATCTAAAGCCAAAGTCTGCTATCAGACATAGACCACCAAGCTGAATAGGTCAAAAGAATAATCTTGATGAATCAGCAGGAAAACAACACATTTAGTTGTAGATGAGTAACTAAGAACATCCAAACGCCAGCACACCTATCAAACATGACCCCTGCAATACAGGAGCATTTTGTCCCTCTTTCATAGAATCACAGAATTGCCGAAGTTGGAAGGAACCCAAAAGGATCATTTTGTCCAACTCCTATCCCTATGTATGACACTTCCAACATTCACACTGTGTGACTGGGGGCACTGTCCAAACACTTCTTGAATGCTGGCAGACTGGGTGCTGTGACTGCTTCCCTGTTCCAGTGCTCCACCACCTGCTGGGTGAAGAACATCTTCCTAATATGCACTCTAAACCTCCCCGGCACATCTTCCTGCCATTACCTCCAGTCCTATCATAGGTCACAAGAGAGAAGAGATCAGCACCTGTTTCACCTCCCTCCCTTGTGAGAAGGCAGTAAACAGCTATAAGATCCCCCCTCAGCCTCCTCTTCTCCAGGCTGAACAGACCAAGTGACTTCAGCTATTGTTCATACGACTTCCCCTCTAAAGTCTTCACCAGACTTATGGCCTCCTCTGGACACTCTCCAGTAGTCTGATGTCCTTTTTATACTGTGGTGCTCAAAACTGCACACAGTGCTCAAGGTGGGGTGGCATCAGTGCAGAGTAGAGTGGGACAATCCCCTCCCTCGACTGGCTGGCAATGCTGTGCTTGATGCACCCCAGGACATGGTTGGCACTCTTGGCTGCCAGGGCTCACTGTTGGCTCATGTTCAACTTGCCGTCGACCAGAACCCCCAGGTCCTTCTCCGCAGGGCTGCTCTCCAGCACCTCAGACCCCAGTTTGTACGTGTATCCAGGGTTGCCGTGTGATGAAATGTTAAATAAAAGCATTTGAACAAGACTCTAGCTCATCCCTAATTTTGTTCAGTACTAGAAGTGGAGAAATGAAAACTGAATATTGTCTGTCATTTCACTGCCTTTGTGCTTTGTGACCTGAATCTTAAAAAGCCTATTTCAGAGAGCACATTGATACTCTTGTCCATTGCTGCCACCCTTGAGATGTTGTTGAAACTTATTGCAGAAGAGTCTAAGCAGACATTGAGTTTCTTCCATCAGTTTCTTCCCTTGGCTCAATGTACAGTCACTTCATACTGTTCTTTTATTGGTTTGTGGCCGTTCCTCTCTCTCCAGTGAGCAGTGCGTCTTTGGTATGAAATTGATATTAACAGTGACAGTTATGATTACCATCCTCACTTCTTTTTGTTATTTGTATTACTCCTCTATTTATTCACCTGTCATAGCTTACTGATAGAGTATTCAGCTCTGTTTTGTGTTGTCTGCCTGTCTTCAGTCTTTCTCCATGATGGTCACATTCTATCTTAAACCACCAGACTTGAAATGTGTAACGGAATTTGAAATACTTCTTTGAAATCACTTTTGTTGTGTTGTCTTATTCCACAGAATGAATTAGAAGAAAAAAAGTCACCAAAATCCAAAGCTAATGCAATTTCTCTGGTAGTTAGAATTCGAAAGCCAAAGAATTAGAGTAACAAACACATATATTCCTGATGAAAGTCAGAGTCACTTTTTCTAGCTTAGAGCTACAATGTAAAGAGTTAAAAATAATTGTTCTTCAGTTCAGTGCAAGAAGTTCTAGTTAGAGAGACTATCAGGTCCTCTGTATGCAAGTTAAAGCCCATGTGACTTGTTATGTTACAACAGGAATATGGAGACTGTATCAGAGCTGCTCAAGGATGAAAGTGAAGAACAGGGTGGGACTGTTGCAGACAAGGATTCTCCAGGATCCCGCTCTTCTCTTTGTCTCTCTTCAAAAAAATGTGCAAAAAATTAGATAAGAAATGATAAAAATGGCAAAAAGAAAACCACCTAGGCAGCAAGAAATCATGAGAAACATGAGAAAGAGAAGAGGAAACTAGACTTGAAAATCTGAATTGTGCATCATAAAGTGATTGCACAGGGTGAGAAGAGAGACCTGATGCAAGATTATAAACACTTTACAACAACAAGTAGCAGTGAAAGAGGGAATTAGTGCCACACACAGAAGACAGTAAAACAAAACTAACAAACTGATGCTAAGGAAAGGATCGGTTTTGTACCTCTCTGCCATCAGATGTGGACTGCCAGGAGCAGGACAGCATGATGGAGTCCTTCTGGCCAGCCTGCCAGACATGTGAAGCTGAGCGGCTGGCATAGCCCAGGGATGCTCCTCGCAGCTCTCCTTGCTGTGGTGGCATTGCCAGCATCTGTAGTTCAGGTACTGACCAGAAGCCACTGGAGGCACAGGGACAATCTTGGTGTAACTGCATTCTGCATCACAGGGAAAGCTGCTTCCCTTCCAATAAACCTGTGTGCAGCTGCAGATAAACACAGATAAAGGAAGATATCTGCCTTCAATTTAGGAAACACGAAGTTAATGGACTTCTCATATATACTCAGCAGGTAGATTTATCCACTTTGTATTTACTTCTACACCAGCAGTAAAACAGTGAATTGGTGTTCCCCAGGACATACCCTGCTGCTCTGCCCAGAGATTAACAATCTGTCTATCACTTATTGGCAACACCACACAAGGATTTTGCCTTGGCCTGAGGAGGTATATCAGCCATAAACAAATGCAGGGGTACTGCAAACAATTCTTCTTTTCTCTTTTTCCTTGTGAAATGAATATGCCATAACATTCATATTGCAAACCCCCCTCCAAAATCCAAAGACTGAATCAGGACCATCTTCTGCACCAGACAGTGGTCTCATTTGAGATTCACTTTGACAATGCTTTAAAACTATTTTTTTTTTTTAAGCCAAAATGTTTCCTAGAAAAGCATAGTAACACCTGTAACTAACCATTTGTTTATACTCTGCCAACACACTGCTAGCTGGCACTGTGTGAGCTGATCTTAGCATGCGTGGAGCTCAGAGGCAATACAACCAGAGCACACAGTAGCAGTTGATGCTTACCATAATGAACAGAGGGAAGGCAGGGAGTGAACCTCCCTGAGCCATACTCACTCCTCCCATGAAAATCTGAACTGCAAGGCAAGGGGATTCCTCTAAGTCATGGCACAGCTGCCACTATCCTGTATGTGCCAGCACAAAAAAATGGTAAAGTGCTTCAATAACATCTTAGCGTCTTCTGCAAATAAGTAAGTGTCAATACATGAGGTAAGGTACTTTCAACCCCCAACCGCAGCATGCTTTTAGTAACATTTATTGCGTACATACAAAAGATGCAATTGAATTAATTGGAGAAAAAAAGGATGATGGTGTTTATTATTGGGATTAGTCAACTACTTACTTGTAGGCAGCAAATGTTTTAGTGTTTAAGTGTGCTTTGGGTCTGATTTTGTTTGAAGGGAGAAAAATATTATACTCTATTTTCCACTGATAACTGAAATCACTAATTGCTTCTGAAAATGGATCCCTTCCCTCTGCACTTCTGACATGTAAAAAATGTATGCTAAATTCTGTGTGCCAACTGTTCCCTGCATCTGTACCGACTGACAGAGGCACCTTTGCTCCTGGAAAGTGCAGAAGCCTTCCCAGAAAGGCATAGACAGGCCTGCAAGCAAGACCATGGCTCTTACTTTTTCAGCATCTCCCTTAATGGCAATGCAGAGCTGCTCTTGGTAGTCACTGAAGTTTCTGAAACTTGAGAGAAAAAGTTTATATGATATAATAAGTCCCAAGTAGTCATAAGTGGCAGTTTTGAGACGCTGTGGCATCAGATACATCCTATTACCACACAGGCACACAGGTAAGGAAAATACATTTTTTCTTATATTTCCTTGCTCTTTCTTCATCTTTTCTAAGAGGTAAGTGGTGAATGTGTGCTCAGGCTGTATTTAATGAGACTGGTCTTTGACTTGTCTTGCTTCACTCAAAGGTCCTTTCCCCACCCCCAAGCTCTAGGTGTGAGAAGTGACAAACCATTCACCAACCTGCTACTAAAAGATGTATTGATTTCCACTAGACAGTTCTATTCATACGCTTGATTTTATGTGTTTTTCCTCCTTTGAATTAGTCTGGCCTGAAGCCATACAACAATAAGCAATGGAAAATGTTCCAAGAATAGATAGCTCACTGTTTGCCCTTTGTCAAACATTGCCACATAGGAAACAGACAAGTTGAAAGTAGCAGCAAATTATGCAAACTACTTGAACAAGAATTACAAGATGTGCCTGGATAATGATATACTTTTTGTTTGTAGTCTTATTAAACCACAGAGTATTAAAATGAGCCTTCTGTGGTGATTTCCATCTTAGGACGGGCGCTCTCTTGGCATGCTAATGAGCTCAGTCCTGCCATGCTCCACTGCAGGGACCATGATCATCTTCACCCTGATCTAACCATCTCAGCTCTGACTAAGGCCATAGAGCACAGCAAAAGAGGCTGGGGACTGTTTTGGCTGGACCAAAGACAATATGCAGTATGTTCTATTATTATCATCATCATCATCATCAGACATGCATTAAGAGATCTAGCAGCCAGATCTGATGTTATCTAGTCTGAATTCCTTGCATAAAGGCATGAATTAATTTTAATTCCTGAGGGATTTTGGAATTGGATCTACTGACATAAAAAATAGGAGCATTCTTGGGGCAGGTGCCATTACAATTAAGTACAGTTAAGTACAGAAATCTTCAGAGAGATAGGGATTCCCTGTCCATTCTACAGATAGGGAATGAGACAAGAAGACTTTCATATATATTTATGGCAGATAAGTAATGTAAGCCTACAGCTCTTAATCCCATGCTATTGCTTTAAACATAGATTCAGCTTGATCCTTCTCCATGAATGTAGAATATCAAATGGAATTCATGTGAAAACAAATTTGCATATTTGTGTGTGCATGCATGTGCATACACATCTGTTTGTAAACAGTGCCAGAGGAGAGTTTCAGCTCTGTTCACCTCCAGATCAGCCCCTTGATGCCTAAACCATGTCCTTTCTCTGTACTTCAAGAGTACCTTGAAAGGCTCGTAATAAATCATGAAGAGCGCACAAGTGCTCAGGGTTCATTTCTCTCATGCTGAAGCATCCGTCTCCCAATAAATCACTTGGCAATTACTTTTCCCCTGCTGCTTTACAAAGCACTCAGTGTCAACACACTAGAGTCAGTGCACTAACATGCAAAAAAAAGACATCTTCTCCCGCCAGCTTGCACGACCACCAGTACTGGGAAGGCAGCAAGCTTGCAGGGTTCCCCAGGGTGGGAAAGGTGGGGTTTGGGTTGCCCCTTAGCTCCAGAATCTGTTTGACCCTGAGGAAGCAGTTGTACCCCTTTCCATCTTGCACAGTAGGTTTTGATGGCTATTCTGAGCAGAGACCACACTCCCGATCCCTCCAAGGATAGACACTGCTGGTCCTCATTAATAACAGTGATTTTATTGTTCATTTTCTTTTCTCTTAATGACTCACAAGGCTGCTGGTCTTTCCTTCACTGTGCGTTGCACCTGCCAGGACCGCGTTCTGAACGATGAGCTCTCTCTAAAAGAGGCTGCTTCTTGGGCTGAATCCTGCTGGCCCTTGAGATGATGCTACTTTCTGTCTGCACATTGGTCAGGAAACAGGGTAGTTATTTCCTGTGCAGGAGGCCATAATGGCATCTCAGTAGTTCTTTATACCTGCATTTTTTATTATGTCTGAATTTGTGAGCTGTGTCTTCAAAGTCTGGGATTTCAAGACAAACATGGCTAAAAGAATCTGCTGTCACAATTAGACTAACTGTACCAATGCATCTAATACAAGGCATCACCCTCCCTTACAGTCCTTCCTTTGTTCTATTTGTGACCCCCCTTTTTGTGGGTGATGGAGGGAAATGAGTGTACAAATTGTGCCAGGACAGAGCAACCATTTTGCATTTCACATATATCACACAGCTTTATTTTTCTCTCACTTTTCAGCTGTTATCACAGCATTTATGGAGGAAAGGAAATGTGTGGATGATTTATGGAGGAACAGAATGTGCCTTGAATAGATCTGTGGGTTTCCAATGACTTAGGAGCTGTCAAGACATGTATTAAATGTGGCACGTGAAGTTGTGTATGGCAGTCAGATTTAACTATTACCACTTGGTTAGGGGCTAGGGGGGCTTTGTACACTGCCAAGGCTCTTCAAGCTTTGACTTTTGAAAAAAGATATATAGAGCCTTATGGCTCTAGTTTATTTCAAATGAAGCAACCTGACACCATAGACAGAATGTAGAAGAAAGGAGGAAAGAAAAATGTTAAGTCTGAGCATTTAAAGCACAGGGTTTCTAATACCAGTTAGTTAATTTGTGTGTCTCATCTCTGGGGAAGTATCCCTCCATGTCAGTCAGCATTTCTGACCCACATGAGCCAACTAGTGGACTTTTTGCAGGGATTTTCAAGAAGATGGTGAAGAAGTGGATGTATGAACTTGAGAAGTATGAGACACTACATTTTGGCCACTACACAGTCTCTTGCCTTCCAAAATGTTCGCTGGATTATGAGAAAGGCACAATTCAACCCGGTGGGGAAAAAATGCAGAAATGAATTGTAATAATCAGTTACATTGCTTGGTTTCTTTTCCTTTGACTGTACATGTTCATGTATTTCTCTTTTTTTTTTTTTTGTTTTAGTCATCAAACTATATTCACAGCTTTCTTTTTGAATTCCTTTTGGGCCACTAACAACTCCCTGCAAGTTAAGTGCTGTTACTGAGACTATTGATAAAAGCCCCCACTGCACCAGTGTGATGCTTCTGATATATACACTGTGTGAATAAATCCAGAGTTTCTTTTTCACAAACAGCTGGGCACGCAGCTCTGACAGTCCCATTCACAGCTCTTCATGCCAGAGTAGCTATCTTGTGTGACTGTTCAAACAAACCTCAGTGAGACAAAGCCAGGCCAAGGCAAGTTAATTAAAATGAATATTCAAGAGGTATTTTTGGCAGTAACAGTCCGCCTTCAGTCAAAGGTGAAAGGCTAATTGAAGAAAATTGGTTTAAAAAAGCATTGCTTTACAGTGGCCTTCTTGCTGCCTTGCTTTGCCCCCTGCATCCCTGCATGCACCGTGCACTTTCTTTCACCAGTTTTTTACATAAAAGCACCTTGTTAGTTGGAATTAAAGCCCACTAAATGCTGTAACCCTTCCAGCAACTTGTAGCAGGAGTTCAGAGACAGTGCATAACAAACAGGAGAAGTACAATCTCACTAGAGTGAATACTCTGAGGTATCAGCCTTTAGCTTCGTATAGTTTAAGCTGCAGGGACTTCCAGTGCTAGAGGTTAAATCCAAATTTTTGCATTTCATTGCCATTGGTATTCCCCCAGTTAATACGGCTTGTATCTTTGAAACCATTTCTGCTTCTCTTCACAATGCTTACCTGTGGCAAGGAATTTTGAAGTTTAATTATTGTACAGCATTCATGCCTTTTTCTTATCATTGTGAATATAGAGTCAAAGTACTACTTAGGTCTGAAGTGACAAAGAGAGATTGTCTAGTCCAATTTCCTCACTGCAAGTGGGGCCAGCTTGGGTCAGGGTGCTTGAAGCAGCCTGGGTCCAGACAGGCTCTGAATAACTCCCGAAGTGGGGATCCCTTCCAGGAGTTCCGACAGGTAGGTGAGGTATCGCTTTTCTCTGTGAAAACCATGGCAGTTCTTCCATTCTGTACCATTTATTTCTAATGGCATGGGCAACAGAAATGCTAGTTTATGGTTTCTCAGATTGCCCCTTGAGTCCTGGTTTTGAAAATGGTGCCATGGTTCCCACACTCAGTACTTCTGGCATCAAGACCAGTTTAAGTTGCACGTGATACCCCAAAATCCATAGTTTAACAGTATCATACTTAGACTCCTCTTAAGGCATGGGTGAAGGCTGTCCTGGTGATTGTTTCTGTTCATTGCATTAATTTCATAGAATCATAGAATCTTCCGGTTGGAAAAGACCTTTGAGATCATCGAGTCCAACCGCAGTCATCGTCCGCTAAACCATGTCCCTTGAAAACTCATCTACCTGGTTTTTAAACACCTTCAGGGATGGTCACTCAACCACCTCCCTGGGCAGCCTGTTCCAGTGACCTGACCACCCTTTCGGTAAAGAAATTCTTCCTAATAGCCAGTCTGAACCTCCCCTGGTGCAACTTATGGCCATTTCCCCTTATCCTATCACCTGTCACTTGAGAGAAGAGATCAACACTCGCTCTGCCACAGCCTGCTTTCAGGCAGCTGTAGACAGTGATGAGGTCTCCCCTCAGCCTCCTCTTCTCCAAGCTAAATTTGTTCTAAAATTTAATGTTTAATCTAATTTGTTCTAAACCTGAGAGGGTTTGACTCAGCCCCTGTATAAAATAACTGCTGTAGAAACCTCCCTGAGCTCCTCTGCAATAAACACTGATGCAAAATAATTCCCTTTGTTCCCTTTGATTGTTTCTCCCCTGAAGAGTTCCTTTGGCTCCTTTGTCATCTGTTGCACCCAGCAACTCTTGCAGTCTGGCAAGTTCTGGCAGACAAACTCAGCAAGTACTTTGGACACAGAATTGTTTTTTCACTACAGATCTGGTGATTATCTCGCATAAGGAATCTCAGCTCTGACTCCAGGCACTGTTATTTGCATCTAGATTTTGGAGTTGTTTCTTTAAAAAGAACAGTAAAGTACCACAGGTCTGATCCCCTGCAGCTGTCATATTCATACACAGGACAGACTGCCTTTGGGGGCTGTGGTGTCCCTGTGAAAAATCTTTCTCAGGCGTAAATGCCACCGGGAAATTACTGTCACTTGTTCCACATAGGTATCACTTTCTTTTTTGTAAGAGCAATTGGAAGCAATAGATCTGCAAACAGAAAGAGCTTTTTTGTGTATCTCTTTGAACAAGCACATGCATTACAGGAATGCAGTGACAATAAACTTGTTATTACCTGCCTAGGAAGTCCCAGCCTTGCCTTCCATGTAGCAGAGCTCAAATCCATCTCTCTTTGACAGAAATGACAACTGAGCCACAGATATGATGCCTGATCCAGCAATGACATTGGGTGTTTTAGGAAAAAAATGATGGCATCTACATGTGATGCCCAGAGAGTGGCATGGTGCTGGCTGTGTTAGGAAGAGCTCCTCTTGCTGGAAATGCTGCAGAAGTGGTTTCAGGGTCACTGGATCAGCTGTACCTGTCAAAACATCTCCTCAGAGTGCACTACAAGTGACAGCATTATATTCACCACTTCGGAGGCAACCTAATAAATTAGTGCTGGGTGTTACTACACAGACTTTCAATGAAGAATCTTCTGGAAATACATCAGTGACCCAACTAGACATAGTAACAGAGCAGTCCATCAAGAACAGAAATTGCTGCCCTCCTCCACTGAATAAACAACAAACACACACCAGTTCAGATAAATGGATGAATCAGTTTTAAACATTTCAAGAAAGGAAAGTTGTATTGGACAGTTTAAGATCTAATCCAACCATGTGCACTACCATCTAGCAATGAAGGTTAAAAAAAAAGACAGCTAATAAGTGATAACGTACACAAGGGAATTCTGAAATCTCATAGATTTTCAAGAGCACAGAGGGATCAAAGCAATAATTCTTCAGTAATCTGACAGGAAAATAAACAGCCTTTTTAACATCTTGACAAGAAAGTAAATAGATAATTTATGAAATAAAGTATTTGGCAAAGCAGATCTAGATCTCTGTCACACCGTAATCAAGGTGTTTATCACAGTATTAAAGCATACCTATGCAGTAAACTCATCATTAGGTTACACTGGGTAAAGCAATGTGTATGTTTATAGCATAATGAATGAGCAGAGGCACTGCCAGGTTTTTGAGCAGTGAATTCCATGTGATGCCACCAGAAGATCAGATGTATTATAGGGATGAACATGAGCACCAGAGAACTGGGAATGAATCAGAGAGTGGGGATAGTTGCTGCATTATTCGTGAGGCAGGTTGAATTCCAGAAAGAGTATAGAGGAAAAGGAAACTTACCTAAATAAGACTAATATTTTTTTCCTAGATTTTGGGTAGGCATGCAAGTATTCACCAGGTCCCACCAATCATAACCATTTTTGTTATTAATAATGCATTCCAAATTTTTTTTGGAAGGAATTTACTGAGCTTGTGCATACAAAAAAGACTAACTAGATACCAGGAACAGATTGCACTGGGCATGACATGTCCAGCTGTGAAGAAATAGTTGGTATAGGGCATGAAACCTGGTTTCTATCAGTTTGATGGATGTTATGAGGCCAGGGTGTTGGAGCTGCTCCACGCTATTAATCAGTGCTGGATGACATAGTATGTTTATACAGTTCAGCATTTTGTCATGTGCAGTCACACTGGAAGAGTACAGAAAGACCCATTTGAGCTATCCTGTAACTGATCTGAACACCAGAAGAAATGAAATGTGCTACACTAGAATGGCATCATCAAAGTGCACCTGTTAACTGGATGCACTACCTTCAAAAGCTGGTCATCCCTGTGTGGCCTTGTTTTTCGACAGAGACTCTCTAATGTAAGTATAGGTCTTGGACGATTGTCCCTGAGTGCTAGAGAGAAACCTATCTCACATTTTCATAGAGGAATTGTGCTTTGGCAGAAATCAGTAGAAATATTAATTTCCCTGCCTCCAAAGGCAGAGTGGCTGAGCTGGATGGAAAGCAGAGATCATTGCTGTAGGTGAGAACAGATGAGACAACCTGTCACAGCTGATGGCCATCCCTAGCCTGCTCCCTCCAACTCGTGCAGCGCTTATCCTTCCTTCCCCCACTTTCACGTCACTGGCACTTTGGATCTCAGTCCAGAAGTGATGGCTTGGTAACACAGAGGCAGGTGTGGATGCTCTGAAAGTTCTAGCTGCAAAACTGTGCCAAGACGGCTCAGGGCCCAGAACTGTTTTCTCCTGAGCTGAAGTGCAGACAAATCTGACAGCTCTCCCAGTGAAGGAGAATTTCAGTATGGGGAAGGAATTTGAAAAGCTGTCCTTAAAACGTCTTTTTCATCTTTCCCACAGCTGACAGAATCCTCACATAAATGGGATGAGCCAAACTTTACAGTAAGGTATAGCATAAACACCCCTGAAGACGATGGCTTTTTTGATAGGTCCCTGATGAGTGCCCTCCTTGCTGAGGAGTTAATTAGTGTTGCTGGTCTCGCCAAGGCTGTGGTGCACCTGAAACTGGTAGAGAGCACAGGGGGCATCAGTCTCCCAGAAAACTTTGGGTGAAGCTGGGGTAGAAAACAGGCACTGAACTTGCAGTTAAACACAGGGTAACTCAGGAGGCCACAGTTGTAACAACTGCACCTTATGCTTACGATTGCAGGGTTACTTGGAGTTACTGCATTAAGGAATTAATTTTTCCCTCTGATATGATTCAGAGAAATCACAAAAATTGGATGAGAGTATGAGGCATCATACACAGAGATCTGCAAATGAGCATGGTGCCAGGCAGAGCAGAGGTCTGGGAGAAGGGGGCCATCTGACCTGTCCAAGCCTGATAGATTATCAGTATTAAGTAGTGACAGCTGTATAGATCTGCCTGACAAAGTTCAACCCTCCACACACCAAATCTGCACTATTCCACTGGGACCTGTTACGAAAGACAAGGTACCATGACCTGATTGCATTAAGAATTATTCCTATCTAGCCCTGAAAAGACAAGAAAAACACCGACAAGGCCATATTTGTTCCACTGGTTCTGTGCAAGTGAAAACATTCATCCCCATGACTTGACTTTGCATGAAAAGTCACCATTAAAATTAGTATGGAGAAAGAATTGCTGGTTGTCATCATTGGCAAAGATGGACAATCTGTGAAGCTATTATTTGTACCCAATACCATCAGTGGTTAATAATGGTTTTGTTTTTTTTCTGTCTGAGATGATGAGGAACAGACTGGAACATTTAACTGGAGTTCAGCTAATGTGCACAGCCTGTATGAAGCTTAAAAAGCTTTCAGACACAAAAATTAAATTATATTGGCATCTATATTTGGATTAATTACTTTATCATTAGTTAATATTAGCCACGGTGCTTCTAATATAGAAAATCCTATATAGTACAGAGAAATATCATCTTGTGACTGAGTCTGTACTGCAATGTATGCGTGTTTTCACTGAGGAGCAATTTAGATGCTGGACCAGATTTATTGCCAGCATCAAGATATATTAATGAGAGCTTTGTTCACTTACAGCAACGAGTATTCTGGCTCACAGAAATAGATACGTGAAGTAGAAACAACATGGGCAATTAACCAGTCAAGGGAAAAAAGGAGTATTTTATTCAGTTATTCAGAAGAAATCTGATTGCTTCTCTAAAAACTAGCTTTTACTTAAATAGGAGTTATTACACTCACTAATGTCATAAATTAATGAAAATCTGTGACCTCTTATGGTTTAAGAAGTCAAACTAGGCAATGGAATAAATTTAGAGACCCTAAAATCAGCTTGATATATTAGTACTCTTGGATCAGAGGTCAGTTCTCTGATTTTGTAGTCCCTTGGTTTCTTTGCTTTCAGGGCAGGGTTGGATGAGCACTCTGTGCCCATGGTGGAGATTCCAGCACGATGAGGCACGACTCTTTCCCTCTACCAAAAGTTCAGTCCCCCATACTGGCAACAGGGCTGGTTTTGATGCTGTGTTTGGTGCTCTGCAGACATGTTATCATGCCAAGACATGTGTAAGAATTCATAGAGGACCACAGACCCGGCCACAAACCCTAGGAGATCAAAGCTCCCAGTGGTCTGACATTGCACCTTTGACTGCCTCTGAATCTCAGCAATGCTTCGCAGGGTGATGACAACAACCTGCAGAAAGTTATGGTGAAATAACTGGTCCCAGGTGAATATTTGCCCTTACTGTGTAGTTTTTGTGCTGGAACACAAAAGCTTATTTTCCTACCAAATTCTTGGAGTTTTTCAGCTGTGATTTTAACCTTCACCGCAGTATTTGATAATGTTCTCCTCTGCTCAGCATGCACTCCCTCCCTGGGTCCAGCTGAGCTCCTGACTTAAAATACCAGCGAGTCTTGCAAGCTGTGTGCTTTGTGAAACAGACATTTTCTTCCTGTGTTTTGCATTTATTATCAGCTTCAGTGAATCTCGTCTCATGTTTCTTCTAGGCGAAAGCATTAAGGATTTACTGTTTCTAGCCTGTTCGTATTTCATGCGGCTGTAACATGTCCTTCTTCCTCATTTTCTTTGTAAACTAGACAGTTTCTGTCTTCTCAGTCTGTCTTCCTACGGAAATTTTCCCATGCCTCTAACCGTTTTTTTCATTCCATTCATTCACAGCAGAAAACAGCTTTATCCTAGTTAAGACTGAAAGTGCTTTTCTGTTTGGTAGATAAATTTTTCGAGAGCTCAGAAGTACACATATTTACTTAAACAGCCCACAAATTTATTGTGATATAGGCCAGTGCCAGATGTTCAAATGTACATTTATTAGAGACAGGGGTCATGACAACTTTTTCTGCTTTCCTGAAGAATCTTAGCTTTTATCCTTCAAATACGTCGGGAATTCAATATGTACTCTAGGAGGTCTTCGTTTGGGAATGTAGCCCTGGATGAGTGCACCCTGTTTCTCAGGCTGAGAAGGACCTGGATGCTGTTGCATGGAAGGGAAAGGGCACTACTGAGACATGAGGCCATGCACAGGAGGACAGGCTGTGTTTTCCTGGTGCTGACTTCTCAATCCTCTTGTACTTCCCAGAGAAGACAAGACATTGAGGTGACACAGGCTTGTTCCTCTTCCATGCCCTAGTGACATACCACAGCCCCCTGCCCAGGGCATCCTGCAGCCACCAACCACCCACAAGGCTGCCCATAGCAGTGCTCCTTCCATGGCCTGGAAGAGGAGGAGATCTACTCTCACCATCAACTTTCCCAGCACTAGGGCTTTTAGATGGCTGAGGCAGGTGGTAACTCTGCAACTTAATGAAGCAGCTTATGAGAAGGATTTGGGGCTCACTGGGCTGCAGGAACTTGATTTAACAAAAAAAAGACACAGATCAGCTCTGCTTTGGGGTGGGATCTGCTTGCTGGTGCACATCTCAACCTCCCTTAGCTCGGCATAGGATGGCAATGTGATGCTCATTTGCAGTATAAGGTTGTTCACACTGGCACATACCAGTGCAAAGCCAGTGGTAGAAGCTGCATCCACCTCCTAACACCATCACAGAGAGCAGGGGAAGGTATGGTGGCACAGCCACTAAGATGTCAGTCTGTCTTTGTAGACTTCTTGAGGCTTCTTACTTCTCTGCTAATCAGAAAATTACAAAAAAATCCCTTTTCTTGCTAGCTTTGTTGGGAGGGAAGAACTGGAAATCAGAGCTGCCTTCAGTAAATGCTGGTATGAAAATGTGGAGTTTATAAGATGTCTGAGTAGGAGTGAGGGGATGCAGGGAGTATCTGTGGTTTATACTAATCTCCATAAAAATGAAGTCAGGCTGGGAGGTCGTAAAAGGTCTAAGTCCTTTCCTCTTTTTTCTTTGTTGGAACAGAAATTTCTCCTCATTCCAGTTTGAGATTATTTGAGCATTTTCTGCAATGTGAGATTTCTGCTCAAGTTTTAACAAAGGATATTTCTTAAAAGTAAGCCTTTCTTACTTCTGAAACATACGACTTTCAAGGGAACTATTCATCGATTATTTTTTCTCTGAACAGCAGGAGGAAAAATGGTGAATTCTCCCTTTATCTGCCTCCTTTCAGTCACTGTAAAGACAAACCTCGAGGTATTAGGACACTCATCAAGACCAACTCTTGTAACATTTGTGTTTGTTTTCCCACTTAGAGTGAAATGCTTTCACTTAGAAATAATTTCATATAAATGGCACTGAATAAAGAGAACTGATCACATCTACCCTTTGCAGGAAGAGTTTCTTTCTGCTGGGATGCTTCAGTGTGTATTTTCTTGGATTTTTTTTTTTCTCAGAGCAAAAGTCTAGCTTAGATCATTTGGTGGGGTAAAAGAGTATCTAGGGGATGATCACAGGTAGTAGCAGGTTGAGTGCTTTTTACCTGGTGGGGAATTTAACAAAACAGGCTGTGGGAGATGTGCGTGCATGTGCACGTCCACACATGTGTAATGCAGTGGAGGTCTAAGAGTACAGCAGTGTACAAAACATCCCAGATTGCTACATGCCTGTCTCTGCAAGTCTGGAGATTGTCAGCAAAATGCCCATTGAGGGATACTGTGTAGGAGCAAAAATGCACAGGAATACAGTAATATGAATTTGTTATCTGTTAGTGCAAGACTGAAGGAGTTTTTGTAGTTAGCTTAGTTGCAGAATACAAGATGCCTACTGAGTTATGCCACTTTTTATTTTATGCATTTAGACTGGAAGACATTTAGGTGAAGACCTGCAATTTCCTGTCCTTCCACAGATATCCTGAATGCCTGCAGGAAAAATGATAATCAAGGAGAAAACAATTTGAGGTAGAAAGAGAATTCCATCCCAGTCATACAGAAGCTGGGTGGTGAAATTATAAGAAGAAGTCCTGGATATAGTCAACTCCCTTAGAGGGAGTAGATGGCTTCTCTGCAGCGTTGATCTCATTCACCCTTGCGTCTTAGAAACTATTTTTCCCTTCCTGTGCGTGCTACTTGTAACCTGTCCCCCTTCACATGAAAAGCTGATGTGACTTTGGGCTTGGACAGAAGTCTATGAACCCTTGGCCATTTCCAGCTGTCTCCACGTGTGACAGGCTATTCTCTCCCCTTTGCTCCAGATGACTACCTTTCCCATTCTTCTCCTCCAGCATCTGCTGCATATTTAGATCAAACCAAGCCTGCCTCTTCCTTTTCCTTTAATTGTGTTGGAGACATGAGAAGCATTTGGCTGGGAAATGTTTCCTCAGAAAGGCAAAAATATGTTTCGTAAGCAATACTGAGCTTTTGGCTTCCTGCACAAAGCAGGACAAGATTCTTTCCTCCTGTCCTGTCTGTCCCTTTAGGGATGATCTGAGGGTGAGGCACTGCAAATGATTAATCAAAAAGGGAAACCCTCAACTATTCTCTCCCTTGTTGCTTTACAACAAGATTTTGAGAAAGAATCATTTTATAAAGCACGCATATCTAATGCCATGGGTCTTTACCAGATTTGACAAATTTTCTTCTTCTCCACACTTCACACCTTCAAGTAAATTTTATTCAACATTTTTCCACAAACAACAGACTAATACCTGGGAAGGTAATTCAAGTTATCTCCTTTGGAAACTTTCAGGTTTCTTCATTGTCACTGTGACCACAGGAAGATCAAGAAAGGTTGTCTTAATGTTTTGTGTTAGTGCCTTCAAAGGTTTTAAGATTATCTTGCCGGTAAACTTAGATCATAATATTGCTATTGTAGGCCTGGATGACTAATTAGCCCTGAATTAGAAGACTGAGTTTTGCTGTCAAGGTCATTACCTTCTCTCCAGTCCAGGCTGTACGTTGTCTTTCTTTGCCATAGTGGGTGTCGCAGGGTGGTTTTCACAGTAGGGATCTTGGGAGGTTGTCTGAGCTGACCTCCCTGTGAAGTTACAACTGTATTCACAGTTAGATCAGGCCACTCAGGTCTGTGTCCAGCTGAGCTTTGAGTATCTCCAAGGATGAAGATACCTTAGCCTCATTGGACACTTCTTCCAGTGTGTGACCATTTTTATGGGGAAGAAAATTTTTCCTTACGTGCAACCAAAATTTAGTTTTTTGCAACTTGTCTTCATTGCCTCCTCCCTACCCTGAGAGGAGCATCGCTGTGTCTTGCCCCACCAGGTAGGTGAAGTCAGCAGTGAGAAATCCCCTAAGTCTTCTTATCCCAACGCTGCAGGATCCCAGCTCCTTCAGCATTACCTTGTGCATCTTACATGTCAGCCTGCCAGTACCCCTTTGCCAGCTCTCCTTCAGCTCAACCACACGCTGTCGTCTGTGATTCGGGAAGAGTTGTTCACACATCACTGGATACGGAAAAGCAGCTGGCAAAATATGGCAGGAGAAGGATGCAAATCTGCCCCTCTGGGTCTGTTTTCCTAATTTGCAATTGTAAGAGAGTATCTGTGATCCATGAATATCTGTGACACTGAGAATTGTTGTCCAGAGCATGTGAGATTTGTTCAGACCTGTGTTTATCCTCTGTTATTTACCTCAAAGCCAGATATTACCTCCCCCTGGAAGTGTGGTGCCAGGAAAATAACAAGCTTGCCCTGTTCCAGGAATGACATCATTTTTGATAGTGCTAAAAGGCAGAGAGCAGCTGGGTATAAGTAACATCTGCAGTGAAAATATGTGAGAAGAAACTTGCAATACTATTCCCTAATCTTTGTGTTCCTGGACATCTTTGCCTGAAGAGCTATTCCTCAGTGCTTGGATTACTGTCCAGAAAATATCTCCATCATATGCTGGTGGTGTAGCCATTCAGGCAAAGGCAGAAATGCCTGGCAGACAGCAAGATCTGCTGGGATATCAGTTTTCCACAGGCAAAAGAGAACAAACAGAAGAATGTGACAAGGCTCACTGAAATTGAAACTAGCTTAAGAAGAAATACCAGGATGACAGGCTAACTTGCCTATGAACCCAGAGCTAAAGGAAAAGCACCAGAGCAGGGTGGCTTAGGAAGAGAAAAAGCACATGTTTACACAGACAGAATGAGCAAGGAGTGAGTCTCCATCTTCCTTGCTGCCATCGGGTAGTTTAAGAAAGTCCAGACATGAGTATTGGGGGCTTCAGGTGCTCTGGTTGTTGCCTCCGTGGTCAGTGCTATGTAGTCAAGGGCAGGCACAAGGGGAGGAAGGAAGCGCTCTGTCTGTCCCCGCTGTGATGCTCCCAGAAGGCAGGCAGAGATCTTGCTGCCAAGGGGAAATTCCCCGGGGGCTTTTCCAACCCACTGGTGACCCATTGCACTTGAGAGCCATGCTAGGTAAGGTGTCCCTTCCCCAAATCTGTAATAGGGAAAAGGAGAAAAGAAGCGAAGTTTCTCTATGGTTTTTTATATAGTCCAAGTGAAAATCAAGTGCATAATTGTACCATCTGTTCTGTCCCACATCTCTACACTCTGACTGGCAGTGCTTATCAGAAGGATGTTACTCGCCTTTCCCTGTCGTATGTAACTTTCGGGTTATATTTTGCCTTGAATTCAGTAATATGATGTCTGAATCGTCTTGCTAACACAGCCCATTTCCCTTGATGCATCTGAGGATTTCCTGCTGGCTGAGGTTGAATTTCCCTTCTTTGTTTATTCTATATTTATGTGCACTTCTACGGCATGGGGTCATTTCAGGCAGAACAAGACATCTCCTCTGTAGGACTGCTTTTGTAGCTGCCATCTGAGAAGGCCATTGTGAGTTGTCATCAAGGCTCATAAAATACCCTAAAGCTAGGCAGCATTAAACACTAATCAGTTAATGTTTTTCCTGTGTCTGCCTTTACCTTTTCCAGATTGGTCCCTGTCTTCCGCTCACACAGATTTTATATAAACTGTATTTCCAGCTGTTTGGCTTCATGGGCATGCATCAGATTCCCTTTCCTGCGCTGAGTTACAGCTGTTCTCCACTTAGCCTATACACCCATCCTACCTCTTTGTTCTCCACAAGCTGGCCACATAACAGAGGAGTTTGATTCATTGTCACTCCCACAAATATTTTTAAATTTTACACTTAAGTAAACCCCTGCAATTTCCAAAGATTTTGAGAAAATCCAGAAAGTCTCTCCACAAGTATAGTTTCTCATACGTAGAAATGTTATGACAACATCAAATAAGACTAAATCTGATATTTCCCAGATCAAGAAATTGAGTGATGGCCAATTTGGCTTCTCTCTTTCCTCTACAATTTGCAGGCAAAGGAGACAGAGGGGAGCAAGGGCCTGGAGATGCTGTTTGCTCATTACGAGATGTGTTTGTTCACCATTAGTTGATAGCTAATTAAGTTAGCCCTGTTTATCCACTTCTTCCTGGGGAACTGCCTTGGGAGCATCTGAGAAATCTCATATGTTCCAGTGATCCAGACAGCCCCTCTAGCAAGAAATCTATCTCCCAGCAAGACTATTCAAGTCAAACAAAAATTACCATGCAAACTGGACAGACTTCAGATTTTCACTGATCAACAGATCAAGAAATCATTAAAGGAACACTGCTGTGCTTTGGGAGAGCAGCACAAAATCCCAGTACTACAGCGGGGAAAGGAGCAAAGCTCTGTTGGTGCTGTTGAGTCAATTCTGCTGGTGGAGGACACACTCAGCTGTCTCCCTGTGAGTCAGGAGCTGGCCTGGTAACACAGCAACTCTTCCCAGTACATCCTGGTGGCTTCTAAACAGGCACAGGGCACACTGGTGCGTATGATCTGAGAGTGGCCTTCCCCTATTGGTATGTCATGAGGGCTATGAGGGTGATACAGCCATCTTCACCTTTCCTTTTCTCCCACAAATATGCTTTATTTAAAACATGTCCCACAAATATGTTTATTTAAATAATACTTCTATCAGCAATCACTTATTTACAATGCACTCCTGTCTTATTGGAAGTCAGAGAAATGTTAACCATTTCTTCTACCACTGGCTTGTGGAGGGGTGACAGTTTTAATACAGGCTTTTAAAAACTTTTCTCTCCCTTGAAAATCACTGCACATCTCTTCCCACCTGCCCCGGGCTCTCGCACAGAAAACAGAGCTATGCCAGCAGACAGCAAGTGTGAGAAATCTCAGTGCACAGCAATGCTGCAAGCACAACCCCCACACAAACAGGAACCGAATGCCACACGTAACCACTGTGATGCCAGAGCAGGAAAGTGGCAAATAAACTGTTGTGTGTCTCCCTCTGACAATTCCTCCAGGATTATATCCAAATCTGACCCATAGAAAGCACATTCCCGATGACAGGATATTAGCTCTCTGGATATGTATGTTATGAGTTGACCATATGGGGTGTGAAACCACCTGCTATTTCTGGCTCTAGGAATGAACTCATTAAAAAAGGGGGTGGAGGGAGAAAGTGTTTTTGTCCTGTGAAGATAGCGTCACCACTCTACACATATCATATACACATGCCTTGCAAAGAGGCTACAATAACACCTAACTAAGCCTCCTAACAGGAGATTAAAAAGCATAAACAACACCTTTCCTCATTTTCAAATTCAAAGAGACAAGGAGGGAGGTGGGTCTCACTGCTTACTTCTTTCCAGACAGACTCACATTCTGATGTCACTTGGAGAGCAAACAATAACAGCTGTGTGAGCAAAGAAACATGCTGAGGGATAACGAGCCATGTGGTCATCACTGAGATTATCAGCTAACAAGTCTACTACTACCTATTCCCTGTCCCCTGCCTATCTTATCCCTTCTCTTTGTGCTCCAGGTTGTGTTGACACCGAGTAGTATATTTTACAGCAAATGATTTTGAGAATAAACCAGTAGCTTTTTCTGTGTTATTTGGCATTAAAGAGTGGGTGGCAGCAGCAGTCTGCCTGGAAAGCACTGCTCCATGCTCTGCCTCTGCATCATCCCAGTAGACAGGAGACAGGTCCCAACTTGAGCACAAGGTCTCCCTTGCCCCAAAGAGTGTCAGCCTGTACCTGTTTCCTGCTGTCATTTCTGGTGCGGGACCTGGTTCAGTTTTACCTCCTACCACTGCAGGTGCCCTAAACAACTCTGGGCACTTGCCCCAGTCACTGAGACTGACCTTGTCTCAGTTTATTTTTGTTTTATGGTTTCCTGTCAAGAGGAGTGATCCTGCAGTGCTTTTGATCTGTGCCCTTAATAAGCTGCTAGGCTGGGCCCAGTCTTATTCAATGAATGAGGGAACAGAGTGCACTCTCAGAAAGTTTGCTGATGACACCAAACTGGGAGGTGTGGCTGATACACTGGAAGGTTGTGCTGCCATTCAGTGAGACCTGGGCAGACTAGAGAGCTGCTCAGAGAGGAACCTAATGAAGTTCAACAAAAGCAAGTGCAGAGTCTTATAGTGAGAAATAACCCTGTACATGAATATAGGTTAGGGGCTGACCTGCTGGAAAGCAGCTCTGTAGAGAAAGAGCTGGGAGTCCTAGTGGACAACAAGTTAATCATGAGGCTGCAACGTGCTCTTGTGGCCAAGAAGGCCAATAGTATCATAGAATTGTAGAATGGTTTAGTTTGGAAGGGATAGTTTGGTTGGAAGGGATCTTAAAGATCGTCTAGATCCAGCCCCTCTGCCATGGGCAGGGACACCTTCCACTAGATCAGGTTGCTCAAAGCCTTGAACACCTTCCAGGACGGGTCATCCACAATTTCTCTGGGCAACCTGTTCCAGTGCCTCACCACCCTTACAGTAAAAAAATTCTTTCTAATATCTAATCTAAATCTCCCCTCTTTCAACTTAAAACTGTCACCCCTTAGCTGGCTTACTTGAGAGATGGTTGGTGAGAAAAAATGGTGACCAAAGTGGGTATTTCCATGTTAACCTACATCAAAAACATTTAAAATACAAAGAAAGAAAACCCAAACCACAAATCAGATTGAAAGGAAACAACATAGCCAACAGGGATGGTTGGTTTTATTCAGAAATTGAAATCTGCAAGAATGTAGATTTAAGAAGGCTGAGCTCTGATATATGCTTATATTTTAGTCTAAACTGTCTAAATTAGCACAGCCATGTTTTTTAATTGATGCCCTTGAAGAGGCCACCCCAAAGCAACTTCTCCAGAGAGCACAAGCTTTGCCCATCACAGGTATACTTAGCTTCACTCACAAGAGAGGGGAGCGACCAGGGGATTACTGGGGGTTGGCTTGACAAGAGAACCAGAGGGCACCAGGCCCTTGTGCAGGTGGGGCCAGACCTTTCCCCTCCTTGCCAACTGAGCTGCTCTTCCTACACTCAAGTAGACCTGCCCAGGCCTCTGTGCATGCAGCACTTCCCTGGGTTTGTCTGTCGCCTCTCTGAAGAGTGCAGCTCTCCTCTGGGATGCTGTGCATGACTGTACCAGCCCCAGCAATGCCTGACAGCTTTGCTGAGGAGCCAGCCATTCTGGGAGATCTGAGGGGGAATAATTACACTCTTATTTATTTAGAGTAATGTAAAGTACACTTGCAGCTGGTCACTGGCTTTCTCTCTCTCTCCAGGGCAGAAAATGGCTGCTGCCTGCTGTGCAGACAGTGTCTCTCCCCTCTGATGTAGAAGAAGCCCTGAAGGACTGATGGGATAAATATATTTCCTTGACCTAAGTCTTCCTCCAAGAACATTGTGGCAAGTAGACTGTGATTTGGCTATGACTCATCACGAGACATTTGTTCACAGGACCTGGATGCATCTACTAATAAATTGATCTCATTCATCACCTTTTTGACCTTAGGATTTTGCTTACTGGTTCCCTCCTGAATAGAAAATTTGACCTGTTCCTGGTATAAAGCATTGCGTAGGTAGGCAGTGGTGGTTTAACAAATTGCTTGCCTAATCATACCCACATGATGTCATAGCAATAGCAGCAGTAATCCTGGACATGGTTGTAGTCCTGCAATGTTAAAGCCCTTTGATGTTCACAGTTCAGTGATCAGCATGGACAATAGATGTTTGTACCCAGAGCAACGGAAAGGGACAGGCCTGTGACTCATCATGTCAGCATAGAAGTTCCTGGGAAGCACCATTAGCCTGATCTACTCCCAGCCAGCATTTTTCTGGTATAAGCACTGAAGCTGTCAACTTAGTTTAAGAAGCTCAAAATACCTCTGCACTTTCTTCCGTGCTGCAAATTGCCAAAGAGCACATAATCATATGAACCTTTAAAGCAGTCCAGACAAGAAAGAGTGGAGGAGGGGAAGCGTGTCAGGGTATGTCAATATAACAGAGACTTCCCGGGCACCTCTGTTTCCAGCAGCGATGTTTTGGAGTAGCTAAGGGTCCAAAAGTTGCTGGAGGAAGAAAACAAACAGGAGAGTCAGTAGGCATTTGAACCCTTGAACATGAAACTGGTATAAGCATGGTGCACTTAATGATGTCTCACTCATCTTGCTCTCTCAGTCTGTGTCTACAACGTATTAGGGCAGTTTTGCTGGGGAGTATTTTTCTTCTATTTTGTTAAAGAACCTCTGTGGACTGTTAGATCCAGATGTCTGCTGGTTTCCTGGAAGAGGCCTGATTATCATAGGAGGTAAAAGGCAACTATTTAAGATAGAACACTCTCAAACAAATTGCAGTATTGATATGCTGTTTGCCAAAGAATCCCTCAGAGCAGACAGGGGAGGAATCACAAACAGATATGACTTACCATGAAAATTCAAGGACCTGGTATGCATTTTGCAGAAGGTAAAATCATTCCTGTGCAGAGGTTTTACTGCATCACGACACAGCATATCTTCACAAGCTTGGTGAGTAGTTTAGTTTTACGTTGTCACCCATCTGTTATTAAAACAGGGTGTTTCTTCTACATCATATCTTCTACACTATATCAGTTTGATAGCAGGGAAAAAAGTAGTACTCCGGCTCTCAAAGGGTTTCTGAATCATGATACCTTGGCCCATCCTTCTTCTTCTCTCTTGTATTTTTGGATCCTCAGCTATTGGCAAGTTTTTCCTCGATCTGTTCCTACTGTGGACCCAGTGTGTCAGTCAAGTAAATCATAAGTTTCCTCTTCTTTTACTGCAGACTGACAGCACTGCTTGTGCATCAGCTGCGGAGGTGAAGTTGTATGGAGCAACAAAAGGTTGCTCCCCATCAAGTGTATGAGATCAAGAACTCAAATTTGAGAGATTCTTCTTTATGAAAAGCTCCTTCAGAAAGGGGAAATCCTGGCAAATACACATGTTCCTAAGCTGGTAAATTGGATATGTCCCAACTCTGAACTTGGGATGTGATCTGAGAGTGAATGAATGAATGAATGAATGAATGAATGAATGAACGTATGTGAGAGCAGGATGTGTCATGCACCAGGTTGAAAAGGCATGAATTGTGGCTGTTGGGATTCTTGAGGCCTAAACTTACCCTGGTGAAACTATGAATATGAATGAGTTAATCCCCAGAGTCCTTCATGGAAAAACACGAAGGGGACCTTGCTGGCAGAAAAGACAAAATGTACCGACTACCATTCTGCAATCTGCTTTTTTTGATGCTCACAGCTTAGTTTGAAGCACAGACTTCTGGAAAGCTGGTAAGAACATTCTCACATGGTATTTCCCAGAGTCATTTTTAGACTGAGAAAAAGTGAAAAAACCATGGTAAGATCTACTGTCTGCACTGTTGAGGATCAAAGTCTAACCATATTCCAACAAGCTTCTTAAATTTTCATAGTTATGTGTATCAGAGATGCTTTTCCAAACCAAACTTCTGAACTGTGCATGGTGCTACCTGCCATCTGATGAGCAAAATGGGAGGAAGTAAATGCACATTACGTTTGTAGATGATACCAAGTTGGGCAGGACTGTTTATCTGCCAAAGGATAGAAAGGCTCTACAGAAGGATCTGGACAGGCTGGATTGACAGGTTGAGGCCAGCTATATGGAGTTCAACAAGTGCAAGTGTTGGGTCCTGCACTTGGGTCACAACAACCCCATGAACACTACAGGCTTAGGGAAGAGTGGCTGGAAAGCTGCCTGGTGAAAAAAGACCTAAGGGTGAGCCAGCAGTTGTGTCCACGGGGCCAAGAAGACCAACAGCATCCTGGCTTGTATCAGAACTTGTGTGGCAAACAGGACCAGGGAAGTGCTCAGTGCTGGTGAGGCTGCACCTCAAATATTATGTTTGGTTTGGGGCCCCTCACTATCAGAAAGACATTGAGGTGCTGGAGTGTGTCCAAAGAAGGGCAACAAAGCTGCTGAAGGGTCTGGAGAACAAGTCCTACTAGGAACAGCTGAAGGAACTTGGGCTGTTTAGCCTGGAGAAAAGGAGGCTGAGGGGTGGTCTTGTCACTCTCTACAGCCACCTGAAAGGAAGTTGTAGCGATCTGGGTATCAGTCTCTTCTCCTAAGTAACAAGCAATAGGATGAGAGGAAACATCCTCAAGTTCCACTGAAGGGTGGTTTAGATTGGATATTAGGAAAAAATTCTTCACTGAAATGGTTGCCAAACGTTGGAACAGGCTGCTCAGGGAAGTGATTGAGTAACCATCCCCAGAGGCATTTAAAAGAAGTGTAGATGTGGTGCTTAGGGACATGGTTTTGTGGTGGACTTGACAGTGTTATGTTAAGGGTTGGACTTGGTCTTAAAGGTCTTTTCCAACCTAAATGATTCTATGATTCCATGATTCTATGATTTAATTCTGCTTACAATTAATGTGACAACTTATGATGAGTGAAACTAATTTTCTCCAAAGATATTAGATATGAGAAACATAGCTGACAGTTTAACGTAGTAGAAAACAAAGGTGATGCTTTAGAGGTAGAGGAGAGAGGTTTTGATGAACTGATGTTCTTATCCAGTATGACAACAGCTAGGTCATGTCACTACATAACCATTACCCTGTTCTTGAGGGCAGATGTTCCGTTCTGAGAAGGTTTAGAGACGCAATTTACAACTGTCTCAAGACAATATTTTGCAACCCAACAGAGACGGTTGTGTGCCATGGATTTGCAGCTAAAGTATGCTATCTAGATCTAGGTGCATATACTTTTGCCCTTTTCCACCTGCTTCACAAAGAGCTTGTAATTATTTAATTCATTAAACAAGTAACACTCCATCTGCATCAGTAGAGCTCGCTCCTGCTCTAATGCATCACATACTACAGGGGCGAATGGACTGAAACGGTGAATCTGAGTGTGCCAAATCTGGTTCCTTTCACTACAGCAAGTGACAATGACAAAGTTGTTTAAAATCCATCAGCCACACTATATTTAATTTTTTTTTTTAATTAAGATTTGTCATGGAAGGAAAACACTGTGTTGTTCACAAGAACAATTTCTCCCACAAGTAAGCACTGGAAAAATGAAGATACAAGTGCTATAATTATATAAAATGCAAACAATAAAATCACATCACATCATTAGCTAAAACAATTGGGGCTAAATGATGAAGAGTTAGGTACAGGTGCATATAGCTCATCATATACTGAGAGTATCTTTTCCAAGTTCTTTGAGATATTCCCTTCCTGCCTCACACACCTTGCAGTCTTTTTGATGCATCAATACGGAATAAGCCCTAAATCAACTTTTGCAAAGACTGTCCAGGATAAACATCCACACAAGGTAATCACACAGAGATTTACCCATATTCCTGCTTGGGTTTTGCTGCTGACTAGGAACTTGGAGTGGACACAGCAGTGATGTTACTTGGACCCAGTGATATCATTTCAATGAAATGACATTTCAAGCCAGAATAGGTCCATCTCCACACTTTGACCATGTATTTTAGAGTTATCCTCAACTCCAGCATGGTCTTTTTTTTGGAACTTTCTCTTCTTAACAGCCCCCAAAGTGTGTCACCATGTGTCTATCAGGCATTAGGATATCCATTATCTTCACATATATGCTTGTTTGCTGAAGAGACAGAGAAGCTCCAGGCCATTTAGAGATATTGAATTCGATGCTACCCATCTGTTTGCTAGTAAGCTGTAGGATTCATGTGCTATTTAGTGTCCATGAGGAGGTAAGATTTGCTGAGTCCTGCTCACCTGGGATAGGCATTATTTTGGCCTGAATATGCAGAACTGTGTCAGGCAGAATACCATTAGCAGAGCAGAAGGGCTAAGTGGTTCAGTTATCAGGACCAGGGTTTGCAGGAACTCACAAGGGGAGGAATATATTCAGCAGAAAGGCTGCTGGGAAATGTTGATGGGATATTTCATGCTGTACAACCAGCACTTTAGGAGAGGGCAAGTAAATAGAAAAAGATTGGCATAGAACCAGGATCCAGCTTTGGGAAGTTATTGGAAGAAAAGACTTTACTCTGAAGCTCTTTGATCTAGAGTAACTAACTACGTAACTGAGGAGCAGAAGTGCCTTGTGGTGAGACCAGAGTCATAGAAGTCTGTCTCTAAATATAGTAACCATTTCATTAGGCATTGCATTGCAGTAAAGTCAATGCGATTTTTTTTTTTTTGCTTAATGTTTGTCTGTTGCTAAGAGTGATTTGGGGAATTGGCAAACTATCATCTTTCCTTTCTGCTGGGAGCAATAGACTGAAATGGAGCTAATGCTCTACTCCTGGTGCTCAGCGCATTGGTGTAAGACCAGAAACTCCCAGGAGCCCACTAGGCAGCAATAACATTTTTGAAGGCATAAACTCCACAGCAAGATCATCATAAGGAATCTCTAGATTTTAAAGTAACCATTTTCCAATACAGAGGATCATCAAGTATTTTTGCATTTATGGACAGTCTCATAGAAATTGAGAGTACTCTAAGGGCTTGGTCCCTCTGTGGACTACCTCTGGGGTTTGAATGCATGCTTCATCGATGTGAGCAAAGATAACAGCTGTTTTTCCCAGGCTTTCTTGCTCTCTTTTGTCCATGTAAACTTATATTTCTTCCTAAAGAATTGCTACAAAGAAGAAATTGGCAAATTTAGCCTTCTTTCATTTTTTTTTAACCCTAATGTAAAAATAGCTTCCACCAGCGCCTGCCGTGCAGTCATGTTTCTCCTTAATGTGTGTCCTCTGAGATGTATTGATTCTTTTGAGAGGGAGAGAGGAAAATACAGAAATTATACCAATGTGGCCAGGAAACAGGAGAATAAAGTTTGTCTCTGGTTCTCATCTTTTTCTCTGCTTTCCACACCAGGGAATGCTGCCCTTTATAGCACATGCTGAGGTCCGAGGGGTGCAAATGCCAGTCAGTGGCAGAGACAGAAGACAGAGGACAGGCATAGAGAAGGGTAGCAAGAGGAAGGGCAGCCCAGAAATTGCCATTAGAAAGAGATACATTTGCAGTATAAGCATAACACCACTGGGGAAGACGTCTTTCTCTGCAGTTCTTAAAACTCTTCAACTCCTGCCTTGAAGAAAATACTTCAAAACATGAGAATAGGTCGTGCCTTCTCTCACAAGACCCTTGAGAAATGCCTGTGCTAGTTTACTGATGCAGTGTGTGGCCCTGCGTTTCCTGCAGATCCATTAAGGTCTGAACTGCTGGCCAGCAAATTGTTGTTACGTGGGCTACTACACATGTCTCTGATGCACTAATTTATTGCTGTTACTTATTCTGGACTGTGAATGTACTGCCTTTATATAAAAACCTTTGTACTTTGGCCTGTCAATTGCTTCTGTTTAATAGAAAGCCAGGCAACACACTGCAGAGAGCAGAGCTCAATCAGGCTTTAGCTTTGTATAAAGCAGCAAATCTATGAGGGTCAGAGTTGGCAGCAACTCAGTATTTCCCAATATGAGTCTGCTTTACCATCTCCTGCCATCTGGAAGAATTTTTAACTTTTCCCCTGGACACAGATATCTCACAGATTCGGGTTCTGTCTTCAAGCAAACTGTTCCCCTCTTCCAGCTCCTGTTGTGGGTTAAGGTTATACTCTTGCTTTAACTCCAGCAGTCACAGTGCTCTGCGAGAAGGCATTCAGACTGGAGCACCTCATTTCTCTTAAATTAACTTGCCTCCTGGCTCTATTCCTTTCTCTGCTAGTCTATGTTCTTTGCTTTCTCTCTTTTTGCATTCCCATCCCCAGTCCACAACACTCTTTCTTGTCTATTCGTTTGTTTTGGTTTTAATTCAACATTAAGCACTCTCTGCCACTGGTGAAGCATTTGCAGGATGGGTTACTTCATTTAGAGCAGTCTCCTGGGAGACAGAAATGAGATTTATTTCTTGCAATTTCCAAACTAGTACCACTTGTACTTTAATCATGAGAAGCAAACCGGTACTGGTGGATTTGATACTGATAGATCACAGCTGAAGGCTGCTGACTCTGGGCAGGCTCCCAGCCCGGGTAAAGCAAGCAGTCCCCTCAGCTATGAGTCCTCTCTCACCCTTCTCAGGCATGAGTCCAGGGTGCAGTTGTGAGCTATATTGATTCATAAAGATGGTGAACCAACATGGGAATCACCAAGCAAAAGAACATGAATATCTAGAGACAGTTGGTGCTCATCATATTAACATACTGTATTGGAGGAAGATGAGTTTGGGTTTTTTTCTGTCTAAATATGAAGCCTATTTAAAGATTAATTCCAATTTTTTTAATCAACCCTCTTGATAGTGGACAGAAAGCTGCAAACAACTCCTTGGAGAGTGTCTTTTGCCACTGTTTCCTCCTCCGCAATGTTCTCAGAAGATCACCAGGACATCCTCAGCAGGGACGTGGAAAGCAGCCCACAGGGTTCGGTCAGCTGGGGACTTTCACCTGGGGGCTGCTGAAGACCAGTGATTGTTCCTACCCAAATTCACATCTTTGGTTTGTTTTTTTTTCTCCCTTCCTTCTTCTCAATGACACACGAAAAAGAGTGGTGATACAAACAACAAATGAGAAAAAAAACAGGTGTCCCCAACCATCCCAAATAATTTTTTAAGAACATGCCAGATGGGGATGGGATCAATAATTAATGAAGGTTATAAATATTCTTCACTCTGGGAAGACTCAGCCTGGACAAGGATGGCATACAGGATGTCTGCAAACAGTTCTGTGCTAACCCTGTGCTAAGCTGAAGTCAGCATGGGCTGGCAGCTGGCACCTATCAGCCTGACCTGCAATTCCCACACCTCTCGAGGTCATCCCCTTCCCTGATGCATATGAGGGACTTTATCCATTCCCCAAGCATCTGGGTTATACTTTTGTAGCTGCATTTTGTCTCCTGAATGGGCTGTTTGGAGAAAAGCTTTTTTAATAAATGCCTCATAGATTGCAAGTGCCTGTAGAGGATACAGTTCACTGTTTGCCTGGTAACCTTGCAGCTTTGTGTGTACCTGTAGCAATGCCCACAAGCACATTGGCAATACTTCCTGCAATATGCTGGCAAATTAGAGCAGCAGGTGCTGAAACCACCACACTGTCTGATGACACTTTGCGGTGTTGCCACAGCAGGAAATTACAGAACCCGTCACTTATTCAGATTTTTTAAAAGGATTAAATTTTTGTATAGATGGGATTTGCATGTGAAATGATACTTATTAGGAAATAATTATGAGATAAGGCCATCATTGTGCTTCAGGGCAAGACTGATTTGTCCATCTGCATCAGGAAGAAATCAATGCCTTCCCACTCTTGGAGACACTTAGATGGTAAGGTCATGCCTTTGTCACTGGTCATTGAGTCAGGGATGGTATCTCCTGATTCAGCAGGACCTTTGGCCTTCCCCTAAATAGAAGTAAGACATACATGTGAGGGATCAGTGCTTTCCTCTAGTTTGGAGGTGAGTTAAATAACGTAGTGTTCCATTGTCTCCAGAGTCTGGTGCCTGCAGCTGTGCAGCTTTGCAGGATCAGCCAGCACCAGGCTACTGGGACCTAGCAAGTGATGTGTGCCTTACATGCAGCTTTCATCTCCCTGTGAGCACATCAGATCTGCTTTGGTGCTCCGAGCAACTCAGTATTCCTCACCAAAGTAAGCTCTCACTACTCACTTCTGTCCATGTTCTTCTCTAGTGGGGCTGTGAACCAGCAGTGTCTCACAAAGGCAGGGATGCAGGGATCCCATGCAGCGCTCTCAGACATGCAATGAGCCTGTTGTGGAGTGAGGAATAAGCACCAGACCCCCTGGCTGTGCCAGTAGTGCCCAGTCTGCTGGAGCCTGGCCAGGGAAATTATTTAACTCTATCCCATCATGAGAACTTTCTGGGAATGGTTGTACAACATGAATTTGTTCTTTCACTACAGAACACCGAAACCCCTCCATTTTTTCCAGCAAGTAGAACGAAAAAGAAAAGGAGAGACAAGCATGATTATGGGAGTACATTTAGAGGTGGCAAAGAGTTTCTCTATGAGAAATGGACATTGAAACATTATGAAAACTGCTGTGAAGAGCTCTTTAGTAATGCAATCTTGTTTGCACACTGACTTCCTGCAGGGTTTTTAGGACAGGACTCTAAAGAAAACAAGCAGACCTCATAGTGTCTCAGCCTAAGTGTAACAACAGCTTTAATAGACCAGAGGAAAATGTTCCAATCTGACTTGTTTCCTACAAACTCAGAAGACGGGAGATTTTTTCTGAAAAGAATTGCTTGGAAGCAAATTAATATTTGCCCGAGTTTCAGATAAGACATAGACTAACAACATGTGTGTGTGTATATATATATATATGTACTTACGTACGTGTATGGAGAAATGATAGGACAAGGGGTAATAGATTTAAACTAAAAGAGGGGAGTTTCAAGCTAGATACAAGAAAGAAATTTTTTTACCTTGTGGGTGGTGAGACACTGGAACATGTTCCCCAGGGAGGTGGTAGATGCCCCATCCCTGGAAGCATTCAGGGTCAGGTTGGACCGGGCTGTGGGCAACCTCATCTAGTTGAATATGGCCTTAATCATTGAAGGGAGGTTGGATTAAATGACCTTTAAAGGTCCCTCCCAACCCAAACTATTCTATGATTTGATGATCATATGAAATCTGAGAAAGACAAACTAGTGTGTTTGCACCACCTCCCCACAGTGTCGTGTACGCTGGTGTGAGGAGTCCTGAGTGACTCCCAGCCACCTTGGCTGACACTGCATCCCACCCCTTCACATCCCAGCCCTGTTGAACCAGGGAGGGAGCTCAGTCGCAGCCTGCCCCGGCTACTGAAAAAGCTCAGAAGGATCTTTACAAGCTGGGCTTGTTTGCAAAACTTACAGAAAGAATCTGCAGAAGCAATAGTATCTAGGAAGTCAGAAAGGAAAACTACTGAGAGCCTCCTGCAGGTCAGATGGCATACAAATACACATTGAGGGAATACTGCCATAGCTCATAACTGTCACAGTGAGTTGTTGATACCTGAAATGTTATAACGGTGTGATTAACTTTGTCTCCTATGGCAGTTAACAATGTATTATCAAAGGAAATACATGGGTGGTGTTATTATGCAGCAAAGTAATTAAGTGCAACCCTTCAAAAGCAGAGCAGTCTCAGTGCTTCCTGGCATGCAGACTCCTGCTCCCAGATTCCGTCTCCTCCAGAGCACAGCAGGTACCAGCAGGTCTCTGCTTCCCCTCAGGAAATGCCGGGCACTTGGGAGCCTTCCTATCCTCTTCAGAGGGCAATCACAGGAGACAAGCCTCCTCTCCCCAGGCCCACTCCCTTGCTCCAGAGGACAGAGATGTTTCAATGGAGTATGGCAGCTCTTCTGAATCCACTTTGGCAAACTTAAGCACAGTCCTTGCTCTGCAGTGGGACCTTTGCAGCCCCCGACCCCTGGGGCAGAGCCACCTGCTGAGAATGATTCAAGTCCTGGCCATCCTTGCTAATGACAGGAATGTTAGCCAATTCAATCACTGAATCAATTAACATTTCCACTTACTTAGATCCCCATTAGGATCTGAGTCCTGGGTGTGTTTACCTCTTAGTGATGTATCTTTCCCTTCAGGCTCGAGCACCTTGCAAAAAGAATGTAAAAAAACCCCTCTAGCTCCTTACTGGCAAGGGCCATTGCCTGCCTTTTGCTTGATTCCCACGATAGCAGCTACCAACAGCTCCCTCCAACAAAGGTCTCCATGCGTGCCTGCAACAAACTTTCAAAATGGGACAGGTGATGGGAACGTGGGACAGGAGAAATAAAACCTCTCTTTTTCCCCCTGTGTCTTTGCAAGTGATTGAAAAAAACAGAATCAAAATAACGTCCAATTCAGCAACACTTCAAATGGCATGGAGCAAGCAACTTCTGGCGTGGGTTGTGAATTCCAGGTCTGGTTAATGAAAATTTGGATACAGAAGGCACACTGTGCAATGAGAGCTAGGGAAGGCAATACAGCACACACTGATTGAACAGTGAGATAAGCAACAGGGGGAATTTATTCAGGGCACTTCACCTTTGCTTTACAGAAACTTCAGCTCAAAAATGCTGTCCAAATGTGAGTGATGTAGCCAACTGCCCTGCTTTTCTCTTGTGGGCATTATCTGTGCCTTTTCAGCAAGATGCAATTTAGGTGTAAAATGTTTCATCTTTTGTGTTAGTGGCAATATGAAGAGAAAAGCAATATGGAATTTGGCCTGGAGAATTAATTCAGCGATAAAAAAGATTGATGGCTTTTCATTTCAAGCAGACATATTACCATGACAATGCAGCAACAGAGGCAGGGGGGTAGGAGCAACCTAACAATGTAGAGAGGATCTCTCTCTAAGAAGGATATTCCCACCTGGGAATGAAACCTGGCTCTCACTGCTGTGGTTTGGACTGTGGTGTCAGCACTTCTGCTCCTCTCCATGCCACCTCTTTTAGATGCAAGTGTTGAATCCTTGAGTGAGGGTCAGGGCATGCGTGGTCACTCTGGTGGTCATGGTCATCAGCTGGACAGTCACCTTTTGCTCCAAACACGTCCCCACACAGAGACAAATAGAATGAGGCCAGGCAAAACCAACATCTCTCTTAGTGAGAGGAAAGGACTGTGTGGAGAACTCACTCAGTACCTTATGTCAAAAAGGGAATAATTAACTTGAGATACTGGGGACAAGGTGCCACGCATGACTTCTTCACATATTTGAGACTTTGCTGTCAATGAAAAAGTGCCTACAAGCAGTCTGAGGAGTAAAGTGGTTAGGATGCATCAGAGAGAAAAGCAGATCCCAGCTTGGCATGAAGCTACTTTTGTTGGCAGTGCATAATTGATGTGAAATAAATTACAAGCCCAAAAAAAAAGATAAATCAGCCTGTTCTTTAGGGCCCTGCCTCTAACAGTTTCTATTTCTAGCTGAATTATTCTGATGTGTGAAGCGTGACAGATTGAATTGCTGCCCAGCATCTTATTAGGTTTATTTACTAAAAAGCAAAAAGCATAGGAAGACAAGATAATCATACCAGAAGTCTGCCTACCCCTCCCCACTGCCTCCCTCATCTGACAGTGCAGCGACATGCTATTACTTTTACTAGAAATCCATGGAAAAACAGGCAGCAGGGACCTTCAGCAGACAGGCTGTCAGGCTGTGTCACCATGGCATCACTAACTGATTCCCAGTGTCTGTCCCAGAGGCTGGTTGTCACCTGTGCAGAGGCTCAGGAAGGGAAACAGCCCAGACCCAATAGCGTGATTTGGGAGACACAGCTGGGATTCTGTGCTCTGCCCTGCTCAGGGGCTGGGTCTCATGCTCTCTCAGGTAGCACTTGCTGAAGAACATGCAGTCACCTTTGGCGAAGGCAGAGAGTGGAAGGAGACTGGGAGATGGCCAGTTTTTCCACTCTGTCTCGACTTTGAGTGAGAATTCGGACTACCTCCCTTCTAATGGGAGGCTGTTCCTCTATCTACCCATCCTTCCCCATCCGGAGAGTCCCTAGGCATTTCAGATGCATCCTCACAGTCACACTCTGCATATGAAATTACATCAGTATGTGAACCCAGGGCTCCAAAAACGAGCAAATGCATTTGTTAAAGACATATTTATTACTTTAAGGGAGTCCTCAAGCAGCATTGTTATTAGCCTTCAATATTGCTGTTTGTTCCCCATTGCCTGTAGTGCTTTCAGAAGTCTGAGAAGAACATTTCTTTCTCCACCAATTTTCTTTTTTGGCTTCACTAGACATTTAAACGTTAGTAACAGTTCTGTTCATGACTGAATTATTGTTGAAGAATTCAGTACTGTGACAGGAACAGCACTTGTGCAAGCTTTCAAGTGATGCTTTTGCAGAGTTTTGTTCCAGGCTGTACCAAAATGAGCTCCTTAGCCTGGAAAGGAGGGTTGATGTTCTTCCTGTCCCATTTACATTTGCTATAACAGGAAGGCCCCCAACAGTGACTCCTGGTAAGACAGGTCACCCAAATTATGCTCTAATCCACAGATGAATTGCAACAGGACCTGTTATGTGTGTAAATGCAGGCAGCCCCAGCCTCTGCTTCACCTCCCCAGCAGAGATGGCAGCAGAAACCAGGACCATACATCTTTGCAACCTGCAGCAGTGAAAGAAAAAAGTAGGCAAAAATATGACCCAAAGGAAGACTGTAGGACCCTATCTTGAAAACATAAAATGGGTTAAAATGTTTCATCTCCACTCAAGGCTTGCACCTTTGTGCCATTCTGCAAAGGCTCCCCATTTATGTAGGTAATGAAGTTCTGTCAGTCAGAATATGTGCTTGTTTCAGGGAGACAAACGCATTACCAGCATAACTGAGTTGTCTTCAGTTCTTGGGTTTATGGGCTCAGATCTGTCATTTCAATCCAACTGTGCTTGATACAAGATTCAAGTGACTGCGCTTTTGGATGAAAGCTAGGGAATAAATCTGGCTTTTTCCTCCAGCTGTCTTTCAGACCTTGATCCTCTAGCAGACATCAGGTCTCAGGATGCACTCACTCTATCCTACGTCAAAACAAATATAATTAAAAACATTGGCGGTATAATGAACCAGAAAGAATAAAAGTCTTAATTTTGGCTTGCCAATACCTGAGATAAATTTTGTAAGAGCTAGGCTGTTTGGATATTTCTGCAGGATTTATAATTCCTGGCTGTCAGTTGTGTGTTTGGGGAAGGGGGTGACTTTATGATTTGGGGTTTTGGTTTGGTTTGTTTTTTTTAATCTTTAAAAAGCTCTACCTTCACTATTTTGTGAAAAGCCTTTCTATCCGGTCAGCTATAGTGGATAAATTGGTTTTCTTCACTATTATATTACAAGGAAAACCCAGAAGGATGAATCAAAGAAAAGGTGAAGGTGAGCAGTGAAAAGCAGTGATGTTTTTAAAAGACAGCCAATTTACATCAGTGGATTTGGTACTTTTGGTCATTTTTATCTACCTAAAGGTTAGGAGTATAAATTTAGATGCCTAAAACATTTTGCCCGGCATCCGTTGGGAACATTGAGAGTTCTTTCAAAAGCTATGTCATCCCGGCAAGACATCAGAGTGCCAAAGGATAATTTGGGTTGGAAGGAACCTCTGAGGATCATATGGTTCCAGTCCCTGTTCAAAGCAGGGACAGCTTAGGTTGGGTTACTTGCCCCATGTCCAGCCAAATTGTGAATATTTCCAAGGATGGAGATTTCAGAACTATTTCAACCGGTAAACGTACTCCAGAGCTGCACTACTTATCACTCTCATGAACCAGCCACAATAGAAGTTGTGCATTCACCTCAAAAATTCAGCTCCTGTGCTCTAAATATAAGTCCTACTTCTCCCTCCCCTAGGTCTAAGGACATTGACATCCCAGGAGACTGCCCTTTAAATACCACCACCAAGGAAATATCTCTGACAGGTACAGAGGAGGATGTCCCAGTTCATAGGTGATGTCTCAAGATGTGCATGGGGTGGACTGGTTGTCTTTGGTTTCCTGCATCCCTGTCCACCTCAGGAGCAGATGAAGCTGATCAGAAGCAGAAACTCTGTGTGTCCCACCAGCAGCAGGACCTCGTGCCTGGCTACACAGAGCAACCTTTGTTTTTGGCTGGTTTCACTAGCAGATTCCTGGTTGTTTAAAATTCTCTGTGACCCTTCCTCCATTTAGATCACCTTCCTCTCTTGACAGAGACTAGAAAGCAGCTGATTTGCACTAATACAGACTAAACAGTAGGGAAGTGCTCAACATGGATGCTGTAGAGGGCTCAGTGTAAGCCTGCGATGGCACCTACGGCCAGCCCATCCCATCTCCCAAGAAAATATAAATCAACTTAGCTGCAGGACGGAGTCAGTGCCCATTACTGCAGTGTGTTTAGCACAACACAGACATTTAGCACATTGAAGAAATAAACAACCATTGTTTAACATACTATGCTATCTGGGTGGTCTTTATCTATACAGAAGAAGGTTAAGCAACCAAGAAAGTGATCAGTAAAATAAATATATTTGCATTATTCTCTATTTATAACTAAATATAAGGTCTGAGGAAGGAAATTGCCCAGAGATCAGCATCCACTGCAGCGTTCAGCAGCCAACATTCCATGTGCCTCATGCCAGCACTGTCATGAGCAGAGGCAACTGATGAGCAAGCCAAGAGCTCTTGAACTGCATCTACAAGCATTTGGGCAGCCACTGCATTTCAGAGAGGAGGAGATGATGTTTTGTGTCTCTGTAACATGGGACAACCTCTCCCTTCTCTGCTAAATGAAACTTCTGAGAGTCCTTCAAAATCTGAAGCAGTGCAAAATGGATTCATATTGAAACCCAGTAGCCTATCTTAACCTCACAACTCAGGGGGATTCAATTGATCTGGGAACAGAAAGAGACCATTGAGGATCTGAATTTTCACAGGTTTCTAAACTCAGGAAAGTTAACATACTGAGTCTGGAGCATCCTAATGCACCCTGTTTATGAAGACAGAAATTAAACTTCTACATGTGTAGTTATTGCCATAGAGCCTTGTCTGTAAGAGTTGGAGAGGCAAATCTGGAAAAATTGAAAGATTTTTGCCTTAAACATACATTTCTATTACACATTAGTCTACCCAGATGGTGGATGACAAGGCATTGTTGATAACACATTTCAGATCTCCCATCTATCTTCACATTAATATCTCTTAGCTTTTCTGGGAGTATTTTAAGAACAGAAGGGAATGAATACAAGTATATAGGTATGAAGTTAGAAAACCCATAGAAAAAGAAGTCCACAACATTATTCTACAACATTGTTGCAGAATCTGGTTTAAATTTGAGCAAAATTATCATTGTCATGAGAATTTTCATTCACTATTTTTGTTGGTTGCGTGTGCAAAATGGTGGGGCAACAAGAGGAAGAAGAGAGCTATGTTGTATAGTCTGTCCATAAATGATGAAGTGCCTGTGGTTAGTTGTCTAAATATCTTTCCCGTGGACAAAGTAAGATCAGGACTTAAATATGATTCATTTTATATTCACATACCATCACTTGGGGAGCCAGCACTTGGAGGCCTACTGTGTAAGCATTCCCTAAAGATCAGTGTTCAAGCCCTGGATCTGCGTTTTTTGCACGCTGGCATTTGTATGTTCAAAATTACTTTTCAAGCCTGAGAGTTAGCTAAAGGGTTGAGTAGAAACAGCCAGTAATATTTTTGGCCTAGGGTGAACCTATGCTGCATTTTCATATGCTTTTTGTGAGCCTGGAGAATTACCTTTTTCCCAGATCAGCTGCCCCTTCATACACTAGGAAATATTTATTAATAATTTAAGACAGTTAATGCAGATTTTATAATAATTGAATGTTATGGCATAGGTATCCCCCTGAAAATTACATTCACCATGGGTCCGCCATTGTATAGGTTAATTCCTCATTAAAGAAAGGAACAGAAGAAAAGCGAGTAGCAGTGGCTGCTGATTGTGAGCAGTCAGCACACAGTGTAAAAAAGTAGTGTTTGTAATCACAAAGCCAGCCCACACAGCTGGGAAAAGATTACTCCCACTGCAGATGAATAGCATTAGTAATATCTCATTTCACACAAAGTGGTGAAGACTGATAGTAATAGAGATGCAAATACAACTAAAACCTATACCACCCTATCCTTTGCAATCTACTGATAGCACGTGCTCTGCTCCTCAGTTCCTACGCTGGATATATCAATCATCCAATTTATCTTTATGGGAAAGCCAGATTTACCACTGGCTGAAACTAAATATTGTGTATCTTGCTTGTGCCAAAGGGGAAAACTTGGATTCAGTGAAGACATGCAGCAGAGTTGCCGCCGTTTTCAGAGGGGACAAAGATTTTATCTTGTTTCTCTAAATTTCTGCTAGATGAATGTATGTGCCTATTGCCACTTTGGACTGGCTTTTCAGAAACTTCAGTGATTTAGGTCTGCCAGTCCTCCTGCAAGATCAAAATACTTTATCTTCTTTGTGCATGGAGGTTGGATTGGAAAATCTGTAGTAAGGTTCAAGGCAGAAAGAGGAAGGCATCTGTGCGATAACCACCGCTGCCTCCAGCCTCCACCCAAAAGTGGTACCTGACCAAGATCATGAGGATAGCATTGTTACCAATGTGTTGAAGCATTCTTAACAGAAAAACACCTTCCATTAACAATACTGTTTGCTGAGTAATTTGTTACTGCAATCCTGAACATATTTACAAGTGTTTCATCAGTATGATGGTGAAAAGCAGAACTGGTGAGAACAGAGTCACCAGTCAGGGAAACTCTGCAATAGTATTCAATCCACAAAGGCTCACAGTCTGTTGACAGCTTGAATATACCCTAATCTGCCCCTGAGTGTTGGAACAGTTCTCACAATGGACTCAGAGGGGAAGCAAAAAGAGTACAATTAGAGGTAGTGGATCTGAAGCAGATGTTGCTGGTCTGAAACTGAAATTGTTGCTAAGTCTGGCCAGACTGCTTAAACAGCTGGTCAGGCTGAATTTCCCTGTGCCTTCTGGGTTTAAAAGTGTATGGTCTATAAATATTGAGGAGAAAACATATCATATCTGCTGCAGTCTAATCAGATTACTCGCATAAGAAACTGGACATTAAAATGGCACAGGCAAGCAGGATCCAGCATCTTGCAGAAAAGGATGCTTTCAAGTAGTTATTAAGGCTAGAGACAAGCATTGTGATTATTAATGCTGCCATAATATTTGCTGAGCCTAAAAACAGCTCCAAGAAAATCAGCCATGTCAGGGTTAGTTTACACCAAAGTAAGAGACTGCTTTGACTCCCACCAGTCCATTTTCTGAAGCAAGTGCCAGCCTATTCCAGACAGATTTTCTTTGCCTGGGCTTGGTTCAGTCCTGTTCAGTCATCCCTCTTTCCTGAGAGACATCACGCTGTGAGACATTTCTTGCCTCGTCACTTAAATCTGCTTCTTTGCCATGGTTCTTCCATCACCTGTTGTGCACTTTAGTCAGCATAATCTCCCTCCTCATTCCTTATGCCCTATGAACTTGCCATGGCACGTTTCTCCCTCTACTGTCCTCAAGGTCAATGTTACATTATGTTAACTTTTTTCAGCTTTCTTTCAACATGTCCAACTCACTAGTCTGTCTTTGTCATTGCTGTTCTCCAAGAAGCGTGAGAACCTGTTCGCTGACAATGCCAGTATGAGCCACTGTGATATTTATTCTCTTTTTAAAATAAAAAAATAATTTTAATGATAAAAATTCTTTTATTTAAGAGACTTACAAAATTAGTGGTTGCAATTCCCTTGTCCATACTCTTAGCAACTCAAACAGGGAGGAATTGCCAAGGAGGGAACAGTATGCTGCCAAACACTGTCAAATTTTAAGGGTGCCTCCATGCAACCCCACCCTAGCTCCCCCATTTGTGTCCCTGCCTAGTTTTTGACAGAGCGCTCAGCACAGCCAGGCTGAGACCTCAGCTGTTGCATCCTCCTCACATAGGAGCTGTTTCAGCAAATCTGATGAGCCCAAGTTTAAAAAATATGTAGAATATCTCTGCATGCTCCTCCTTTCCCCTTTCATGCTCTATTGAATCAACCTTCCTGCTGAATGTTATTAGGATGTATAGGATAGCCTTCTTCTTAATATGCTGGGAGAGTTGTGCAGCTCTGGAAAGAACAAGAAAAATTGATTGTTATTGTGGATACTGTTTTGCAAAAGTGCCTGAAATTGTCGAGACGTATGCTTGCAGCCAAACTCCTAAAGTCTCCTGAAGTTTGGCAAAACACTCACCCCATCTGCAACCCCCAGATGTGTTTGGGTAAATCCAACCACATAAACACATGCTGCAAAAAAACTGTTCATCATGAGAGAGTTCAGTGCCTACTGGCAATTTAAAGAGAAGTCTTGCTTGCTGTGGCTGCTGGTCTTTGGTGGTGGCCTTAAAAATGTCATCTTAGATCTCTCTCTGAGTCCAGAAGGTAGGGCCCTTATGCTGCTGCTGCTCCAATGCCAAAGATAAGAATGGACTATTCCTTCCACTCCTTTTCTTCATGCCGTCAAAAGGATCCTGCTGGTGGACAGGCCCTACAGGCAGCCCTAAGGTGCAGCCCTGCTTCATGTTCTCTCTAGCCCCAGCAGAGGTCTGGCTGCCAGTGGAGTGAGAAGACTCTGGCCCCAGAGTGCTTCTTGTGCTCCGTGCAGATTTGGTTTCAAATTCTTCCCCTCCCTTCTCCTGCCACTGCTAATTCTCAAAACTCTCATGTTCCAGGGCAAGAAATAGAATTTAAAGAAAGCACAGACAGTCTTTTGGCTTTCTAACTACAGTGAGTGCGATGCCTGTAATTATTTTATTCACATTAAATATAGCATTTGCTGAGCATAGAGGCTGCATCTAGGTTGCTGTAATTGTCTAGCACTGGGCTCCTGCTGAGCTCTCTAGATGAAGCAGGGCCAACACTGCGCTCCTCCAGGCCAATAGGCTTTTGCCTGGGCAATATAACTTTGTGCCAGACTCCTTGGCACAGGGAGAGCTGATGGCAATCCCTGGTGGGTTGCCAGGATTGCACCAAGCCAGGAGCCTACCCTGCAGTGATACTGTGCTCCACAGGTCTGGGCAGCCCGCTGGAGTGGTTTGGGACAGCTGAGGGGCTCCTCTGACTTGAATGGAGCCAAAATGTGGAGAAGAGCTGTGCGATGAGAAAGCAAGACTGATACCTGAATGAGAAGTGCTCTGTACAGCACAGAAAAGGCTCAGGCAATTTCATGGATTTAAAGGTCCAAAGCAACAAGCACACACAAGGAAGCAGATAAATCAGATGAGCTCTGTTAGTGTATTGCAAAAGGGAGAGGGAGGATGGATCCCCAGGGTAGGTCGGAGCTGCCTTTCTCTGGGGAGAAGCTTTACCATCTTCCAAAGCTGCCAGAGCTGAGCCTGCTGTCCACCCACCCACAGCTTACACTCTGCTCCACGTGGGCAGAGAAATTCCTCTGCTTATTCTTATATCTCCTGGTTCCAAGTAAGAGAGAGGCTGTGCCAGGGAACTCTGCCATTAGATAGGAGATTTCATTAAACAAGCCTTCTCTGGAAGGGCAATAATCACCTAAGTGAAAAGAGAAGCTTCAGCTGCCACAGGTTGTGTGTGGGAAGGGATATCAGCACTGCCAAGATGAGATTTTCTGAACATAAACAAAAGAGAACAGAAACTCATGTTTAATGCCTAGAGATTTTACTCTTCAAATGGCACAAAGCGCCCCTCTAGGTGCAGTCAGTAGCAGGGCTGAGTGTTGTCTCTCTGAGGCAGCAGTAACACGGTCACCCTGGGCAGCCTAGTTCCACAGGCTTTACATCTGCCTGTGTGGTGAAGTCTGGATGGGGGACAGGGTCCTCTAGAAGGAAAAGAGATTGGACACTGCAAAGGTGGGCCTAAAAAGGCCAAAGGAAATGACCTGCGTTGCTGGGAATGCAAGAAAAATAATAGAAAAAGCAAAAAGAGCAATTCTAAGCTAAGCTGCTGAATTCCTCTTGGGAGGATACACCTCCTCAGGAGAGCTAGGCCATAAAAATGTTTTGCTTTTCCCTTTTCCAGAAGGCACTGGCTAACATTTGCCAGCAGGAAGAGAGCCTCCCAGATAATACCACAGCCTGAATTTGCACGGAGAGTGGAAGCCCAGCTGGGCGGTTTCCCTTTTCAGCAGATTTCTTTAGCACTTGGATATTTTTTCACCACTATCAACACTGTTCAGCAAATGACAGATCTGCTGGAGTGCCTCACAGACAGTTTCGATTCACTCAGGACCCAGCTCTGTTTTCCAGAACTGTAACAACTAGGGACAGAAAACTCCATTTTCTCCATCTGTCAGGCACAGAAGGACTTCTTTCACACCCAAGAACGTAGTTTTCCAACATTTTATTGTGTTGTTTTATAAGCCTGACAGGATGAGGCTGTTCCTGTTCCCCTATGGTCTGCTGTCAGCAACTCAAGCACATCTGGCTTTGCCCAGCCCTAAAATTTCTGACTTTGGAGAAGCTCTTCAGCCACACATTTGTGTCTCTTCAGTCAGTGCTCCTATCACTAGGTGCAGTTCTAACATCTTTCGGTTATATCTCTCTAATATTTTTCCACCCACTAAGATTTCAAAGTATTTAATGGATTCTAATGCATGAGGGCCATCTGTGGATTGTTGAAATAACAGTATATCTTTCATAAAAGTTGTCTTTTATATATCCCACCTCCATTTCAATGAAGAAATGTAGTGGTAAAGCAGATGCATAAAGATACCAAAATTATTTTCTTATAACCAAAGTGCCAAGTCCAAAAGCAGAACCCCAGCCCTCTGGATTCTTTGGCCGTGCTCTGTCCATCTGACTCCTCCCCAGCTCAGCTCTCAGGTTAGACTGTGATACTCCTCCATTTCCTCACTCTGTGATGCTAATCTCTGGTGCTACCTTTGCCCATGTCACACATAATTTTGTTCCAGTACCAAGCCTGCTGTTTGTACAGGCCATTCATTAGAGATAACTAGAGCAGGGAGCAATGAATGTTGCTAATTGCATATAATTATAGATACCGATTCTCTTCTTATACTTTATGTGTGTGTCTGTTTATAGGACAATTACACAATAATTAGGATGTAATTAGAGTGATATATTCCGAAGGGCTACACTTGACACTGAGCACTGAACTGGATGGACTCCAAATGGGGATGCCATCTCCTTTCACTGGAGTTCCCCGAGAATCCATATCTTGTGAGGTTCTTCAGCTTCAACCCTGACTGTCAAAGGTAATTTTTAAACAAGTTTGTCTTGTTCTGCTGCCCCTGCATTTTGTTCATTTTATGGCACACAGGGATGGCCTGCTCTTGCACTGCCAGAATTTCCTTCTTGAGGAGCATCCAGCCCTCTTGGGCTCCTTTGTCATTTAGAACTGCCTCCCAATGAATTTATCAAGCAGCCTTCTAAACAGTTCAAACTCTGCCCTCCGGAAATCCAAGGGGCTGTTCTGCTGACCCCCCTCCTTACTCCTCCAAGAACTGAGAATTCTATCATCTAGTGTTCACTGAGCCCAGGCATCCTCCAACAGTCACCTCCCCCACAAGGCCCTCTCTGTTCACAAACAGCAGATCCAGCAGGGCACCTTCTCTAGTCGGTTCACTCACCAGTTGTGTCAGGAAGTTATCTTCCATACACTCCATGAACCTCCTAGACTGTTTCCTTTCTGCTGTGTTATACTTCCAGCAGACATCTGGAAGGTTGAAGTCTCCCACAAGAATAAGCGCCAGCCATCGCGAGACTTCTCCCAGTTGCTCGTAGAAGAGCTCATCGGTTTCCTTGTCCTGGCTGGGCGACCGATGACAGATTCCCACCACTATGTCTGACTTACTGTGGGTTCCACTGATTTTAACCCATAAGCACTCAACCCTATTGTTAGCATATTTTAGTTCAACACAACCAAAACTTTCTCTAACAGAGAAAGGGGGCAGAGGGCAATCCCGCTGCCTCTGTTTCATAGCCTATCCCTCCTGAAGACTTTATAGCCACCCATGGCAACACTCGAGTTGTGCGAATCATCCCACCACGTTTCCGTGATGGCAATTACATCATAGTTTTCTAGCCTTGCAATGGTTTCCAGCTCCCCTTGTTTGTTGCCCATACTGCGTGCATTAGTGTAAATGCACTTCAGTTGGGCTGTTATTTCCACCCCTTTCCTAAGTGGAATAGGCTCAAGTCCTGACTGTCTGCTACCTACTCTTAGTTTTCTCTCCTTTTCTCTTGGCTTAAGCCTAAGTACTGTGCAGAAACTGGTGTCACTGCTTTAGGCCAGGGTTTGAATAAAACAGGATTTTGATGGCAGCCTAAGTAGACGGAGAGGTGATGCCAGATGTCCACATTGCTTCCTGTATGAAATGAGTTTTCAAGTCTTGGTCTGGACAGAAAAAAATCCACAGGATGCAGCTGCAGCTACATTGGGAGTCTCAGGAGAGTGAAAGGTGCTTTAATCTCCTGATCCTGCTTGATAGAATGTAAGAGGTTATCTGTTCTCACACTGCTCAGCAGAGGGAATTAAACTGGTTGGTGCTCCTAAACAGTACATCAATATGAATGTTAGGTAATAAGAATAAAATTGGCAGGCAGTGTGGGGAAAGAAGCATTCCCTACTGCTGTCTTGTCTCTTGATTCAGTGAATAAACAAAGTCTCTGTGGTTGTCAGTTTGGCACTTTTTACCAGAACTGGCGTCTTAAGCAGTACAGATGATGTATTGCTTAAGAAATAGATAAAGTCTCTGCTAAGAAGAGCTGTATAAACATTGCTTTGGGCTTTCTGTACCATTTACCTATGGGCTTCTCACAGCCTGTCTACAGAGGTTACTCAAACAGGCACATTGTTTAGTACAATCACTTTTTTGTCTAGCCACGAATGCAAAACCTGAATTCAAGTCAGACTTTGTATGCATACGAAATATGTGTCAGGTGAACTCTGATTGTGAAATCTTTCTGTCTGTTCCTGAGGTTGGAGAAAACCATAATGCAGTTCAAAGTGTTTTTGTTTTCCACTCAACTTTAAATGTATAAACAGGTATCTCAGTTTAGTTTCTAGCATACCGATGCTGCTACTCACAAACAGAATGGCACTGAGATTTGGAAAAACAACTACAAGAGAAAATAAAAAGATTTCAATAGTTTTTACCCACAGGCTAAAGGTTTCATAGAGAAGTTTCTGAGTTGTTCAGTGTAATCAGTTTGGGACTACTTGGCACAAATGATTCTTTCATCACCCCTGTGAAGTGGGTATTGTGGAGGAGTCCCCAGTTCATAAAACCCCTTAAGTCAAAACTAGCCCAGAAAGTCACCCAAAGGAAAGGTCAGAGATTTTGGTAGGTCTCTCTCTTACCACCTCATGAGGGTTTTCAGGGAAGATCAAAGTCACACCAGTGTGGGCCAGAGCATGGGGGAGATGCAAGTATTGCTAATTCTTGTGTGCACCCACGCTTGCAAGTCAAAATGCATTCTAATTTTCAGGGGTTTTAGCTTTATACCTTTAAATGTTGGACAAATGAATCCAGGCTTCCTTGAACTTCTCGCCATGCGTGGAAGATCTCTACTCCAGCAACCCTCATATTCTCCTTCTCTCTCATTGGAAATGGACTGGACAGTGCCATGCTCTCTTCTTCATAATGAACTTGTAGACACTTCCACATTTAATTTCCCTTCATAGGAAAGGACTTGGAAAGGAGAGAGGGCTCAGGGTTGCTAGCCCTGGTAATGATTGTCAGACTGGTCTGCATTTAGTCTACTGAGAAAGCAAAATGAAAACGCTTTCCTGTGACCCACGGGTCACAAGAAAATCCAAGACTGAAAGAAAGCAGCTTCTCTGTGAGATATGTGAATGGTGTTCCTCTCATTTTTCATTGGAAAAAATACCTGAATAATAGACCCTTGCCCAAGTTCATTTAAAACCCAGAGATCAATTGCTAACCTGAGTCTGCTGGGAACACCTCAGCTCAGCCGCTTCATCTCTGGAAAAGGGCTGGAATGATGTATAACAGCCAGCAGGCATAAATTGAGGATTTGATCACAGATATTAAGGAGCTAGAGCTGGATAAGACTAGGACCCATATATTTTCCTAGACCTGAGCAATCACAGCTTCTGAGAATGAAAACTTTGAAACTCGGGGAGCTTGAAAACACCTAAACTGGAGAATACACAGTGACCTTTTCAGATCCATACAAGTTTGACCTGAGTCAAGTCTGCCACAGCAGCTTGCCATCTTAATTCACTATCCTCTTTGCTCATTCCTTCCTGTTCTTATTTGAAAAAGGTTTGTTGATCTCAATCCACCTACTTCAGATGGCTAAGAACAGCTGGAAACTTCCACCACACAAACTGCGAGTCTAAAAAAAAAAAACTGCCTAACATACTGAGGTTACTTGTGAAACTGCTTTTGGCAACTACATGGTAAACTCTTTCCTGCCCAGAGGAAAGATAGTACCTTACTTCCCCCAGGGAAGGTTTCTTTCTTTTATAAGCACTGAATAGCCCTTGATAATCATTCAAAGATTTGCCTAGCAGGAGAGAAAATAAAAGGCCACAATGGATTATGTTAGAGACTGAGAAAAACCTTACTAAAGGTACGATGAGAAGGCTCAAAGAAGGACACTAGTGCAGATCCCATCATTGTGTATTCAAGAAGAGGAATTGAATTATTGTCATTTGTTAGACCAGATTTTCTGCTTGAAACTCTCTTGACTGGAGGTTTTCTAGCCCCATTCCAGGTTAAGATGTTGTTGGAAGTGCTATGATATCATGCCTAGAAGAGCTGGGCATAGTCACCACAGATGTAAAATATTTATGCTCTTGCAAGAAAATGACCGGTAGGGGAGTTAGTCATGAAGCCTAAATCAGCTAATGTCTGTCTTCAAGGAGCCTTTTGCTGCTGATTATAGAGGGACACTGGAGAAACGAGCTTTCTTATCCTACCTGTAGTGTCCATGCTGTCACGATCTTAGTGATTCGAAGCACTCATCCTCTACTTGAATGATGCCTTCCCCCTTGCTTCACAGAGAGCAAATCGTTATCTGATCAGAAACACTTTGTGATATCTCATCAAAACTGGAAACAGCAACCTAGGTATGAAAGAGTTTATCGCTCATGCCCAGCAGCACTACTTTCAGCTGTGGTGTGTGCCCAGTGGCACAAGTGAGCAGGGCAGGGTGGATCAGAGAGGCTCAGTGGAAGTGTTGCACTATCTCTGCTGTGGCGTTTTTGTCTGGAAAGAGTTAATTCTCTACCATGACATTCCTGATGCATTTATGTATTTCCCACAAATATTTTAAGAAAGCCCATAAAGGAAAGCTTATCTAGAGAAAATGTCATGCATCTACTTGTGCAGGGCACATTCTCACAGCTATCCCCAGAACCTTGCAGGGGGTGATGGGGGGGTGAGTGATGTGGATATCATGCTTGCCTGGGAAGAAAAACAATAGCACTCCCACATTCCCACAGTGCAAGTATTTAAAAGCCATTTATCGGCACAGTTAGAGACTGCACGTGTTGAGAGTGTCCATGTTGATGTATTCACAGGACCCGCTTGGCAAGCATTTCAAAACAGGGGAGAAAAAATAATTTCGTTTTTTTGGTGTTTCACAAATTCAAAAGGAAGCTAAATCCTGCCAATAAATGGATCTTAGCAATTGGCTTGAGCTACTCTAAGTCCATTCAGGTTTCTAAGCTAATTACGCCATGAATTTCTCTATTTTGTAAATAACTTAGACGACATGGATTTGGCTGAAAGGGCTGAATACAATCATCCTGAAAGTGAAGTCCAGTGATGTAGTGTTTGCTAGGAGCCCCCAGATTGTGGGTCTGTCTGAAAGTGTGCCCTCTCCTTGTGCTGCCAGCTTTGGCCCTTCACACTGAATAAGAGCAGCAACACCCGCACTGAATCGCTGTTAGAGCAAGCCACAAACCCACATCTCTGGAGAGTAAGAAAGGAAGCTCCATGGTGCTGAGGAGCAGCCATGTCAGGGACTTATATCCGGGGACCAAAGCACCTGCTTGGAACTCGCTGCCGGGAAACTCCCTCCATTCAGTCTCACTGTTTCAAGGTATCTTCTCATAGATTTTTTTTTTTTTGCCCTGGCATAAATGCTGGCGATTGATCACATACCAAGTCTCAAGTGTTAGCCTTTTGTTTAATTCAAACTCTTTCAGTGAGCCTAAAACCAGTGGAATGTAGCCCTGTATTGTAGAGGAAAATGTTTATAGCTGCTAGAAATGGAACATTATATGAATATAAGTAGTTGCTTAGCATGAATTAAACAAACACACTCTTCAGCGTATTCAGAACAAGATAGCATGGTAGGTATATACTTAATCAGCTCATCTGGAGTCCAATATTTTGTATTATTCAAGATAACAAAATATGGATCTCACATTGACCTATGTCCCTGCAGAGGTCCTCATCTGCAGTAGCTAAACCCTTCTTAAAACTTAATCTCTGAGTTTAACTGAGGTAAGACTTTCTTCCTTTGCAAGGATTCCCTTTTACATCTACATTAATCCTTACTTTTGATTATTTTTATGTATCTTCCTTATTTTCATTATACAGGCACATAGTCTCCATTTGCATTGATTCCCAACAGACCAGCACGTGAACTCGCTTTGCACCATCTACATTGCATTGCCCTTTGCCCCTCAGAGTGCTGTGTGATCAGACGTCAGCTAATCCTCTATCACCTGTTTCCATGAAAGCCAGTTCTCTTTGAGGTGGCTTCCTTGAGCTTTTGTGTCTTTCAGCTAACATCTGGGAGTTAATGCATTTCTCTTCTTGAATGCCAACTTCCTTGAGGCAGGAGACAGTCTTTAAATGCCAGAGTCTGAGATGAGCACACAGCTGCATGTTCCTATTCATACAGACATGACTGTCAAATGCAGATAACTGGATATTTATCTGCACATTTGCACGAGAAATCAGAGGAACTGTCAACAGAAGCAGAGACCATGTATTTCAGCAGCTAACTTGGATACCTTCTTCCTTTAAAATGTCAGCCTATAGTAGCTTCCCAGAGGGTGAACCTGTACCAAAAGCAGTTACGGTGCAGATTTGAGTGAAAAGTTAATTATGAATAATAAAAAAGAATGGAAGAAAGAACTCTGTGCTCTGTCCTTTTGGCATTAGGCAATTACTGCCCAGCTCATTTCAGATGTCTATGTTTTTTCTTTTTAGTGGTGCCTAGCTGATTTCTCCTTATGTGGAACTACAGAGCATCATATACCATTTACCTTTCAGCTCAGCATACTTTTAAACCTGGTGCTTCACGGCTGCCTCTGGTACATATGTTTAATAAATATTTAAATTCTGGAAGAACTTCATACTCTGTGTACTTAATCTTTTAAAATCATGTTGCTGTCAGAATGCCCCTCCCATGAAGTGCTGGTGGCAAAGTGCCTCCTCTGAAAGCTTTTTGGACTGCCAGCTGTATTCTCTCTTGTTTTTTAGCACAGGCTTTCAAAATCACATACATAAACAACCAGCTGCTAGATATTTATGTGGAACATTAGCCTTGCAATTAAAGGGAGAGAAAAAGAAGCTCTACTTTGGGGCCCTTCAGAGTTTCGTTAGTGTCTGTTCTGCTCCATTACTGCATTTTTTGAAAGTGAACTGCATTAGGGGTCCCAGCTGCAAGCAGGTCCCATTGATCACCAGCTGCCTAAGAAATTATCCATGCTAAACCAAACAAGTAAAGTCGTGCTGAAGGTTACGAATGAGTCCCCACAGCTGCTTCTTTCTGGTCAAAAGAGTGTGGTGAAAATACAGGCTGGAGGTGGAGCCCATCTACAGACACATAGGATACACTGCTCTCACTGCCCTACTAACAGGATGCTTACCTATGTCCTAGGCAGGAGAAGACTGAAGTGTTGGTGCCTCTTGCTTGGATCAGATTCATTCATATTCCCAGTCTTCTCTTTCCGCCTGTATATCTTCGGGACAGGATTTAGCCCAACAAATTTCAGCCCATTGCTGTTGGAGGCACTTTTTAACAATTTATCACTCAATCCTAACCCAGATCTTGTGTGCCCAGCAAGCAGAGGCGCAAGGAATAAACTTAGAGGAACAATGACTAGTGAGGAAGAGCAGAGCACAGAAAATCCTGCAATCTGAACAATATGCCAAGCAACTAGGGAAGCCTATAAAACCAAAAAAAAAATCAACAAAAACAACAAAAACAAAAAACCCAACCAAAAACCCCGAAACAAGGATAAAGGATTTTTCAAGAATCAAGATATTGCAAGGATAAGGGTATTTTTCAAGAATCTTATGGTAACCATGTCTGCTACTGGGAGAGGGAGTGCCACTGACTTGCTCAGTACACTCCAGCTGGTGAGCAACCAGAACTAGGGAGGAAAGGGATCACCAGGGCCACGTGGTGATGTGCATGTGGTGTGCATGAAGCACGCAGAAGGGATTCTTCCATCTCCTGTCCAAAGGGTGTTTGAAAAGCTCTTTAAGGGTAGTACTGTGCCTGGAGGGAATTCATGGCACCCAGTAAGAGTCAGAAACACAACGGATACATTTCCTTAGGACAAGAGCCTTTAGGATCCATTCCCCTTCACTGCAGTCAAGAACTCCCACCCATACTCAAGGTCTCACAATTTTTTATGGTCTTCTCTCTGCTTAGGCCAAGAAATAACTGGCATTTGGACTCTAAGAGCTTTTCCATCTGACAGGATTTGATTAAAATATGCTTCTACACATCAGGGGGTCTGTCTCATCCCTCCCTCCAGCATCACGACTGATGTTGCTCTCCAACTCTAGAGCGTCTTCTGTTCCAGGCAGCTCTGTCATCAACAGGTGGGGCTTCCAAAAGTGATCTGTGATTATGATGGCGTGACAAAAACAGATCAAGCATCCAAATCCCCACAGGTTTTATTTCCACCTACCTGAGCTACGTACTTAGCTACTAAACCTTTAGTAACACTTTGTGATGCTTCCACATCCCCAGCCCACTAGTCATTTAGCCAGAGCATGAAGACTGCATACTCTCCAGATGAGATTTCAGTGAAAAGCTGAAGGAGTTTTTAGCAAGTGAGTTTCAGGACAGAAATTGTGCTGTTTGGATTCCCTTCCTTCAGTTTCTTTCAGAGTCATTATCTCCAGTTTGTGTGTGGAAGGCAAAGATTCTAATTATACACTGCAACGAGTGCATTTTTTTATAAATAGCACCAATTGTTCTGCTGGGACATTCTCATCTGAATCAGTTCCTATTCAGCTTCACAGACTCTGTCTTCCATGTGCAAGGAGAATATTTTTTACTAACAAAATCCAAGTTAAATGTGTGTGACGAAGGGTACTAGAATGGGATTTTGGAATTCTGAATTATGCTGCTGGCTGACAATGGTTTCACTTGCTATGTTACCCTAAAAGTAATTTCACTTCCCTGTAAATCTGCCGCTTTGTCACTCTTCAGTCTCTGGTGCAAAGCCACCTGGATCAGGGTTATTGGTACCATGACCAGCCTCACTGCACTTGGAATTGTTACTATAATACAAAAAATAACAATTTCAGAGAACCCTTTGGCATATTCCCCAGTTGTGTTGTCCTACAACAGATGTCCACATCAGGATTCGTAAGAATTGGTGCTGGAAGACTGAGTTGTGGGGTGCTTCTCACTCTGCGGGAGTGAACGTTCTGTGTGACCCCTTGCCAGTTCTTCTGACTGATGAGAGATGGATGCTGCTGGGCTGTAAGGAAGCAAGAGAGGTGTTGACTTTCAGGTGGTGGGATATAAGAAAGAAGGATTAGCCAGCACTAATTTTGGAGACAATTCAAGACCAGATGAGGTATTCATACTTGCATTTTGTATTAGCATCTTTCCTGCCTACTACCTTCTTCTGTTTTAACTAAATGCAGCCTCAGCTGTCAGTTTTCTGCAGGAAACCTCATGTCTCCCTACAAGCAAGAGGGGCTCTGGGAGAATCACCTGACTACATACAGGTTGTTAGCCCACGCCTTCTTGTGAACCCCCATGGATCCCTCTTAGCCACTGCCCGCACTGGCTGTGTCCTGCTACTACGTGGAGCGGTGAAGAGTAAAGCACTTCTCAGCTCTGGTCAAAGGGAACACAGATGCCTGGTGTCAGAGCAGGGACTTTATTCATCCTGGCAGAGGCCTTCCCTTCCCTTCCCTTCCCTTCCCTTCCCTTCCCTTCCCTTCCCTTCCCTTCCCTTCCCTTCCCTTCCCTTCCCTTCCCTTCCCTTCCCTTCCCTTCCCTTCCCTTCCCTTCCCTTCCCTTCCCTTCCCTTCCCTTCCCTTCCCTTCCCTTCCCTTCCCTTCCCTTCCCTTCCCTTCCCTTCCCTTCCCTTCCCTTCCCTTCCCTTCCCTTCCCTTCCTCAATGTATATAGTTCCTTTGAGTATTTTCTATGGAGTTTATGGATAAAGCTCAAATGTTAAAACAGACAGAAGGCCTGGCTGCACTGCAGTAACTGTTAGTTACTCTCTCCCCATCACCCCCAGAGCCTCACACCAGCCGTGGGTCCCAGACCTTGCTGGCAGGATGAAAATCCATTTGCAGAGGCCAAGCCAACTTCCACTGGGAGTCCAGCACAGTCCTCCAGTCAACCATCATGTCCCATCCAGGTGCTTGGCAGCACCCATCCCAACAGTGCAGCCACCTGCACAGGTGAGACTTCCATGGAAAGTGGGCAGAAACAGTGGGCACAGGGGAAGGGATTTGTGTTCAGAGGACAGCCCCCAGGCCCCGGCGGCTGCTGCATTGCCAAGTGGTGGCTGTGCCCCTGCAGCCAATGGCAGATGGGAATCGCTCAGCCCAGCACCGAGCCTGTCTCACCCTGGTAGGTCCCCAGAACAGCTCTGGAGAGCCTCAACTGTGCTTGCAAGCCAGGCCATCCTTGATGGAGCCCGTTGTTGGAGACTGTGTTTATATATCAGTGAATATGTCACGGAGATGGAATCTCAAGCACTCTTGGGGCAAGTGATTCACAGGCTGCTCAGTTTATGAATACAGCTCAGCCTGGAGAGAGTGTTTAATTGCTCAATGTACTGTAACACCTGTCGCTTCCTGCATTATCCACTTGTCCCAGCACTAGAGCTGACACCTTCTCAAAACAGTCATTTCATGAAGTGAATTGCCTTTCTGTAATTATCTTTTTATGCAATTAATATTTTCTCAGCAAATCACAGATTACTCTGCCTCCTCAATATCTAAAGCAATTAATGAGCCCCAGCTGGCAGCCATGGCTGAATGAGTCACTCTGCTGAGAAAGAGATATTGCCATTGCATAATCTCCCATCAAGCTGTCATTTGCCAGTTGATATTTAGGACTGAGGGTACTTGTCTGTCGTTCCCATGATGGAGCTGGACCAGCCCTCTGAATCTGCCAGGTCAGGAGGCCGTGTGCTCAGAGGACTCAGTCTCCTCTCCCCGTTCATCCTAGTCACCATGGCTGGTGACAAAGCAACACTGCAGGTTTATTCCTGGCCAAGAAACAGGTCAGGAAGGCACCTGCTATAAAGTCATAGACTACTTGACTTCTCTAATAGGGTTTATAAATTTCAAAGAGTTACTTTGTGCTCCATACTTTATGAAATGAAAGCACTTCTACAGGCTTCTTCAAGGAAAACAAACTACGTTGTCCCTGGGGCAAATTCTGGGTCATTTTTTAAACATTTATATACATATCTCAGCCCCATATGCTTGTCAGCACGTATGTCACAGACATGTCCAATACATTCCTCCATCTCACCCCTTTTGCAGGCTCCACAGTTAGCTTTGCTCACTGAGGTCAAAAAGGCTTTTCTGAACTGTGATGGCACCTTGGTATCTTCCCTATGTGACAGAGCTAATGTGGAAACTTTTTCAGCGTACAAACAATTGAAGTGCCTTCCTGCATGGAGCCTTTAAAGAAAAAATAAATAACACTGAATTTCTTTTGCTACCATTTACCTGTCCAATTCTACATGAAGTTTCTCTGAGTCCTCTTTCATCTCTACTGACTGAAGAGATAGCTTTGTCATCAGTATGTTGTTTGGTCTTTCTGTCCACTTACTATCCTTCCAAACAGCAAGAAATGTGATTTGTAGAGGGCTGTCTGAAGAAGAAGGCGGCTTCTGGCTTAGCTCAGGAAAGCAGTTGTATATATATCTCAAAAGAGATGGAAATCTTTGTACATCTGCAAGAAGCAGACAAGAAAAGCATTTAGGCCAGTATCAAAAGCAAAGAGGACAGACAATCCAATATGTCATGTTGTTAATAAGCAGGATAAACAAGCCTTGGAGGTAGGGGTCAGGATTTGAGAATTTGGGACGAAGCATCACACAGGCTTTAGTATAGCCTGAGAAGGAATTCAAGCCAGAAGAGGTATGACTTGCTTGGATGGCAATTTAGCTGACAAGTAGAGGAACTCCAGAACTAGAAAAAAAAAAAACAATTAAAAAAACCCCCACAACCAAAACACACAAAAACCGAAAAATCCAAGTACTGATGGTTTTAATTCCCTTCCTGGTTCAGTTTTGTATAATTTTTTTGCTAAGACTGTAGTGTCACCTCTCCGAAGTAAAAATGAAGAAATGCATATAAGAAGGAGGAGGCAGTAAGCAAGGGGCCCTCAAAATCTACTGAATCACACTAGTCATATGTTGAAGCTTTGGTTTCAGTCATGAGAATGCTTACAGGTCTGCCAAATTGTTGTGTGGCTTTTTGTCTGAAGCAGTTAGGCACCGTTACACTTTTGGGCAGTAAGCAAAGAAATCCTTCTGGATAATTTGTAGATTGTTTTTGGAGATGGGGTTATGGTGAGTCCAGCTATATTATGGTTTCTTCCACTCAGGAAGCTCCCCTACAGACTGTCCCCCTGCCCCATACTAAGCAAGTCTCAGGGGGCTTTGTGATGCCCTTCCTTGGATGCCTTTATTGCTGCCTATTGAACCAAAGACGTGTAAGAAAGACACAGACCATGCATTAGCCTCCTCCTTTCTCCAGCACTGGACAGGATCCAGCAGAGCAATACAGGCTTCTATTTTCCACATGGCCCTTCCAGTTAATGTTTCTTTTAGGAGAGGATAAAATCAGCCCACGATTATTATTTATTAAGATCTACTTCATGCCAGATATGAATTTCTGACCTACATTGTGCTTGAGCAAAACACTCATTGAAGGAGAATCTTGCCTAGAGCAAGGACCTCAAATTTAGGTCTATTAATTATTAATTGCTCTATTTATTTATTCAAAAGCTCTGGTGAAATGGGAATATTAGGTGGTTTCCTTCCTCTTGAACTCATTCTCTTGCCTGGTCTCATCTGGCTTTGCACATGTTCTTCCCCAAAGAAATAAGTTAGAAAATCTCTGTGTTTGTAGAGAGAAAGGGTCAGATTTTTTGGCCAGGCAGGTCAGGATACAGTCACATTTATTATTCTCACATGCTGCTTTGTAAAACAATAAGCTGGCAGATAAAATGAAATATCACCTTCATTTCCTGCAAATGTGAATTTAATAAAAAAAAAAGTCAAGGATGGAAGAGACTGAATTTAGAACAACAGCAAAGCTACAGAGACTCTGCCAGTCAAAGAAAATCTTTCACTGTTGTGATTTATTAATTCGAAAGTCACTGTAGAATATCCTTTTCCATCAAGACCATTCATCTGTAAGCCCATTTTGTTGTTCAGGGTCTGGAGGATGTATCTGTGCCAATCAGTGACACTCTTATGTTTTCCCTGCATATTCTGCCTCCAGCATCAGTTTCTTGATAATCCAGGAAAGCAGAAGTCCATAACCTTCCCTTTTGTGCTTTCCTTCACATCATCTGCAGCAAACTAGTGCATCCTACTTCCAAGCCAAGGAGGCAAGGGTGGTAGAGGGAAACAACCCTTTTCTGTGCTGCAAAAAACAGGCACAAAGAGCCACCCAGCTTAGTTGTGTCTGGGAGCAAACACTGGCTGGACATCTCTGTGATCCCAATGCTCCTGCAGAAAGAGCTCCCACTGTGCCACTTGCATGCTGAAGCGAAGAAACAGCTGCTTCTGAGCCAAGGCTTCAGAGACTACACACGTAATAAAATAAAACTAGAAGGCTTCATAGAAATATGCTTTCAGGGAAGACAGGTAAAACCACATATCTTGATAGAGCTGTAGTTAGACCTGCCAGGCACGGAGGTGTGGTGGTTGGGCTGGTTTAAAGCTATAAAGATGGAACATATTGACTTTTGCTAATTTAGACCCTTGACATCTGTAGACATTTCCTGGGACACAAGAACATTATACTCTTTTACTGCTTAGTGCCACCTACAAATCCAAGAAGAGTAAAGAAACCTCCTTGTGTTTCTGAGTGTAACTTGATCTATTGACATCTGTGAGGCTGCAGGAATCAGTGTCAATAATCCTCATCTCTTTCCTCCAAATGGCTTCCGAAACACCATTCTGCATTTCAGCCCTGGAGCATATGCTCCTTTATTTTGTGTTCAGGAGTGAACAATTGAGGACATAGACTTTTATTTGGGTGCGCTGTATTTCCCCTTCTGTGAGGGTTTAGATATTGCTGCTGCATAAATACTGTTCCAAGGGCCCTCCCTAGCAGCTCCTGGTATAAAGTTATTTTCTTCCTCACAGGAGTTCCTATATTGAGGAAATAAACACTGAAGTTTCTATCTAGATTCCCTTGTTTTTCTTTTTGGATGTTCTGGCAGCTCAGATGAGAGGAGATAAGAAAGTGGTCCTCTTTTTGTTGTGCTGCTGACAGCCTGAATTTCTCTCTTTCTGCTCCCTGCCACGTTCTGTCATGTTCGTTAACCTCATCAATAAGCCGTTTGCTGCCTCAGTGAGGCTCAATGTGCCACCATGTTGTTAGGAAAAAGAGGCAGCCGCACATGCCTTTAGCAGGCTGTTTATTTCAGTGTTTTAATTGTGCACAGAGATTCCTTGATTAGGTTAAGAGATTATATCCATCACCCAGAAAAACTGCAGATAAAGGCATAAATGTGAGTAATGACAGTGTAAAGAGGTGCAGACAAGTCAATACATAGGAATTCTATTCTCTGAAAGCAAGTCAGGGGGAATAATCTTTCAGGGCCAGATGAGAACTCCAAACATTTGCCTCTTCTGGAGGTAGTTAAGGCAAATTATGCTGTGGGAGCAGGTCTAGGAGAAATTGCAGCAAAATGCCTCCAGAAGCATGTTTTAGAGGGCTGGCAGCCTGTAACACTAACCCACCTGGGCAGTGGGAGGCCCTCTCCATGGTGGGAAACGTGAAGCATCAGCAATATTCTCTTCTTGTGGGATTTCCAATCTTGTTTTGCATATGTATCTGTTTGAACCAGTTTGGAGAGACCTAGAGAAGTCTCAGAAGCAGACTCTGGCTTGTTTGGTGTCTAGGCATGGAGCTGGTTCCCTTCCTCAGCTCCAGGCTTCCTGTCCCAACCAGGCTTCCATGTCTGGGAGCTCCTGAGAGCTTGCTGAGGTACAGCAAAGGTTGGTGGAAAGATCAGCTACCAGCCAGCCAGCACCTCAGCGGCACAGGCATTACCTTTGCAGAGTCTTCTCAGGAAAGACTCAGAGTGCCTCACAAACCTTGGCCCATTGCACTGGCCCGATCTTCAGTGCTGAAGATAAAAATAATCAGTGCTGACACAGACTGGAAACGGAAATGCAAAGAGAGAAAGAGCCTTGGTACAAGCCAAATAGTGACAAGTAGCAGCAAACTCCACACTGTCTCCTTATGGTCTTGAAGGAAAGCTGACTTCTTCCAGGCCTGAGTGGTACATCTTCTCTCTGCTCATCTCAGCAGCCTCCCCACCTCTGTCCCTGCCTCTCCACTGAAACTACTTTCCTTCTCACCCCCCTCCTCTCCACCCCTGCAAACCCGTACCTTCTTTCACTTCTGTAAACTCAGTTTCTTTCTTGGTCAGTGTGATTTCTTCATTCAAAGATCACCACTGGACCCAGACTGCAACTACCAGCACGGGGGAGCAGGTACTGTCCTAGCCACTGAGCATGTAATAAACTGCAAACAGATAAATACAAGAGGTATCATTCATCAGAGCAGACAAGCCCCTAATGTCTGATGCAGGTCTGTGCTTCTATGCTCTAACTCAAAGGCAGATGGTTAAAATGTGTATGTTGGATACAGAAGTTCCAATTCAGGCCTATTCTCATTTCTGAGAATAACAGCACTCTGGATAAGTGTTTGGCTGAACCATTTCCAGCCCATCATTTCTTTTGGGATTGTATAGCTTCCACTCATCAATGTTTGTGACTGCAGATGTATAACTGGTCAGTAGGTGTTTTTTCCTCTTGCTGATTATACTCTTGAAATGTTTAAACAGGAGGTTAATCACTAGCAGCGGGTGAATATTGAATCTCATGCCTCTGGCATCAACTTCCAAGCAAGAAATAACTTATGCTAAATGTAGCAGATCTCCAAGAGCTTCTAAATATTTTCACTATGTTAGAAAGAATTGCTTGGGCTTTGGGGGTTTTGGTGGTTTTTTTAATTTTTGTTTTTTCTGAAAAGTCTACTTTTTACTCATTGGTTTCAGATGGAAAGCAGAGGGTGGAGTCTTCCTCATGACCAATGCTGCATGGGGCTGGTTGCACCTTCTACAAACTAAGCCTAGAACATTTTTAAGGATATTTAAGAGAAATTTATTAGCTGTTCCTTGTGTACATGCGTGCGTGTGTATGTGTGTACGTGCACATGTGTGTGTGAACATGCAGGAAACAGGCCAGTGGTCTGTAGGAGCTGTGGCCTATGGACACGTTTTGGTCCATGCGCAGTATAATCATGTAGGAAAGCAGATGTGATGGGGGGAAAGGAGCTGAGTTTGCTACACTTCAAATGTAATTTTTCGGGCAAGATTCAGTGTAGGCTACAGGGACGAGGGAGCCAGGGAGAGGAGGAGCCTGCCTCTGGGGAACATTGCAGTCCATGGGGAGCTGGGCCCTACCAGGGACAGGGAGCAGGAGGCCCCTGGAGCATAATGGGCTTTCTTCACATAGCTCCCAGCTCTGCTTCAGCAGCTTTGCCTCTATGGAGAGGCCACAGAGTTTCTCATAGCAACATTTTTTAATAACAGGCAAAAAGAGAATCATCTGCCCCTGAAGACACCAAAAGAAGATAAAGCTGCAGGAAGAGGCTTCACAGTTCACCCACCTTGCCTGTAACTTACTTCTGCTCGCACAACAACCCATGACCCAGCTCTGTCACTCATCCCAGTTCCCATCTCATACCTTTGCACTGCAGTCTGTCAGTGCCACCGTGGGGGACATAAAACTGGCTCCCCTGAGGGAGGTGAGACTGTCGCAATGTTCTTCTGCAGCCCCAGCAGGTGAGGAGGAGTAGTCCCGCAGCAGGAGCATTGCTGCACACATCTCCTCTAGTGATAGGTGCCTGAAAAGGATGTGGAGAAACTGTGCACCTTCCCACAGGGCAAGAGTGCAAATCTCAAAGCACTGAGCAGTGGGACACCTTCCGTCACACTTCCTACACCTCTTGGACATCCCCCATTTCTTCATTGTGGATGCTCACTCTTCATTTAAAGGGAAACAAGGGCTGAGCTCAATGCTGAGATGTCCAGCACTATTCTTACAACCAATCACTTGCATTCAGGGGTTTGCTCACTCTCTTTTTGGTAATGCCACTATGGGCTACCTTTGCTGAATTATTGGGTTGAATTACTGAGGTTGAATTACTGATTGAATTACTGAGCTGAATTACTGAGGCTGGGTGGGCCTCAGGAACCCAGGAGGAAGACACCAGGCTATGGATGCCCATGGCACATATGCCCTGTTCCCACTAGGCTATTTCCCATATCTGTTCCTACAGGAAACAGTGGCAGCCTGCTGGGTTAAGGGCCAGAAGAGCATATTAGATCTGCGTAGTACCATGGAGAAAATTAACAGAGTAATTGTAACTGGTCAGGTGAAACAGAGCAAAATATAAATGTCTTTTTGTTCTTCCCTTCTCCTCATATATGTACTTCACATTTTCAATAAAGACTGACTTATTTTTTAATTGTCTTCTATTTGGTTAGTAAGCCTAGAACTCTACAGAGTCATCCAGACAAGACTACTAAATGCTAACAGTTATATTTATAGCCTACCACCCTCTGCTGAGATGTTTCTTTGGAATAGTGCTGGCCCTGAGGAAGCTGTTACCTTGTCCAGCAGTTGCAGAGGCAAGCTTTACTGTGTCTGCCCAGACGGGCTGGCATTTGCAGAGGGAGGACAATTGGCATCCCTGAAGAAGAATGCTTGCCCCAACCCCTGTCTCTCACTCCCTGCCACAAGTCCTCTTCCTTTCACCCAGGGAGACATTGCGCAAACACCGAAGATGCCAAAATGGATGCAATAACACATGGAGGGGAGGGAGCATTGAGCACAGAGTTATAAGATACAAAGAAGGATCTTGTGGTTGCTATTAAGTGCTGCTAGATGAATATATAATCACAAGCTTGTCAGTGCTTGATTTATTTTGGTTATCTGCCTGATGCTAAAAACGTATGCATCTGTTTCTGAAATCCTCATATAGTAAAATGCCATTGCCCTCACCCCTGATCATATGGGAAAACTGATTGACTTAAAAAAGTAACCTCAAGGCAACGCAGAGACAACATGCCCAACTGCCTCCCATCTGAGCTGCAGTGGGAGGTGAGGGACCCAAAGGCACTGGCGAGCAGCCCCTAAGTGTGTGCAAGGTTGATGAGTTTGTTAGCATGGGTTGGAGTATATGCTCTTTCCAAAGCCCTAACTGTCCTGGGGCATCCTCTGCATTCATCTCCTGACATTAGGACAGTCAGGGGCTGTAGGGCTGCCTGGCACCCTTAATGTTTAGAGGACTAACTTCCATTATATTTTACATGTTGGTTGGGAATGAAAAAAACTTATGTCTTGTTTCCTCAGAAGAAACCTATTGCATCAGCACACAGTCTTCCTTTGTCAGGGGTTGAAATGAAACAGCTCTAGTAGGGCCCTTATGGCCATTTCCCTGAGAAAAGCTGAGCGGAGATTATCTCTTCCAGCTCATTTTTTGTGATCTCTTTTCAATCCTACTTGAAATTTGGCTTCCCACCTTATCCCTGTGATACTGTCTCACAACCACTCATCCAGCATCCATGTGGTCCTTCCTAAATTTTCCCTGTAATTCCTTGTTTTAGTGTTGTAATTCCCAGATGGATGTTCCCTTTCGATTCAGCTAGATGCTCCCCCTCCTCTCCTGCTGTCTGTCAGCTGATGGCTGCTGCACCAGTGCTCAGGCATAGCTTACATAAGCATCATAACTTGGCCTCTTTTCATCTCACCTCATATGTCCACTCCTGAAATGCTTTTGCAGCTGCTCTGTAGGCTCAGCCAGGTTGCCAGCATTATTCTGGCACCACGTCTTGGTATTGAAGGCAGAAGCTCTTCTTCTCCCTTCTCTCACATCAGTGTGGCCACTGCCCAGAGGATTTAACCTGGGCAAGTGCAAGGAGGAGGCTCTGTACAGATGCCTAGCAGTCCTTCCCATGCTGGGAGTGAGGCAACGGGAGTGCTGTTGGCTACTGGATTGATACGACACGTAACTGTTAAGTGATTGAAGAGATTGTGAGCAAAGGAGTTTAGTTAGGAAAGAAATCCTTTGTGTACCAGAGGCTGCTCTGATTGCTTGTGTGTGAACCATTTAATATGATGAGATCCTGCAGATATACAAGTCCTTTGCCACCATCTAACACTCACAACACACAGAGACAGTTGCTGCTTTGGACAGAAGAAGCCTGGAGCCCTCCTGCAGCTTGAGAAAGGTGCGTCTTGCTCCCCATGGGGCACTGCCTCTTAATTACCTCTGTTAAAAAAACTTTAATGAGCCCTGCTGCTTGTAGAGCCTCCTAAGGATGCTGTGATAAAGAAGTGGTCAGGGAAATACTAAGATAACAGCAAGGAGAGATGGCACATTCCTGCCTGGAAGGGAGAGAACAAGACAAAGAAATGGAGCTTCCAGAGACAGCTGAGATGTGGAAGAGAGGCCACCAGCTGTGGGCACACACACACATGCACACCCACAGACAGGGTCCATCATTCATGCAACGGCACAGCATCTCCTGTCCTGTCAAAATCGCAGAAACAAGGCGGGAGGCACTGACAACCTGTCACACCTCTCTACTGCCAGCACCCACACCACACTTTGCTGTCAGACACTACTGGGCACAGAGCCAGTCATGTCCTACCATCACAGTGGAAGGAGGTGGAATTGGCCCTTTGATAGTTGCCCCGAAGCACGGTGAGGCAGGGCAGTTGGTGAGGACCCTGCCAGCAGAGCTCCTCGCACAGCACTCCCTCACTGCCAGCTGCCCAATCAGGGAGATTCATTTTTTGGATGAATCAAGGTCTGAAAGTTTCAAAGCAACCTAGTAATGTGGTCATGTCTAACACAGCAGTTTTAACAGTAGCTGTGCGGATAAGTCCCCTGGACCACTTTGAATATCACAAGAAAGATCTGGGACAGTGAGTCTTCAAAGGGCTTCTTGTATTTCCCACAAGAATTAATTGCCCGCCGAGAATTCCAGATCAAGAAAACACATTTTGCTTCCACTTCTCATATCAGCTGTGTGTGAGATCTAACTCATACTCTGCTCTGAATATTTGCTGGGAATGGTTAGCTGGCCTCTGTGTTGTGCTCCAGCTCCAGAGGATGAAATAGTACCAGTGTATCTCCTACTTTCTCTTCAGGACACCGAGGCTTCTTGCTGGCAGCATTCTGCCCGCTTGTGAGCAGTCCCACTGAAGCCATTTTGACCACCTGACTGGTAGCAATGCTCTCACAGCTCAGCCCAGCTCAGCAGATGATTCTGAGCTTCTTCAAGTTGAAAACTCCTCAGGAGGGGGTAGAGTGCATTGTTGTAACCGCTGTGGATATTTTTATGAGTTGCTTCCATCGTCCTCTATTTGCCTCCAGGCTACTGGCAGCAATAAATGCTTTCTGTTTCTTCTACCTTCTGCGAGAGTTTTGCTCAATAAAAGCAGGGCAAAACCACTTCTAAATCCCTATATTGGTCACAAAATCAGATCATACCAAAGACAACCTTTCCCTCCATTACTGAGAAGGAAATGGTATCACCCTGCAGACTGGCTCTTCCTTACAGTTCATTAAATTCTCAAAGAAAGGACCATTTTTCAGTGCTTTCCACACAGTGTTGTGCACTTTGCCACTAGTCCTGATCTGTAGCCCCTAAATATCTTCGGTTGCCATTTTTGCTTCGCTTCCTTTCAAGGCTCCCACAGGAGCAGTCCCTGAATTTGTGTGTGCCTGCAGACCATAGACAGAAAGCTAAATCCTCCTTGAGCGTAACAAATGTTACTTTGAGCCATGTATTAGCAAACTCCTTCACACAGCTTATCCAAGCCTCTGTTTCTCAAAGAACAGGGAACTGTAAAGGCCCAAATTTATTCCCATTTAATTCCATCATAATTCCAGTAGGTGACTCTGAAGCAGAAAAGAATGACTCTCTTTCCATTACAGAAGGCTGAATAATTCAGACACCTTCTTCAGGCCTCCTCTTCTCTTCCCAAGATAATAATCATCCCACATTTTAGTGCTGCAACAAAACCAGTCACCCAGAACTTCATCATATTCAGTAGGCTTTGTACTGACAGGAGGAGAGAGCACAGATCCTTTGCTGTTGGAGTGAAAAGATAATTTTATTTAATTGTTGGAACATGAGGCTTGTACATTTCTGGCTCCCTTGGAAGATGGGCAGTAATGGTTACCCACATACACAGATACCTGCTCACACATTAGGGAGCATGTTTATGCAGCCCAAGACTGGCGACTCATCTGGACTGGGAAAAAATCTTGCTGCAGATTTCCTTTGTGCTTTTGGCCGCATCACTCTGTGACTCCTTTCTCCACCTGCAAGGAGAGCAGTAAAAGCACTGCCTGCCTGCACCTGGTGGCTACAAGGCACAGCATATGCAATGAGAGTCAAGGACTTGATGACCACCATGGCATGGAGTGTTAGAGTTATTCCTCACCCTGTGTAACTTCTCCCCAAATCTCTAAGTAGCATTGCTGCTCCTCTCCATGATGCACCAGTGGTGCTGAGGGCCTCACTGATCCCTGCCTGCAGCCCGCATGGTGCACATCAATCTAGGCAGGCTCTGCTACTGCTGCCCTCATTCCTGCATCTGCCTTTAAACCTGCATAGCTGGAGGTGAACACAGCAGGCTACAGCTTGGCACCCTGCACTCTCTATATTCCTGAAATGGGAAGACTTTTTCTGAGAAGCACAGATTAATTTAGCCAAGGAGATCAAAGTTTAGGAGCTGTCAGCTTGTATGTGATCAGAATCAGGTTAAATTTGTAATAAGAGTACAGACTACAGTCTTTACCCAGTAATTTAAAAACAGGTGATGCCTCCAAGAGAAAGTAATTATGAGGAACAAATGTTGAACAAGAGAAAAGTAGTAGTTTAAGAAAAGAGTACACCTTCCCTAGATATTACAAAAGTTGCCACAGCTTTACAGTAACTAAATAATTGTTGCTTTAAAAATATCCTGGCTGGGAGGAGCTCTACAGATAGAGAGTTTCAGTAATATGTATGTAGGGAGTCTGCAAGTACTTGTGTAAATGCATAAAAAAGGGAAGACAAGGCTGTAAAGGGAGTTTGAAGAAGCAGTGCAAAATCTGTAACTCAACACCACTGAGACAGATAAAAATGTTCTGAAACAAAAGAAACCCTCAAATTGTTATAGATTTTTTATAACAAGATAAAGATACATTTAATATTAAAAAAATAACCTGCAGTATCAAATAAATATTTATCTTCTGTATTCTGAAAGAAATTAGGTGGCAGATTAGTATTCCATGAGATGAATGCATTATTTTACTCTATTCTACATTAACAACAGAAGTATTTGGATATCCTTTACCAGAGATAAATATTTCTAAATCAGGACATCTAGATAATGATCAAAAGCTTTGTAAAAGCTCTCTGAAGATCTCTCTAGATAGTTAAGAGTCAATTTTTAATAAAATCAAGAAAAACCAAGAGTTGCTTCCAATCTCTAAAGGAGGTGTCATTCTCTCAGCACTTCTAAAGTATAAACAAAAGAGGAGAGAGAGAGGCAGAGGGAGGCTGTCCCCAACCCTGTCCCTAAGGCCAATTTCACTTGGGAATAGGGATGCAAGGAGGAGACAGAGAGATATGAGATGGGGTTATTATTGCACAAAGCAGGGTACAGAAAAGACATTGCAGATACTATGCTGTTGTCTTTGTGTCTGAAGCCATTTGGAGGAGGGAGAATCACAAATGCGCTTTTGTTCTGGAACAACGTCCATCACTAAACTGATTAAATTATACCTGATCATTGGGGTTGATACTGCTTGCATTGCAAACTCATTAACTGATAGACCTCAAAGAATTATCACTGACCGGGAATGGTCAACATCTATCTCCAGAGATAGATGCTATCTCCAATGCTATCTCCAGAGATTTCATAAAGGTGCATTCCTAATCTCCTGCTCTCCTATACTACAGCAGCAACACAGAAAGGAACCTAAATTCAGTGCCTGCAAACTTCTCAGCTCCCACTGCCTGGTAGGCTAGTAAATAATGAAGGAATCAAATAATTTACATCGGTAAATTTTGGTTACACTGACAGAGAAAAGACTGAGCTCCAGAAAACCATATTTGTGATCAGCACAGGAGGAACACGAACACACACACTGCAACAATGATGAGCTGTCAGAGCAGAGCTGTCAGAGAGAAAGTGTGGTCTTTGATGCACAGGTATGATGCTGCCAAGCCAGTGCCCTCACTGGGGTAATCCTGGGTGTGGCTGTGAAAGATACTGGCTAGACACTCAATTGTTGGGAAAAAATGGAAATCCTTCTGCCAGAACAGCTCTTCAAAAAAGTCTTCTTTTTTTCAAGATGTTCCTGAGGCGAAGATGGCAAATCCTTTTAAGCATTGCATGACCTTAGCCAGTTGGAGAAGCAGTCTGTGTCCTGGGAAGGACACAGAGCCAGTGACAAATAGGGATTATGGTTCTCTGTTACCAAGCAAAGCCTAAGCAGATCACATCAATGTACATAGTCTCTGCTGGCTGGACAGCAGCCCATGCACAAGCACTTCTCAAAACTGCCAGAAATTTGGTGTCACATCTTCTTTCAGTATTAAGGAGGGGATCTTTACCCTTCCACATGACTTTTACTCTCAACCACCTCTCTTACAGGTATCTGACCTTGCATGTTCCTTCATAAACTGGAATGTCTGGACCTGGGGCCATTGGTTAAACCAAAGATAAATCAGGTAAATAGATTACCCTAGGTTTCAGTTCCCATCCCGAAACTCCAGACAGGTGAGATTAACCCTTGCCTGCCTCTATCCCACTGTTTGGGTTGAATCCATAGTGACCATCCCCTACTCTTGCTCAAAGTTTCTTACGTAGCATATGGCCATATAATAGGCAGAGGTTGTACATTCAAACATGAGAAAGAAGATGGTCTTTCCTCGTTTTTCCAGGAGTAGTTTTTGCTAATGCGGAAAAACCTGGACACTTGAAAAGGCTGCATGTAGAGATATGCTAATGTACTTGCATTGGAAAGAGAAACCGTCAAGTTTCCTAAGCAAGGGGTGCAAGGTAATCATCTCTCTGTGAGTACATGTATGTGTGGCACTGCCTGAGAAGATGTGTAACTCTTTTATGTATGTGAACACTTCCTACTTCTTTTGATATTTGCTCTTGTCAAGCTCCGAATACATTTTTTTCCCTTTGAATGCAGTTTCTCTGTTCCCTCCTGTGTATGAGGGTTGATTTATCTACCCGTTACATCAGTTTCTTCAGGCACTGAGATAAACACAAGCCTAGGGAAAAAGCTTTGTCAGCTTCTGATAGAAAGATAAATATAAGCAGTTACTGCACCTAAGGCAGCACCAGTGCCCAACACATGAATCTCAGTAAACAACACAAATCCCTCCATTTCAGAGGCTCCAGTAGAGTGAGAAATGTGTCCCACTTAGCTGTGGCAATCAGTCTGGCTCCCAGGGAGCCAAAGATCAGTCATCTACAAAGCTCCATATTCTTTTGCCGTAAGTATTGTTAGCACGCTCTCCCCTCTTAGCAGTTGCTCTAAAAGTTGCCTTTTCTGGGGCTGGTCCAAGTTATCTCGTTGTGTGGCTGTGATGGGAGAGAGAAAAGCAGAGAGAAAAGGAGCATAAAGCCAGAGAGGATCAAGGTATTGCAAAAAGCAGGATCAGCTACTCCACCCAGTGACAGGTGAAACCAGGTTCAAACAGAATAAATGAAAAAGCACTTTAACAGGAAATCTTGCATCCTGGAAAATGGCTGGTGAGATTTACCCTGAGAACTGTGAATGATAGCACTGTTCACAACTAGACCTGCCAGCTCTGCTGTTGGCCCAGTCCTTCTGCTATCCACTGCACAGACTCTTATATGGTACTGTGGATCAGAATTGGCGTAATTATGCAATGTCTTTGGATGCCACAGCTGACAGTAGAAATGCTGCAGTTTAGCAGCCTGGCTCTGATTTACTCTTCAGGTCCTGAGTGAGCCCTCACAAATCAATGTTTACCCACCACAAAAAAAACCCTTATTACAGCAGCTGAGGCTGCACCTTTCTCTGCCACCTATCCTGATGCTTCTAGCTGTGTGGTAAAGAGATGATTTGTCCCCTTACAGTTCCCTCATCACACTCACAACTGCATCCAGGCTTGAGCTATACATTCTATACTCTTTTGATGGTGCATGTGAAGGCAACCAGCAAGCAGCTAACTCATGGCTGTGTCCTCCGGTTTGGTGATTGCGTTTTCCATGGCAAGTGCATCATTGGGGAGCTGGAGGTACACAAAGAAAGGAAAAAAACAAAACAAACCTTCCATAAAATATTGTTTAGAGCATGAGCATCCAAGAGTTTCACAGTGTTCACTGAGAGAAAGGGACTGTGGCTGCTTTGAGGCTACAGAGGTCATCTTGCTGCTCAGAAAATTGGAGAAAAGATATCATCCTTCAGTACCAGTGTATGTGAAATCGTGCTTTAAGACACACACTTACAAAATGTGATGTGTTATGTCACCACAAGTAGCCAGGAAGCCTGTAAATGCATAAACAGTAATGAAAGAGGAATACTTTATTTTCACACCTACTCCAAATAGAGTAGATTTTGACTCAAACTGGTGTAAACAATAGCATGGGGGGTAGCATCAAGGAGCAGCCTGCCAAGATATCTTGAGCATTTATTCGATTCAGTCCTTCTGGTTCACTCAGAGACGTATAGAAACATGCACTCGGTGGTCTTCAAGAATACAGCAAGCCACAGTGGAGTGGCTTCAGGCTTCAGCTGAAGATCTCCCCTGCCCCTTGCTGGAGGAAGCGTGCTATAACAGGCCTCTGGACAACACAGACTAAGAAAACAAAGCGGAGAAGAAAAGCCAAGTACACCTTCCTATGCATAAAAAGCTTGCCCAAAACTTATTCCCAGTAGTAAAAATTAACAAGTAACCCCATATAACTTTAAATTTAAAATAGCATGGGTCTGCCATATTTTGGTACTATATGACTGCTGAAATACATTGCATATACTCCTGGTTTTAAAAAGAGAACGAGCACTGCAGACTGTGGTATGTGGGAAATCATATTAGATACTCATATGGCATAGAAATGACCATGTTGTAGTATAAAAATACCAATACAAGCTTCAAAATAACTAGCTGGCGTCCTGACAGTCATTTAGTGGTTAAGTATCTTATTGGCCTACACTGTCTTGCTACAGGCTGCTTGCACTGCTTAAGTTAGCAAACTCCAGGCCAGCTCAGGAGCCTCCACCTGGAACCATGTGTAATGCTGTGATTGCAGCATGAAGACACCCGAACCTTCTAAGCAGCTTTTGCACAGAGCTGGTTAATGGCAAAGCAGAGAACGTAAAAGGAGAAGTGATTTTGATTGTTGCAGTTATGTAGAAAGAATTAGTGCTACACTGACTCGAGCCAGATGCCTACAAGGGCAGTTGCAGCTCTGCAACTGCTATCCATAAGGCTTTGCTGTTGTGTGAAGGATCAGCAGAGTTGGATGGAAAGGAGCTTTGCAGGGTTCAGTATTTCCATGTGATGCGATACTTGTATTTCCACACTCTGCCCTTTCCTGGTAGTGCTTTTCTTTCCTGTTTCCTACATGCCACATTGTTCTCTCTCTGGTCCAGGCCGATAGTCCCAAAATACTTTCCTGACAATTCCCTTTCACTCTTGACTTGGTTTCCATCCTCAGGGAGGTATATCTTCCTTGGAAATGAGCTTGGGTAGGAAAAACATGGAAATCTCCATATTTAGAGACACAACTTTGGTCACAAATCAGTTTGCACCGGCTGATTCACAAAAGGTGAGAGAAAGAATGTCATTCTTTGAGGGAGGAATACTACAATTTACCTGCTGTGTTTCAGGTGAAGGAGAAGCTCCAGCAAAAGCCTTACAAGATCCTGCTCTAAAGTTGCAGTTCTGCCTTCACAGTCTTCAGAAAGCCTGAAGAAAGTCCAGCTTTGCCTAAAATATATTATTATTATTATTATTATTTGGCAAACATGATTGCTGCTGTTTGCAATTTAATGTGTTCCTAATGGAGCATAAAGTGAGTGTACTTGCCTTTTAACATTTCATTTCCTCCTTTATGCTCTGTCTATTGGTAATGATGGCAACTGAGTGGCCCAAAGGGAATTTGTAATGAATTTTCTGTAGCAGTTCAAAAAAAATTTTTTAATCTAGGTCCTACATAAATGAATGGCTAATTTGTGTTAATTCTTAATTTTCCAAAGTTCAAATCAGCAGCAGCCATGCATTTCTGACAACTGTAAGGGCAAACCCAATTTTTTTTCAAAAGAAATATCTGCATTCTATAAGAAATTAACCTTTTTTCCTAGTTTTACCAAATAATAAAAAAAACTAAACAATGAAATTAATAATAAAAACTTGTCTCTGGAATAAGTATGCCAAGTAAGGAGAAAATACATTTTAAAATGGCACTGAAAACCAGCTAGATGCAAAGGAAATAACCAAAAAGGAAATGCTTAGAAATTACCAAAGACGGTTCCAGCATAAATTGTTTTAAATCAGTACATGTTGATCACAAGGGAGGAACACTTCCAGGAATGAGACATCCACAACTTTTTTGGGGCAACTGTTTCAATGCCTCACCACCCTCAGAGTAAATAATTGTTTCCCTATGTCTAATCTAAATCTCCACTTTTTTTAGTTTAAAAGTTACCCCTTGCCCTGTCAATACAGGCCCCGATAAGAAGTTTCTCTCCATCTTCCCAAAAAACCCCTTTAATTACTGAAAGGCTGCAGTTAAGGCCTCCGGATCAGCAGACATGGAGCAATGGAAGTCACAAGAAGATTAAACCTGCTTTTTGTAAAACAAACGCCAAATCAGGATTGTTTTCTTAGAATCATAGAATGGTTTGGGTTGGAAGGGACCTTATAAAGGTCATACAGTTCCAACCCCCCTGCCATGGGCAGGGACACCTCCCCACCAGACCAGGCTGCTCAAGACATCATCCAACCCGGCCTTGAACACTTCCAGGGAGGGGGCATCCAGAGTTTCCCTGGGAGACCTGTGCCAGTGTCTCACCATCCGCAGCGTGAAGAATTTCTTCCTAATGTCTCATCTACATCTTCCTCCTTCCAATTTAAAGCCATTCCCCCTCGTCCTGTCACTACAAGCCCTTGTAAAAACTCCTCCCCAGCTTTCCTGTAGCCCCTTCAGGTACTGGAAAGCCGTTATGAGGTCTTCCTGGAGGAGAGGAGCCACGGCTCGGGGAGCGGTGCGGGTGCCTGCCCGGCCGATGCTGCCCCGCTCCTGGTGCGCGCAGAACGCGTCCCGCTCCCGAGGACGCCCAGCAGAGGGAGCAGCCCCGGCGCCCCCGGTAACGCCCGGCTCCGCTCCTACCTGAAAGGGTTTGTGGGCTGGCCTGGCCATTGCTTCGGTTCTTCTTTAAAGCATGAAACCCACACAAACAGGGGAAATATTGTTTAAAAGCCCGTGCTGGGGGAACAATGAAAGGGAACATACACAATGTACTGCCATAATCACAAAGTCAAGAGGGGGAAAAAAAACCCCAACCCTCCAGCTTATTTTTTCCTCCTGCTTGAAGGGCCAGTTATAAAAACATAAAACAAGTTATTTTCAGACAAGTCTGGTTGAAACTGAGAGTGGAAATTTAAAATAAAATAAAAACATTCTCAGTATGAAAAAACACTGAATCTACCCCATGCTTTTAAAGCATTCCTTTGCCCACCTGTTCTTAGAACTGATCAAAACATGGAAATCTATTTGGGTGAATTTTTTTTAATTGTTGAAGCTATTTTAATTTCAAAACAATAAAATAAAAATTCCAAAGCTTTTACTGATTTTATCTTCATTTTGTATCTAGTTTCATTGAAACATTTTGACACTTTCTATAAGACAAACAACCTTTTCTTTGATAAGCAAGTCATTAACAATGTTACTAGTTAAAAAGAAAAAGAAAAAAATAGCATTCAGCCTGTGGGGGACACTAATGCTTTTACTTGGCAAAATCATGACATTTTAGCACAGAAAAAATTATTTTTAAAAAAGCAAGTTGTATTTTCCTCTTCCTGATACAATGTGAAACACACCTAAAAATGAAGCTCATGTGCTAAAAAAAAGGTATAGAAAATGAGAAAAAAAAATCTTTCCCATTTTTTTTTTAAAAAGATTTTTTTTTAAATATCCATGTAATACTTACCTATGGAAACACCGTTTTCAACTCATTGGAACTTTTTTGATGGAGTTCTACATTTTGAACAGGTCTTGTAATTTTACTGTTTCTGCGTTTGATAAAGTAGTTTATTTTGCTTTAAAAATACCCTACATCACAGTCATTGTTATTACTTGTATTATTCATTATTATTATTATGTGTACTAACGGAAGATGCAGAGACTGCAAGATGACCCAGGTGCCGCTCAAAGGCAGAACATAGAAAGTTGGTTCTTGCCCTAAACACAGTGTTATTAAGCAGGAGCATTGGCAGTCTGCAGAGTTCTGGGGGACGGGACAAAAAATTAAAAAAAAAAGCCATTGAGCAGCTAGAAGTACCTTAAAAATCATGACATTTCAATTAGTAATAGAAAAGAGGCTGCCTTTTATTTATTTCTAGCTTAGAAATCTTCAGATATTTCATATGTAAGCTCAGGCTCTCCGCAACCTTGCAGCCAGAGGACAAGAAAGCACTATTTTTAAAATGAAAGCTGAGAAACCCATGTAATCAGAAGCTTTAAGGAAAATACCGAGTGTCATGAGAGTTCGCAACACTGTAGTTCCCTACCTCTGTTTTTCTTCAGATTCTGTTTTTAATGCAAAATTAAAGGCTGTTTTCCCCTTACATTCTTCAATACCAGAGTTAAGTGGAAAGTATTTCCCTTTAGGTGAGTTTTTTTTACAAAGCAATTTGATTATCCTCAGTTATGCCATTATCAACAGATGAGATTAGTAAAAAACTGAAAAGTTCATAATTATATCCAAATTTTTCTCATTACAGACAACAAGGTCTGGACAGTCATTTTACTTTTTCTTTATTCCTATCTTCCAGTCACAATCATTTTCAGACTCTGATGCATTAAAACAACAAGAAATGGTTTGGATGGCAAAAAAACCCAGAAGACAAATCACTTGCTACAAAAATATTTTGTTTTCCCTAGGACTTCAAACCCATGTGTAAGTATTTATTTGATGTAGATTAATTTGGTTGCTTTAAGTAAAATAAATGCGGAACTAAATTTGATCTACTCTAATTTGGAAGAGAATGCTGAGATTTATAGAGCATGTTCTCTTTATATAGTGCCTGTAACATAATATGCTGGTGCAGCAATGAATAGTGGAGGCTTCACCTGTGAAAATCTGCTGGAACTATTTGCTTTGGAGTTCTCTGCTCTGGCTGTGCAGTTGTATTAATAAAATTGTTTGATAAGGATAACATGCAGCTAATAGATAACTGTAACAAAACCTGTCTGTAACATTCCGAGTTAGCATTTCTGGAAGTGCAACACTCCCACCCCCCAACAACAAATGATGTGTGCAGGAGGCATTCAGTCTGGCTGTCTTGAACTGTAAGAAATGCCTAACAAGGGCCATCCTCTCATGATGCAGCAAACAGCAAAGGGGACCTCCAGCCTTCCCCAAAGCAGCAGGGAGTAGCTGCAACTCCCTGGTAAAAGGCGTGGGTATAGAGTTCAGCAAAGGTTGATGTGGAACAAAACTACACGAACAGCAAGACTTGGGCTGGACTGACAACAACTTCTTGCAAATTTCGTCCCTGCTCAGGAGCTCAGCCTCAAAGGTACTGCAATAGATCAACAACCAGTAATTAACTGATAAATATCCCTGGAGTTCCTCCCATACTACAGATGATGGTGTGGATCTCAGGACGGAGCTCAAAGCATTCCCAGCTCTCTTCTCAGCACCATGCTGGTCCCATGGGACAGAGGAGCAGAGGGTACTGGGGTCCCACCATTTGGAGGTCACACATGGGGGCTGAGCCCAGGCAGTTGGTGGCTGAGTGGGTCATTTGAAGCAGCAGGTTATGCATTAAAATTCAGCGTATCCTGAACAGGCGAAACCCACATAACTGTTGTATAAGAGAAATATTTTCTTTTCAGCTTAGAATCCAATGCAAGTAGTTTGCACCCCTGGGGTAGAAATAAACTGTGTATTATGAGAATTACAGAAACATGGTAACTTAGTACTGATGACATTTTAATCAATCCAGAATAGCATGTTTATATTAATAATGCACCCATTGACCAGATTAAGAACTGGTTCCTTTCAGATTACAAATCTAAACTGTCAATGGAGAATCCCCAGCAAACAAAGACAGCAATGTGGAAGGACTTTCTAAAAAGGAGTATTTACATCTAATCTATTCAGTATTTTAAACAGGGACCTAAAAGTTAAATATTAAATTACCGCTGATAAAATTCACAGATGACATCAAGATTAGCAAATAGGGGAAGAAGAGGTGTTACACTATCTGATCTGAGAGTCCTTGATGTCAGAAGTATGGGCCCATTCACAAAAAGGGGTTTTGCTGGTCATGCCATGCATCCTGATTGCAGGCACAGGCCATTCACACAGAGTGATGGAACATACATACCTGGGGGCACAGCAGCTCTAGAAAGGGTAAAAAGACAAACAGTTCAAGAGGAACTTGCAATGTCATGGCATGATGGAATACTAAGGTGATCCTGAAAGCATAACTGTAAAGAAGAAATTTGTATATATGTGTGTATTTTTGGTTAGGTGGACCCCAGATTGCCAGGGGCAGTTCAGGCAACCATATTTTAAAAAGGATGTTGAAAAATCGAGCAGGGTTCACAGGAAAACCTGGAAAACAGTACAAGGACAGGCAAAAATGTCTTTTGTTGAGACGCTTAAAGAGATTAACTTGTTAACTTATCCAGAAAGAAATATTTTGAGTTGACTAGACTACCAGATAGATACATCTTCCCAAGAGAAAAATATAAAGAATATATTGAAGTATAAAGAAAAGCATAAAAAGAACGAGGGGCTAGAAAGTTGATGCAGTCAAATTCATAGAGAATCCAAGCCCACATTCATAAGGAAGAGGCTGAGGAGAAAGGGAAAGATAAATTCTTTATCTCTTGATTTCTTCAGATCAGAACACAGTGTCTTTCTTAAAGACAGCTTTATAGTTCAACACAAGTTATTTGGCTTAAGGCAGGGTAGCTGCTTGTGATACACAGAAGTGAGCATTCCTATGGACTGCCAAAACACGTGATGGATGCCTAGAAACAAACCACAGAGTTCTGAAGTGCTTGTTGAGCAGAGACATTCCTTATTTTCCAGTCGTTGGGCCAGCTACAGAAAGATCATTTCATATGGAAAAATAGTTCTGATTATTCATTAAAAAAACACCAGCAAAAATTCTCAAGCCCCAGTGTCTGAAGAAGGTCCTATTTGTATGTGCCTCATCTAGTCCAGAAAATTTTAGGACTGGTCCTGGGCAGGTGTTCGAATCTCCAGGTTTCTGCCTACTGAATCTGGATAAAAGGCAATCCACAAACATGCATCCATGCTACAATAACTAAGCAGCTTTCTCCTTTTTTTGGTAGATTCTTTTTAACCCAGTTCAGCTCTCTGCTCCAGTTCACGGTCTACAAACAGCTTTGTCAGCACAGTCAGGGCTGGGCAGCACGGCAGCACCGCCCACCACAGAGCAGGAAATCCTAATGCCAGCGCTGCCTTGGAGGCCTGGATGCCGAGGCTGATCCAGTGGTTTATTGTTGCTATGGAAAAAGTCCTGCTTTCCTCTTCTTCCCCAACAGTACAGTCCCACCACCTCCTCTTTGTTAGTATTTGTGTAGCTAACTCTTTGCTGGGATTGCCATCCAGCTGAGAGAGGGTAGCAGTACCAGCCTAAGGGACCATGTCTGCTGGAGTGGCTCTACCCACGCACTGCATTGTATACAGCATCTTTATCATCAAGCCATACCCTCAGATTCCATATACAGCACTCCCAAGGAGGCTCACTGCCTCCGTACACAGATCTAAATCCCAGGCAGGATCATTCCAACCTCCCTACTGTCCCTTTTCCTCCCCTCTTACTAGCATCACACCTGTGGTGAGGGGTGAGCAGGCTCAGGTTAACTTTAAAGAGGGGTTCGGCAGGTGGTGGCACAACTGCCGTGGCCTGGAGAAGAGAGAAAATTAGAGAAAGTTGCTCCCAGGTTGTTTCCCGCTTTTCAGTTGAACTCAGCAATGTTTATCTGCCTCCTTGGGGGATGTTTCATTAGGCTTCATCCAGTGACATCCATAAAATTGATGGAGACCACTGCATTGCTAAAGCATTCATATTCTTCTAGTAGTGGCAGAGAAAGACTTGAATAACATGATGAGGAAAAAGACACAGCACTGCTGAGTAAACGTCATTGTCAATTCTATTGTACAGCAGAAATAAACACAAGCTGCAGCCCTTAACAATTACGTGCTCTTCAAAGAGCATTTCCCTTGCACCTCTTTAGAGGCCTGTCCCGTCTGACTACAGTCATTTGTAACTATAGGTTTCTGGCCGAGTTTCTTTCCAGTCATATAATTTCCTTTTTCTTTTCGTTTGTGGGATATTTTCATATTTCCAAAGGGAAAAAGCTATATTCCAATTCAGCATCCAACAAGCCATCATAATGGAACAGAAATGTCCCTAATTTTGGTGTGGCTTTGTACCAGTGCTTTTAATGCTAAAACCTCGTTAACATACTTAACCGCCAGCTAACTTCACACTGAGTGAAAGCATCAGTGCCAACGCTCATGCAGATTTGAATCCTTCCTGCAAGCAGGAAAGGTGTCTGGGTAATGGCAGTAGGTTTTTCCTTTCTGCTTGCAATTGAGCTACCTTTCCTTGAGGAAGAGGGAGTCTAGCCCCAAGCAACTCATTCTTTGAAGCCTGGGAAGCAAATGCCAGCCTCTTGGTATTGATGTGGTGATGTAGGATGCTGACAACCTTAAACAAGAATTTTCAGTAATGTGACAGCTGCTGTGCATGTTGGCTTGCAGAACCCTTTATGCTTTTCTTCCTTTCCTTGTGCACCCTGTTGGAGACAGCCAGGCAGTCCCAGCTGAGGCAGCCCTCCACCAGCCCACCTCCAGCACGGGTCCTAACTTCCCCCATCTTTACACTTGTGTGCTTCAGCTGCTGAATGTTTTTAGGGAATAATGTTCTCATTGCACAAAATTCATCCAGTCGCTGCTGCAGCAGGCATACAACTTTGCAGCTGGCAGAGGTACCTGCCAACTCCCAGCATCATGAGCTCTGAAGACCATTTAAGTGTAGTTGTTGACAAGATGGATTCTGTTCTATCCTCTATTGCGTGCATTATTTTTTATAACATTGGCTAAAAACTCAGTGTCAGTAGAAGAATCCTTTTGCCTCTCTGGGAGACTACCCAGCATTTCATGGAGGTACAAATTTGACAGTCTAATACCGGAACTTGGACACCTAATTACCTCACTCCAAACTGATGATGCCATTTCTATAGTTTTTCCCTGAGAGCCTGGCAGACAGAGGGGAATTGTTGTAGGTTATGGAGTGAGGGGCTGAACACTAGCAAGCCCCACAAGGAAAAAGTGCTGAGGCAGTCATTAAAAAAAAAATGAAATCCTATGTCTTCTTAATAAGTGAGGGGGCAGTTTGATGAGGAAGGGGAGGCCTTTCCAAGCCCCAAAGGTAAGATTTTTGGAGAAACAGTACAAGTTTGTACCATGTTCCATCTGAAACTAGTTTCTAGACAGACAACACTCACAATCTGCACAGGGATTTTATAGCCTGACTATTAAACTTGTAGAGACAACAGGCACACATTAAGACAAGGCAATTCCCTCCCAATAAATTAGCATGCCCATGTTTGCACGGAGACATAATAGCTGTTATTTATATTGTACTTACATATTTATTTTCTTTATAAATAAAAGGTTTATGTCTCCCTTTGAGTGTGCTCTTACAGCCTTACACTACAATAGCTACAACAAAACTATTACTCCAAATTAGCATGGCATTCAGCATGCATTTGTATTACTTCCATTATTTTTATTGGGTTTTTAATTATTTTTTCCTCTTGGTTCATTCATCAATCATATTTACAAGCCCATTGAGGCACTCGCTGCCAGTTTAGTGTTCTCACACATTTCAGCACACAGACAGAAACTGCAAACTAGGGCAGCTCTATTAGGATCTCTAATATTTCTGAGGAGTCTGGAGGTGCTGACAGCTTATGGTATGTCTCTCCCAGGCAAATGCAAGTGCCTCAAAGTCCATGTATCTGTGATTACTAGAAGGGGTAAAATTACACGGCACGCTTACCCTCTGAGCAGGAATAGGAATCCTCTCCAGAGAGGTTAGAAGAGGGGAACAAAAAACATACCACAGATGGAGGTCTGAGGAATGATACTATTCTGAACTTGCCAAACAAGCATCAGTGCCACACCAGCTGCCTTTGCAAAGTGAAGTTGCTTTTGAACCCAAATTGATTACCTTCCTTGTTGTTTTGCCAGACAGATTATCTTTTGCAGACTTCACTGATACATCAAGACCTGATCCTGAAGTCCTGCCACCCCTCAAACTCTCAGTGACAGCAGTGGAAGCAGCTGAAGGATGGCAGAAGTGGGCCTCTATTTTGCTTAGGCTACCTCCTCTTTACTTTGTGCCCTCACTAATTTTTCTCATGTCTCATCCTATTTTTCTAGCAAGAACCTCAGGGTGGAAAAATGTTATATCTTGGGACTGTAGAGAAGGGTATTTCTCAGGGCTGCAGAAAAAGGGAAGCAATTCCAAGTACCAAGCATGCATGCTGTCACCACAGCTCTGTTTGCATACAAGCCCATTGTCAACCAAAGGAACTGGAAAATTGTCTATTTATCCATCTCTGTCTACATCCCCCACTGTGCCTCCTTTGGCAAAGTAGATATACAGTTTGCATTGTTTCAAATCTAATGATTGCAGATGGTTTTATTTAGAATTTGTTTTATTGGTGACCCCATCCTTCCTCTATTTATTAAATTATGCCTACTTTTTGCCATCCGTCATGTTGCCCGTAATGTCGGAGTACCTCGGGGGTAGGGTTTATTGCTGCTGCGTGTGTTGTTTTTTTAGGGACCAATCTGAAACACGACCGAGCTCCGCACGCCAGGGAAGCACAGCGGCTTCACATTCACTTTTTCGCTTGCAGAAGAACATGAGGCTCCCGGCGGGCGACAAGCGGCTTCCTGGGAGCGGGGCCCGCGCGCGGCGGGGGAGCCTCGGGGCCGGTCCCCGGGTGGGGGGCACAACCCACCGCCGTCCGCGGGGGCGGGCGGGCGGCTCGGTGCCGGGCGGCGGCAGGTGGTGGCCGCGCCCGAGGCAGCCCCGCGCTCTGCCCGCGCCGCGGTTTCGCGCCGAGGAGCCCCCCGGGGGGGGCGGCGACCGCTGCCGGCTCCGCGCGGGACCCGCCGGCTCCGGAGTAGGAGGTGGGGTCAGGGGGGCAGCTTGGCTTTGTCCGGCTTTTTTTTTTTCCTTTTCCTTCCCCTCCCCCCCCCCATTTCTTTTTTTCCCTGCTTTGGGCGCATTTTGGGTTTTTGTTTGTATTATTTTTCCCCCCTCCTCTTCTTCTATCCCGGGTGTTCAGAGAGGAAGCAGGAGCTGCCCCGACACAGCCCGGGCCGTGGCGGGCGAGCCGGCGGCGCCTCCCCCCGGTTCGGGGGGTCCCCGGGCTCGGCCCCCGAACGCCCCTCTCTTCCGTTCTCCATGTCATTTCCTGTGCTAATAAGATGGTGGTCACGGCCGGGAGGGAGGGAGCCGCCGCCGCCTCCGTCGAGCCCGGCCCGGCCCCGGGACCCGTCCTCGCCCGGGAGTAGCCCGCGGGGCCGGCGGGGAGGGAGGGCGCAGCCAGCCGGGCTCTCCGCCCTCCCCGGGCGGCGCGGGCCCCCCGACGCCGAGGCGGGCCCCCCGCGCCCGCAGCGCCGAGGTGAGTCAGCCCCGCTGGTAGCCAAGGTGGCCACGAAAATGGCTGCGGAGCGCGGGGGGGGGGTCGAACCCAGCCCAACCGGGGCGGGGGGAAGGGGATGCGGCCGAGAGGCGCCTGGCGGGGCGGTGGCCGCAGCGGGCGGGGCGGTGACCCGCGCGCACAGGTAGCGCCGTCCCTCCCTTCTTTTCCCCTGTGGGCCTGTCCCGTCCGCTGCTGCGCGGCTCCCTCCCGCGCCACCGCTGCGCCCGCCCTTCCCCTCATCGTCCACCCCTCCCTCCGCTCCCCGCGGCCGTTAGCGGGGCCGGCGACTGACACGGCCCGCGGCCAATCGGTGGCGGGGGCGGGCGGGCGCGCGCCACTTTGGAACGCGGGGGCGGGGCTGCGCGGGGGCGCTGGTCGGGGGCGCCGGCGGGAGCTTAGCGGGACCCGGGGCTGAAGGAGCGGCGGGGACGGGCGACCTGGATGCGGGTTTTCCGCTGCCCCGCTTCGCCGCTGCCGGTGGAGCGGGGCGCGGCGAAGCCCAGGGTGGCGGGAAACCTGCGATTGCTGCACCCTGCTTGCAGGCAGCATCTCCCGGGGCGCCGCTGCAGAGTGCAGCAGAGGAGTTGCCCTTCCACAGCTTATCCAGAATACTTTCTTTACTCGAGTGGAAAAAACTTCGCCAAATGCATATTTGCAACTTTTTTTTCCTATTATTATTGTAATTAAGTTATTGACTCCTTCTGGCTTTCTTGCAAATGCTCCAAAATTTCTTCACAAAAAGAGTTGTCACAGAATCACAGAATGACCTGAGTTGGAAGGGACCCACAAGGATCATCGAGTCCAACTCCTGTCCCTTCATAGGACAACCCCAACATTCCCACTGTTTTCCAAGTGCTTCTTGAATGTTGTAAGGCTTGACGCCGTGACTGCTACCCTGGGGAGCTGTTCCAGTGCTCCACCACCCTCTGGGTGAAGAACCTTTTCCTAATATCCAACCAAAACCTTCCCTGGCACATCTTCTTGCCATTCCCTCAGTCCTGTCATTGGTCACCAGAGAGATCAGTGCTTGCTCCTCCTCCTTCCCTTGTGAGGAGGCAGTAAATAGCTACGAGGTCCTCCCTCAGTCTCCTCCAGGCTGAAGAGACCAAGTGACTTCAGCCACTCCAGGCACTGTCAGGCACTGGCATAGCTGCCCAGGGAGGTGGCCGTGTCACCATCCCTGGAGATATTTAAAAGATAGGTAGATGAAGTGCTCAGGGATATGGCTTAGTAGTGGACTGGTACAGTTGGACTAGATGATCTGAAAGGTCTTTTCCAATCAGGCAATTCTATAGTTCTATGTATATTTTAACAAAATTCCTTTATCCTTTGGTGTATTCAAAAAGGGAAAAGGAAGATGCCTTCAGTGTCCTGTTTCAAATCTCTTAAAAAAAAAAAAAAAAAAAAAGCTGGCCTGTGGGCAAAACTGTTGGTTCAATGTTGCTTCCTCTTTTTCCAGTGATTAATGCCTTACATTAATGGGAGGAGAACTGACAGAACCAGCTTAAAAAAATACCAACCTGACCATAAGAAAGTGTTGTTTTCCAGCACTGCTGATGTGTGCAGTCTTTGGGTGAGCAGCCAGCCTCAAATATCCAACAGCCCCCCGGACCTAGTCCTGCCAGCAAAGTTTGACTCCTTGTGAGACTGGCGGAGTGCAGGCGTGCTGCCTGGGTTGGACTTCTTGTGCCCTAAATTTCTGTTTGTGCAATCACCAAGATTATAAACAATGGAAGTGGAAAGGGAAATGACTTTCAACTTTCCAATGTATCATGTATAAAACCCATAATAGATGTGCATCCCTGATGAAGAAATTAAAGTATTCAGATGATGCATGTTTACTTCTTTCAAGGGGTGCTTCCACCAAAGGTGTTCCTGCTCTAAAAATAATAGTTTAGCACAGGGCTGAGTGACATAGGGCTCGAATCATGTGCAGTCTGCAAAGAGTTCAAGTTTTGGAACTGTTGGTGCAGCTGGTGTAAGGACTGTGTTAGCAAAGGAAGAGCTGGTCAGCTGGAACCACTCACCAAGGTGGATTTGAGGTAGCTGCAGAGATGACGAAGAGTGCTCTGGCTCTTGGCTGGTTGCTGAGTTGACAGGTGCCACTACCGTGTGGAGTAGGAGGACCAAGGGAAGGCACTCTTCCCGCCTGTCTTGGAGTTATGACAAAAGCTGCTACGCTTTCTGGCTGTCCGTGGGGCATGAGGGAGGATCTGTGCTCCCAGCTCAGTGCTGACTCTTGTGCATAGCCTGCTGGTTTCGGGAGAGCGGCCTATTGCTCCTCTTAGCATCTCTGTGGACCATGCATGAAGCACAGTGCTTTCTGGGCCAGTTTATGGGGACGTTTCTCATTATGAGCCTTACTGGTCACTGGTAGCAGTGACTTCCACTTTTTTTTACTTTTAAGAGGAAGGATTATTTGAGGGTAATACCTGACTTTAAATAATAAGGACAAAATAAAAAAATTGTATGAGAAAATCTTATTTTTGATGTAATGAGGCAAGATGGGTCTTATTGGGATGAGGTAACGGCAGGTTGTTTGTATTCCTTGCTGGAAAGTGATTGACCTGCACAAAACAGGTAGCATGTAACATTGCGATAGGAGGGATAACATTGTGTCCATGAACACCACCAGAAGAGCCTGAAGCAGAAGGCTTCTCTGCTGCAGTAGGCTGGCTTTGCAGTCAGGGGGCCAGCAAGCATTGCGATGAGTGGAAGTTGCTGCCCTGAGTCAGAAATCAGAGTATGTATATTGAGAAAAATGGTAAGCCCAGACAGGAGAGGTCTTTGGTCTTTTTATAGAGTACCATGTACAATTTATCCGTGTGGGGTTTTTTAATATTCTTTTTTTTCTGTTGTAACTTATGTCTCATGCTGCTTATTTCCCAAGCAAAGCTGTGGTTTTTTCAGTTTTTTTCGTGTGTACTTTTACGCAAGAGAAGTACAAGCTTTTACCCCTTTATTCTTAAAGTTGCTTTTAGCAAGGCCTTTCTTGCTGGATTGGCTGTAAGTGCTACTAACCATTTTCAGAGGTCTTAAAATACTGACTAATATTCAAAGCGTTTTAGAGTAGCACATTTGAAA